>OZ024873.1:49016759-50266759 GCA_964017185.1 Rugalucina vietnamica
ACAAAAAAAAAAAAAAAAAAAAAAAAAAAAAAATTGCTCCAGCGGAGATTCGAACTCACGACCTCCCGCGTGACAAGCCAACACCTTAACCACTGCACCACTTGGCCATAATGACGTCATGCACTCCAGCATTTGACCAGACGTAAAAAGCACATGGTTTATGTTTACACAATAAATAATTGCATATAAATGGAAAGTTGTGTATTGTCATTTGTTTACTTCGAGTCTTAGAACAAGTTATTGGAACATGTTGGAATAGTGTTTTGGAGTAATATTATTGGGATTATTGCTTTTTTGAAGGTAGGTGTATTTTTTTTTATCAAGCTCAAGACAAACCCCGATGATCACCGATCAATCAACCATGTCAACTGATGATCCTTACGTAAGCTTACCTGACTACGACAATTACCTAGCACCTAATAGCGTTAATCCAATTACCTGAGGCCAATAATCACACCTGTCACTTCACACTACGAAAATTCGTCGAGTAGGCGCTGTAAACATTCTGCTAAACGATCTTTTTGGGGAAAACTAAAAAAATGGTGGCTTGCGGAAAAACACCATAGGAATTTTTCTTCATCGGGTTTTAGTTTTTTATATCGTGAGAGCGTTTTTGGGACCAAAATATCGGGAGATTCACGATCAATCGTTAGATATCACATGTATGCATACCGCCAAAGTGTGCAGTAGAGCGCATATTATTTCCACATTAGCACAAATCGAAAATTTGTCTCGACATGACACAATACTGTTGCCTGTGACATAAAATCACAATCCAAACAAATCTAAAATGCCTGCGGTACACTACCTAATGAAGGAGCCGAGTGCTCCGAATATAATTTTATTAGCCAATCATTTGGTGATACGGCTTTTTCTCCCTAGGGATGATATGGGTCACGTGGGTATGTGAGCCAATCATTTGGTGATATGGCTTTTTCTCCCAAGGGAGTGATATGGGTTTTATCAATTTTTGAACGGATACGGCTTTCGAGATACTGTGCTGCGATACGTGAACGTAACTCTTGTCCGTATCGCATATGCAAAAAGAACATATTTTGTAGTAAATAATATGATAAAGAAATATCTCAGACAGCCACACAATGAGATATCCTTGTCTGATGGGTGAGAAAAGAGGATAAAACACATGGATAGTAAGATAAGACTGGATTGCAGAAAAAAGAAAAAAAAAAAAAGAAAGGAATAATTAATAAATTAAATTATTCTATATCTATATCTCTATATACTGCCATACGCCCTCGCGGACATTCTAGGCAGGGCAGTGCACTGTCTGTTAGTATCAGACAGGAAAAGAAGAGTTATAGTAGAGGTTTAAAAGCATAAAAGTGAAGGATAAAAACAGATGATAGGTTAAAATAGATAAGAATAGTTAAAATCAGATAAAACAAGCATGAGGGGATCTATGGGCGAGAATGCTGCAGCTTGCAGCCTTAAAGGCCTCAATGTTCTGCAAGCTTGCAACAGACTGTGGGAAAGAATTCCACTGTACTATAGCTAGTGGGAAAAATGAATATTTATAGTAATCCCTTGAGGTGTAGTAGACGGTGGGGTATGAAAGCCCCCGCCGAGCCGAGCTTTGAGAAAGACCCTGCTGAGCCAGGTTTTTGACTTGTTATCACCAATTTAACTCAAAATACCAAAACTGAATGATTTCAAATTATGTTGAAATAGATAAAATCACACATGTGTTAAAGATATTGTTCGTCATGATTAATCTGAAAACAAAATTTGATGGCATTTTTCTATTCGACTGGTACAAAAGCTGAGATTTTCTATCAAATCCAATAAATTTGGCAAATTATCATAACTGAGTTTATGTAAAAGGTTTCAAATCATATCAAATCATTTCAAATGCCATAAAATATCATTCTGTATATTATATGCCATGGAGATATCCAGATTTTAGCAATAATAAGTCAAAAACCTGGCTCGGCAGGGTCTTTCTCACAGCTCGGCTCGGCAGGGTCTTTCATACCCCACCATAGTAGACCTGCCTAAAGATCATGGAGTGGCAGTACTGGGAAATTCTATTTGAGTACTGCACATAGTCCGGGAGGGGTACGGCAACTAGTCCACAGGGCTTTTTCTCTATACAAAACTGGGTCCGGTTTTAGGTACCAAAATTTTTCCCAATTGGCTGAAAAAATTCCCAATTGACCTGGAATATTCTCAATTAGCAGAAAAATCCCTATTTAAAAGGTAAACTTTCCCAATTTTGCTAAAAATTGCACTATTTTTTCCCAAAATCATCATATTTTTCACCAAATCACAGATTTTTTTCCCAATTTCATCGGTACCAAAAATTTCCCAAAAAGGTCAGAAAAAGCCCTGGTCCATGAATAACCTTGAAGAATAAACAAAGATGAGCATCAGCTCGTCTTTGATCCAATGATCGCCATCCTAGGTCTTGAACAATCCTGGTAACACTAGCATGTCTATCAAAGTTTCCAACCTTCCAACGTGCAACTCTTGAAGACTTCGCTGGACATGTTCAATTTGGGATAAGTACTTCTTATTATGGGGGTCCCACACAGCCGATGCGTACTCGAGCTGTGGCCTAACTAGGGAATTATAAGCTCTTTCACGCACCTTTGACAGCTATTCCAGACCAGCATGTACCTAATTTTCTCTATTTAAATCAACGAAGTATAACTCTTCCTGAACCGCGTCTCTAGTTTACAGATGCAACTGCAGGTATACTTACTTGCGGTGCGTTCCTTTACCGGAATGGGCCTGATTACCGGAATGGACTACCGGAATGGACATTTATATGTGTCCTTGAGTACTTTTCATTTGGTTTTTGAGAACAGACTGGCCTAGAATATACACAGACAGAGATTTGTTCGAGAATCATGTGGTTTAAGTACACTTAAATTGTGTTCCTTACGGCCGAGTAGCCTAGGTCAGGTGCTCATATATGCTCATATAGGTCCCTGTCACAGTGCCAGCATATTATACTAATTTCTACTTCTATTCATCCCTGTGTTTGCTATAGGCCAACCAATGGTGATCTCTATATATTTCAATCAAAGAAACCTCTGAACAGTGGTCCTACACCGGACCCCACCACTGAGCTACCTTAACCACACCGGGAAGTCAATTTTGCTATACTGAGATTTATTTTATCTAATGCAAACTATTCATATGACTAAAGAAGTACATTTTATTTAGATAGAATATATGTAAACTATCCAAAGCCGTAGCATAATATCCATTCCGGTAGTCCATTCCGGTAATTATGTCCATTCCGGTCCATTCCGGTAAAGGAACGCACCCTAGGTAGTTGGTAGTTAGGCCAACTCAGTAAGGTCAGCCCTCAATTTCTGCTTGAATGCATCGATGCTGGTTGCCTGAACTGTACTTTCCGGCAGCGAATTCCACAGCTGTATGGCTCTGTTGCTGAAGAAGTTTTTTTTCTCACATCCGTTCGACTAAACTTTAGGCTACTTGAAGCGGTGGCCTCGTAGCCGAGCGGTTAAAGGAATCGATTCGGAAACGCATATTTGGCCCTGAACATATTCATTTAGATGTTACAGTACGTGTTACAAATCAAATTCCAACGATTTACCCCATAATAAGTACACAATCATCCATTGAAAATTACGCTAAAATGCGTCTCGAATCGCGAAGGTTGCCGCCATATTTGTTTACCTGTGACGTCACTCACTCACTTTCGGTTGAGAGCCATGTACAAGCGATCGTACTCCACTTCATTTTATCGATAAAATTCGCAGATTAAGGTAAGAAAAAAGAAAAAAAAATAAAAACAGAAAAAAAATGTCATCTGTCACAGGGATCTCGCGGACGCAGGACTCGGCGTCCCGGGACGAGTAAATCTGGGCTCAGACACATGGTTTTCCTCAGTGGTGATTCCCGGGGCACAAGTTGTTTTTGCCGCGATACGTCCCAATATTTACCTGTGTTTTGTTGTCTATGAGCCAAAAAGAGCATCTTAGAGACATCCATCCGAGTGTATTTCGCACCTTTATGATGAAAATCCAATCAAAATCATGTAACGATAGTTAGGTAGTCGATAATCTTTCATACGTATAATGGCGATCAAACGATTTAAAGAATGGCGGTCGCATCTTTTGATGCCGCGTGTCTTTATGTAAACACCTTATAATGGCGATCAAACGATTTAAAGAATGGCGGTCGCATCTTTTGATGGCGCGTGTCTTTAGATAAACAATTTTAATTGCAGTCATTGTTGACAGGTCAGCTGACCGTTTGAGGCGTGTTTACCGTGTCACATGCTAAAAATAATTATCCGCATGAATGAAAATCTTTTCTGGATTGGTGGCAAACAAATTAGAAACGCATGTGCACTGAAAAACAATTAGTGTTGGGCGGTTCACCTCCGATTATAAATTAAATAAAATAGATAACTGAAGCAAATTAATCAAATTATGTCAAAAAAAAAGGTGAGATTACACCTGGAGTGTGTACCGATACCGTTTTGGAATAAAGTGGTTGAAAAACTTGTGAATTTCTACTCTTTTTCTATTGTGCGCGATTCTTTGACGAATTGTATGTGAAATGCCAAAATTCGGAATAAAAACTACCGTGCGTAGATACATGTAACAGTAATTCCATTCCGTTCATACTGGATTATTAATAAGAAATAGTGAAAATGTCTACAACTACGATTTTTTATCGCTTTGGGGGAAGCGAAAAGCCGACGACAGGTATCTGGGAAAAAACTTTTACCTCCTTTCTGTGGCTTGTTTTTACAGTTAATCGCCTGGCACTGAGGCATCTTCGGTAAACATTATTCTCCGGTATTATCACATAAACACTTCTATCAAGTTTTAACGCAGATAATATCCACAAATACAAAAAAAAAAAATAACGAAATTATCGCGATAATATTTGAACGTCTTGCAATTGAAATGAGCGGCTTAAAGAGAAAGTGAGTGAGTGACGTCACAGCTTTATACTGGTTACCGCGTTCACCGTGTAATTATCGATAAACCGGTAACCATACCCGATAAAGATGGCGATTCACTCAGCAGGAAAAAACGAAGGTTTCCCAACTTTGAATACGAATATTTTGCGTAACAAACCCGATATGCATTCTCTTGTACCAGGAATGAATTTATGATGATATTTTACGTATACATACGGCGTCTTATGCGGTTCCGAATCCATTCCTTTAAGAGCGCTGTTTCTTAATCACTCGATCATCTCACCGCTGTGACTGGTGCGGGTTCCAGCCCCGCTCTGGTCACATGTGAGACAAGCAAAGTTCTGCTTGCGGGTGTGTCAGGTGGTTTTTCTCGGGGTTCTCCCGTTTTCGCCCTACCTACTGATTGGCCCGTCTCATATGAGCTGAAATAATCTTGAAAGGGACGTTAAACTGGAAAAAAAAAAAAAAAAAAAAAAAAAAAAAAAAAAAAAAAACAACAACAACAAAAAAAAAACAACAAAAAAAAAAAAACAAAAAAAAAAAAAAACTGTACTTGAAGCTTCTCGGAGTGCCCTCGAAGGCTCCGAGCAGGTTTAGAAAAATAACTACTTGCTGGTGTTTTGTACATACCATTCATATACTTGTAGATTTCACATAAGTCCATGAAATTTTCTCCGGAATTGTAACGAATCCATTTGTATTGGTTCAATGCACATGTTCAGACATTTCCTTTGTACTTTTTCTAGTTTCTCTATGTCGGTTTTCATCCACGGGTTCCATGCCGGTGACGCGTACTCCACTGAGTCCGGGTCGTATTATTGTCGTGTATAAAGTAGTGATTTTCTCTGGGGTATAGTTTGTAAAACAGCGCTTGATCATGCCTATTTTTTGATAGGCCATTTTTGTGATTTTTTCAATATGAGTTTTTGGTTTTAGTGAGTTTGAGATAGTAACACCCAAGTCTTTTTTATCAACTACAGAGTTACATGTAAGACCAGGCTGAGAACTTGTTCAGATCTGTTTGAAGTACCTCGCATTCCTCTTTGTTGGATGTCTCTGTACGCTTTTGTATCGCCCGCAAAACAACTTGGCTTTGGATTGTGCCACGTTTTGGCAAATCGTTCACAAATAACAAAAAGAGCAAAGGGCCAAGTATGGAGCCCTGAGGAACCCCACTTGTCACTGGTGTCCATTCTGATGCTCCATTTCTAAGAATAACTCGTTGTCGTCTGTGGCTCAAAAATGAAGTTAACCAAGAGTGTATATATCCACTGATTCCGTAGAATTCCAACTTGAATAATAGGCGCTGATGCGCTACAGTGTCAAACGCTTTGGCAAAGTCAAGGTAGACAATGTCTACTGGTTTGCTGTTATCATATGATTGTGTCAAGTCATTCAAACATGCCAATAGCTGACTTACACATGTTTTCCTTACAATGGTGGAAGAGAATGCTTTGCAACAACTTGTGCTTAAGCCAACTAGGGGAGAGAACATATTGGACTTGTTACTCACTTTGAACCTATATAGCAAGGGGGACTATGAGTCAATGAATCAAGAAATTTCCCTCACACCATGGAATGACCTCTTCATGAAGCATAAAAAAACATTTTTTCTAACAACACAGTCACACTCTGAGAACATAATGACTAGCTCTTTCCCAACAAGGTAGCCATCCGGCTCGTCTCTACCAAATTCAAAGACAACGAGCACGACAGAGAGGCAGAAAGAATAAACAGAACCTATATATAATGAAGATATCACTTTTACTGGGACGCCGATTACTTTTTTTTACTGGTGACATCCGACATCCTTGTTTTTATGAAGAAAATAATTATAAAAACAAACATATTGTTCATGAAAACCAGAGGACCAATGGTCCTGTAAACGCTCACCTGAGATCTGCTTCATATGCCAATAAACATATTTGAATATTATGGTATTTAACCCCAGTGCAGGGGCAGATGAAGCCCTTGGGCCATTTTCTTTTTTCAGAACAATCAATATTCTGTCCATTTGCCAATTTCCTGCTGATTTTCCCCTTCAAATAATATTTTAAAAGCAGATGAGCCCCTGGGGTCCATTTTTTCAGGATCATTAAATTTCAGTCCTACTGCCCATTTCCTGCAAGACTTTCACTTAAAATGACATTTTAAAAGTTTTCCGCATTCAAATGCATTGACGACCTATGTTGACCTTGCCATAAAATAGGTCAAGGTCACCACAGGGTCATGTTTTATATATATATTGTAGTACTTGAGTCATCCATACTTCATGCAAAGTTTTGTTGAAATCGGTTCATCGGTTCTGGAGAAGAAGATATTTTAAGGGTTTTTACCATATATGGGCATGGCGGCCATCTTGGTCATGTGACCTGGATTATTTATATATACATTGGTTCCAACTTCCTATAGATGCTTCATATAAAATTTGGCTTTGATTGGCCAAATGGTTTCAGAGAAAAAAATCTTTGAAAAGTGTGTATGGACAACAGACCGGCCAAGGTCAAGAGATGACCTTGACCTAAATTAATCATATACCTTCATCTAATCCATTAGTTGTTTGCATCTACCACTTTTCAGATCTCGGGCTGCAATAGTTTTCAAAAAATAGCTAATTTCCACTTTTCCCATTATAAGTCTATGGAAACTTAAAGTTACCATAGCAACCAGAGTTCTTATCCCACTGGAATAAAAAACACAAATTATGTAGAGGCTACTGTCAGGAACATGTATACAAAGTACAGGATTCATCCACTTGACAGTTTTTGAGGAGAAGATTTTTGAATGTTTTTTTTCTCAAAATTTTGCCCTTTATGGGGCCCCAGCAACCAATCAAAATAAAGGATTTGGACAAAACTCGCAAGAAACGTCAAACACATCTCAATAAACATTTCTGCAAAAACAAAATTCAAATCTCTGCAATTTTAGCGGAAAAATAGCCGATTTCCACTTTTCCCATTATAAGTCTATGGAAACTTTAAGTTTCCATAGCAACCAGAATTCTTATCCGCCTGGAATAAAAAACACAAATTATGTAGAGGTCACTGTCAGGAACATGTATACAAAGTATAGGCTTCATCCCCTTGACAGTTTCTGAGAAGAAGATTTTTGAATGTTTTTCGAAATTTTGCCCTATATGGGGCCCCTGCAACCAATCAAAATGAAAGATTAGGACAAAAGTCACATGAAACGTAAAGGACTACTCAATAAACATTTCTGCAAAAACAAAATTCAAATATCTCCAACAAGACAGCAAAAACTGGCAATTTTCACTTTTTTCCATTATAAGTCTATGGGAAGCATAAGTTGCCATAGCAACCAGAGTCCTTATCCGATCAAAACAAAAACACAATTATTCTTTCCCCCTACCTGTAGATGGTGTGTGTGTAATATGAGAACAATCGGCCCAGCAGTTTCAGAGAAGAAGATCTTTGAAATGGTAGCCGGACAACTCGGACCCAAGACAACTCGGACCCTTGGTATTTTTCGGACCCAAGACGAATCGGACCCAAGCCTGAGACAACTCGGACCCAATTTTGAGACGACTCGGACCCAACACCAAGGACGATCATGCAAACAATTTCTATTTTATTATGTAGATAAAACTTGTATAAAACACACGTACTTGCTAAAATCATAATGCAGCTCATGACGTTATTTTGTGCAACCTTAGTTATTGAATATACTTGAACAATTAGTAACTACTTTGATATGATGATTCTGTGATAATATGGTAAGATTTTTTTCCGGACAAATGCATGAAATTTAGTCATTTATCTGTAATAATGCAGCTCATGGTGTTATTTTGCGTCAAATGAATTAACTTGGAGATTTGTGATAATATGATAAGCATGAAATTGAGATATTTATCTGTAATAATGCAGCTCACGATGTTATTTTCTGTAACCTGGGTTATTGATTTGGTAGCAGCACATTTGCGCAATTAAAAAAAAAAAATATTATTCATTTGCATGCACAACTTTCCAAGGTAAACGTTTATATTTGCGCTCACAATTTCCCTAGGTAAATGTAACATTTGCGCAATCAGATTTTCTCACTGATATATAAATGGTATGTTTGCGCTCGCAAGACAGTATAGACAAGTCAAGCCATCATTTCCAGTCCAAGCTATACATCTTTCTTAGTTCAAAGCATAGCCTGTGATGAATATGTAAATTAAAAACTTGAGAAAGTATAAAGACAGTGCGTGAACAAACCAAGGGGACTAAAAATGTAAATACATACATGTATATTAAACAAAAATTAGGTTTAAGTGCCTGTGTAATCATATTCGAACTCTTCCACCTAAGGGGTAACAGACTGAGTGTTGATATTTTATTCATCGTACCTCGATAAAATAAAATACCTGCTGCTCGCCAGGAAGAGGCGCAAAAATGCTCGCAAATGTAACACTAAAACTGTGCGCAAATGATATACGTTTCTGTGCGCAAATGAAAACCTAGCGCAAACGAATTTTTGAAAAAATGTGCGCAAATATAAAAGAACCATTGAATTTATTTGGACATTTGGTGACTTCTTTGATATGATGATTCTCACTGGGTGCTTCCTTGGTCCCGATATAAAAATGTTTTGTTTGACTTTTTAGTACCGGATTTTTTTTCTACTATGTTAACATAGTAAATCTCTACAAAACAGAGTCGGCAATAGCATTAATTTCACAATTTATATCACTTCTTAACGAATCAAATAAAACATACTATAAAATTGCATACAAAGCACTATTTTATGAATTGAAATTCTTTCAATGACGTCATCAATGAGAATCAAACCAAATCATTGACCAAATTCTAGGAATTATTATAGAAAAAAATCTGATACCAGAATCAAACAAAACCAAATCCTATCGGGACCTATAGGAAAAGTCAAACAAAACCTTTTTATATCGGGACGAAGGAAGCACCCAGTGATTCTGTGATTATATTACTATCAACTTTTTACAATACACAAAAACTCGCCTTTGGGCACAAGTGACACCTCAACTAAGTATCTCGATTCATTCGATAATTTAGTCAACGCCGATAAGTGTTTATCAATCACGCCTTCTGAAATCAATAAGCGATAATCAACAAACAAAAATTAACAGAGATGTTTTTAATAGTATATCGGTATTTGGAATTTTTAGCGGTAAATCTGATAGATGACTTGAGTATCTTTATGTACGGTGCAGTGTACTGCCTTTCAAATGATATATAATTCTCTTATTGTCTCTCGCAATTCTTTTAGAATGGCAGTCGTATATGTATATGTGAGTTTTTTATGTAAGATATGTTTTAATGTATACACTGGTGAGACACAAATAAACGATACTTGACTTGACTTGACTTATAATTTACCAGGCTCGCAAATTTTGTGAGTCTTCATCGCATATGTCGTACCGATAAGGCTTTCCTGTTTTGGTCGGACGGAACGGTCACATTTTACACACAGATCAAACATTGTCTTAAATTATTGTTGATCACTCTTCACAAATTTGCAGAAAACATAAAAGTTAAAAACCAAGTTTACGCAGTTAAAATTCATACGACTTTAAAATCATAAACCAATGTTTAAAATAAATCAAAAGTCTAAAACACGTTCATTCTAAAACCATTGTGTTCATTCTTTCGTAAACTGGATGTTCCGTTATGCATGTAGTTGCGTAATAAAGACTGCTCACTTGTCTTATGAGTTTTATGAACATTGACGATAATCTGAGATAAAGATGGATATCTATACAGTATATGTCTCTGAGATAATGCACTAGGTGGTTTGTAGCCACGACCCTCTCGGCCCTGGGGGATATCATGCATTTATGATATTGTCCGTATATCGTCCGTCAGTATGGGTCCGATTCGTCTTGGGTCCGGAAAGGTTTGGGTCCGATTCGTCTTGGGTCCGAAAAGGTTTGGGTCCGAGTCGTCCCAGACATTTTGGGTCCGAGTCGTCTTGGGTCCGAATCGTCTGACATTCTTTGAAATTGTGGACGACGACGGACGACGGACGGACGGACGGACGACGGACGACGGACGGACGCCGGAGCATGGGTATACTATAAGCTCACCTATGAGCCTTCGGCTCAGGTGAGCTAATAAAAAGCTTACAAAGTTTACTTGTTGTTACCTCGTGACCTCAATTGTATCTATGCACTAGTCATTTGTAATCACACCCCAAGGGCCGAAGAATAGCAGGGACTTTGCCTTTTGGTCCAGCAAATACCTGCTAAAAGTTCCACCCTGCGGGAGCTGCTCATTGGTAAAATCACTGCAGTGTTTCCCCCGCAGCCTGCTATCTAAAACATTTCACGACCCTTTTTGCCTATATAAAGCAAAACATGGGTATTTCCCCCGCACTACCATGGCAAAACTTTGGCCATAGTCCAAATCATTCCACAGCTATCCCCCGTCCTCCCCCGGGCCTTGGAGGGTGGGGGTGTGGTTACAAAAATGACTAGTGCACAACATCTACAATGTAGTCAACCGCGCAGTCATGACAGTAATAACCATGTTGACAACAGTATGCAACGCACGAATTTTACAGTCGCAAGAATAAAATATTCCAATCAAAGACAAACATATATAGATATTAGAAAAATACGCATTTAATGTACCTGTGGTGAGGTATGTTAAATATTGTCTTATCTTTACAAGTACAGAATCGCTGCAGGGGCAGCGAAAAGATTGCACGGCGAAAGAAAAGGCATGCAATCATGATTGAGAGCTAACCCAAAACCGTAACAAACATCACATAGCTTTGATGGCATTTAGCAAGATCACTGTACAATATAGGCCAACGTCTATAGTATAAAGTATAGTGCAAATTATTGGTCTAAAAGATATGTCGAATTACTGAATATTAAAATATATACTCAGTGCCAATGAAAAGTTACCACCACTTAAATTTCGATATTATGAAAAATATAATTATTTCAACAAATTTAGTTTCATCCATCATTCTTGATTTAGAGATATACAATGCCACTAGCCCTGGAATTGTGATGCACGTGCAATTCGTGATTTTTGTTTAATTTTTGATAACTAGAAAATCGCTTATTTTCTAAAATCGCCATGCCTACTTATGCCTTTAACACCTAAATATTGGAAACGCCTGAAAACTGATTAAATGACATACAATTACTTTTGGATCAATTCAAAGCACATGACATATTCACTGACAATATGAAAGAAATATAAACCATACTATATTATTTGAGTGTCCCGATATGGAACGAAATCACCGTACCACGAAATTAGGACAGATATAAATCGAAATCACCATATACCATAAAATTAGGTCACACTGACCTAACAACATCGGGTACATTGGGTCGTTGTTATCACATCATGTTCATATTCGGCAAAATCACTGAACCGTGCAATTCGCTATCACTGGGTTATAGCTACTTTTAGTCAAGGATATAGGCACGCTTACTAAAACGTTCGAAGAATCAATTCTCATACCAAACAAGACAGTAAAATTCTGTCAAAGTCTCTTCTTCTTCCAAAAAAAAGTGCTGGGCCCAGACAATGAGCATAGTCGCATTGTGAAGAACTATGTACATATGTATGAATGAAGGCTCTTTGTACAGGTTAAAAACAGGATAAAATCATCTCTCTGGGCTTTAGTAGAGGAATGGTCCAGCGTCGACGCACCTCTTGACGGCATCAAGCGTTGGTGCTGTTACTGCTGAGACCGGTAGAGCTTCAACCAAGTAAACGATGTGTTCATACATAGTCACTCAAAATCTATAAGAAACATGTTTAAAATACCAAATGAGTGTCAATATATAAGGCTAATTGATTGGCATCGTGGCAAAAAGGTCAAGCCGGCCTTCAATTTATGACACACATGTCAGTGTCACAGATAAGATATGCTTTACAAATAATCTAGCAGACTTGTTTTACTTAAAAAATAAAAGAAATTCAATAATTAAGGGGTTCTAGAATCTTACCTATAGCCCTACTCTGGCGTCGCATGCCATCGACTGAACAGAATGCCAACCCTCAGGCAATGCCCTTATGCACCCAGTATGAATGAACTCGTATGCCATTGTCAGAATATATACATATGAATTATGAAAATAATCTATATAAAATTCATTATTAAAATTTCAATCCCCAGTATTCCCAAACCCGATCAGGGACCAAAGGGGCCCATTCTACTGAATAAAATCCATTTCTACAGGTTATCTATAGTTCATGCATGAAAATTTCTGTTATCTGTGTGAGGTCGTAGGTCAACCAATACAGATACAGCTACACTAGAACTGATCTAATAACTAGATATAAAATGTCGCTGAAACCGTCGATATCGAACAGCTTTTCTTACCAACTTTTCTAAAAAAAAAAGCAGGTACCTTGTGATAGTTCCGGTTTTTATTAGCAGTCCCGGTTTTTATTTCTAAAGCCGGGAACCGAAAGGCGAGTAGACATTTCAAATCCGGAAAAAATATATAATCAACTGCATGGTACTATGTCCAAACACTATGTCGCTTTCATCAGAGCTTTGCTTTGAATTTGATTGAATTTTACTTGAAGAAAAAACAAAACTATCATCAATATATCAATAGAGGTTTGAAATAATGCCGCAAAGAAACCGAAAGGATATTTAGAGTATCGATACCGAACACTGAACAGTGACAATTTGAAAACCATCCCAATAAGCCCGGCGCTGATGCGCCGTGCTAATAACAGAGGTGGTATAATTGCATTTGCATTAGATCGATCGTAACGAATATTGACATTGGGTCTATTATTTCTTGGTCGTTGCGGCAATGACTGTTCACCTGGTATAAGAAAATAGATATGGCGTTTCATCATGAAAACATGTCCGTGTAATGTATACCCCCTTGAACCCCACTTTTATATAGCAAAACTGGGGTATGCAGGGGTATACCTATTTTCTTATTTTTGCTCCAAAACATAGATTGTGTGTACTCGTTAGAACCGCCTCGTTGTGTACCCACTATCTATGTTTTGAGCAAAAATAAGAAAAATATCAAAATTTTTCAGCTAATTTCTTTTTCAATTTTTAAAGCTCAAAAATTCTCTGTATATTGCATGGGCATGTTTTCGTAATGGTTTCCATTTTTACCACGGAATGTTGGTATAGTCTAAGCAAGAATGTCGATATTCCATAAATGCAAATAAATAATTGCAAAGAACTACAGACGAATATCTTTCTTTCTTTCTTCACATACTGAGTCGATCCATTTCTGACCATCACCGCAGGTGTGGGGTGGATGGCTTATTTTGATTTTAGCAAAATGGGGGAAAGCCTTCGGGATGGGCCATTAGAAGTTTTTACAACAAGCTGAACAGATGCACTAAAACGTATACCTCTGGACCTAGATTCACCACAAGGACCGAACAACTACCTAAATGTTGTGAACCACTACAGAAGCTGAGGGTGAGGTTAGGTACCTGTAAAACCTGCTTAAGCCCCCCCAGTTATTTATAACTGACCGTTCCAAGGCGGTACTGCTGTTGTGGTTCACATCTATCTAAGTTATTCCAATAACGAGTTTCATGTTGCATTGCTTTGTGGCCACCCGAGTATAATTTGGCTGTGCACTTAGCCCTCTGCATTTTACTTGTTCTGTCCAAGCTAGCACTGTGACCACCTAATACCTTCAATAGCTGCTCGCCGAGACGGTTCTAACGTGTACCAAAAATCTATGTTTTGAGCAAAAATGAGAAAATATCATTTTTTTTTCAGTGAAAATTTTCATTTTTACAACCAAACATTTTTTTTGCATGTTTTCACCATTGGCGTGTTTTCGTAATGTTTTGCATGAAGACAGCGTAACAAACAAATAGTCAGCGGTAACTTATATATGTCTACATTGTTAAGCTGTAAGTACGACAGAAATGGAATGTACAGTGAACATTGAAAAAGAGCTAATAAATGATAAGTACAGTGAACGGAATGTTTTGTCGTTGACGTAACATCTATGGTCGTCAACATCTTAATCTAAAAAATTTATTTCGATAAAATAAGAATGCATGTCACTGCCAAACAACGTTGACAACTATGAACAAATCTTCACTGAGACGGGCATAATTCTCAGTCATGTAAATATGTACTCATATAGTTTGAAATTGTCCTGTTGAAATTTGGCATTGAAACTCTGCAAAAGCCACTCTTCTTACACTATAACCGTACGTCCGTCATTTATTGCCAAACTGTCCTCAGCTTACCCATCAAGCAATGCGAATTCTCATGGTATCGTTGGTCCAAACTATTTAGTATCTGGATTTGTCAAAATTCTGTATTCAAGAATGCAAAATTTTTGTAACTTCAGAACCGCAACACAGGAATACATTTACATGTCCATAGACTGTTTGGCTCAGTGATGATTAAACATATGTTTCACGAGGCTACGCTTCAATGTAAATGATGCGTTACAAATATCACATTTGTTAAGTACGTCTTTAGTATGAATAAACATATGCCTTGTAAGGTCTTTGCTTGCTTTAAAACATCGTCCACATATTTCACAGTTATAGGGAAAATCTCCAGTATGAATTTGCATATGGTCTTTGAGGTAGCATTTGTAATCGAATGATTTGCCACAGACTGTACACGCATGCCGTTTATTTACACTATGATTCATCGAGTGTTTCGATAGCATGTATCTCTTAGCAAACATTTTTCCACAAGTTCCACATCTATATGGTTTATCTTTAGTATGAATGAGTGAATGCCGATAAAGACCGCTATATGTAACAAATGATTTTCCACAAGTTTTACATTTATGTGTTTTGTTTTCACTGTGAATAAGTTGATGCGTTGTTAAAGTACTCTTCTCCGTGAAGCCTTTTCCACATAAGTTGCACCAGAAGGATTTCTCTGGCGACTGAATGTGTAGTCGCGTATGGTGAATAAGGCTATATTTCTGTCTGAAAGTTTTTCCACAGAGATCACAGAATAACGGTCTATCTCCAGTATGAATAAGCTGGTGCTTTAATAAATTGTTTTTATGTTTGAACAATTTTCCACATTTTTCACATGAGAAATCCTTGAAACTAGAATGACTTGCCATGTGTCTTTGCAAATTAACTTTAGAAGAAAATGATTTTCCGCATGATCCACAAAGGTATGGCTTAATTCCAGCATGAATACGCATATGAAGATTATACGAAGACTTTTGAGTAAACGACTTGCCACAAATTTCACACTTAAAGGCTTTGTATCCACTGTGGAGAAGCATATGCGTTTGAAGACTTCCTTTTAATGCAAAGTATTTTCCACACGTTTCACAACCGTATGGTTTATCTCCAGTGTGAATCAACATATGTCTACTAAGATCACCTGTTCCCGTACAAAATTTTCCACAAACTTCACACGTAAATCGTGCAATTCCGTTGTGAAGACGACCATGCAGAGCCAGGCTGCTTCGATCACGAAACGATTTTTCACATTTATCGCATTTATAAGGTCTTTCAACAGTGTGACTTATCACATGTTTAGCAAGTAAGGACTTCGCGCGGCATATTCTTCCACATACCTGGCATTTATGTATAACATGGCCACGTAGATGTCTGTCTAATCCAGGTCTTGTTTTGAAGCATTTTCCACACGTCTCACACTTAAGACGTTCATCTTCCTTGTGAATACTATAATGTCTTTTGAGATTTTGCAATAAACTAAATGATTTCCCGCAAGTGTTACATTTGTATTGTTTTTCTCCGGTATGGACAAGCGTATGCCTTATCAGATTGCGTTTGTCTTTAAATGATTTGTCACATGTTTCACACTTGTATGATTTCAGACAGATGTGGACACGCATATGTGATTGAAGGCCGTATTTGTGTAAAAATGACATTTTACAGATGTCGCAATTATAATCTTTTACACCCGTGTGGATTAAGACATGTGTGGTCAGCGATGATTTTTGTGTAAATGCCTTTCCACACGTGCCACACTTATGTGGCTTTTCACGTCGATGTATACGGACATGCTCTTTAAAAGTGTACTTTTCGTTAAAAACTTTCCCACAAGTCTCACACTTATAAAGTTTATCGCCAGTATGATACCGAATATGCTTTGTAAGACTACCTTTGTTGGCATATCTTTTTTCACATTTTTGACACTCGTGTGCCTCATTGCTAGGTCTAGTGTGAAGAAGCACATGCTGTTTAAGGTTGCCTTTGGTACTAAACGTTTTGTTGCATGTTTCACACGAGTAACGGGTTTCTCCCATATTGATAGGCATTATTTGGTGATGATACCTTTTGAAAAAAGTATTACACAGGTTTGCACATAATTCGTGTCTGATAAATGTTTTTGTTTTTACGTTGATACTTTTCTATGGTTTTTGTTTACTTTGACATTCATGCTTTATCTAATCTGAATATTTGCGCTTTGTAATCCGCAATCCAATTTAGCCGTGTGTGCTTGTTTGAGTCCCTTATAGTTGTACACTCGCCTCATACGCTGTTCTCTATACGAAAGTAGAAAGAAATGTGAGTATGCTAATCAATAGTATCAACAGTGTTATTTGTTATTTTCAGATAATTATACGTAATACTGCAGCTTGGAAGAATGTCCCTGTATCTATATTCTCCCCGAAATTTACACCTACTGTACGTTGTAATAACCACCACATCACATGAAATAATATAACTTTTCTTCTATTCTCAATGTGTCATTTCTGTTTCGGCGTTTGGTGCGATGAAGTGCATGACTGACGTGTCTATTAGGAGCGTTGTTTTCTCTGCGAAGCCTCAACACACTTGCAATGTCATTTCTTGTTATGGTCTAGTCTCATGTTGTTCTATACTGCAATTAAAAGAAAAAAATAAATTAGGCAAGCTTGATTATGAAATTACTATTCATTGTATAAAGTGTAACTCATTTATTTAAATGCGAGTTTTACAGCTTGGGCGCCCAGAGATCTCAATCGTCAGGTAACTAAGTGAATCTTTGAGTCCTCGTTTTTGATTCATCATGGCGATTATCTTAATTTGTTTGTCCTTGGTGATTCACCGACTAGTTATAGATTCATCTCGAGGACCGACTAAATCACAAAATGTTGTGAACCAGTGCAGAAGCTGAGAGTGAGGTCATGGTCATGTAAATCAATTTAAAGCACGCCCCCTGTTATTTATAACTGCCCTTCAAACGCCGTACTGATGTTGTGGTTCAAATTTATTCTAAATATTCCAATCATGTGTTTCATGTTGCACGACTTTATGGCCACCCGAATATCATTCGACTGTTCAATTAGCCCTCTGCCTTTTACTTGTTCTGTCCAAGATAGCACTGTGACCACATTCCCTTCAAATTTAAAGCTGCTCCCACTGCTTTCCGTTATTCATGTTACATGTTGGTTCTTATGAATTATATTTTCTAAGCATGCCTTTCCTTATTTCTTGTTTATATTTGTTATTTAATAGAACCACAGCAAAAGCTGAGGGTAAGATTATGGCCATCCAAAACTAGCTAAAGCCCGCCAGTAATTTTATATTACTGATCGTTCCAAGGCAATACTTCTGTGGTGGTTCTTATTGTTTTAGGTTTTTGTGTTGACGTTTTGTGCTGTTTGCGCCTTATGTGCGTTTTCATAGCTTTAGTTAATTTTTTTTGTCTGAGTGGCCGCATATGGGAAAATAGCTGCTCACTCGGTTTACGATATGTCTTCTTAGTATAAGTACCTAATTGTTAGTTAGTTTTTTCCCCACCTCGATTTTTTGAGTGGGAATTTTTTTTCTGATTGCGCCATTTTCAGATCATTGCCTATTTTGACAATCGCAAGTAGGTTCTGCTGTTACTATTCAACATTTTACCTGTTAAATCTGTCTGTATGTTGTGGCCGTCATTGTCTTGACCAAATTCGAATAAGTACCTTGCAGGGAAAGAACTACATGTAGTTAACTTGATCTGCATGTGTATAATTTTTGTAATATCTTGAAATGTAATTTCCATCCTTTTTCATCTGGTTGCGATTCTGATTTAAATTGTATCAGCTCATAGACCTGTTTTTCTTAATTCAGTTTTACGTCCTTTCCAAGATTATAGCAGCTCATATGAGACGACCAATCAGTAGGTGGGGCGAAACCGGGAGACCCCACGAGAAAAACTATCCGACACATCCGCAAGCAGAACTTGGCTTGTCTCACATGTGGCCTGATAGTGTTTCCCCCAGTCTCAA
Organism: Rugalucina vietnamica; assembly: GCA_964017185.1. Taxonomy (NCBI): domain Eukaryota; kingdom Metazoa; phylum Mollusca; class Bivalvia; order Lucinida; family Lucinidae; genus Rugalucina; species Rugalucina vietnamica. The sequence continues at coordinate 49,035,839 of OZ024873.1, forward strand.
AAAAGGGCATGTTAAGGTTGACTAAAAAGGCACTTTTATACGCGCGGCAACATGTCGAAAGGGCATTTTCAGCGTGCGACGACACGCCAAAAGGCACTTTAAAGTTGCCCATGGCATGCTAGGAGGGCATGTTTATGCACAGTCATAAAATGTGACACTTTTTATATTTTCTCTCTAATTTGCTTTTCAGCTTGAATTGTTCTTTCATCAATTTCCGTATTTTAGGATTCACTTTTACCAAGGCCAACTTAGAAAACTTCTTTTCCCTCTGGCTTAGTTACATTACTTGTATACTGAATTAACCATAAGAGATAACATTGTTATTGTTTTTTGCTTGCTTTGCTTGTTTATTGTCCATAAAAGGTGTTAAAATTGAATGTCAGGTAAGACATTCAATTTTTACACCTTTTATGGACAATAAACAAGCAAAGCAAGCAAAAAACAATAACAATAAACAAGGGATTAAATCAATCAACAACAATTACTGTGGAAGTCATGATCATAAATTTTGCTAAATTTGTTACTGCAGACTTCAAGCAAAAGGTCTTGTAATTTCCTTATATTTTCTTCGATTTTGACAAACTTTTACCAACATAAACGGCACAGAATGTAGATTCAGAAAAAGAGCATGGCGCTGGGAAAAACGGCATGGCGTTGGAGAAAAAGGGCATGGCGCGGCGCCATAGTAAAAGTGGAAAGGGGAAACACTAGCCGGCCAGAGTGGGGCTCGAACCCACACCAGATTTTTTACATGGTCGCTTGCAGTTTTATGATGCACCTGGTGTTGTGCCGTGTGTTGATCCTAACAAGTGGACCAATGGTTAATGGACTTTTGTCTTGTTTAGCTTTCACCCGAGATCAACTAAATAATTCTTATAGCAAATTTCATAATTCAAGCACCTTTGGTAGTTTTCTGACATAACACCTGGATGATGTCTCACCATAAGATCAAAGAATCTGGACCACCACTGCTGTCATTTGTGTTCCAAAAATAGTATCAGTATAAGGGTTCAAGTTCAGTACATTTAGACAGGACAAGTTTAGCTCCGCCCACCATTGAAGGAGGTACTACATGACCTCTGATATTGACAGTGGCTGAATTTCTTTCAATAAGTCAATAATAGGAGCTTTGAAGACAGGTACAAAAACAAATTAAAACAAATTAGATCAGTTGTATGTCTTGCAATTTGTTTTAACCATCCCCTTTAGACTGCATATTTTGAAGCATGGATTTTTGTTTGAACAGATTAAAGATTAGAAAAAATGATCCTTGTAATTTATTCAAGATAGAGTGTTGTGATTATGTTCACATTTTGATTTATTTTAAGGTGTTCAGTAGGGGTTTTATTTGTGATTTAGTAAATCAGAATTGATCTTTGAAATTGAATGAAATGTTAACTTCTATGTGGAATGAAAAGGTAAAAGTAGGCAATGATCAGGAAATGGTGCAATTAGAAAGAAATCCCCACTCCAAAAATTGAGATGGGGGAAAAAACTAAATTTACAATCAGGTACTTATACTAGGAAACCATATCAAAAGCTGAGTGAGCAGCTCTTTCCCAACAGGTGGCCACTCAATTACCAGAACTTAACCAAAAATATGAAAACATACATAAGGTGCAAACAGCACAAAAATTCAATGCCAAAACATAAAACTTATAGGGAGCGCGGTAGCGTAGTGGTAGAGCATCGGACTCCGAATCGAGAGGTCCTGGGTTCGATCCTCACATGCAGCACCGTGTTGTGTCCTTGAGCAAGACACATCAACTCCCTACAGTGCTGGTTAAACCCAGGAAGAGTTGGCTCCGTCTCGACATGACAATTTTTGACTGGGACGTTAAGCCTCAATGCAAACAAAACAAAACATAAAACAATAAGAACCACAACAAAGGTATCGCCTTGGATTTATCAGTAATGTAAAATTACTGGGGGCTTTATAAAACCCTAACCTCACCAACTGCCTCTGAAGTGGTTCACAACATTAAGTTAATTGTTAGATCCTATGATGAACTGGGACAATGGAAAAGTGTAGGACTCAGGTCCCAGGTTCGTTGTTCATTGTGGCATTGAGCAAGTCAAATTTTCCTCAATGTGATCAACAGTTTCTCTAAAGCTAGTATCTCACTGGAATATGACAGTTAATGGACATTAGTTTGCGATAAGGAAACTAGTGCAACTAGTTTGTGACAAGTAAGCGACAACAGCCAATTTGCCATGAAACACAATTTTGACATTGGGGTCTCGTTGAGTTGACTATAAGGTGAAAATGTTTAGAAGTTGACCATAGTTTGCATATGTTTCAACTGACAGTTGTAAGATAGTATCGAGACACTCATACTTCATTTGCAAGGTATTTGTGAGAGTGAGTGTCCATGCACTTACTTAATATTTTCTGCTAAATAGTTGTTCACAATTTGTTTTTAAGAATGTCGCGCGATTGGCGGGTGATGTGCATGTGACTGTCCAAAATTGGTTGCCAAAAGTAGATTTGCAAAAATTTTGCGCCGACAGATTTAAGCTTAAAATAAAAATAGCCTTATGAGACGTTTGTGACACATGTCATGCAATGACTCTTGCAATGACTTTGCAATGGGTTCCCTGGTATTTTGTCTTATTAAAATTTCAAACATATTTAGACGTCGCGTCAGGTATTGCCTTCATGTTTGTAACGTTAAAATCGACGTAACTTACGGCGTTTCATATTTGAACGTGAACGTTTAAGGTTTCGTTTCGAAGAGTATATAACTTCTTCAAGTTACTCACCATATGCCATAGTATGTCATGAACATGAAGCGCGTGGTAACAACGATGGACGAAAAAGAAAGAGTGATTTATGTACCGACAGTAAAAGTTTTTACTGCTCCAGTCGTTTTAGGAAGCTCGGTCATGCTAACCACACTGTCCTATAGCATGCATACTTGTCGTATAGCATGCATACTTGAGGCAGATTATCAGTATTTTGTGTTCATTCTTCAGTTATTAACTAACAAATCTCTTCATAGATCACATATAATGAAGATCATGTCTTTACGATAGCATGTTTGATGACAGTATTTAACGCAAATATAACGCGACGTTAAAATACGTCATTTTTCGTCTGTGTTACAAACTGTAAACGTACATTCAAAAATTCGCCAATGATTTAATACTTGTAGTTTTAGGACAAAATTTCATACACTACGAGTCTACGACTTTAGAATGTGAGAATTACTGTCATCACTTTATTTGTTTGATATGCCTACATACAGCTACGTTCAAACCTCATCTCAGTCATGTTGTTTCACTGAACAAGATGTATGTAATTGAGCTACCCCTAAGTACTATTTCTTACCTTGAAAACAAAGTGATTGGAAAACCCAAGGCCAATTCAAATAACTATCCACTCACTGGTAAATTATGAACTATGCTACATATAACTCCTTGCATTTAGGCCAATTTTGTTACGCACTGAAGATACGTGGCATGGTTTAATATCAAAAACAAAAAAAAACCATGGGATCTTAGATACAATAATTGTTTATCAATTTGTAATGCAAATCAATTTGTAATGCAAATAGATATACTTTCTGTTGCCCTTTATGGGGTAATCGGGGTCAATTGTGTGAAAATACATCAACCTTATTTCAATTATGACAATGTCATATCAAATTACAATTGACAGGTCAAGCATCTTTTCATAAAAGCAGCCAAAACAAACCACTCTCAAACATCATAAAATTTACAATTGCTTTAAATGGCATGTAATCCAATATTGATTTCAATTTAACTGGTCAGCTGTCACATAAATTATATGGGCGGGACTTAGGTTTATCTACCAGCTTGAATATTGGCTAATAATTGGCTATGCTCAGTCAGATGCTGCTGTCTTGAGGTTAATTTAGTTCACTTAATACTACAAAGGTTTACATAGTCTTTGAAGTCCTGATTTAGAAACACTTGATGTTTGCAATTTGATACAGGCCTTTGGTGCTGGAATTTTGAATTTGGCTATAATTCTTCCATATACACTGTGGTATATCTACATCGGCACTTTGCGTTTCGTCCTTCCACCGGTGTTACAGTAGACAAAACGCAACCTTTCCTTTATTTGTAATTTACGTCTTAAGCGTGTTAAGACGTCCTCTCTGAAGTATGTTCGTGGTGATGAATTGTGACCAACAAGCATCTCTGTTTGCAAAATCCTGATTTTTTTTTTCAAGTTTTGTGCACTAAAATACTTATAAAAACGAAAACTTTAAAAGTACGGTTTCGTCAGAAATGTCCGATTTTGTCATTGGCGGACTTAATTTTACGACAAAACAGTACAGTTTTGACGAAATAAAACAATTTTAATTTCAATTTTTTAAAAGATTTGGAGCATTCATTCACTAAAACTTCATGCTTTCTGTGTCGAATGATGGTTATTATTCTTCAATGTCAATTAAAATATAACAGAAAGCTCAGCATCGCTCATATTTTTCCATAAATTCTAAAATTTGATATTTTTATGTTGACATCGGCGGAAAGACGAAACCCAAAAGTGCCGGTGTACAGTAGATATACTACAGTGATATATATATGTCCTTGTGCATAGCCATTGGAGATAGGCAGACAGCGCTAGAGGAAACATGATTTAAACGAATGCCTCACTAACAACTTTTTCCTTCTTTGTCTTTGCTCCTGTGAAAAGCTGGAATCCCACAAAAATCTATTTTTACATCTGTATTTTCGAATAAATCAGCATCACTGAGCATGCTCAGATAAATAAGGAGGGGTTATTACATGAATATTTATAAGCAAATTCAAATCTGACAGTTAGAAATTCACAAAATTTTGTCATTAAACAATCAAATTTTATTTTCTTTCTGTTGTTAACATATTTTTTAAGTATTTCCTGTCTGCAAATGTGAAACTGAAAGAAAAATTGATTAAAAATGAAAAAAAAAATTATTTACTTTCCAAATATGGTCATCTATGTAAACAAAAAGTAGGGTCTAAAAACATGCCATGACTCTGGCAGCAAACGTGTGACTCAGACAGGGCTTTTTTTAAGAGGGGGGCCACTGGCCCTGGCCAGTAAATTTTGGTCTTGGGCCAGTTGAAATGTGGTGCAGCTGGTCCTCCGGGCCAGCTGAATTTTTTAGAAAAAAAAAAGTTTTGTTCGAAATGGTGCTGCTTATTCTCAGACTCAAAATAATTTTGATATATTATGAAAATATAGACATTATTCTTTCCAGGAAAAGTCTGACCTGGCTCAGGAAAATTCATTTAAAGGCTATATTTCAGTGTCCAAAAACATGTAAACACAGGAAGTGGTAGTACTGAATTTCCTCTTTATAGGTATTCTTTGACGCTTCAAAATCATATTTTTTTTATCAATTTATATTTATAAATGCACTATTTTAGTTCTCTTTCACTTATCATCGCAAGGAATCAAAAAGTAATTAAAAAAAGAAAATATTTAAATTACCAAAACAAATATGGCTGCTAATTATGCAAGAGCAAAAGCACACTGGTAAATGTAAAAGTACTGGAGCTGGTTGCAACGAACTGGTGCAGTCTAAATTACGCACTGGAGTAAGACTAAAATGACGGAAAAGGTAAATAAATCTTATACCTCTTTTCATTACCATTCCCTTATAATCTTGTGTGTATTTTATTTGTCATGTCACCTAGCGCAGAGAAGGGCGGAAGCCTTGCGGTTTATGATTTTATCACGCAATATGCAATTTATTTCATGGGTTGGAAGCCAAATCCGATACAGTTCTACTAACATGACTGGTGGCATGTGTTTTCGAGCCAAAATTGAGGAGAAAATGCATGTTTGAGCATAGTTTTTGTTATATTATCATATATTTATGAATAAACATTCAAGAACCACGATTTCTGATCGCCAATTTTTTCTTGGTATCGAAGCAAATGTTTTATTGAGGATTTTCTATTACAACGCACAGGGAGCATTATTTGAATCGTTGGTAAAACGCACTGGTGGTTGCACAAACTTGCTTCAGGGTTGCTGATTTCACACAGGCAAAGCATCTAACTCGCCCAATCATTGCCCAATCATATATGCAAAGATTTACAAGACTTGTAAAAACGATAGTTGTTAGACGAAAATTTGATTTTTGTTCTATTTTTGCTAAAAACATAGATGGTGGTTATACGTTAGAGGCGATTCTTAGAGTACACACACTCTATGTGTCGAGCAAAAATAAGAGAAAAAAAATACGTCTACTCATGTACCACCTATTTTGCTATATAACGTGGGGTCTAAGGTTCATGGACATAATTTTATGAGGCATTTTCTAGCATTACTTTCCATGTTGTCAGACCTAGATCCCGCTTATCATCTCATCAATCCGTGCACCCGATCGACCAGAAAAGAAAGGTATGAGTACGTACAAATGCATTTATGTTCTATTTTAAAAATCAGTCTATCTAAGTTTTAGCTGGATATGGCGAAGACTGTGCCTTGTTTTATTAATTCTTACAAGTTACAACTAGCTCTTTATTTTGAGGATTTTGGTTGGTCTGCAGATGCTCCGAGTGTTTTACTTTTATTTATACAGATTCTTCACGATGAGAATAGTGCTTTAATCCAATTAAAAGTACTTAATCCGGTCAAACAGATGTACATGTAGCTCCATAGTTGTTTTGTTGCACCTCATTGAAGTGGTACGAAGTACCGAAGTGTAATAGAATAATACAATGTTCTGTAAAACTAAATGCATGTTTTTGTTTTGCAAAAAGTCTTTTAATGTTTTTGTGTGTGTCTTGTTTTTACAAAAGTAATGTACGTAAAAAATACAAAAGTAATGTACGTAAAAAATAGTAGATACAAAAATAATGGTGTCATATTTTTCAGGCATGCAGATATCAAACTGAATTCACACATTTAACAAATATATTGACTAAACATTTTAATATTCATAAAGTGTTGAATCTGTTACAACCGTATTATTCTGTTCTGATTATTCGGGTGCACAGGTTAATGCGATGATAAACAGGAATCTAGTTTGGAAACATGGGGATTAAAGCAAGAAAATGCCTAATACAATTATGCGCGTGAACCTTAGACTCCACGTTATACAGTAAAACGGGTGGTACATGAGTAGCCAAATTTTTTCTTATATTTGCTCGACACAGAGTGTGTGTACTCTAAGAATCGTCTCTAATGTGTAACCACAATCTAATGGTTTTCGCCAAAACAGAACAACACAGTTGTGGTCAATGTCATCACTGTATGAAAGTTCAATGTTACGGCTCTTTATGATTGAACACTAAAATAATTTTAATGTCTCTGCTTTTCTGGGCGAGTTAGATGCTTTGTCTATGTCAAATCAGCAACCCTGAAGCAGGTTTGTGCAACCTCCAGTACGTTGTACCAATGCTTCAAAAAATGCTCGCAGTGCGTTGTAATAGAAAATCCACCATAAAACGTTTGCTTCGATACCAAGAAAAAAATTGGCGATCGGAAATCGTGTTTCTTGGATATTTATTCATAAAAATATGATGATATATCAAAAACTATGCTTAAACATGCATTTTCCCTCAATTTTGACTCGAAAACACACGCCACCGGCCATGCTGGTAGAACTGTATCGGATTTGGCTTCTAACCCATGAAATAAATTGAATATTGCGTGATAAAATCATAAACTGCAAGGCTTCCGCCCTTCTCTGCGCCAGGTGACATGACAGATAAAATGCACATAATTAAGTTAACTTAATTTATAAGGGAAATTAGGGAATGGTAATCAAATGAGGTATAATATTTTTTTACCTTTTCCGCCATTTTAATCTTACTCCAGTGCGTAATTTAGACTGCACCAGTTCGTTGTAACCAGCTCCAGTTCTTTTACATTTACCAGTGTGAAAAGGAGCATAGAAAGTTGTTAGCGTGCCTTCGCATACTTACACATACTATCAAATGAAGTATATGTGAGATCACTATATCGAATAATATCATTGTCACTGTTAATTGCTTAACAATTAAGTGACGGTATGCCTGTCTATCTCATATTAGGTCTCATCCTCTGATGTGATGTTTCACCACCTGTAGAGTCAACTGCGCAATACACGAAAATAAGCATAGCAATTAAGGATTATACAGTCGCAAGAATCAACATTTCCAATCAAAGACAAAACATACACGGACCATGTGAGGACAAAGAAATAAACTAGAAAACGTACAACACGAAAACACGCACCACACCTGTACAAGTGTATTATCAGATTAACCAATATTGAATCATATTGTGTTAATTGTATTTATTAGGGATAAGATAACTATATATGGCCTTATTCTTATAACTATAGGTGAAACTGCAGTGCTGTAAATATGCGGTCCATAGAAAAACCGGAACGCACCGAAACCCCAAAACGCACCTGTATGTACCAGGACGCACCAGTTTCATTATTGCTTATGCACATTGATGCTCGCAAAAAATTATTGATATGCAAATTTGAATGCAGTGACTTACATGCATTTTCTTATTCTATATCTTGAATATATGTACATGTATAAATGTAACTGCATTAGATCAATACGACAGTTGTATAAGCACTATAGATATGCAATGTTTCCATTTTTGTCTGGTGTCAGAAGAAACAAAAATGAACCATCCTTTTATTCTAAGTTTGCATGTTCTTTCTTGAAATATTACATGGAAGCTATTATACTGTATTTACGGGGTGAGATATCGAGGCGTTTATGTACATTACGTCAAGAAGTAGATGCGCAAAGGGATAGTTCTAGAGGACGTCGCCTTATATGGAATGCATGTGGAGGCTGTTTTACTCATGCGGTGTGTGAGCTCGTGAGGGTGAGTAATTCAGACAGATTTATACGGACTACTCTTGGGCAGTGGCAGTGGAGTTTTAGAAGTGTTAGGGGGAGGGAAAGTGAAATGTTGGAATAATAGGTAAAATAGGACAATAAAATGTTAGTGCTACATATTAACTAGCCTAGTTCTCGAGCTTTTCTGCATTTCTCTGGAATTAAGAGACGCTAGATGACCAGTCTACATATTTAATAACTTAATCCTGCGAAATCCTAGTATAAAGTATCTATGTGTCTCTGCTTAAACTAGGATCGAGTATACAAACCAGGACATTGTCAGAATAGAAACGTCGATTCGCTATTCATTATCGCATCGAAATAACTATTGTGCCGGGCAACAACGCTAGAAATAACGAATTGAAATTATACATGCAATATGTTGATCTATCTATGAATCAACAGTCTCTGACTAATGAACATATGTTAACTGCCGGAGCACAACGCATTTGAACATTTTAGATGATTGTGTGTTTGTTTAATTGCATGTATGTTTAAATAAATAATTCTATATTTCTTTATAAAACAAATTTAATAGCAGCTATAGCTTGTTCTTTTTTTTCCAAATAATCAAAGGCACTGCCACCGTACGAACAGATTCCACTAAATCGACAATAGAAAGACTCTGGTAGCAACTACCCTGACACCTGAGAATGTAAGTAAAAATGCTGATCTTCCTTGCGATAATTACATATACATATGTGCGCGCAGCAATTATAAGGCAAGTTAATGAAAGGATCCAATTCGATTTATGAAATTGGAACGATGGTCTATGTCGCTATGTTGTGTTTTGATGTATATATAAGCACTGTCGATATTTAGACTTCATTTTGCATAATCAACGAATGTCATGCGATATTATCAAAACGCTACAAAACGCATTTACATAATCCACAGACGATGAGTATATGATTGTCGGGTGATTGTATTTCAGCATAAGGAAAACAGTCCGTGAAACGTATACCCCATCACACCCCACTTTTGTATAGAAAAAAGGAGTTTGCAGGGGTATACCTACATGTATTTTTCTTATGTTTGCTCCAAAACATAGCTGTGGGTACTCGTAAGAACCACCTCGCCGAGTCGGTTCTAACGTGTACTCACAAGAAAATTATCAAACAATTTTCCAATTTTCTGATGAAAATTTTCATTTTTAAGAACTTTTATAATCTTTGTATATTACATGGTGTTTTTGTAATGAAAGGATAATACTGCAGAAAAGGATTCTACTGCAACAACGCATCTTTGATACAGTTGCCGCAAGCCAATATGAAGCGGCCTTTCGGATTCGCCTTCTTATGGTGTCTCTACGAACAAGTAGGGGTACACTGGTTTCGGACCGGGGCACAGGGTTTGTGACAAAATAAGAAAAATAATGTAAGTTTCACTTGCCTGAAAGTTCACAACAAAATCCGTATTTTCATTCTTTGTTCTGTTTTGTGATTTAGTGTGACGATCAGACCCAGACCTTGGATTTTATTTGCTTTGCGGATTACAGGTGACAGAGAAGCTCGTGTATAGATTGGTGGAAAATTTGTAGCCCTTTGAGATCTTGATTGCCGCGTACCTAGGTGCTTAAAAGCTTTACAAAGATGAAATTGTTTGCATTTGTATAACACGGGTGGTAATCAGGGGAACTAGCTCCAAAAAGAGTCAACGAGATTTTGTTCCCTCGACACATCCGGGAACTCACGAGCTAGTCCTCTCGACGGAAAAACAGTAAACAAAGGTATGTCTCGAAGCATTTTATCAATATTTATTTCTTGATAAGCTGTCTGCTGCAAAATCCGACAATGGTAGTCTGTGTAGATATGATTTAACTCCACTCGCTGATTGGATTGGTCCTTGGAATATGCACGGTGCGAATATGATTGTAAAAGAGCGTTGAAGACACGAAATGAAAATATGTCAACACGAAGATTTGGGACCACTATTTTTTTCATTTTTCGTCAAATATATATCCTTCCAATCGCATGAAACATCATCCCTGGTAAAACTAAGCCCCTGAAACCATATAAAAGCAAAATAATCCGGTGGAAACATTGTTTTGGGAGGATATGGACTAAATTACCGTCCGAGCTAGTCCTCTCGACATGGAGCTAGGTGCCTCGTCAAGGAGATAGCACCCTCGTTGAGGTTTTAATGTTGGGATAAGACGGAATCCTCGCGTCGGTCTTCGTGTGTGGTGCCTCTGTGCAAATGTTTTTACGAGCCGGTAAGTGTAACGAGGTGCAGCTTAGCCAGCTGATCTTTGTTTGAAACGACTCAATCGATTTCTTTAAATTATGCTCCCCTCTTCTCGTTGACGCCCAAACCGGCGATCGATAGATTAGCTGGCTAACCTGCACTCCACTACACTTCGGTACCTCGTTCACTCCTAGAAAGGAGGTATCACGGAACACCGACCGAACATTTCGTCTAGTATTCCTTGTACACAAACCTCTTATATGAGGGTTTCAATGGGGTACCTCTGAACTCGCCAATCAGTAAAATTTTGGCCCAAAAATCGCTTATCAGTAAATGTTTGGCCCAAAAATCGCTAAACAGTAAAATATGTTGGCCCAAAAATCGCTAATCAGCAAAGGAAAATCGTAAAACATATAAAATACAGCAATTTTATGAATTGCACCGGTAAACGGTATACACCGGTAAACGGATGAGTCACCATATGAAGCAAAAAATACGAATTTTCAACTGAAACTTTCATTTTTACTTATGACAAATCGCTGTATTTGTATAGGCGTGTTTTCGTAATGTGTTGTTTTCGTTCGTATGTTTTAAGATAATACAGTAGCATAATGAATTGTGGTCTGCTGTGAGTTATGAAACGGTTAACATCTGTAAAACATCTGTAAAATTGCTGTTAACTATCCCATTTCTCGTGATATTTATATTGTAAATCATAATGTGCAAGTTACAAAATAGTATATCATCATGGCCCATGCTAATTGTGTATACAATTTATGATCATTTCATATCTATGGTGCTAAAACCAGGAACGACAGCTATCATGAAATGACATTTTTGACTCAGTAAAACCTCAACGAGGGTCCTATCTCCTTGACGAGGCACCTAGCTCCATGTCGAGAGGACTAGCTCGGACGGTAATTTAGTCAATATCCTCCCAAAACAATGTTTCCACCGGAATATTTTGCTTTTATATGGTTTCAGGGGCTTAGTTTTATCAGGGATGATGTTTCATGCGATTGGAAGGATATATATTTGACGAAAAATGAAAAAATAGTGGTCCCAAATCTTCGTGTTGACATATTTTCATTTCGTGTCTTCAACGCCCTTTTACAATCATATTCGCACCGTGCATATTCCAAGGACCAATTCTATCAGCGAGTGGAGTTAAATCATATCTACACAGACTACCATTGCCGGATTTTGCAGCAGACAGCTTATAAAGAAATAAATATTGATAAAATGCTTCGAGACATACCTTTGTTTACTGTTTTTCCGTCGAGAGGACTAGCTCGAGAGTTCCCGGATGTGTCGAGGGAACAAAATCTCGTTGACTCTTTTTGGAGCTAGTTCCCCTGATTACCACCCGTGTATAATAGCTTAAGAAGAGAAGTGATTTTTCTCACCTGTACTCGAGCCGCGTCGGTTGACTGATATGTCAAAACTTCAAAGAAGCTTGACTTGGCTTCATCGTGTTTATTGTTTTTGTTAGAGTTAGTAGAACTTTTTTATTTTCGAGATTTTGAAACAAAGGTCTAATTTAAAATTACAAAATTGAAATTTATATATTCGTTTTCTACGAGACAAGCCGACCTTTTTTTTACTTCATATTATGATTTTGCAAACGGTAATATTAAAGCTACTGCATTATCAAGTTTTCCCCCAAAATTGTTTTGTTCGTAACTTTCCATTGGTCAAGAATCAACTTTAGCAGTCTTAGATTTAATAACCATTTATGTTTTCGCAAACACGAGAATCATGTTATATATTTAGATATCAAATGTGATTTTTTTATGTTTTCATTCAAATGTCGGACTTTTTAATGCAACAGTTACAAAAGAAGGCTATAACGGAAACTATTGCTTTCCGATCGGAGGTCCAATTGTTATCTTATTAGTAAGTTTAGTCAGTCGTTTCCTATCTTGATTTCTGGCCCGGATTTGGTGAGCATTAATTGACATCTGCTTTCGCCGGCTGTTGGTCATCGATGTTGAATTCAGCAGAAAATGCAGCGTTGCTGTGGGTCCGGGCATGCTAAGTGGTTGGCTTTTAAAATCACAAACACACCGGCAAACAAGGTGTCAAAGCAGAAAATCCCTTGTATTGGCTGAGTCAGCGGTCAGTTATAACATGCCGAGTGTTGCTTACAGGATCCGCCATGCCATTTGAGCCGCGACGTGAGAAAACCGGTATTCGATGTTTCCGACCAGGTCCCACACAAATCGGTCTGTACAGCCACACAAGCATACTAGATAATTGAAATTCTGGATTTAAGAAGAAGAGGAATTGTACTTTATGTGTAGCGAAAACAAAGGCAAAGATCAGCTTCGCAGTTACTTCACATAGGCAAAGATCAGGTTTACTCATGACGCGGCTCATTTCTGATAGTCTGGGCCGGCTCATTATAGCAGGTTTAGCAAATGAGTCCTCCGTCAAAACACCCATCGAGCCACCCATCATTAGTTTTCATTTTTAAATTGACCATTCAAATCAGCACATTAGCTAACAATCAATGACGGTTAGACAACAAGGGGTTAGACAAACAAACCAACAGGTGCTTTTTACAGGTAAATACTTTTTACAGGTAAATAAAGGTGCAAAAACAATATTTGTCAGTATAAAATAGGGGTGGGTGTGGCTATACCTTGCCGGCGTAGGAGTCACAATGTTCTTGGTGTACACGTAGATGGTATTCTGCTAATTGATGTGAAACTGGGAAAGTAAGTAAATTCAAACAAAAATACCAAATGGAAATGGGAAATTAAGTAAATTCACACAAAACTGCCAAATGGAAATTTAATTGAAATCAAATGAGTTGAAAATTAATATTTATAAAGAATAACAATATAAAATCTGTGTATATGAACAATGGAGTGATTAGCAACACTTCCTTCCTACATCAATCAAATAGCACTAAAACATGGGCCTTGTCATGAAAACTTGTCCTTGGTCAAGCATTAACCAGGCTGTACAGTCAATGAAGCCCGCTGTAGGCATGAATTCCAAATTAGAATTGTGCTTGCATTATAAAGTTTGAAATTATAGACATAAATACATGGGTGGACTGTATTATCCACAGCGAAAACAAAGATGCTGATCAGCTGAACATGTTAATTTAAATTTTAGTTTCCTGTGACTTAATGAGTATCAGCATACACAATAATGATATTTTCATTCTGATCTACAAATCTACAAGAAATTTTGATTTACATATATTTTGCATTATGAGCCCCATCTTAAGAAAACCTGCACAGCTGATAAGCACCTTTGAATTTCCTTCTTGGATTGTAAATTCTGTATTCTTTGTAATTAAAAATTTCAAGTTTCTAGCCTTTTTCTTTGACTGTACGGGTACGAAGAATAATCAAAATTATTCAAATGAAAGTTTTTAATTTTTACAACTTAAGAAAAATCTTAAGAAAAATCTGTATATAACTTAGGTGTGTTTTCGTAAAGGTCTTTTCATGACAGTCACAGCTTCCTCAGTATAAACATACATATACTAAAGGAGCACTACAGGGAGAACCGTAAATGTGTCTTGCTCAAGGACACAATGCTGCACTAGCGGGATCTGAAACTTGTAGTCTAACGTTAGGCTACCATGCTCCTATATACATGTATTACATGTATGTCGTTTTAAAATGCATTTAGTTTCACTTAAGAAATATGTTTTGATAACATGATCGGAAATTCTGTATATACACAGAAATAATTCATTTAAATAATTTAATAAATGTACACACTTTCAGATAAGAATTAATTACACTCAACAAATACCTTACTAACATCATACATGGACATTCAAAATCAAAATAAGCAATCACATTTCAGCTGCCACATTTGAAAACAAATATTCTGTTTATGACACAGCTGATCAGCGCTTTTGTTTTCTCTACACAGATAGTACAATCCCTCTTCTTCTTATTTGAAATATCTCAAGCTTCTAGCCTGCTTCTGTGATCGTACAGGTCGGTTTGTGTCAGACTTGGTCGGAACCCCAAATTAATGATTTTCGCATGCAAAGGCTTATAAATTATATTAAACTCTGAACATGAGCAAACCTGCCAATACTTCATATATCACAGATTCTAGCTTCACACATTTTACCACCCATATGTGTATACTGAATAGTAATACTAAAATATTTTCAGCAATGATAAGATTCCATCAGGAAAACATGTCCGTGAAATGTATACCCCCTTAAACCCAATTTTTATAAAGCAAAACTGGGGTATAAAGGGGGCATACCTACTTTCCTTATTTTTGCTCCAAAACATAGATTTTTACCCCCTTAAACCCCATTTTTATATAGCAAAACTGGGGTATAAAGGGGATTTACCGACTTTCCTTATATTTTTGCTCCAAAACATAGATTGTGGGTACTCCTTAGAACCACCTCAGTTCTAACGTGTACCCACAATCCATGTTTGAGCAAAATTGTTAAAAATATCATTTTTTTTTTTCAATGAAATTTTCACTTTTTACATCTGAAAAAAAATCTCTTTTTTATTGCATGGGCAAGTTTTCCTAATGCTAAAATTTTCACAATAGTTTCTATAATAAAGACGCCTCATGGGAAAACCAACAATCTGCATAGGCAAAAACCGCGAAGCTGATCAGAGCCTTTGTTTTCGCTACTCTGATAGTACAATTCCTCTTCTAATCGAATCCGACATTTCAAGCTTCTAGCTCTTTTCTGTGACTGTACAGGCCGGTTTATGTCAGACCTGTTCGGAAACCACATTGTTGGTTTTCCCACGAGGCGGCTCAATACTATGATACTTGAAAGGCAACAATCTTGAATAAAAGCATTGCTGTTAATAGTGAACCATGATCAGACTTGCTCAGAAACAGTCAACCAGGATCTGACGTGTTTACAAAAACATGTCTGTCCAAACTTTTTTTTGCATCAAAAGACTTTTCGCCAAATCTAAAGGGTCACTGAAGAGGCTTAAGAAGCTGAAACCGTGGTATGGCCCATTCCTATTCTCATTAATATACTCACTGCTCTTAAAGGATCTCCTTTTAAATTTTATTTAAGTGTATTGTCTGTTAAAGCCCAAACATTTTATGCACCCTATAAACAAAAGTACAAATGTAATCATGCATGTGATGCATGTATCTCATTATTTTGGAGGGATATCTCCTTCAGAGTTCTCCATAACACAGCAAATTTGGAGTACTAAACTCCAACATTTTGATTCTGACTCCAACTTTTCAGACAACCCCATTAATGAAGTACCGGTATAGGAAGAATCCAACATTTTTGGAAAACCTCATTTTTACCCCACCTTATTTGAGGGGAAATCTTCCTATTTAGAATTTCAGAATTTCCTTACACACATGTACATGTATATTTGATACACCTTCCTATTTGGAATTTCAGATTTCCCGACCAAATAACAAGATTTTCTTTGTTTAATCTTTCTCCCTATTTGGAAAGAGAAATCTCCCTACTGGCTTCCTTTGTGTACAATGTATCACTTGTATGAAACCATTGATGTTTGAGTATTGTTTTTGCAGTCAGAATATTAATCTGTGCAGATCCAAATCTGACTACATAGTGGATCCAAATGACCTAGATAGTAGATATGTGTATTGAACTATATGCACTGCTTAGCTGAAGATGTTCTTACACAAACATAACTGAAAGCTCAAGTACCTGCAGTCTCAGCTGTTTATAAAATAGCCCTCGCATGAGAAAACTAACAGTCTGGGTTTCCGACCTGGTGCAACACAAATCGGCTTGTATAGTCATAGACGAACGCTAGTATAGTGAAATTTAGAGGACTTGTACTATCCACGTAGTGAAAACAAAGGCGCTGATCAGCTGTGCAGTTATTGCACAGCTGATATGTGCCTTTGGTTTCACATATGCAAATTGTTGGTTTTCTGATGGAGCGGCTCATTAATATCATTTAGCACTAATGTTGCTTGAAACTATGGATATACCAATAGCACATCTTTTCAAATGTTTTTCTATGACAAACACATACATAGATCACAAAACTTCATGACTTTCTCGATAAAAAAAAAATAGTTAAAATACATGATTGTGCAATTTTAACAAGGATTTGTCAGGTAAAGGCTATAACATCATGCATGTTACCTGGTTGCATATTAACTGTAAATCTTTCTTGAATTTTCTGCATGGTAACAAATTTGGTTGCACCACAGGGTATGAAGGGTGCAGTGACTGCAGTCATTCTTAAGTATTAGAATTCTTGATTATACTCTTTACGTGTCTGCTGTAAGTCTGCTTGCTCAAAATGTTCAGCAATGTCTTCATTCGAAAAAGGATGGCCTTTCCTAAAAACCTAACAATCTCTTCACGAAAAATCTCAGATATGCATTAAGAAAACTTGCCCATGCTTTTGAGCTTTTAAAATGGAAAAATTTTAGCTGAGAAAGGCCTAGGGGATTTAAGGCCTGATTTCGGCCTCATGTGTTGGTAAAAAATTGAATTTTGGAATTTTTGGTATTTTGAGGAGAAAAGTATTGCAAATAGCAGGTATAGTTCCCTATTTATAAACTCTAACACAACTGTCATATTCCAATTACACATGTTGCCATGGCAACGCTCCGAAAAGAATAGAAATACTACTTTTTGCAATTTTGGGTCTATTTTTCACCATTCAACATCATTTTCAACTACCGGCCCATGCGACGAACAATTTCTTATTATGAAATAATTATGAAGTATCATCCAGAGATATTGTATGCTAAGTATCATTTTGTTCGTCGAGTGGGCTGGCACTTAAAAATTAAAAAATGTGTTCAGAAATGGTCAAAAATAGACCAAAAAGTGCAGAATGTGCTCTATCTATGGTTCTTCTGTGCATTGCCATGGCAACGCTTGTAGGATACTTTTTGTTTTTAATAGAGAAGACATATGGCTGTTTTAAGGAATAGTTTTCTCACCTAAATTCCAAAATTTATTTTTTAGCAAAATCTGAGGCCAAAATCAGACGTTAAACGCCCTAGTCCTTTTGATATATTTCTTATTTTTGCTCAAAACATAGATTGTGGGTACAAGTTAGAACTGCCTCAGCGAGGCGGTTCTAACGAGTACCCACAATCTATGTTTTGGAGCAAAAATAAGAACAAGTAGCTCACCTGAGAGTCAACAAGTACAGTCACTGGACAAAGTGGTTGTTTTTTTGTTGTTTTTTTTTACCATATATGGGTATGACGGCTATCTTGGTCATGTTTCAGGTCTATGGCTGCAATAGTTTCCATAGGAACATTGGTCCTGTAAACGCTTACCTGAGACCTAGTTGTCACTTTTTCCCATGCAAAAGCCTATGTTTCCAAAATTGACCTTGACCTAAATTAATCGTATACCTTCATCTACTCCATTAGTTGTTTGCATCTACCACTTTTCAGGTCTCAGGCTGCAATAGTTTTCAAAAAATCCATAGTTTTCACTTTTTCCCATGTAAAAGCCTATGTTTCCAAAATTGACCTTGCCGTAAAATAGGTCAAGGTCATCCTAGGGTCATCATCTGATCAAACTATGATGGGCTGGAGTCCAAAATGCTACATACCAAGTTTCGTGAAAATCGGCCTGCCGGTTCTGGAGAAGATTTTTGAGTAGTTTTTACCACTCAAAATATGGGCGTGGCGGCCATCTTCATTATGTGACCCGGATTTTGCGATCAAACTTTCAGTCCCCCTACCCATGAATGCTCCACATAAAATTTCGCTTTGATTGGCCAAGCGGTTTCAGAGATCCTTGAAAAGTGTGTATGGACGACAGACCGGCCAATGTCAAGAGATGACCTTGACCTAAATCAATCAGATACCTTCATCTACTCCAATAGTTGTTTACATCTACAACTTTTCAGGTCTCAGGCTGCAATAGTTTTCAAAACATCCATAGTTTACACTTTTTCCCCATGTAAAAGCCTATGTTTCCAAAATTGACCTTGCCGTAAAATAGGTCAAGGACATCCTAGGGTCATCATTTGATCAAACTATGATGGGCTGGAGTCCCAAATGCTACATACCAAGTTTCGTGAAAATCTGCCAGCCGGTTCTGGAGAAGATTTTTGAGTGGTTTTTACCATATATGGGCGTGGCGGCCATCTTGGTCATGTGACCCAGATTTTGCGATCAAACTTTTGTTCCCCCTACCCATGGATGCTCCACATAAAATTTCACTTTGATTGGCCAAGCGGTTTCAGAGAAGAAGATCTTTGAAATTGTGGACGACGGACGGACGCTGGATGGACGCCGGACTGATTGGTATGCCATAAGCTCACCTTGTGAGCCTTCGGCTCAGGTGAGCTAAAAATGGGTATATCCCCTGCATACCCCCGTTTTACTATATGAAAGTGGGGTATGGGGGTATTAATTACATGGACATGTTTTCTTGATGGTGTGAGTATGAGTACTTTGTTTATTCTGTATCAGGATCATCTGACTCAGACTGGTCATTATCAGCCTGATCAGTTGCTACTCTAGGGGGACTTCTGTCGTGTAGGTGTAAGTTCTGCAGGTGAATGCTCAAGTCTTGCTGTGAGCTGGTCATACTACCTGGGGGACTGTCTGCAGGAGTCTGTGGGGTCTGGGGTGTGTTGTTAGGTGCCGGCGGGGCAAGGTACGTATCATCTCCAAGTGCTGTTGCGTGGTCTGTATTTGGTGATGTGATAGATATAGGCTGAGCCTGAGTACCATCAGCCTGTGCGTTCATGCTGGCAACACTGGAGGATGTGGATGTCTGGGTATTATCCTCGCCCCCATCACCACTAGGCCTCTCACTCTGATCTCCATCAAACTTCAACCCCGCAATACCTTTAATACCTGGAATGCTTCGTAGATCACGTCTTATCCTCCGCCGACGTGTCTGGTCATTACGTCTAAACTGTCTCATATTCTCCAAGTCAATCACATACAGAAACCCTGCAATCAGTAACTCGAAAATCTTATCTCCCTTTTTGTATCTCATTTCAAGTTCCTGACTGGTTCTCTCGTCGTACTGCCACCAACCATTTCTACCTTCGTAAAACCACTGATAACCCTCGTCAAAGATCGTCTTTGATTTGTCCCTGACTTCATCAAGGTGGATCAACTTAGGAGCATTAAAAAACTCGGCTGGAATGACTTGACGACACAGGGCACATCTTTTGCTCCTGTTTGCGACACCTTTTACGCACAAGAAACAGAAGATGTGTTTGCAAGGCAGCTGGACTGGGAAACTGGCATTCTGAAGGCAGACCGGACACTCAAACCCTGAGGATGAACCTCCTGATTCTTCATCTTCTTCTGAAAACAGAGGGTAACATGACATTACGAATACTTGCCCATACTACATGTATATTCAGAGATTTTTTTTCAGAAGCAAAAATTGAAAACTTCACTCAAGTTCACTGGGAAAAATTCGATTTTTTTTAACAATTTCACTCAAATTATACATTGTGGGTAAGCGTTAGAACCACCTCACCGAGGTAGGTCTCACGAGTACCCACAATGTATGTTTTGGATCAAAATTAAGAAATTTAGGTATACCCCTGCAAACCCCAGTTTTTTTCTATATAAAAGTGGGGTTTAAGGGGGTATACATTTCACATACATGTTTTCCGGATGATTTAAAGTAACCACTTATGTGAAAAAGTAGAATTAAAAACACCAACACTACCCATGACTTCTGCAGTGATCTAATTTACTGTATTCGTTCTAATAAGCGCACATGCTCTGGTGCACAATAAGCACACACCCTGATCGTTTCCAAAAAACATGCACATAAGCCCACACTGCTCAACTAGGACATTGGTATTTTACATATACATACTGTATTAAAACTTAATCTTAAATGATTAAACTCAGTTTTAAAACGAATGGAACACTTAAATGACCCCATCATTGATATTTATGGCATGGCTATCTCTGCAGTTTTTATACTATACTCATTCGTAGTGAATGTAGTATATGACTGGATCAATCCCGTAAAATGGAGTGCCTGTAAGGCTAAGGTAGTGATATCATTTCAAGGAGGCAACATCTATTGGCCTGATGGCTGTTGACTGGGACGTACAGCACTAAATCAAACAAACAAACCTCTAAACAGTAAACACCCTTGTGCTTGACCTAATGGGACCTGCTTCTCTGCTTTTTACATATTCATAGCAAAGACATGTGTTTGCTTAAGATATAGGTTCGTTACACATAGCTATAAGTTCAAACCGGGCCATATAAGCTGTCGACTGCCATTTTTGGCAACTAGACAGGCTCTTCAGATGTCGGGAAATTTGTACTTTATTTTTTCTTTTCTTGGCTATACATTTTTTCTTTGTGAAACATACTTCCATAAGTCCTTAGACCTATTTCGGTTCAAATTTGTTTCCAAAACTGTGATAAAATGTTAAAAAGAAAATTTACAAATTCAGATGACGATCTCTGACTGTATATATCACAAATGATGATCGCCCATGGGAATAATTAAAAAAACAGTCTGTGTTTCGGAACACTCGGTTCGAAATTCCGGCAAGGAGTAAAACCCGAGATCAACAACCGGAACCCGATAGAGAAGGGTAATTTCCGATGCGTGATTCATTTCAGTCTTTAGACCGCACCCATGCGCACATGTCGGATTATAAAATCCAATGACACAATCCAATGGCTGAAACCATGACACAATCCAATGGCTGAAACCATGGCAATAAAGAATATACAAGATGGTGGCTGGCTGGCATGTGATTGGCAATAAACTTGCTCAGCATAGCAGACTATTCAGTCTTCAGCTGCAGGGTAGGCCAAGGTTAACTGAGGGTAGTAGGTGGGGATGGGTAGGGTGTGGTGGTGGTAGGGATGAGTAGGGGGGTATGACTTAGTGGGAGATGGTAGTGCAGGATAGGGTAGGAGGTGGGGTAAGGTAGGGCAGTGAACAGTGGTGGTGTCAGATAGGGATGTGTGACAGTGTAGAAGAGGGTAGGGTAGGTGGAGGGTAGGGGTATTGTAGGATAGGGCAGGAGGGGTGGGTAGTAAGAGGTTGATTGTGTGATGGTGGTGGCGGTAGGGGTGTGTAGGGAGAAGGACTTTGGTGGTGGGTGTTGATGTGTAGTTAGTAGGGCTAGGGAAGGGTAGACGGTATAGTAAGGTATGATACAGTATAAAGTGGGGGTAAGGTACATGTTAGAAGTGAGGTGGCTGGGTAGCTTTGGGTAGGGGAGGTGGTTGGGTAGTGGTGGGTAGGGTAGAGTAGGGGTGGTGGTAGGCTAATGGAGGGAGGGGAGGTGGTATGGTCGTTTCCGCCCCAGGTCATTTCAGTTTCGGTTCCTGTGTCCTTTTGGTCCTGGGTCATTTCAGTCCCCCGTTGTTTCCGTCCCTGGTCATTTCAGTCCAGGGTCATTTTGGACCATATCATTTCAATCTTGGGCCGTTTCGGTCGAAGGTCATTCAGTCCCAGCTCGTTTCGGACCAGGTTGTTTCAGTCCAAAGTCATTTCGGTCCTGGGTCATTTCAATCCCAGGCCGTTTAAGCCCCCGGTTGTATCGGACCATTGTCATTTTGGACTGAGCCATTTCCGTCCCTGGTCATGGCTGTGTGCTACCTACCTAACTCTACGAGACTGAGAGTTGTAGACCATTTTTGCACATAGTCTGGTATTCTCCCAATGGACAAACTTGATGTTAATGATTATGTTGAGTTTATCAACAAAAGTTTCTAGAATACAGTTGAGTCTCCTGGAGTTGCGCGGCACATGGAATTGCGCATGTCATATTTTAGTGTCTCGGAACTAATGCATGAAAGTTTACAATCGTTTGTTAGTAACATTTTATCAATTAACATCATTATAGAAGCCAAAGATGCAAAATATCATAGACTGAGCATCCATGAACAGAACAGACGGTGAAAGTTTAAGTAAAACATACATGTCAGTCATTTTGTTTACCTAGTGTATTGCATTGTCCTAATTATCTATTCATTGGGCTGCTGTAATCCATATTTTTCTTACCAATCAGCTAGAAACAAGACTAGCTTCAACAATTATCTATTCAAATACAATATTTCTTATGGAAAGCCCTCTGCTAATGTCAAATAAATGAAGTGCGCAACTCCATGTGAATCCGGGTCAACTCGGCCTCGGGTCAAGTCGGCCCGGGTCAGCTCGGACGGGTCAACTCGGCCGGGTCAAGTCGGCCTTATATTAAGAGTTATGGCTAAAGCAAGTGGAACAGATATGAGACAATGCTTGTATATTAATCTCATTTTAACCAGTTATTTTCGTCTGTCTTTTCCAAAATATAAATGAGAATTAAAATATGTTAAAACATACCATTGAGTATACATGTATGCCTAATGCTGCAATTGGGTGTAACCAAAAGTAACCACACTTTATTTACTTGTGGTTCTGTTTTAGATGTGAACACTTAACTATAACACACAGATACGTCAATGCCTCAAATTAAAACTGACTAACTTGCATGCATGCTATTCACCATATAGACAGTTGACACCCCATGGGCATTTTGCCTTTGCTCAATACGGAGATTGTTGAACTCAGCCATAAAATACACCTCTTGAAATAGGAAAAATAACAGGCCGAGTTGACCCGGCCGAGTTGACCCGAGGCCGAGTTGGTATCAGGCCGAGTTGACCCGCTTCCCTCCATGTGACCTTTGACGTCAGGGATAAACATGGGGGTACCTTTACTTATGTTGGAATTCCAAGAAATAGTTTGAATATTTTCACGATTTTTTTTGGTAATTGTATGCATCAGATTTTCATGCAAATAGAGGATTATTTATTTCATTGAGACTGAGCTTCTTTTCATGTCTAAACGGTCAAACAATGCTTAGGTGCGCAACTCCAGGGGACAGCATCGTAAGGTTTATCTTATCTGTCAATTTGGCGTGTCACCAGTAAACCATTCAGATTCAGACCTTGTGTGTTTGCAGATAAGGCAGTGTGCCTTTATTTCATATTATTTTTTTCAATGAACACAAGATAGTGACTCCAGCTGTTTTTTCAAACTCAATTTTTCTGCACAGCTTTTACAAAAATGGTGTCTCCAGTCCTCTAGAAATATAGAATTACATCACAATTCCACAAAGAAGTTCATTTAAATGAGAAATTATTGCCTTGACAACAGCCACACACCCTAAAACCTTAGTATTGTTGACAATGACTGATAGTCTCAAACCAAAAACAAGACCTTGCAATTTATTTTTACTTTTATTGTTCTATTGCAAAAAATGGCATGGAATAGTTTTTTAAGTATTCAGACAGCCAAATTAAATGCTAGAAAATTGTTCAATTTGAAAAACAATATAAAAAAATCAAAAGGTCAAATAGTCTCAAAGCATGGGTCAAGCAGTGACCTGTAAGTGACCTCACAGGTTCCCAGCTATGCAATGGACATGGCCATGGAGCAAGGTACCAAACCCAATATGGCCACTGAGCAAGGTATGAAAATGAAGTAAACAAAATTTATTTTGGCTTGCGCTTCATTGTGCTGCTATGTATTCATTTCAAAGTGGTCAGATATTGTTTCTAACATACACAGCTTCGTTCTGTTACATACGGATTGATTCGGAATGATAATAAGAAAAAAATCAATTTTCAATCACAGTCATCGCAACAGAGATAATCATCGAAAATGGTACTAGCTGATGCATTTATCCATTTATTGATAAGATCCACAAGAAAGAAAAACATCAAAATTCGGTTTTAATATCAAAATCACGCACTTCCAGTTGACACGATTTGACTAAGAAAAAACAATGGATTATGCCGCCTGATTTCCGGTTCCCGGCTTTTACTGAAGTCGCTACACAAGAGAGCTAAAGAATGCTAAGTACCAGTGTCATCTCTGTCTTCATTTTCCAACAAGGAAGTTTTATTGTCTGAAAGTGGACCACTTATTGTGGCTCCTCCCTGACTTCCCCCAGATGCAGTATTCACGGACGTCTTATCGGATGATGTTTGGGACACAGTTTGTGCATTAGCATCTGTTTGATTTCCATCACTGCTTTTATTGTCCATTTTTGTAGAAAACTATTTTTTTCCACAGTCAAGAGAAAAACATTTTGTTTACTTCTACACGGTAAGATCCGAAAGCTTCCGTATCAACGTCACTAAAAGCCGAAATAAACCGCAAACAAAGTCCGTTGCAACGGCTGAGGCTATCCGCACGACGGTCGTGCCGATAAGCGGCGTTATCCGCACCACGGTCGTGCCGATAAGCGGCGTTATCGGCCCGACCGTCGTGCGGATAGCCAATGCTACAGGTATTGGCTATCGGCACGACGGGAGTATAAGATTTTCTTACAAGCTTACGAATGCATGAAACTATTAATTTGTCATTAAATAAATAAATTATGGTTTTAGCTATATAGAAATACATTCGAAATTAACATTTTTGTTAATTATGACTAAGAAAACTAGTTTGATTTGATTTATCCAGCTGATGCAAACTGAATCACAGCAGACGGAGAAAAAAATATAATCATTGCAATTATTTAATTGTGTAACTGAAATGTTTCCACACTTCATTGTTAAAATCAAAGGCTGTTTATTCTTTTAGATTACCACAATTTTTTTAATATTTAGGTTACGATAATTGACATAATTGACATAATTTCTTTCTCATTTACGCATACGCATGACTGATTTTTACAGGTAAATTCACAGGTAAGCCAATTTCAGCAAAATTACAATTTTGTTAATTAAAAAGTAAAAAATTCCTGCATGTGTAATATTCTGTTTCAGTTTTGAAGCCAGTGTAATATATTTATCAACTTAAAAGGTATCCATTTCGAGACATTTTTAACATTTGGATATCGATTTCCCTGTCGTGCGGATAACGCCGCTTATCCGCACGACGGTCGTGCCGATAAGCGGTGTTAAGCCAAAATGGTTTCGAGTCACTTCGTCGTAAATCTATTTTGGCACATTTTTCAAAGAAAGAATAAAAGTCCGTGGGTTGAAACAATTCAACCCAAACAACCAGGCGGGGACAACAAAATCTGTCTGCTTAAACTGAGTCGATCTCTAGAACTTGCTTAGGAAAGGTATTTCATTGGTTACTCGGGTACTCGTTCGTCCCAAGAAAATTTTCAATTTCATATCGTCTCTTATGAGGAATTGATAAATAAACAACTCCATTCAAAACCTAGAAAACTTATTACTCCTGGTATAAGAAGAAAGATTGGCAGAAAAAATGCAATTCATACAAGCCTTAAAAGACCTAAGATCTAAGTTATAATCTTTATGGAAATAAATTTGAATCAAAGCTGATATTGGGGAACAGAGATGTTAATGATATTCCCAGAAACGTTTATAGGTACATAAATAGCAGAAGAGATATCCTATGTATTCCAAATTAGAAAGAGGAAGGGAAGTAGAATTGCATATTCGGAATTTGAGAAGGCGGAAGAATTAAAAGACCGGTTCTCGCCGGTTGTGAACGTCAACTAAAAGACCAAATCTCAGTTAACCATGTTGTTCAGGATTATTCATGGACTAGTAGATGTGCCCCTAGAACAATGTCTACCACCTGCATCAAGACGAACAAGAGCAGCCCACTCCAACAAGTTCCATCAGATCTCATACTACATGAACAGTTTAATTTTCCCCACGTACAGTCACTTGGTTATTGTTGTGTAGTCAAAGAAAGCATTGCGGATTAATTATACTCAGCATTGAAACTTGTCGATGAAAAATTCAGGTACAGTATATGTTGCAATTCTTCTAGAAATCTTACAACTGGGATTTCAATTTTCCACAAAATGCTCAGCTTCCATTGGAATAACCAGAGGACCAATGGTCCTGCAAACGCTCACCTGAGGTATTTCATATAAAACACTAATAGAAAGCTATCAACTATTTTGGGGGACGTTCAGGTGCAAGCCTCTGTTGCGTGTTGGTTAAGCTGCTCCTCAAAATCCTGGGTTCAATCCCAGATTTCTCCAGTCTTTCGTCATGATGTTAAAAGTAAGCTCTGAATCCATATGCCCATAGCTATTGAGTTGGACATAAGACATGAAATCAACTGACCAAATCTGATGAAAGATTTGTATTACCTTCAAATTGTGCCAGTTCTTGTCAGCATTTTATTCAATATAAAATTGTCTATTTCTACTTGACATATGCTATTTTGTTTCATATTTAATGAATGCTGTAGAAGGTGGGCAGAAGTAAATTGTTGCATTTTTGTTATTTTTTATTTAATACCTCATCTTTTTGAACATAATATTAAGCACATCTAAAATTAGTTAAACCCAAATTACAGTAAACTTATATTGATGAGCTTTCAAAGATGGTACTTTTACTGTGGTTCTCTCTAGTTTATGTTTCAGTGTGGAGTTTGGTCACCTTTTGGGAAACAGCTGTTCACTCTGCTTACCATATAATGTTGTCTTTGTATCAGTACCTATTTGTAAATTTGGTTTACTATATATTTTTAGACTTTGTTCTCCTTGTGCCAGTTATGATCATTGCTTTAATACCTTCTACTTCCCTGTCCTTTCATATCCAACTTTGTAATCAATAGGTCAGAATCAACTAACTGTCATCATTTCAACAGTGCTACCCAGGCAAGCAAAATTAGTTGGTGCAATTGGAGTTTCAGTGAAAAGAACTAGTTTTTTTATCCAATACTTTTTATTTTTTGAATAACAGTACACTGATAATTATAGTTTTCTATTAAAATTAGACAATTACAACTAAAACACAAAAATACTACACAAATGAGAGCAATTGTAATCTTATGACAACATTTTAAAAAATGAAGAAAAAAGATGAAGAAACTTAATGCTGAATCTTGATTGATAGATTTAGAAGTCATGAGACTGTGTCTATAACATTAAGAGTCCGAAAACATTCCAAGACTGAACTTATGCTAGTAGATTTCTGTGACTAAAATAGATACCTTGTAAAAACCAATGTAATGATACAGTTTAACACAATCTAACAATTATACTAGAGTAGACCACAACATAGAAAATAGGTAAAGTAATGTCACATTTTACTGGACAATTATATTCATGAACTTGTCAATGAACATAAGATAGTATGC
This sequence comes from Rugalucina vietnamica, assembly GCA_964017185.1. Lineage (NCBI taxonomy): Eukaryota > Metazoa > Mollusca > Bivalvia > Lucinida > Lucinidae > Rugalucina > Rugalucina vietnamica. The sequence continues at coordinate 49,063,863 of OZ024873.1, forward strand.
AAGTTTTAACATAACAAAATACAAATACATGTACAAGCACTGATAGGATATTTCTATTGTTTTTTTCAATCTTGCATTTTCAAGTTCTTCATTTTCATTTAAATCTATATACCATGTACATATTTGCAAATTTTATATTCTTTGATCATGATGCACATTATGATAAACACCGAATCAAGCTCTATGTACCTATACTTTTGTGGAGCAACATGAGAATCTGTCCAAAATTCACAGCCATCCATTAATAGCAAGATTCTTCAAAATATAAGAACAATGCCACTTGCTGTTCATCACAATGTCATAATATCTTTTTGCAGAACCCTGCAATAAAGCATATCTGCTTGTCAAATTTTTATACATTATCTATATAAAACTATAAAGCACTTGCTATGTCAGTTATCACCGTATCATTACAATAAGATTTTTACAATGCATCAAGCTGCTTCCTTTAACTGAAATATTTGAGATTCTATTTAAATCAGATGTTATAGTCACAGTCTCATTAATTCTACATATAATTTGAGGAATACATTACAAACAAGCAAATTCAAAGAATTTATGTCCCCTGCCTGTGTTTTTGTTTATATAATAGTGGCAATAAAAATGTAATTGCAGGATGTATGTAAACTGAAGGAGGAGTTGCACACACAAGGTAGCCTGCCACCATCCATGCACTTGCATTGTCAAAATGTGCGAAAAATTGACTAAGTCAAAATTGCGAAAAAAGTGTCAACAATTAATCTGAAGATTATATCTAAATCACATGCACATCTTCAAAGCATGGTCAAGACATCTGTAAAGTTTCAAAAGAATCAGAATAAAACTGTAGGAGGAGTTGCGCCCACAAGGTAGCCACCATCCATTCACTTGCATTGTCAAAATGTCCGAATAATTGACTAAGTTAAAATTGCAAAAAAAGTGTCGAAAATTTATCTGAGGATTATATCCAAATCACATGCACATCTTCAAAGCATGGTCAAGACATCTGTAAAGTTTCAAAAGAATCGGAATAAAACTGTAGGAGAAGTTGCGCGCACAAGGTAGTCACCATCCATTCACTTGCATTGTCAAAATGTCCGAAAAATTGACTAAGTTAAAATTGCGAAAAAAGTGTCAAAAATTATCTGAGGATTATATCCAAATCACATGCACATCTTCAAAGCATGGTCAAGTAATCTTTTAAGTTTCAAAATAATCGGAATAAAACTGTAGGAGGAGTTGCGCCCACAAGGTAGCCATCATCCATTCACTTGCATTGTCAAAATGTCCAAAATATTGACTAAGTTAAAATTGCAAAAAAAGTGTCAAAAATTTATCTGAGGATTATATCCAAATCACATGCACATCTTCAAAGCATGATCAAGACATCTGTAAAGTTTCAAAAGAATCGGAATAAAACTGTAGGAGAGGATTATATCCAAATTACATGCACATCTTCAAAGCATGGTCAAGACATCTGTAAAGTTTCAAAAGAATCGGAATAAAACTGTAGGAGGAGTTGCGCCCACAAGGTAGCCATCATCCATTCACTTGCATTGTCAAAATGTCCAAAATATTGACTAAGTTAAAATTGCAAAAAAAGTGTCAAAAATTTATCTGAGGATTATATCCAAATCACATGCACATCTTCAAAGCATGGTTAAGACATCTGTAAAGTTTCAAAAGAATCGGAATAAAACTGTAGGAGAGGATTATATCCAAATCACATGCACATCTTCAAAGCATGGTCAAGACATCTGTTAAGTTTCAAAAGAATCGGAATAAAACTGTAGGAGGAGTTGCGCCCACAAGGTAGCCACCATCCATTCACTTGTATTGTCAAAATGTGTGAAAAATTGACTAAGTTAAAATTGCGAAAAAAGTGTCAAAATTTATCTGAGGATTATATCCAAATCACATGCACATCTTCAAAGCATGGTCAAGACATCTGTAAAGTTTCAAAAGAATCGGAATAAAACTGTAGGAGGAGTTGCGCCCACAAGGTACATACTCCTATAGGGGGACGGAAGGATGGAAGGACAGAAGGACGGAACGATGGACGGAATGACGGAAAGCCAAAAACTATGTCCCTCCGCTTTCCTTCGAAAAGGCAAGGGACAAAAAAATACAATTTGACTCATACATAAAAAAGAACACATAAGGGTTAATTTCGCTCTCAAAGGTGAAAAAAGTGAGAAATTATCCTAGTGTTTATCATCTATTCTCTCCAGATTTTTTATTTGAGAATATGTAAACAGAAAAAAAAAAAAAAAAAAAAAAAAAAAAAAAAAAAAAAAAAAAAGTAGCACCCCAAAACTTGCTAAACCACCAAATTTAAGACCTAGTGGAGTTACGCCTTGCAATTTTTCTCTTCAATTCTCTACTCTATAATGATACACAAGCTGAAAAAAAAATAGAGATACAGTGATTAATCTGAACCAAGTAACAATTTAATAGCTTACCTGAATAAACAACACAATTTAGTTCATTAAACATTCAGCTTTCCATCTTTGTGGGATTATGAATATGCCATTATATGTAAGAGAGATTATTTGTTTAGAATAAAAGGGTTAACACTGGTTAAATAAAAGGGTTAACACTGGTTGTACAGAAATAAAGATAAAATTGATATCCTTTAAATAAGTACCAGTTATTGTACAGTTATTCATGTTTTGCGTCACCTCATTTGAATATCTATTTGTCCAAGGCACAATATATAATTTTATGATCAGACCAATATGCCTCAATGACATCACAAAATCCTACAGAATTTGAAAATATCAAATCTAGTACTGATCCACAGTCAGTTGTACATTGTTTAATAAGTTGCATACATCCAAATAATGTCTCCACAAAATCCACAAATCCTGTACTAGCACCATCTATCTGTATGTTGAAGTCCCCTAATATGACTAATTTAGCATTGAGGTCAATAACTGGCCTAAGATGACAGTGAATATCATTTCTAAAATCAGTCTGTGAACTTTTTGGGTATTTGTACAACACCACAACTTGAACATAACCTCGTTGAATGCTGAATGTGCCAGTGAATATGAATTCAAATGACTTGCATTGCATTTTTACGACTTTCTGAATCTGCAAGTACTCCTTTACATACAATGCAAGTCCATGATATGGTCTGTTGTTTGCCTCTTTTACTGTATCATCAAGCCTAACAAGTCTGAACCGCTTCAGGGCAAAATGTACATTTTCATCCCTACTACATAACCTTGTTTCAGCAAATCCAATGATATCTGCTGCCAATACATTTGGTTCAGATTGAACATCCTTATAATGTTTATGCAAGGATCTAGCATTATTGAATGCAATTTTGGTTTTGTCTGAACCAATTTTATACAGCGGAACATAACATAGTTCTAAGGTAGCATCTGTGCGTAGCCTTTTCATTTCTGTATTCACATCATCATCTAATGCCATAGCAGCTTCATTCATATTCAGTATATATAAATCTTCCAGTTTTTTCACTCTACTAAACGCAACATAGTGAATGTGTGGTATTTTTCTTGTCTCCTTCTGGGACAAATCAACAACTACCTTGTCAACTGTTGCGCCTTCAGCTTTGTAGACTGTTTTACCTGAAGCTGGTGTCACTGGAAATTGGCTTCTCTGAAATGTTTTGTAGTTATGTATAAATGTTCGCTGTGTTTCAAATACAGGTGTCCAGTCTGCATGAATGCTTGAGTTGTAAAATTTCCTGTTTTTCTCACGTGTTGCTCTACCAACCCGAGGGTCATCAAACAATACCCAAATAATGCTAGGACGGTTTGTTCCTTCCATCCACCTGAAGTCAATGTGTTTTACCACACCAGTAGCACCATTGGTTAAACCGTCTTCTACATCTACATTAGCTGTATGAACAACAATCATTCCAACAACTACAGTCAATGATTTCTTTAGCTGGCCTGTTTGTGCATAGTCCTTTGGAAGCTTATCAATCAAGGACTGGTGCCTGTTGGCAGGAATGTTTGCTGAGACAACAATGTCATGGCATGATATCACATACTTTTCTCCTGGCAACTGACTCAAAATAGTGTCATTGTGTTGGTCTACATAATAATTCTGTGCAAACAAATGAAGAGCATCCTTTGGATAGTCACCAGTTTCACGGTCAACAACACGTGTCTGCAGCTTTTGTTTGTCTTCCTCTGTCATTTCATTCAATCGAAGTCGGTTTAATAACTGTGCGAATGCTAGATCGTCTTTCTGTCTCATGATATCAACCAATTCATACATTGTAAAGAGCTCTTTCCATAAGTTCCTTCCCAGTGAAGATGCTCCCTTTTTCAAATCAAGACTTATCAAGTAATCACCTACTGGCTTAAGTTGGTAAAGATCCCCAACAGCGATAACACTTAAACCACCAAAAACTTCTTTTGTTCCCATCAGCTGCTGTAAGCGAGTGTCAATAAAGCTTAGTGTCATGTTGCCTATCATTGATATTTCATCAATAATGATAATTTTCAGATGTCTGTATTTAATTCTGAATGTATTTAACTCATCAGCTGAAAGATGATTGCTTCCCTTTTGATACATTTTCCTGTGGAATGCAGAGTAAATGGTTTGGCCACTTATATTAAAAGCAGCAAAGCCCATGTATGCACACAGCAGAATTCTCTTATCATCTGGATTTTCTCCATCTTTCAAATTTAAAATCCTGAACAGACTTTGGTAAAGTGCTCGAATCACTACTGATTTTCCAACACCTGCCCCTCCTGTTAGAAAAGCATAGACCGGTTCATCTTTACATTTGATCCAGTGCACAATATGGTTAAAGAATTCTCTTTGTCTCAAATTCAGACTTCTGAGTAGTTGTAAGTATTCACCTTCTGGTAATAAAATGCTACTAGTTTCTACTGGGGGCACTGAGCAAGTTGACTGTAGTTCAATGCCAATATCATAATGTCTCTGCTCCACAACTCTGCTTGGGTTAAAACAAACAAATTTATCAGATTCTGCTGGCCCTTCTTCTTCTGTCTCTCTATTTTCTTGCTCTGCATTTGGTGCAATTTGATCATAATTCCTTTCCTCATTTTCCATCATTTGTCTAGCAACTTCAAGCTCTTCAGCATGATGCTCATATTCATTTCTCTTGGACACCAAAGATGTCTGCACAGAGTTATAACGAGCTTCATATGTACCAAAAGAAACCATCAAATCCTTCTGTTCATTTCGCTAAGGTACAAAAAGCATAAGCTGCTCTCTAAAGTAATTTTCTGGATCTCTTTTTTTGTTGTATCTAATATACCTTATTATTCTTGGTACTTTTCTTTTCTTGTATTTTGTGCCATTTTTGGCTTCGAACAGCAGGTCTGAATTTTGACTGTTATCGTCTTCAAAGCTGTCATCACTTTCATCACCAGATGTATCGACTAAACTGTCATCATCATTAGTGTCATCAACTTTCTTTGGAAACTTATTTCCTTTTGGATAAATAATGTCAACTTTAGAGACATAATCAGCTAAACAAAATTTCCCAAGCTGCCTGGGTCTTTTAGAATACCTCTGTATTACATTTTCAGATTCTACATCTGTGGATTCTGCAGGAAGTTCATCAAGAGCAGCTTTTGGCTTCAACAGAAAGATTCTTTCTTCTGGTATAGATGTGTTGATGAAAACAATATCCCTTGTGCATTTTGTCAAAGGAATTTGCAGATCAAGATAAACAGCTTCTTGAGCACTAACCTCGACACAGTTAGAAAATACATTCCCAATATGCCTGACTTGTTTCTTTAGGTCAAGATTTCCTCTTCTAGCCTCTTTTGCTGCTGCATCAAGTTGCGCACTCATACCTCTCTGTGATTTGCTTATATAACCTACTATATATGAGGCACAACCGTACGGTTCAAGAACAATCTGAATGTCAAGATTGGCCTTCCAGGCAAGAAGTATGTTCTCATTAAATGGATTTATTCTCATGTCCTTCATTTTTCGCTTTAAGAAAACCTTTGGTGCTTTCAAGGTGCTTCTTATGCAACAAATATAATCTTCGAAGTCCATTTTAGCAATTTTTTCTAGAAACTCTTCAAACGGCATATCTTCGTTTTCTTTACACTCATTCATTGCTTTTTGGAGCTCTACATTCTTTTTCTTGTACTTGTCAATGTTTTCTTCAAGAGGATACAGCAACATAGTATTCGGCAATGGTGGCAACGGAAATCCAAACCTACATATTGGTTTCCTTTTTTTTCTACAGGTTCTAGAATGTTTGTGACTTTGAAGGTTAACAAGATTTGCTGTTTTCTCATTATCACTACTGCATGTAAGATATTTATCAACAAATTCAATTATTTCCTCTTTCGACCTTGTTTCTAAAGTTGGAGCATTTTCTACCCAAACAAGCATGTGAATATGAGGAGAGCCACGTTGCTGAAACTCAACTCTATAAAAATAATCAAGTACCTTTCCAACTGGCTCAGAACTGCTTTTTAGAATTGTATTGAGGAACTCTTGAACCCTATGATCAAAGTACCTTGAACATGTAACTGGGTCTTTCTGAACTAGCTTTGTTTTCTCTTGCCAAGTAAGCTTTTCTAATTCTGTTTCAGAATATTCAGTACCATCATTCAATTTTGCTAACATTTTCAACAAATCTGTCCATCTAGTATCGGCAGCTGACAATGACATAAACCAAGTAGGCAAAGAAAGTTGTCTAATCATTGCAAAAATGTCTTTCTTGCGCATTTCTAAATAGGCAGGTGAATTTCTCAGTTGGCGAAATATATAATAGCCTTCATCAAGATTTACAAGTTTGTCCAAATAATTTGCATCTCTAGCTTCAGCTGCAGTTATTTTTTTACCTCGCTTTTTACATCTTCTAACAGCTAAATTGACTTTATCACTGATTTGTTTCATCTGTAGCTTTTTGTGTTTAAAGAATATATTTGGAACTGACTGTGCAGCTCTCCTGTCAATACTTCTCAATTCCCATTTAACAATGTCACTATAATGAACTGGAACAATTCGTTCTTCCTTACTAGGTGGTGTTTGTCCACAAAAAATGGATGGGAAGCACAAATATTCTGCATCTTTATCATTATATAGACTTAAAGGATGTTGTCCTTCACCTGGTGCGAAAGTGAAAACTTTGTCACACTTATTGTCAATATCAGCATCATCCACTAACGTATCTATATTGCCAACATGGTCAATAGCATCTACCTCACTGTAATGATCAGAATCATAATCAGCTGGTGCATCAGTGTCCTGCTTACTTGTGGATTCTTCCTGCTTTTTATTTTCGACACTATTGTTGTCATTAGTTGATTCTCTTGAATTTCCTAAAAATTCTCTGACTGTTTCCTCTGCACTTTCAGTAACTTCCTGAAACCAGTCATCATCAATTACTATGCCAGAGTTCTTATATAGCTTGCTGTTGTCCATAAGCCAATGTAGAGCAGTCAAAACTCTTAATGGTCTTACATTTTCTTTAAAGTCAACCGTTTTATAGGAAAGTTTCTTTTTTAGCTGGATAGCAACTGTAAAATTATCATCCATTGGCCTTGGTAGACAGTTTATAGTAGGCTGAATATCAACAGGTACATTTATTACATTCCCTTTCAAGGAGTACTGTCCACCACGTGGTAATTCTCTTATTTGCATAAATGGAATACGCAATGCTATTAACCGTTCTTCTAACTGATGTAAGTTTAACTCTGGTGGCTTGATTGGCCACTTCATGCCATTAGTTACTGACAGCTTTGGAATTTTACTATCTCTTAAGGCACTTAAGCAAGTGTGACATATCCATTCTTCATTATTGACAGATATAAAGTCTGTACAATGCAGTCTTTTACTTTCTGCTGGAATATGGGTATTCTTTAGCATAGAAACACTTTTCCTGAACCATGTTTGGTGACAACATGAACAAACATACAAAGGTCCAATAGAAATATCTAAATGGAATTGTTTGATATCTTCTTTAATAGTTTTTAAGTCTTTCCTGTGAGTTTCTGGAAAATTATCTGTGTCATGCTTATATCTTTTTCTAGGACGAATGATTTCTGAAATGCAATCAAATTTTCTTTTTTCCTGCCTAACTTGCTGCTTCTTGATTCTCTCGCACTCACGAACATAAGCATTTTCCCTTGCCTTCTTTTTTGATTTATTCTGGAATACTTTCTCATGTGTTTTATAAGCCTGATTTTCTCCTGCTAACTGCTTTGATTTTTTCTGATACACAGTTTCTTTGGCCTTAAAACTAGGATCTTTTCTTGCAGACTGCTTTAATTCTCTTTCTCTTGTTTGAAACATTGGGTCTTTTCTTGCAGACTGCTTTAATTCTCTTTCTCTTGTTTGAAACACTGGATCTTTTCTTGCAGATTGCTTTGATTCTTTCTGGTACACAGTTTCTTTAGCCTTAAAACTAGGATCTTTTCTTGCAGACTGCTTTAATTCTCTTTCTCTTGTTTGAAACATTGGGTCTTTTCTTGCAGACTGCTTTAATTCTCTTTCTCTTGTTTGAAACACTGGATCTTTTCTTGCAGATTGCTTTGATTTTTTCTGATACACAGCTTCTTTGGCCTTAAAACTAGGGTCTTTTCTGGCAGATTGCTTCGATTCTCTTTCTCTTGTTTGAAACATTGGGTCTTTTCTTGCAGACTGTTTTAATTCTCTTTCTCTTGTTTGAAACACTGGATCTTTTCTTGCAGATTGCTTTGATTTTTTCTGATACACAGCTTCTTTGGCCTTAAAACTTGGATCTTTTCTGGCAGATTGCTTCGATTCCCTTTCTCTTGTTTGAAACACTGGGTCTTTTCTGGCAGATTGCTTTGATTCTCTTTCTTTTGTTCGAAATGCTTCATTTTGTCTACATTTTCTTTTGTAATTTTTATAATATTCAGTGCGATGCTTAAATTTGCTTGTCCTTAATTCTTTCCTTGATTCTTTAATTAACGTGTTTGATGTACAATTGGATATGCTTTGTACTTTACTTTGTGTCTTGTTAGCTTGTCTCAACTTTTGATCCCTGAAGTAGGCTTCCATACTACTATCCATTTGATCTTTATAGCTCTGTGTTTCTTCATTCTTCTTAATCTTGATAGGCAAGAAGTCAAACTGTAAGTTAGTGTTTAGATTTAAACTATCATATAATGCATACATGTATGTAACTAGATCATCTATACTTGAAAAGGTTATCAAACAGGATGACCCATCAATTGACGAAAGTCCATTTTCACCATGGGAATGAGAATCAAAAAATACATACATGTCATTCTTTCTAAAAACAGCAGAGCATATGGCCCCAATAGTTATAAGACCAAATGATACAGACATGAATGCTAACTGCAAGGTATCATGAAGTGTTGGTAACCCAAGATTTTGAGTATCAATAAGAGGGCCACATAATATAGGCATTTTTTCTACTGTGAATTTTCCCATCTTTATTTCAAAATTATCTGGGATTTCTTCCAAGCTCAACAGGTGATGAACAAATTTTCCTTTTGATTTTAATCTGTTGATTACAGTTTGATAGAGAACATCTCCTTCACAAAGCACTTCATCTAGTATCAAGCTAGTGTATACATTATCACAAAGAGAGTATGACAACATACATAATGCATTGCATGTACACTGGTATCCTCTTGACTGCTCAGAAAATCTGACATCATTTTGATGAAAACTTCCAAAGACCAAATCACCTGCATTCCACAAATGTTCAGATGATCTTATTGCTTGATAACAAACCATTTCATTGTCTAAACATGTTTCTGACGAATCACTGTTGAAATGATGCTGAGCAGTAATTTTTTTATTATTCTGTGTATGCATTTGCAGCATTTCATTTTGAGGAGAAGCAGCTATATTCTCTCTTTCAGATGTTTTTTCAATGACTCCAGATTGACATTTGGGAACCACATCAGGAAAAGATTCCAGAATCACTTTATCAAAATCTGTCTGCATGTTTGAGTTAATAGTTTCTTTGAGATCAACAATTATCTGTTTAAACTGACTAATATTTGTATAAACCAAAGTATCAGGCAAAAGTTTAGTTTCAGTATTGTTTGAGCTAGACATTGAATTTGTTTCAGTAACAGAATAGGCAAAATGATTGGCAACAGTCTCAGTACAATGCTTTTTGGCAACAGCCTCAGCACAATGCTTTTTGGCAACACTTTCAGTACAAGGTTTTTTGGCAAAATCATCAATGCAAGGCTTTTCAACAACACTATCAGTACAAGGCTTTTTGGCAACAGTATCAGTACAAGGTTCTTTGGCAACACTATCAGCCTTTTTCGGGAAGTTTAACCCATTCTCAGCCTTTTTCGGGAAGTTTAACCCATTCTCAGCCTTTTTCGGGAAGTTTAACCCATTCTCAGCCTTTTTAGGGAAGTTTAACCCATTCTCAGCCTTTTTAGGGAAGTTTAACCCATCCTCAGCCTTTTTGGGAAAGTTTAACCCTTTTCTTTCATTTTCAGTTAACAAATCATCGTTCTCTTTCCTATCCATCTGTCTCATTTCATTCTTGTCCTCCAAACTTTGATGTGCCTTCCTTTTCTTCCAATACTTTCTACGAGGCATTGTCTATCACTCGTCTAGCATTCAACAGAATTCACAAACACAAACACTGTAGGGAATTATAAACAAAGTGTCACGAGGCACTATAAACACACTAAGTTACTATCACAGAACACTTTAAACACAGAAAGTAATATTGTAATTATTCAGTGTCACGTAGCACTTCAATTTTGCAAGTATAAATCCACAGAAACAATGTCCAAGGTGTATATATATTGATTTGTTCAGATTTCAACCTAAAATAGAAAAAGTAGAGTCAATTCTCATTTGTCAAGAACAATCATCAATGAAAATAGCAAAATATCAATGATCAATCACACGCGTAATAGGAAAGTAATAGCAATTATAAAATCCACTTTGATCAACAAGGCGGTAAAGCTCCCAAAGGAAGAGGCCCTCCGAAAATTCTGGTGATTCTTTAACTGAATAATAATTTTCAAAATTTTGCTAAATTCGACCATAATATGATAAATAATTTTACAAATTTACAAAGAAAAAAAAAATTAAAAAAAAAAAAAAAAATAAAAATAAAAACCAAAGAGAAATAAAAAGCTATTCATGCTGTTTTCACCAGATAAGACTTACCCGGTACAGGTTGACGCCTTTATTAAAAATATTTTTTTATAAAAATGTATTTATTTATCACGCCACACCAGGCTAAAAGGTTTGTGTAATGTACACCCTTTTACACCAACATTTTATACAGTCAAACAAAGGTGTACCGGGTACGCATGTCTTTCTTAATTTTTGCTCTAAACATAAATTCTGGTTCAGGTTAGAACCAGCCCATTGGTTTCTAATTTTGTGAGTGAGCTTGGGATAGCAGCATCAGGGATCCTGTAAGAAAAGGAAAAAAAAACAGGTTACGAATGTTTCAACGTTAGGAAAAATTTGAACAAGATTCATGAAAATCTGACAAACAGTTCTGAAGAAGAAGATTTTTTAAATGATGCTGAGCATGGTAATGAGCATGGAAGCCAAAAGGCAAACTTTTGTTCCCCCTATCCATGGATGCTCTACATAAAATTTGGCTTTCCTCATTAAAACAGTTTCATGGAAGATCATCTTTGAATTTCGATACATACATGTCATGACCAAAACAAAAAATAACCTTGACCTTAATAACTTAAATCAAGTGCATCAGTTGTCTGCATCTCCACTTTTTCCGGTCTCAGGCTGCAAAAGTTTCCAGAGGACCATTGGTCTTGTAAACGCTCACATGTTATCTAGTTGATAAGCATCATTTTTATAATAGACTTAAAAAATGATTTTCATTTTTACGTACGTTAAAGCCTAAGTATCCAACAGTGACCTTGTCGTAAAATAGATGTTTGTCATCTTAGGGCCATAATTGTTCAAATTATAATAGATTTCGATAGGCTGTAGTTCCAAATGATACAAACCAAATTTCCTGAAAATGGGCCCATCAGTTCTGGAGAAGAATATTTTGGGCATTTTTAAGCATATGTGAGTGTACATGTGGGCTTTGTGACCCAAATTTCATGATCCAAGTTCTCTGTATCCACAGAGGCTTCCAATGATTTTTCACTAACATAGAGGCCAAGTGGTTTCAGAAAAGCAGACCTATGAAACTGTGGATAGACGACAGACCTGCAAAGGTCAAGAGATGACCTTGACCTGAATTAATCACATACCTTCATTTCCTTCATACATTCTCTGCATCTACATTGTACCACTTTTCAAGTTTCAAGCTGCAGAACTTCTAAAAAAAACAACATTGTTTTCACTTTTCAAACGAAAAGCATAAGTTTCCAAAATTGACCTTGCCATAAAATAGGTCAAGGTCATCATAGGGTCATCTATAATGGGCAGCAGCCCAAAATACTACTTACCAAGTTTCGCGAAAATTGGCCCTCCAGTTCTTGAGAAAAAGATTTTTGAATTTTTTGAGCATTTAAGATTATGGCAGCCATTTAAAGCATTCAACCCAGATTTTCAACCCAAAATTTTGTTCCTCCTAATCATGGAGGCATCTCATAACATTTCACTTTTATAGGCCCAGTGATTTCTGAGAAAACCATAATCTTCATTTTGATATTTAAATAACCTTTAGTCAAGGTCAAAAAATGACCTTGACTTTAATTAATCTATCATTAACTCCCTAAGTTATCTGCATCTAGCAACTTTCAAGTCTCAGGCTGCAAAAGTTTCCAAAATATCCATATTTTCACCTTTTCCCATGTAAAAGCCTATGTTTCAAAAATTGAACTTGCTGTAAAATAGGTCAAGGTCATCCCAGGGTCATCATTTGATCAAATTGTGATAGACTGGAGTCATCAATGCTACATACCAAGTTTCATGACAATTGGCCCATCGGTTCTGGAGAAGAAGATTTTTGAAGGGTTTTTACCATACATGGGCGTGGCGGCCATCTTGGTCATGGTACGAAGATATAGCAAAAAAAAAAAAAAAAAAAAAAAAAAAAAAAAAAAAAAAACTTCAATGCCACTATCCAAGGAGGCTCCACATTAAATTTTAACTGGATCAGCCAAGTCCTTTCAGAGATGAAGATCTTTGAATTAGTGGATGACGACAATGGACGGTAAATGACCTTGACCTTAATTAATTCCAAACATTCATTGACACCAATAATTGTCTGCATCTAGCAACTTTCAAGTCTCAGGCTGCAAAAGTTTCCGAAATATCCATTGTTTTCACCTTTTCCCATGTAAAAGCAAATGTTTTCAAAATACGTCAAGGTCATCCCAAGGTCATCATTTTATCAAACTATGATGGGCTGGAGTCCCTAATGCTACATGCCAAGTTTCATGGATATCAGCCCACCGGTTCTGGAGAAGAAGATAATTTGAAGGGATTTTACCATATATGGGTATGGTGGCCATCTTGGTCATGTGACCAAGATATTGGGAATAAAATTTAAAAGCCACTACCCAAGGAGGCTCCATAAAAAAATTCAACTTGATCGGTTTCTGAGAAAACCATAATCTTAATTTTGATATTTAAATGACCTTGGCTCCAGGTCAAGAAATGACTTTGACATTAATTAATTACATACCTTCATTGGCTCTATCAGTTGTTTGCATCTATCACATTTCACGTCTCAGGCTGCAACATTTTCCAATATATCCATTTTTTTTCACATTTTCCCATGTAAAAGCCTATGTTTCCAAATTTGACCTTTCCGTAAAATAGATCAAGGTCATCCCAGGGTCATCCCAGGGTCATCATTTTATCAAACTATGATGGGCTGGAGTCCCTGATGCTTCATACCAAGTTTAGTGGAAATCGACCCACCGGTTCTGGAGAAGAAGATTTTTGAAGGGTTTTTACCATATATGGGCGTGGCGGGCATCTTGGTCATGTGACCAAGATATCATGATCAAAATAAAGATATTGGGAATAAAATTTAAAAGACCTTTCCGTAAAATAGGTCAAGGTCATCCTAGGGTCATCATTTTATCAAACCATAATGGGCTGGAGTCCCTGATGCTTCATACCAATTTTAGTGGAAATCGGCCCACCGGTTCTGGAGAAGAGGAATTTAGAAGGGTTTTTACCATAAATGGGCGTGGTGGCCATCTTGGTCATGTGACCAAGATATCAGATATCACGATCAAAATAAAGATATTGGGAATAAAATTTAAAAGCCACTACCCAAGGAGGCTCCATAAAAAATTTCAACTTGATCGGCCAAGCGGTTTCTGAGAAAACCATAAACTTAATTTTCATATTTAAATGACCTTGGCTCAAGGTCAAGAAAGGACTTTAGCTTTAATTAATTACATACCTTTATTGGCTCTATCAGTTGTCTGTATCTAGCAACTTTCAAGTCTCAGGCTGCAACATTTTCCAACATATCCATTTTTTCACATTTTCCCATGTAAAAGCCAATGTTTCCAACTTTGACCTTTCCGTAAAATAGGTCAAGGTCATCCCAGGGTCATCATTTTATCAAACTATGATAGGATGGCGTCTCCAATGCTTCATACCAAGTTTAGTGGAAATCGGCCCACCAGTTCTGGAGAAGAAGATTTTTGAAGGGTTTTTACCATATATGGGCGTGGTGGCCATCTTGGTCATGTGACCGAGATATCACAATCAAAATTTAAATGCCATTGGTCCTGAGAACGCTCACTTGAAGCCTGATCCTGGAGTATTAAGTCATCATGAAATGACCTTGACCTTGAATACTCACACACCTTTATTGAATTCATAAGTTGTCTGCATCTGCAAAGTTTCAGGTCTCAGGCTGCAATAGTTTCCAAACCCACTGATTTATGAGAAAACCATAATTTTAATTTTGATATTTAAATGACTTTGGGTCAAGGTCAAGAAATGACCTTCATTAAGGTCTTCATTAATTACTTACCTTCATTGACTCCATTGGTTGTCTGCATCTAGCAACTTCCAGGTCTCAGACTGCAACAGTTTCCAAAATATCCATTGTTTTCGCCTTTTCCCATGTGAAAGCATATGTTTCCAAAATTGACCTTGCCGTAAAATAGGTCAAGGTCATCCTATGGTCATCATTTCAACAAACTATGATGGGCTGGAGTCCCAAATGCTACATACCAAGTTTCGCGAAAATTGGCCTGCCGGTTCTGGAGAAGAAGATTTTTGAGTGTTTTTACCATATATGGGCGTGGCGGCCATCTTGGTAATGTGACATGGATTTCACGATCAAACTTTTGTCTCCCCTACCCATGGATGCTCTTCATAAAATTTCACTTTGATTGGCCAAGCAGTTTCAGAGAAGAAGATCTTTGAAAAGTGTGTATGGACGACAGACTGGCCAAGGTCAAGAGATGACCTTGACCTAAATTAATCACATACCTTCATCTACTCCATTAGTTGTTTGCATCTACCAGTTTTCAAGCATCAGGCTGCAATACTTTTCAAAAAAATCCAGTTTTCACTTTTTCCCATGTAAAAGCCTATGTTTCCAAAATTTAACTTTGCCGTAAAATATGTCAAGGTCATCCTAGGGTCATCATTTTATCAAACTATGATGGGCTGGAGTCCCAAATGCTATATACCAAGTTTCATGAAAATCGGCCTGCCTATTCTTCAGAAGAAGATTTTTGAGTGGTTTTTACCATATATGGGCGTGGCAGCCATCTTGGTTATGTGACCTGGATTTCGCGATCAAACTTTTGTCTCCCCTACCTATGGATGCTCCACATAAAATTTCACTTTGATAGGCCCAGCAGTTTCAGAGAAGAAGATCTTTGAAAAGTTTGTATGGAGGACAGACTGGCCAAGGTCAAGAGATGACCTTGACCTACATTAATCACATACCTTCATCTACTCCATTAGTTGTTTGCATCTACCACTTTTCAGGCATCAGGCTGCAATAGTTTTCAAAAAAATCCATAGTTTTCACTTTTTCCCATGTTAAAGCCTATGTTTCCAAAATTGACCTTGCCGTAAATTAGGTCAAGGTCATCCTAGGGTCATCATTTTATCAAACTATGATGGGCTAGAGTCCCAAATGCTACATACCAAGTTTCATGAAAATCGGCCTGCCGGTTCTGGAGAAGAAGATTTTTGAGTGGTTTTTCCATATATGGGCGTGGCGGCCATCTTGGTCATGTGACCTGGATTTCGCGATCAAACTTTTGTCTCCCATACCAATGGATGCTCCACATAAAATTTTACTTTGATTGGCCCAGCAGTGACAGAGAAGAAGATCTTTGAAAAGTGTGAATGGACGACAGACTTGCCAAGGTCAAGAGATGACCTTGACCTAAATTAATCACATACCTTCATCTACTCCATTAGTAGTTTGCATCTACCACTTTTCAGGCCTCAGGCTGCAATACTTTTCAAAAAATCCATAGTTTTCACTTTTTCCCATGTAAAAGCCTATGTTTCCAAATTTGACCTTGCCGTAAGATAGGTCAAGGTCATCCAAGGGTCATCATTTTATCAAACTATGATGGGCTGAAGTCCCGGATGCTACACACCAAGTTTCGTGGAAATCGGCCCACCGGTTCTGGAGTAGAAGATTTTTGAAGGGTTTTTACCATATATGGGCGTGGCGGCCATCTTGGTCATGTGACCTGGATTTTGCGATCAAACTTGAAATGCCACTACCCAAGGAGGCTCCACATAAAATTTCAACTAGATCGGCCAAGCGGTTTCAGAGAAGAAGATTTTTGAAATTGTGGACGACGACGGACGACGACGGACGACGACGGACGGACGCCGGATCATGGCCATCCTATTAGCTCACCTTGTGAGCCTTCGGCTCAGGTGAGCTAAAAAATATAAGATAGATCCTCTATGAGCAGTAAACATATTGATGAGAAAAGAAATGTGCCATACCGCGGTTTCGGCTATTTAAGCCTCATCAGTGACCCTTTAGATTTGGCAACATGGAGCTGTATTTACTTTATTTCGTACTTTGAAAATGTTTTGTCTGCATTGAAATGAAATGCACATGTACAGATCCATATAAATCTATGATATAGTTACTGTTACATATTGAGAAGAGAAAATAAGTTGCGATTCTGACTTCCCACAAAATGCTCTCTTACACAATTTTCGCACTGTTTGACGTAACAACATATGTGTATTTTCAAAGAAATACAAAGACATGATACAGTTTGATCTATTACTCAGTATTGGGCAGCATTAGTTAGCAAAGTGATGCTTTGTCATTAGCATTAAAACTGATTTGGAGCATTGGCATTAGCATTGGCATTAGCTGTAGTCTATAAAACCAATGCAGTGGTATTATCATTATTTGACAAAACAATGCATTGGCATTGGCATTAGTTTTCAGGTTATTTTGCGATAGGGAATGGAACCAGTGCAATGGTGGGCTGTACATGTATTTTCATCATGTTCATTGAACATTTAATCAACTATCATACGTTGCCGATTCTGGTACTTCAGAGTTTAATATTTAACACATTCATAATAAAAGATGACCAACTCAGTATAAGATCAAGAACTGATTATCAAATTATGAATCCAACACTATTCTTCAAACCTAGCTGTTGGCGCCTTATGTATGTTTGCATATTTTTAGTTAAGTTAAGGTAACTGAGAGGCCACCTATTGGGAAAATAGCTGCTCATTCGGCTTACGAAATGTTTTCATGGTATAGGTACCTGATTGTTAGTTTGGTTTTTTCCCACCTTGGTTTTTGGAGTGGGAGTCTTTTTCTGATTGCGCCTTTTCCTGATCTTTGCCTACTTGTACTTTTTTTTCATACTGAAAGATATTATATATCTTATGGCTGTACAGTTATTAAGTTCTAGTATTGTGAAATGGTGCTCATTAGTATGCCTCGATGGATGTATCCACCTGACTAAAAGGATACGGGTTACTGCAGATTATTAAGTGACATTGTTTTAATAGCCAAAGGCAAACAAACAGCTTCTCAAGTAACAATATGTATTAAAGTGGCAATTTATCACACCACAAACAGGATCCTAATTAATGTATTTAGACAAAGTATGTAAATCATAGAAAAAAAGTTTTATAGTTAATGTCCAATCTAATGCTAATGCATTAGCAAAATTTGCAAAAGTAATGCATTAGAATTACATATATATGTAGCATTATTCTAATGCCAAAATCAAAATCAGCATTGGCATTAGCATTAGTTGAGAAATAGCTAATGCATTGCCAATGCATTGACATTAGTTGAATACATTGCCCAAGCCTGCTATGAATTGTACGGTATATAACTCGAACAATATGCAAATATCCTCCAGAGTCAAACCTGATACTACGGAAGAGTATTAGGGCCAGGTATTTTTTTTAATTTTGAAATTTCGACTTAGTAACTCGAAATTTCGACTTGCTATCTGGAAATTTCGACTTATTATCTGGAAATTTCGACTCATTATCTCGAAAGTTCGACTTAATAACTCGAAATTTCGACTTAATAACTCGAAATTTCGACTTATTAACTCGAATTTTCGACTTAGCAACTCGAAATTTCGACTTACTATCTCGAGCCCAACAACTAATAAGACAGCAGGGGAGCCCAAGACGCCCATATCAGATGCAGTCAAAGATGGACAACCAGGTGGAAATACCTCACCCCCTAATACAATTACCTTTACCCCCAATTCTGAGGACCCTATCGGGACTCAGACCCAAACCGAGGGTGTCATAGTAGAGCCCACACCCCAACCTACCAACCCGACCCCCTGTGACCTCCCCCCGGGGGCATGCACTAAAATCCGGTACCGTACCGAGTTACTAAGTCGAAATTTCGAATATATAAGTCGAAATTTCGAGTCACTAAATCGAAATTTCGAATTACTAAGTCGAAATTTCGAGTTAATAAGTCGAAATTTCGAGTTACTAATTCGAAATTTCGAGTTACTATCTCGAAATATGTCGAAATTTCTAGTTAACATGTCGAAATTTCGAGTTAATAAGTCGAAATTTCGAGTAACTAAGTCGAAATGTCGGGTTACTTATTCGAAATTTCGAGATGGTAAGTCGAAATTTCGAGTTACTAAGTCGAAATTTCGAGTTACTATGTCGAAATTTTGAGTTACTAAGTCGAAATTTCGAGTTATTAAGTCGAAATTTAAAAATTAAAAAATAAATTACCTGGCCCTAATACTCTTCCGTATGATACTTGAAGGTGGTAAGATAAGATTTATTTTGTATGGGCAAGTATCATAACAGTACAGCATAAGCTCTGGTGAGCTTTTTAACCGACTATTTAACCGACTATTTAACAACATATGTATATAATCGACAAAAGTAAAACAGCTGAAAGACATACAAGATACAAGATACAAGAATACAAGATACAAGATACAAGAAATTTTATTTAACGTCGGTTTTGAATAACAAATAACATTAGCTCGTAGAGCTATTTTCCGACAAACATAAGTAGAATAACAAATGTAAAAAAGCTGCAAAAATTAAGAATTAAGCAATTAGCATTAGCATTATCAGTATAATAATATTTAAATATATGCGGTAAATTTAAAGCATTGAAAGCACATGCAATTTTACGTAAAAACATGCAAGTATTAACATATATACAGACAAAGTTAAATCAGATAGAAATCACAGTTAAGTTACATAAAGCAAGGTATATAAATAAGAATCACAGATGTACATTGTAAATATAAAATGAAGCACAAAATACAAATTAAATGAGCTTAAATATTATGAGCTTAAGAAAAAAATGAATTATTAGACTAAGAGAATGCTTAAGAAAGTACCAATGCTGGTGCCTTTCCCTGCTGTACGGGCAGTCCACACGAGCCTGGGAAAGACAGCAACACTAGGTATATTAAAGCATATTCAAGATTGAAGCAAAGTCCATATGAGAAACTTGGTTGGTCTCCGCCCCCCACCCTCTCTCTAGCTAGAAAGGTACGAAAGGCGAAAAAAGTGGGGCCCAGGGTTTCCCCACAGCACACCAGGCTATTGTAGAGAACCTGAGACCCAGGAAAACGAAACCTAGGTAGAATAAAAAGGGAGCCAATCCAAGCTAAGAAATGGTAAAAAATGCCAGCAGAAATAAGACATCTAGCAAAATTAAGTTGAGTAAAACAAGACACAATCAAAAACATAAATAATGTACAAAGAGGAACATAAAAGGTTGCACATAAAGACTACACAAGCTCACAGGTAAGTCACAACTCAAACACACAACTAAGTTTAGCACATAGAACACTTACATTCTGGGCCGGTCCAGGTGCGGATCAGCCTCTTGAATTCTTTGAAATTTTCAGTTTTTCTCATTTCATTAGGAAGACTATTCCACACCTGGGCCGACTCAAAACGAAAAGAGTTTTTGCCATACCTTGTTGTTCTTACTGTTGGTATTTCTGCCATATTCTCATACCTGAAATTATAATTGGAACACTTATATTTGACTATATCTCTTATATATTCAGGTGAAAGAGCATTCAAACATTTGAAAGCTTCAATGGCAATATTCTTCATTCTGTTTAACTGCAGAGTGGTCATGTTTACACGGCTCAGCAAGTCTTCATAGGAAGCCTCGTAATCATTTAAAACGATACGAAGGGCTCGAAATTGAAGTTTTTCCAGTTTTTCGGAATTTGTTTGACTACAGAAATGCCAAACTATGGGGCAATAATTAAAATTTGACTGGATGAAAGATTTAAAAATGACAAGTCTAGTATTTACAGATAAAAACTTGCTGAGTCGTTGCAATACATTAAATTGTCTTGCTGCTTTTTGACAGATATTTGATACTTGGGTGTCAAAATTAAGCATATAATCCAGTTCAATACCAATTATCAAAGGCAATAAGATCATTAAATACAAATTTTAAAATTTCAAAGAGTATATTTATATTAATATTATGTTTTAAATAAGACTTATAATTATTATGCTAGTAGTCATTTTCTTCTAAAACAGTAAATATATTTATGTATGTACATTGAGTAAACCTAATTAAATAATAATTCTTTTAAATATGACTTACTAAAATATTATTATACTACTAGTTATGTTGGTCTATAACGGTAAATTTGCACATTTAATAAACCTAATTAACTAATAATCATGAAACCTATGGAGCTTATGGACCTGTCACCAGAGCGTCACCGAAGCTTCTTCACGAGCCAGACCGACTCTCCAGAAACATTTGTGTCCAGAGCAGACGGTTAGTCCAAGGAACCTTAAAAGATTTAAACAAGAACAAAACTATAAAAAAAATAAACAGGGAACATGCAACTAGAACACAAAAAGAAATACATAAAACAATTCTTATTTAAAACATATTGCTACTCCTGTATTGTAGTTACTCTTAAGAATAGTTGCACTTACATTCGTTACCATTCCACCATAAAATCATCTACCGGAACTGGTTGAAATTAGAAAATTTCTAAACTTTTCTGGAAGTGAGTTCCACGGCACAGGTGCGGCATATCTAAAAGAGTTCTTACCAAACTTACTGGTTCTAACTCTAGAAATCTGTAAGATAAGGGTTTCTGGAGTGGGAATTTTCAGAATGCGCCTTTTCCTGATCTTTGCCCACTTGTACCTTTCAATAATTCAATTAAATTAATGGCCACGTGTCATCGCGGCGTTGATGTCATTTATTACGGGCATGGCCCGAGGGTGCCGAAGGCGTCTGAGGACCCATAGGGCACAGCAGCGTGTCCGTAATTTAAAACATAAAAGTAAATGAAACTAATTTTTTTTCGATTATCGGATATATAGAGGATATTTGCTTTTTTGAGGTGAATATATTTCATCGAGTGAGTTGAAAACATCAGAATTTTCATGTTTTCAACTCACGAGATTAAATATATTTGGTATTTACCCCAAAAAAGAAGCAAATTTTCTTTTTATTTTATACAATACACGGGCATTTTCCAATTCACAAGGCAGGCGGTGAAAATGCAAAACCCAAAAATTTTTGAAAACACAAATAATTTTGGTACCACATTGTTCCTTACGTTCTAACTAAGAAAATGAATACCCACACTTTATGTTTTAGTTCATCAATAACAGAGTTATAGGCGTTTGAATTTCTGAAGTGAGACACATTTAATGACTCGTCAAGAAAATGGAAACGTCAGAAGTAATCCAAAATCTACAGTGACGATATAGGCTGATATCAGTCACTAGTGACTTTTGATATATCAGTGAGATTTGATATCAGTGAAATTTCATATCAATGAAAATACCAATTTTATAAAGTTTCGATATACATTGGTTTTCACTGTAAAGTATAAAATAAAACGATTTATCGGAACGGGTGCGTCTTAATTCATTCTCGCGAGATCTGACGAGACCTCATCTAGATTTCTCGCATGTGACGCTTTGAATTATGGGATATAGCCAAAAATCGGCTATCCTGTTTTAATGAGATCAATAAATCAATAAAATCAAAATATGATCCGCCTCACGAGAAACCCAACAGTCTGCATATGCGAAAACAAAGACGCAGATCAGCTTCGCGGTGACCAGCGCTTTTGTTTTCGCTACACGGATAGTACACTTCCTCTTCTTCTTAAATCCGAAAGTTCCACCCGCTAGCCATCTTCTGTGACTGTATATAATTATCTTGGTAACTTTACATACGAATAATCAATATCGAAAGTACCTTCTATGCCTTAGTCCATATTGCCTAATCAAGCATCGACATTCTTTTTAGTATACATTATACTTACAAGTATTGACATAACTGATGCCGTTGTCTTTCAAGGGTGCCTGTGGATTGTCCACACCGCAGGAAAAGGCATCAGCATGGGTACTGTTTTTAAGTTTTATCTGAATGTACAGTAGTATAAAATCATTTATGTATAATTAAGCTCATTTTATACCTATTCCTATCTTATTTGTATATATGTAATAAATTAGGTTGCATGCTGTGAATATTCTTTAAACTGTGACGTTCGTTATTCCCATGTATACATGCACAGTTTTTAATTTGTGTTTCTTAGTGTCGACAAAATAGCCTATGGCTAATGTTATTCTGTTGTAAATTTGAAAGTCGACTGTAAATAAAGTTTCTTGCATCTTGTACCTTGTATTTTCCGACTGTATATAGAAGTGAAAGATGGCGACGCGGGAGCACTCACATAGCGGAATTTTTCATTGTGTATTTTGTGAATAACAGCTAATGGAGCTACCAGCTGTTATCCCGGAAACAAATGCTTTGGAAAGAGACACAGTCTACCGATTTGAATGGAAGTTGTCCATAAATCTGGAAAATGTGTCACTTTTTGTGAAATGTAAATTTCCCGCCAAAGCTGATAATGATGCCAAGGTCGACTCTTCACTTCCTGTGAATCCTCTTAAGAAGAAACCGCCATCTGCAAGAAGACGAGCTAGAAGAATACAGCAACGTTTCCTAGTGAAGAAGGCTGCTGAAAAAGCAACCTCGCCGAAGCGTTTTGTTTCTCAAGCAACCATTCTGAAGGAACCGGAATCCGTTCCCAAAGAACTGGACCTTTCACCGGAGATCAGAGACCAGGAAAGAGCCGATCAATCTGTGCTGGTGGAATTTGAACCAGTAGTGAGACAAGCAACTCCGCCCATCTGGATAACCAGACATCGAGTGTTTCCCTTCCGGCTTCTATACAAGAGAAGGTACAAGTAGGCAAAGATCAGGAAAAGGCGCAGTCAGAAAAAGATTCCCACTCCAAAAACCGAGATGAGAAAAAACTAAATTAACACTCAGGTACTTATACAATGAAACCATATCGTAAGCCGAATGGGCTGCTATTTCCCCAATAGGTGGCCACTCAGTTACCTAAACTTAACTAAAATTATGAAAACACACATAAGGCGCCAACAGCACAAAAATTTAAACACCAAGACATAAAACGAAAGAACCACCACAGAAGTATCGCCTTGGAACGATCAGTAATATGAAATTACTGGCGGGCTTAAATCGATTTTACAGGTACCTAACCTCACCCTCAGCTTCTGCAGTGGTTCATAACATTTAGTTAGTTCTCCGGTCCTCGTGGTGAATGTCTAAGTAGTCAATGAATCATCAAGAACAAACAGATAAATCATGATAAACATCCTGATGAATCAAAAACGAGGACGAAAAGGCTGGAAATTCTCAAGGACTACCTTACAGCTTATATTGACAGCGACGGCGATTTTGATGACACAGGAGTTTGTGCTAACTGTAACCGTGAACCAAAAGAAGGTACCGAACTCAAGCAGTGCGCCCGCTGTCACATCACCAGATATTGTAGCACTGACTGTCAACGGAAGGACGGGAGATTTCACACATTTGCCTGCTCTGTTGTTGCCAAAAGAGCTCCAACAAAGGCTAAGCTACGTGGATCTCAGTTTTAGTGGTTTGGTGGAGGGTTATTTTACTTTTTTCTCATATAGGTGTGGGCTGTGACACTGTATATACGTATAGATAGTGATATTATGACACATAAAACTGTGACGTTCACAAACTTTTAGATTCTTAGTGCAAAACTTTCATTGAAACCATGTGATTACCACGCATTTCTCAACACTTTGAGCAGTCATCGTTATAGTTCGGCTTAACAAAAGGATTGTCACCAGTTATGTCATCGTTGATTGTATCCGAGGCCAGGACCGAGGCGAGAACGGATAGTAGTCCTCCGCTGTCCCTGATGACGTTGGACACCCAAAAGGCGTTCGACGTCGTAAACCATGTAATACTCCTGGACAATCTATATGAGACGGGGATCCACCCTGCTTTATGGACAATTGTGAAAGATCTATACACGGAACTATCCTCAAAAGTTAAATGGCTGGGAAATTTGATTGAGAGCTTCAGTATTCAACAAGGGGTCAGACAGGGGGCCATTGTATCCCCTTTCCTGTATAAAACCTACCTGAATCCATGTCTAGAAGAACTTGAACAGCAACGGCTGGGATTGTGTATTGGAGGTGTATATTGTGGGTGTCCGACCTGCGCTGACGACGTAGCTTTAATGTCAAGATGTGAAAATGAACTTCAGTTAATGTCAAATATAGTACAAAGAAACTGTAAGCAAAAACGTGTCACCATCCGTCCCATGAAATCAAATATTGTGCTGCTTCAACAACACAAGTCAGTCACGAAAAAGACATTCTCACATAACCTAAATGGAAAAGATAGTCAGTTGTCTTCTACAACGACCCACCTAGGTCTGTTAAGAAATAAATGAAAATCTAGTTAATATTGAAGATCGCTGAAGGACTTTATATTCGTTAATAAATACAGGGGTTCACGGTTCTAATGGTTTAAACCCCAAAGTATCGTATAAAATCTACCAGTGCTATGTACTTCCAAGATTACTATTTGGACTAGAAGTGTTACCATTAACTGTTACTCAAATTAACATCTTGTCTAAGTTTCACATCAGCAATCTCCGTAGATTTCAACCACTACCTACACGAACTGCAACCAGTGTTGTTTACTTACTCCTGGGCGTGCTACCGGTTGAAGCAGAACTTCATAAACGCCACCTGAGCCTGTTGTTCAACATACTGTCATCTACAAATTCAACCATCAAAGATCGAGTTGTCAATTAGACAGAAAGCCATAAATCTTGACAGCGAACAAAGTTTCTTCAGCAATTAAAGTACTACAAATTCTGGACTTGTATCAGTTACCGCATGTTCGCGATCTAAGAGTCAGTGAATTGTCAAAAGAACAATGGAACAAGTCAAACTAGAGGACCATTGGTCCTGTAGCTCACCTGAGAGATTATCACATTGTAAGCTCATGAGATTTAAATTAATTGAGAATCGACCAATGAAAGTCTATGCATGGACACTATTGACCCCCGGGGCATGGCCAAATTTGACCCAGGGGCATGACTGGCACAATTTATAATGGGGACTACCAAACATTGCTACATACAAAATATAGAAGCTCTGGGCCTTTTGGTTTCAGAGAAAAATATTTTTTTAGTTTTTCCCATTGTAAGTCTATGGAGACTATCTACCCCCGGGGCGTGGCCAAATTTGACCCCAGGGGCATGGCTGACACAATTTATGTAGAGGACCATTAGCCATTGCCACATACATGTACAAAATATCAAAGCTGTGTGCCCTGTGGTTTCAGAGAAGAAGATTTTTGAATTTTTTTCCCATAGCAAGTCTATTGAGACTATCAACCTCCGGGGCCTGGCCAAATTTGACCCCAGGGGCATGAATGGCACAATTTATGTAGAGGACCATTAGCCATTGCTACATACCAAATATCAAAGCTGTGGGCCTAGTGGTTTCAGAGAAGAAGATTTTTTAGTTTTTCCTATTGTAGGTCTATGGAGACTTTCGACCCCCGGGGCGTGGCCAAATTTGACCCCGGGTACATGATTGGCACAATTTATGTAGAGGACCATTAGCCATTGCCACATACAAAATATCAAAGCTGTGGGCCCTGTGGTTTCAGAGAAGAAGATTTTTGAATTTTTTTCCCATAGTAAGTCTATGGAGACTATCAACCCCCGGGGTGTGGCCAAATTTGACCCCAGGGGCATGAATGGCACAATTTATGTAGAGGACCATTAGCCATTGCTACATACCAAATATCAAAGCTGTTGGCCTAGTGGTTTCAGAGAAGAAGATTTTTTTAGTTTTTTTTTCCTATTGTAGGTCTATGGAGACTATCGACCCCCGGGGCGTGGCCAAATTTGACCCCAGGGGCATGATTGGCACAATTTATGTAGAGGACCATTAGCCATTGCCACATACAAAATATCAAAGCTGTGGGCCCTGTGGTTTCAGAGAAGAAGATTTTTTTTAGTTTTTCCAATTGCAAGTCTATGGAGACTATCGACCCCCGGGGCGTGGCCAAATTTGACCCCAGGGGCATAAATGGCACAATTTATGTAGAGGACCATTAGCCATTGCCACATACCAAATATCAAAGCTGTGGGCCCTGTGGTTTCAGAGAAGAAGATTTTTTTTTGTTTTTCCCATAGTAAGTCTATGGAGACTATCAACCCCCGGGGCGTGGCCAAATTTGACCCCAGGGGCATGAATGGCACAATTTATGTAGAGGACCATTAGCCATTGCTACATACCAAATATCAAAGCTGTGGGCCTAGTGGTTTCAGAGAAGAAGATTTTTTTTAGTTTTTCCAATTGCAAGTCTATGGAGACTATCGACCCCCGGGGCGTGGCCAAATTTGACCCCAGGGGCATGGCTGGCACAATTTATGTAGAGGACCATTAGCCATTGCCACATACCAAATATCAAAGCTGTGGGCCCTGTGGTTTCAGAGAAGAAGATTTTTGAATTTTTTTCCCATAGTAAGTCTATGGAGACTATCGACCCCCGGGGCGTGGCCAAATTTGACCCCAGGGGCATGAATGGCACAATTTATGTAGAGGACCATTAGCCATTGCTACATACCAAATATCAAAGCTGTGGGCCTAGTGGTTTCAGAGAAGAAGTTTTTTTTTGTTTTTCCCATTGTAAGTCTATGGGACCTATCTGTTGCCATGGAAACCACAATTTTGATACAATCTGCTCCAAAACCTAATGCCATCAATCCCCCAACCTAATTATGGTTCACATTAAATTTGATCAAGATCGGCCTACTAGCTTCAGAAATATTCTTCTTTGAAATTGTGGACGGACGACGGACGGACGACGGACGGACGGACGGACGACGACGGACGACGGATGCCTGCCTATCCTATAAGCTCACCTGTGAGCCTTCGGCTCAGGTGAGCTAAAAAGCTGTGAATGAACATTGGTCAAAATATCTACAAAGTGAAGCTCGAGGAAAATCAAACTCAAATATCTGAATATTGACTCCCTGAAAATTGGACTGACCCCACCCAGTTTGGTTATCAGTAGAATCAACTGTAACTTAAGTCCGAAGAGGCAGATCACTAAGTGTCGGTTGGTGACGGGAACATACCTCCTCCAGACTAATTCACCATTTTTGTATTATTGGCTGGTTTCCTGCTGACAAAAATCAATATTGGAAAAACAGGTAACCAGAACCCCCCTTAGGGGGTTGGTGGTTACCTGTATTTCCAATATTGATTTTTTTTAAAGCTGGGAACCAGCGAATAATGCAAAAATATGGTGAATAAACATAAATTCAGCAAAACTAGCGAATCTGCATCCTGTAAATGTTGTGCTCTTGGTGACGAGGATGTAATACATATGCCTCTTGATGCCCTGCTTTACATGTCCAGAGAAACCAGTACTTTTCAAATGTCAAATCAATAGTCATAAACTGTATAGGGATAAATCAGTGGAAAGAAACGGATAAATCAGTGGAAAGAAACATTTAATAGTAAAGAAAAACTAGTTCAGTTTATTCTTGACAGTTCATGGTTTGAAGTTCTCCGCGGAAATCCAGGCTATCATAAGATATTAAAAGCAACAAGTGAACTGTGCCACAATCTGCATATGGCTAGAGTACAGAAATTAAGTTAATAAAACTAAACTACCAATGCCACAAAGGGAAGGCTGATTCGTAGCTGCCATGTACATACCAGCGTGTAATATAGGGATCAACCATGGTTTTCAGTGTTCAAACATTCGATGGATCACGAGGAAGGCGTTTGAACACAAGGCCGCAGGCCGCGTGTTCAAACCCCTTCCGAGTGATCCAGCAAATGTTTGAACACAAACAAACCATGGTTGATCGCTATTCTTGCATTTTCACTCTAATCCACATAAAATCTCTTTAAAATAACATTAACAACGCAAAATCTCACCGAGCTTCTTCAACGTCGGCCATTTTGTTTCTACGAAAGACATGACGTCACGTCGCATTGACCAATGACGTCGTCCAAAACCCATGTTCAAACGGCACGTGAATTTCATGATTTGAACATGGGTTTTGCTGTTTGAACACGGCTTTCGACCAATCGAAAACGGCATCAAACAGCTATGCGGAAAGATATCTATGCAAGAATGTATGTTCACAACCATGTATATAGGACGACAAAGCCCTCACAGTTACATTAAATAACATTTGAACAATTTTTATTATTATTTTTTTTTTCGTATAACTGTCCGTCATTTGCGCACGCACTCCATGTAATACTCAATAGAGGTGTTTGGAGTACTTGGCAGATACAGATACAGAATAAATAAAAAGTTTAAAAGACATTACCTAAGAAGATTTACAGACAGTTGTCTGGTGTTCCTTATTGGAAGCTAATAACAATACAAGAAGAAGAGGGTATAATTGACACTAAAAATGTTTGGCATGTGCATAAAACAGTTTAAAATATTGTCAGAACATAGCTGAAGTATCTTTTTACAATATTTAAAAACAAGAGGTCTTTATGTCTACCTGTCAACATCGAGATGACTTGTCTGGGGGTAATCAGACGGACCTGTTGCAATGCTATTTCCTTTCAATGCGGTTCTTTTCGTCAACTAGTACTTCATTCAAGATGGCGGAGTTCGACTTGACCACGCGGATGGGACAGTATTTAGACCGGCATTTGGTCTTCCCTTTGCTCGAATTCTTATCTGTGAAAGAGGTTATGTATCATTGCGTCTTCATCTCTTACCCGTTTTGTTATGATCGCCCTAGTAAAACTGAATTTTTGTAAGGTTTACGATCTTTGCATTTGGTCCCATATACAAAATCACAATTTTTTGTTATCTACTGATCACTGAGTGGGTGGGTGCGCATGCGCACGTTCGTGACGCTTCCTGTTTTCAGGAACCTATTTTGGACTAAATTCTAAATTTAGCCACCCACCCCACACCTGAGGTGATGATCAGAAATTGATCGACTCAGTATCAGAAGATAGATACTGATCTATTGGATTCAAAACATTGGATCAGTTAGTGTTATTTCACGGTATGGCCATTAGTGCTATGTAATATGAAATAACAGTGTTAGAAATAAGACTTGCATAGCAACTTGCCCGGGGGGCAACCTGAGGTCAAGTTCAACTTGCCCCCCAGGATTTTAACTTGCCCCCCAAAACTTTTTTACCAAAAAAAATAAACATGTGTCAATAATTTGATGTGCAATTCATGTTTCAAAGTGATCACGTTATTAAAGCAACTTTGGTTCCACTCTATTCCTGCAGTTGAAAATTTGACTAAACAGATTTTAGCATCATCAGCAAAATTTTTTGCATACAATGACAACCATGCGGAGTGCATTTGTAAAATCTAAGAAGAATATTTGTTCTACAACACTCGGACTCACCTGAGGAATTCCACTTGTGACTGTTTACTGTTTTTGAAGTTTTGCCATTGATTATAACTTTTTGCTTTCTACCAGATAAAAAATCTTTAATCCACTTATAAATGTACTTGCACAGATATACCATACCCCTACTTTTTCAACCTTATATTTGGTACTTTTCAAAGCATTTATAACCATCAAAGATACATGACAGCCAGTTTCAAAATAAAATAAAAGAAAGTTTCAAAAATTCTTCTGTCCAAGTGTTTACATCCACTTCAAGCTCAAAAGGTTGATGTACCGATCAGCTGATGTTTTGGGGTTTTTTTTCATTAAGCTATTTCATGCAACTAAAACATTATTTGCATGAAACCTTTGCTTGCCCCTTTTTTAAAAAGTCAAACTTGTATTTAGAAAACTGGTTCTATAAATAGAAAATCTGCTTTGACCCAAAATACTTAATCACTTGCAAATTATTTATTGCAATTTTCTTGTGTGAAATACTTAATAATTTTTATTTACTCAAAAATATATTGTCAATAATAACTGACAAAGAACTGAAACTGTTTTCCTTCGCATTGTTAACCTAGTGCAGAGTGGGTGGGGTACAGAGACTGTCAAAAAAGATCGTGAATTCTGAACTTGAAAAACATGATTATGCCTAAAAAAGAAAGTTAAAATCGAGTTAAAATCCACTGGTTTTTGGTATTACAAACAAAATGAAACAAAACTGGGTTGAAAGCAAGTGTCTCTGCCCGAAATAATTGCTGGAAATGGTAAACTTTTCTACTTTCGTTTTTACAGATGCGTCAGTTTGAGGTGTTGCGGTCAAATTTTATTGCCATGCCATATTTTTTTTGCGTAAAATATGCATGGCTCAAGGGTAGATGGATCACTGAGACTGTTTTTTTTTTTTACTTCAGAGTGCTCCATTCAGGTTTATTTAGCGGCTGGTTCATCTTTTTGAGGCCCGAATATCGGTAAAACAAGTACTGATTCCATACTTTTTTCTCCCCAAAAGAAACGAAAAAGGAGGCTACTGATTAGTCAATATAATCACATCTACCCAATTAGAATGTTCGTTACATCGAATACATTCAATAACCGCATTTAACTGCACTGGATAAAAAGTGAACGAAATGACCGAAAACGACCGGAATTGACGAAAAACGGACCAAAATTTCAGGTTGTCCGGCGGGCAAGCGCAAGGCAAATGTAGGTTGTCCGACGGGATTTGAACTCGTGTCGGGCAATCGGGCAATTGCTTATTTCTAACACTGAATAAAGGCACACTGCCTTATCTGCAAACACACACGGAAAACCGTATGCTGGGATTTTTTTGTCAGTAAGTGTATCCAGCTATCCATTTTAGTAGACCTGAGTAAGTAGACCTTGTAGGTAAACCTAGGTAGGTAGATCTTGGTAAGTAGACCTTGGTAGGTAGACCTAGGTAAGTAGACCTAGGTAAGTAGACCTCGGACGTAGACCTTGGTAAGTAGACATAGAAGGTAGACCAGGTAAGTAGACCTAGGTAGGTAGACCTTGGGAAGTAGACCTAGGTAGGTAGACCTAGGTAAGTAGACTTTGGTAAGTAGACAGATAGGTATGTATACCTTGGTAAGTAGACCTAGGTAGGTAGACCTAGGTAAGTAAACCTTGGTAAGTAGACGTAGATAGGTAGACCTTGGTAGGTAGAAATAGGTTAGTAGACATTGGAAGTAGACTTAGTATGTAGGTTTTGGTAGGTAGACCTTGGTAGGTAGTCCTTGGTAGGTAGACCTTGGTCGGTAGACCTTGGTAAGTAGATATTGGTTAATAGACCCAGTAGGTAGACTTTGGTAAGTAGACCTAGGTGGGTAGACCTTGGTAAGTAGACTTGGTAAGTAGACCATAGAAGGTAGACCTTGGTATTAAAGTAGACCTTGTAGGAAGACCTTGGTAAGTAGACCCTGGAAGTGAGACCTTGGTAAGTAGACCTAGTTCGATAGACTAAGGTAAGTAGACCTAGGTAGATAAACCTTGGTAAGTAGACCTAGGTATGTAGACATTGGAAGTAGACCTAGGTATGTAGACCTTGGTAACTTGACCTTGGTAAGTAGACCTAGATAAGTAGACCTTGGAAGGTAGACCTAGATAGGTAGACTAAGACATAGGTAAGTAAACCTAGGAAAGGGAACCTTGGTAAGTAGACCCAGGTAGATAAACCTTGTTTAGTAGACTTAGGTAGGTAGACCTTGGAAAGTAGACCTAGGTAGGTAGACCTAGGTTGGTAGACCTTGGTAGGCAGGTAGACCTTGGTAGTTAGGTAGACCTAGTTAGGTTTTTAGGTAGACCTAGGTAGGTAGCTCCCTTAAATGTTTTCCTTCTGTTCCTTCAAACCTCAAATATTGTCCCCCCAAAATAACCAGGCACGCTATTCACGGCGTAATTTCCGTCTGTTCGAAACGTCTCGATAATTTCGCCGGTTACCTGCTTTAGGTACACCTCGCAGACGCTTGTTTTTTCGAGCGTTTATATTTGCCTTGTTGACTGGTTTGCTACAATACGAGGATTTTAACGGTGTAATTTCGAAAAACCAATCTTCATCGTCGTCTGCATTTGTAAATTGTGTATTTATCTTATATTTTTACATTTTGGAAACAAATATGATCTGAAATAGGATATATGGAAATATGGTTTGACAAAGAAAAATGTTCAGCCTAAAAAAGAAAAAGAAAGTACAAATTTCCCGACATCTGAACGACACATTGTCTGCGCATGCCGACAAAAATGTCTGCGCCCAACATTAATGGCCGCCTAACCGCCGGTTTTGTTCGGTAAGGTATGTAGATTTTTTATTCTAAATTTCTTACGTACGTTTATCCTAAAGCAAACACACATGTGTGTTTGCTATCAGTATACAGTTATATCGCAAAAACAGTTATATACGTTAGATACCATACCAGTACCAAACGATCCTGTATTGGTCAAAGTATTGAACCAGTATCTCTTCATTTTGTGATGTGTTTGGCCTTCAAATTGTCATTAAATCCAATATATTTTGTGAGTGACAGACTTTGGCCATTTCTATCTATCTTCTGATACTGAGTCGATCAATTTCTGATCATCACCTCCGGTGTGGGGTGGGTGGCTAAATTTAGAATTTAGTCAAGGGAAAATAAAACATTTGGGGTGGACCATTAAAACTATTTACAAGATATAGATGAGAGGCATACTAAAACGCATGCCTCTGGGCTAATGATTTAAATAGAAGCCTTAAATTCCTCAATGGTCTTAGATAGGACCACTGAAGAAGGGAGACTATTCCAAACCAGAATAGTTCTGGGGAAAAAGGAATTTTTCAGGGCATCACTATAGGCAAATGGTCTTGTGTATTGTGATTCATGTGATGCCCGAGTATGCCTTAGATTGGGTGCCGGGGTCAGGTATTTGTCTTTATCAAGAGACACTGTACTGGAGTCAGGGCTCAGGAAATCCGATAATTTGTCGGTTTAGACCGATTTTGAATTCATGGGACCGATTCATTTTTCAGAAAATGCTTTTTTATCGGTCCGAAAAAAATGCATTTTGGCAGATTATAAATGTATTTTCCAATACCGTATCATAATAAAATTTGCAAGACCGGTTTTTGTTTGTCTTTTTTTCCTTAATCGGTCCATAATTCACAGGTTTTCCCAATCAACACCCCTTGATTACTCACGTGTCAAGCTGTTAATTGTCCAATTATCAAAACACTGCAGTAAAACTACTGAATCGTGTCCAAATTGTTTGTCTCGTTTCGTATCCCTGCACGGCTTGCAAACAAGCAAGTTTCTGATTGGCTCAAGCCGATTACACTGACAATCGTGAGGGCGGAGCTATACGATAAAGACCGGCAGAATTGAGAGCAAGGTCGCTTTGATCTTTAATTTTTTTGGTTTGATCTGTTTTGCTCAAATGACCGTCAAAGAAGTGGTCCGTTTTAAGAAAATTATGCTGTTTACAATCTCATTCAAAGGTTACAGAAAATGACATAATAGGTATTGCATTTTCGTTGACTATGTTGACTATATAAGCTACAGAACTTCGATCTTATATTGTCATTCAATTTATATTGAAATGGCACAACGTAGCATTTTGTCGATGTTTAAAAAGACAAATGTTCAAGACACGATCTGTCGGCCTGGCAAACCGACAGATACGCTGTCAAAAAGTCGGACTTCTGACCCGACATTTAACCGGCTTGGGGAACCGGTTCAAGACACGATCTGTCGGCCTGGGCCTCGACATGGCACAGGGGCGAACACTTCAGCAAATTTACTGTGGTGGCCAGCTGCAGCACAACGCACCAGTATATTCGTCCGAGGTGTGCCAACAATGGCAGAATTTATGCAGTACAATACAATGATGCCGGGTACCAGCATACTTATAAATAAATGCTGGGAAAACCTGATAAAAATTGGATTTGATCACGAATAATATGAAAGAACAAACTACAAATTTCAAAGTATTCTTGGCATTTTTATTTCAGTTTAAAACAAGCTATTTACAATTAATTTTACATATACATAAGTAAGTAACCCGGAAATAATAAATGTCATTAGTTTTCGTGACTTTGTATCAATGTATGACAATGCACGTTCGTATGTCGCCGATGACGTCATCACTTGGCTGGACCGATTTGGAAATCAAAATTTCCTGAGCCCTGACTGGAGTGTATCTTGTAGAAGAAGGTTAAGGAGGACCGCTCCCTGCGAGACTCCAGGGATGGCCACTCAAGTTCGTCTAGCATTTCACCGACGCTACTGGTGTTCCTCCATCGCCTGCAGGTCCACCGTGCAGCAGTCCTCTGCACCTTCTCCACCTTCTCAATCTGAGTTTCATGATAGGGATGCCAAATAGGAGCTGCATACTCAAGTTGAGGCCGAACCAATGTTTTGTATGCAACTTCCTTAGTATGCCTAGGTGCCAGTGCCAAATTGCGCCGAAGAAAACCCAAAGTCTTAGTTGCCTTGCATGTAATTTCAGAAATGTGTTGACCCCAATCAAGATCATCTGTGATAGTTAAACCGAGGTATTTAGCGGACTGAACCTGTTCTAATGTTTGCTGATGCAGTGTGTAATTGAAATCTATATGCCTGCTTGGATGTTGCCGCGTCACCCTCATTGAATGACATTTGCTAACATTGAATTTCATTTGCCAATCCATTTCCCATTTGGCCAAGCTATTCAGGTCATCTTGTAAAATTTGACAATCCAATGGTGACTTGACATTTCTGTATAAAACACAATCATCAGCAAATAGCCGAACAGATGACCTGATGTTGTCAGGAAGATCATTAATGAAAATAAGAAATAAGACCGATCCTTGTGGGACACCAGAAAGAACCGGGACTGGGTCTGAGGCACGGCCATCTAATACCACTTTTTGAGAGCGCTCAGAGAGCCACGAGTCGATCCACTTATGTGTAGATCCTCTAATCCCGTAGAAGTCAAGTTTGTATAATAACTTTTTATGTGGGACCTTGTCAAAGGCCTTAGCGAAATCCATGACAATCACATCTGTCTGCCTATGGCCACGACCCACTGCTCGGTCCAGATTACTAACCAAATCATGATAAAACTGAACTAACTGGGTTTCGCAAGACCTTTGACTTCGGAACCCATGCTGACAGTCAGCAAGAATGTTTTCAAGAGCCAAGTGTTTGTTTATGTTGCTGACTATTATATGCTCTAGAGTTTTGCAACAGATACAAGTAAGCGACACCGGTCGATAATTAGCTGCATCGTATTTCTCACCTTTCTTAAATACCGGGGCTACATTTGCCTGTCGCCAATCGTCTGGTACAGCACCCTGAGCAAGCGAGTCATTGAAGATATAGGTCATTACAGGAGCAATTTCAGAACTACATTCCTTCAACACCCTAGCACTCAGGCCATCTGGCCCAGGCGCCTTATGTATATTCAAATTATTCAACAGTTTAATGACCCCATTGGGGTCAACTGTAATTTCACCCATAGCGGTGAAAGGACTTGTGCCTTTGGAGGGGATTTCATCATCTGATTCGCGAGTGAAGGCTGACTGAAACTGCCTATTACAAATATTAGCCTTATCCAAAGTGTCAGTCTTCAAGATACCATTTTCTCTAAGAGTATTGATCCCAGACGCGTCTTTCTTAAGGGACTTGACAAATGACCAAAACTTTTTTGCCTTTTCATTTTTTCGGGGACAATCGGGATCAGGGTTATCATTTTCAAAGGAGAAGATATTGGTAATATGCTTCCAATATGCATCTCTAATGCTCTTTTGAACATGTGCTCTGAACCGTTTGTAATGGTTCTTAATGTCAGGGCTGCTTGACTTGCGAGCACGAAAGTAAAGTTTATCACGTTTCCTTATCAAGCGTTTGATCGAGCTATCGATCCATGGTAAGCTATATTTTATCTTGGTCATTTTTGATGGAATTTCTTATTTTTGTTTGTTTGTTTGTATTGAGGTAGCAAGATTCACGTCGCTAGGTGGCGCCATCAGGCTATGAAAATAAAATGGGAAAAACCTGACCTAATTTTGGTACCCTTTTATTACGCATTTTCCTGAAGACCAGCGCATGCATCGATCAGCCTGCTGTGCAAATTTTGAAGGACAATAGATTAAAGTTTGCGTATATGTATCTGCGGACACAAAATATTGCTGTTTACACAAAAATCTTGCGAGATGAAAAAATGACAGCTCAACTTTTTTAAGAAAACGGACATATACTCAGTTGAAAGCATTCATCTACAATTATTTATCGCATTCCCTATTAGATTCAAGCATTTTTGGGTCCGTATTTGCCCGTGAAAACATTGTATTTTGCATTTGAAAAAGCAGTGGTCGCATGCCTTTTCAACAAGAACGATAACCCACTCCACTTCCTGTTCAAACTGAAAGTAAAAAGCTGGGTATTTTCTTGTATACTTATTATTTGAGAATTTTATTTTTTCCATTCAAAGTGCTTGAAGATTCAAGTCAGTGAAAATTTACAAAGAAAAAAATCACATAGATCGATTTTTAGCTCACCTGAGCCGAAGGCTCATAGGTGAGCTTATAGTATACCCATGCTCCGGCGTCCGTCCGTCGTCCGTCCGTCTGTCGTCCGTCGTCGTCCACAATTTCAAAGATCTTCTTCTCTGAAACCGCTGGGCCGATTGTTCTCATATTACACATACACCATCTACAGGTAGGGGGAAAGAATAATTGTGTTTTTTGTTTTGATCGGATAAGGACTCTGGTTGCTATGGCAACTTATGCTTCCCATAGACTTGTAATGGAAAAAAGTGAAAATTGCCAGTTTTTGCTGTCTTGTTGGAGATATTTGAATTTTGTTTTTGCAGAAATGTTTATTGAGTAGTCCTCTACGTTTCTTGTGACTTTTGTCCTAATCCTTCATTTTGATTGGTTGCAGGGGGCCAGGGGCCCCATATAGGGCAAAATTTCGAAAAACATTCAAAAATCTTCTTCTCAGAAACTGTCAAGGGGATTAAGCCTGTACTTTGTATACATGTTCCTGACAGTGGCCTCCACATAATTTGTGTTTTTTATTCCAGGCGGATAAGAACTCTGGTTGCTATGGCAACTTAAAGTTTCCATAGACTTATAATGGGAAAAGTGGAAATCGGCTATTTTTCCGCTAAAACTGCAGACATTTGAATTTTGTTTTTGCAGAA
Organism: Rugalucina vietnamica; assembly: GCA_964017185.1. NCBI lineage: Eukaryota > Metazoa > Mollusca > Bivalvia > Lucinida > Lucinidae > Rugalucina > Rugalucina vietnamica. Next base: position 49,101,626 of record OZ024873.1, read on the forward strand.
ATGTTTATTGAGTAGTGTTTGACGTTTCTTGTGAGTTTTGTCCTAATCCTTTATTTTGATTGGTTGCTGGGGCACCATAAAGGGCAAAATTTTGAAAAAAAAAACATTCAAAAATCTTCTCAGAAACTGTCAAGTGGATGAATCCTGTACTTTGTATACATGTTCCTGACAGTAGCCTCTACATAATTTATGTTTTTTATTCCAGTCAGATAAGAACTCTGGTTGCTATGGTAACTTTAAATTTCCATAGACTTATAATGGGAAAAGTGGAAATTAGCTATTTTTTGAAAACTATTGCAGTCTGAGATCTGAACAGTGGTAGATGCAAACAACTAATGGATTAGTTGAAGGTATATGATTAATTTAGGTCAAGGTCATCTCTTGACCTTGGCCGGTCTGTCGTCCATATACACTTTTCAAAGATTTTTTTCTCTGAAACCACTTGGCCAATCAAAGCCAAATTTTATATGAAGCTTCTATAGGAAGTGGGAACCAATGTATATATAAATAATCCAGGTCACATGACCAAGATGGCCGCCATGCCCATATATGGTAAAAACCCTTAAAATATCTTCTCCAGAACCGGTGAACCGATTTCAACGAAACTTTGCTTGAAGTATGGATGACTCAAGTACTACAATGTATATATAAATCATGACCCTGTGGTGACCTTGACCTATTTTATGGCAAGGTCAACATAGGTTGTCAATGCATTTGAATGGGGAAAACTTTTAAAATGTCATTTAAAGTGAAAGTCTTTCAGGAAATGGGCAGTAGGACAGAATATTAATGATTCTGAAAAAAAATGGACCCCAGGGGCTCATCTGCTTTTAAAATATTATTTGAAGGTGAAAACCAGCAGGAAATTGGCAAATGGACAGAATATTGATTATTCTGAAAAAAGAAAATGGCCAAAGGGCTTCATCTGCCCCTGCACTGTGGTTAAATACCATAATATTCAAATATGTTTATTGGTATATGAAGCAGATCTCAGGTGAGCGTTTACAGGACCATTGGTCCTCTGGTTTCAAATGTCATTAGTTTTTGTGGTTTTAAAACAATCTTTTTGTGCTCTATACTGCCAGCTTTCACCACTTCTTGTCTGTGTTTATTGAAGCTAATGTATTTCCTGTCAACTTAGAAGACTTTCACATTATATAAACAGAACTACATCTGAGTATCAAATGCCTGTACTGTTGTTTACCTGTTGCTCCAACTAAGTGATGTGAATGAACTAGTCTTTGATATTATAAGCCACACTATTGAGACATACAGGTCTGCTCTCACAACCCTTCCAAAAGTTTAATTACTGTTAAAAATGGTTTAGCAGATACTCACCTACCTTCTTGTTTATCATCACTATCCATTTTTGCAACGAGATCATAAATGAAATTTGTCCTCAGTGTAAGATCACAGGCATCAAGAAAACATGTCCATGAAAAGTATACCCCTTGAACCCCATTTTTATATAACGAATCTGGGATTTATGGGGGTATACATGTATAAATTCTTATTTTTACCCAAAACAAAGATTGTGTGTAGTTGTTAGAACCGCCTCGGTTCTAATGTGTACCTACAATCAATGTTTTGAGCAAAAATATTAAAAATATCAGTGATTTTTTTTTATGTTGTGGAAAAAATTCTTTGTATATAGCAGATCATTGCATGGTCATGTCGTAATGGGAAGAACAAACAAAGCTGATGGTGGCATTGCATTGCCAATGACATTTTTTAGTGCTTTTCCATTTTTAGACATCTATAATCCCTGGCTTTTGAAGTGAACTGTTTGCAGTCTAAGTATTCTTGGACTCCCTGGATCACATAACAGCTGATCAGGCTGCAAGCTTGTAGCCTGATAAACAGTTTGCCATAGCAATAAATATGATTCTATTGCATGCCAGTACATGTATATAAATCTGCAACATTGCAGCAGCTTGCAAAAATAATCATTATTACTTCAAACTAGGTAATTTTAAATCACAAGCAATGAAAAAATCATAAGATTTTAAAATTTAATCTCATTCTGCAAATAATTCAAATTCAAAACTCGACATGTAGGATCATATAAATTAACAGACATAAAAAGATACAATCACGTCACTATAAAAGTTCATACATGGCTGGAAAGTTGTGTCTCTGTCCCAACATGACAGAATAAGTGTTGAACTAATGACTGGGGCATGTTTATAAACAAAAAGAGAAAAGTCATAAAACACAAAACAGGTAATTACAGTATCAAAAATATGTTAAAAAAAAAAAAGAAATGTTCTCAAATTATAAATTTGCCCTGATTCTCGCTTTCTATCATATCTTTTAATATTTGACTCTTTGACCCAACTGACCTTGACCTTCAGAGCCAGAGGATATGAGTAGTGGCTCTAAAGACCTACCATCAATATAAAAATTGTAGATAAGTAACAGCATTTGTGCAAGATATTTGTGTTAAAACAGTGACATGGATGTTTTGTCATATACTTCTGCACAAATGTAGGTCAGAAACACTGACCTTGACATTAGTAAAAGTTAAGATGTCAGATGCTTCCAAACATTAACTTAGCATCCCAATGCACACTTTTCAATGACATTAAACCAACACTAAAACATTCAGGTTTGACGACAATGGTCCTGTTCAACTATAGCAACACTTTGTCAAACCAGTGACCTTGACCTTATTTGTCTGAGAAAAAAAACTTTCAGATGGTCTTTGCTTTATATATTTAATTTTCAATAAGTTATATTTTTATTTTGATTTCTAATAAAGCTCAGATGCCAAATTTTCATGATATTGCATTTTTTGGATGTAGGGGGTAGGGGTAATTAAGTGGTCCCAAATACTGTAATTGGCATTAAAATGCTAAATTTTACTGTTTTTCAACAAAACAAGATACCATACTGATGCCTCAGCAAAAAAGTTTGATGGCTTTTGATGTAGAATCATAAAAATGACTTGGGTTGGATTTTGGTCAAAATCCAAAAACAGTGAATTTGAAAACATGAAATTATCGACTTTTTGATGTGATCATTTGAAAATAACGCAACATTTAACCAATAAACTGTAATGTTATGTGAAGTATGCATCACTGCCTACAACATAGGCCAAAAATTTTGTGAAAATTTTGAGTTTTAGAAAAAACCTGGTGGTTGCTAATTGAGGCTTACCGTCCCCGTCAACAATTTTTCAGTAATGTTGGTACGGAGTACAGTCAACCCTCTTTACAACGACGGTGTTTGTCGCCAGTGCTTTGTGACGTTAAAGAGAATTTGCTGTTATAAGGAAATTGGGTCTTCTGACGGACAAACAAGAACTGCTTTAGATATGCTCCCATAATTATACCCCCGGCATTTATGCCGACGGGTATATAGTTTTCGCTTTTCCGTTCGTCCGTTCGTATGTTCGTTAGTTCGTTAGTTCGTTGGTTCGTTAGTTCAGTTAAAATGTCAAAGTTTTGGTTAAAGTTTCTCTGCTGGTGTATATCTCATGAACTAAATGTCAGAAACCATTCATATTTGGACTATAGGTACCCTATAGGGTTGGCTTTGTTTCTATAAGTTTGGACCCCAGGGTCCATGCCCGGGGGTGGGGCTAGAGTTCAAAATCTAGGTCACCTTTAATTTGCGTCAAAGTTTTGGTTAAAGTTTCTCTATTGGTGTATATCTCATGAACTAAATATCAGAAACCATTCATATTTGGACTATAGGTACCCTATAGGGTTGGCTTTGTTTCTATGATTTTGGACCCCAGGGTCCATGCCCGGGGGTGGGGCTAGAGTTCAAAATCTAGGTCACCTTTAATTTGCGTCAAAGTTTTGGTTAAAGTTTCTCTATTGGTGTATATCTCATGAACTATATATCAGAAACCATTCATGTTTGGACTATAGGTACCCTATAGGGTTGGCTTTGTTTCTATGAGTTTGGACCCCAGGGTCCATGCCCGGGGGTGGGGCTAGAGTTCAAAATCTAGGTCACCTTTAGTTTGCGTCAAAGTTTTGGTTAAAGTTTCTCTATTGGTGTATATCTCATGAACTATATATCAGAAACCATTCATATTTGGGCTATAGGTACCCTATAGGGTTAGCTTTGTTTCTATGATTTTCCATGCCCGGGGGTGGGGCTAGAGTTCAAAATCTAGGTCACCTTTAATTTGCGTCAAAGTTTTGGTTAAAGTTTCTCTAGTGGGGTATATCTCATGAGCCAATCATCAGAAGCCATTCATATTTGGACTATAGGTACTAGGGTATAGGGTTGGGTCCATGTCGGGGGGGGGGGGGGCTTGAGTTCAAGATCTAGGACATCAATACTTTTATTATTACTATTATTTTTTTTAAATTTAGACTGACATTCTATTTTCATTTTCCATCTAGGACTGAGGACCTGACCCTCAATGTCCGCGATTAAGTCCTAGATGGAGTACACAAGTCAGCTCTGTGTACTGCTCTAAAGAAGATATGTCACTCTAAAAACTACACTCCCTCATGTCTGTGGTCAAAGTGCTTTAGAATGCACACTTCTATAAAGTATTTGATAAGGGTACTGTCTTTTGTTCGGGATTTGTGATTCAATGTCAGGGGTGTACATGTGCTGGGTGGTTGTGGGAGGGAGAAGGAGGACTGGGTGACCACCAGCCGGGGGTATACGTGCCTCTCAAGGCACTTTTTCTAGTTATCGTGGTTAAGATGTATGGCTTAAAAAGGATGACAAAAATAAAACAAAACATATCTAAATTAATACTTTATTGCATGTAATACATTTCATTTAACAACATCCACATAACAATTTAGAACAAGAAAGCCGGTGTCCATGCACATGCTTTGTCAAGCAACATGTCGTCATTGAAGATCGAACGTCGGTAAACCACCTGTACAGCGCTTGCTCTAGTTTCTCGTGCTTGCCAGAACGCTGTCGTAGAGATGAGTCACCATTTTTTGGCACGCTAGATCATTTCTCTTTGTCACGGAGAATGTCGCTCACGGTTGATCTGCCGACATGCTTCCCCCAGGGTTGCAATCTCATCTTGGGTGGCTGTCGGATGGTCGGTAGGCGACGATCTCTTTTTTCTCGGCGACGGAAAACTGTGTTCTTCGTCGTTTTGCTGGAGGCCGAGACATTATAAAAGTTTTTACACTTTCAAAAGATTGATAAATTTAACGGCGATCGCTCCATTTTTCTACCCCATTTTGACACCTGTACTCAAAGATCTCATCTTGTCACTCAATTAAAGGACGCAAATTATATCAATTAATTCTTAATTTTGATAATTGATAACCTTAAAGCGATGAACACCTTTCAAACAATTAATGCGGTATTGTTAAAACATCAATGGCGTTCCAACTAATTAATCCGATACTGTAAGATTAGTCTCCCTTGATTACCTGTCAATCACTTTGCCGGTTTGCGGTATGTCGCAAAATTCAATAAACACATCTTCGGAAAATTGTCTGTGACGTTGTAAAGGCAGAAAAATGTGTACAAAAGTCATATTTGTTCCCAATAATTACTGTCGGTGTCGGTATGCGTGTTTTCCGTTATAACGTAGTAATTTTAATAGGGAAAAATCCGTCCCCACGAATTTTTTGTCGGAAGTCGAATATTCCGTTATAGCGTTCACCGTTATAAAGAATTCTGACTGTACCAGGGCATCTCATAATTCACAATTATACACAAGATACATGGCCTATAGTGATGCTCTGAAGAATTCTTTTTTCCCCGAGGACTATCCCTTTATGGAATAGTCTTCCCTCTTCAGTGGTCTCATCACAGACTGCTGAAGAATTTAAGGCTCTCATTTAGATCATGGGTTCAGAAGTATACGTTTTAGTATGCCTCTGTTTAGCTTCTTGTAAATAGTTTTAATGGCCCATCCCGAATGTTCTCCGAAACTTGCTAAATTAAAAATTTAGCACCCACCCAACACCTGAGATGATGATCAGAAATTGATCGACTCAGTAAACGAAGATACATGTAGATAGATAGGAGCCAAAGCTTCCTGGGTTTAACCAGTACTGTAGGGAGTTAATGTGTATAGCTCAAGGTTACAACACAGTGATGCCTGTTGGGATCAAACCCAGGACCTCTCAATTCGTAGACTGACGCTCTACTATTATATTTTTGCAGTGCTTGCACTAATGAACGTTTTCAGCGTTTTTACGCCGTTAAATGACCTCCATACATCGAAAATCTAGAGTTCGGACATACTTTAGGAGAATTGGATTAATTGATGTTGCCGCCTTTGAAAATCAGACATGAGTGACTGCATTCTGGTCAGCAAGCAAGCCGCACCTACTATCGGATCTAGCAGATTTAATTGACAGTTGTTTGTTTTCATTAGTACGTGTCACAGCAGTAATTGATTTGTTAAGTGTAATACATGTATTTGAATTGAACTCGGGACTGCAGTATTGGAAAAGGATCCATCACATAGTGGCCAAACCCAACATTCGTCTGGGTGACAAAAAATGCCCAGAATGTTCTGAACTTTGCAGTTTGGAATGTGGTTTAGTCACGAAAATGCTTCCTTTTTAATGTGCAAAATGTTTTACCTCCATCTTTTAAATTTAGCCGCTATTTTAGCATTCAGTCAGGGATAATTTTGGAAGGAGCCATGGGCAAAATTGCCCTTTTAATTTTAAAATGGCCCCTTCATTTTGGAATAATGGGCCGCTGTACATAATGAAAGGAGATGGGCGATAATGATTCTTGCAATGCATTTTCTGCAAAATGGCCCCTTACATTTTCAAGCCAACAATATCCCTGCATGATTCAATAGGCTTGTTATTGTGTTGCCATGCAAAATTACTGGTTCAAATGCATTTTCCAGCCTTAAATAGATAAAGAACCTCAATGATATTTTGAGCGCCACAATGTTGTTCTACATTATAGATATACTGCCATTCAGGGCACACCAACTGGAGTATCCTCCATATGGGGCTTATTTGCAGGGAAAAAATATGATGCTTCTCTCATCATCTATTAACAGTTACACTTATAGATGTAGACCCCCTCCAACCCAAATGCCATCCCCATCCCAACCGGCTGATAATAGTTCCAATTAATGTTTTAGGACAAAATATCAAATGATATATCCAATATCGATCATATTGTATAGATAGTGTCTTGTGGCTATCACAAAAACAGTCATGCAACACACCATATTCATTCTAATTAGCGCAGATGCTCCAATAAGTATAATCTGTGTTGCCAAGTAGTCATCAGCCAGTTGCATTTCATTGAGATAGTACACGTATGTATGTAGATATAGTAAAGTGTTAAAGCTGACATATGAGCTGCGTCATGAGAAAACCAGATTTTTGCCTATGCGAAAACAAAGGCACAGATCAGCTTTTCAGTAACTGCGTAGCTGATCAGCGCCTTTATTTTCGCTACATGAATAGTACAAATTCTCTTCTTCTTAAATCCGAAATTTCAAGATTGTATCCTGCTTCTGTGACTGTACAGGTCGGTTTATGTCAGACCTGGTCGCAAACCCCGAAGACAGATTTTCTCGCATCACGGCTCATATGAAAGTGTTGTTCCCGCCATTACTCACTGTCATGTAGGATTTAATTAGTTTGTATCAAATTATTGCCTGTGCATGAGAAAACCAACAATTTTGGGTCCTGACCAGGTCTGACACAAACCAGCCTGAACAGTCAGTGTTACTTTTCAGGCAATTTTGGGGCCGAAATTCGGCCCCATTCCCAATGGCAAAACACCACCATTTTTCCCAATTGACCCAGAAAAATTCCCAATCAAAAATTCCACAAAAAATCAGAACTTGAGAGTTGTTTTTGATAGCCACGAAAACTAATGACTTTTATATTTTTACCTTTGTTGAAGTTAATACTGTAAGTAATTGTAGTCCAACTTCCTCAGATATCAAATCCAATGTATTTTAAACATCCTGAGTGTAAAATACCTCATTATAATCAGTTTTGGCTGCTCCAATTTCACCTAATTGTAGAGCATATCTGCTGACTTTGTGCCTAATTTTGGACAGCACTAATAATCAACACAAAAAGAAATCTGGGCGGCCCCCGTGGCCGAGCGGTCAAGGTCGCTGACTTCAGTGCTCTTGATCATTTGATTATATCACTGATGTGGTTCGCGCCTCGCTCGGGGCACGAGTCACATGTGGGACAAGCCAAGTTCTGCTTGCGGGTGTGTCAGGTGGTTTTTCCTCGGGTACTCCGGTTTTCGCCCCACCTACCATTTGATCCGTCTTGATATGAGTGAAATAGCTTGAGAGGGACGTAAAACTGAATAAAAGTAAATAAACAAAAAGAAATCTAGGTCAGACATGTGTTAGGTTGAATGAAATAGCATCCAAACACCAAATTATGGCACTGGAGTATGAACATTACACTTGACATTCATAAAATATTAATTATTCGGCAAGTATTGACTTTTAGAAAAATTTTACAAGTACTGACTTCTGGAAAAATAAATATAAATATTTTTAGAAACAGTAAGTTTATTGGTGCCATTGTAACTCAGTGTTGCTACATAAAGAGATATTTTTTTTCCATGTTATCAAATTAAACAAGGAATCACTTTGGGCATTTCGCGCGACTTTTTCCCAATTTGGACATTTCGCGCATAATTTTTCCCAATTGAAAGGGCCCCGCCCCCATTCCCAAAAAAGTGAAAAGGAACACTGACAGTCACAGAAGCAGGCTAGAAGCTTTAAATTTTGGATTTAAAAAAAAGAAGGATTGTACTATCTGTGCAGTGAAAACAAAGTCGCTGATCAGCTTAGTAGTTACTGCGAAGCTGATCTGCGGCTTTGTTTTCGCTTATGCAAATTTTTGGTTTTCTCATGTGGTGGCTCTAATGTCTTATTTCATTTTTACAGCTATATGATGAAAAGGAAATGTTGAAAGGCAAGCTGGATCTTCTCAGCAACACCAACATGGTGGACTTTGCCATGGACGTCCACAAGACACTATACCCGGACCAAGAAGTACCACAGTGTAAGATTGTTGATCTCATGTTTATTTCACATATGAGCCTGTGCATGGGAAAACCAACAATTTGGGTTCCGACCAGGGCGGACACAAACCGGGCTGTACAGTCACAGAAGATGGCTAGAGGCTGGAAGTTTTGGATTTAGAAAGTAGAGGAATTGTACTATCTGTGTAGCAAAAACAAAGGCGCTGATCAGCTTCGCAGTTACTGTGAAGGTGATCTACGCCTTTGTTTTCGCCTATGCAGATTGTTGGTTTTCCCATGCGGCGTATTACTAAACAAGTATGACACCATGAAAGATAAGTTAATATTTGCATGTTATTATATAACAGAGGCACGTATCATGACATACAACTTGCTTAACAGTACAATTCATCTGCTAAATATAAATTTTAACTCAATGTCAAGCCATTTATGGTGGCTATACTCCTTTGATTGTGAACTCTAATACATAGACAGGGTTCGCGCTAGGATATATTTTTCTTTCGCCATCACTTTCGCCATTTGAGATTTTTTTTTCGCCATTTTCTTGAAGTTTGAGCCAAATCTTGGCCATTTTTTCGCCAAGAGGACACATCTCACTCTCAGCTCCTTGCTCACTTAAACCCCCAAATATTTTGTTTGCCCTTTTTAACTTGGTCTCTCCAGTTCCCTAAAAATACATATTGCCTTTCTCACCCAAGTCCCATACATGCTACATGTACTAAGTTATATTTCAACAGTAGATCCAGGTAATGTAATTATGAATTTCCAACTGATTTGAAGGGCAGGTGTAGACTGAGATCCCTATACATATAGTTTGGGAAAATATGTTTTATAAAGCTTGTTCTTGTATTTGTAAACAAGGGGAACAACTACTAAAATTATTAGTTTATGCTTGTACAAAATCAGAAACAAAACTTTTAAGATTAGTAGACAGATTGAAATATTAAAATTCATATACTTTAATCGAAAAAAAATAAATGACACTCTACAAAATCAAGAGTTAAAGCTATAAAATAAATGCATGGGTAAAGTTGAGTTGCTGATTCTAAAAAGAATCTGTTTCATTTTTAAATGGTATATATTGACATTTCCCCACTCAACTGCACTCAAACACTATTTCAAATCTATATCGTTACCGGACCACGTTCGCCCAGCGTGTTATGCAGTACACGCCTGAATACACAAGGTCAGAAATGACACCTTTAGCAATACACTGCAACACTTGAATAAACACCGATAAAGAATAGGATTATCTCTATTGTAGCGAATATACAGGTAATCAAATGATGGTTTTCTGTGGAAAACAATGGCTTTTTGGCTGGACAAAGTGGCTCTATATATTCGCCATTTACTTTCGCCAAAGTCAAATTTTAGGAGCCAAAAAATAAAAATTTTCGCAAATGGCGACGATGGCGACCGCTAGCGCGAACCCTGATAGAAGATTTTATACTCTCCACTGTATGTGTTACAAGGCAAAAAAAAAAAAATGTTGGTTATTGATGCTTATCTGATTATCATTTGAGCCGCCTCGTGGGAAAACCAACAATGTGGTTTCCGACCAGGTCCGACACAAACCGGCCTGTACAGTCACAGAAAAGAGCTAGAAGCTTGAAATTTCGGATTTAAGTAGAAGAGGAATTGTACTATCTGAGTAGTGAAAACAAAGGCGCATATCAGCTTCGCGGTTACCGCGAAGCTGATCTGCGTCTTTGTTTTCGCCTATGCAGATTGTTGGTTTTCCCACGAGGTGGCTCATTTATCAAGTAAAAAGGTGGATAGTAGTACCATACAGGCAGGTTTGTAATTATATACCATCAGGAAAATATGTATCCCCTCAAACTCCGCAGCTGAGGATACATATTTTTGTATTTTGGTCCAAAACATAGATTGTGGGTACTCGTTAGAACCGCCTCCGAGGCAGCGGTTCTAACATGTACCCACAATCTATGTTTTGAACAAAAGTGTAAATAAAATAAAAAAAATTCTCATGAATTTTTCAAGTTTTACAGCTGAAACAAATCTCTGTATATTGCATGGGCAAGTTTTCGTAATGACTTGTAACTTGACTGGTACTTGCTACTGCCAAATTTCCCTGTGTCATTCAGTTTCCTGATGTGTTGCAGCATTGAAGACTAAGAGAACAGAAGTTGTGAGCCAGTTAAAGACACTACAGGCAGAGACAGACCTCATCACCAAGATATTTGAGGACCCGGAGGTCATGAGACAGATGCAAAGTTCCAGGTAAGTGACAATAACACACCCACGTGATATGCTGATTATTTTTAATTCGGTCCCCCGCCCATTGGGGTCTAGGAGAAATAGATGGGCTGCTTGTGCTTCCAGGCAAAGCTTCTAATCTTCTGACGGACCATCTGATTACTGGTTAACCGCTCATGGCTGAGCCTGCCCAGGAAAAGAGGATTAATCGAACCATCCATACATATAAGCCTTATTGGCTTAGTTGGGTTATATTTATGAAACACATTTTGAGTGTTATGACTTCTAATGTGGGGTCCCATGAAATGGAAGCAATGTCCCGACATGACCACTGCTGTTAACTGGGACGTAAAGCATCAATTCAAACAAGCAAACAAATATTTTTAATTCTTACAGTAGTAACATTACGAAAACTTTCCATTGCAATAAACAGAGATTTTTTTCAGCTGTAACAATTGAAAATTTAATCAGAAAATTTTTAATATTTTTATATTTTTGCTCAAAACATAGATCGTTGGTACATGTAGAACCGCCTCGCCTTTCTGGTTAGAACCGCCCCGGCCCAGCGAGGCGGTTCTAACGTTTACCTACAAAGTATGTTTTTAGCTAAAATATAAAAAAATATCCGAATTCTCCTACTGAAAACTATCAATTTTTACAACTTTTGAATAGTCTGTATTTAACATACAGTGGTGTTATGGCTAAAAACCCAAATTAGCCGTTTTAACGGCTAATTTGTAAACGGCTAATTGTAAAATTTCGCGGCGAAATTGTGTGTAAAATAAAAGTCAGCGCGGAATTTCGCCGCGAAATTCCGCCGCGAAATTCCAGATTTCGCGGCGAAATTTCGCGGCGAAACACCGCAAAAAAAGTTTACCTGTTATTACGCATAAAAATCAATTGACCGGTGTTTCGCGGTGTTTCGCGGCGAAAAAGACGACAGTCACACATTTTCTTTGTTGTTTAAATAATATTTTAAATTGAATGTTTTTATTTCATTTCAAGTTGTATCAATATTTGGTTTACTTCTCAATTTTGTATAATTATCGTTTTAGTCCCGACAGTCACAACAGATTTATTGTTTAAATTTCATTTTAATTTGTATGCATTTATTACTTTTCACGTCGTATAAATATTTTTTTTTTTCAATTTTGTATAATTATCGTGTTTTATTTGTGACTCAACTACTTTGAAGTTTCTGAGACCCTGATTATTGGCTTTGTGTGTTTATTTTCATGCTTCTTTTTCAGATTAATCAGACGTACCCGATAATATTAGATCCTCCTATTATCTAGCTTAATTAATAGAAAAGAGCTCATAGCGGCGTTAGCAATTTTCATGGTATGATTGTCCACAGATTTGTTTGTTTGTATTGAGGCTGGACGTCCCAGTCACCAATTTTTTAGTCATGTCTGGACGGAGCTACCGTTTCCTGGGTTTTAAGTAGTACTGTGGGTAATCAATGTACACAACACGGTTTCGCCAATGCGGATCGAAATCAGGACCTCTCGATTCAGAGTCTGATGCACTACAACTATGCCACCGCGATCCCAACCCACATATTAATACAAGTCTTTGGATTCAACATGATGAAGCAATCGGCTTCACCTTTGTTTTAAACATTTAATCGCCTATGGTTAATGACACTGCTAAAAAGCATCAATGATTTTCGATTACGTCAAGTGGATGCTGTTTCGTTGAAATCAATTTAGTCGAAACGACATTTGGTCGCATACGACCTCCACCGGGTCGATACGATATTCGGTCGAATACGAGCAATACAGCAACGTACATGTACAAAATTGTGTCGAAATTGTCGATTTTTGCTAACCGTTTTGAATTAAATAGCGTGTTGTGTTCCTTCCAAAATCCTCATGTACGGATGGCTTACATGCATATCGAATGACAAAACCTCATTGTATACAAGGCGCAATTCACTAGAAAAGGGAAGATACTGTGTTTAAAACAAAGTACTGACGTCATTATATGAAGTGTTCAGTTTATTTTTGAACACATATATACAATAAGGGCCGTGTACGCACCCTAGCAATATGAGCGCATGCCGCATTTGATTAATAAGAACAAAGTTGAGCGCAGAAGCCTAGTGGTGGATTAAAGGAATTGACCGGAATCTAAATGTCCTGTGTTCGATTCCTCCTATATTCGTTGGGTTTCGTACTTGAGCAAAACCGGTATACATGTATTACCCTGAAAGTGTTGTCACCATGGGACTGTTGACTGTTAAAATTATCTTCGCTAGTTGTACTTCTACAAGGCAAGTATAATGTATAAATCGATATGATTGCAATTAGTCTTATGCTGGCATTCATAGAGGGTGCCCAAATGTCAATATGCCTCTTTTTGTTTTGTCGTTTCTACATGGTTGAGCTCAAATTAAGTTATCGTAGTTCAGGAAAATTTACAAAAAAGAAGGTAAGGATTCTGTTTATTTAGCATTACCCTTTAGACAATGTTTGTGATACAAAACAAGGCACAAAGTTAGATGGCCCCTGCCTATTGGGACCTAAACAAATATATAGGCTGCTTGTCCCTCCAGGCAAAACTTATAAGCTATTGACTGATCATCTGATTACTGGTTTACCGCTCAAGTCTGTGCCTGCCTAGGGAAAATGGTTTCAAGTGAAACCATCCATACATATAAGCAGTATTGGCTTAGAGGGATCGTTATATTTCAAACACGTCCCATAAAATGGGGGCAGCGTCCCGACATGACCATTGCTGTTGATTAGGACGTAAAGCATTTATTCAAACAAACAAACAACAAAGTTAGATTCAACGAGCTGGCGCATTACGTTATAATTATTTTCGTTAATCCGTGATTTCGCTATCGTTCCACGTACGATAAAACATTAGCAAAGTCGCGTTATGCACGTTTTTCATTTCTATACATGTATAATCGTACATATTATGTGCACGTAAATAACGATCTATACATGGAACAGATGAATCATAGTGTTGTCATTAAATTAAAAATTAATCATTTTATTTTAACATTTACAGGTATTTCACCGTGTTTCGCGGCGAAATAGGAAATTTCAACTTACCTGTTGTAAACGTTAAAAAACAAATTTCGCCGCGAAATACGGCGGAATTTCACCGCGAAAATCGGATTTTCGCGGCGAAAAAATTAACCGATTAAACGTTTAAATTTTTTCTTGGCCGGTGAAATTTCGCGGTGGTTTCGCCGCGAAAAATCACAAGTGATCAGCGCGAACTGTGCAAAAGTGGGTTTTTAGCCATCACACCACTGTACATGTAGGCACTGTTTCGTAATGAAAATGATTAATTTCAACTCTGTGTTTTCAGAGATGGTAGACAGTTATCTGATTACCTATACAAAGAACACGGGGTAAGTTACATGTGAGCTGTGTCACGAGTTACCGGTATTAAGGGGTTGCAATCACGTCCGATACAAACTGGCCTGTACAGCCACAGAAGAAGGCTAGAGGCTTGAAATTTGAAATTTTGGATATATGTAGAAGAAAAATAGTACTGTCTGTTTAGCGAAAAAAAATAAAAAAGGTGCTGATCAGCTTACTGCACAGCTGATATGCGCCTTTGGTTTCACATACAGGCAATTATCCTGTTTTCTCATGATGCAGCTTACGTAATAGCACATCTACATTTCTATACATCATATTTGATGTAAAATTGCGCTGCATTTGTGATTTTTTATTCAAAATTATTTTTAGGAAACTCATTTGCAGAAGCAGTTGTAATTAGAAACCAAGTTTTCGTCAGAAACAACAGTAATGTTTTGTGCCCATTTTTCAAATACTTCACATGGGTATTATAAAAAGGTAAAAGTAGGCAATGATCAGGAAATGGCACAATGAGAAAGAAATTCCCACTCCAGAAAGCAAGGTGGGAAAAAACTAAATTAACAATCAGGTACTTATACTAAGAAAACACATTGTAAACCGAGTCAGCAACTACATGTATTTTCCCATTAGGTGGCCACTGAGTTACCCAAACTTAACCAAAACATGAAAACATAAGTAGAGATAGGAAAATGCAAATTGATTGCAAGCAATCCCTGAGGAATGGAAAAATAAATATCTGTTAGAGGGACTTTATGACAACATCTCTGAAAACAGTTTTATTTTTCATTGAAATAATATCCACTTTGAATCAATAAAATAAATTTGTAAAGGTCAGATAATGAACAGAACCTTACACTTATGGTGGTTTCAACACTGTTCAATGAAATGAAGGCTCATTGAATAAATTCAATATGAAATGACCACACATGTATGTAAGATCCTCTGTATAAGAACTTGTGAGCTGCCTACATTATTGAAATATAAGCAAGCTCCACACATTGTTTGCATGATACATGTAGTCATGAAACTTGTGATATTATACAATTAATGACTTTTGAGGCATTGGATATGATGTGATATCGACCCGAGAATATCAATATTGACCGAGGCGAAGCCGAGGTCAATATTGGTATTCTCGGGTCGATATCACATCATATCCAATGCCTCAAAAGTCATTAACTGTTTTATTATATAATTATATAATTTTTGACAAAATGCCAAGCAATGAAAAGAAATCAACTGCGCAGCACTATGCGAAAGCGGAACCAGAACGTCAGCTCTAAATTTAGTAACTAATATAGACCTGCCAGCACGCGCTAGCCAGTTAATATGACAATTTGAAGACTTGCCACGTGGGCGCTTTGGGCCAATGAAAAGCGAGATTTTCAGTAGCTTATATAATAATTAAGGTTATTGTACTGATATCAACAGATATTGTCCTGAGCTGTAATTTCCAAGGACAAATGATTGTTACTCGGCATTTATTCCACAGTTTTAATCTTTCAACATTAATAGCTGTACAATTATATGACAGTCTTTTCACTTTGAAATGTTTACAGTTTGAGGATAAGATGATCACTACACTATACAAGTATGCCAAGTTCCAGTATGAGTGTGGTAACTATTCGGGGGCAGCAGAATACCTCTACTTTGTTAGAATCCTGGTGAGTAGTTGGATTGGAATAGCCTAGGGGTAGAACTCTGGCCTCTGATCCTACATGTATCTCAGCTGTGTAGTATCCTTTAGAAAGACACTTGAGCCTGTGCGTGAGAAAACCAACAATTTGGGTTCCAACCAGGTCTGACACAAACCTGACTGTACAGTCACTGAAGATGGTTAGAGGCTGGAAATTTTGGATTTAGAAAGTAGAAGAATTGTACTTTCCGTGTAGTGAAAACATAGATGCTGATCAGCTTCACAGTTACTGCGAAGCTGATTTGCGCCTTTGTTTTCGGCTATGCAGATTGTTGGTTTTCCCATGCTGTGCCTCACTGGACTGTAATAGTATAGATAAATACACATTACAAAAACATGTCCATGTTACACATGTATGTAATATACAGAATTTTCTAAGTTGTAAAAAGTGAAATTTTTTGATTGAAAATGTGACATACAATCCATGTTTTGGATCAAAAATAATAATAAAAAAAGGTTAACCCATTAGACCACAATTTTACTATATAATAGTGGGGTGTCAGGGGGTAGAAATTTCACAGACATGTTATTATGATAAGAGTTTTCCTTGAAATTATTGATCTGCAAACTAACAGCCTTCTCAATAACTGCAAAACCCAGCATTCTCATGAACAACTCTATATGAGCTGCAAAACGTTGGGGTTCCGACCAGGTCCAACACAAACCAGCCTGTACAGTCTCGGAAAAAGGCTAGAAGCTTGAAATTTCCGGTACTATCCATGAAGCGAAAACAAAGGGGCTGATCAGCTGTGCAGTTTCTCCATAGCTGATCAGCGCCTTTGTTTTCGCATAGGCAATAATCCTGTTTTCTCATGTCACTGCTCATGTTTTCCAGCTCCAGCCCAGTGACTCTAACTACCTGAATGCCCTGTGGGGTAAACTGGCCTCGGAGATCCTCATGCAGAACTGGGACCCCGCCCTAGAAGATCTGAACAGACTTAAGGAAATCATAGAGGCTAATGTAAGTACATTGGAGAAATCAGAGAAAACCACTTTTTGGGTTTACCGCCCATGTCTGACAATGATCAGCCTGTACAGTCACAGAAGGTTGGTAGAAGGTTAAGATTTTGGGTATAAGAGGGAGATTGTACCAGCCATGTAGCAGAAACAAAGGCCTTCATCAGCTTTGCAGTTACTGTTTTGGCATAAGTAAAAAGTAGGTTTCCTCAACGCCATGTGGGGTAAACTAGCCTCTGAGATCCTCATGCAGAACTGGGACCCTGCTCTGTAAGATCTGAACAGACTCAATGAGATCATAAGGGCTAATGTGAGTACATGTGATGAATCATGGTTTTTATTTGCACCTCTGCACGAGAAAATCTACAATTTGTGGTACCAACCAGGTCTGACACAAACTGGCCTGTGCAGTTACCTAAGCAGGCTTTGGATTAAAGAAGAAGATGGATTGTAATAGCTGTGTAGCAAAAACAAAGGCACTGATCTGCTAACTGCACAGCTGAGCTGCTAACCGCACAGCTGATCTGCGTCTTTGTTTTTCATATGCCAATTGTTGGTTTTTAGCTCACCTGCAGCTATTGTAGTCACCTCGGTTGTCCCTGTTTACGTTTACATCCGCGTCCGCGTCACACTTTCGGTTAAAGTTTTTTATAAGTCTATATCTCTTGATCATGTTGATGGATGAAGTTGATACTTTGCATGTTGCTAGATATTGGTCTGAAGTTTTACGCAGTACCATCATGACCCACCCTGGGTGACCTTGAGGTCAAGGTCACGGACTTGGAAATTTTGTGTTTAAGTTTTTGGTTAAAGTTTTTGTAAGTCTATATCTCTTGACCATATTGATAGATTGAGTTGATACTTTGCATGTTGCTAGATATTGGTCTGAAGTTTTACGCAGTACCATCATGACCCACCCTGGGTGACCTTGAGGTCAAGGTCACGGACTTAGAAATTTTGTTTTTAAGTTTTTTGGTTAAAGTTTTTGTAAGTCTATATCTCTTGACCATATTGATGGACAAAGTTGATACTTTGCATGTTGCTAGATATTGGTCTGAAGTTTTATGCAGTACCATCATGATCCACTCTTGGTGACCTTGAGGTCAAGGTCACAGACTTAGAAATTTTGTGTTTAAGTTTTTTGGTTAAAGTCTAAATCTCTTGAACATGTTGATGGATAAAGTTGATACTTGCATGTTGATAGATATTGGTCTCAGGTTTTATGCTGTACATCACAACTCACCTGGATGACCTTGAGGTCAGGGTCACCGACTTGGAAGTTTTGTGTTTAAGTTTTGGCTAATGTTTTTATAAGTATATATCTCTTGAACACGTAGATTGATCAAGTTGATACTTTGCATTGGTCTGAAGTTTTATGTTGTACCATCATGACCCACCTGAGTGACCTTGAGGTCAAGGTCATGGGTCATAGATTTTAACAGATGTAGTGGCAAAGCACAAGTCAGGCGAGCTACGCTGTCCTGCGACAGCTCTTATCTGATGTGGTGGCTGATATTAAAATATGTTGGCTTTCATATTTGGGATCCAGCAATGTTTAGTGATTTTTTGTAGTCTCAGTATTTTGTCCTAGAATATGATTATTTTTCGTGGAGTTAAGTTGCCTATGAAACCATTGTAGCAAACAGCACTATTAAACACTGTTGATATACTCTAGAACATTATCTCAGAATATTAGCCACATCATAAAACCAACAATGTGGTTGCTGAACAGGTCTGACACGAATCAGACTGTGCAGCCACAGAAGATTACTGGAGCCTGCAAATTTTGGAATTAGAAGTAGAGGAATTGTACTATGCGTGTAGTGAAAACAATGGTGCTGATCAGCTTGGCAGTTACCACGAAGCTGATCTGCATCTTTGTTTTCGCATATACAGATTGTTGGTTTTTCCATGACAGGGCTCTTCTATGTTTGCCATGTTTTACCTGACCTGACTTTTTTCTAAAAAAAGATCATTATTCTGATAATGAATGATTCCAATTGCAGACCTTCACCAGTGCACTCCTGATACTACAACAGCGGACTTGGTTGATACATTGGAGTCTATTTGTGTTCTTCAATCATCCCAAAGGAAGGGACCTCATCATAGATATGTTCCTATATCAACCCCTGTAAGTGCAATGGATTTGTTCATTCCATCTGTGTACCTGTGACTCTTATGTTTATCTATGCTGTGTAAATTGAGTCTTTGTGTTCTTGAACCATCCTAAAGGAAGGGACCTCATAATAGATATGTTCCTATATCAACCGCTGTTCGTGTATTGCACTCATTTGTACATTCCATTTGTCTAATTGAGTTGGTAATCTGTGATGTAAGTTCATTTTATTCAAGTCTGTTTGTGTTCAAATTAGGGACATCATTGTAGATAAATAGAATCTATCATGGTTGGTCAGTGGAGATAGGAAAATCTCAACCCAAGGGTCCATCCGTTCCAGTGGGAAATGAGGCTCGCCGAGTTTCCCACTGGAACGGTGGACCCGGGGGTTGAGATTTTTCTTTCTCCACTGAACACCACTGATGGATTCTTTTTCTTACATGCCCCAATTAGGGCTAAATTCATTTTACCGGTAAAGTCACCTGGTACCGTACTTTAACTCTGATGACGTAGTGTTTATTACGAATATGACGTCAAATGTAAACAAATCGTGGTTTTGATTTGTTTTTCGTTGAAAACGAGATTATACCCTATGAATTCACACCAATTTAGTCTAGTTTTGTTGAACATTATTGCTGGAAGCAGCTGCTTTGGGCTAGAAATGATCGAATTTAGTCACATGCTTTTCTTATCTTGTATGAGCAACCAAGCCAGCAGTGTAAGATCGATTTATCTATCACCACTAAGATACCAGAATTTTTCTATCTTTATGATAGAGGTATGTAAGAAAAGTTCTTATATCAACACCTGTAAGTCAATATCACTTTCATAGTTATTTATAGGGCTGTCACACTATTTCGTATCGACTCACGTATCTACGGCGTATCGAGATACGAAAGGTACGTCATGCGTACGTCGTACATAGTATACTACATACATGAGCATATGTAGCTCATACTCCTCGATACATAGCACATACTGTTCATATTCCGAGGTGCTAGGTTTTTAGCTCACCTGAGCCGAAGGCTCACAAGGTGAGCTTATAGGATGGCCATGATCCGGCGTCCGTCCGTCCGTCCGTCTGTCCGTCGTCCGTCCGTCCGTCGTCCACAATTTCAAAAATCTTCTTCTCTGAAACCGCTTGGCCAATCTAGTTGAAATTTTATGTGGAGCCTCCTTGGGTAGTGGCATTTCAAGTTTGATCGCGAAATCCACGTCACATGACCAAGATGGCCGCCACGCCAATATGGTAAAAACCCTTCAAAAATCTTCTTCTCCAGAACTGATGGGCAGATTTCCACGAAACTTGGTATGTAGCATTGGGGACTTCAGCCCATCATAGTTTGATAAAATGATGACCCTTGGATGACCTTGACCTATTTTACGGCAAGGTCAAATTTGGAAACATAGGCTTTTACATGGGAAAAAGTGAAAACTATGGATTTTTTGAAAACTATTGCAGCCTGAGGCCTGAAAAGTGGTAGATGCAAACAACTAATGGAGTAGATGAAGGTATGTGATTAATTTAGGTCAAGGTCATCTCTTGACCTTGGCGAGTATGTCGTCCATACACACTTTTCAAAGAACTTCTTCTCTGAAACTGCTTGGCCAATCAAAGTGAAATTTTATGTGGAGCATCCATGGGTAGGGGAGACGAAAGTTTGTTCGCGAAATCCAGGTCACATGACCAAGATGGCCGCCACGCCCATATATGGTAAAAACCACTCAAAAATCTTCTTCTCCAGAACTGATGGGCAGATTTTCACGAAACTTGGTATGTAGCATTTGGGGCTCCAGCCCATCATAGTTTGATCAAATGATGAACATAGGATGACCTTGACCTATTTTACTGCAAGGTCAATTTTGGAAACATAGGCTTTTACATGGGAAAAAGTGAAAACTATGGATTTTTTGAAAACTATTGCAGCCTGAGGCCTGACAAGTGGTAGATGCAAACAACTAATGGAGTAGATGAAGGTATGTGATTAATATAGGTTAAGGTCATCTCTTGACCTTGGCCAGTCTGTTGTCCATACACAGTTTTCAAAAATCTTCTTCTCTGAAACTGCTTGGCCAATCAAAGTGAAATTTTATGTGGAGCATCCATGGGTAGGGGAGACGAAAGTTTGATCGCGAAATTCAGGTCACATGACCAAGATGGCCGCCACGCCCATATATGGTTAAAACCACTCAAAAATCTTCTTCAGAACCGGTGGGCCGATTTCCACGAAACTTTGTATGTAGCATTGAGGACCTCAGCCCATCATAATTTGATAAAATGATGACCCTTGGATGACCTTGACCTATTTTACGGCAAGGTCAAATTTGGAAACATAGGCTTTTACATAGGAAGAAGTGAAAACTATGGATTTTTAGCTCACCTGAGCCGTCAGGCTCACAAGGTGAGCTTATAGTATACCCATGCTCCGTCGTCCGTCCGTCCGTCCGTCCGTCGTCCGTCCGTCGTCCGTCGTCCACCATTTTCAAAGATCTCCTCTGAAACCGCTTGGCCAATCAAAGCCAAATTTTACTTGAAGCATCTATGGGAAGGGGGAACCAATGTATATATAAATAATCCAGGTCACATGACCAAGATGGCCGCCATGCCCATATATGGTAAAAACCCTTCAAAAATCTTCTTCTCCGGAACCACTGGACCGATTTCAACCAAACTTGGCATGAAGCATTAATGGCTCAAGCACTACAATGTATATATAAATCATGACCCTATGACGACTTTGACCTATTTTACGGCAAGGTCAACATAGGTCGCGAATGCATTTGAATGGGAAAAATTGTTAAATTGTCATTTAAAGGAAAACTCTTGCAGAAAATGAGCAGTAGGACTGAATATTAATGATTCTGAAAAAAATTGGGCACCAGGGGCTCATCCGCCCCCACCCCGGGGCAATATACATGTATATCTCCATAATATTCAAACATCTTCTCCTCTGAAACCGCTTGGCCAATCAAAGCGAAATTTTATGTGAAGCATCAATAGGAAGGGGTAACACATATGTATATAAAAAATCCAGGTCACATGACCAAGATGGCCGCCATGCCCATATATGGTAAAAACCGTTCAAAAATCTTCTTCTCCAGAACCGGTTGACCGATTTCAACGAAACTTGGCACGAAGCATCGATGGCTCAAGCACTACAATGTATATATAAATCATGACCCTGTGATGACCTTGACCTATTTTACGGGAAGGTCAACATAGGTCACCAATGCATTTGAATGGGGAAAACTTTTAAAATGTCATTTAAAGTGAAAGTCTTGCAGGAAATGGGCAGTAGGACTGGATATTAATGATTCTGAAAAAAATTGGACCCCAGGGGCTCATGTGCCCCCACCCCGGGGCAATATACATGTATATTTCCATAATATTCAAACGTCTTCTCCTCTGAAACCGCTTGGCCAAACAAAGCCAAATTTTAAGTGAAGCATCTATAGAATGGGGGAATCAATGTGTATATAAATAATCTAGGTCACATGACCAAGATGGCCGCCATGCCCATATATGGTAAAAACCCATCAAAAATCATCTTCTCTGAAACCAATAGACTGATTTCAAGGAAACTTGGCGTGAGGCATCGATGGCTAAAGTACTCTAATGTATATATAAATCATGACCCTGTGATGACCTTGACCAAGTTTATGGCAAGGTCAACATGGGTTGCCTGTGCATCTGAATTGGGAAAACTGTTAAAATGTCATTTGAAGGAAAAAGCCAACAGGAAATTGGCAAATGGACAGAATATTGAAGATTCTGAAAAAAGAAAATGGCCCAAGGGTTTATCTGCCCCTGCACTGGAGTTAAATACCATAATATTCAAACATGTTTATTGGTATATGCAGCTGATCTCAGGTGAGCGTTTACAGGACCATTGGTCCTCTGGTTTGAAAACTATTGCAGTCTGAGGCCTGAAAAGTGGTAGATGCAAACAACTAATGGAGTAGATGAAGGTATTGATTAATATAGGTCAAGGTCATCTCTTGACCTTGGCCAGTCTGTTGTCTATACACACTTTTCAAAGATCTTCTTCTCTGAAACTGCTTGGCCAATCAAAGTGAAATTTTATGTGGAGCATCCATGGGTAGGGGAGACGAAAGTTTGATCGCGAAATCCAGGTCACATGACCAAGATGGCCGCCACGCCCATATATGGTAAAAACCTTTCAAAAATCTTCTCCAGAACCGGCAGGCCAATTTTCATGAAACTTGGTATGTAGCATTTGGGACTCCAGCCCATCATAGTTTGTTGAAATGATGACCCTATGATGAGCTTGACCTATTTTACGGCAAGGTCAATTTTGGAAACATAGGCTTTCACATGGGAAAAGGTGAAAACAAACTGTTGCAGCCCTGAAAGTTGCTAGATGCAGACAACTAATGGAGTCAATGAAGGTAAGTAATTAATGAAGGCCAAGGTCATGTCTTGACCTTGGCCCAAGGTCATTTAAATATCAAAATTAAAATTATGGTTTTCTCAGAAATCACTGAGTTTGGAAACTATTGCAGCCTGAGACCTGAAACTTTGCAGATGCAGACAACTTATGAAGTCAATAAAGGTGTGTGAGTATTCAAGGTCAAGGTCATTTCATTATGACTTAATACTCCAAGATCAGGCTTCAGGTGAGCGTTCTGAGGACCAATGGTCCTCTGGTTTATGTGTGCACTTGTAGCATGTGGCAGGTCAGATACGCTGTGCATAAGTCAAACATACCAAAGCAACGTGGCAATTACACCGTAGATATGTACCTCATACTCCTGATACACCACACATACTTAGCGGTTAACATGCCACGTAACTGTGACATACTTTCGTATCTGCTATATATGTCTGACGTATGTGTCGTATCCCCTGGACTCTCTTTTCGTATCTATGGTGTATCAGCAACGTACGTGTGGCGGATCTCACGTATCAATGGCGTATGTGCTACATACGTTTTGCTGCTGTGGAGTTACTGGAGTATGTGTGACATATTAGGAGTATTTGGAATTTCTTTTTCATTCCAAGAGAATCTTAATGCCTCTATATATGTAAATTTGTTAGCTATAAATGTTTAGTTTTTCCAAAGTCGTGTTACAATGTAATATTTCAGGTATCTGAATGCCATACAGACCATGTGTCCCCACATTCTGAGGTACCTGACTACGGCAGTTATTACCAACAAGAGTCGGAGAAGAACAGTTCTCAAAGATCTTGTCAAAGTTATACAACAGGTGGGAAAATACATGTATATTTTTGTATCAATTACCAGTAAATCTATGGTTTTGGCCAGGGGTGGAAATTCATGTCTACCCCTGGCTGTCTGACCCTGGGTTCACGCATTTGTTTAAACATTGGTTGTATAGGATGTCACGTAACTTAGTTGTTCAGCTCACATCACAACAACGTCAGAAATGTTCTATTTCAAAATGGCGGACATGATTGCAGTGTTTTCAATGGAAATGTTATGAAAAGCAAGTGTCACAGCATTAAGGCATGCAAGAAAAAGTATCTATCATGCACGTAAGGTAAGGATAGTCCCTTGGGTCACAATTTGTCATCACTCGGCGAGACTCATGATGCCAAAGTGACCCTCAGGACAGATTTGTTGTCTGTGTATTTTGATTTTCCCGAAGTTACATAGTGCCTTTATTCGTTAACACTCAGATTCAAAGCCAAGCTGGTTACAATTTTGCTGCAGGGCACTTACTACTCTGTCCTATGAGAAACTGCTCCATCCACTAAAAAAAGTAAAATAATAAAAATGTCTTTATCTTGACATGTTTAAGTTATTCAAAAAATGAGCCACCTCATGACAAAACCATCAATTTGCATATGCGAAAACAAAGACGCAGATCAGCTTCGAAGTAACCGCGAAGCTGATCAGCACCTTTGTTTTCGCTACACGGACAGTACAATTCCTCTACTTTACAAATCCAAAATTTCAAGCTTCTAGCCATCTTCTGTGATGGTACAGACTAGTTTGTGTCGTACCTGTTTGGAAATCCCGTTGTTGGTTTTCTCATGACATCGGCCAAATGTCTTACTTGACGGGTTCCAGTTATTCAAGAAATCTCTTTTTTTCCAGGAATCCTACACATATAAAGATCCTATCACAGAGTTTGTCGAGTGTCTGTATGTACATTTTGACTTTGATGGAGCACAACAGAAACTGAGGGAATGTGAAACAGTAAGTGCAGCAACTGTAAAACCATACTTTATAAATATATGAGCCGTGTCTTAACCAACATTTTGAATATGTGAAAACAAACAGGCAGAACAGCTTCAAAGTAACTGCAAGCTGATCAGGGCCTTTGTTTTCACTATACGGATAGTACAATTCCTCTACTTTCTAAATTCAAAAATTCCCACTATAGCCATCTTCTGTGCTTGTAAAGCTAGGTTTGTGTCAGACATATTCGGAAACCACATTCATGACACGGTTCATACATTTTGATTAATTACTATGGTTGTCTGTGATAGTATGAGCCGTGTCTCGAGAAAGCCAGTCTTCGGGTTTTCTGACCAGACCCGACACAAACTGACCTATACAGTCACAGAAGAAAGCTAGAATCTTGAGTGTTTGGGTTTAAGTAGAAGAGGAATTGTACTATCAGTGTGGCGAAAACAAAGGCTCTGATCAGCTTAGCGGTTACTGCACAGCAGATCTGCGTCTTTGTTTTCGCATAAGCAAAAATCCGATTCTCTCAATGCACAGCTCATATAATAATTTCAGCTAAGAGTTACAAAGCTGTAAGTTTTGGTGTCTTTATTATATGTCACATATGTGCACATATATGTCAAAGTCTGTTTTTCTGTTTATTTTAAATAGAGAAAAGCTTATCAGGGTTCATACTTAGTCATATAATATTTTGTGGCATTATAGAAATGCTTGCATTTTGCACATGCAAAGCTACATGTAAAGTGGAAGAAACTCTTATGTATTTGCATATCTGATCAGCATCTTTGTTTTTGATAGATAAAAAACCCTCCATATTTAGAAAGAAAAGTTCAAGTTTCAAACCAGCTCATAATGTTGTACAGCCTAGTGTCTGATGGGACTGGTTCAAACCTAAATGGACCATTGCTTGAGAAAACCAACAATTTGGGCTTCCGACCAGGTCTGACACAGACCGATCTGTACTGTCACAGAAGAATGCTAGAAGCTTGAAACTTTGGATATAAGTAGCAGAGGAATAGTACTATCTGTGTAGCGAAAACAAAGGCACTCATCAGCTGTGAAGTTACTGCACAGCTGCTCTGCACCTTTGTTTTCGCATATTCAAATTGTTGGTTTTCTGATGCGGTGGCTCAAATATAAGTAATTGTGTCACATGTCATATTCAAAGTTGTTTGATTTCAGGTTCTTATCAATGATTTCTTCCTTGTGGCCTGCCTAGACGATTTTATAGAGAATGCCAGACTTCTTATATTTGAAACTTTTTGTAGAATACATGAATGTATTAGTATAAGGTAAGGAAAGTACACTTTACTTAAATGGAGGGTTTCATTTTTTTTCGTGCCAATTATTCAGAGATTGTTTGCCAATTATACATGCTCATGAAGAATTATACAAAACTTGTATTAGGGCGGCCCCCAGGCCGAGTGGTTAAGGTCGCTGACTTCAGTGCTCTTGATCATTCGATCATCTCACCGATGTGGGTTCGCGCCTCGCACGGGGCACGAATTCATATGTGAGACAAGCCATGTTCTGCTTGCGGGTGTGTCAGGTGGTTTTTCCCCGGGTACTCCAGTTTTCGCCCCACCTACCGATTGATTCGTCTCGATATGAGTGAAAAAGCTTGAAAGGGACGTAAAACTGAATAAAAAAAAAAACAAAAAAAAAAACTTGTATTAAGGATACAAGTTTTGCTTTTATTACAAGTTTTGTTGTTGTTTAGCTCACCTGAGCCGTCAGGCTCACAAGGTGAGCTTATAGTATACCCATGCTCCGTCGTCTGTCCGTCGTCCGTCCGTCCGTCCGTCGTCCACAATTTTCAAAGATCTTCTTCTCTGAAACCGCTTGGCCAATCAAAGCCAAATTTTACATGAAGCATCTATGGGAAGGGGGAACCAATGTGTATATAAATAATCCAGGTCACATGACCAAGATGGCCGCCATGCCCATATATGGTAAAAACCCTTCAAAAATCTTCTTCTCCGGAACCACTGGACCGATTTCAACCAAACTTGGCATGAAGCATCGATGACTCAAGCACTACAATAAGTATATAAATCATGACCTTGCGGTGATCTTGACCTATTTTACGGCAAGGTCAACATAGGTCGCCTTTGCATTTGAATGGGAAAAATTGTTAAATTGTCATTTAAAGGAAAAATCTTGCAGAAAATGAGCAGTAGGACTGAATATTAATGATTCTGAAAAAAATTGGGCACCAGGGGCTCATCCGCCCCCACCCCGGGGCAATATACATGTATATTATCATAATATTCAAACATCTTCTTCTCTGAAACCGCTTGGCCAATCAAAGCCAAATTTTACATGAAGCATCTATGGGAAGGGGGAACCAATGTGTATATAAATAATCCAGGTCACATGACCAAGATGGCCGCCATGCCCATATATGGTAAAAACCCTTCAAAAATCTTCTTCTCCAGAACCGGTGGACCGATTTCAACAAAACTTGGCATGAAGCATTGATGGCTCAAGCACTACAATGTGTATATAAATCATGACCCTGTGATGACCTTGACCTATTTTACGGCAAGGTCAACATAGGTCACCAATGCATTGGAATGGGGAAAACTTTTAAAATGTAATTTAAAGTGAAAGTTTTGCAGGAAATGGGAAGTAGGACTGAATATTAATGATTCTGAAAAAAATTGGACCCCAGGGGCTCATGTGCCCCCACCCCGCGGCAATATACATGTATATTTCCATAATATTCAAACGTCTTCTCCTCTGAAACCGCTTGGCCAATCAAAGCCAAATTTTTTGTGAAGCATCTATAGAATGGGTGAATCAGTGTGTATATAAATAATCTAGGTCACATGACAAAGATGGCCGCCATGCCCATATATGGTAAAAACCCATCAAAAACCTTCTTCTCTGAAACCAATAGACTGATTTCAAGGAAACTTGGCATGAAGCATCGATGGCTAAAGTACTTTAATGTATATATAAATCAGGACCCTGTGATGACCTTGACCAAGTTTATGGCAAGGTCAACATGGGTTGCCTATGCATTTGAATTGGGAAAACTGTTAAAATGTCATTTGAAGGGAAAAGCCAGCGGCAAATGGACAGAATATTGAAGATTCAGAAAAAAGAAAATGGCCCAAGGGCTTCATCTGCCCCTGCACTGGAATAAAATACCATAATATTCATACATGTTTATTGGTATATGCAGCAGATCTCAGGTGAGCGTTTACAGGACCATTGGTCCTCTGGTTATTTATTTGTTCCAGAATGTCTCAAAATGATAAAAGAAAAAAGAAAAAAACAACACAAAACTTGTTTTTTGCTTGAAGACAGAGAGAAGGATTCTCATGTTTAAATACCATGAAAAAGTGCTTTTTATACATGTAAAAAAACCCACAAAAATATTTAAGATGTGCATTTATATTTTATATTTTTTACAGAAATCTCATTCACAAAATATATACATGTACTTTGTTGGGAAAGTGTTTAAAAATGAGCCACGTCATGAAAAAACCGAACTTTAGCCTATGTAAAAACAAAGGCGCAGATCAGCTTCGCAGTTACTGCGAAGCTGATCAGCGCCTTTGTTTTTGCTACTCAGATAGTACAACCCATTTTATTCTTAAATCCGAAATTTCAAGCTTCTAGCCTTCTTCTGAAGACGTACAAGCCGGTTACTGTCAGACCTGGTCAGAAACGCTGAAGACCGATTTTCTCTCACAGTATTTTGTGTTGTTTACAGTATGTTAGCAGAGAAGTTAAACATGACACCAGAAGATGCAGAGAGATGGATAGTTAACCTCATCAGAAATGCTAGACTAGATGCCAAGATTGACTCAAAACTGGTAAATGTGGCTGTCTTTATAATCTGTCTTTATAATCTGTAATACAATGAGGGCCGAAATTGTATCAGATCATGCCAAATATGTTCTTTGTGAGGAAATATATTAAGCAAAACAAAAAAATCTTTTGTTGCTTGCTTTAAATAGTGATGTCAAAATAGTGACTGTCAGCCGGATCTCCATACATTGAATGGGCAAGTTATCTATTGTCAAACTGTATTCATAGACCAAGCGTAATAGCTCAGTGAGTAGCATGCTCGATTCTCATTGAGGCTGATATGGGAATTGTCAATGAACCTTAATGTGTCTTGCACATGGTTTTCATGTAGTTTTGATCATTTTCTCTGGCCATTCTTTCCCTTCCGCTGTCAGATTCAAGAAAAGCCCTCGTCAGTTTGTGGTGATAAAAAAAGAACTTACGTATTAGTGCTAAATAGTGCACAGAACGCTTTACTTTTCAGGTATCAAAATATCATCCTAATGAATACGTATTAATACATGTATTTGGAATGTTCCTGTGGGAGGCATGCCCATGAAGAGGCATCCCGACATGACCTTAGCTGTTCATTGTGGATGTAAAGCAAGAAAACAAACAAACATGATCAGATAATACCAAAAACAAAAAAGTAATCATTCTCTCTTACGTCACTAAAACATGGGTTATCGAATGGCCCAAATTTAAATTGCTGTAGATATAATGCAAAATCATGGCTTTTCAGTCTACTGCCTTTTTTCGTCTGCAAATAAAAAACACAAACACAATTAAACTCCATCACAGTGAAATCTTTATAACTGTTTTCAGGGCCATGTTGTAATGGGAACCCAAGCTGTGTCACCATACCAACAAGTTATAGAGAAAACTAAAAACTTGGCATTTAGGTCACAAGTTCTGGCAATGAATATTGAAAAGAAAATTTCTTCCAAAAGTACCGAGGTAAGATGAAACTGTATGCATATGCTTTGATAGTTAAATTTTCATTTTGATTATGCACCTTAGACCTATCAATGTCTACTACCAGAGCTGGTAGCATTATATATTCCCTCGGGGAATAAGACAGTTTTGAAAAACTAGGGTCTAATTTTCCATCCATGGATTTTGACCAAATTTATCCTGCTCATAAATGTTAAAATGTCAACAATTGTCGGCATTTTAACATTTATTAGCAAGATAAATTACAGGCTTTGGCAATATTGATCTGAAATTTCAACCAATTTTGGTTATTTTAGTATTTATGAGCAGTTTAAATTTCATGCTCAGCTGAATTGAGCATGAAAACAGTTTTATAACCTCGGGCCCTGGTTTTCTAGCATCAGTCTAAAATATTTTGATTTCATTTGAGCCGCCTCATGGGAAAACCAACAATCTGCATAGGCGAAAACAAAGACGCAGATCAGCTTCGCGGTAACCGCGAAGCTGATCAGCGCCTTTGTTTTCGCTACTCGGATAGTACAGTTCCTCTTCTTCTTAAATCCGAAATTTCTTGCTTCTAGCTCTTTTCTGTGCTTGTACAGCTCGGTTTGTGTCGGACCTGTTCGGAAACCACATTGTTGGTTTTCCTACGAGGCGGCTCATTTTATTATATGGCAAGTGATGAAATATAGAGAAATATGTATTAAATATAACCAATATTTGAAAAAGTTATATTTTCACATGTATATTTTCACATGTGAAAATATAAAAAAGTTATATTTTCACATGTGAAAATATAAGATTTGGGAATACGCAAATTACGATTCCACCGTTTCATTTCTAATTTATACATAACTAAATTTAATAATCTATGCTATTGTTGACGCAATGAACGTTCACACACAATAGCGACGTAATGACGTGATGTAATGACGTCATTTAAGATTTTGACGTCATATGCTTTAGCGCGCAAGGTTACAATGACTACATGCAATATAATAAAAAGAAAATTCAAGTTTTTGTCGTGAATATGAGTTTTATTTCATCTCGTGAAGTGAAAAAGAATATGTGACATTCTTGGGGGTTTTATGCCTCGTTTTCAAAATACCATAACAATGTCTCAAAGGCTCTGGTGGTGGTATTTCATGATTAGGGCAAAAGCCCAATGTATTCTGAACCTATAACTATTAAAAGTTTTTTCTATTTCCTCCAAATAGTGTAAAAAAGGAGATTTTAGCGGGGGTGGGGGTCAAAATTTCATATGTGAGAAAAATTTAATTTTTCGCTTTTCCTTGCTTGTAGTCCTTTAATTATGTCTCCCCCCGACAGGGTCGGGAGACATATTGTTTTTCCCCGTGCGTCTGTCCGTCCGTCTGTCCGTCCGTCCGTCCGTCCGTCTGTCTGTCTGTCCGTCACAAATCGTGTCCGCTCAATAACTTGAAAACCGTTAAAGATTTTTCAATGAAACTTGGTACACTTGTAAACCACGACGAGACGATGTGTCATGCACAAGAACCATAACTCTAGCTTTAGTATTTTTGGAGTTATTTCCCTTTGATTATTTTCGATACAATTTCGTGTCCGCTGTATAACTTGAAAACCGTTAAAGATTTTTCAATGAAACTTGGTACACTTGTAGACCACGACGAGACGATGTGTCATGCACAAGAACCATAACTCTGGCTTGAGTATTTTTGGAGTTATTTCCCTTTGATTATTTTCGATACAATTTCGTGTCCGCTGTATAACTTGAAAACCGTTAAAGATTTTTCAATGAAACTTGGTACACTTGTAGACCATGATGAGACGATGTGTCATGCACAAGAACCATAACTCTGGCTTGAGTATTTTTGGAGTTATTGCCCTTTGATTATTTTCGTTACAATTTTGTGTCCGCTGTATAACTTGAAAACCGTTTAAGATTTTTCAATAAAACTTGGTACACTTATTGAGCATGATCAGACGATGTGTCATGCACAAGAACCATAACTCTGGCTTGAGTATTTTATGAGTTATTTCCCTTTGATTATTTTCCATACAATTTCGTGTCCGCTTTATAACTCGAAAATCGTATGAGTTATTTCAATGAAACTTGGTACACTTATAAAGCACGATGAGATCACATGTCGTGCTAAAGAACCATAACTCTTGCTTGCATATCTTTGGAGTAATTTCCCTTTGATTATTTTCCATACAATTTCGTGTCCACCCTATGTCTTGAAAACCGTAAGAGAAATTTCAGTGAAACTTGGTATGTAACTTATAAAGCATGATGAGACGATGTGTCTGCACAAGAATTATAACTCTACCTTTCATATCTTTGGAGTTATTTCCCTTTGATTATTTTTCCATACAATTTCATGTCCACTCTATAACTTGAAAACCATAAGAAATATTTCAGTGAAACTTGGTACACTTATAAAGCACGATGAGATGATGTGTCATGCTAAAGAACCATAACTCTTTCTTGCATATCTTTGGAGTTATTTCCCTTTGATTATTTTTCATTCAATTTCATGTCTGCTCTATAACTCAAAAACCATTAGAGATTTTTCAATGAAACATGGTTCACTTATAAAGCATGATGCACAAGAATCATTACTCTTGCTTTCATATCTTTAGAGTTATTTCCCTTTGATTATTTTCCAAACACTTTCGTGCCCCCTCTATAACTTGAAAACCGTAAGAGATATTTCAATGAAACTTGGTACACTTATAAAACAGAATGACAGGATATGTGATGCACAAGAATTATAACTCTTGCTTGCATATTTTGGACATGCACGTAGAAAGGGGGGAGACATCAGTTTTCACATAGAAAACAAATTCTAGTTCCACTATTGTATCATATTTTGTGCATGCAACACTGTGTAAAGTGCGATAAACATGCATAATGCAATTGAAATAAAATTGAAATATTACGACGTCAACATTTTGGGTACAAACTTTTAGCAGTTACCTGTATAATATTATTGTCTAAGTACTACCAAACATTATACAAGGCACTGTTAACTCATATGAAAACCTGCTATCTGTTATATGCAAAACCTTATACCCAGATCAGCGATGACCAGCCAGCTACTCAGAATTGTGTCATTAATGAACAAAACTTCAATCCATCTTCTATGTCTTGCACAGCTTGATTAGAGTTCGATCTTAACCAAAAACATTTTCTCCAGACACGGCCCATTGTGACAAAACTTGGTCACACTGAGCAACCTTGCATGAATATTTATTTACCTACATATAAACCTGTTACAACACAGCCTTCAATGTATTTACTTTTCTGATTCGCTTTAATGTCCCTTTCAAGATGATTTCAGCTCGTATGAGATTGACCAAACAGTAGGTGGACGAAAACATGAGAACCCAGAGAAAAAACTCCAGGCACACCCGCAAACAGAACTTGGCTTGTCTTACATGTGTCTCGTTTCAAAATAATGGTTGTGTCGAAGTGATTATAATCATAAAAGTTATTTTTGATTTGATTAGATTATGGCCGAGCATCCTTTAATAGGAACATTTTTTCAATCATTTTGGGATTGAGCCACGTATTACTTCTTGTACCAAGTACTCAAGGGGTGGAGGGTAAAGTGTGTCTCAGGCACAGCACGGCTCCCCACGATTGTATCAAACCCAGGGCCTCTATTAATATTTAATTTCATTAAAGAACTGAAAGGTTCTTGTTTTGATGCCGAACATGATATAATAAGCAAATGTACTTTTTTAAGAATGAATGGAAAATTGAGTAAACATCCTTAAAGTTGGTGATTTGAAACTTAACGTCGCTGTATTGTACCAATGACAAAGATATTTTACGTTCCCATGGTACTGGCTAATACCTAGACAGTGGTGGCATCGTACCGACCTGACTGAAAAGTTGTTGATTTGGAAGTTAATACATTTAAAACAAAATAATAGGAAAACAGTCCAACAATGTTACTGTTTGTGGTGCAAGAGGTTATTGGCCGTGTAAACTAGTGGACAATATTAGTATAGAATGATTACAAAAGTTTGTTCCACAGAATGTACCGTACCCTCATTTTCTGGGGAATGGAACATAAAAGTGGTTATAAATCAAACAGATTGGGGGTAATTTTCGAAACAAATGTATATATCCATTTTTTGTACTTTATATATGGCATACAACCTAACTGCTTTTTGTTTTCTTTTTAATTTTAAGTTAAAAACACTTTCACATACTTGGGCTCTAGTACTGAGATAACATTTTGGGCTGTAGGGTACTGTTCCCCCCCCCCGAGTCCCAGAACGCCATTCACATATATTATGTATAATATGACAATACATTCATATGCAAAGGGATTTCTTGGGACTCGGGGGGGAACAATGTTAAATAAATACTTTTCTATTTTTCTATATGTTTAATACAAAATATACCCATTTTAACTAAAAAATAAAGCAGTACTTCGTTAGAAACAAGAACCTCAATCCAATATCATAAACTATGGACTACCAGCAAACATGCATACAAAAACAGAAACATTTGACCAACATTTATTTTTATCAAAATCTGAGGCAGCTATACATTATGGCTCCCATTACCACCGTCAGAGGTCCTTATATATTTCATTCATGCCTTCGGCACTCATGAAATATAAAAATTTTTCACTTCACTCAATGAAATAAAACTCATATTCACTCCAAAAACTTGAATATCCTCTA
Source organism: Rugalucina vietnamica (assembly GCA_964017185.1). Classification (NCBI taxonomy): domain Eukaryota; kingdom Metazoa; phylum Mollusca; class Bivalvia; order Lucinida; family Lucinidae; genus Rugalucina; species Rugalucina vietnamica. The sequence goes on from OZ024873.1 coordinate 49,136,495, forward strand.
TATATTACAGATGCCCCAGTGGGGAGCCCAGGAGTAGTTGAGGGGCGGGGACAGTTTTCTCGGGGTCGGGGTCAGTCGATATATACATCCTCCGTCATCTCACAGTGCTAGTGAAGAATTAACAGACTAACTCAGTTGAAATATCCTGCATCAGGCATTTGAAGTGCTGAATTAATTGGAGTTGTTTTGTGGAATAGGCAGAACCATTCATTGCTATCACATTTGTATCGAAGTGCTTTTTGTCAGTGTTGAAATAATTTATTTTATATATAGAAAAGTTTGTAAAAGTTTCAAGCCAAATTGAATAAGTGAAATATTCTAAGCGAGACGATGTTACTTATTACCAAATCATGTATTACCAAATCATGTAAAACATTTCTATTGTCAAAGTTAAAAATAGATATCAGTGTTATTTGGTGTATGTTTCTGTGTCCAAGATCAAATACTTTGCATGAAGTTAGGTTAAAAATGTTATGGAACATTTATTCTGGATATACATTTTTGCTTCAAACGAAAAGTACCTTTAAACTATTTAAAATAAAATTGATTATGCTTCCATCAAAAATATTTAAGGAATTAAGAAAAGAGACTGAAATAAATCTTCTGAACTGGATTGGTTATTGTGTTTTGTAAATTCCTTCGTCAGCCAAACCACTTGATCATTGAACTGGCATCCACCGTTATAACACTAAAGTACATCATGATAACATATTTGTGGTAAGTATACTCCCTTATACCCCACTTTTATATAGTGAAATGTGAACCCATAATCAATGTTTTGAACAAAATATTAAAAATATCAAAAAATTTCACAGAAAAAAGAAGACAATAATCATCATCCCTATTAAGCTAAGTACAGGAATACCTCATTATAACACTATCTTTGGGGTCCACACACTCAGACTGTGTTATAACTTAGTGAACTGTGCTATAATGAGGTTGCTTAGCCATATATTAAAACATCCATTTTGGGAGCCATAACATGACCATGTTATATTGAAAACCGCATTATAATGAGGTGTGTTATGTTGAACTGTACTGTGGTAGTCTCAGGACAGACAATTGAAAATGGTAACTGATGTTAATGTTTCAACATAATATAAAATAATCTAATCAGACCGGGCTAGCTATGATGTGTTTAGTTTAAAATTCATTTAGCACCCACCACTGACTACACTTAGTTTGACTTGACTGTGAGTGTATTGTTTTGTCAGCAAGGTCTGAAGACTAGGTCCCTTGGACTGAAGACATTAAGCACAGCATAGTCTCCAGCCTTGTCACAATAGGTCCTTATTACCAGTTTGTTCTAGACAATTGTTAAGGAACCATGATTTATAGTCTCATCAAAGGTCTTGAGAATCCTGTTAACGAAGCTGCCACCCCTGGTTTTCAAAGCAGGTCGCTTAACCATATGCTTCACTTGACAGTGTTTAGGTTGATGTGTAATGACTCTACTTCTTAATTTTCTGGCTCCTAATCAAGTCACTGTACAGTTTAGGTTGCCACACATCTGGGGTAGGGGGGGGGGGGGGGGGAATTGAGGTTTTTTCAAGGTTTGGGAATTTATAAAATGGCATGAGTTTTTTGGGTGTGTGAGTGATACATAACTCCTGAAAACTATTCATGCTCAGCTCAGCTGAGATCCAAATTATCCTGCTCATAATTGTGATTGTTAAAATGCCAACAACTAGCATTTTAACATTTAAAGGCAGGGTAAATGAATAGCTATGGTAATCTAAACCTGAAATTTCTACAAATTTTGGTTATTTCAACATTTATGAGCAGTTAAATGAGGAAATGTTAGTCATTTCATGGTAGAACTGGCAAGAAACATCAAAGTTGACAGAAGATTCATGTTTCCAAGATAAAAAAAAAATGTCCCCAGGGGGTTTGCCCCTGGCCTGGTGCCAAATGCATGTCTGCAGCCATGAAATTCTAGCATCCTTTCCTCTGAAACAACATGGCCAATTAAAGACAAATTTCATGTAAATCTTCTTCGTGAAAGGGGAGCAAAAGTTTACAGATGTGGGTCAGCAATGAACCTACACCCAGATGAGGAGTGATGAGTTTTAACGTCGGGTCTGGCACCTAGGAACCCCAGGTTTGGCAGATTGGTCTCTGATTGGCGAAAAGTGGCTGGGATCAAATATTCTTGTACTTCTTTCTTTTATCTATATCTGCATTCTAACAACTTGTTATCTATCTTTTCTATTTTCTCTATATCCACTTTCTCTTTCATTCTAGAATTGTCAAGTGTGACAGCTTAGTGTATCAACGTAGATGTAGGTCACATGACCAAGATGGCTGTCATGCCCATATTGTAAAAACCTTTAAAACAACTTTTATACTGGCATTCTCCAGTATCGCGGCCTTGATTGCAATGTGGAAATACGAAATAAACAAAATCATTTGAAATTGATATTTATTCCACCTTATTTGATTTCAAAATCCTTCCGTAAAACCCAACTAGAATGAAAATGCAAGTTATGAAAAATTTGATACAAAATTTGTCAATGTTTGAAAATATCCGCATAGATGTATGTGAGATCATAGTGTTTACTTCTCATTTGGAAAAGGCGGGGTTTCATACTTCATACATACTAGTAGGAAAATTTTCCATATACGGAGACCATGTGATCTTGAAACGGTGCTTAATCCTTTACACCCAGACAACAGCTTCTGGACCAAAGAATAGACTACACAGTTTTAAGGTACTGAGGGAATAGTTAATGGGAATAGGGTAACAAGTATTTACAGAAATTCGCAACATGATTCTCGTAACTTTTTTTTTAATTTATTTAACAGAAGTCTAGACATTATGCTAAATTTATGCTGAAGTTAATGTTGGACATAACAATGTCACGAAAGGTCTTGAACCAAGACAGTCGCTAGGGGGCTTTGCACTAAAATCACGTGATATTCAAATAACGCAATACAGCAGCTACCGCGATACAGCAGGAACTGAGTATATATTGAATGATCTTGAAACTTTACATGTAGCAACTGCGATTCGAAACTCTACAATGTATATTCAAATGGTGTCTCTAGACTGACCTTGACCTATTTTACTCCAAGGTCAAACAACCTCAGGTCAGGTGAGCGTTCCAGGACCATCAGAATATATCGTAATTTATCAAATGAGCCGCCTCGTGGGAAAACCAACAATGTGGTTTCCGAACAGGTCTTACACAAACCGGCCTATACAAGCACAGAAGCAAGCTAGAAGCTTGAAATTTTGGAGTTAAGTAGAGGAGGAATTGTACTATCCGAGTAGCGAAAACAAAGGCGCTGATCAGCTTCGCGGTTACCGCGAAGCTGATCTGCGCCTTTGTTTTGGCCTATGCAGATTGTTGGTTTTCCCATGAGGCGGCTCAAATACGTGCCTGAGGTCGGTAAGAACCTTACCACGCCCCCTCTTAGCGGATGGTGCATCATGAAAACATGTCCTTGAAATGTATACCCCTTAAACCGCAATTTTATATATTTAAACTGTATAACAAGTCTCCTACTTATTTTAATTATTATTATTTTTTTATTATTTTTTATTGTTTTTTAACATCTATTATTTTGCTAATTCCAATGAAATTTTCGTAGGACTAATTCTGAAGCTATCAGAGAGGCATACATAGGTGTTTTAAGGTATTGTGAAGATAGAATTATATACAGAATAAGAGACTGAATATCAGTCTAGGTATACATTTTATATATATTTTTTGATTGAAAACATATATTGTGGGCACCCACAATCAATATTTTGAGCTGAAATACTGAAAATATTACACATTTTCAACTGATTTTTGTCACTATCACATGGACGTGTTTCCGTAATAGATTGTTGCTCATGCTTTCCGTGTCGGAATAGGAAGGACTTATTATTGCAACTTAATAAACGTTAAATAAATGGCATCATTGTTTGACGGTTATTTTATTGTCATCGTACAATCCCAAAGAAGAGAGTTCTCCAAAAATGCCAAATAGAATGCCGAATGATTGTTATAAATGATGTAATAATCCCTTTTCAGTTTGAACGCCAAGTTTTGATGTTCCTGGTATGGTCAATAGCCAACCAGGCTGTACATTCACAATTTAAGAGGAGTTTCATTATCTTGTCTTGCGGGTAGCGGACTTATACTATCCGAATAGCGAAAGCGAGGTTCCTGTGAGTAGTCAGCTGATCTGTCACTAATTTTTCGCGTATACGAAAATCAGATTTTTTCAGTGCGCGGCTTATTTTTCCCCACTACGCGGCTTATGTGTAGGCGGAAAACTAAACCTTATTAATCGGTGTTTTGATAGTTGTTCTTCCTGGACAAAATGACTCATGATATTTGCATATTCCTTAAGATCCGAACAAGTTTAGAAATGGTCAAGCAATAACAGTTGTAATTTCAGAATCATTTATAATGCCATGACCGTTTGGCATTTTGGTTTGATTCAAAACTGTTCATCAACAAGTTCTTATCTGCTTAATAAGGACGATTTTTCAATGTCAAAACGCTAATTTAGTTATTCACTACCAGTAAGAAAAGAAAGCTCAGGAACTGATACAGTTGAATTTAAAATCACACACACACACACACACACACACACACACACACACACACACACACGCACGCACGCACGCACGCACGCACGCACGCACGCACGCGCGCGCACGCAAAAAAAATGGTACGAATAAAGAGCAAGACGGTTAGTTCTTTCCCAATAAGGTTGTCATCCGGTAAAAACGAAAATGCTAGTACAACAGAGAGCAGATCTCGACAGTTTAACAGACATCATAAAGATAAATCGCAGTGGAACCGCCTTGGATCGGCCAGTATTACTGAAATCCATTGAGAAAACTGACTTTTGTTACAGCATGTAACAGGGGCAGCTTTTTGAGAAAGTCCGGAACCGTGCCATCGGGCATAAAACTTAAAATTTCTAGATAGGACTTCGACCAGTTAACCTAACTTCAACTCCGACATTACGAAAACAAGTCTATGTACATGTACTTGCACAGTAGTTTTTTCCGTCGTAAAAATGAAATGTTTTTATAGGTTTATTCATTATAGATTTGTGTTCAAAACATTAATTGTGGGTACACGTTAAAACCGCCTCGGGGAGGCGGTTCTAACCAGTACCCACAGTCTGTTTTGAAAAAAAAAAAAAAAAAAAAAAAAAAAAAAAAAAAAAAAAAAGAAACACTGCAAGGATTCTCACATTTTTTCAACAAAAAATAAGTGTTTTTGCATATGTAGTCGGCATGTACATAACAAAATGAGGTCTTAACGATGACCTTAAAGGGGTGCTCACACCACAGCGTATAGCGCCAACGTATGCCGACGTATGAGATATTTTGTCCATACGTTGGTGTACGTTGCAAACGTTCGGCATACGTTTTGCATAAGTTAGGGGTACGCTACAATACGCTGTCATACGTTGTCGTACGTCGTGTACGCCACGAAATTTTGTGCATGCACAAAATTTCCAACGTATGCCGACGTACTGATAATACGTTACTCATAAGTTAGGCGTACGCAACGAATACGTTATGCATAAGTTCATGAACGTTACCTGTAAGTAACTCATACGTTCGCATACGTTGTCGTACGCCAAAGCTTACCTGGATTTTTGTTTAGCGTATGAGAAGCGTATGCATAACGCATTACCAACGTACGAGCAGCGTGCTCGGAACGTATGCAGCGTATGTTAAACGTGCGAAGAACGTACTTAGCGTATGCACAACTTACGCGTAGCGCATTGGTCAGCGTTCGGGATTTTATGTATAAAAATGGAAGGAATAGGGACTGTGTTCATGATTAAATAGCCACACGGACGCATCAAACTAATATACTCGGCCAACAACAAATTTCACAATTGGGTGTATTGTATTCACTGTTATATGTATACTTAAGGAATAAAGAAACGCAACAAACACTTTGGGTTACTAAAAACATGCTTTGTAATGCAAGTATGTGGTATAACTGGGCTTATTATATGAAAGCAATATCTAAACGTCAAATTGCAACACTGGTTGAGCCACAATATCGGTTACGTATGCTTAATGGCGTACGCGTAACCACACTGACCTACAGTAGCACACCATGTAACCATGATCAGTAAATGTCAAATTTCAAACCAAAACCAATATTTTGTTTCCAAAACCCCTAAAAGTGATTGCAGATGTAACCATTGATCAGTTGGTCACATTTGGTTATGTTATTGGACGTTTAACGTCACCAACGTCAATCGAAAAAATGAGTCAAAAGCCAGTAAAATTTCCTTCGGCATGCGTTATATTCAATAAAATGATCATTTACGTAAAAATTAAGACCTTTGTACTTCAGACGTCCATAAAACGTCCATTATAAGGTCAAAATCCAACATCATGCATTTTAAAGACTCTCATTATGTTTTTCAAATTTTCTGATTTAAAAAATGATCAATTGCCAAACGTTTGATTACAGTGCGTAAATCGAGTGTTTACTCAAAGCATATTATCCGTTTCGCTCCTTTACAAAACGTGATATTCTGTTTAACGAACGTCAAAACAAACTCTCCGATGATCCATTTCTACGGTACCAGTGACGTCACTGTTGATTAAAAAGCACATCGTGTCGTAAGTTGGTTGGATATACACCGTTTAGGTACAAATAGCCAAAATCGAATGATTTAAATGACGTTAATTACTCATTTTTCGTTATTGTAAACTTCAGCATTCCGTTTACAAGATTTAACGCAACATGGGACGGCACCTAAGTATACAATGATCCTAGTCTTTATTGCACATTATCAAGTCGACGTCACGTAACCCACATGCAAAGAATTTGTCATCTTCCCCTTCGCCTCGACGTTTACGTCACAATTTGCGTTTTTCATAGTTTTTGACGTTTTGTCGTTAATTTTGTCAATAAAATGACGTTTTCTCATTGCATCACGTGCAAAAAGCAGTCAGTAGGTCATTTCATAAAAGGATTTTATCAAAACGTCAAATACATACGTAAAAGTTGAAATTTAGTTTGTTGCGTATTTTAATTCCTTAAGTATATTATCGCTTGTCCATAGAAAATGGATGCCTTCAAAGCTCATATTTGATGACCCTTTATCATGTAAAATTGTCGACATATAAAGTGTCAAAAATTTGTTGAATGTTAAAGTCACCTTTTCAAAATATGAGTATTTACCAAATCGAATATCAAAGGTAACTGAAAATTTAAGCAGGTAGATTCCACAATATGCTGGTTATTTTCAGTATATCAAATGATTACACTTTTTGTAAAAACGAAAAGTTGTTGAGAAATTGTTATGGGAGACTTCCTTGGCTGTGAGAAGTGTTAAGATAGAAACAGAAACAGACGCGAATCTTAAAAACGTCACCCATCATATCATAATTATGTTTTTAATAGGTCTACTCGAGTAAAACAATAATGCTGGCAGTGTTAATTTGTTTGTTTCGATTTTGGTATGCATGGAAGCTTAGTCACTAAAATACATGTATCGAATACGATGATCTATTGCACAATTAAGTATAGTTTGTGTGTTATATCATGCAAGTTTTCAGCTCCAGTCAATTATTTGTCATTATTGATGATTTTGTCACTTTTGTTAAGTGACCCATAAACTCAGTTCTACCTAATTAGGAAATGATTCTTCTGAGAAACGATATCAGAAATCTACAAAATGCACCCGAAGAGTCAGGTGTGTAGATTACTTTGGTCAGTTTTTCCTTTATTTATTTATTTATTTATTTATTTATTTATTTATTTATTTATTTTCAATTTTTACTGGGTATATGTTTGACTCTTTTTTTTTTGAAGAACGTCAAGTTCGTTAGAAGCACGCTGTGCATACGTTTGGCATACGTCAGACGTGCGTTGTACATGCGCTCCTTATAAGTCACGAACGCTATGCTAACGTTGGGCGTACGCTGTTATACGCTGTTATAAGTCGTGATTCGCCAGGGAATAAGCTACTCATACGCTAGACATACGTTCCATGCGCTAAGCATACGCTTTGTATACGTTCAGAGAGAGAGCATTTTCCGGATTTTTAGCATAAAATGAACAGCGTATGACAACGTACAACAACGTACTGGATGGTTTTTCATACGCTGCTCATACGTTGGCTAATACGCTGTGGTCTGAGCGGGCCTTAAGATAACAAAGTTTTGAACTTTGAATCAGCTCGCTGCAGTCGCTTCTCAGTCTTGAACATTTGTGGGCAATGAAAACTCAGGGGCTTAGCAGTTTACATTTCCTTGAGAAACGAATTAATTAAACTTTGTAAGAAGTCAGTGAAATAATATCTATCGAATGAGACGAAAGATGATTTTAAATACCAGGTTGAAAAGTTTAGAATGTATGGGAAAGGTATTACTTCTATTGCCTGGTGTTTTAAATTACAGGACAGACTTTTTAAACAGTTTGTCAACATGGTCTTTTATTGCAGTTACACTCTTTTCGTAGGCTGCATACCAGTAAGAGTCAAATAAGTAGATCAGCTGAAATCTTCATTACGAAAACATGCCCATGCAATATACAGAATTTTTTTTTTTTTGGGTTGTAAAAACGATTTTCACCTCGCCGAGGCGATTCTAACGAGTATTCACAATCTATGTTTTGGAGCAAAAATAAGAAAAATAGGTATACCCCTGCATACCCCAGTTTTGCTATATAAAATGGGGTTTAAGGGGTTTAAAAACCGGTTTAAGCCCGCCAGTAACTTTGTGTTACTGATCGTTCCAAGGCGATACTTCTGTGATGGTTCTTTTTGTTTTATGTCTTGGTGTTTAATTTTTTTTTGGTGCTGTTGGCGCCTTATGTGTGTTTTCATAGTTTTAGTTACGTTAAGGTAACTGAGTGGCCACCTATTGGGAAAATAGCTGCTCATTCGGCTTACGATATGTTCCATGGTATAAGTACTTGATTGTTAGTTTGGTTTTTTCCCACCTCGGTTTTTGGAGTGGGAATCTTTTTCTGATTGCGCCTTTTCCTGATCTTTGCCTACTTGTACCTTTTTAAGGGGGTATACATTTCACGGACATGTTTTCCTGATGTAGTGAAAGTTTTAAGACCCCGGTGTCTTCTGATATTACATGTACATAGAAAAGATGCTAGCCTTGAAGTCGACAGAAAAACATATCTGTGTAATATATACCCCCATTAAACCCCACTTCTATATACTTGCAGTTAAACTAGTGTACACACGCCGTTTGCATTTTTTCTTTCTTTTTCTAATCCAAAACATAGATTGTGGGCGTGTATACACAATACAATAAGTCCAGTACGAAGTTTGAAAACCAGATACGATATTTCGGATACGAGTAGAGAATGCAATATTAACTGCAGACAGTGAATCTATTCCATCAGGAAAACATGTCCATGAAAAGTATACTCCCTTGAACCCCAATTTTATATAAATTGGGTGTACAGTTTTTATTTTCATTTTTGATCCAAAACATAGATTGTGGGTACTCAGCGAGGCGGTTCTAACGTGTACACACACTCAATGTTTTTTGCGCAAATATTAAAGATATCAAAATATTTTCCAAGGAAATTTTCAATTTTTAAAGCTGAAAAAATGTCTGCATATTGAATGGGCAAGTTTTCGTAAAATAATACAATGCTGGTGTGCAGCAAGACTAGACAGTAAGAAAAAAGTGAGTAGTATCCAGTTAACGTGCTGTCTAGAGAGCTGTCACACGATGTCAATAATTTTCAGAGACAAATTAATAAATCAAAGATAATTGAGCCGCCGCATTAGAAAACCAACAAAATGCCTAGGCGAAAACAAAGACGCAGATCAGCTGTGCAGTAACTGCACAGCTGATCAGCGCCTTTGTTTTCGCTATACGGATAGGACAATCCGTCTTCTTCTTAAATCCGAAATTTCAAGCTTCTAGCTTTTTTCTGTGACAGCACAGACCGATTTGTGTCAGACCTGGACGGAAAACATCGAAGACCGGTTTTTCTCGCGTCACGGCTTAATTATATAAGAAAATGAGTAAGAGAAATTTGATGAAATAATTGGGCAGCTTATAGAGACATCTGAGCCACCTCGTGGAAAAACCAACAATGTGGTTTCTGAACAGGCCCGACACAAACCGGCCTGTACAATCACAGAAGATGGTTAGAAGCTTGAAATTTCGGATTTAAGTAGAAGAGGAGTTGTACTATCCGAGTAGCGAAAACAAAGGCGCTGATCAGCTTCGCGGTTACCGCGAAGCTGATCTGCGTCTTTGTTTTCGCCTATGCAGATTGTTGGTTTTCCCATGGGGCGGCTCATCTGATTATAAACGTAGAGAAAATACGAAATTTGCAGCCAATGTTGTAGAATGGATATATGATATGTATGGGCTAGAAATATTCCTGGAAAGCAAAAAAAAATATAGCGTTTCAAAAGGAACTAAATTGGAGAGATTTTTCTGTTAATTCGGTGTTTAAAAGAACGATTGTTTATTGTTATTGCTAAATGCTTCTGTAATTGGTAATTCACGGTTTACTGAAACATTTTATTTGGTTTAAATGAAAATATAAGACTAAAATACATATTTATTGTAAACCATTTCTACTTCAAAAGAAAGGGGAAAGCAATGAAACCTGCTCATTTATATTTTTGTACATTAACGTACGAAATTTTCAATTTTAACGCAGAATAAAAATGTTTAACTATAAAGTAGAATTTGTTATTGAATTTCTTATATTGTTGAATTATACTTTTTTTTATTTATCATCACGAAAACATGTCTGTATAATGTATACCCCCTTATACCCCTGGCCACTTTTATATAGTAAAACTGGGGAATGTAAGGGTATACCTACTTTTGTTGTTTTCGTTTCAAAACATAGATTGTGGGTACTCGTTAGAACCGCCTCGACGAGGCGAATCTAACATGTACCCACAATCCATTCAAGAAAAATACATGTATCAAAATATTTCTGATATTAAAAGTTTCAATTTTTAAAACAGAAAAAAATCTCTATATATTGCATGGGCAAGTTTTCGTTATTATGATATTGGACTGTCTGCATATCGTCTCTGAAAGGGAGCGTGAAAATTTCACCCAAGGGGTACGTTGTCATGTCATATTAAATGATTCGAACACCGATTGCCTTTGCTAAAAACATAAAATATGTAAAAACGTATCCTAAAGGGTACATTAGGTTTTCATTTTGTCCAATTGCATTATATTAAAACTGTATTCTTCGTCTCACAAACTAAAATATTTTTTTCCCATTTTGTTTTAGACTAAAAAAATGGTGCTGCCGGATAACGAAAAAGACAGCTATTGCATATAATCATCAGATACATGTAATGAAGTTTCGTTTGTTTTAAAAATAAAATGACGTGTCATGACTCGTTTGGAATATACGTCAAAAGGTGCGTTAGTATATGGATTACTGGTATTTTCTATGGAATTTCCTGAAAGTCCTTCAACAGATATAAATGCGGAATTAAACTGGCATAAATGCGGAACAACTTTCGTTAATATTGGAATCGCTCTTCTTATAAATGCTATATCGATTGTGAAGTGACGCAGTTTCATCCCCAATGCTGAGCGTCAACGTTGACGCAGTGTCAAAAATGACACATACATACGGACAGCAGTGGTTGTTCCCGGCTATGTGTGTTGTGTAGCGTACAACGCTATGCTTTGTTTCTCACTATTTCTACAGTTCGTTATGCTGATCTGTGAATATATCGCCGTGGGGAAGGGAGTGAGTGATGGAACGATTTTGGATAGAAAGAAAAGAAGTAAGTATCTGAGTTGAGATGCGATAAAAACGATCCTCGAGGTTTTTGATCAGGTCCAACACAAACTGGCCTGTTTAATCACAGAAGAAGGCTTAACGCTTATATTATATTCCAATTTCACTGTTTCAAATTTTGTTTTTAATAATTATATATATAAAAAAAACGAAACGTTAAGCCAACGACACCTTCAGCCAACAAAACTATTGTAACGAACAGCCGAGCCAAGCCACAGCAAACCCCGTCGGTGGAAAAGCATGGTCACCCGCCAAGGGTGGTTTACTGCGCTATATACCCAACACTTACTCGATTCACAAAGTCTCGAGTTTGAAATTTGCATATTTCCAAGGGAGGCTATCCCGTCACATTACTTCCCCCTCCGAGAAGACTCGTCCCGAGTCTTGGCCTGGGAACTACATGGGTAAGGCAACCCCGGTCTGGCGGTTGTCATCATCCCACCGATGCCACCAAATGTAACGATAGCCGAGCTAAGCCACAGCTAACCCCGTCGGTGGAAAAGCATGCTCACCCACCAAGGGTGGTTTACTGCGCTATATACCCAACACTTACTCGATTCACAAAGTCTAGAGTTTGAAATTTGCATATTTCTAAGGGAGGCTATCCCGTCACACTAGTATGCACCAGTTATTGAATATCCACGTCCCAAATGGGACCGGGAAACAAGAGGGGCTTCTAACTTTTCATTTTGTAAAGATCTCTCCTACACTGCGAGGTCAAGTGAGCTATCAAATCCATCAGCTTACGACACCATGGGCTAACAAAACGTTAAGTAATGAACTAGCTACGTCGTGAGCTAACAAAACGTTAAAAACTAACAACGTAGTCTACCTAAAGCCGATGTGATTTTCGTAAGATCAAGTTCATGTATCAAGCAAATGGGTCCTCAAAATTACCGATTTTCATAAGCATAAAGTGTCGTTAAGTACCCATTTAAAAAGCTAATGTCGATTAAAACACAAACAGTTTTTCAACCCCATGGTACGAAATGATGAGTATTTTGAAGGACGAAGACAATTTCTTTTTATGGCTTTGATCGAAAGATAAATGAGCCACCGCATGGGAAAACCATCAATCTGCATAGGCGAAAACAAAGGCGCAGATCAGCTTTGCAGTAACTGCGAAGCTGATAAGCGCCTTTTTTTTCGCTACACGGATAGTACAATTCCTCTACTTTCTAAATCCAAAATTTCCGGACTCTAACCATCTTCTGTGACTGTACAGCGCGGTTTGTGTCAGACCTGGTCGGAACCCAAACTGTTGGTTTTCTCACGCACAGGCTCAAAGGAATGGGTACTCTAATTGGTAACAAATATGTGAGGGAAAACTATTCTACCATTATCAATTTCAAATTTTGCACGTCGCGCTTTCTTTTTGTGTTTATTTGAGTTGTGGCCTCGCTCACCAGTCAGCAGCTATGGTCATGTCGGGACGTTGCCTCTCTTTTATGGGACTTCTACCCAACATTGGGATGTCATGACATGCAAAATTTGCTTGGAAAAAAAGTAACCACCCCCCAAGAAGGCTTATAAATGCATGTATGTGTATAGATGGTTTGACTCAGTTGACCTGGACCACTTTCCTTGGGCAGGCTCAGACACACTGAGCGGTTATCAAATGATAAGTCAGTTTTTAACTTTTTCGTGGAGACACAAGCAGCACAGCTATTTCTTAAGGTCACATTAGGTAAGGGTCCCCAATTTCTGTGTGTACAGACAGAATCAATTCGGCTATCTAAACATTACCTCAGTCAGAAGTTGTGGATAGATGAGTTGCCAAAGAGCACAAGGAAAGAGCGAACGACGCACCGGTTGAGGCTCGAAGAGGTGCACCCCATTGCCTTTAGTTATTGGTTTTACAACTGCGCAAGTCCGCCCCCACACCGTATTAGCGGCAATTTCGAACTCGGCATACAATCGTTAAACTCGGCATAATTTTTGTTCAGCTGTATTCTGGTAAGGTTAGTATTTGATTGTTTTCATTGGAACTGAGAGTCTGTCGGTAACCGTAAGTAGGTCATAAGTTAAAAGTGATGTATAAAATATACCTGTGTTCTTCTGGTCCTACAATTTCAAGTGTAAAGTCTGGAAAATAACATTTTTCTCTTTGATGCTTCACTTTTTATACTCAATTCTGTCAAATATGCTCCATTTCGTGACTTTATAAATAAATATCAATCCTTTCACAGGCAAAAATATAAACTTAAGCCATTTACAGTCCTTTTGTGCGTATTAAATAGATTCGATCTGATAAGTGAAAAGCGCAGCGTCTATTTTAAAAGATGACGTGATGATACTTTGGCAATCGGATAACTCTAGTCATGACAATCGTAGAACGCTGAAATAAAAGCTATTTGGCAATCGGTGAACACGTTTTGTTTCTTGCGGTTTTCCCCAGTTTTTCTCATTTTTAGAGCCTACCATGTTTCTGTTATGACGAATAATGTAAAATAGAACAGTAATGACGACTCTGTTTTACATTCGAGTCTGTATAGGAATATGTTTTAATGAGTTGTACATGTATTCTGTTGGTAAATTCGTTTATCTCAATTGTGGCGACTTGAAAAATATCGGCTCCTTCTTGGCAGTAGTAGCACACAAAGTTTCGCATTCTATGGCCTAAAACAGAAACAATTTTGTAATTTCGTAAAAAATTAATTTGGCTTAAAAAAACAACAACAACTACTACTACCACTACTCCTACTACTACTCCTACTACTCCTTCTACTTCTTCTACTACTACTACTACTACTTCTTCTACTACTACTACTACTACTACTACTACTACTACTACTACTTCTACTACTACTACTACTTCTCCTACTACTACTCCTACTACTACTACTACTTCTACTACTCACTACTACTACTACTTCTTCTACTACTACTACTACTACTTCTCCTACTACTACTCCTACTACTACTACTACTTCTACTACTACTACTTCTTCTACTACTACTACTACTACTACTACTACTACTACTACTACTACTACTACTACTACTGTGTTTGCTACTTTTACTTCTACTGCGGCAGAAGTAGTAGAAGTAGTAGTAGTAGTACACTCAGTAGTAGTAGTAGTAGTAGTAGTAGTAGTAGTAGTAAAAGTGTATTAGTAGAAGTAGTAGTTGTAGAAGTAGAATAGTAGTAGAATTTAGTAGTAGTAATAGTAGTAGTAGCAGTAGTTGTTGTGGTGGTTATTTGCGTGGCGGTAGAAGTGTTAAATATAGTAGTAGTAGTAGTAGTAGTCGTAGTAGTAGTAGAAGAAGTAATAGTAGTAGTAGCCGTTGTAGTAGTAGTAGTAGTAGTAGTAGTAGTAGTGGTAGTAGTAGTAGTAGTAGTAGTAGTAGTAGTAGTAGTGATTGTGGTGGTGACAGTGGTAGTGGTCGTACACTCCAAGAAGTAGTAGCATTAGTTTTTTCCGAACACATGTACGCTCTCACATTTCCAGAGATGTTACAATCCATTTTATGACGTTTGGCTTTGATAGACTTAGTTGTTTATTAGTGAACAATATTTTCAAGAACATTTGAATTGATAACGCACGACCAACGGATAACAATAAGGTATGATAAAAACATATTATAACGGCTGCAGTGAACTTAAAACAGTGCTCAAGCAGAAGAAAAACAAGAAGATGAGTTTGTCTTAAAGAAGAAAACTAGTGTTGTTGCTGTTGCTGCTGCTGCTGCTGCAGAAGAAGAAGAAAGAGAAGAAGAAGAAGAAGAAGAAGAAGAAGAAGAAGAAGAAGAAGAAGAAGAATGAGAAGAAAATGAAGGAGGAGTAGGGGATGCACTTCTGGTCTGAAAATACCAAATTCAGCATGTCACTTTTCTATGAGTCGTCTGATATCTGCATTCAACAACTCTTATCCTTGTTCTTAATAGTTTCGCTCAGTATTTCACCGTAATAAATATCTTTTAAGCGTAACTGCAATAATACAATAGCAAATATAAATTACCAGACGTTCTGAAGAAAAACCTCGTTTATTACAATATAAAGTATTCACAAGTAAACTGTGACAAACCATAACCTTTTAAACAGTTTCTTGTGTATCAGTTCTTTCAACATGAAAAATGTAAAACGAAGTCAATAAGCACGACTTACAACCTGAAACCTTGTGTGTTTTGTCACTTAAACGGCTCATTTCAGGTTATTTTAGCTTTTCTTACATTTTGTTCGACGATTGCCATTAGCCGAGTTCAACGACTGCATTCCAATTTATCAAAAGGCGTTCCCGATTGCCATTTTTATTTTCCCCTTCATTGTTAATCCGTATATTGCTCGGCCAAACTTGCAAAGAGCGTAATGAAACTTTGGTCATGTTTTGGACAGACATTCAAATGTGTTATGCACAAAATGAAATTTAAATGTTATAATAAATAACTAGATAATAGACATTTTGATGCCGACTTTACCTTGTAAACATTACAAAAAAGAAGGTTCAAAGTGATGTCATGGCATTGATAAATTGAAATGAAAAACACCTATTGCACAGGGCATAGACTAATTCATTCAAGATTAGCTATGTGAAGTCAATTTGTATCATAAATAGGTTATTTATTGTAAAAAGATCAATTTAAATGACTTACCAAACGCAGCTGGTCATAAAACTGTGCCGAGTTCAACGATTGTGTGCCGAGTTCGAAATTGCCGCTAATACGGTGTGGCCCCACTGCAAAAATAATTACTTTTAGTTTCAATGCACATCAAAAACAAAATTATAAAGCATACATAACTCAGGCCCCAAGACCTAAAAAGTGACTCCCAAGATTTGCAAGAAATTCAATTTTATGGCGTTGAGATAACCTCCCACATACATGAAAAGGCATATATAAGATTATTTTTGGGGATAAAATTTGTATGGGTTTTCAAATTGCTTACGACTGTTCGTTTGGACTGTTGGAATGCCAAAGGACGATAGTTTGTGTTGAGGCTTAACCAGTTAACAATTTTTCAATCATGTCGGGACGGAGCAAACGCTTACTGGGTTTAACCAGTACTGAAGGGAGTTAATGTGTCTTGCTCAGGGACACAGCACGATGACGCATGCGGGGATCGAACCCAGGACCTCTCGATTAGGATTCCGACGCTCTACCACTACGCCACCGCGCATGACTTTTACAAACTGTTTTATGAAAAGGTGGTATTGAAACGACATGTTCTGAAAGATGGAAAAAAAATAGCTTATCCTGACTTAAAATCCAGCAACCTTCTGTCTACAATTATTAAAGACCAAAGTGCTTTCGGTCTGGTGTTTTTCCTGGTAATGTAGGCCGTTCATACCTTTTGATCTTGGAAATATGTTTTTCAGTCTGTAGCTTCTACAGACATGGTGATAGTACGTTTACGCCTGCTAGGCTTTTCTGTCCTTTAAACTCGTGGAGAGGTTGTTTGGTTGCACAGTGTTGGTTGTTTGATTTGTTGCTTGTAGTGTGCGGTAAAGAGCCGATTTTGCTGTTTACCGGTTTTATTAATGATAATGATAATCTCTATGTTTGTTTTTATTTAATTTTCTTTCTTTATGAAATCGAGTATAGTTTTCGGCGTTGTCCCCAGTAAAACGATAATCGGTGTCCCAGGAAAAGTGGTTTATCTTCATTATACTACTGTTTATTGTGCCTGCCTCTCTGTCGTGCTCGTTGCCTCGTTTCTGTCGAAACTTAGCCGGATGGCTACCTTGTTGGGAAAGAGCTAGTCATTCTGCTCTTCGTGTGTGTTGTCGGAAAAATGTTTTGTTGTGTTTTATGTATTTTCTTTCCCACCTGGTGTCTATGTTGGGACTTACAATGTAATCGCATCGATTCCTGGTCCCTCTATTCTTACTTTGCAAATGTGACGGAGCTGTTTTTTTTTTTTGTTTTTTTTTTACAAAGGTAAAAGACCGACATGAGAAAACCGGTCTTCTGGGTTTCCGACCAGGTCCTACACAAACCGGCCAGTATAGTCCCAGAAAAAGGCTAGTAACTAGAATTTTTGGAAGTAGGTTAAGGAGGCATTGTACTATCTAGCGAAAACAAAGACGTTGATCAGCTGTGCAGTTACTGCACAGCTGATCTTCGCGTTTGGTTTCATATATATGCAAAGTCCAGTTTTGTCATGACGCGGCTCATATGATGTAATTACAGACTGTTATGAGCCAAAGAAAAATTAAATTCCTTGAAGACTGAGCCACCTCGTGGGAAAACCAACAATGTGGTTTCCGAACAGGTCCGACACAAACCGGCATGTACAAACACAGAAAAGAGCTAGAAGCTTGAAAGTTTGGATTTAAGTAGAAAAGGAATTGTACTATCCGAGTAGCGAAAACAAAGGCGCTGATCAGCTTCGCGGTTACCGCAGATTATTGGTTATTTCATGAGGCGGCTCAAGTAATGTTTGTGTTCCAGTTAATATACACTATATTGTCCGTTCCAAGAGCGAGCACAGACTGCCAATCCATGTCTGTTTGATTGCAGAAACGATGAACATTTTTGAAATGCTAACAACTTGACGAAATGAATGAGAGAAACAGAATGATATGAGCCGCGACGCGAGAAAACCGGTCTTCGGGATATCCGACCAGGTCCCACAGGAACCGGCCTGTACAGTCACAGAAATAAGCTAGAACATTGCAATTTCGGATTTACTGCACTACTATATGTGTAGCGGAAACAAAATCACTGATTGGCTGTGCTGTTACTGCGCAGTTGATCTGAGTCTTTGTTTTCGCTTATGCGATAATCCGGTTTTCTCATGACGAGGCACAAATTGTTTTATTTATCACATAAATTTGCGTTCGACAACTGAGCCATCGCCATCCCCCCAGTTCCGACACAGACCGGTCTGTACAGTCACAGAAGAACGCTCTATTTGGATACAAATAGTAGAGGTATGGAACTATTCGTGTATCGAAAACAAAGGCGCTGATCAGCTGTGCAGTTACTGCACAGCTGATCTGCGCCTTTGTTTTCGCATATGCAAATTGTTGGTTTTCTGATGCGACGGCTCAACTAGATTTCTGTCTCTTTGAACGACCGTAAACAGCACAGTTGACAATTCAAATAATATGGTCATGTCGGCACGTTGTCTCCGTGTTCTTGCACATGTTGCACTTCTACCTAACATTGGGATGTAAGTGGCATACGAAATGGGCTAGAAATAAAACCACTCATGGCAAGTAAAGAACAGTAATGATTATAAATGGATGCTTTGACGTCCACTTTTCCAGGGCTAAGCGTGTTACCAGTAATCAGATTGTAGTCTGTAATAATTAGATTTCCCTAGAGGCACAGGCTCGCATGCCCGATGAGCGAGCCCCAGATGTAATGTACACACAGTGACTCAGTCTGTGCATGAGCATAGGGGTGACATGTAGATGTATGGGCTAACGTTTCATCACGAAATGTCCGTGTACTATGTACCCCCATTGAACCCCACTTTTACATAGCAAAACTGGGGCATGCAGGGATATACCTATTGGCGAGGCGGTTCTATCGTGTACCCACAATCTATGTTTTGAGCAAAAATAAGAAAAAAATATCAATTTTTTTCAGCTGATTTTTTTTTTTTTAATTTTTGAAGCTCAAAAATATCTGTTTATTGCATGGACAAGTTTTCGTAATGTATTATCTTGCACAATGACACAATTTATCATGATTTTAGTAGCAAAAGAAAGTCCTATTACATATGCCAGTCAATGGAATAACGCATACCAAAACGTCAAAACAAAATCACGCTTGCCATTTTAGCCTAGATAAGAATTCCATTCATAAAGTGTCTAATGACCGTCAATAACAGAGTGCCAAACCAATTTTTTTTGGCAGTTACAACTGTCAAATTGTTTCAAATACGATCGATCGGAGCACACACCCGCTTTTGTTCAAAGTTTGACACCAAAATGCTTGTCTAGTCTTTACGTGAAATCTTTTTTTATTTATTGTTAATAGGAGATAATATGTTTCAAAAATGTCATTTCTCGTAACTTGATCCAGATTAACAGCCAATAGTATGGAAAAAAATTGTAAAATACACTTGTTGTAGCCATAGCGGATCTGTAGATTCTCCGGATCAAAATTTATTTCAAAAGAATTTTACAAAAATATGAAACAAGATTTTTTTAAACGAACTTGGCCACTTGACTCTTGATTCAAACATGTTTCATTCCATGGTCAATGACCGTGGATAATGACGTCAACATCTTGTTCACGTCAATGGTTCCCGGCTCATATATAGAAACACGATGGAAAAAGCGTTCTTTTACACACGGCGATTCGCCGAATTTCCCGAAAATGAAAGGTACCATGTAAGTTATCTTTCGATTTTGGTTGCTAATATGTTTTCCAATTATTTTCTGTCATTTTGACGAAGTTTCCGTCCTAAAATCGATTATTAGGACATAATTAATGAGAAACTTTGAAACGGTGGCATTGTAGTTACTCCGGATCACGTTTAACCGCGTACTGTCATTTTATGCTCTAAAAGGACTTGGATTGTTTGATGTTTGTAACTTAATGTATATTTTTACATTCCGGGTGTTTATATGATAGAATTAAGTGTAAACAATGAAATAATCTGCGTTTTTTTTAACAAGCATCATATACTATTCCGACGCTATTCAGATCACCCATGGAACATCGTGTCTTCGGTGGGGGTGGGGTTGAGCAAATATAGCTGTGGGAAAATGCCGCCGAAAAATGCACATGTTTTGGTCCTAGGAACATTTCATAAGGCTCACTGTATTACTACATGCAAAAAATTTGAAGAATAAACCCATCGGTGGTGATATATAGTCCATGATCCGGAATACCTCCAACTGATTCGCTTTGACTTCAATCATGCATAGACTTTCACGGTCCAGTAGTTACAGTCGCGTGCTTGATCAAAAATGAAAACCATTACAGTTGATGAGGAACTGAATTGGCTTCAAGATAATACTAAGTTTATAATACTCAAGGCATTCATATGCGCATGCGCAGCAATTTTCATGAACTTGATCCGGAATGGGTTGAATAATTGTACATTTGGTACAAAACGGACCGATTAGGCATTGATACATAAAACACATCAATTTTAAAGCGTTTCCCCATGTTCGACACAAGCACATGTAAACAATGTTTTTTTCAACATCATATGAGCTGCGTCATTAGAAGAAACCCGTTTATTTGTCTATGAAGACGCAGATAAACTGTACATAAGTAGTGTCTTTGTTTTCGCCATGGGAATAGCACAATCCCTATTCTTTTTAAAATCCGAAAATTTCAATGTGCAAGATAGTTCCGTGAGTGTAAAAGACCGGTTTGTGTCGCGTCGAATGAGCCGCGATGTGAAGAAAATCCGACACAAACCAGACTGTGCATACACAGAATACATTGAGCTAGACCATTATATCCCAAATGATACAGTATAAAATGCTGCATAAATAACCTGTTCAAAAATTGACCCTTCGACTTAAGGCTTAAGGACTTTTCTCAGCTTATCAGTAGAGAGCCTTTGATAAGCATCAAGCTTTCATACCAGTCCTTATCGAATTATATATATGTAAATGTTGTTTAATCATATGTATGTGAATTTGTTGGAATATATACGTTTAAACTTCATTTTGCTAGCGCTTGTCCAGGCAGTACGCTTGACACAATTTCTGACAATACACCTTTAAAGAACAAAATATATACTTGCCAAAAAAAGTAAAGCATTCGTTTAAATTTTCCTCATAGTAGGCATTAGGTTGCAATATAGTCGCTGGATTTTATGGTAACATTTCGACCAATTCAGTAGTGGCAGTAAAATTGTAAGCAGTGCCCGGAAACAAGCACTAACTTAGCCAAATTCCCTTTACGAAAATGTAGGCTGGAAACAACCAAAGCTTTCGGTGAAGAGAACATAAATTTATTTTATCATATGACGTCGCTGTTTTCCAGTGGATAGCGTCATGTCATAAAAATCGTATGACCACACGTGTATTCACTTTTGCGGGAATATATAACGTCATTGACGACGTCCGTAACAACAATGTAAATTTTCATTGAAAATATGTCCACTTCGAAGGCGATAAAATCCTATTTTAAAAGTCATATGATAAAACGAATCTTACACTCGTGGTCATTTCATATGAAATTTATTAAACTCGCCAAAGGCTCGTTTAATAAATTTCATATGAAATGACCACTCGTGTAAGATCCTCTATGTATCACGTCTCTTTCAAATTAAGTTTAATATGGTTCTTTACTTCTTTGACCAGTTTATACATCGTTTTCCTTCACGTAAAAGCCATAATTTTAATGTCTGTAGCAAACAATACTAATTAGTCTGGGGTTACGTTTGCTAATTGCGAGAAAACAGAGAAAATAATAACACAAATAACGCTCCAAATTTGAGGCGCCTCATGGGAAAACCAACAATCTGCATAGGCGAAAACAAAGACGCAGATCAGCTTCGCGGTAACCGCGAAGCTGATCAGCGCCTTTGTTTTCGCTTCTCGGATAGTACAATTCCTCTTCTACTTAAATCCAAAATTTCAAGCTTCTAGCTCTTTTCTGTTACTGTGCAGGTCGGTTTGTGTCAGACCTGTTCGGTAACCACATTGTTGGTTTTCCCACGAGACGGCTCATTTCTCCAGACGTATCAAATTACCGCTGACTGCCGTTAACAACCGGTTATTTAGCTATAGAAGGTCAGACTTACAACTTTACTATGCCTAATTACTACGAACTACACTAGTCTGTCGTGCGACATCGCAGCGTGATTTCCTCTGAATAATGACATGCTATGAGAGAAAACGAGAAAGTTGGTTACAATCGAAAGTTCACATTCTTGGTTTTGATAGTCTATCAAGTTGTATATGACACCAGGAAAATTTTATAGTTTGCAAGGGTATACCTAATTTTCTTACTTTTGATCCAAAACACACATTGTGGGTTCTTGTTAGAATCGCCTCGGCGAGGCGGTTGTAACGTGTACCCAAAATGTATGTTTTGGCCGAAAATATTAAAACAAACAAAATTTTCCACCGAAACTTTCATTTTTTTTCTTCCGATAAAAATCTCTGTATTTGCATGTACAAGTTTTCGTAATGAATAATATCTCGGAGGATGTACGGTCTCCTTTAATATATTGAATCTGTACATCGGGTATACATCCAGCCTTAAGATAAATATGAGAACTAAAATGCTCTAAAATCATATTAAATCATAAAGTATGGGTATTAAAACCATACGATGTTAAAATATTGCACATTTCTTGAAAGAGATTTTTATTCAAAATTTGTCAGCATTTCTATCTGTTTCCATGTGTTCTAGTCATCGATCATAGAGGAATAATTTTTATTGTATGAAATTATCTCATTTTTTTTCAGTTAAGTATACATGTAACTCAGTACGAATTCTATCCGACATTTTAAAATAAAACCTGGCGTCCTTTTGTGGGACAAAGGCAAACAGCATAGCCCCAGATGTGACGCCGCAGAAAGCGGCGTCCCATCTGGGGCTATCCTGTTTGCACAGAGACATTTCATCGAAAAATGAGATAAGAAATAATAATCACTCCTAATATCCTTAAAAATGAAAGAGGACTCACCCAATTGATAACGATGGGAGAATCCATTTGTCAAATTTGGGTTAAAATAAAACCTGTCAATGATATATTTATAGTAACAAAGTCGTAAAAATTGTAGAACTCTTCGATGAGCTCTCACCAGCATCACAACCTTGGACTTCGGCTTGAAGTTCCAGCAAGTTGCACCTTGCTGACAATGCACTCTCAAGCCGTGTTCATGTACATTTGCACACGGTAGTATTTTTGCACTTGAACACGGCTTTAGTCTTTTATAAATTAAACACTGGTAACGAAATAAGTTTCAAGATTTTAATAATTATTAACTCGAAATTTCCATGCACATGATTTAATTTTTAGAGTTTTGATAGACCTACATTGTAAAACTATTTTATAACCATTTTCTGCAAAAGAAAACGCCAAGCGCTGCTGCGCCAGTGACGATGCCTAGCTGAATGCCATAATCTGTAATTTTCTTCCAGTTTGTTAACGTCTTCTTTGTAGTATTTGCTTTTCCCGGGTACAGTGTTTTTGCTAATTGTTTGCTTTGTTTATAACAACTACTAACTGAACGCATTTGCTTGACACCATAGTTGCTATCAGGAATTTCGTCAGCAAAATGTACTCTGAGGTGAGACACACTGCGCGACTTTCTAGTTTGGCTTTTATCAGATTCCAAACCGTGTAGTATGTACAAAGAGTTATCATTATGACGTATAGTTCCATGACCCTTTTTGACCATGGCACCGTCACCTTCGCATGCGTTCCGGCGTGGGCTTTGGTCAAGCGCCTCCTTTTCGTATTTTCTTGCCGATCTTCTGCTCTCATAACAAAGGGCAGTGATCATCTCTTGACCATTCCAAAAACACTCCACGGACAGATCGTCATTCATGGTCGTCAGTTCTCGATTCGGCTCGTCTTCCTGCTTCAAAACGTCTTTTGCTTCGCGGCTAAGCATCAGCCATTTATAGTGGAATGTCTCGTCGCTCGGGAGAAACAGCGCGACTTGCCATGTAGCCGCACCGACGTATTCCGCTATGACCGCTCTGTCGGTGTTCCATTCTCCCATCGCCTCGTGGGACCCGGTCAGTGCTAGACATTGGGCCACAGGGTCGTGAGTGGGGACGTGGACGAGAAACAGGACTCTCACCTCACTGCCCTGATATTGCATCTGAAAATGAATAGAAAGTAGAGTATGGACAGAAAAACATAATGGAATTGATCCAACTAATTCATTACGAAAGCTTGCTCATGCAATAAACAGATATTTTTTTAGCTGTTTTAGCTGAACATTTTTGATATTTTTCTTATTTTTGCTCAAAACATAGATTGTGGGTACGGCGAGGCTGTTCTAACGAGTACCCACGATCTATGTTTTGGAGCAAAAATAAGAAAAAAATAGGTATATCCCTGCAAATTCTAGTTTTGCTATATAAAAGTGGGGTTCAAGGGGGTTTACATTACACGACCCAACACAGACATCAGACGGAAAAGGAGAGCACAAGGCATCATACATGAATATATCTATCTTCATATATTGAGTCGAACAATTTCTGATCATCATCTCAGGTGTGGGGTGGGTGCTAAATTTTGAATTTAGCAAGATGGGGAGAACATTCGGGATGGGCCATTAAAACTAATTACAAGAAGCTAAACAGAGGCATACTAAAACGCATACCCCTGAGCCCCTGATCTAAATAAGAGCCTTGAACTCTTCAGCAGTCTTTGACGAGACCACTGAAGAGGGAATTCCATAAATGGATAGTCCTAGGGAAAAAAAGAATTCTTCAGAGCATCACTATAGGCCATATATCTTGTGAATTGTAAATCCTGGTACGTCTTAAGTTGGGTGCTGGGGTCAGATATTTATCAAGAGACGCTGTACCGGAGTGGACCTTGTAGAAGAAAGTTAAGGAGGACTTCACCCTGCGGTCCTCCAGGGATGGCCACTCGAGTTCGTCCAACATATCGTCGACGCTACTCCTGTCCCGCCATCGCCTGCAGGTCCACCTGGCTGCTGTTCTCTGCACTTTCTCCACCTTTTTGTCTCAGTTTCATCATAGGGATGCCAAATAGGAGCTGCATACTCGAGCTGAGGACGAACCAATTTATTGTATGCAACTTCCTTTGTTTGCCGAGGTGCAAGAGCCAAATTGCGCCGAAGGAAACTCAATGTCTTAGTTGCTTTGCAAGAAATTTCAGAAGTATGTTGAACTCATTCCAAGTCGTCAGTGATAGTAAGTACAAGGCATTTGGCGCATCGAACCTGTTCCAGAGTAGTTGAAGGTAATTTGATTGCTAGGGAGGTGCCGGGTCACCCTCATTGATTGACATTTGGCGACATTGAATTTCATTTGCCAATCGGTCTCCAATTGTGCAAGGCTATTCAGGTCATCTTGTAGAATCTGGCAATCAGTGAGTGATTTGATATTCCTATATAAAACACAATCGTCTGCAAAGAGACAAACTGATGACCTGATATTGTACGGAAGGTCAATATCAAGAAAAGGACCGGTCCCAAGACCGATCCTTGCGGGACTCCAGATAAGTCCGGGACTGGATCTGAGGCTTGGCCATCTAACACCACTTTTTGATATATAACAATATGCAGTAAGAGCAAGACTTAACTTTTCCCTCAAGGTGATCAACCGACTGGCATAAACGTATAAAAGATATCGTGCAAACAGAAAATAACAGGCTAAGGCCAGTAAAAAGGTTCAGAATTGTAGGTTTAAATTGACGATCCGCGTGATTTTTTAAATTATATCACACCAGATCGCAGGCAGTCCAAATTCATCCACCCGCTGGCATACAGACAAATCAGCACTTCTACCAATTACTGCAAGTATAGCTTTTTTCCAAGAACTGTAGTACATTGGAACGCTTTACCCATCAGTATTGTCATGCTCCCCACCGTGGCACACTGCAGTCATGCTGTTTGCCAGGTGGTGCATGTGTCTCCCTAATCACCAGATTCTGTTTTTATCTTTAAAACTATACTAACACTCTTCTTTCACTGTAAAAATCATTTCAGTCACTTCACTTTTCTTTTATTTCAGCTAACCCCCTTTAGCACTTGGTATTCCGGAATTCCTTCTGAAGTCCTCTGATGAGGTTAAGAAGTAGTGGAAGATAGATAGATTATATAAAATTATGGATAACCAACTTGCGCTGCGACAGAGACATCATAGAATACGAAATGGAGCCAGTATATAACCACTATCAGATAGTCAAAGATCGCTTGCGTGAATCTGAACATTGCATTCTGAAAGATTTGAAATCGTGGATGACAACGAGCTCAGGCCCCGAGGTTATAAAACTTTCTTCATGCTCAACTCAGCTGAGCTTAAATTTTCAAATCCTCATAAATACTAAAATATGCCAAATGTATTGAAATTGAAGGTTTAGAACTCCAAAGCCTGTAATTTATCCTGCTCATAAATGTTAAAATGCCAACAATTGTTGGCATTTTAACATTTAAGAGCAGGATAAAATGCCAACAATTGTTGGCATTTTAACATTTATGAGCAGGATAAATTTTAGTCTCAGCTGAGCTGAGCATGAAAAAAGTTTTATAACCTCGGGCCCAGGTGTAGTATTGTCAGGGTGGCGTTCCTTCAGTATTCTGATTCTGGCCCGCAGTGTAGACATATTCGCAAAATATTCGTTATATGCTAACGTAAGATGAATAAAATGAGAAAACACATTATTACGTGTATGGTATTCTTATTGTCTGGATATAAAATTATTGGTCTTTTAAATGTATATCTGTGCCTTTCGTTTTCGTTTCAGTATAGTTCGAAGGAGGGCGTACATACATGAGACACAGCTTGCATAAAACCCACAAAGAAAGGCAATGTGAAACTTAAAAGTAAAGCAAATGTAAATTCTTTATTTAGAGGGCTACCCATTTGGTTAAAACCAGTCTTAGCACTAATTTTATATTAACATGTAATCAATATATCAGAATCAGAATAGTTTACCGGTGAAACGTTAAACTGACAATAACACACCAGGGTATTATATAAAGAAGTAAACGTACCTTGTATGTTTCACCCGATGACGTGATACCGTATTGTCGTTGATCGTTCTTATGTGTAGCGCAGATTCTTTTATGGCATGATTGATACGTTGTGTCTCTTACACTTCGGATATCAACGAAATATAGACGTTGCTAAGAGACGACGCAGCACGCGTAATTTAGAAACGTCGGAACGTCAACGTCGTTGTGTAAAAAATTAAACTTTTTTTTTTTTGGCGACGTTTCATCATTTGCATGCTAATGAAAATGTGTTGAAGCTGATTATGTATATTCGTAACGTTTGTTACCCTTTCTGATTTAAATCATGACTGGCTTTCTTGGTATTGAAACCGTTATAAAAACTTGTCCATGCAATATACAGAGATATTTTTTTCAGGTGTAAAAAATGAAAATTTCATTGGAAAAATTTTGATACATTTGATACACAATGTATTTTTAATTGATTGTGGATACACGTTAATTAGAACCGCCTCACGGAGGTACCCACAATTTATGTTTTGGACCAAAATTACGAAACAGGTATACCCCTGTAAACCCATTTTCACATTATAAATGTAGGGTTTAAGGGGGGGGGGGGGGGATATTTGACGGACCTGTTTTCCTGATGTTTTTTTCTGGTGTACATCACTGGTTTGAAGATTTAAGTTTTAATATTTCGTCGAATGCTTAAGTATGTATTGTAATATCATATTGTAACTTTCAGTTGCCCTTGCATTCTTTTAAGACATAAAATGTAAATAAATAGTGAATGCTATGTGACTGCAATTTTTCAACCCAGCAATTATCGTAATAGAGTAGAAGAAAGTTCAATTCTGTGGCATATTATTAACATTTATACCCTGTAATCAGCATCGTTTAGTTTTCAATGTCCTTTGACACATCAAAGATTGACAAACAAGGGAATTTGGATGTTAAATCTAACATTGTTAAGTAGAGTTACCCGCGTGACATGTTATTGTGGACTTGTTACCAAATGGTTACACTTATTGCGCATAGATGTCAGTTTAATACGTACATGTAAAATATGCATAATTTTCTTAAATAAATATGCATGTCGGAAAAAAAAAATATTCAAAAAGCCAATTCTATTTTTGATCATTTTTTTTTTTTTTTTTTTTTTTTTTTTTTGCGAGGCTCTCCCGAGAATGACCAGAAAATAATAAAAAAAAAATCTGACCTAAGCAAATTCGTAAAGAGAAACAATAATGGAATGCGGGTTTTATTCCAAAGACGACCAGAAAGAAAGTATCAAGATGCAGAGAAGACTTATAGTTGGATGCCTAATACTTACTGTCCATACACCATCTTTAAACCGGCCTCGGTGGCTCAGTAGGTAGAGTGTCCGCTCCGAGATCGGGAGGTACCGGGTTCGATCCCGGGCCGCGACAAATTAAAGTCTTTAACAATGGTACTAGCTGCTCCCCGCTTGGCACTCTGATTTTCGGGGTAGGGTTAGGGCTGGTCGCTCCGGTGTCAGTATAATGTGACTGGAGGTGGTATCAGGTAAAAGTGTCTGGGATCTGATACCACAGTGAGGCCGCACTATAAAAGTGAGCATTGAGCTCCCTGTCACAACCAGACACCGTCGTGATATGACAGATAATGTTGAAAGCGACGTTAAACCCGAACAAACAAACAAACCATCTTTTATAAACCGACTTGTTCAAAATCTCCATTTTCTGAAAAACCTCCATCAGAATATGGCTGCCACCCATTCAGTGCATTTAAAGTCTTTTTTTTTTTTTTTTTTTTTTTTTTGGGGGGGGGGGGTGAAGGGGGTGGGTGGGGGGGGGTTGAAATGCACCAAACCAATACATAAGTGTATATTATACATAACTGAGCTCCAAACGCTTAAAATCATTCCACATATTTGCAAGAATTTCAATTTTAACATGTTTGGATTATCTCCCTTGTACATGCAAAATGCCTTTCTAAAAAGATTTTTGGCCATAAAATTTTCATTAGTAAACCGATTTTGCAAGATCTTTGTGGCATTTTTTAAGACTTGGAATGAAAGAGGATGTCATGATCATTTTCTGGAGGTATTTCAGAAAAGGGTGATTTTGAAAACGACAGTTTCTGAAAGATGGTGTAAAGACAGTGGAAGTAACATTACGAAAACTTGCCCATGCAATATTTGGAGATTTGGAGATTTTTTTTTCAGCTGTGAAAAAAAAAAAAAAAAAAAAAAAAAAAAAAAAATTGGAAAATTTTTGATATTTTTCTTATATTTGGTTCTAGCGAGTACCCGCAATCTATGTTTTGGACCAAAAATAAGAAAAGTAGGTATATCCTGCATACCCAAGCTTCACTATATAAGGGGATATTTCCTGATGTGATGGATTATAAATTTGTATACAAAATTTTGCATGTAGATGATACGTTTATACATGTACTCACTGCAAAGGAATCTTAATCAAAACTGCAAAAATAAGTCATCGTCGAAACTATTCAATAAATAGCCAATTTCACATGGATTTGCATTTTCGTTTCGTTTGGTGATATGCCTCGCCTCGAGAAATTTGCTGCTTTAGTTTCCAGCAAGGTACAAGTTAGACACAAATCAGTCTGGTCGAATTCAGAAACAGGCCGGAGAATAGAATGGAAGATTCAGATTTTGTAACGTGTTGATTTTGTAACGGACAAATAAAGGTGTTTTAAGATTCAGACAGATATACTGGCTCCTTGTTGCTTTTGATGTTCCCGTATGTTTGAAGGCTTATAATGTGATACGAGTGAAAGGCATACCTTTAAATTTCGAGACCTTTGATCTGAATAGTAAAACCGTAATTATTGCATCGACCAATAATGTACAATTTATAACAAAATATTGTGATGCATTCAGTACATTTTTATTTTTCTCTCTCAATCATAATCAGATTTGTGGGGCCAATTACAATTTCAATAACTAAACAATGGTTGGATTAGGAAATTGTTTTGTACATGGAACTGGAATATTTTGTAACAGGCTTTCGCCTTTTTCTAAGACTGGCAGCGTACATGATTGTTGTCTTATGGATTCCTGGTAACACTGATTTTCATCATACTGCGGGCTTTTACCATCATTTTGCCAAACAACTTAGTAAATCGAGGATCGTACGATCCGTGCCAAATTTGTTATATTATCCTCCCTCCGTTGATAAAGTTTTGTTTTATCATCATCATCATCATCATCATCATCATCATCATCATCATCATCATCATCATCATCATCATCATCATCATTCTCTTCCTCCTCCTCATTATTATTATTATTTTTATTATTATTATTATTATTATTATTATTATTATTATTATTATTATTATTATTATTATTATTCAATAATAATAATTAAAAAAAATCTGGGTTGTAACAAATGCATTTTTTTTCCTTCTCGACATGAGTGAAAAATTGTTAACTTGAGCATTAAACCTCAATTCAAACATTTTTCTTTAGAAGATAAAAATAATTGTTAGATCCTTTGGAAGCAGTAAAACATTGAAAGCGAGAAGATGGGCCATATTGTACAATTTCGGATAATGAACCTTCGTCAGTGACCCTTTAAAAAACTGGCAGCGAAAGCCAGACATTTTTTCTGCAATTTCAAAAATTTACATCGGTGAAGTCTAAATCAAAGACTTGTATTCCCAAAGGGGCCAAATAATCAAAACACTGTTAAGAAAATGATTCTTAATGTACAATATATTTGAAACACTCCAAATATATTCACTGATCCCAAAGGATCAAAAGAAAAATATAATCTGCACTATGGATGATGTACGGGGAGACTTTTTAGGGCCGCCACACGGCACAACACCAGCTGCAGTAATAGCAAATAAAAATAATTGTTAGATCCTTTGGAAGCAGTAAAACATTGAAAGCGAGAAGATGGGCCATATTGTACAATTTCGGATAATGAACCTTCGTCAGTGACCCTTGAAGTTAAAAAGGGCTTTAGGCAAGGTTTGCGGCGATATACAATTTCTACATCTAGGCTGTTTTCTAAACTGCTACATACGACCTACAATAAATGAAGTGCCTAAAACGATACTCCAAACGTTTAAGAATTATAAATATTTATTATCCCAGAAAGCAATACAAACTCCGTTGTAGACAGACACTGTGAAAACTTAGTGTTATTACCTCATAAATATACGATTATTAACTTCATCTAAATTCCTGTTAATACCAGCCAAAGGAAGTTTGTCGAGAAAAAAATACAGTCTCCTCGTAAATTACGATGTTGTTTTTTCTCTCCCAGTTATTGAACCACTTCGTGGGGAAAACCAACTATCTGCATAGGCGCAAACAAAGGCGCATGTTAGCTTCGCAGTAACTGCGAAGCTGATCAGCGCCTTAGTTTTCGCTACACGGATAGTGCAATTCCTCTTCTACTAATATCCAAAATTTCAAGATTCTAGCTCTTTTCTGTGACTGTACAGGTCGGTTTGTGTCGGACCTGTTCGAAAACCACATTGTTGTTTTTTCTCTCCCAATTATTGAACACTTTGTGTCTGGCTAGTTTAGCCAGACATAACAATAACAATTTTGAAGAAATAAAAAGTAACGAATTTAGGTAATCTAATGCTCTCGAGGTTAGATGAGTACTGTCCGGCTAATAAATCGACCAGCTATTTCTGCCGAAGTTCTGTATAAATTTTTTAGACAATGGGGTTCAGTATCCGGGTTCCTATTCTTTTGAACGAACCGGAGATTCTAGTCAACGTCAAGAAACTTCCAAATTTTAATCTGACTTAAATTCAAATTCATGAATAAATGTATTTAGCGAATCACAAGTCACAAAAGAAGTATAGAGTGACAATGCGTACCGTCAGTAAAAAACTGGAACATCGGGATTCTTGCCATTTATACCTGTAACAGGTCTTTTCTGTCTTTTCAGCGATCATAAGACGATATCCTCTATGTCCACTGGGTTGTATGAGTTGCTCAGAGATGAATGGCTGTATTAGTTGTGGTCCTAACTTCTATATGTTACTTTCTTTTCAGCGATCATAAGACAATATCCTCTATGTCTACTGGGTTGTACAAGTTGCTCAGAGAGTTGCTCAGTTGTGTTAGTTGTAGTCTTAACTTTTCAGCGACCATAAGACAATATCCTCTATGTCTACTGGGTTGTACAAGTTGCTCAGAGAGTTGCTCAGTTGTGTTAGTTGTAGTCTTAACTTTTCAGCGATCATAAGACAATATCCTCTATGTCCACTGAGCTGTACAAGTTGCTCAGAGATGATGGTTGTGTTAGTTGCAGTCCTAACCTCTATATGTTTCTGTCTTTTCTGCAATCAAAGGACAATGCCTTCTATGTCCACTGGGTTGTACGAGTTGCTCAGAGATGAATGGCTGTGTTAGTTGTAGTCCTAACTTCTATATGTTACTGCATTTTCAGTAATCATAGGACAATATCCTCTATGTCCACTGGGCTGTACGAGTTGCTCAGAGATGAATGGTTATGTTAGATGCAGTCCTAACCTCTATATGTTTCTGTCTTTTCAGCGATCATAGGACAATACCCTCTATGTCCACTGGGTTGTACGAGTTGCTAAGAGGTGAATAGATGTGTCAGTTGTAGTCCTAACTTCTATGTGTTACTGCCTTTTCAGCGATCATTGAACAATATCCTCTATGTCCACTGGGCTGTACGAGTTGCTCAGAGATGATGGCTGTGTTAGTTGCAGTCCTAACCTCTTTATGTTTCTGTCTTTTCAGCAATCATAGGACAATATCCTCTATGTCCACTGGGTAGTACGAGTTGCTCAGAGATGAATGGCTGTTAGTTGTAGTCCCAACTTCTATATGTTACTAACTTTTCAGCAATCATAGGACAATACCCACTATGTCACTGGGTTGTACGAGTTGCTCAGAGATGAATGTTTGTATTAGTTGTGGTCCTACATTCTATATGTTACTATCTTTTCAGCGAACATAGGGCATCATCCTCTATGTCCACTGGGTTGTACGATTTGCTCAGAGATGAATGTTTGTATTATTGTGGTCCTAACTTCTACATGCTACTGTCTTTTCAGCTATCATAGGACAATATCCTCTATGTCCACTGGGTTGTACGAGTTCCTCAGAGATGAATGGCTGTGTTAGTTGAAGTCCTAACTTCTATATGTTATACTGTCTTTTCAGCGATCATAGGACAATATCCTCTATGTCCACTGGGTTGTACGAGTTGCTCAGAGATGAATGGTTGTGTTAGTTGCAGCCCTAACTTCTACATGCTGCTGGTTAGGAACGGAATGAGACAGACCGGAGTGTGCACACACAACTGTCCTACAGGGTTCTATGGTGTCAGGAGGTCCAACTTCAGCCAGTGCTATAGTAAGAATTATTTTATTCTTAAGTTGAACCATCATGAAACATATGCTCCATGAATTTTGAGGTCATCAAAACGGGGGATGGACTGGCGTAGACTGAGGTAAAGCCTTGGGCCTAGTCAACATTGAGATAATCGGGTGGTTAAAATGCTTGTTAAATGCAAGAACAGCTGTAGTACATTGTACGAGTTTAATGAGTTTTGACGGATGACAGACACAGTCATGTACATATGTAAAACGACTGAACAGGGAAATCCACAATAAAGGTCAATAAAGTATCATATGTTCACAGAAGAAGAAAAAATATGTGAATAAATAATGTTTTCTCAAATATTCGTATCAAAACACGTACACCAATAAAATTATGTCCGTGCCGCTAGAATCCATCCAAACAGATAATTATGTAATTTTAATGTTGACAAGTACATCAAGCTAGCATATACTTAACAAAATTCCCAACGCACCTAGTAACGTTTTGTTAAATATTTCAAAAAGTCTTCAAATTCTCTACACTACGAAAACTTGGCCATGCAATATACAAAGATTTTTTTTTCAGCTTAAAAAAGTTAAAATTTCATTGGAAATAATTGGAAACATAGATTGTGGATACACGTTAGAACCGCCTCGCCTCGCCACAATCTATGTTTTGGAGCAAAAATTAGAAAATAGGTATACCCCTGCATACCCCAGTTTTACTATATAAAAGTGGGATTTTAGGGGGTATACTTTACACGGACATGTTTTCATGATGCATGGTGAAAATAACCATTTTCAAACAGAATGCCGAAACTTTTTCGCAATCGGTTATGTCGAATATAATCGAACTTTTGGAAACCGTGCCCTTCATTCGAACAATCGAAATCTGCTAAAATAAAAAACAGAATCGATACGCCGGTGAAAATCGCAAATTAAGTCCAAAAATCGTGATCTGTTCAATAATGTTATTGAATTTGAGTAAAACGTACAACACCCATTGAAATGAAAGTCAGTTTTGAATAGAAAAAAAAAGCGTCTCAAAAAGACTTGTAATAATAATAAAAAACAATTTGATTTATTAAGGATCCAGATCGTTTTATATTACACAGACAGTACCTGGTGGATACTCGAACCCCATTGCTCTTACTAGCACTAAAAGCGATTTCGTATTGATTGAATATGGCCCGGTCACAATTTTAATACAACGCAATGGACTAGGTGAGAAAACTATTCCTTAAAACAGTCATATGTCTCCTCTATTAAAAATAAGAAGAAGTACTTCATCAATCCTACAAGCGTTGCCATGGCAACGCCCAGAAGAACCATGGGTAGAGCATATTTTGCACTTTTTGGTCTATTCTTGACCATTTCTGAACATATTTTTTATTTTTTAAGTGTCAGCCCACACGACGAACAAAATGATACTTAGCATACAATATCTCTGGACGATACTTCATAATTATTTCATAACAAGACATTGTTCGTCGTGTGGGCAGGTAGTTGAAAATGATGTTGAATGGTGAAAACTAGACCCAAATTTGCAAAAAGTGGTATTTCTATGCTTTTCGGAGCGTTGCTATGGTAACATGTGTAATTTGAATGTGATAGTTGTGCTAGAATTTATAAGCAGGGGCCTATACCTGCTATGTGCAATACTTTTCTCCTCAAAATTCAAAAAAAAAAAAAAAATAAAATAAATTTTTTACCAACACATGAGGCCGAAATCAGGCCTTAAATTCCCTAGGCCTGCATGTGAATTATTGTTAAGTGCAACGTCTTGGAACGACAGACAGACGTCTCAGCTACGATCAGAGGCAAATTTTTGTCTCACCTGTTTTCGGAGGTTTTTTATCAAAGTTGTACCCTTGGCTTTGTTCCACTTTTTCCAAAATCTGTTGGTCATACAGTTTCGGAAAATATATACCTTTTTATCATTCTATGCCACAGAATTCCGTTATATCCAAAACATTATTTCATCTTCAAAAATCATGAAAATTTAAGAAAGGGGAGCTAACTTTTTATTTAGGAATCGGATTTGGCCGAAACATAATATAATTAAAGCTGATGTGTATACCCTGGTTACAAATAAGTTTGGACAGAATAAGATTAATAGCTAGCTAGAAAATAAGAAAACTTTGTTTTCGCCATTATAACCCTATGGGACCTATCCGTTGCCATGGTAACAAGAGTTTTAATCCGTTCCACCCTATATTCTAATAAAAGTTTTGTCCTGATAAAAGTATGCTTCATGTGAAATTTGATGGCTCTGGGTTTATTGGTTTAAGAAATTTTACACTTTTTGTTGTCGATTTTTTCTCTACGGACAGGACATTTTTGACCGAAATAAAAATTCCATAATTCTACATTGTCATTGGCGTTGGTATAATATTTTTCTCATGACAATTATCAGTTCTGAAGACTCCATCCCCCAATGTGGTTTTGAACATCCAGAAGTAAAAGACGTTATAGATGTAATGTATGGGTTACGGACAGGACACTTTTTCGTTACATTGTATTCAGTACTTTGGGATATAAATTTATATCCAGCGATAAAAGTAAGCCACACTACTGGTTATTGTTACTGATTAGGTATGTCCAAATATTGTTTATAACCCATTGAAAGTAGAATTGGATGTAACAGTCTGACTTATCAGGCATGTCACTCCGTTCTCATTTTAAAATATCTCAGTTTGGCACACGTCATCAGCTTTGGTAATCATGGCATAACTCAAAAACAAATAGTCGTAGCCCATTCAAATAAACGGCAGAATAAACGGGATATGATCGTTTACTAGCCACAAAATATTTTATATGCGCATAAAGTGTCAGTTTCAATCCCTCATACCCATAAAAAGAAGCAATTTTCAAGTGAGAGAGTATAACACCTGTTTTTGGGGTATTTTTGGCTATATAAAATTATACTGCGAAAAAATGGCTTGTCCAATCAACATGAGTTTTTTTTAGGCCAGTTTGAATTAATTGATCTTGACATCCTGCAAGTCAACTTAAGTATATTAGTGTTGACGTTTTCATTACCCAACCGCATAACACTTAGTAAATTTAAAATTGTCATCTGATCTAAGCTGACCCGAGAGGTAAAGGTGACTGAAAATGTCAACATAAGAAGAAACGGTAGACGCTGAAACTAGAGGTACCATGATATCACCATGCGACTTGTTAGAATGATAGGCGAAAATAAAATGCTATTGTTCCATTGATTGTAAACGTATTTTAAACGTATCTACGCTAAACGAGCTACCCTCTACTTTGCCGAACGCTCTAGCGAATTTGTAGCGACAGAGATGCGAATTCTTTATTGTGACTTCCATTTGACGAGCATCAATGTGTCTAATTCCATTCAAAAATTACCAAAAGGCAGTCATCACGATCAGCAGGTTTTAGCATGATCCTTGTATGACGTGGTCACGTGGTTAAATTTATTTGAAATTATCTAGTCTTTATGCGCAAATGTTCGTCAAGGAATAGTATGCAAAATTTGAAAGCAAAATCTTTAATGAAACGAAAGTTATTTAATTTTTAAAACGGATGCGTTGGCATTTTTGCCAAGTGTATATGTCTGGGATAACAAGCCCGATTAAACAGGCCTGTATTATGGTTTATGGCGATTTTACGGCCCTTAACTTTAATCCTTTGGCAGCTTTTCCTTCGTTGATTTAAAATGAAATAAAATATAATTTCTGGATTTAATTTTATGGTCTGAACTAATAATAAATACGTATTTAAAACGTAAACAAATATTTTAGAAGTCAGAATTTTCATGTTAAGGTACAAGTAGGCAATGATCAGGCAATGGCGCAATCAGAAATTCCCACTCCACAAATCGAGGATTGGGAAAAAACTAAAATGACACTTAGGTACTTATACCAAAAAAACATATCGTAAGCCGAATGAGCAGCTATTCCCCAATAGGCGACCTCTCAGTTGCCCGAACTTAACTAAAAATATGAAACATATGAAAACATAATGCTCAAACAGCAGAAAAAATCGACTCCACAAAACAATTAGAACCACTACAGAAGTATCGCCTTGGTAAAACGATTTTGAAGTAGTCTTTTTAAAAGGTCAGCTGAAATATGTGTAACAAAACTGCAGACGAATATTGTTGCTTTGCATCTATTTAGAGAAAACACCATTTGAGCCGCATCTTGAGAATACCGAAAATGTGTTTTTTTAACAGGTCCGACACAAACCGAGTTGTACAAGCACAGAATATGGCTGGAGGATGGAAATTTCGGATTTAGAAAGTAGAAGGACTGTACCATCAGTGTGATGAAAACAAAGAAGCTGATCAGCTTCGCAGTACAGCTTCGCAGTTACTGCGAAGCTGATCTGCGTCTTTGTTTTCGCATATGCAGATTGTTGGTTTCCCCACGCGGCGGCTCATTTAAATATCATGCATTTACCTTCTTAATCGAGCGCACAGACCCACGATCGGCTGGAAAATAATCATCTCCAACCAATGGAACTGTTTTTCAAGTGGACCTGCTGTGCGATGCCCTTTAAAGATTTAAGCTCACTGTGCAGTCTACACGCATGAAACCGTTCAGTGAGAGCCACTTGGAGAAAATTCTGCTCTATGTATGTCTTGAACAAACTGCTCACTCACTAGAGATGATTTGCTCTCTGCTTAAAAGCATATACAGTTCGCTTACCTAAGCCAAAAACACCACGGGTGCAGCTGTATAGGGACCACTTTGGATCTGTTCTTTTGGGAGACATTTGAGCCACATCATGAGAAAACAAACATTTTGCATATGCGAAAACAAAGCCGCAGATCAGCTTCCTGCTCTGCGCCTTTGTTTTTGCTACGCAGTTAGTAGATCCCCTCTACTTTGTAAATCCAAACTTTCCAGCCCCTAGCCATCTTCTGTGCCTGTACAGCTCGGTTTGTGTCGGACCTGTTCGGAAACCACAGTGTTGGTTTTTGCACGAGGCGGCTCATTTCGGAAGCCATGATTTTCTCCAGTCGAGGCCTCAATTATCACTGCACATGGTTGGTTAATCAACACTGGAATCACAGCCATTGTGATCATGTGCGTGAGAAAACCAACAATTTGGGTTCCGACCAGGTCTGACACAAACCGGACTGTACAGTCACAGAAGAAGGTTTGAAGCTTGGAATTTCGGATTGAGGAAGAAGAGGGTTTGAACTATCCATGTAGCGAAAACAAAGACGCTGATCAGCTGTGCAGTGACTGCACAGCTGATCAGCGTCTTTGTTTTCGCTTAAACATGTTGTTGGTTTTCTAATGCATTGGCTCATTGTGTTCTGTGATGCGAGTCTAGAACATACCAGTATAGTTGTGTTTGATGACTTCATTGTTCTTGCCTAACCTGTGCCCCATGCTAAGATATTTGAGCCGCATCATGAGAAAAAACAACATTTTGCATATGCGAAATTAAAGAAGTTTTCGCAACACAGATAGTAGAACTCCTCTTCTACTTTTATCCAAAATTAAAACCTTCTAATCTACTTCTGTGCTTGTACAGATCGGTTTGTGTCGGACCTGTTCGGAAAACAAATTGATGCGGCTCATTTGCTGCTCCAGAATTTCTCGTATTGTCATTTCTCTCTTGTCTAGTATCTTGGTTTTAAATATACTATGCAAAATAAATTTAGCAATTTTTGATGTTACATATATTTGTGATCACCTCAGATCAATATTGGACATTTCTTTAATTTAAATGACAAGAACAGTGTCGTAGGCACATGATACGATGAATTTAAAAACGCCATCCTTTAAAGAGGCTTCTGGAACAACCAACAAATACAGAAAGGGTGTGATTGCAAAATTCTCAACCATTGAACAAAATGAAATCAGCTGACTTTTGTTTCGTCCATTAGGCCCATTCTTTTCAACCCCTCTTTATGAACGTTGTTGATTATGTGACAAGTGCGATTTGGTTTTCTCGGTACCAACTTTACCTACCAAAAAACGACGTCAACGCGCCGTCAGTAGGTCGAAATTGCCTTAATTTTGGGTAATTTGGTTTCCATTGATTTTATAAAAACAAAACAAGACAAACTAAGCACAATGCAGCCAATACCGTGGTCAGTAACACTTGAAAGATTCAGAACCATAACGCGTCATGCTAGTTAGATAACGCTGACGTTAAACTCTTTATTTGAGCTCACATTATAAAGCCAAGATAGGGAATTTGGCAAACTCTCTTTATTTTAACATATCGGTATGCATCAGACATTTAAACTCATTGCCGATTTTTGAGAAAATCAGTAAGAATTGTAACTGTAAGGCGATAACGTAGGAGCAAAAGAAAAAACATCGAATTCAAAAACTTACAATCTTAATTTCTCGGCGATAACATTTTGTTTCCAAACGGTTTAAATGTTTTCCTTTATTTTGATGACTAGAGAGTTGCTTAAGCATGATTTTGGTTTCCCACTTTAAGCAGACCTGCTAGTTTTGATCATATGTCTTAAATTGTAACGTCACGTTAGTATCGCCGTAAGGTTTGATTTTTTCGAAATGTTTCACTTGGAAGCTTTTGCCGAAAGGTTACCACTTACGCCCATATTCCAAAATATGACTTTTATTCATTATGTGAAGAGACTAGCAAATGTTACGAAAATTGCTAAATTTAATTTGCCTAGTATATGATTGTATATTTTCTTGATGCCCATTTTTCTCTTTTGTCGAATTTTATTTGCATTTGATCGAAGTAGTCCCCCCCCCCAACCCCCACACACGAAGTACAATAATAGTCAGCGTCGTTGCATTCATATTTCAGTACATTTGTATTTCGCCATGACCAAGTGAAAACAGTATTCGTTACAGTTGTTGTTTTTTTCTTCTAAGAATTCTTTTATAATTATAAAGTGTACACGGACTCTAATGTAATCTATAAGTGATCTTTTTTAGATTCTAGTTGCGAGATCTCACTCCGCTATATTACACATATATGTTCCATATCCCTTCGTTGCGATCCCAGTTGGCTTTTCAATGGTGAAACGAAGTGTCGATAATTGCAACTTTTTCAAGATAAATCAAGAAGAATACACTTCACCAATGCATTACTACCAACATATTTTGTCCGTTTTTAGCGGTTTTATTCTCGTTTAAAAACTTCTGAGTGCACTAAATCGTCCGTATATGTTCGTATGTTTACGCCGAGAATTGACTTCCGACCATTTCCATATAAGGAAAGTTAATTGTCAATTAATATTTAATTGACCAATTAGTATAATGCAGCGCGTGTTGCTGACGTCAAACGCCGCGCGCCGAATTCAAAATGGCCGACCTGATTGACGTCATTTGTAGAAATACGTGCATATCATTGGACAGGGCCAAATCCTGACCTTTCAACTGGAATAAATTAATGTTCGACGTCAGTTTCCGTAAACGTCGGCATATGTGTTCGGCTCGTTCCGGAAACGGCCCCACACGAGTGAACACGATGACAAACAGCTGAAAAATGAATCTGTTAGAAAGAGAAAACGCAGAATTTTGAGGAGAAAATTTTATTGATAGAAACTTAAATATGTGTTTCATCAAATAGCGAAGTGTCGGTGAGCATTTCTTTTTATTAACGATGGAATTCTATGTAAATCAATCGGTGTGTAAAACCACTTGTTTTCGCCATCTTGTTTTACGGATGGACACGAGGCTGAAAGTACATTCGGAATGGTGAAGAGACGTTTCGCTCCATGGAGATTGTACTCATCAGCTGAGTGTACGAGTCTATTTTAGATTCAAGACAGGCTGTTAATATCCTGAGCCCAGTTGTTCAAAACTTCGTTAGCTTAACGTTGTCGTAAAGCCCTCAGTTTGTCAACTATAACTCGACTTCAAAAGCAATTACACTGTTTTTTTTTTACGGAGTGTCTATTGACAGACGTCTGTCAATAGCAAATATTCGGTAAATGTGCTATTATCAGACGTCTGTCAATAGCAAATTTACGGTAAATGTGCTATTACCAGACGTCTGTCAATAGCAAATATTCGGTAAATGTGCTATTACCAGACGTCTGTCAATAGCAAATATTCGGTAAATGTGCTATTGACAGACGCCCAGGGTAATAGCAAATTTACCGACTTTCTGCTGCTGACAGACCAGACACATTATATCCCATTTACATGAACAATGCCCACTGAATAATTTTATACTTATATTTTAACTTTTTGATAAAACCCTGGATGCCGGATGTGGAAAAAGAAATACGAGACCTGTAAGAGAAACAGATACATGTAAACTCAATGCATTTTCTCTTTTTCTTTCTTTTTTTTTTCTTTCTCTTCTTTCTTTATTTTATTTTATTTTATTTTTTTATCTATTTATTTTATTTATTTATTTTTTTTTTGAGAAATGCTGAACTTACAAAATATCTCACGTGTGTGTTTGTGTGTGAGTGTGTTTGCAATCGAACGTCTATGATGCCGAAGTTTCCTTTGCATTTGAAGAAAATCAGTTTTGTCCAGAAATTCAAATTTATTTTCGTTCGTGAATTTCATATTGAGCGTACATGGATGTGATTATTCAAAAGTAATTGATAATGTTTTTCGTCTATAAGATCTCTAATTTGATCGACCTTGATCGTTACAGTTCATGTTATGTTTAAAGCTTTTCATGGTTTATAAACTTATCTCCAGTATGCATGTTTGTTTTTGTTTGTTTGTTTGAGTTGATGCTTTTCGTCCCAGTTAACAGCAATGGTCATGTCGGGACGTTGCCTCCATTTCATGGGACTTTACCCAACATTAGGATGTCATGACACTCAAAATGTGCTTCATAATTATAACCATGCACCAAACTAAGCCAATAAGGTTTATATGTATGGATGGTTTGACTATACCACTTTTCCTGGGCAGGCTCAGACATCAGCGGTTAACCAGTAATCAGATGGTCGGTCAGTAGATTAGAAGCTTTGCCTGGAGGCACAAGCAGCCAATCTATTTCTCCTAGGCCACAATGGGCGGGGGGCCATATTCACACCCGACCACATGTATGTTTTTATTCAAGTTGCGGCTGTCAATCCTTTAGAGTCCATGTTTGCACAACAATGAGGATAAAAGACGGGTAGAATATTGTTCCGCGCACCTTGGAACCATTGCGTTTCTTATTTTGTCGGTATAGTTAAATTCAAATGTATCAGTTGAGTTATGAAAAAAAAGAAGTTATTTTAACTCGGCAAATCTTAACAAATCATTGTTCATCAAGCGCGAACATAAAATATGACCAAATCTAAGTATTTGGAAATGTGTGCTGGTGTGCGTGCGTGCATGTGTGCCCCCCCCCCCCCCCCCAAAAAAAAAAAAAAAAAAAAAAAAAAAAAAAAAAAAAAAAAAAAATACCTATAGACGGCATTATGGTCGATTCGAAATCGAAACTGACAGACACATTTAATGGAAGTTGAGAACCCGGATAAACAACGTTAGTGAGATCAGGGGTGTTGGCTATAAGCTGCGTAGAAACCACACTTTTGTTTTCTTTTTCCCCGGCTCAGGTGTCATAAAACTAGAATACCCCTAACATGTTTTTATAGTACGCATGGCAAACACTTCTCTTTTCACGCCTTGAGGCATATTCACATTCTTTTGCAAATTACGATGAACATAGTCAATTAATCCAAGTTTATAGAAATGCCTACCGAAAAACTGCTTAAGTTGAAATTATATAAATGCAAATTATATGTGCGTGACAAGTAAAAAATAAAATAAAATAAAATAAAATAAAATAAAAATAAATACATATCTTAGTATATGGAAATGCATATTCTCTAACAAAAAAAAAATAATTGTTTCAGATAATACAATATTAGTTTGCTAGCTGCGAGTACATGTATACAGTTTCTGGAATATTTTATACCAAGAAGAAGGTGACAGAGCATCTTTTGTTAAGAACAAGGTCTGTCTATAGGAATGTAGGAAAAAAAGTCACAGGAAAATAAAAAGCCACGGAAAAAGTCACAGATTTGGGTAGGAAAAAAAGTCACAGGAAAAAAAAGTCACAAAAAAGAATTATGCTTTTTCTCAACTTTTGGTTAGGAATAACATTTTTATTTTTATTATACCATTATTATCACTTTATGTTTTGTTTGGATTGATGTTTAGCCTATTTATGTCCCACTTAACAATATTCGGTCATTCCGGAACTGAGCTGATACTTCCTGGGTACTTGACCAGTCATTTGGTAACATGAAATAGGCTTGTTTAAGGACACTGCATGGCAACAGTTTGTTTCAAACAAAGTTCTAAGGAACCATGGTCTGAAACTCTACCATAATGCCACCATGCTCCTCATATTGGGTGGATTCTCATCCATTCAATGTTTTCCATTCTACGGTCATGTTTTGATTCTTATTATGACATTTCCTCATAATTAATTGCTTTCTTTTAACATGAAAATCATGTCCTACTACATTTATGTACTCATTTATGTATTTTCTCTCGGTCTTTCATAATTGTGTGACTTTATTTCCTGTGACATTTTTTTCCGTGACTTTTTTTCCTGTGACTTTTTTTTCCGTCCACCGTCTATAGAAGAGAGACCCTGGTGTGAATTATCGCGGTATAGATTGGCATGCGCGCATCTAATGACACATTTGCTATTTAGCTACGTTGTCTCTATACCATCGTAATCGTAAACATTCGAAGGCTCAAAGTGAGCTTATAATATAGGCATGATCCGGTGTCCGTCCCCGTCGTCGTCCACAATTTCAGAAAGGTCGCAGTACGTTTGCGCGACCAATACGTTTGCGCTTGGCAGATCAACTTGAAATTTTGTGGAGTGGGAATTTCTTTCTGATTGCGCCATTTCCTGATCATTGCCTATTTGTACATTTTTATGTGGAACCTCCTTGTGTAGTGACATTGAACCTGTGTTCGAGATATCTTTGTCACATGACACAATGGCCGCCACGCCCATTATGGTAAAAACACTTAAAATCTTTTTCTCCAG
Organism: Rugalucina vietnamica; assembly: GCA_964017185.1. Taxonomy (NCBI): domain Eukaryota; kingdom Metazoa; phylum Mollusca; class Bivalvia; order Lucinida; family Lucinidae; genus Rugalucina; species Rugalucina vietnamica. The sequence goes on from OZ024873.1 coordinate 49,181,049, forward strand.
AACCGGTGGGCCGATTCCACGAAATATGTAGCATCGGGGACTCAAGCCCATCAATCGTTCAACGCGCGCCTCTTACTCGCTTGGGGCACGTTACTGAAGCAATCTCTCGTAAAATTGGAACGCGCATGTAGCGTACACTGTCGTTCCTAGAACGTGTACCAAACGCGTTCAAAGCGTCTTCAACGCGCATGTAACGCGCATGGACCTTATTCGAAACGTATAAGACACACGCCCGCGACATGCCGGGCTTTGAGAAAATTTAAACATGCTTAAAAATCTTTTTAGCCCAAACACGCGTGGAACACGCACCGACCTACAGCGACATATATCAACGTACACCAAGCGTACAAAACGCGCATGTATCGCATTTCTAACGTGTCTCTGACGTGCTCCTGACGTACGCTGGATTTTACAATCTTGTCGACACGCCCGGTGTGCGTTTGGCTTATAGACTAATGTGTGACTGCTAATCAACATAATATACTGAGTACACACACAGGTCGTTCGCAGTCTCTTGCATTAGATTTCCGATTGGTTCAAGAATTATTACAATGACTTCTCCTTGACCAGCTGATTTTCGCTGCTAACATTTGACATTTCGGAACTTCCGGTTTTTCTTTTCTTGAATATCTCGTAAACGGTTGCAGATATTTTCCTAATATTTTATATTTGGATACATATTGATGATATGCATTGAATGAGCCATGAAAATTGTCAATCTAAGAAACTTAATTTTTTCACCCCATTTTCTGCAATTTTTCAGAAAATTTTTGTTGACAGTAAAATTTAGGGGGTAGGGTAGATTAAACTAAAATATTACACATCTTCAAATTAATTACACTAGTTCGACGTTAATTTTAGCAGCAGTGTATGTGTACATGGTCTTCTAAGTCATTCGTTGTGTCTTTGGTATGCTGGTTTTAAAATTTTAGGTGGTTTTATGAAATGGGCTTTTAGAAACAAAACAGCCGAAGAAAGGCTGAAAATGGCGATTTTCAAGTTGTCGGCTCTCTCTTATATGCTCACTACCCTATATATTTCTTTTTTTTTTATTCGAACAACATTACCAAGTTCTATGTTGTGTGAAAATATAAGAAAAAGTTTGAATCAACAAATATGGGTTTGGCACATTTTAAATTATGGATATTTTCTGACTTTTCAAACATGGGGGTAGGGTTGGAAAAGGAATCGTAAAATTTTGTCATCCACTTCAAATTGCAAATTTTTCTATGCTTTTGGTCCAAAATAGTCTGCGTTACATAAATATTATGATTTTTGAAAGCATTCTTAGTGTATTTTTGTTCCAGAAATGTATGTTTCAAAGAATTAAAAATTAAATCAATTTTACCAAATTTAAAACATGGTGCTCAGAGGTCTCATTCAGAGGCCTGTCGCTTGAAAAAATGCACACTACCCTATATTTATTTTGTTTTCAAATGTCTTGTGTTGTATTTTGGAATAAAAAAAGAGTAGTTAGAAAAAAAGTTTGAATACTTTTTCAATGGCAGCGAACATCCTTAAGCAATCTGCCAAATACTTTTGCCAGGCGTCTGGTAATAGCAGATACACCGAAAATTTGCTATTGACAGACGTCTGGTAATAGCACATTCACCGAAAATTTGCTATTGACAGACGTCTGGTAATAGCATATCTACCGAGTATTTGCTATTGACAGACGTCTGTCAATAGACTCTTCCTTTTTTTTATTATTGAAAAACAAATGTGAGAATGCAATTAATTCTGACATTTTTTTTTTTCAGCAAAAACGTACCAGTGTATTTGTAATATTGCCATTTGAAATTTTAACATCGTTAATTTTGAACAACTGGCCCCTGGCAATCATAGAGACAGAAAAAATCGTACAAGCGGATGAACTACCATACCATGCATTAGAGCCATTTTCTAAACTATTTTTTACTTATTTGACCCGCTTCAGGCATGATTCATTTTATTTAGACTTTTCTGTGTAAAAAAAATTGAAATTGCAGTATATTAATCTGGCTATCGTCGCCGGTTTATAAAGGGTCACCGATGAAGGTTCATTACCCGAAATTGCGCAATATGACCCATACCCTCCCCTTTGAATGTTTTCATTGCATCCAGAGTATCTTACTTCTTATATTTAATATTCCTTTTGATGCTTTCATCTTTAATTATTCAAGCAAGTTCAACATTCTCGGTCTATTTCCAGGGTGTAGTATAGATCATTGCGAGGCGTGTTTTAGTCGGACCTACTGTACCAGATGTACTCCGCCACATGTTGCCTATAGAGGGGAGTGTATAGATGGGTGTCCTAATGGACTGCACTACGCCAACTACTCTAAGGATTGTAGAGAGAAAGGTTAGTTAGATACCCTTAACTCCAACCAATAGTGTGTCTGGCCCTTTACTTGAAGTAATAGCATTCAGACAAGCTGACGATTTTCTTAACATATACAACTCTCTTCGCTGAAATTCGACCTTTGACCTCTGATTCATGGATGAGTATGATTATCTATATTTCCTTCTGGTCAGTGCTTTTTACTGTTCATAACTTTCACTTATGCACGTACAAATTCCAAATACATGTAAATATATACTGTCTTCTTTGTCTATTCTATTATTGGCTCAAATATTTGTTGTTGCATGGCTTTTACTTGTCCTTGATAATAAATACTCTGCTGATTTTCTAGTTGACTGTATGGTAGGCCCGTGGTCCAACTGGGGCAGCTGTAGGCGGAACGGTCAGACATGTGGCTATAAATACGGGATAGTTTCACGAGCAAGATCAGTACTAGAATATCCATCACCCAATGGCGACCAGTGCCCTACACTCACAGAGAATGTATGCTGTCGAATGAGGATGCGGCATTGCGCAGGTAGGGCTTGTGTTCACACAACCGCCCAAGTCCCATGGTACATGTGAACTTCCAAATTTTCATGATCTTTTCCTTAAATTATTTTGAAACCTATTGTAAACCAATACGCCGCCATGAAATAGTAGCACATGCACACAATAATTATTCTTAACTACTAGTCGAATAGTTAATTATAATTAAGAGAATATAATAACTGAAACCAACTCATTGAAACTCTCTGACAGTTAGTAGCACTATATGCTTTTGTATGTCAGAATTATATGTAGATCTTGCTTGAGCACTGTCACGGAATACATTTCAGCTTAAAACTCAACATGACCAATACTTACGTTATTCATAGAAAAAAAGCTACTTATTGTCAAAATTGCAACACTAGTTACTTATTGTATCTGAGTAAGATTTGTCATTATTTTTGAAATTGTATTCATGAACAGTCTCTCCCATCTACGAACTCTACTGTTACTTTCTATAAAGTTATTAACGACTTGTGCAGGACAACTGCGCACCCACTTCAGAGGCACTTTGTAATTCCTGGCAATTCATCCGGAAATTCTGAACTTTTTCAGATCTGATAAGTAATCATTCAAATCATATAAACCTGAGCCGGATATTGCCCAAACCCCACAAGGCTAGACGTCGTAAAACGAACAAGACAAGACGTCGAAAAAAGAATAGAAAAGGTCGCAAACAAAGAAAGCATCGTAATGGTCGAAAAGACAGAGAGAAAAACAGACGAAATCAGCGAAAAGGAGATAAAAGAAAGAGACGAAAGAAGGACAAACGAAATAAAATTAGAAAACACAATGAAACAAAAGCATGGTGGAAGCGTATTTGTCGGCGCAAGGTCGTTTTTAACGATTACTTTCGTGCATATACATACAGTTAGAGAAAATGCTCCTCCTTGCTTTGTTTCATTAGGCTATCTGTAGACTTATTCAACTACCAAATGTCTAGAACACCTTAAAATAAGTAATTGCAGTAAATAAAATAAGGATACATATCAAAGTGGAACAAAAAAGGTTTTGGGCAACTTATAGATGTATTTGTGTCAACTAGTGTTGTTACAAAAGCCTTAATACAAATGAATGTTGTTTAGTACAAAAGGAAAATTCTCTTTGTCACAATCATTCGGAAAGCTACAGTCTATAGAAAAATATAATGATAAATTATAAACTTTTAATGATAGCTTTATGACATCGTGTCATGATTCATTTTAGAATCTAGTGACCGTTATATCTCTTTAAGCTGTTAACCTATATTTCCGGGTGATAAAATTTTGCAGCTTGTTTGATGCTGCTTTGTCAATAGTAGTTTGAACAAGTCTACACTAGTCTTTAAGGTGCTAAGAGACAATGAACGAACTGGTGATTATATATCCACCAGGTGAAACACAGTCACACACGGACGAACCCCCAGGAAGTAGACGGTTAAGAAATTTACCAGTGGACTGTTCATCTTTGAGAGATGCTGAAACAAATAACGTCGAAAGCGGTGAGAGTGAAGATAACGGCGATCAAAATACAGAAGATACAAGAGTCACAGATACACAGAATAACCAGAACGACCCAACTTGAAGTGTGTTAGATGCGCAGATACAGTGTCGGATAAAAACAAATGGACAATACTTGTTCAAGGATAATAAAAGTTATACTCAATGATTAAGATGTATTCAGACGAACCAATATAAATTGGTCGGATCCATATCTAAATGCAGTTCACGGTGATCACACATTAAGTTTGTATTGTTTTATGTAGGGGATAATACTCATGAAACTGAAACTGGAGTATGTGAGTTTGAGTTATGTTTCCTTGTGGTGATATTGCTTTATTGTAAGATCTTTTCTAAAAATGATGTTGTATGAGTATTTTGTATACTTTGTTTCGAAGGGCAGTGCAGCATTGCATGTCTCTGTGTAAAATATTCATGAGATAATTTATCTTTCCCCCCGAGACATTTATGAATACCCCTTGAAATAAGTCATTAACACTTTCGACGTATTGAAACGAACGAATGCAATGAGTAACGCTACAACCATATTAATCTTGGCATCTCATCAATCAACTTATTAAATTTTCTGTCGACTTTGTACAAGGATGTTACGTTAAATTCGGGGTTTTCGATGTTTGTTTTTTTTTCACTGCAAAATACGTTAAATTGACTATTGTAAGTTGACTGTACAAATAATAGTAGCTAGTTTAACGTTGTTGGCTAGTGCCAGTAAACTGTAAATAGCCATTTTGGCTACTGACAGTAGACTGTTAATAGCCACCCCGTTTTAATCAATATACATTTAGAACCTGCCCTCTACAGTTCACAGATATGCATAATGAGTTGCCCGGTCGGATCAAATGTTCGACAGACATACATGTAGCATTCGTGGTTCAAAAATATTCAATGTGAGGTATTTAGTCAGTTCAGATAATACTCAAATATATGTTCATATATTAGGTAAATAAAAAATTGTTCGAAACGGCCACCATGTACATTGGTATAGCTATCGGTTTTGTTATGATGGGATGGTATGATACTCATAAATTGTGATATTGTGCTTTCGTTACGTTATGTTCACTTGTTGTCATATAGTCTTGCTTGTTTATGAAATTTTAAAATGATGTTGAATATTATTTGTTAAAGGGGAAGGTAAAGGCTTTCAGTAATTACTTAAGTGATTGATCTGATCCTAGGTACGTCATATACAAAGCTTGAAAAATATACTTGAATCGTCTGCACATTTGCTATTTTTGTAAAGGATCATGTCTAATGATAACACCTTTTGAATGAGATATTAATTTATTGTTTGAAATAATTGGTGCCCTCGTTTTCCTACACAGATAGTACAACCCTCTTGTTCTTAAATCCGAAAATTTCAATCTTATAGCCTGCTTCTGTGGTTGTACAGGTCGGTTTGTGTCGGACCTGGTCGGAAACACAGATTTTTGGTTTTCTCATGCATATCTTAAGTCTGTCTGGAAATGAGCCGCTTCGTGGGAACACCAACAATGTGGTTTCCGAACAGGTCCGACACAAACCGGCTTGTACAAGCACAGAAAAGAGCTAGAAGCTTGAAATTTCGGATTTAAGTAGAAGAGGAATTGTACGATCCAAGTAGCGAAAAACAAAGGCGCTGATCAGCTTCGCAGTTACTGCGAAGCTGATCTGCGCCTTTGTTTTCGCCTATGCAGATTGTTGGTTTTCCCATGTGGCGGCTCAAATAACACGACTCAGGGCAGCAGTTCTTCACATTACGAAAACTTGCCCATGCAATATACAGATAATTTTTTAGCTGTAAAAATTGAAAAAAAAAATGTTGGAAAATTTTTGATATTTTTCTTATTAGTGCTCAAAACATAGATTGTGGGTACACGTTAGAACCGCCTCGGCGAGGCGGTTCTAACGAGTACCCACAATCTATGTTTTTGAGCAAAAATAAAAAAAAATAGGTAAACCCCAGTTTTACTATATTTAAGTGGGGTATAAGGGGGTATACATTTCACGGACATGTTTTCCTGATGAATATTCAGAAATAAATTGACAACTCTTCTTATTTTTGAACAATCGTCACTGGCAAGAAATGGACAACTGGATGAACTTGTTTATAATCTATGTTAAGAATGTGTATAAATATTTAGTATAAACATTTTTCCACCTCGGTTTTTGGAGTGGGAATTTCTTTCTGATTGCGCCTTTTCCTGATCATTGCCTACTTGTACATTTCTGTATATAGAACCTCCAGATCTTGTTATGTTTTATGCCTAAATTGATTACATAACATATGGAGCCAAATTTTTAACAAGCGTTTTGCTGATATTCGAGTTTCAAAGATTCCACAAGGAACTATATGGTTAATAGTTTGTACTTCTATTTGTAAGTTATGAAAGAATAACCATTTTTGTACTAAGGCTGAAAATTTAGTGTCTTTATGAGCACTAACTACAAAGTTACACCCTGATTTTCACTCATTGTACATTTTAGAATTTCATGGTAAAGCGCTTGTTACAATGTAAAACTAAGCATGTTAGTGTTACATTGCAAGAAAACTAATATTGTACCAGGATGGTTTTACGACCAATGCTTTCTAGTGTGTTCCTTCATGGGGTAAGCATGTCTCAAAGCACCGTGGAGTCACCAATGGCTTTGTATTCTGCCAAAACGTGGGTTGGCATTTCATCATAAAGTTTCATGATTTGTTCATCCGGAACAAATACTATAGTGGGCTAAATTAATTGTTAGGCAATGACTCACATCTTCTCTTCTTGGTATTCCAAGCATCTTCTATAGTGTTTCAGTCATTGAAATTAACATGCTAATAAAGGATGCGAAAAAATAGCATTTATGCAAGGCAATGTTCTTTGTATTTATTCTGTATCCACCATGCACATTATTGATATTCGAGGAGTGTCTGTTTTTGAATGTCCTGGGGATTCCCTTGACTTAAAGCCTATACAAGAGAATTGAAATATCACGAAAAGGAGCTGTGAGAATAAAAGCTTCTCAGTGAAAGCCCCAGTCCCCTATGGTATTTTATGCCGAGAAAAACCATGAATTGTATGATTATATAATGCCAACACCCGTTTTGACAGAATACAAAGCCATGGGTGACTCCACAGTGTTTTAAGACATGATTACCTCATAAAGAAACTCGAGTATCAGCGAAAGTTTTCTTAAAATTTGGTCCCATATGTTATGTAACCAATTTATGGCATACAACATCATAAGAGCTGGAAGTTTTATAAACAGAGTAAATATGTTTATGTTTACTCATACTTAACACATTATATAAACATATTCACCCAGTTGTCCATTTCTTGTCAGTGACGATTGTTCAACTACAAGAAAAGTTGTCAATTAATTTCTGAATATTGCAGGGGTATATTAAGAACTGAACGCAGCTGTATGGGTATGTCATGTACGTCTTTCTATGATTATAATATATTCAGTTTTGTACTTTTGTATTTATTATGAAAAATGTCACCAAATTCATATTCGTGAGCTGTAAATAAACTGTTGTAATCTTTAGTGTGAAGTCATCTTTATTGTTCATCCATTTACGAATGTACAAATACTGGCTATTTAGACTGGAAAATATACATAACGTCGTTAATACTAAAATATTTATGTCAGAAATGTTTCGCTTTTAGATCATATCTCTCCAGGATCGTTTCAACCCTTGTGTTTTATTCCTGCCTCCTTGTGATGAGAATATAATGTCCTTTCATGCTTTTTAAATTTGTCATTTGATTAAAGACATCATCCTTCAGCTCTCGTTCTGATTGACGTACGTCTTGCTTCTCCTCAGTTTGTTGAAGATGTTTTGCATCGGGTAGATCTGTTTCTTGTTTTGATTCAATCTCCTTATCTCCCATTACTTCCTGTACGGTTTCCATCATCTCAATCGTTTTGAGACACTCGAAATTAAAATTTGGACCTACAAAAACAGCACAGACTTATTTTATTCACAAGTACGAGGGGCGTTCTTTAATTCTTGTCATTTGCTTGATTACTTTTCCCGTGGACTGACAACGAAAATGTTGTTTATACTGTATGTAGTGAAAGCCCAATCTTTTCTGATCAGATAAGTATCAAAATCGTTGCTGTCTGGCACAGGATTCTATAGTAATTGCATTCTAAAACAGTGCACAGTAATGACACTGCGTTATTTTCCAATTAATTTACATTATGTAATTTCGATCACAAGTATAGAAAATGCTATAACATTCGCAACACTAAATATAGGCACACTTCCATTTTACAAATAAATTTGCTATTTATGTGAGCATCAGAATACACTTTTGTAGAATGTTTTCACTTTTACTGTATGGAATTATTGGCCCTGCTTTGTGACGTCATAATAATTTGAATACACGCCATTTAAAATCACTGCACAGGTAACGCATTTCAATATTTTCATATTTTTCAAATTGGATTGTCTGGTGAATATATCAAATTTATTGTTATCTTAATTTTGTCTAAAATGGTCTAAATGGATGTTCGCTGTAAATTGCTAAACTGGAAATTTAAAAATTACGACAGGTTTAAGGTAAAGCAGGCGCATTGTTTCTAGGGGAGCTGTTCGTCTCTATCGTAATAGAATCCTAGTCAAATTTTCTGATTGAAAACGTCTATCAAAACGCTTCTTAAACATATCAAGTAAATAGATTTTGGGACGTTGTAGGGGTATTAGCACATGATTATATTGTGGTATGGACGACTCTTTCAAAGGAATTTTGTGTTATTTTTCAAAATGTTACAAATAATAAATCAAGGTTTTGGAGGATGAACAATCCAAAACTTTTATCAATGGAATAAGCAAAAGTGTGGTACAAATCAGCATTAAAAGTTTTGGATCAGTCATAACCTGGAAATGAAATTATGAGGCTCTGAAACCACTATACCGGGCTTCTTTCAACTAAATAATTCATAACAAACAGGTGTAGTGCTATGTTACAGTTCTCGTAAATTGCAATTTCTGTTTTAGGAAAATAAGATTTCGCCTATGTGTTAGCAAGGTAATGAAGACTCCGCAAGTATAAAATTGTTCTTCTAACCGTTCTAATTCAAACATTATTATAATTTTTGTGACTGGCTGAAGTACGTGTATGCAGTGTCATAGAGGTACCCCTCTTCAGAGACTCAGTTTGCCATGATTAATTGTATCATCTTAAAATCGTTGGGTGATTTCAATATCGCAAAGAACCTATCTATAACTACCAAGTAGTTTTCTTCTGGTAAAGATGATGGTTTAGGAGAAAACGAGTCGATGACAAGAATTAAAGAACAACCCTCGTAATATGAAAATGTGAAAAATGTTTTTAGAATATGTAAATTTAGATGGGAAGTGTAATTATAATTGAAGTACCAATTTTATTTTGATACTTCTACAGTGTAATTTTTCTGTTTTCTACATTTTCTCAAATCGATACGAGATACACGTGTTTTAATTTAGGCGTTGTTGCATAATTCACGACGTTGTACCAAAATATTTTCGAACATAGTTATTCTGACTTCATTTTTATTTGCAATGTTAAAATGATGTTTAATCTAAACTTACCAAATAACCTTTCGATGGTCGATTGTGGCAAGTTGTGAGGAGGTCCTAGAACAAACAGGTAAAAACGTAATCAATACAATGGATATTTGGTCTTTAATTGTTGATTGATGGTCAAACATAGCATCAGGAAAACATGTCCGTGCAATGAACACCCCCTTAAACCCGACTTTAATATAGTAAAACTGGGGTATGCAGGGGTATACCTATTTTTCTTATTTTTGCTCCGAAACATAGATTGTGGGTACACGTTAGACTCGGCGGTTCTAACGTGTACCCACAATCTATGTTTCGGAGCAAAAATAAGAAAAATATCAAAAATTTTCCTCTGAAAATTATCGATTTTTGACCTGAAAGAATTACTGCATATCATATGGGCATGTTTTCGTAATGGACACTGGGCACCTCCTACAATGTGAGCCGTGACGCGAGTTGATAGTGAAAGTGGAATGGCTTACAGAACATGATTCATTTAGCATGAAAATATATAAAAATGATAATGTTTTCTTATAATATTTCAACCCAAAACAAAATCACTTTCTGATGATTTAAACTTGTACCTGGGTACACTGTTTCATCATATTCTGTAGCATATAAAATAAGTCGACAGTTCTGTGACATCATTGAGGTAAGATGGTCAACATATCTGAAACAGATAGAAAAATGTGGCGGAATGATGACCTAGAAGAAGAAGAAGAAGAACTAGAAGAAGAAGAAGAAGAAGGAGGAGGAGGAGGAGGAGGAGGAGAAGGAGAAAGTCAGAAGACAGACACAATATATAAAGATAAAGAAAGTGAGGACTATTGTAGACTTTAGTATTGTATATGAACGGGATGCTGACGTTTCATGACGAACTTTTATTGGGGTAGTTTTAAATGAGATCCAACAGAAATAAGCTATTAGGCCAAATTTAAAATTATTTCTGTTTGTCCTCTCCCTATCCTGTCTAGGCGTCAGGTCAGATTATCTTGGCGTCAGGTCAGATTATCTGCTACTGTAACATGTAATCAGTACTACCTGTTGCCATGCGGTGCAGATGGGGCTCGTTAGCCGTGGACGGCAACCCATCTAGGAGTTTGCTAGTTCTCTACACAAAAACCTAGCTGGGCAGGGGGAACTCATTAGTTTTGGTTGACAGTCCTCCTAGGAGTTTACAGGTCTCTAAACAAAACCTATGAAAGGGTAGATGGAGCCCTTCAGCTGTGGCCAGCAATTCATCTAGGAAAAGGTAATTCCAAAATAAAACCTGTGTGTCTGGATATGCCTGGTCCAGATACGCAAAGACTGTTTCGGTAGACGGAGCGGAAGAAATCATCAGATTCAACGGTTCAGAAAGCGATACAGCAACATGTTGTGGAACATGCAGAGCGTGATAAGGCACTATAGATGTTACGGTCATCCACTGCATCCAAACCTAACTCCAGACGTCTTGACCTGTGTCTTGCCTCTGGTCACAGTTGGGTGAGGACGAGTGAGTGAGGTTGACGCTGCGCACCTCTTCCTCACTATAATCCAATTTCATAGCGCACGTCATCTTATTTCTCAACACACAAGCACTTGCATACACAACAATTTCATCACACATGCACCCACATACCTACAAAAGTCCTGTGGCGATGGGCGAGCGGCGAAGCAGCAGGTGTAGGACACACTGGGAGCTGTAGTTGCAGACCTGCACGCAGGCGGCTCAGTTCTATATGGTCGTTTTCCGTGAGGAGAAGCAGTAAGCGAAATTCGGCAGTCGGCTGAGCGACTGAGCAGACCTATTTAGGACCGCACTGCTCACCCCCGTAGCATGGGGAAGGGGCTAGAAAAGGTGCCCTAAACAATTGCCTGCTTCAAACCCCCTGGCTGGTTAACCGCGATCAGCGGGGATCCCTTTTTAGCGGTCGAAAAAATAAGAAAAAAACAAAGATAATCCCTTTGAGGATTGGCGCATGGAATGTGCGAACATTGATGGACAGTGCTGGGTCAAATAGACCGCAGCGTAGAACGGCCCTTGTGGGCAGAGAACTTGGGAGGTATGGAATTCAGATAGCAGCTCTGAGTGAGACTCGGTTAGCAGATGTTGGGGAGATCAAAGAAGTTGGTGCTGGATACACCTTCTTCTGGAGTGGACGCAAAAGTGAAGAGAGGCGTGAAGCAGGAGTTGGCTTTGCCATTAAAACAGAACTTGTTGGTAAGCTTTCAGGATTGCCAAAAGGCATCAATGACCGCCTAATGACATTGAGACTTCCTCTGTCAGGCAATAAACATGCAACTATTGTCAGTGCCTATGCACCCACGATGACCAATCCAGATGAGGTTAAAGACAAGTTCTATAATGACTTAGATGACATTATTTCTGCTACACCCCGTACAGACAAACTTATCTTTCTTGGAGACTTTAATGCCAGAGTTGGTACAGACCATCAGACCTGGGAAGGAGTTATAGGTCCAGAAGGTGTTGGAAAGTGCAACAGCAATGGTCTCTTGCTTCTAAGGAAGTGTGCTGAACATGATCTTCTAATCACCAACACAGTCTTTCGTCTACCTAACAGAAATAAAACATCCTGGATGCATCCCCGTTCCAAACATTGGCATCTCATAGACTATGTTATAGTGCGGAGAACAGATAGGCAGGATGTCAGAGTGACAAAGACTATGTGTGGTGCAGACTGCTGGACAGACCATAGACTGGTTGTCAGCAAACTCAACCTTAGAATCCAGCCTGCGAGGCGACCTCAAGGCAAGAAAGCTGCTAAAAGACTGGATGTCTCAAAGCTGAATCAAGACAGCATGCGACAAGCTTTCTTAACAGACATTTGCAACCAACTGGATGCAATCAATCTCAGTTCCGAGAACCCCGAAGAAAACTGGACAGTCTTCCATAAAACAGTTCATTCTTCAGCTGCTACTACTTTAGGACATCCATCTCGCAAACATCAAGACTGGTTTGATGAGAATGATGACGAAATTCAGAAGCTTCTTGAAGAAAAACACAGATTGCACAAGGCACATCAAGATGATACTAGCTCAGTATCCAAGAAAGCAGCCTACAGCAACGTTTGTAAGACAGTCCAGACCAAGCTTAGGGACATGCAAGATTCCTGGCTGAGGAAGAAAACAGAAGAAATTCAGTCTTTTGCAGACAGAAAGGACATGAAGAAATTTCATGATGCACTGAAAACCATTTATGGCCCTAAGAGTTCTGGAGCCACCACATTACTCAGTGCAGATGGAAACACTCTTCTCACAGACAAAGAGGCTATCTTGAAAAGGTGGGCAGAACATTTCAATAGTGTGCTAAATCGACCATCAAGCATCAATGAGGATGCAATTGACAGACTGCCACAGATAGAGTGCAATGTTCTGTTAGATGAATTTCCAACCGTCATGGAAACAAGAAAAGCAGTTCAACAACTGTCTTCTGGCAAAGCTCCAGGTGCAGAAGCAATTCCTGCAGAGGTTTATAAGGCCGGGGGGCTACCCATGGCAGAGAAACTGACCGAGCTGTTTCACTGTATGTGGAGGAAGGAGGCCATCTCACAAGAATTTAAGGATGCATCCATAATCCACCTATACAAGCGGAAAGGAAATCCACAAGTCTGTGAAAACCACAGAGGCATTTCCCTCCTATCGATTGCTGGGAAGATACTAGCAAAAATTCTGTTGAACCGCCTGAATGTTCATCTTGATCAGAAGGGACTTATCCCAGAAAGTCAATGTGGATTCCGAAAGGACAGGGGGACGATAGACATGATCTTCACAGCAAGACAGCTTCAGGAGAAATGCCAAGAGCAGAATGTAGATCTATACATGACGTTTGTCGACCTCATCAAAGCGTTTGACACAGTAAGTCGTGATGGACTGTGGAAAATCATGGCCAAGTTTGGCTGTCCACCCAGATTCATAGCAATGGTGCGGCAATTTCATGATGGCATGCAGGCACGTGTGCAAAATGATGGAGAGTTCTCTGAACCCTTTGAGGTAACAAATGGGGTCAAACAGGGCTGTGTTATGGCACCAACACTGTTCAGCATGATGTTTTCTGCCATGCTCATGGATGCTTTTCAGGACAGTGACACTGGTTTTCCAATCAGGTACCGTTTTGATGGCAATATATTCAACCTTAGAAGGTTGCAAGCAAAAACTAAGGTGCAGACCGATGTGCTAGATGAGCTCCTCTATGCAGATGATATGGATAAGAATGCCAGCTCAGAGGCAAAAATGCAAAGAGCCATGGATCAAGTCTCACAGTCATGTGATAACTATGATCTCACAATCAGCACAAAAAAGACAGAGGTTGTACACCAGCCAGCACCTGGAAAACCGTACAATGAACCAACCATCACTGTGAATGGAGAAAAACTGAAAGTTGTTGATAAATTCACCTACCTGGGAAGCACTCTTTCCAGAGCAGTGCACATTGATGATGAGGTCACTGCAAGAATTGCAAAAGCCAGTGTGGCATTCGGAAGACTCCGTGCAAATGTCTGGGAGCGAAATGGAATCAAGCTTGACACCAAGCTGAAAGTCTACAAGGCTGTGGTACTTCCAACCCTCTTGTATGCATGTGAGACCTGGACAGTATACCAGCGTCATGCAAAGAGACTTAACCATTTCCACTTAAGCTGTTTGAGAAAGCTGTTAAAAATCAAGTGGCAAGACAAGATCCCAGACACAGAGGTCCTGAAGAAAGCAGGGATGCAAAGCATGCATACTGTCTTAAAGCTAGCACAGCTAAGGTGGACCGGCCATGTTATAAGAATGCCTGATGAGCGACTTCCAAAGAAAGTCTTCTATGGAGAACTACAAGAGGGAAAGCGCTCTCAAGGTGGCCAGAAGAAACGCTACAAAGACACCCTGAAAGCCTCTCTGAAGGATTTTGACATACCAATTGGGTCTTGGGAACAGACTGCACAGGAGCGATCAAAGTGGCGAGGTCTCATCAACAAAGGAGCAGCTCTCCATGAAAAAAAGAGAATCTGTGAAGCTGAAAGAAAGCGCAGAGAACGCAAAGCCAATACCAATGGGCCACCAGCTGATTCAATGACATTGACTTGCTCTACTTGCAACCGACAGTTTAGAGCTAGAATTGGCCTAGTCAGCCATCAAAGAACTCACCAACACACACGAACCTATTCAAGAAATAATGATGGTCTTTCTCATTAGTGAGAGACGAACCACCATCCTGTCTAGAAAAGTTGGGTAGGTAGGTAGGCTTTTTTTTAATGAACTACTGTATTATGCGTTATTTTTGGTCAAAGGAATTAGCTACAATTTTGTCAAAGCTACTCACAATTACAGTTGCATTTTATGTTTTGTAGTGCTTGAACATAATAACAAAATATCCAATTGGTGAGGAGGGTCATGGTTTAAATGAAAACACATTACTTTCAAGGGAAAACAATTTATTTTATACTTTACAGTGAAAACCAATGTATATCAAAACTTGATAAAATTGGTATTTTCATTGATATGAAATTTCACTGATATCAAATCTCACTGATATCAAAAGTCACTAGTGACTGATATCAGCCTATATCGTCACTGTAGATTTTGGATTACTTCTGATGTTTCCATTTACTTGACGTCATTAAATGTGTCTCACTTCAGAAACTCAAACGCCTATAACTCCGTTATTTATGAACGAAAACATAAAGTGTGGGTATTCATTTTCTTAGTTAGAACGTTAGGAACAACGTGGTACCAAAATTATTTTCAAAAATTTTTAGTTTTTTGCATTTTCATCGCCTGCCTTGTGAATTGGAAAATGCCCGTGTATTGTATGATATAAAAAGAAAATTTGCTTTTTTTTTCGGTGAATACCAAATATATTTCATTTCGTGAGTTGAAAACATCAAACTTTTCACTCGTGCTGCGCACTCGTGAAAATTCTGATGTTTTCAACTCACTCGATGAAATATATTTGGTATTCACCTCAAAAAAGCAAATATCCTCTATTTATCTTCTGACAGAAACATTTAAACAAATCTGGTGAAAGGGCAATAATTTTTTTTGAGTAGGCGCCATTTTTGGTGAGTGGGTAGGGAGAGGGCAAACAAACAAATTTCTATTTTTGGCCTTAGAAAAATTGTATTAAAACAAAGAGACTTAAAATCAACCTCGGCAGATCTGATGTGTTTATGGATGTTATAGAGCCGGAATCCACCATAGCACCACAAGGTCTTTCCACATCTCTACAATATACAAACATAAAGACAAGGTCTTTCCACATCTCTACAATATACAAACATAAAGACAATGTCTTTCCACATCTCTACAATATACAAACATAAAGACAAGGTCTTTCCACATCTCTACAATATACAAACATAAAGACAATGTCTTTCCACATCTCTACATTATACAAACATAAAGACAAGGTCTTTCCACATCTCTACAATACACAAACATAAAAGATTGCCTTAGTTTCAACACAATTGTCACCGAACATATCACTCAAACATTCAAACTAACACGCTCGTAAATCGTTTTAAAAGATATTTGAAACATTGCATGCGAATACAACGAAATAATGTGTTAGTTTAAACCGTGAAACAATGTCCTGGGTACTTAATGAATCTATGAGACCAGGACATCTCAGGCAAGTTTTCAAAATATTGAAGTCTCATTCGAGGCTCTGCCTAGGATGAGATTTGAACAAACTGAAAGCGAGCACGAGATTTCCTTGTTGATGCCTCAACAACATAATTGATTATCTTTCGCATCCACCTCTTAAAACATTTTGAATATGCTCCAAGTGCTGTTCAGGCAGCCATTTTGTTGGCAACAATACGGAAATTAACCATTTGATCCCATTTCACAGATTGAAGTGAAAAAATAACTTTGTATTTGCACTCACCTTACAAAAACATCAAATCAGCATTTTTTGTGCATAAAATTCTCAGCATTATTAAGTTTTGATTTTTTTTATTAAAGCAGCAGACTACAATTACTCTTGATAACTTCCTGAAACTAACACACATACGCATTGGTATTTAACTCTGACAGTTGACAAGGAATAAGTAAGCAACCATAAGGTGTATATTTATACTAGCTAAAAAAGAAATGATTGACATTTTGAGATAACTGAAAAGTGCTAGCTAGTACTGGGATAGAAAAATCCCTGGCGGACACACAAAAGGGATACATGTATGCTTGTCAGGTCATCCATGTTTTGCTTAAACATTTTATTATATATACTGTGACTTTTATTGATAATGAGCTTGATATTGTACATACCCGTTGAAGCACAGAACGTCACAACAATATAACCGTATCTTGCCATCTTCAGTCTGTCACAATAAAATATGAATAAAATAATAAATATAAAAAGTGTATTATTTAAAACGAACATTTCACAGATAATTACTTATTAGAAGCAAGACAATAAGTACTTGGTGCTAAATAATTAAGAAGTTGACGTTTATTTGAATGCTTTGGAGCAAATTAGTTTCGTGGACGAACGAGTTGTTTATGTTACAACTACCCCTTCTGCAATCATGCTAGAGCTGGGTAAGGATACGATTGTGTTAAACAAAAAGTCTGCAATTTAAATGCACAGCCATGTAAAATTCGTGACTGCGAGTTATATTAATTGCGATGACTATTAAACAAATCCAGCCGGAGTTGATCCATATTAACAGTTTTTATCCTCATAAAGGACTACTGGTTACCTGGCTCCGAGGTTATAAAACTTTTTCATGCTCAGCTTAGCTGAGACTAAAATTCATCTGGCTCATAAATGTTAAAATGCCAACAATTGTTGGCATTTTAACATTTATGAGCAGGATAAATTACTAGTTTTTGAGTTCTGAACCTGAATTTTCCACCAATTTTGACTATTTCAACATTTTTTCATGCTCAGCTTTTATAACCTCGGGACCTGGTTACGGAATGGTTACCTTATATAACGTCCCATCAATTTTATCCACCTTCTCCTGTAAACACTTCTGTTTCAGCTTAGAATCGAAGAAATCTTTAATGGAATCTGAATTGCAATCTGTACCGACAACTTCATAACCTAGCTCGTAAGCCCTATAAATTATCAAATTGAAGCGTCTTGCAATCATGGCATGCCGCATGCCAATAGATGATTATCTTACTTACAAACTTTATTCCCCATAATCGTATAAGGTTCTTGTATGTTTAGGCCATCTTTAAATGATTCTTTGTTTGCTGTGCTCCTACCCATCAATTTCAGAACGGTAGGTAGGTAGAGCATCTTTTTTTTTTGGTAAGCCAGAAAAAAGCACTGAAATCAGTACATGAATATGATTATATATATCTAAAGATAATTCATTGTTGAAATATTGTTTAAAACTAAATTAGGAAGCTTTGATTAGAAAACTTATCTGAAACTGAGCTATTGTTTTTAGTTAAAAAAAAAAAACAGAGTGGCCATAATTTTTTTTGGTATAGGGCCAATTTTGATGGGTTTGGTAGGAGCACAGCAAACCAATAATTTTAATGGTCGGCCTTAAGAACCGTATTATAATAAATCTTACTACGTGACACCAAGTTAGGATCTACGTTAGCTACTGGTACATGGCGGTTGTTGAGGACTACAATTCATTATGATGACAATAAACTGTCCCAGTGGATAATAATATAAAACAGCAGTCACACAGTAGCGCATAACCCAAACGCGCGCCTCTCAACACGCTGAAGACTTTGGACGTATAACTTAAACTCGCTTTAGCAGTCACACACTAGCGCGTGACTGAGGCGAGTGCCGGACGTATAAAAAATCTCAAAGTTTTGGAGTACGGTTGTCATACGCCCCACACACGCTAAGCACGCGCTACAGGCGCGCTTCGAACGTTCAACGCGCGTTTCACACACGCTTGTGGCACGCTACTGAAGCCACATCTAAAAAAATCCGAACGCGCATGGAACGTACACTGGCGTGCTTCAAACGCGCACCAAACGCGTTCAGAGCGTATTCAACGCGCCTGTAGCGCGCGTGGAACTTATTCGGGACGTATAAGTCACACGCACGAGACACGCCGAGCTTGTAGAAAATTTTCAACTATGTTTAAAAATGTTTTGAGCCCAAACGCGCACGAAACGCGCAGAGACTTTTAGCGACGTATAGCGACGCGCGCCGGAGTACACCAAGCGTACCCAACGCGCTTGTAGCCAGTTTTGAACGTGTTTCCGACGTGCGTCTGGCGTATGTGGAATTTTGCTATTTTTTCAACACGCCCGGCGCGCGTTTCACTTATACGCTACTGTGTGACTGCTAAGCTGTTTCTTTGCAGTCGGAGAACATTCTATTGATACATGTACGTACCATTTCATATCTGCTGAATTCCCACAGCACGGAAAATACACTGTCTTATTATCTTTGCCTTCAAATAGTCTGTCAGCCAAAGCCACTAAATGTCTAAAACAAACATAAAACACCAAAAGCATAATCTCAATTACCGAATAATTACCACGCGTGTCCGGTAGCATGAGACCTGGTTGATGTTCACCACTATAAACCATTACTATCGAACACACCATTGTTGCGATTTCGTTTATGCTTAATTTTGTCTTTATAATAATGGAGATTAATATAATGCAGCACACATCGAATGGTGATCTCGCCAGTATTTGAAGATGCTAATGGTTTTTGGTACGCAATACGTATTTGCATCTATCTAAAAGCAAACAAAATGTACTGATCACTATCAACATACTGTTCGCGAAAATAAATTTATATGTTTTAGGATGACACAACTTTATATTCATCGTGTATCTTACTCACTCGTCCGGCTCTACTGATGCCCAGTGATCTTTCATTTTCTGAAACCATTCGCTCCATTCTCCCACAGTCCATATCCCAGCTTTAACCTGCTCGATGGTCGCCGCCATATTTGTTTACAAATCAATACTGTGTAAAATAGAAGTTTTGCTCTGATTGTCAGGTGCAATAAACTAAGGTTATTGACTTGTCTGTGCGGCGAAGTAATCGGAGAATCTGAATATAAAATCGCATTTTACACAAATTTTTAGTATATGCATGCACTGAGCGTACTGTCGTAATTTATTTTTTATTTTTAAACATAGCGAAGCTTGTCTTATACATCTTAGTTGTTCATAATTAAAGATGATTCCGTTTTCAACCCCTTTTTTATTTTCAACGGCCTTAACTTCCATTTTAATCGACCGTCTCCTTATTCGGAAAACCACGTGCGCTTGTTGGAATCATTGGAAAACATGCCCATGTAATCTACAGATTTTTCTTAAGCTGTAAAAATTGAAAATCTTCAGGAGAAATTGTTTTATATTTTCCATATGTTCGCTCAAATCATTAATTGTGGGTACGTACTATTTTGGATCAGAAATAAGATCAGAAATAAGAAAAATAGGTACATGTATACCCCTGCAAACCTAATTTTTTCTATATATAATAAAAGTGGGGTTTAAGGGTTTTACTGTTCATGGACATGTTTTTTCTGATGATAAGCACAGAAGTCAAGTTCTTAACTCATTGAATTGTGTGTAGTATTGAGCTTCTCTTACGACTTACGTATCCGTCACAAGATTCAATTTGGTTTCATATGGTACATATCGACTGAATTATGCTTCAAAATGAACCTGCTTGACAAATGAGTTCATGTCGATTCAGTGGTATGGAAATGGCAATCGCTGTTCGAATTTATGTACATACAAAATGACATTTAAAGACAATCTGGTAGGTGCGCAAGTATACAGCTACGTTCAGTTATTAATATATCCGAACAATATTTAGAAATAAATTGACAACTCTTCTTCTTGTTTTTTGAACAATCGTCACTGGCAACAAATGGATAACTGGATGAATTTGTTTATAGATTTTGTTAAGTATGAGGGTAAATATTTACTCTGCATAGAAAAATTAAAGATCTTTTGATGCTTTTGATTAAATAATATATGAAGTCATTTTTTCGCAGGATATTCGCCTTTCAAAAATTCCAGAAAGAGACACGATTAACGGTTTGTAATTTTATTTGTAATTTATGAAAGAATAACCATTCATACAAGGTTGAAAATTTTGTGTTTTTAAGGGGCTCTGTTTACGAAGGATGCGAAAAGAATCTAGAATCTATGTTTATGCAAGACGATGTTCTTTGTAATAATTCCATATCCGCAAAACATGAATTTCTTGATATCAGAAGAACGTTCCTCTTTGAATGTCCAGGTGATTTCCTTGACTTGAACCTAATATGTTTGGAATACCATTAAGAGGAGCTGTGATAGATAGCGTAAGAACAAAACAGCTTCTCTGTGAAAGTTTCGACCCACTGTGGTATTCTGTACTGAGAGTTGTATGATGAAATGCCAACCCGCGTTTTGACAATATACAAAGCTCGAGATGAAGCCACAGTGCTTTAAGAAATGCTTATTGCATGACGGAATCCACTAGCAAGGTTTCTTTGTACAAATTTCCTGGTGGAAATAAAGCTATTCATTTTAGATGGTTGGGGCCGGAGCTCCTTGTCTGTTGCTTGGCCAACCGGGGCTCAACTGGTGTTTTTCTTTTGCTCACGGTTTCAGTAAGTTATTCGGCACCCAGGGATCGCTTACTGAATTTGTGAGTCCTCGTTTTTGATTCAT
Source organism: Rugalucina vietnamica (assembly GCA_964017185.1). Classification (NCBI taxonomy): domain Eukaryota; kingdom Metazoa; phylum Mollusca; class Bivalvia; order Lucinida; family Lucinidae; genus Rugalucina; species Rugalucina vietnamica. The sequence goes on from OZ024873.1 coordinate 49,202,524, forward strand.
CATGGTGGTGTTCATGATTTATTTGTTTGTCCTTGATGATTCATTGACACCACGAGGACCAAACAACGAACTAAATATTGTGAACCGCTGCAGATGAGGGTGAGGTTAGGCGCCAGTAAAATCGATTTAAGCACCCCAGTAATTTTACATTACTAATCGTTCCAAAGCGATAATGCTGTTGTGGTTCCATTTGTTTTATGTTTTGGAGTCGAATTTTTGTGCTGTTTAAGTTCGGATAACTGAGTGGCTGCCTACTGGGAAATAGCTGCTTACTCGACTTACGATATGTTTTCTAAGTATAAGTACCTAATTGTCAATTTATTTTTTCCCACCTCGGTTTTTGTGGTGGGAATTTCTTTTTGATTGTGCCTTTTCCTGATCATTGCCTTCTTGTACCTTTCATGTGGAATCTTTGAAATTCGAATATCAGTGACTTTTTGTGAAAACATTGGGCTTCATAAACTGCGTAATCAAATTAGGCATAATGCATCACAATATCTGAAAGTTTTATATATACAAAGTAAATATTTACCCTCATACTTAACAAAATATATAAACAAATTCTTCCAGTTGTCCCTTTCTTGCAAGTGACGATTGTTCGAAAACAAGAAGAGCTGTCAATTTATTTCTATCTATTACAGAGGCATATTAATAACTGAACGCAGTTTTATAAATATATAAATATTTGTCTGATGTTTTTTTAAAACAAAAGGGTTAAAGTTGGCAATGATCAGAAAATAGTGCAATCAGACAAAAAATCCCAATCTAAAAACCAAGGTGGGAAAAAAACTAAATCAGGTACTAACACAAAGAGAACATATCGTAAGCCGATTGAGCAGCTCAGATAAAACCGCCAGTATCATCATTATTTATGGTTGTATGGCTTTCCCTTGGGTATACAGAAATAAAAACAAAGACATCGGTTCACAAAACTTTTATAAAGAATATTGGCACCATTATAAGACAAGACTTGAAGTTATTTATGGCACAATCATTACGAAAACACGCCCATGTAATATATAATTTTTCTATAGTTGTAAAAATTGAAATTTTTCTGCAGAAAATGTTTGATATTTTTCTTATTTTTGCTCAAAACATAGATCGTGGGTACACGTTAGAACCGCCTCGTCGAGGCGGTTCTAACGAGTACCCACAATCTATGTTTTGGAGCAAAAATAAGAAAAATAGGTATACCCCTGCATACCCCAGTTTTGCTATATAAAAGTGGGGTTCAAGGGGGTATACTTACCACGGACCTGTTTTCCTGATGATTTTGTCCCGAAAAAGCCTTTCTTCGTGTTGAATTGCATGTAAATGTCAACAACCAAGATGTTTCATTTACATTACTAAACTGAGTGTAGGTTGGTGTAGTTCGGTGCCGTTTAATCGGGTTGTCGTCAGCGCAATTGTTTGTTTCTCATATCACATTCAGTGTTTCCATTCACCATTTGAATGTGTGATTCAGGTTAGTGCACAACGTTTGGCCAAGGATGCTTTCAGAGTCTAATCTAAAGTTCGATTCCGATAATTCTCAGGTTCTTGATCTTTTTTGTCGTTTACTGATATTATGTAGTTTGACTATATCAATTGCTCAAATAATCATACTTGACTAATTGTATTTCTCTGAATGATTATAAGCAGATAAAGTTTTGATTTATTTCATTTTGTATGGTTCCTTTCGCAATCACTGATAAGGCGCATCATGCAATATTGCGTTTGAGTTTTAATGTTTAGCTGAGATTTCAATTCACTTTTTCGTAATAAGATTGTATCGACCAATCATAGATTTCAAGTTCATCATTTGATTGAACACTTCTTCTTTCTGTGCTTTCAACGTCTTATCCGCACTAGATTCTCCTTGACCTTTGTCTTGACAACCGTTACCATGGTGACCGCTGTGATGTTCACGTGACTTGTCCTCTCCACTATCTCCCTCTTTCCAGTCTTGAAATTCATCCATTTGCATCATATCGAACGTGAAGAGAGATTCATAGTTGAATCCGTCACCTTATGAATACAGAAAATAAAGACAATGGGTTGGTACATTTTATCTTTTTGATTCCATCTATTAGTATTTCCGGGTGGTATGCGGCTCGAGTTGCGTTTGGTTAAGCAGCGAGTTATGATTTGCGCTAACTCGTAGCATGTCGTAGCTTCAACTCGTGAGTGTGTGACAGCTTCTAAATTTTTCCAACTTAACTCGTGGCATCTCGCGCGACAAGCGGCGACTTATTCGTGCCAAGTCGTAGCTTCAACTCGTGAGTGTGTGACAGGCCCTTAATAATTAATTATTCATGGTTTCTTATCATTGGTTGGTACACTGTAATAAATATACTGGACAAATAAAGTTAGGGATCAAACTTTTAACGCGCAATTTCTACCAGATTTCGAACTGCTGGTAAAATGAAACATTTCTATCATCAAGGTAATTCATTTTGTAAGCTTTGTATGCTTAAGGATCGAAACAATACGCTTTGCATTCAACACGACACGGCTTTAAGTCAGACTACCCTTAAAATGAAAGTGGTATGAAATTCCCATAGAGAAATGATGGTGTGTAAGTTTGTTCGTGCGAAACTTTTAAAATGGCTAGCAATTTCCAATTTTTTTCAACTAGCTGACCTAAGAAAAGATGAATCTTGATGACTATCATGCAAATTCGCAACATTATCATGAATGGGCAAAATTAATTTTTTTTTGTGGAATCAGAATTAATGGACTTTTTATCAGTTTGGTTTTTCGGGTAGTGTGCTTTAAAGAACAGCTGTGCTTAAGTCAGATGATGCACGATTTCAAAACTGGTGGCATATGAAAGTGCAATTAAACTGCTAATCCACAATATAAATGAAAGATTGATTTATTATCGATTGGCTTAAAAATGCATCCTTAAAAGTTTGATCCTTAACTTATTTTGACCAGTATATAACCAAAATCCAACTCCAAAACCCGAGATACATAGGCAGATACATATGATATTTGAGACGCGTCATTAGAAAACCGGAGCTTTACCTATGCGAAAATAAAGGCGGAGATCAGCTGTGCAGTAACTACAGTAACTGCACAGCTGATCAGCGCCGTTGTTTTCGCTACACGGATAGTATAAGTCCTCTTCCTAAATCCGAAATTCCAAGCATCTAATATACATGTAATTCTGTGACTGTACAGGCCGTTTTGTGTCAGACTGGTCGGAAACCCCGAAGATCGGTTTCTTGCATCGCGGCTCATATCGCCTCATGATGGTTTGCTCACCAAAAAGCTCTTTAACAGTCGCCTCAGTAATGTTATGTGGAGGACCTGCAAAGAGAGAACTTGATACATATTAAGTGTATGAATTACTCGTTTAAGCGAGACAAAATATTGAAATAAACAATGTCTATGATTAGACTGGGAGGATATCCACGCGAATTTGAAAGACTGTATGAATGAATGTGTTTTTGAAACAATAAAATTGATAATAATAATAAGAGTGGTGTTCCAAAATGTGCAGTCTAAAGAACATAAAAAAGTTATAAACAATGAGGGTTGGTCAATAAAAACACAATGTCCGGCTTTATATATCAACGAGATGCAATTGTATAATTGTAACACGGAGGATTAAACAAAATTAGCAAAATCCTCGTTTCTTACCCGGATAGATACTTTCATCAAATTCCACGGTATAAAGCATCAGTCTACAGTTAGGTGTCATCATGGATATAAGATGCTCCACATATCTTTCATATAAATAAAAAGAAAATATGTCAGATCGTTGTCTTTGAGAAAATAAACAGAATAAATATACACAAATCAGCAAGCAACACTTAAACTGCTTGGTTAAATTCATTTTTCTACCGCTTTCTTAAGAGAGACATTTAAATGTACAAAACAATCGATTCCTAAAAATTGGGTAAACCAAGGATATAAATGTATTTGCTTTTTAGTTTACGAATATGTCAAACGGGTAAAATCTATAAATTGAATTACTGTAGCATTAATAAGATTTTAATTTAATGTTTTTCTTTTTTTTCTGATTTAACGAGGATTCCTAACAGCCCGAAAGCCACTCATAGGTTTCCTTAAAATGATGACGAAATGTACAAATTTACATCATTATCGCACTATTTCTGATTTGATTTAGGAAATTCACTCACTTAGGAAGGTCCTGTTTGTTCATCGCCGTAATTGATGCCGAGTCAATAATAGCACCACACTGGCCTTCTATGGATCTGTGGGTAAATTTGAACATTGAAGATGGCATTTGGTATATCAACTAACAATGATAGCCGCAGAAAAAGCATGTTCATGCTTCAATGCTTCGCGAAATTTATTTATTTATTTATTTTTTATTTTTTTTTTTTTTTTGATTCAGTTTTATGTCCCTTTCAAGCTTTTTCACTCATATTGAGACGAAACAATCGGTAGGTGGGGCGAAAACCGGAGTACCCGGGGAAAAACCACCTGACACACCCGCAAGCAGAACATGGCTTGTCTCACATATGAATTCGTGCCCCGTGCGAGGCGCGAACCCACATCGGTGAGATGATCGAATGATCAAGAGCACTGAAGTCAGCGACCTTAACCACTCGGCCACGGGGGCCGCCTCGCGAAATTTAACGTGTCTTTTAAAAGAGTTTAAACTCGGTGAATAGAGCACTTTCAGATACTGGTGCGGAAGTTTGCCCCTTAATTGACTGACAGTGATATTCAAAATAATCTTTGTTTGATGGAATTTGACAGCATATCTTGGGAGTATATTAATATGGGTAATTTAAAAGGGGATAATTCTAAAGGTATTTTTCCTTGTGCATGACCCGATTTGATTGAAATACTAACTGGCACAAATTGTTAGCTGTACCTATGATTAAAATTTGAAGTATCTGCGGAGTAGATTATAAATGATCAATTTCAAAACCGGCCCTCCATCGATATATATATATATATATATAATATGAGATTTAGGTAATATACATCAAACAATCAAACCCTGTCGGTAGCACTGGATCCAATTTGGATGCTAAAATGATATGCGGTAAGTATATATGGAGATTTTATCATCAACAGTGCAAAATCCTATTTGTGCCTGAGCGCGCTTTCGCCTTTCGGCTTCTTCAGAGGCTTACTAAATACTACATAATAAGAGTGTGATATCTACATCTGCCTGTCATAGGCAGTCCAAAACTAGGAGACAAAATGTAATCTAAAATTCTACATACTACTCATAACATTGTAAAACCTTATATAACTACATAAGAAATAAACACACCGCTACAAACTAGAAAAATGTAACTACAGCAAAGTGGCTACGGAATTTTGAAAATGAAGAAATTTGGAAAATTAAACAGAAATTTAACAAAATTATGATTTTTGTGGGCTAATACATCTTGGAGAGGTTGGAAACAGTGTTAGAACTGTCAAAGTTGAAAATAAAAAGTACTAAATGGCGTAAAATCGTATAGCTGAAATTGAGAGAATTTCGTGACCGTTCACCTGTAGGATTATCGGAAATCTGAAGCGTCACCTGTAAGATTATCGGATTTCTATAGCGTCAGTCGTTAACACACCGCTACAAATGTAAATTATAAGAACTGCTCATAAGTAAGGTACAGGTGAAGGCGGAGTCTCTATGTGCAAAATGAAGGAGTAAAGCCTATCAGGATATGGATAGACAGTGTGTAAAGGGGGATGAAGTCCAAAACGGGACATCAAATCGGATCAAATATCCATATTAGGCTAACTATACATGCTGGCCTATTGCACTATGCTGTAACACTACTGTGTTTAATCACCTTTATTGATACCATGTGGCTGGAGTGTGTTCAGGCGTCTGATCCAATACGTTTCACGAGCTTTTCTTGCCGAATCAGACCAGTTGATGTCATGGTCAAGACAGCATAGAGCAACGTGGCTGTTAAAGTCATGTCCAGGTAAAGTGAAGTGTTCCGCTTGTACTTGTCATCAACCTATCGAATTTATTTAATGTTGGCCATCTACAATAATATGGTTTTAAATATTTTATGCGTAAATCTCTAAATGCAGGACATGTAAGGAGAAAGTGATATTCATCACCAACTACATTCATTTGACAATGTTTACATATTCGTTCATACCTATTTGTACCAAAATAACGTCTTGTTTTGATTTCTAGATTATGGGATGATAAACGGAATTTTGAAAGAGCAATTTTGTATTTTGTATTTTCTTTCTGCTATATTATCTAAATATGTTTCAAACTCAAAGGAATGTTTATATCGGCTGTATGAGGCTAGTCTGTTAGAACTGTTTATATCACTATACCAACGTTAATGATATTGGTCTAAAATTCTTTGTTTAATTTCTGGAATATAAATGATTTGAGTATTATAAACTTATTATTATCTTGAAGCCAATTTAGTTCGTTTTAAAAATTTCTCTTCTTTTTCGTATATATATTTTTGTAAAAATCTTTCGGAAATCTTTCGAAAATTATTTCGATCCGGATCATCTACAGATCTGCTATGGCTACAACAAGTGATATTAATGTTTAACACGCGCAAGATCTACGTTTCGTATATAAATTACTGTAATGCTGTAAAATACATGCATAAAATCGATGATATCTTAGTTTCATGTATCTGGATAATAGAGTTTCCCAACACTTTATTTAGTGTCAGGGTTGGCACTTTACAATCATCATGATCATTTACCACTTCCTTTTCCTCCAGTGCTATGTATTTTATTTCGACTTGTTGTATATTTGTTTAACATGAATATTAAATTAAAGTTAACATAAAACATGTAAAACAAAACATCAAAATTATCGCAACGGCTATTCTACCCCAAATAACCCCTTACTTGTCTGGTTCCTTGATTGTCCATTCGGCTTTGTCAAACCTTTCTTTCCATTCATCTTTCGTCCATATACCAGCCTTAACTTCCTCTAATGTAGATGCCATATTGTGTTTAGGTGTTATTTAATCGATAATCAACTTCTACCAGGTAATAAAATACATCTTGATACAATATATAGTACTCTTGACCTTGACTTGACAAAAGTACAATGTGCTTTTGAAAGTTGTAAGGTTATTTAATACTAAACCATCTTCTCTTTAATACAAAACCATCTCAAAACATCGGTTACCATAGGTGCGCTTGTTTGGTAGGTATAATGCATTTCATCGGATTGGTTTATTTGCCAACCGGTACACCTGTTCTTTTCTACAGATATGCGAAATTCAAATGTAAAAAAAAGAGAATCAGTGACTAGAACTGGACAACTGGAAGAATCATTGAAAATAGCCATTCTTCCAAGCCGAAATGGAATAACTTGAACCATAAACCAGAGAACCAATGATCACCTGAGATCTGGTATACTTATATACCAACAAACTTGTTTGACTATTATGTTCATATACATGTATATAGCACCACGGCTGGGATAGATAAAACCCTGGGGTTATTGTTGTTCAAAATCATAAATATTCCTGGAAGCTTTTCCATCCAAATTACATATTAACAGAGTTTTGCATATGTGGCCTAAGTTGTTATTTTTGTAAATCCTTATGTCTACCGAAACTGAAGTCAGTTGAACTGCTTTGTTATATAACTTATCAACTGTTTCAATCTTTTTTTTTTCTTCATATTTTATTTAATCAAATAAATAAACACAAGCCAAACATAGGCACCATGTCATAATGCACATTCATGCACAGAAGACTAGACAATGAGGAGTATTTGATGTCGACTGAAAGATAATTTTATTAGCTAAAAAACCTAAGTTATTTGTACCAACAACGTAGGTTTTTCTGAAAAATAATCAAACTTATCCCTTTTAATTATCACAAAATACTCCTCAATATCTCGAGGTGTGTTTACCTGTAACAGTATGATTCTGCATATCATGTAGATTTCATGCACTGAACTGAACTCCGGCTATTTATATCTACATGTACCTGACATGTTTATAGACTAGTATATAATGTAGATTTCATGCACTGATTTGAGCTCAGGCTATTTTTATATCTACACATACCTGACATGTTTATATAGACTTATACATACAATTATGATAATTTCATGCAGCCCATGCTAATTTCATGCTAATGCTATTTTGGCTACTCAGGTGGGTAATATGGATGTCTGGAGGTTAATTTAGAAGACCTGCCAAATATACTAACCTCTGGGACCTAGGTTGATCTGATTTTCATCAGTTTGGTCCAGTTTTCATGAAAATATAAAGATTTATTGAGAATGAAGGAGCCAGTGAGGAGACAGGATTTTCTTAAGTCATATAAAAAACATGTATATTGCCCCGGGGCCCAATTTTTGTTTTCAGAATCATACATTTTCAAACCATTTGCCCAATGTCTGCAAGATTTCACTTCAGATGCCATTTTAACACCCCTATTCAAATGCATGAACGACCTATGCTGACCTTGCAAGATCATCACAGGGTCATGATTTATGAACACATTATATTACTCTAGTTCCCTATGATACATTGGTTTTGCCATATATGGGCCTGGCAGCCATCTTGGTCATGTGACCTGAATTATAAACACTTTGGTCCCCCTTCATATAGATGCTTTATGTGAAATTTGGCTTTGGTTGGCCAAGGGGTTCCAGAGAAGATCTTTGAAATGGTGCACGAAGGACGACGACGTCGGACGGACGGACGCTGTTTGCCTGCCTGTCCTTTTAGCTTAACTGTGAGCCGAAGGCTCAGTTGAGCTAAAAACTAGGTTAGCAAATAAATATAAAGAAAAGTAAAAGGTTAGCATTGATCAGCAATTGGTGCAATCAGATCCAAAACCGTTCGTAACATTACGAAAACTTGCCCATGCAATATACAGAGATTTTTTGAGCTTTAAAAATTTAATATTTCAGCTGAAAACTTTTAATATTTTTCTTATTTTTGCTCAAAACATAGATTGTGGGTACACGTTAGAACCGCCTCGCCGAGGCGGTTCTAACGAGTACCCACAATCTATGTTTTGGAGCAAAAATAAGAAAAATAAGTATACCCCTGCATACCCCAGTTTTTCTATATGAAAGTGTCGTTCAAGGGGGTATACAATACACAGACATGTTTTCCTGATGAGAAACAATATCCTATCTTTTTCCTTATCCCCACTCTTTTCAATTGCACCATCAGTTCACGTTTGTATTTCAAGACATCAAAATCTATAAAAATCTTATCTTACTTGTCTGGCTCTTTCGCTGCCCATTCGTCCTTTTTAAACCTTTCATTCCATTCTTCTTTCGTCCATATTCCCGCCTTAACTTCTTCCACTGTCGAAGCCATTTTGTATGTTAATGAAGATGTTACGAGTTTTCAACCTTATAAAAGCACTGTAAAATCAATAGCCGGGCAATGATTATATATAGTACAAATGTACTGTTTTTAATTTATACGACCAGTCGCTTGTAACATTTTCTTTACTGATAGTCATCAGCATGAAGGTGTGCTCGTATTAGCTTCATTGCACAACCATCCGCCCACGGTCTTACAGGGAATTGATTGTTACGATCAGAACTGTTAAACAAAAAAGAAAAATGCAAACCGAAAAACGACGTCGCTATCATCAGTTGTTCATAATAATATTTTCTTCTGGATTCCTTACTTTCACAAGTCGATGTTAATATTTGCGTGTCACGCGTAGTTTAATGTGCTTATTTAGCCCTCACAAGACTGGTATTCTCTTTGCGTGACATAGACAAATGCATAACCCGTGACAGGTGTTGCTCTGCAGAAAACGCCACCCATCATTCTGTTATCATTGTTATTGTTTGTTTGTTTGTTTGTTTGTAGGAATGATATCAAAACAGGAAATCAAAATTCACATTCATTCTTGTGGTCTCTATAAATAAAAGTAAACTTTCACAAATAATAATGACTGGTCGAGTCCATTCGCCACAAATGGTTTAATATAAAAATTAAGAGTACGGCTATCCGCAAAATAGCAATACATCAACTAATGTCCTTGAGCGTACTGAAAAGACATAATTAACCCATTTGTGACAAAGGGGCTCGCCAATTATAATCATTTGGGTGAGTCCAATTCAATTTTAGGGACATTAGGAGTGATTTTAAATATTTAATTCATTTTTTGATAAAATTCCCCTTTGCAAGTTACGGGGCAAGTTACGGAATATCCCCTCTGAAATGGGACGCCGCGTGTCGCGTGATTAATATGGGTTGAATATGTTGTAAACATGTATATACAGTCATGTGCATGTATATTGATATGTGTCTTGGCATATATGTGAAAAATAGTGGCTCTGGACTTTCAGCCTAAACCCAAACAAAATAGAGCACCATTTCAATATACTTGTATGCTGAGGTATTTTAACTGAAGTACCTCCATCCACTACAACTTGCTGGTTTCTTGCTGTTAGAAATGCCTTTATCCACTTGCTGCCTTGGGATCTATTATATCTTGACGCCATATCCACTTATGCAGCAATCGAAAAAAGCTTTGGAGAAACCTAGGATGAGTTTAGACTAGCCACTAGTCTCTTTGTCATTACTTTTTCATATTTTTTCTCATACAATTTTAATATTTCATTGAATTGTTCATTGTTTGCCTTGACTCTAATATAGAAATCTTAAAGAAAGTTCATTAGTGAGGGTTGCTAGCTCTGTCTCAAAACTTCGGCCCGCTCTGAAGTCATGTTGACAATCTATCAGGATCCCGTAGTGCTCCAGGTGTTTCATAATGCTGCTGACGATATGTTCTTACAGGTAACAGCACAGGGCCTGACTCTATTCCCCTTTTTGAAGATGGCAGTGACATTTGCTCTACGCCAATTTAGGACGCTATCAAGTTCTCAACATACTGACTATAAGTTTGTCGCTCTGCACTTGAAACTTTAGTCTTCGTGTTTCTGTAGCTGCCAATGTCCTTGGATTTCTTTGTGGTTTTCTGCCTCTGAGAAAGCTTGTTCTTCTTTCTGTGTAGGCTGTGATTGTTTTAGAAATCCATGCCTTCGATTTCTCGGACTGTCATTGATGAAATGTATGTCTGCATCGATGAATGGTATATTTAAATTCCAGCCGTGCATTTATATCCAGAGAGATGTTTTTTGTTGTTTTTTTTTTTTTCGTTTTTTTTTCCCAGGCAAGACGGTGTCAGGTCGTGTAACTCTGATCTAAAACCAGAATAGTCAGCTTTCTGGTAGTTGAAGATACGCCTTGGACAACTTGGTTTCTTGATCAGACTGAGACTAGACTACGAAACCCGCTTTAAGCCCCCCCCCCGTAATGTTTTATTACTCGATGCTTATGATTAGTTTTATGTTTTGGTGTTGAATTTTTGTGCTGTTTGCAGCTTATGTACGATTTCATACTTTAAGTAATGTTCGGGTAACTGAGTGGCCGCCTATTGGAAAATAGCTGCTCACTGCTCGGCTGACGAAATGTTTCTTAGTATCAGTATAATCATCAGTTCAGTTTTTTTTCAACCGCGCTTTTTTTAGTGGGAATTTTCTTACTTAATGTGCTATTTCCTGATCATGGCCTACTTTTACCCTTTTCAATGTCAAAATACTAGGTATATGTATAACTTTTGTTTGGTTCCAGAGAGTCATTACTTGTGAAGAAGAGTTTAAGGCTATTGACACTACTTTCCTTTATTCTTGTAGATTGAGTAACCAGTTGGCACAGAAAAAAAATCTTTAAATTTCTTTAATATTGTAAATAAACATAAAACAGGTCCTTTAAGAGCAGTGAACATATTAGTGAGTAAGTATCTATTTACTTGCACTCATCGTCTAGTGTATGATGTTCAGGTTAAAATCATCCCAAAATCCATAGATGAGCACCATTTTGGGTAGTTATACGGGGTCTAAATTCCCGGAGCCTGTTCAAGTATTCAGGGCCATTGATGTATGGTCAGATGCTCACTGGTAGAGCTTTTACTGTGCAATTCTTTTGCCAAATTCAAGTCTATCAATTTCGGCAATAAAGCCAAAACTAAAATATGACCATATAACAGGTAATGTCTTTCAAAGATCGTTCAAAGATCGTGGCAAAAAGTTCGAGTAAGCGTATGCATACAAAAGTCGCGCAAGATAAGATAAGATAAGATTTATTTTGAGTCGGCAACTATCATAACAGTACAACATAAGCTCTGATGAGCTTTTTAACCGACTAATTAACAACAATTGTATATAATCAACAAAAGTAAAACAGCTGAAAAACATCAATTATGAAAGACATTGACAATATTAAATACACGTGTTAAGATTGAATATAATATATTTATGTTTAACTTTTGTTTTAAATAAGACTTATATTAATTATAATGCTTAATAGTCAATTTCTCCTAAAACATTTTATATGTTTATGTATATGCATTTAGTAAATCTTATTATATAGTTATTTTTTAAAATATGACTTAATAAATTATTATACTAGTAGTTTTTTTTATATGTCTAGATCAGTAAATTAGCACATTTGATAATCTTGCTTAACTTTATAATAATGAAACCCGTGGATCCAATGGACATGGCACCAGAGCGTCACCGAAGCTTCTCCACGAGCCAGACCGACTTTCCAGAAACGTTTGTGTCCAGAGCAGACGGTTAGTCGAAAGGACATTAAAGGTTTAAAAACAAGAACAAAATTATAAAAAATGAACATAGAACATGTAACTAAAATACAAAGAAAACACATAAAACAATTCTAATTTAAACATATTGCTACTCCTGTGCTGTGGTTACTTTTAAGTATAGTTGCAAGCTATACATTTGCATTCTTTACCATTCCAAGATAAAATCATCTGCCGAAACTGGTTAAAATTAGAACACTTTCTACATTCTTCTGGAAGTGAGTTCCAAAGCACAGGTGCAGTGTATCTAAAGGAGTTCTTACCAAACTTACTGGTTCTAACACTTGGAATCTGTAAAATGTTTGAATAACGAAAATTATAACGATTTTCACGTTTTTGGAGAATATTTGTAAGAACTGGCGGTGCTAAATTATTCAAAATTTTAAACGTTTCAATGGCCATAGTTCTCATTCGTCTTATACATGTTATATGTAGAGTTGAAAGTTTTGCTTTGGTAAGAAGATCCTCATACGAGGTGGAAAAATCATTATAGACAAAACGTGCTGCGCCCAGTGAAAACGCTAAACATATGTTAAAACTTAAATTTCTGTCTCGTATTTTATTGCAAAACTTTTCATAACACATACTAATTTTATATTATTTATGTTTCAATTTGCGCTTTGATTTGATTCTGTTAAAGAAAACAGAGGCATGCTATTCGCATTTGAACAAGTAAGCTTTCGGCAGTGCATGGAACCAACCACAGTCGCTTCCGAGGTATCGGTGTGGAGCGGAGAGAAGTTAGCCAGCTGAACTAATCAGTATCGTGAGACGTTTTTGGCACCATGACTTTGAATTTTGCCTTGTTGGACCGATTAAAGCTGTATATATATTCTCACACACCCTGCCTATAGAAGCCAAAAAGTGCAGTGATATATTCAGTGTTATTACCCAACCCTCTGTATAAAAATAAATTGAATAGCTTTGACTATCTGCACAAATCAGTGCATAATTGGCACGCGATGTACGAAATGCATGTAATGCGACAAATGGGACGTCACACGCCGGTCCATAGTTTTGACTATACCATGCTAGTGACGTCACCCATGCAAACTAAATGGGAAAACGGGATGGAATAGTTTTAACTATACCATGACCGATGACGTCAACGTCACGAGCATAACGTAGACTATCTCGAGCGTCAATAACGTCGCGCGGCAATAAGTAGTCAATTTTGTAACGAAATCGCTAATGATTTCTGGTTTAGTTGGGTCACAAAGCAGTTATTTCATGGCTGTTTGGCAGAATAGTCAAAACTATCTATGTCCCTCGGTGCCGTTGACAGCTCAGTGCGCAATTGCCCTCGGCCTAACCGGGCCCGGGCCTCGGGCAATAATGCATTGAGCTGTCAACGGCACCTCGGGACATAGTTTTGACTATTCCCCAGCCAGGCATGAAATAACGACTGGGCGGATTAGCGTGACGTTACTTTGCGCCGTTCTGATGCCATTCTGATTAAATTTTGACGTCAGCTATACCAAAAGTCACGTTACCTTGACATTAGACGGTGTAACATCATTTCAACGCGGTCAAAACGTAACAAATATATGTAAATATATGCGATGCAGTCAAAAGTTTGGCGGGTACGGAAGAGTATTAGGGCCAGGTATTTTTTTTAATCGACCTAGTAACTCGAAATTTCGACTCAGTAATTCGAAATTTCGACTTAGTAACTCGAAATTTCGACTTACTATCTCGAAATTTCGACTTATTATCTCAAAATTTTGACTTACTATCTCGAAATTTCGACTTAATAACTCGAAATTTCGACTTATTAACTCGAATTTTCGACTTAGTAACTCGAAATTTCGACAAACTATCTCGAGTCCAACAACTAATAAGACAGCAGGGGAGCCCAAGAAGCCCATATCAGATGCAGTCAAAGATGGACAACCAGGCCAAAAACAGGGATGGAAATACCCCACCCCCTAATACAATTACATTTACCCCCAATTCTGAGGACCCTATCGGGACTCAGACCCAAACCGAGGGTGTCATAGTAGAGCCCACACCCCAACCTACCAACCCGACCCCCTGTGACCTCCCCCGGGGGCATGTACTAAAATCCGGTACCGTGCCGAGTTACTTAGTCGAAATTTCGAATTAATAAGTCGAAATTTCGAGTTACTAAATCGAAATTTCGAATTACTAAGTCGAAATTTCGAGTTACTTAGTCGAAATTTCGAGTTACTATCTCGAAATTTCGAGTTAATATGTCGAAATTTCTAGTTAATATGTCCAAAGGACTAGGGCATTTAACGCCTGATTTTGGCCTCAGATTTTGCTAAAAAATAAATTCTGGAATTTAGGTGAGAAAACTATTCCATAAAATAGTCATATGTCTCCTCTGTTAAAAACAAGAACAAGTACTTCATTTATCCTACAACCGTTGCCATGGCAACGCCCAGAAGAACCATAGATAGAGCACATTTTGCACTTTTTGGTCTATTTTTGACCATTTCTGAACACATTTTTTAATTTTTAAGTGCCAGCCCATACGACGAACAAAATGATACTTAGCATACAATATCTCTGGATGATACTTCATAATTATTTCATAATAAGAAAATGTTCGTCGCGTGGGCCGGTAGTTGAAAATCATGTTGAATGGTGAAAAATAAACCCAAAATTGCAAAAAGTGGCATTTCTATGCTTTTTGGAGCGTTGCCATGGCAACCTGTGTAATTTGAATGTGATAGTTGTGCTAGAATTTATAAGCAGAGACCTTTGCCTGCCATTTACAATTCTTCTCTCCTCAAAATTCCAAAATTCATTTTTTTACCAACACATGAGGCCGAAATCAAGCCTTAAATTCCCTAGGCCTTTCGAGTTATTAAGTCGAAATTTCGAGTTACTAAGTCGAAATTTCGGGTTACTTAGTCGAAATTTCGAGATGGTAAGTCGAAATTTCGAGTTACTAAGTCGAAATTTTGAGTTACTAAGTCGAAATTTCGAGTTACTTAGTCGAAATTTCAAAATAAAAAAAAATACCTGGCCCTAATACTCTTCCGTAGTAAGGCGGGATTACTTCAGTGCATTGGTGGAAAAGTTAAAGAAACTGAAGGTTTGAAATGATTTATTTCGTTTTTTGTGAGTTAGAATCGAAATAGATCAGCTCTGACTAATATATCACTCTTTGTTGGTCAGTTGTACGCAGATAAATCAATCGCGATGCGCGCTCGTGATTTGCTCTGCTTTACAACTGATCTCCAAACAGTGATATATTACTCAACAATTCACTGCTAGAGCTGATAATTATTAAACAAATACCCAGTATGTTTTACACTTTTAATGAATATCAACACAGGCCGTAAAATCCCCTTTAGGATATGTATATATATCATCCTTAAATCAGAGTTGTTTATATCACTCAGGTAAGAGAAAGTGTTGCTAGTCTAGCAGATCGTCGTATCAAGGGTAACGTGTCAACTTGAACCGTGTCAACCTATGTTAATTCGTACCTTAAGAAACTTGTACCTATTTTGGTCAACTCTCGTACCTAGATTATTTGGTGCATACAGATTTTTGTGGATTGTACTGTTTGTGTATCTTAAGCTATACAGCAATGTGGCAGCTATCTGGGCTGTGTACTGTGTGGTAAAAATGCAGCGAAAAAAAAAACACACACACACACGAAAAAACCATAGAGAGAGAGGAAAGAGAGAGAGAGAGAGAGAGAGAGAGAGAGAGAGAGAGAGAGAGAGAGAGAGAGAGAGAGAGAGAGAGAGAGAGACTGTCGTTTTATGTCTTGCTTCTTTGGAAACCAGTTCGCGCACGGTAACTGCTACTTGAAGCGAAGCATTTTTTTTATTCTCTGTACTTGTTTTTTTTTTTTTTTTTTTTTTTTTTTGCTATGCTACCTATTGACTAGACTAGCTACTAGTCGGCTAATTAGTGTCTTTTTTATGAAAACAATATTACAGTATCTATATTTTAATGAAGTGTTTCATCCCGAGGCTAGTCTATTTCTGTACTTTTATCATGTTGAATTGGCTCACAATTACTGTCTGCACACCATCTTTCAGAAACTGCATTTTTCAAAATCTCACTTTTCTGAAACACCACAAGAAAAATATGACTATGTCATTTTTTTGCAACCCAAAAGTCCTAAAAAGTGCCGCAAAAATTTTGAAAATCGGTTCACAATTGAAATAATTATGCCCAAAAAATATTTTGAATAGGCCTTTTGCATGTGCAAGGGAGGTAATCCAAACACCTTAAAAATGAAAATCAAGCAAATCTGTGGAATAATTTTAAGAGTTTGGCACTCAGCTATCCATACACTAGAATTTTGTTTTGGTTTGGTGCATTTTAAATGAAAAATAACCAATTTAGATTTTTTGCGGGGAAAATAGTTACGTCCCTTGCTGACATTTTTACAATGGAAAAAGCCCTATTCAAAACAATTTCCTGGCATAATTTTTTTATTTGTTAATCGATTTTCAAACTTTTTGTGGCACTTTTTAAGACTTTTGGAATGCAAAATGGTGACATGGTAATATTTTTCATGAGGTCTTTCAGAAAAGTGAGATTTTAAAAAATGCAGTTTCTGGAAGATGCTGTGCAGACAGTAGTCTTTTTTGCTATGCTACCTATTGACTAGACTAGCTACTAGTCGGCTTATTAGTGTCTTTTTTATGAAAACAATATTACAGTATCTATATTTTAATGAAGTATCATCTCGAAGTGTTTCATCCCAAGGCTAGTCTATTTCTGTACTGTTAGAAAGCGAGCCATGGTCTATTGACTAGCCACAAAGGTTGAAAATAGTAATTTTGAAGAAAAAAAGTCAGAAGTATTGATTTCTTCAGTTTCTAAGCCTTGGGCAAGGCTTTCCTATTAGACAACAGGGTACACGTGAACTACAGTTGTCAGAGGTCTGACATGCCCCTACAGCACCCCCCCCCCCCCCGGTGTGGTATTGTCAGTTTGACGTTTCACCAGTAAACTATTCTCGTGATGATTTCGGTTTATCGTCTCACCGAGCGTAGGCCGTAAGCCGTCCGGAAGTCTAGTCGACTCAAACAAGTTAACCGAATTTGTACCGGAAGTAAAATTATAATCATATGAGCAAAATTAATTTTTGGCAGAAATAGTCGATAAATAATGGATTATGAGACGAAAGGGCCGTCAAAAGAGATGGGGGTCTCTCCAATGCCAATCTATGGTGTTGTCGCTTCATTAGCTACAGCAGCAATCACGATAATCAGTAAGAAAATGTGTTTTACATTACAGTAGCCCGAGTAGGCTTAGCATGTATATCAGCTTCAACTTCGATGGGGATACTCAACAACATCCACATGTAGACATCAATGTCAGGTTGGGGATGGGCCGAAAACCTAGTCAATACATTGGAACTTCTGTCAGTCAGAGTGTATGTGAGGTTCCTTTTGATGATGACCCATCCCAAATGTTTTCGCCCAATTATTCTAAATTCAAAATTTAGCCACTCACCCAAAACCTGAGATTATGATCAGAAATTGATCAACTTAGTACATTAAGATAGATTGCAAAGAATAAATATATGCAAGGCCTTTTTGATGAAGTTGAGTGGACTCCCCCAGTGGTAGAGGACTGTAGAACTGGTCTCAGACTGACAGAGGTCCCAGGTTCGATCCTGAGCTGGGGGGGGGGGGGGGTTTGCTGTGGCCTTCAGCAAGTCCCACTTCCACAGCACTTGAGTTAATGGACAGAACTTGATCAACCCAGAACAAAAAAAAAAAACAAAAAAAAAAAACCAAAAAAAAAAAAAAAAAAAAAAAAAAAAAAAAAAAAAAAAAAAAAACAACTATATATACATATACAAAATGAATAACTTTAGGGGACTAGTGTCCCACAGCTTGAAGCTTCTAAAGACATTTTGACATTCAGTATTGTAGACGGGGATACCAGGGCACCATTGTATTCAATATCTATCATACTCAGGATCTTCTAGTCAGTATTTGTGTTGGCAAGACTAGAACGTTTTGGGGGTCACTGGAGACCATAAGGAAGGATCTGTGGTCACTCTTATTTTTAAAGTAGATGCCAATATTTTTTTTCTTTTTATTAACAAGAAATATTACATATACTTTTAATTTATAATGCAATTGTTGGGAGAAAGTTTGTCACACTACTTTTGCATGACAATGGCAATGTTAAAAAAAAACTACGAAAAAATGTGGATGCTTGCTATAAAGCAAACCAGCCACACAGAAGCTCTTATGATGATACTGCACTGAGTCACTGACATTTGATTAATTCAACATTTTTATTTTAGAAATTCTTTGATAATTTGATATTTTTTCTTTCAGGTTTATATTATGTTCTTACAAATCAAGGTGGCAGATTTGATATAGGATGGTAAGTCATTCCAGGTTTTGGTCATCCTCTTTGCGCATGAGGCTTATACCATAGCTTAGCACTTTTGTATGTTAAATCGGTGTAAATGAAGACTTGCAGACTATAAACATGATGAAAAGATTGCTTTAAAGTTAAATACATGTACAAGATTTTCCACAGCTTAATCAATAATCTGGTATTTATCATCATTACTAGTTGTACCGTATTGAATTCAGTATTATTTTGCTAATGTATGTGAGCCTGTGCGTCAGAAAACCAACAATTTGGGTACCAACCAGGTCCGACACAAACCGGCCTGTACAATCATATAAAAGCAGGCTAGGACATTGAAATTTTGGATTTAAGAAGAAGAGGAATTGTACTATCTGCGTAGGGAAAACAAAGGCGCTGATCAGCTTTGCGGTTACCGCGAAGCTGATCTGCACGTTTGTTTTTCGCATTTGTAGATTGTTGGTTTTCTCCAGCAGTGGCTCATGTAATGTTATATTTCTAGGTTGTTGATGTCAATATCCCCCTACATGTGGGCCTGTATGGGGGTTGGATTAGCCATATCATTGTCAGTAGTGGGTGCCGCATGGTAAGTATTTCAAAAATGGAGCAACAGCATGAAAAAACTGGATTTTTGCCTGTGCCAGAACAAAGACACTGATCAGCTTTGTAGTAACACATTGAACTGATCAGCACCTTTGTTTTCGCTACACAGTTTCAGATGGTAAAATCACTCTTCTATTTCAATTTTATAGCCTTCTTATACTGTACAGGCTGGTTTGTGTCGGACCTGATCAGAAACCCTGAAGACGGGTTTCCTTGCATCATGGCCCAAATGTGTAAATGTTCTGCCATTCTAAACAAACATGTAATTTGCTTATTACTAGCCATAAAAATTCTATGAGAAATATACTCAACAGGTCTTGTAGGGTGAATAGCAAATAGTGAAGACCCAGATCAGTCTGTCGTTGATCGACCCCCAACCATTTAGAATTCCTGGGTTCTGTGGGATGAATTTCATTGGAAGGAGAGATGCAGTTATGTGTACATGTATCAATGCAAATGTTATGGACATGCCACTCCTGCTATCTAGATAATATTATACTTGTGTAAGCAGATCATGTACAACTATGTCTTTTACATGTACATGTATATAACAGATCTCTGAATATGTTTATAGCTTGTGATTAGAGCATTTGGGCTCATAATATAAAAACGCCTTTTTAATCAAGTACAAGTGAGTCATTTTATTGCATTTTGTCTTTGATTGCAGGGGCATCTTTACAACAGGAACCAGTATTGTAGGTGGCGGGGTGAAAGCCCCTCGTATCAAGACTAAAAATCTCATCAGTATCATCTTCTGTGAAGCAGTGGCTATTTATGGAATTATTATGGCCATAGTAATAGGAAATAATATTGGGGTTAGTAGTACTGAACATACTTTTCCCTAGGGACTTAATGGTGATGTCAAAACTTCAGCATGTTCTATCAATTAGTTATCTATTAACTATTTAGGTATTGTTTCCATTTCATTACGAAAACTTACCCATGCAATATATAGAGGTTTTTTTTTCATTATGTAAAAATTGAAAATTTCATCAGAATTTTTTTTTATTTTTATGCCCCCAACTTCGAAGAGGTTGAGGGGGCATATTGGTTTGGGTCTGTCCGTGCAGTGAGTGAGTGCGTGTGTCAGTCTGTGATGCGTGAGCACTCGGTCAGGAACCGTTGGAGCTAGGATCTTGAAATTTGGTATGTAGTTTGTATATGAAAATTAAGAGGACCCGTATTTTTTCTTTCAGGTAAATTCAAGGGGCTAGGGGCCAATTCTGTGAGAGTTATTTCCCTTTTTAATTCTTGATAAAGTGAAGAGATAGTGGATACCTTGTGTGCGCAACTCCTCCTACAGTTTTATTCAGATTCTCTTGAAGCTTTACAGATGCTGTGACCATGCTTTGAAGATATGCATGTGGTTTGGATATAATCCTCAGATTAATTTTTGTCACTTTTTTCGCAATTTGAACTTAGCCATTTTTCGGGCATTTTGACAATGAAAGTGAATGGGCAGTGGGTACCTTGTGTGCGCAACTCCTCCTACAGTTTCATGCCAATTCATTTAAAACTTTACATGTATTATGGGCATGGTCTGAATATATGCATGTGGTTTGGATATAATCCTTGGATTATTTTTTGTCATTTTTTTCACAATTTGAACTTAGTCATTTTTTCGGGTATTTTAGTGGATGGATAGAGGGTACCTTGTGTGTGCAACTCCTCCTACAATTTAATACCGATACTTTTGAAACTTCGCAGACATTGTGACCATGCTTTGAAGATATGCATGTGGTTGGGATATACTCCTCAGATTAATTTTTGTCACTTTTTTACAATTTGAACTTAGTCATTTTTTGGACATTTTTACATCTTGAAAGTGGCTTACCAGTTGGGGGCATAGTGTTTCATAAACACATTTTCTAGTTTACATGTTTGCTCAAAACATTGATTGTGGGTACACGTTGGAATCGCCTAGCTGAGGCAGTTCTAATGAGTACCCATAATCTAATAAAATATAAGACTATGTTTTGGAGCAAAACTAAGAAAAATAGGTTTACCCCTGCATACCCCAGTTTTACTAAATAAACATGGGGTTTAAGGATTGACATGTTTTCCTGACAATGGCAGGTATTTTGTAACATTGCATAACAAAATGTTTGTCATGCTCAAAGTTTGTTTGCATTGTGTCATAATTTACATGAGCAGGATAAATAACTTATCTTATTCTAAAAATTCTATATAGATTTTAGCTTTGTTCTGTATCATTGAGCAGTACTTTGTTACCTACTTTGTTGGTGCTCATTCCTCGACAAGGTGATCCTTAGAAGAAATGAGTGAAATTTATTTATGTGTGATTATCTTTATATCTGGTCTTTTGAAATTCTCAAATTGTAAAATTTGTTGCCCATATAAAAGACAGTTCATTACGAAAACATGTTCATGTAATATATTGAGTTTTAGCAAAGTTGTAAAAATTGAAAGTGTTCAGTTGATCTTTTTTTTTTTCATATCTTTGCTCAAAACATTGATTGTGGGTAAACATTAGAACCTAATAGAAGAGCTGATTCTAACGAAAACCTACAATCTTTGTTTTAGATCAACAATAAGAAAAAAAAAGATACCCCCCTGTATACCTAAGATTGGGGTTCAAGGGGGTATACTTTTCATGGACATGTTTTCATGATGTAAAATAACAGTTGTTGTAAATATTTCAGACTTTTGATCCACTGACAGATCCACCTGAGGTTATAAGAGACTCCTATTATGCAGGTAATCTTTTATTTCTGCATTAACTCAGCTGCAAATAAAATGTAAAAATGGATCATTTTGGAAGCAAGAAAATACTCAAGATGGCCTTTATAAGGCCATGGCATAATGCATGTCAGTAGTAGTGACTTTTTTCTCACTCAGTGCAGAATCTGTTTGTAAAACTGATAACTTTTGAATCGAGATGAAAATCTTCAGTCCTTAAGCACAGGGCAGGCTTTTGAGCATTGTTGCACTTTGTTATGTTATCTTGTACAATAATAGAGGATCTTACATTCCTGGTTAATTCAAATTTATAAAATAAACCTTTGGCAGGTTTTATAAATTCCATATGACATGAAATAACTGTGACTGTAAGATTCTCTATTCATATCATATGGCCACTCAAAATTTATTTTATTGCCTTCAAAACTGACATTTTGTTTACATGTGGGAATTTTTTATTGTAATGACATTACAATCAAAAATTCCCACAAGAAATGTGATGTGCATGGTTATCTTTAAATAAATGTGATGTCAGAAACATATAAACTTGATTCTAATGCACTTGAGAATGTAACGCGACGTCTGATTTGATAACGTCATAACCTTGCGACGGTATATTCTGCGATATACCGTCGGAAACCCAACGTCATGAGCAACGTCACTTGTGATTGGTTAACGTCGTGTTTTTCGTCGCTGGTGACGCTCACGTTTTGCAAAAACCAATGCATTTTTTTCGATGTTTATAGTTAAAAAGTACATTAGAATGGGGATAACAATATTCAAATTTTTCATTTGGGGTGGTATATCGTCGGATATACGGTCGGAAATCATGTTTTACGGCTCCGCTGACGCGTCGCCGTAAAACAAAATTTCCGACCGTATATCTGACGATATACCACCCCAAATGAAAAATTTGAATACAGTTATCCCCTAATTTACTGGAACTTGTTAGAGAACTTTTCTAAAATGACATTTTTTAAGCATATAGGCAAGCCTCTGATTTTTCATTCCAGGCTACAAGATGTTTGCCGCAGGCTTGACGGTGGGGGTGTGTAACATAGCCTGTGGGTTCTGTGTGGGTATCGTAGGGTCCGGGGCCGCACTGGCTGATGCCCAGAGTTCTAGTCTGTTTGTGAAAATCCTGATCATAGAAATCTTTGGTAGTGCTATTGGATTGTTTGGTGTCATTGTCTCAATTTTACAGGTAAGCTGCATCATCTTTTACACCAGTGATGCAACCAAGTTTCTTGCTGCACAGATTGATGCAACATCACACATTATTTGACAAAATGAGAGGTTGGTGA
The DNA here is from genome assembly GCA_964017185.1 of Rugalucina vietnamica. Lineage (NCBI taxonomy): Eukaryota > Metazoa > Mollusca > Bivalvia > Lucinida > Lucinidae > Rugalucina > Rugalucina vietnamica. The sequence continues at coordinate 49,226,030 of OZ024873.1, forward strand.
TTGGAAGCTGTGTCAATTGGGCAACAACCTACAGCAATGCAATTAACACTTGATCCTTTGCATGAGATAACCAACCATTTAGGTTTCAGACCATGTCAACACAAACCAGCCTGTACAGTCACAGAAGCAGGCTAGAAGCTTGAAATTTCAGATTTAAGAGGAAGAGGGAGTGTGCTGTCTGTGTAGCGAAAACAAAGGCGGTAACCGCGAAGCTGATCTGCGTCTTTGTTGTCACATAAGCAGATTGTTTGTTTCCTCATGAGGTGGCTTATGAGACAATACTGTTCAGTTTGTGTCAGACTTGTCCAGAAACCTGAAGACCTTGTTTACTTGTGTCATGGCGTATGTTTACATGTAATTCTGTTCTTTTTCAGATTGCTGGTACAAAGTTGGGCTCAGACTGAAGAAAAAATAGTGAATTAGAAATGCTAAAATATGAAACCGAGGATCTTTAGACAGTTGGTGTTTCACATATGATAATGTGTTACTTGTACAAACATTCCTTGTAAATGCTAAATGGTAGACTAGTTTAAATCAAGCCAACCGGACCATATCATTAGACCCTCATTCCTCTTAAAAAGGAGTGAAACTGGGGCATACATGCACACACATTATTAATTATTGTCACATAATATGTGGGAACTCATGAAACCTTCCCCTATGGAATGGTCCATGTGAGTAAGCACTGTTTTTAGCGCAACAGAATGAAGTGCAAAGAGCTATTGTAGTCACCTTGGTTGTTCGCCTTCCTATGCACATTCTCCAATTCTTGTGCATGTCACACTCTAAGTTTTCTTAGAAGTCCATAACGTGACAATCACTGACCAGAAAGCATTCATACTTGGACCATAGGTACCCTTTCATTCCGTGGCATGACCAGACATTTGACTCAAAAGTAGTTATAGGTCACTGCGACCTAATTTCATGGCTCATTGATTAAGCCATATCTCATTAGCTCGCCTGCACGAAGTGCATAGAGCTATTGTAGTCACCTCGGTCGTGCGCGTTTACGTTTACGTGTGCGTCCGCGTCCGCGTCACACTTTCGGTTAAAGTTTTTTAAAAGTCTATATCTCTTGACCATGTTGATGGATCAAGTTGATACTTTGCATGTTGCTAGATATTGGTCTGAAGTTTTACGCAGTACCATCATGACCCACCCTGGGTGACCTTGAGGTCAAGGTCACAGACTTAGAAATTTTGTGTTTAAGTTTTTAGCTCACCTGAGCCGAAGGCTCATAGGTGAGCTTATAGTATACCCATGCTCCAGCGTCCGTCCGTCCGTCCGTCGTCCGTCGTCGTCCACAATTTCAAAGATCTTCTTCTCTGAAACCGCTGGGCCGATTACACCATCTACAGGTAGGGGGAAAGAATAATTGTGTTTTTTGTTTTGATCGGATAAGGACTCTGGTTGCTATGGCAACTTATGCTTCCCATAGACTTACAATGGAAAAAAGTGAAAATTGCCAGTTTTTGCTGTCTTGTTGGAGATATTTGAATTTTGTTTTTGCAGAAATGTTTATTGAGTAGTCCTCTATGTTTCATGTGACTTTTGTCCTAATTCTTCATTTTGATTGGTTGCAGGGGCCCCATATAGGGCAAAATTTCGAAAAACATTCAAAAATCTTCTTCTCAGAAACTGTGAAGGGGATGAAGCCTATACTTTGTATACATGTTCCTGACAGTGGCCTCTACATAATTTGTGTTTTTTATTCCAGGCGGATAAGAACTCTGGTTGCTATGGCAACTTAAAGTTTCCATAGACTTATAATGGGAAAAGTGGAAATCGGCTATTTTTCCGCTAAAATTGCAGACATTTGAATTTTGTTTTTGCAGAAATGTTTATTGAGTAGTGTTTGACGTTTCTTGCGAGTTTTGTCCTAATCCTTTATTTTGATTGGTTGCTGGGGCCCCATAAAGGGCAAAATTTTGAAAAAACATTCAGAAATCTTCTCCTCAGAAACTGTCTAGTGGATGAATCCTGTACTTTGTATACATGTTCCTGACAGTAGCCTCTACATGATTTGTGTTTTTTATTCCAGTCGGATAAGAACTCTGGTTGCTATGGTAACTTTCAGTTTCCATAGACTTATAATGGGAAAAGTGGAAATTAGCTATTTTTTGAAAACTATTGCAGCCTGAGATCTGAAAAGTGGTAGATGCAAACAACTAATGGATTAGATGAAGGTATATGATTGATTTAGGTCAAGGTCATCCCTTGACCTTGGCCGGTCTATCGTCCATACACACTTTTCAAAGATTTTTTTCTCTGAAACCACATGGCCAATCGAAGCCAAATTTTATATGAAGCATCTATAGGAAGTGGGAACCAATGTATATATAAATAATCCAGGTCATATGACCAAGATGGCCGCCATGCCCATATATGGTAAAAACCCTTAAAATATCTTCTTCTTCAGAACTGGTGAACCGATTTCAACGAAACTTTGCATGAAGTATGGATGACTCAAGTACTACAATGTATATATAAAACATGACCCTGTGGTGACCTTGACCTATTTTATGGCAAGGTCAACATAGGTCGTCAATGCATTTGAAAGGGGAAAACTTTTAAAATGTCATTTTAAGTGAAAGTCTTGCAGGAAATGGGCAGTCGGACTGAAATTTAATGATTCTGAAAAAGAAAATAGACCCCAGGGGCTCATCTGCTTTTAAAATGCTATTTGAAGGGGAAAATCAGCAGGAAATTGGCAAATGGACAGAATATTGATAATTCTGAAAAAAAGAAAGTGGCCCAATGGCTGCATCTGCCCCTGCACTGGGGTTAAATACTATAATATTCAAATTATGTTTATTGGTATATGAAGCAGATCTCAGGTGAGCGTTTACAGGACCATTGGTCCTCTGGTTGGTTCAAGTTTTTTAAAAGTCTATATCTCTTGACCATGTTGATGGATCAAGTTGATACTTTGCATGTTGCTAGATATTGGTCTGAAGTTTTACGCAGTACCATCATGACCCACCCTGGGTTACCTTGAGGTCAAGGTCACAGACTTAGAAATTTTTTGTTTAAGTTTTTGGTTAAAGTTTTTTAAAAGTCTATATCTCTTGACCATGTTGATGGATCAAGTTGATACTTTGCATGTGGCTAGATATTGGTCTGAAGTTTTACGCAGTACCATCATGACCCACCCTGGGTGACCTTGAGGTCAAGGTCACAGACTTAGAATTTTTGTGTTTAAGTTTTTGGTTAAAGTTTTTTATAAGTCTATATCTCTTGACCATGTTGATGGATCAAGTTGATACTTTGCATGTTGCTAGATATTGGTCTGAAGTTTTACGCAGTACCATCATGACCCACCCTGGGTGACCTTGAGGTCAAGGTCACAGACTTAGAAATTTTGTGTTTAATTTTTTGGTTAATGTTTTTGTAAGTCTATATCTCTTGACCATATTGATGGATTTAGTTGATACTTTGCATGTTGCTAAACAGCTAGATATTGGTCTGAAGTTTTACGCAGTACCATCATGACCCACCCTGGGTGACCTTGAGGTCAAGGTCACGGACTTAGAAATTTTGTGTTTAAGTTTTTGGTTAAAGTTTTTGTAAGTTTATATCTCTTGACCTTATTAGCTCGCCTACACGAAGTGCACAGAGCTATTGTTGTAAGTCTATGTATATGTATCTTTTGAATATGTGGATGGATCAAGTTGATACTTTGCATGTTGATAGATATTGGTTCCATCATGACCCACCTGAGTGACATATAGGTCAAGGTCACGGACTTAGAAATGTTGTGTTAAAGTTTTTGGTAAAACTTTTTATTTGTCTTTATCTCTTGAATATGTAGATGGATCAAGTTGATATTTTGCATCTTGGTAGATACATGTATTGGTCTGAAGTTTTATGCTGTACCATCACTGCCCCCCCTGAGAGGCCTTGAGGTCAAGGTCATGGGTCATAGATTTTAATAGATTTAGTGACAAAGCACAAGTCAGGCGAGCTACGCTGTCCTGTGACAGCTCTTATTTGGTCTAAGTACATTCTTTTCGTCATGAGTGTTTTTTTTTTTTTTCAGACAGGTGAACACAAAGTAGTTATACATGTTGGTCACCATGACCGAATGTCATGGTTCATTGATTTTGCCTAATAGCATAATGCTTTGGGTTACCAGTCGACTTGGCACTAATGCTTGTGAAGCTAGATGTAGTCGACCAGGCTGTCATCAGACAGCTCTTATTTCATATGTATTTCACATTATGAAATTGTCCATTTATTTACATGACTGGGTAACATTTGTTTGTGTATTGTATGTATATAGTGTTGTATATTCAGATAATATATTGTTGATAGATCATGGCAGTCAATAAAAGAAAAAAATCAAGAATGACAAATACTTGTCTTTTAGAGAGATGTTTGCAAGTTTCCTAAGCTATATTTTACACACCAGATATTGTCCTGATGATTTGACACTAACTTATTATTCTATCATGAGGATAAATTATAATTGGTACTACATGATATGGCTGTCGATATACTAGGATGACAGCAAGTTTTTTTTTTTTAATATAAATGACTCGGCATAAGTCGAATGACAACACAGGTAGTACATGTCAATGTTTAGATTAGCTGAGAGATTTAAAACAGTGGAAAATCCAAAAAATCAATTTCATTTTTTTTTAAATAATAAACACAATTTAGTGCAGCCTAGTTTTCTAGTGTAAGATTATCATGGAGTGAGTGATCCGGTGTTTGATACATATACCTACCTTCACCGTTTAGTGTCCTTGAGCAAGATTTAAACCCCCATGGTTAAATCCAAAGAAGTGTTGGCTTGGCCTGACTGAAAAATTGCTGACTAAAACATTCAGCCATATTTAAACCAAACTTATATGTAAATCATCTGTCATGGTGATAACTGTACCTTTGCTACAGATTGTCCCATTTTTATGTGAATGTCAAAATCAACATTTCTAAGATGTCCGACTTCATCAGTAAATAAAAACAATATATAGAGGATATTTGCTTTTTTTGAGGTGGATACCAAATATATTTCATCGAGTGAGTTGAAAACATCAGAATTTTCACGAGTGCGTATTTATTGCACGGACATAATATTCTGATGTTACGAATCTAAAGTCTCCACATAAGTTTGTGTATCCTAGTTTAAGAGATTGAGTTCATAAGGACAAGAAATAGGTGAAAGAACTTTTGCATTGCAGTTTTGCTGAAACAGTTCCAGATAGACCGTTTAGGCAAACTATCGGGTACATTTCTGTCTTCACTAATACTTGAGCCTACGCATGAGAAAAACCAACAATTTGAGTTTCAGACCAGGTCCGACACAAACTGGCCTGTACAGTCATTGAAGCAGGCTAGAAGCTTAAAATTTTGGATATAAGTACAAGAGGAATTGTACTATCTGTGTAGCGAAATCAAAGGTGCTGATCGACTGTGCTGTGCGGCACAGCTGATCTGCACCTTTGTTTTCACCTGTGCATGTTAGTCTACTCATGTTTTTGGTTTTCTTATGAGGTGGCTCTATTATTGACAAATTCATGATATCTTCAGTAAAGTATCTTAACAACCAATAAGATTTATCGTTGTGTTAGTCAATTTGACGATGTATAAATACCCTTCCGTTGGATTCGTAACATGTTCGTGCAATGAATACCCACTTAAACCCCACAGTAGAATTGTGGTATGCTTATTCTTCTTATTTTTAGGCCAAAACAACGATTGTGGCGGCAGGCCGAGCCGGGTGGCCGAGGCGGTTCTAACGTGTACCCACGATCTCTGTTTTAAGCAAAACTAAAAAATGTCATTTATTTTCTGGGGAAGTTTTTAATTTGTACAGCTGAAAAATCTCGGTATATTGCAGAGGCAGTTTTTCGTAATGTTAACACCTCGCCGTTGTTACGATTAAAATGGACAGAGGCAGGTCTTTCCAGTTCATGAACGTTTGTTTTATAAAACAGTCAATATCCTATGCATAATCTGCTAATACCTGCATCTATTCTTTCCGAAATAATTATTCATCCAAATGACGTGAAGTCGGTGACATGTAAAGATAAAAGTTGCTTATTTTATTCAACTTTGAAGGTGAAAAATGATTTACTGAAGCATATACTTGAAAGGTCGTTAAGAAAGCCCGCATCATGATATACGTAGAGTATATTTGCAGAGCAACGTGGATATATAGTATGAACTACGCGTAAGCATGAGAATATTTACACCAATCGACCAGGGCCATAACCCTGTTACAAATTGAGAAAAAAATTACAAATGTGTTATAAGACTTTTCCTGCACAAAAGCATCAATGAAGAATCAGGGAACAAGGTGGCTGCCAACCCCTCCTGCTGACTATACATTTATTTACTGAGCAGAATTTAGACTTCCAACACAGAGGATACCACGTGTGCCTATATAGGCGTTGTATACAATGGCAAGAAGTAACAATGTCGATGTGCACACAAATTCCCCCAAATAGTCCTTTCGTTTCGTTCGATATCTTGAGAACCAGTAATTACATTGTATCCCCTTTCTCTTTAATTACTCACTGCTCTTAAAGGATCTCAGTTTTATTTTTATTTGCAATTACTCCAGCTGCTGTTGTGCCGTGTGACGACCTTAAAAAGTATCCCCGTGCATTATCCATAGCGCAGATTATATTTTCTTTTCGGTCCTTTGAGATCAAAGAGGAAAATTTGAGAAATCAGAACCAACGTTTAACTGGTATATTTGACCCCATTTGGATAATACTAGTCTTATATCGACTACCCTGTTGAAAGTTACAAATTTACGGTTATTCTCCTTGTTGCCAAGTCTAAAGTGTCACTGACGAAGCTTAAATAGAAAAAAAAAAAAACCGCGGTATGGCATCTGGTTGATTTTTTTCTTAAACCGAATTCCTACGGGAAGCCCTTTATGAGACAGACCATTTAAAGGATTCGTTTTAGACTAAGTGGTCATGTCGAGGAACCTCGACTCGAGGTTTAGCTGTTCATCGGTTTATAACTGTTACTGTTGATTGTACAGAAACTATGTACTGTTTGTCTTAAACAACGCTGACAGTAACATCTACTATAATTTTAAGTCTAAGTACTGCACAGTTTGTAAATGTCCCTCTTACGTAATATGCGCTCGTTTTCAAATTTGAAATAAAACTACAATTGGCACATATACTGTCTTCGGCATTGAACCCGAAAATATGAGCCGCCTCGTGGGACAACCAACAATGTGGTTTCCGAACAGGTCCGACACAAACCGAGCTGTTCAAGCACAGAAGCATACTAGAAGCTTGAAATTTCGGATTTAAAAAGAAGAGGAAGTGTACTATCCGTGTAGCGAAAACAAAGGCGCTGATCAGCTTCGCGGTTACCGCGAAGCTGATCTGCGTCTTTGTTTTCGCATATGCAGATTGTTGGTTTTCTCATGTGGTGGCTCAGTTATGTAGACTGTGTGGGTTTAAAAAGGTTAAAGCCATATAGGTTAGCAATGTACAGGGTTACATAACTCTGTCGACTACAGCATCATATAGGCGTAGAAAGCTGGAATCTATATATGCTTGCATATACATGTACTTCACAATCGTTGTTATGTGTTCGAAGTATTTAGAATTGATAAAAGACATCATGTCTACCAAGTACAGCATTTACTTTGGTGAGAAAAGGAATTTCCACGCTTGGGACCATGTCATATTTGCAGCAGTGCTTGTCGTTTCGGCGTTGATCGGTTAAAGATCGTAAAAAGGAGTTCGGTCTGAACAAGCTAAGTCTTGATCTACAATGCAGTTCATTATCATGCAAATTGTGAAAAATCCTAATACTTGTATGATTTTACATGTACCTGTATAAAGAAAAATGACCATTTTACCAAGAAGACTTTATGTTCTTGAACATGTTGAAACATTATTGTATGAGTAAATAAAAAGTAAAACAGAGATCCTTTAAGAGCAGTGGGCATATTAATGAAAAAGGGGGTGGGCCATAATAAGTTTCGGCTACTTAAGCCTCGTCAGTGACCCTTTAGATTTGACAACATGGAACCAAAGAGAATTAAGTAATGTAATTTTGCGCCGTTTAACAGGATAGTCGATACAAAGACTAGTAAACCTATATTATTATCCAAATGGCGCCAAATATTTTTAAAATTGTTGGTTAGAAAATGCATCTAATAATTTTCTGATTTCTCAATATATAGACAAAGAATCCAATCTGAAATTTTGAGACCAGGGTGGCCTGCTTGTTAATGAATGCAGACAAACGGATATTCTGTTAGCCCAATGCCTGTGGAGGCTAGTCTGCAGATTTGAAATTGATTATGTAGGTCAATACAGCGGTCAAAGATCAAGGAGTGCAAAATTGCCTGATTTCTTAATATTTTATGCAAATTATAACTGGAGGCTTATAATGTTGGCTGTTTCGGGGTAATTTTAGTGTGTCTTTCTGCAGAATGCCTATTGAATAATAATTCGCTTGCTGAATGCCACCAAATAATCAAGTGATAAGTGATCATCAAAGTACTAATTGTACTGAAAGTGTATGCGACTTGTCAAGATTAGTCATTTCTATAGTCAATATTTTTTCTGCTTCCTTAATTACTGAGTAGTTAAGCTAGGCCAGTCTACATGTTGGCAACTGGACTAATATTAACTTCTTATTGGGGGTTTAAATAACAAACACAAAAAATCATATTCTGAAGTCATCTCCTAAACATGGCAGACTATAACTGTTGAGAATGGCGTTACATTTTACCCTGTCCGCCATAGATATATTCCTGTTAGGCGCAGTTTTGAGTTTGTCCCGACTAACGGATGATCCCCGCTGGGAATCTCGACTGAGAGTTAAAATAGCTTGACCTACGTAATCACCGTCTATTTTTAGCCAAGCGAACACCCGTCTGACAGCATCCTCGGGCTTTGCAATGACATCTTCGTACTTGATTGGGTAGATATACGTACAATGATCACGTGACATAGCGTTGCGTGCGATGACTATTGAATTAGCCCATTTGTAAGTTAGCGCGCAAGCCATGTTTGCATCGTTTGGTAAATTAGGAGAATATATAGGTTTTGGTATATACTTTCGGTGCAAAAGGTTCCTAAAATACGGACACATCCTTGAAAAACATATTGCATCAACGCAGTTTGCCATCACAAACGAGTAGTATTCGACCTCAAGAATCGCTAACCAGGATAAAACGGTCTCCATGCTGTTTCTGTAAACGAATATCTGTTTCATATGGCTAAATAATCTAGAAATGTCCACCATCATTATAACGCACTTTGAAATTGGTTTGATAAAAAATCTTTCCACGCCTGGTTGTGGCTTGCAGAGGACACGGATTAAAGCCACCAATAGGCCCTCATACTTAGACACGTGTAGTTTACCATACTCGAGTAAATTGTACAAATCTTTTGGGGAATATGGCTCATGGATCACCAAAGTCCCAGGCACAGATTCGAACACCTGGCTCAGCATTGTTCCACCACATCGCCCTGTCGTCGACATCCAGATAACAGGAACCTTAGGGTCACCAATTTTGTCCGCCAACTTAACAAAGTCTTTGATGGACATTTTTATCACTGTCTTTGCGTAACAAAACTGTGCCACATAAAAGAAGGGATGAACGTCTGAACTGTAAATGTTGACCATATCCGGTGTTTCGACAAAGACAACTTCTTTATCTGTTATTGCATAAAGTGACACGGATGGACGCAGAACGTAATCCGGGTCTACTTGCGAACTAAACGCGCAAAGAAAATCCATTGAAGAAGTGTCGTTATCTTCAGAAATTTTCAGCCTCCATAGAATCCGACTTTTTCTGGTAGTTTTCACCACCAGGTTACAACGGTTGTTGGCAAGTAACTTGAAGAAAATACAATCCAATGTATTTACACACTTGCAACACAAAAAATAAAATGCATAAATAAGGTATTGCAGAATGAACCTTGAAAACATAGCCGCCACCAAGCGACAATTCCTATACATATCCATCGATATTGTTTGGTATAGCTTATGACGACAGTAAATTTTTTTGATTAAACTCCTCCAAAATGTTTTTATATGGTCGTTGAAGCGGCTCATCAAGATAATATGAAGTAAATAGAATTTACCTATTACCGTGCATCCTAAGCACACGAAATGTATAATTATATAAGCTTGAAAATCAGTACAAATTGCTATTTATTTATCCTGTTAACTGCACCGAAGAATTGTGGCAAATATCTATGAAATACAAGTACATCTATAAGCGTTTTCAAAACGATTGCGATTTATCAGCATAATTTTCACTGTATGACCACGTATAAACCCATGGGGATAACCACAGACCGAAAAGACTCTGGCAGCTCAGTTCACGTTGTCAACTAGACAACAATTAATGATGTTTCAACCGTGCCACAGAGTCGGGTTACGCGCATTTAAACAAGTATGGGGTCTCGAAAACTGCATGTCACCATGGCGTACACATGTCTTATTGTTTTGGACCCCGAGATACCCTTCACTCTGCCTGAGATTAAAGGTATCTCGGGTACAGATGGTGCATATTACTAAGTAATAAAATAATTAACTCCCCCAGTGCTACTGCGGTCATTATGCAAATTTTGCTATGGTTATCTTGTGATTAATTATCTGTTGATAATTGATATATCTATATAAAAACCAGAATATTTAATTCTACATTTTAGACGAAAACAAAGTAAAAATCCATAATTAGCTGAATCTTTTGAATAACATTGCATTTTCAATCCGTTTTCTACATGAAATATTAACGATTTTGCACCTTGATGAAAATATCTTTTATCTGACACGATCAGCTAATTACACACCACCTGCAGTGAGCTGCGGCATCAGGAACACTTTATTGCCCAGTTTTATAGTTGAAACAATATGCCAACTTCATGGTTCAGGGAAGAAAAAATGCACAGAAATTTTATAAGAGATGTGTACGCTATGCTTCATTCGTGCGTGAAACGAAACTCGCCAAAATAGCGCATAACAACGGCAGCGTTTAAAACCAACCACTGCGGATTTCTTAAGCTCCTTTCTGCGAGTTCTGTTACACTGGCTACCAAACTGACATGTTTTTCCTAAACTTAACGTTTTGAAATGCGTGCAGCACGTCTTTTTCTCTTCGGTTGAAACGAATCAAAGTGCACGATATCGAGAAATAATGAAAGTTGCGATGAAAAGTTTTGCAACGAAATGAATTTATTATTATGTAAGAAATATAGCGTACTTTTATGGTCGTTCGTCTCTCACTCACGAGAAAGACGATCATTTTTCTTGAATAGGTTCGTGTGTGTTGGCGAGTTCTTTGATGGCTGACTAGGCCAATTCAAGCTCTAAACTGTCGGTTGCAAGTAGATCAAGTCAATGTCATGGAGTCACCTGGTGGCCCATTGGTATTGGTTTTGCGTTCTCTGCGCTTTCTTTCAGCTTCACTTATTCTCTTCTTTTCATAGAGAGCTGCTCCTTTGTTGATAAGACCCCGCCACTTTGATCGCTCTTGTGCAGTCTGTTCCCAAGACTCAATTGGTATGTCAAAATCCTTCAGAGAGGCTTTGAGGGTGTCTTTGTAGCGTTTCTTCTGGCCACATTGAGAGCGTTTTCCCTCTTGTAGTTCTCCATAGAATACTTTCTTTGGAAGTCGCTCATCAGGCATTCTTATAACATGGCCAGTCCACCTTAGCTGTGCTAGCTTTAAGACAGTATGCATGCTTTGCATCCCTGCTTTCTTCAGAACCTCTGTGTCTGGAATCTTGTCTTGCCACTTGATTTTTAACAGCTTTGTCAAACAGCTTAAGTGGAAATGTTTAAGTCTCTTTGCATGACGCTGGTATACTGTCCAGGTCTCACATGCATACAAGAGGGTTGGCAGTATCATATCATTATAGACTTTCAGCTTGGTGTCAAGCTTGATTCCATTTCGCTCCCAGACATTTGCACGGAGTCTTCCGAATGCCACACAGGCTTTTGCTAGGTGCACTACTCTGGAAACAGTGCTTCCCAGGTAGGTGAATTTATCAACAACTTTCAGTTTTTGTCCATGCACAGTGATGGTCGGTTCATTGTACGGTTTTCCAGGTGCTGGTTGGTGTTCAACCTCTGTCTTTTTGTGCTTATTGTGAGATCATTGTTATCACATGACTGTGAGACTTGATCCATGGCTCTTTGCATTTTTGCCTCTGAGCTGGCATTCTTATCCATATCATCTGCATAGAGGAGCTCATCTAGCACATCATTCTGCACCTTAGTTTTGGCTTGCAACCTTCTAACGTTGAATATATTGCCATCAAAACGGTACCTGATTGGAAAACCAGTGTCATTGTCCTGAAAAGCATCCATGAGCATGGCAGAAAACATCATGCTGAACAGTGTTGGTGCCACACAGCCCTGTTTGACCACATTTGTTACCTTAAAGGGTTCAGAGAACTCTCCATCGTTTTGCACACGTGCTTGCATGTCATTATGAAATTGCCGCACCATTGCTATGAATCTGGGTGGACAGCCAAACATGGCCATGATTTTCCAGAGTCTATCACGACTGTGTCAAAAGCTTTGGTGAGGTCGACAAACGTCATGTATAGATCTACATTCTGTTCTTGGCATTTCTCCTGAAGCTGTCTTGCTGTGAAGATCATGTCTATTGTCCCTCTGTCTTTTCCGAATCCACATTGACTTTCAGGGATAAGTCCCTTCTGATGAAGATGAAAATTCAGACGGTTCAACAGAATTTTTGCCAGTATCTTTCCAGCAATGCACAGGAGGGAGATGCCTCTGTGGTTTAGTATTTAACGTCCAACACAACAGTTAAGGTCTTTGAAGGTAAAAGTAGCCAATGGCAATCAGAAAGAAACCTTTTGTACAGTATCTTTTGCAGAAGATCCCTGATGATGCCACATCGAAAGAGAACAAAGAGCCTGTGGATATAATGGTTAGTCTTGACTATGTCGGGCTGGTTATACTACCTTAAAGTTGACGACTAGTTTAAGATTACTGTTTAACTTACACGAAATATGACGTCCATATAATTATGATAAACGTTTGCCTGAGAACAGTGAATTTTCAGTATAGTAAGCGCTATGACAGTGGGAATTTCTTTCTAATTGCGCCGATTCCTGATCATTGGCTACTTTTACCTTCCAAGATATTAACTGTTGTGTTAGACGTTAAATACTAAACCAACTAAACTTAATCATTGTCACAATCGGGCATACTTTTATAACAAGTTTTGTTTTCAGGTGAATGATGACCAGAAATGGCGAGATGAACCATTGAACGATTCATCAAAGGATGTGGATGGTCTTGACAATGTAGCATACATAGGTTCAACCAGTTATATCACCAAGTTATAAAGCAGCTGATTCGAAACAGGAAAAATCCTTGCAACATTTTTCAAGTCGACATTTTAGCTCACCTGAGCCGAAGGCTCACAAGTGAGCTTATAGTATATCCATGCACTGTCGTTCGTCGTCGTCTTTGTTGTCGTTGTTGTCGTCGTTCACACTTTTCAATCAACTTCTTCTCTGAAACCACTTGGCCAATCAAATTCAAATTTCATGTGGAGCATCCTTAGGAAGGGGAACGAAAGTTTGTATAAATGGTCCAAGTCACATGACCAAGCTGGCCGCTAGGGCTATAAATAGCAAAAACCTTTAAAAATCATCTTCTCCAGAACCAGAAGGCCTATGATTTTGAAACTTGACGTGAAGCATCAGGCAATGGAGGTCTATAAAGTTTATATCTATCATGACCCTGGGATGACCTTGACCTTTTTACGACAAGGTCAACTTAGGTCGCCCATGCATTTGAATGGGAAAAAATAGGAAAATGTCATTTAATGACAGAAAACTCGCTAGAAATGAGCGAATGGACAGAAGATTTATGTTTATGAAAATATTTTGGGCACAGGGGGTTTTCTGCCCCTGCCCCAGGACTATATACATGTATATGACCAAAATATTCAAACATCTTCTCTGAAACCACTTGGCCAATCAAAGCCAAACTTTATGTGGAGCATCCTTAGGAAGAGTGAATGAAAGTTTGTATAAATGATCAAGGTCACATGACCATAATGGCCGCCATGGCTATAAATAGCAAAAACCTTTAAAAATCTTCTTCTTCAGAATCAGAAGGCCTATGATTTTGAAACATGGTATGAAGTATCAGAGAATGGAGCTCTACAAAGGTTGTATAAATCATGACACTGGGATGACCTTGACCTATCTTACGGCAAGGTCAACTTAGGTGGCCCATGCATTTGAATGGGGAAAAATAGGAAAATGTCATTTAATGGCAGAAAACTTGCTAGGAATGAGCAAATGGACAGAAGATTTATGCGTATGATAATATTTTAGGCCCAGGGGGTTGTCTGCCTCTGCCCCGGGTCTATATACATGTATATGACCAAAATTTTCGAACATCTTCTTCTCTAAAACCGCTTGTCCAATCAAAGCCAAACTTTATGTGGAGTATCCGCAGGAAGAGTGAATGAAATGGTGCATAAATAGTCATGGTCACATGACCAAGATGGCCACCATGGCTATAAATAACAGAAATATTAAAAAAACACAAAAAACAAAAAACATTCTCTCCAAAACCAAAAGGCCTATGGTTTTGAAACTTGGCATGAAGCATCAAGGAATAGAGCTCTAAAAATTGTTATCAATCATGACCCTGGGATGACATTGCCCTGTTTTACGGTAAGGTCACTTTAAGTCGCCCATGCATTGGGGAAAATTGTTAAAATGCCATTTGAAGGGCAAAACTTGCAGTAAATTGGCATATGGACTGAATTTTCATGATTTGAAAAGACGTTGACTCCAGGGGTTATTCTGACCCTGCTCTGGGGTTATATAAATGCATATTACCATTGTAGTCAAACAAGGTTATTACTATATATCTCGGGTCACAGGTGAGCTTTTATATGACCGTTGGTCCTCTTGTAATAATGACCCATATGTAATTTCAATCACCTAAAAACATTATGTATACATGCAATTATGCATTATCTAGGCAGAGACTGTCACTTACTGTTGACTGATTCATATAACAAAATGATTAATACATGCATATTTAATAAACATATTTAATTCAATAAACGTACAAAACTGTATGTAGCGACAATGGTATCACAAAGTATGAACAAATGCACGAAAATGACCATGTTCACTCATGTAAATCTTGACAAATTAACAAAATTCGTTTCTTTGTTTGTTTGTGTTGAGGCTTAACGTCCCAGTCAACAACTTTTCAGTCATGTCGGGACAGAGCCAACGCTTCTTGAATTTAGTCAGTACTGTAGGGAGTTCATGCGTCTTGCTCAAGGACACAACATGGTGCCGCCTTTGGGGATCGAATCCAGGACCTCTCGATTCGGAGTCCGATGTTCTACCACTACGCTACCGCACTCCCTGATTGCCCAGTTAGACTGTATCAGCGTAAAGCTAATCATTATCAGTTTAGTAACCGACTGAGCAGTTCAGTCTGCAGAAATTACAACTCCAAATAAGAGTAGACAGCAAAACAATCTGATCAGTGCTTGCTGCATGAAAATGTGAATGAAAATGAACATGATTTTAAATGTTTCTCAGACCCCTCTGGTCTGTCGTTCATAGAAGATGGTTTTGCATGTATGTGTGACGGGATAGCCTCCCTTGGAAATATGCAAATTTCAAACTCGAGACTTTGTTATTCGAGTAAGTGTTGGGTATATAGCGCAGTAAACCATCCTTGGTGGATGGGCATGCTTTTCCACCGACGGGGTTTCTGTGGCTTTGGCTCGGCCGTTCGTTACATTTGGTGGCAGCGGTGGGATGATGACAACTGCCAGAACGGAGTTGCCTTACCCATGTAGTCCCCAGGCCAAGACTCGGGGCGAGTCTTCTCGGAGGGGGAAGTAATGTGACGGGATAGCCTCCCTTGGAAATATGCAAATTTCAAACTCGAGACTTTGTGAATCGAGTAAGTGTTGGGTATATAGCGCAGTAAACCACCCTTGGTGGATGAGCATGCTTTTCCACCGACGGGTTTTCTGTGGCTTTGCTCGGCCGTACGTTACATATGCATTGTTTCAAAATTATTGTCTCTTTAGCCGCATTTCGCTTGAATTTGTACCGAGCTAGTGTTTTGAGAAGGCATAATAATTTTAAAAACCCGATTTGACCCCTTTACGATCAACGGTTAAACTAATGTGCACATGGTGTGGATCAAATCATTGAATCAAACTTATTCTTGAAACGCATTCGTCTATTGATCAGTTTAAATTGTCGCCTGTAACCCAGTTTGTGTCGTCGAGTAGTTGATCATTAACGGGGTCAAAATCTGACTCTACTTAAGCCCAAATCAATCATCATGTCTTAACATTTATCTGGTCCTTCACATCCTCATCGTGCTTAAGAATTGGTTTCGCAGGAACAGTTTTCATATACAGTCTAGCATGATGACGTTTTTCCGTCGTTGGACTTGAAGCAATATCTCTCTCCGCATTAGGCCAGTGAACGTGTGACTTAGGAGAAGGAGTACGCCTTTGTGTTTTGTCTTGCATCACCGAAAGCACTGACGTGTTTTTGGGTTTCGGTGATTGAAACTTTGTTTTCACAGATTTCTCAGAACTGTTCTCAGATTTTTCAGAATTGTCTCCATCCGATCCTTGTTCATTAACTGATGATGATGAATCGTCACAAACAACGCCGGAATCTACTTCATCCAAACCATCCAAACCTAATTTATGTTCATGTTCTTCTTTAAGCGGCAGTAGATCGTCAAGAATAGACTGAAACGCGTCCGATCCTCTTGGAATACGGGAATTGGCAAACATGAGCACGAGGTCGTGAACCTCATCTTCGTCACTGGCAGATGCCGTAGAGCCTCGTTTTGTACTCAAACCCGAGTCCCCCGCTATTGACTGTCTAGATACAGCACCTCGTGACATGGATTCGCGAGCGTATATATCTCCAACCGACGCAGATCTCGACATTTTCACTGACGCTAAGTTACCACACTGACTTATAGTGTTTATTCTTCCGTCCGTGTATCTTTCCGGGTATCAAGACCCAGTTAGTTAGTTCTTCGACTTTAAGTGCCTAGTCACACAATGGTTAATATTTATTTCACTGCTACTAGCATGTTCTGCTTTCTTATTCTTTGACTATTCTATCTTGACTTTATACCATGCAGGTCCATATCTTACACGTACATAACATCCCAATTTTCAAATAAAATACAAGTCATTTGATAAAATCACTCACAAAATCTTTTAGATTATAGTTATCTACTGATATCCACTGAATAATCTCTATTTGTCTTTTGATTGTATTCGAAAATTGAAGGACTTTCTCATTCACGTGTTGCGAGATATATGAAATAACACGTTTGTTTTTGTCTCTTTATATATCGGATATAACAACAGATTATGCTATGGATATTTTGGCTCAACCTTTGTTATTTAAGCTCTTGAAAGACGTTTAACAATCGTCTAAATCAAGATTAGGCTTAGAAAATAATAAAGCTACCGATCGAGTGTATTATACATACTGTAAGGTGTAAACACAATATAAAATTGAAATATAGACCGCTCCAATCAATGAACTTAGTGCCTTAACATTAGCATGTTGTTTGTCATAACTATTAATGCTACATGGTGCCGTATAGTCTCAAATCGTTAAGCAGATTTACAATAATCCTAAATATATGTTCAAACAATGTTTAGTAGTGCAAATGTCCATAAGAGACCACAAAATGTAACTGCACGACTCCTTCTTCACAGTAAATTATGGTTCATAAATTAACATTAAGAAAACATGCCTATTCCATGAACATTGATTGTTTTCGGTTGTAAAAATGAAAATTCTTAGTTAGAAAATTAAAATTTTCTAAAATTTCTTAAAACATTGATTTTAGGTATATCGTAGAACCGCATGTGCAAGGCAGTTCTAACGAGTACCCACAATCTATGCTTTTAATGAAAAATAAGGAAAATAGATATACCCCTGTAAACCCAAGTTTTGCTATATAAAAGTAGGGTATAAGGGGTATACGTTTCATGGACATGTTATCCTGATGAAACAACCACGTGCTTATCGAGCGCTTCGTCACAACTGACAGACAGGAGAGCTTCATTTTCAATCTGTTTAAGGGCAAACCGGACGCGCAAAATAGGCTTGATGCTGATAAAACACGTGATGCAGGTATTGGGGCTATAGTATAATGACTCATCTAGCAGAGATGCATTATGGCTTCATGCCAGCTTATGGTAATGCATATTTCGTGGTACGTCAACTAATAGAGAAATACTCGGCTGCTAATATGCTACTCTTTGCTGACCTGGCATTTTACGCTGGATTTCATTCATGGTCAATGAGAAAACATGCTAGTTCGCCTATGTCCATGCAAGAATCGCTGGTAAAGTAGCTGGAGAATGTATCCATGTGATTACGGGGAAAGCAAAGGTCACTGTCTCTTGCCCAAAGCTCGACCTGAAACATTCTGAAAAGGATTCCTGTGCTGCCAGCGCTTGATTCGCAAGAATAACTGGCAGCTAAATCGCAAAACCTCATCGCGAGCTGTTCTGACTTCCAAGGCAGTACTGTCTATATTATATTTTATTTGTCCTATATGTTTTGATGTCGACGTTTGGACTTGTTGCACATTTCATTTACGTATTTATATTCTTATTTATTTCCTCAAGGTATTTAAGTAGCTATCTTAAGGGAAATAGCTGCTGGGTCGGCTATATTGCCGGTATGTTCTCTTTGTACATGTATCATGTCGGAGATGTGTAGTTTGTGTAGAACTAGTACTGGTTGCACCTGCTCCTGATCATTGCTACGCTTTAACTTGAGAAAACCAACAATTTGGGTTCCAACCAGGTCCGACATTTTGGATTTAGAAAATAGTGGAATTGTACTGTCAATTTAGTAGAAACAAAGGCGCTGATCAGCTTCGCAGTTACTGCGAACCTGATCTGCGCCTTTTTTTTTCGCATATATGCAGATTGTTGGTTTTCCCATGCGGCGGCTCACTTTTCATTTTTTTTTTTTTTTTGATATTTCGGAAAAGCGCGTTCTAGGGGACTGTGAACTAATTATTTATCCCATAGGCTAAATCCCTGCTCTTTGACAGTTTATCCTGCATTACAGGTAACGCTTGGGCCATCAAAATATACCTGAATTTCAAGCCAAAAGATACTGGCCGATAAGAAGATTTAAAAATGAAAAAACATACCATCACCGGCTCTTTTTTCAGCTGTTGCATGTTGAAGAATGGCCGTCAATTTTTGGGAAAACCCACCTGACCACATTTTCAAAATCACTGTTTTTACTTTTTGGACCAGAAAAAAAAAACACAATTTATGTCCATCAGGTGGTAAATTATATACCAATTTGAAGAAAAATAATTTTTTATCAGTTGCTAGAAAGAAAAAAATGTATTTTTAGTTCACAATTATCACCCAATCATATGCCTCCATTACCAGATAACAGTCTCGGAGCAACCTGCAGAATTTGACTTCTGGGATTTGTTGACATAATTAGTTCCCGGTCTCCTCTATGTATGGAACAGTAGTGCAGGAAATACAGGTTATTGACGACAAAAATGGCGGATGTTCTAAATTAATTTTATTTATCCGACGTGCTTTCTGTTGTAAGCGGTTGCGACCTGGGCGCAGAATAACAATTTAACAGTAAAATATCGAGTCAAACTCTGTCACTGTTACTAAGGTCTTCCTAAACTTTAAGGGAGGATTGTAATTCTCGGCCCTGGCTGCTGTTACACACTTCAAAGTTCCGCTTACTGCTATCACTCCTAATCAACCCCAGTCTGACCCTCCGACCGGAGGACGGATGTCGCATATTTAGTATGTTAGAAGAGAAATTCTACATTAAAAAGAAAAAAAAAATGATTCATGAATATGGCCACACATTAATAAACCTGAAATGATAGGCAAGTATTTAGTAGCAAGCCCAGATTCTCATTTATCGAAGTTTTGGATGCTCCGCGATGGTTTTGGCACGTAGAGAACGAAAGAGGAGATAGCCCAATAACGAAATCTAAACGTAGTTTGTGGAGAATAGTTTCGGTGAGCCACAGTGAACACAGGATACATAGAGGATATTTGCTTTTTTGAGGTGAATACCAAATATATTTCATCGAGTGAGTTGAAAACTTCAGAATTTTTATGTTTTCTACTCACGAGATGAAATATATTTGGTATTGACCAAAAAAAAAAAAAAAAAAAAAAAAAAAAAAAAAAAAAAAAAAAAAAAAAAACTTTTTATTTTATACAATACACGGGCATTTTCCAATTCACAAGGCAGGCGTCGAAAATGCAAAAACCAAAAATTTTTTGAAAACACAAATAATAATGGTACTACATTGTTCCTAACGTTCTAACTGATGCAGGCGTCATACCTAGCCGATTTTAACACGCGATGGACACACGATTATGAAAAGTTTCAATTTCGGCGGGGATCGTGAAGACATCGGGCCATTCGTGAGTGCATCGTTACCCATCGTATGTCCATCGGGAGGCTTTTTAAGCCATCGGCATCACCATCGCAAGCGGCACCAAAATCTTTGACATGTCAAAAAAATACAGGAAGGACACACGATGGTTCAATTTCGTGTTGAATTCGCGAGTGCATCGTGGCCTTCGCAAAGCGATCGTGAGGCCATCATATGACATCGGGACTACATCGTACTTCTGTCGTGTGGACATCGGCACCATCGGCTAAGTTCTGCTACACGAAGGCAATACGATGGAGACGCGATGCTGCCCGATTGTGCTACGAAGGCAACACGACATCATATAGCCCTCGCAACGCCATCGTATAAGCATCGTATCTAACAAAAGATGGCATCCCGATGGAAACACGATATTAGCCAAAACTGCATTTTCTGCGTTTCCAATATATCCCAAGGTAACGTTGACATACAAAAATCAGCATCCACACAAGCGGCCTTTTTCTCAGAAAATCTTAAGTTCAGTACTGTTGATTCTATTCTGACAAACATCATGGTGTATTTAGAAGACAAGACATACAGGAAGAAGAAGACTGCAGCACTGCTTCTTTACACGCATTGGGACATGATAAAATCATCTTGCAGGAGAAACACCATCTCTTACAGGTATTTGATTTGTTTATTATTATGTTGTCTTTCAAGCAGCACTCTGTTTTCTTTCTAGTAGAGCAGTACCCACTGCAGTTTTCGACAAGGGAATCTTTTATCCACATCAACTATAAACTCAAGGTTTTGTGTCAGTTTCATGCGAAAGATAGATTGAAATACAATCGAACTGTCACCGAGAAATTTGGACAGTGTTGTAAAGTAACTGACAATACAGTCATGGTAGTAATTTTTACCGTGGGCGTCAACAATACCTGAGGAAAATTTGGCGAAATCGAAGAGTTCTATGCTACCCTAGAGTAAAATAGATTTTGATTACATCATTCATTACAGAAAACATTGAAGTTTATCGTATCACTGGAATTAATTTTCTAAACAAGTCACGTTTTATGATATTTTGGTGAAAAGTTCATTTTTGAGAATAAAATTGTGAATTTCTGAAATTTCTCATGGCCTCAAAATTACAATGCCACGTAGATATTTTCTTATGAAACCCACGCCTAACATATTGCCAACATTGTGTTCTTAGTTTTCAATGTGTTTTCATCCAGCAAAAGTTTTTCAGTTTTTGGGAAAATCATGTTTTTTTTATGGCAAAAATCGCGATTTTTTGAATTTCACCAAAAAAAGTTTTCTGTCAGAAAGTTATACAAACGCTTTCCAGTACAATTATATAATAATCGTAGACGTCATTATTCGGGCGTTTCATTTTATTTCAAATTGCACTTGTATCTTGTTCCAATGAAGCTGGGTACCAGAAATTATAAATGGGGTGTATTTTCAGAAATATATGACATATGAGCGTGTGACTGTTTTTCTTGGCGGAAATGAGGCGTCAAAATGCTTTTTTTAAAACTTAAATCTTTGTAAAAGTTAGATAGAATAGTTTCATAGGTGTTTACTAGATTGACAATGTGTTTTTTTTTCGGGGTTCAATTTTGGGGTAAATGGTGATTTTAAGAAAAAAATGCGGAGTTTTGCAAACTACCATATTAAGTTCTCCACATGAAAACTGTTCAACTGTTTTCCAGTAAAATGAAATACTAAGCCAAAGGACTGTCATTCAAGCATCTTATTTTGTTAGGTCGACTAATATGCATTGACAGCCCTATAAGTATTGATACTTTGACCATTGATACCTGGTAGGGGTGGCTTTCACATCATGGCATCGGAGCCCTGAATCCTTGCTTTTAGGAGAAAGCGAAAGGTTAAAATCAAGAACACCATCGCACAAGACTTTTCTGTGTTAATGTTTCTAGAATGCTATACATTGACAACCAATTAAAAGACAGCATTCATTGTTGTGATGTTTGTATACTATAGGGGTGGAGTTCATTTCATGGCATCGGATTTTTAGGTCCATTTCCAGTTGGGTGGGGCCAGATATATCACATATATAGACAACAGCTTATCCTATAGCATTCATTCTGCGTGTACTTTAGTTTCCAGGACATCGGGCCACTGGGTCCGAGCCAGGGGTTGGGCTAGAGGTTACAATCTAGAAAACCTTAAATATTTTCTAAATAGAAACAACTTAGAAAGTTGGTCGGTCCTTAATCGTTTTACTTTAATAATTCTGACACTGACTTGTGTGTCATGAGGTTAGGGCTTGGTTGACCTAATTTCCATGGTCCAGTACTTTTGCCTTATATCTTGACACTCAATTATTATATGAGCATACTTCTTTCTGATTATGAGTGAGTAAAACCATACCTTTGATCCCAAAGTACTTATTGGTCACTGTGACCTAATTTCATTGTTCAGTGATTTTGCTTTATATCTCAACACTCATTGGGTATATGATCATACTTCTTTCACATTATGAGTGAGTACGACTAGACCTTTGACCTCAAAATACTTATATAAAAAGGTCCATGTGACCTAATTTCATTGTTCAGTGATTTATCTTTTATCTTCAGTGATTTTGTCTTAATCTCAGCAATGCTTATACTTCTTTCAAAATTATAATGAGTATGAATTGACCCTTGACCATAAAGTACTTATAGATCACTGCGACCTAATTTCTTGGCTCAGTGATTTTGCCTTCAAGCTTCAATGCAAAAGGGTGTATGAGGATAGTGCTTTGGTTTACATGTGGAAGTGGTCCTGATGTCTGACAAAGCCAGAAGCAGTTGAACACACTGTCATGCGACAGCTCTTAAACCTTTGACAGATAATGACGTCACCAGGCAGTGCCTGTATGGACCAATGTTGGAAAGTTTATAACAATGATCATATTTTTAGTTAAGATGTAAAAGTAGGCAATGCTCAGAAAGAAATTCCCACTCTAAAACCGGAGGTGGGAAAAACTAAATTGATAATTAAGTACTTATACTTAGAACACATATCGTAAGCCGAGTGAGTAGCTATTTCCCAATAGGCAGCCACTCAGTTACCTGAACTTAAATAAAAAAAACATTAAAACGCACATAAGGTTCAAACAGCACTAAAACGCACATAAGGTTCAAACAGCACAAAAATTTGACTCCAAAGTTCGGTTAACTGAGTGACCGCCTATTTGGAAATAGCTGCTCATTTGGCTTACGCTATATTTTCTAAGTATAGGTACCTGATTGCCAGTTTAGTTTTTCCCATCTCGTTTGTATTGGATTGGTATCTATTTTGTTTCTGATTGCGCCATTTCCTGGCCTTCTTTTACCTTACTATACTTGCAACAAATAAAATATAAACGCAAGGGGCTTTGCAATTTCAGAGAAGATTCTGTTTTTCTTATTCCAAGGCTATGGGAACTAATGAGCCCCGGGTAGAGCCATTTTTCATCCCGGGGCGTGAATGGACGAATTTATTTAGTGCTCTTCATAACATTGCTGAATACAAAGCATAGACAATTTGGTTCTAAGTGGTTTATTTGGTTTCAGAGAAGATGATTTTTCAAGTACTCCCCACTATGGTAAATAATCAAATCCCTCCAGTACAGCCTGTATGAACCCCAGGGTAACTGTTCACAGGATTTATTAGGAATATTAATATGCATAGCTACAAATTCAATATAAATGTACTGGGCCTTGTTGTTTGAGAGAATTTTTTTTTAATGTTTTGTCTAATTGTAAGATTTTGCAAGCTAATGACCACCGGGATGTGGCCATTCTTGGCCACATGGGCATGCTTTGCGGGACTTCGAAAAACCTTTTCTAAATTTTATCGCAGACACTATGAAATGATTTCCAAATATAATAAGAGGATAAAACATTCTTTTCCGTGCATTAACGTTTGCCAAGCCCAAGGGCAATAATGTGTTGCAGCCCGAACCGCGTAGCGGTGAGGGCTGCAACACATTATTGCCCGAGGGCTTGGCAAACGTTAATGCACTTGGAAAAGAATGTTATATCGTCATTGTTATATACCCTTCCCCCAATACATGTACATTTTATTTATTTATTTATTTATTTATTTATTTATTTATTTATTTATTTATTTATTTATTGTGAATGCTATGTCTTGAAATCGCGCATGATGACAAGCACACAGCCGTTGATTTGTAAGTGATTAGACGCAAAATGACACGTTAAATTAAGATGAAATATACGTCTGAAATGTACACTCACCTGCCATGTTAGATTTAGATGAAATGAACACCTGCCAGTGTCCATAACATGTAAACAGGTGTATGTCTCAGGGCAATAACACCTAGGGCAATAACACCATTATTGCCCTGCTCTGACGTCATCTCAGGGCATTAACACCATTATTGCCCTGCTACGGTGTCATCTCAGGGCATTAACACCATTATTGCCCTGATATGACGTCATATCAGGGCATTAATGGTATTAATGCCCTACGACGCCTAAAACAGCAGAAAGTGCTGTCCGTTACAACACGACAAGTTTCTATTGTAGAGATACATTAGGTATATAACAATGTTGGGTTAAAGACGGGTCATCTTCTTAACAGTATTTTGATTATTTGGCCCCTTTGGGAATAACAGTCTTTGATTTAGACTACACTGGTGTAAATTCTTGAAATTGCAGCAATAATGTCTGGCTTTTGCTGCCGGTTTTGTAAAGGGTCACTGATGAAGATTCATTACCCGAAATTGTACAATATGGCCCACCTTTTCACTTTTAATGTTTTTACTGATTTCGAAGGATCTAACAATTCTATTTTATTTTAAGTGAGGGCCTTTCGAAACCTGAATTTTATGATGACTTGGTTTACAAATTTAAGAAACTTATAGGAATTAATGATTTTTCTTTTCAGTTCAGAAAAATCATATCACGTTACAGACGTATAGGTTATAACTTGAATGTTATGCGACAGTCTGCATGCTTAGTTTTTAACCCAATCATGGGGATAACTATGCTGCCTTCTTTAATTGCACGCCGGTGGGTCGGGCGTCAGACTATGATGGCCCCGACTTAAAGCTATTCATTTTAGTTGGTTGGGGCCGGGAGCTTCTTGTCTGTTGCTTGGCCCACAACTGGTGTTTTTCTTTTGCTCCGGAGTTAGTAGGTTATTCGGCGCCCAGGGATCTTCATCGTCGGGCAGCTTACTCAATCTGTGAGTCCTGGTTTTTGATACATCAGGATGTTTATCATGATTTATTTGTTTGTTCTTGATGATTCATTGACTTGTTAGAGATTCACCACGAGGACCGAAGAACTAACTAAATGTTATGAACCACTGCAGAAGCTGAGGGTGAGGTTATGGCTATGTAAAACCGGTTTAAGCCCGCCAGTAACTTTGTGTTACTGATCATTCCAGGGCGGTGCTTCTGTGGCGGTTTTTGTTTTATGTCTTGATGTTTGAATTTTTGTGCTGTTGGCGCCGTGTGTATGTTTTCATGTTTTTAGTTAAGTTAAGGTAACTGAGTGGCCACCTATTGGGAAAATAGCTGCTCATTCGGCTTACGATATGTTTTATGATATAAGTACCCGATTGTTAGTTTGGATTTTCCCACCTCGGTTTTTGGAGTGGGAATCTATTTCTGATTGTGCCTTTTCCTGATCTTTGCCTACTTGTACCTTCTTATGTCAAGCTCCATGTAACAACGTTGCAAACCAAATACAGAAGCTTTGGGTCTTGCGGTTTCAGAGAAGAGTTTTTCATGTATTTCCCATTGTAAGTCTATGGCAGGCATTGACGCCCTGGGGCGGAGCATGTATGGACCCCAGGGGCACGGTTGACAGGATTTATAAAGAGGGGTACTATGCATTGCTACACACAAAAATATTAAAGCTCTGGGTATTGTGGTTTCAGAGAAAAAGATTTGTTCATGTTTTCCTTCTGTAAGTCTATTGGAGCTATCCGTGGCCATGGAAACCAGAATTCCGGCCCTAATGTAACCTTCCCCCATCACTTACCAAAAAATTGAACTATATAAAACATATATGATTATGTTAGTCTTGCAAACACAAATCAAACTGTTTTACTCGCAATTGTATAGTTTTCATGCAGAGACTGGCTTTTATACATGTATGGTTGTTTGCAATATTTCGCGATTTTCTGCTAAAATTCATTATGTTCCCCAGAATTAAACTCCGGAAACAGATTGTAAATCTTGCAAACACCTATTAGGCTATTTTAGTTGCCTTTTACAAACATTTTAAGTTTCTTAAATAACTTTTGATCCCTTATTTCCGCCTAGAAAAACAATCATGCAATCGTATGTCATATATTTCTGAAAATCCACACCATTGTTAATTTCTGGTACCCAGCTTCATTGGAACCCGATACAAATGCAAGTTCAAATAAAATGAAAAGCCCAAATAATGATGTTTATGATTACTATACCATTTTACTGGAAAGCGATTTTGTAATTTTCTTACAGAAAACTTTTTAAAGTGAAATTCAAGAAATCGCGATTTCTGTCATAAAAAAAACGTGATTTTCCCAAAAACTGAAAAAACTCTGGCTGATGAAAACACATTTAAAACTAAGAACACAATGTTGGCAATATGTTAGGCGTGGGTTTCATAAGAAAATATCTATGTGGCATTGATATTTTGAGGCAAAGAAAAATTTCAGAAATTCGCGATTTTATTCTCAAAAATGAACTTTTCACCGAAATATAATAAAACGTGACTTGTTTAGAAAATTAATTCCAGTGATACGATAAACTTCAATGTTTTCTGTAATGAATGGTGTAATCAGAATCCATTTTACTCTCGGGTAGCATAGAATCGAAAACTAAGCGACTTATTGTAGGTTTTTTCCTCTAGTACAACGAAATCATACAAATGAAATACAATGTACCTTCTCAAAAGAGACCATGTTTGCACGCGAATGAAAGGGTCTCGTTCGGTCTCCCGCTTACAATATAGACACCGTATTTTATGGATTGGTCTTTTTGAGTGGAGTCATGGCCAGGAGTATTGGAATGGAACCTTGGGTGGAGCAGACAGGCGCAATCTTCTTCCCACGCCCTCTTCCTGGTTTCGGTGGCATTTCCAATTTTATTTTGTAAAGAAAGAAACTGACAAAGCTGACGTTTTCTCAACATCACTTTTTAGTCTCATTAATTGATTTTTACATAACATCGGGAAGTGTCGTTATGCCTCCGGGACACTTTCGGGAATACATTTTACACCTCACGATGGCTTCACGACATCATCAAGCCTTCGCATACCATTCGCATCAACATCGTATGCAAAACTACCATGCGTGACTGCATCGGGTATAATCGTATGTCCATCGTGTGTCCATCGTGTGTCCATCGGTAGGCTTCGTACATGCTTCGGCTCAACATTGGCTTTTTACCAAATTCGTGACGAAAATCGCGCGAAATTGAAAATTTCATATTCGTGTGGCTATCGTGTGTCAAAATCGGCTAGGTATGACGCAACCTTAAGAAAATGAATACCCACACTTTATGTTTTCGTTCATAAATAATGGAGTTATAGGCGTTTGAATGTCTGAAGTGAGACACATTTAATGACGTCAAGTAAATGGAAACGTCAGAAGTAATCCAGAATCTACAGTGAAGATATAGGCTGATATCAGTCACTAGTGACTTTTGATATCAGTGAGATTTGATATCAGTGAAATTTCATATCAATGAAAATACCAATTTTATCAAATTTTGATACATGTATATATTGGTTTTCACTGTAAAGTATAAAATAGAGTGTTGTCCCGTTTTGTTGTTGAATTGCAGAAAGAAGTGTTAAATTGATTCTACTGATTCAGAGTGGAGATCGTCTAAGATTAACTCTTGACAGACTTGTCAGACAACTAAAGCCCTCGAGAAAGAACAACGGAATACAAAATAGATGATGATGATGATGATGATGATGATGATGATGATGATGATGATGATGATGACGACGACGACGACGACGACGATGATGATAATGATGATGATGATGATGATGATGATGATATATTGCCTTATAGGTATTGTACATCAGGAAACGCTCCGTTTGGTACACACAGTTTCGGATAAACGTTTTCATATTCCACTTGTATTCTGAAGTAAGAGGAGAAACTATAACCCGATCACCCATCATTATCATTTGAACGAGTCCATTTTCAGTTTTAGGGGCTTCAGGTGTCATTTTACAATTTTATTCCATTTGTCGATGAAATTCCTCTACGCAAACAGAATAGCCCCAGTTCTGCAGCGTCATATCTGGGCTATACTGTTTGCCTATGTCCTATCAAAAGGACGTCATGCTTAAATGGTTTAAGAAAAGCCCGAAATCCAAAATGTCAAACCAGACAACAGACGAGAACGAAAGAAAAAATGTCAGCCATAACATAAAATTAAACAACACATACAGCGTATGAAGCGCACTTAATGACAAGCGGTTGATTTACTATTGTGGTCCTCAGAATAGCATCAGCTTAGCTCGTGTTGTATACGTGGTGCGCGTATGTTCTTATAAGATCCATTGGTTTTAATGTGTGATGTAAGGGGTTCTAAATAACTAATATGTTGCTTTTCTTTCTATATTTAATGGTATTTCGAAAGTATGAAAACATCCTGAACTTGGCGTATAATGACGGTAGTGATTACCGTCATTATACGCCAAGTTCAGGATGTTTTCATGAGAAAAATCTGACAACGGGGGGTTCGACCTGGTGTACAGAAGATGGCTGTATGCTTATAATTACGAGTAAAATGTAAGGAGATTTTTATTTATGAAGCGAAAACAGTGCCACTGATTAGCTATACATATGCTTTGCAAAATATCTGTATCTTTGTTTTCGTATTTTGGTATTGCACAAATAAAATTTTCTAATGTTGCAAGCTCATTTAGAATTTATTTAAAAATCTGGCGACAACATTTTCATTAATGATTAGCCTTGTCCAAAATATGAACCACGAAAATTTACCTATATTAATCTTCTTATCTTAATATTTCGGGGATTTATTTTGGATTTATTCCTGTTATTTTCATTTTGAAGTCTTAAGTCAAATCTTAGTGACTATTACGTCCTTGATACCTTAAATGACAATCAACATTTGTATAAGTATTTTGTAAATGTATACACAACAGTCAACATTTATGTAAGTATTTTGTAAACGCCATTACTATTTATGATGTCGAACGTCTATTGGCTGTCGTACTAAGAGAACGTCACCATCATAGGAATGACACATTCTATGTACAAGATACAAGCTATAATTTTGGGCCCACGTACTACTGGAGCTGAAAACTTCAGGATTTTGAGACAATCCTGCACTTCCGGATACAAGTGGAGACTTTCAGAATATGTTCTTCAAACATTTCTCGTAAATAGTTTCTCGTTAGCCATCTTAAATCTTTCAATTTTCAAGGTGGCTAACGCAATTTTCAAGATGGTCGTTAAAATTATTAGAATTTACAATTACTGACAAACTGTACTGCTTGAATTTGTAAATGGGCCGATTTTATTGCACTACTTATGGTCATTGCTCAACCTACTCATGGAGTACAAAAGATGCCATAAAACTGCTTTCTGTTCCGAATTACAGTATTTCCTTTTGGCTCCATTTTGCCACTGAGGAGGCTTAAGTAGCCGAAACCGCGGTATGACCCATCCACCTCTTTCGCATTTATATGCTCACTGCTCTTGAATGATCTCAGTTTTATCTTTATTTGCTATTACTGCAGCTGGTGTTGTGCCGTGTGGCGGCCGTAAAACGTCTCCCCATACATCATCCATAGTACAGACTATATTTTCCTTTTGATCCTTTGAGATCAGCGAGGGTATTTTGAGAATTCAGAAATTCATTTTCGGTTAAGATTCTTTTTCTAACCAATGTTTATAAATTTGGTTCTGTTTGGACAATACAAGTCTTTGTCGACTTTCCTGTTGAAAGTTGCAAAATTACAGTATTTCCCTTTGGCTCCATTTTGCCAAATCTAAAGGGTCACTGAAGAGGCTTTAGTAGCCGAAACCGCGGTATGGCCCATCCACCTTTTTCTCATTAATATGCTCACTGCTCTTAAAGGATCTCAGTTTTATTTTTATTCTTTTTACGGGGCATAAAAAGACAGGCAAGAAAAGAATTCCAAATGACAGACTACTAATAAAAATGATTTTGAGATATGTCAAAACAAAGAACGTACAGTTACATGTAGAACTATTTCCAAGAAGACCACATAGAACAACAAAGCATTACGAAAACATGCCCATGTAATGTACAAAGATTTTTTTTCGGCCGTTAAAACGAAAAAAAAAAAAAAAAAAAAAAAATGCGGCCGAAAACAATTAGATATTCTTATATGTTTGCTCAAACATTGATTGTGGGTACACGTTAGAACCGCCTCCGTAATAGGTATACCCCTGCAAACCCCATTTTCACTCTATAAAAGTGGGTCATGAGGGGGTATACGTTTCACGGACATGTTTTCCAAATGCTTAAATTGAAAGTTAACAAAATATTGAAGATAACTTGTTTGTTTTTGTTATTTGTTATTGATGTTAATTACTTCATGTTCGAGGTAATTTTATTATGTGCTACATTGAAGTGTTCTATTGAATATTTCTTGAATCTCTGGAAGCTATGTACTGACCATATTAGCGATGTCTGTGTTTGAGTCAAGAATTCTCACCTTAGTGCTTTCTTTGGTCATGTATATATTCAATATATGCTGGACTACCATTAGTAAATGGTGTTAATATGGTATGTATAGCTCGATTTTGTTCTCTGGTGCGTCAAAAGGCAGGCGAACGCATAATTTAGTACGTGAAAGGTTCTTAACATGTAGATTGTACATAGCAGTGCAAATACTTCACCCTGCGTACAACCGAATTTTATTTTATACTTTACCTGCTTTTCAGTGAAAACCAATGTATATCAAAACTTGATAAAATTGGTATTTTCATTGATATGAAATTTCACTGATATCAAATCTCACCCTAGTGACTGATATTTAGAGATTATCACATGGGCATTTTGGTTATCGCCCGCAGTATCAACCCGAGACTCCATTATCAGGCCCGAGAGCTTTAGCTCGAGGGCTGATAATGGTCGAGGGTTGATACTAAGGGCGATGACCAAAATGTCCATGTTATAATCTGTTTATCACATCTTCCAAATCTTCTATTCAAAGAATTTGTGTTTTAAATGCGAAAAATGTCAATTTCCGCATTGAAAAAGAAAATGGCGCCGTGAAAATGACGTAACGTCATCTAACCTGACGTCACATTTTCCTTGGCGCCACAACGTCGCGTGTGGGCATGATAACCTCTCGCCGTTCAAAATATATGATTTCCGGTTATCAGCCCGCCCGTGCTGATAACCACAGGGCGGGAATCACATTATCACATATGCAAACTTGAGGTTATCGCTGGAAATATAGGTCTAAGTATGTGATAACAGCCTATATCTTCACTGTAGATTTTGGATTACTTCTGACGTTTCCATTTACTTGACGTCATTAAATGTGTCTCATTTCAGAAAATTCAAACTCCTATAACTCCTTTATTTATGAACGAAAACATAAAGTGGGTATTCATTTTGTTAGTTAGACCGTAAGGAACAATTTGGTACCAAAATTATTTGTGTTTTCAAAAGGTTTTGGTTTTTGCATTTTCACCGCCTGCCTTGTGAATTGGAAAATGCCCGTGTATTATATAAAATAAAAAGAAAATTTGCTTTTTTTCGGTGAATGTCAAATATATTTCATCTCGTGAGTTGAAAACATAAATATTTTGACTCGTGCTGCGCACTCGTGAAAATTCTGATGTTTTCAACTCACTCGATGAAATATATTTGGTATTCACCTCAAAAAAGCAAATATCCTCTATATAACATTTCGTCCTTTTTCCTTACTCGTGCTACGTCATGGACTTGCCTGACGTTTGATGCACCAGAGGTCAAGATCGAGCTTTACCAGCATGCGCGGATCCAGAAAATTTTCTCAGGTGGGTGGGGGGCGGGGCGGACGGGCCAAATTCCCAGAAGGGGTCTGACGGAAAATTTCAGCATGGTAAAAATTAATAATCTGGCAATTCCAGGGGTGGGGGGGGGGGTCCGGGCCCCCTGTCCCCCCGCTGGATCCCGCTGTATCGTACTCGTACAGGAGATGGTAGATGGTAGAAAGAAAACTGGGCTCAAGTCCAGTATAAGACTAAAATAGTTCGGTGTACTAATGTACA
This sequence comes from Rugalucina vietnamica, assembly GCA_964017185.1. Lineage (NCBI taxonomy): Eukaryota > Metazoa > Mollusca > Bivalvia > Lucinida > Lucinidae > Rugalucina > Rugalucina vietnamica. The sequence continues at coordinate 49,258,673 of OZ024873.1, forward strand.
TGTATTAATGTGCATGGTTGATTTACTAATAATGTATTAATACGTATGACTGTTACTAAATATGTACATTGTTATGTATAAATGAGCATAATGATACAACAGATAAGCAAAAGTCCAAACATTATATTATGTGCAATCATACACTTACTACTGCTAACTATTTTAACAGGTTAACGACCGTCGGAAAGTATTTGGTGAAATGTACATGTATCCACAATTTACACGAGTCTTCTTTGAATTAAACCTGTAGTGTATGCATGTATACATTGTACTATCAATACAGCATGCCTAGGCTGTTTTTTATGCTGGCATATAGGCATATGCATAGATGCACTGCCTAAGTTATTAAAAATGTTACAGCGCAAAAAAGGAGAAGAACTCTATACTGAGCTAAACTCTGAATTCTGCTTTCGCTCTAATCCTTTTCATCACTTTCTTATATAGTCATACATGCATGCATTGATTTTGTTTGTAAAGATTTCGTATAAAATATTTAACTAAATATGCAACCGATTAAAAAAATCTTCATGACATTATCTAAATCCTTGTAAAATCCTACTCTATTGTAAACTTCCAGGTGTATAAAGTAATATTAAATGCAATGTTTCTTTTCATATGGACCTGGTTTAAAAACAAACACTGGCATTCATGATCATGTTGAGTATGCTTTCAATACCGTCACAACGCCTCTCAATACCATCACATATTCCAAACTTAATAAAACTTTTGTTAGGAAAATGTGCGTAAATGCGTAGAACAATCATGGACACAGTAATCGTCGTATGATTTGTCGATGAAAGTGTACAAAAATGTTTGATGATATCCACAGCAAGTCAAGTGAACGCGAAATACATGTCTTAACAAGACGTATGACTGCTAAGCTTTTAAACCTTTTGCTTTCTAGTTGGTGATACATTATTTGCGTTTGTTGGTCGTGGACTTGCTTTTGCACTGCTGTCCTTCACATGCTTGTGTGGTTTGGAAGGGGATGGCCAATGTCCATGTTTTATGAAATATTCCTTCGAATAATTAGCACGTTCTTTAACAACCGGTTTTGAGTTTTTCTGCGTAGCTGCTTTTAACAGTGGATACTTTTCCAGATCCTTCTCTGTAGCTTGGCTAAGCAACACAGCCGGCATACTGTGCCGCCGTCGATCAACTCGAGGAGGCGCCAGCAATGTCGGCGTCGATGTTTCTCGAAATCTATTTGACCTTCTACCCCCGTCAGACGAGTCATCACTGTTATAGTCCTCCTCCTCGCCCTCCTGGATTTGTTTAAGTCCGTCGTGTCGATAATGAACATATGGCTGGGTAGTGTCACTGATATACAAGTCTTCCAAAGCTCTCTGGAATGTGTCCGTCCCCTCGGGAAATGACCGAGCCTGTCCCCCCAAAGCCACGGTCGGCAGAATCGACGGTACTGGGAGCGAGTGGCGACGTGGAGGGTCCGGTACGTGTAGCTGTTTTCGGTTCATTATTATATAATGCCGATTTGTAAGTCAATGTTGATAAAATGCAAACACAGTAGTATAATGTAACAGTGATTAATTACATTTATCACTCTGGATTTTTCAGAAAACGCTTGAAGCACAAATTTCCATACAGAACAATTGAAGTCATTAACGCAAAGAAACTTATTGCGTCTGTTTATCAAATTCCAAAGTTGCAGAATGAAATGATTGTTTCCTCAAATCGATTACCGATTACATCGTAATTAAAACGATTGATTTAACAATAATCTCGAGTATTTCCCGTTCATGCAGCGTTCCTGAAAGGAATCAGAAAAATAATAAACACTTTCATAGAAATTTATGGCAATCTCGCATTAGCTTTGAAGAGAAATAGCAGTTACTGGGCTAAATAGATTCAAACAACGCCTTTTATATATTGTACATTTTCATTATATTAACCGAATTCAATTCTTCTGATCAAATTTGTAATCAATAAAATATGCATTTTCGTATTATTAAACGAACGATGAAATTGAATGCTGATTTCTATATCCGGACACCGTATAATTATGCTTTACCAAATCGTCTGAGTGCTATACTGTTCTATCTCCAGTTTGGGTCATATTAAGTGTGATATACCGTTGGAAATTGGAATCGGAATCAAATGTTTTATCTTCTAGTTTAGTCAGATTTCATATTTCTGCCTAGATTTTATGTTATTATCAGTTCTTTTATGTTCTATGTCCAAAATGGCCCCAGTTTGTAATGCAATACTGTTCTATCTCCATTTAGACCATTAAGATGGCTGTATTTGGAGTAATTCAGTCACATGACATTTTGGGTCACATGGTCAGATGCTACTATGGCATTGTCATCGGTTCCATTCGGTACTGGACTAATTTTATGATATCTAGGATACCTACAATGAAGACAATAAAAGGTACATTGAGATAAATAGACTGTCTTACAATTAGTATTCAGCCTTTAAGGCTTACTTGGGATAATGATTATATATTTATTGCACATATAAACAAGAGAAAATGTTGCATTGCCGCTCGCTATGAAATCTGGGTCACTAAAATGTTCTATCTCCGGGTCATGAAAAAATAAGGACATTTTTTATGCAAAATGTCCTATGTCCAAACACAAAAAATACTTAATTTTTACTGTTTATTTTTTAAATTAAGCTCATTTGGACAGAAAGACAAGTTCATAATAAGAGGATAAAACATTCTTTTCCGTGCATTAACGTTTGCCAAGCCCAAGGGCAATAATGTGTTGCAGCCCGAACCGCATAGCGGTGAGGGCTGCAACACATTATTGCCCGAGGGCTTGGCAAACGTTAATGCACTTGGAAAAGAATGTTATATCGTCATTGTTATATACCTTTCCTCCGATACATGTACATTTTATTTATTTATTTATTTATTTATTTATTTATTTATTTATTTATTTATTTATTGTGAATGCTATGTCTTGAAATCGCGCATGATGACAAGCACACAGCCGTTGATTGGTAAGTGATTAGACGCAAAATGACACGTTAAATTAAGATGAAATATACGTCTGAAATGTACACTCACCTGCCATGTTAAATTTAGATGAAATGAACACCTGCTAGTGTCCATAACATGTAAACAGGTGTATGTCATAGTCTCAGGGCAAAAACACCTAGGGCAATAACACCATTATTGTCCTGCTATGACGTCATCTCAGGGCATTAACACCATTATTGCCCTGCTGCGGTGTCAACTCAGGGCATTAACACCATTATTGACCTGATATGACGTCATCTCAGGGCATTAATGGTATTAATGCCCTACGACGCCTAAAACAGCAGAAAGTGCTGTCCGTTACAACACGACAAGTTTCTATTGTAGAGATACATTAGGTATATAACAATGCATGTTCACTCTAAATATGAACATTCTGACCTTATTTGAAGGTCTCAAACATTCGAACCCAATTTTATCGAGAATTTGAAAAATGGAGATAGAACACTATAGCACTCAGCCGACCAAATGCTTTATGTGGTCTTTGACAAAACCTTTAAAGAGGCACTGAAACGGTTAAGAAAAATATTGTGGAAAAACGGCTGACGCAGGGCAATAATTAGTTTTTGGGACAAAGTGAAAATCGATTCCCGCCTTTTTAACCGCGATGTAATTAATGATTCTTAATTGTTAGAAGGGGGTTAAAGAAAAATATTTCACCAAAGTTAGCCAAAACGATAATAGTACAATATTTCAAGCCACAGTTCAAAAGTGCACAGTTCGTATTCGTGTTCATAAACAGTTCTTGATGAATTTTACCCGTTTTTCCGTCTGTTTTTCATATTCAAAATACATATTCAATACGGTATCCGGACAAAATCCCCCCCGGACAGAATCCCCCCCACTCTTTTTTGTTTACTAGGACAGAATCCCCCCCCCCCCCCAGTACAACTTGCAAATAGGACAGAATCCCCCCCCCACCCCTTCTCAGACAGAATCTACTTCAATAATTGAGCAATCTTTGAATCTATTTAGATATTATTAAGTTGACTATAATAAGTGGTGATTAGAGAAAATTAAATATGACAATTTGGTTATTTTGGATACCTTTTACTATAACTTAGTTAAATACTCAACACATAGAAGTTTGTGTCACCTCATTATTGCTATTAGCAGTAATTATAACATATTAAGATGCAGCTTTCTTTATAAAATAAAAACCAAACAACATAATTATCCAATCATTAGCAAACAATGATTCTAACACACCCTACCTATAGAAGCCAATGGTAAAGTGCAGTGATATATTGAGTGATATATCACTGGGCGGATTAGCGTGACGTTACTTTGCTTCGTTTTGACACCATTTTGATTAAATTATGACGTCAGCTATCCCATAAGTCACGTTACTTTGACGTTAGACGGTGTAACGTCATTTCAACGCGTTCAAAACGTAACAAACATATGTAAACATTTGCGGTACAGTCAAAACTTTGGCGGGATTTCTTCAGTGCAATGGTGGAAAAAATAAAGAAACTGAAGATTTAAAATGATTTTATTTCGCTTATTGTGTGTTAGAATCGAAATAGATCAGCTCTATAGTGCGTGAACTGACCTCCAAACAGTGATATATTACTCAACAATTCACTGCTAAAGCTGATCTATTTCTTAAATAAAGAAACTTTTTTAATGCAATAATAGCTGTAAAATGTAACAATATGATTATTGAGATTCTGACTGGGAGTGGGGGGAGTCTGTCCTATTTGCAAGATGTACTGGGGGGGATTCTGTCCTCGTCAACAAAAAAGGGTGGGGGGGGGGATTCTGTCCGGGGGGATTTTGTCCTACACTCATTAAATACATCGTACTCGGCTACAACAGAAAATGAAAATACATGTACATATAAAGCATTCCGAAAACCCATTAAATTTGGCATATGATTATGAATGAGTGACAACTACAAAAATTACATTCTTCATTCGTGTTTTAACTCCATTTATCATTACAAATTGTATGAAAATCGTGAAATTACAAGGGAAAAAAAGCTTACCACCTAAAGTACAAACATGTATAGAATTGATGATATGAGCCGCCTCGTGGGAAAACCAACAATCTGCATTGGCGAAAACAAAGGCGCAGATCAGCTTCGCGGTGACCGCGAAGCTGATCAGCGCCTTCGTTTTCGCTACTCGGATAGTACAATTCCTCTTCTACTTAAATCCGAAATTTCAAGCGTCTAGCTCTTTTCTGAGCTTGTACAGGCCGGTTTGTGTCGGACCTGCTCGGAAACCACATTGTTGGCTTTTCCACGAAGTGGCTCAATTATGTAGCACGGCCGATCACTGCCGGCCAAAAAGTTTTAGTTTATTTACACACATTTTGATAAATTCTTTTTTAAACTTACCTTTATCATTAATGAGCCTCGACGCGAGAAAACCGGTCTTCGGGGTTTCCGACCAGGTCCGACATAAACCGGTGTGTGCAGTCTCCGAAAAGAGCTAGAAGCTTGAAATTTCGGATATAAGAAGAAGAGGAAATATACTATCCGTGTAGCGAAAACAAAGGCGCTGATCAGCTTCGCGGTTACCGCGAAGCTGATCTGCGCCTTTGTTTTCGCATAGGCAAAAATCCGGTTTTCTCACGATGCGGCTCATTTGAATTAGAAACAACGACAAAACAATAGAACATCTTACCTCAATGATCTTGGTGCTTTCGACAGTACACAATGTAATGATTGTACTGTATACATGTAACTCCTTCTGCCATTGTTATTAATTCTACAAAACAAATTTGACAAACTTCATCATTTTTGCTTCAGTAAATAAGAATCCATAATTCAGTGACTACAGTAAGAACGACCGTGTTGATTTACCATTTATGAATCCGTTTTCCCTTCAAAGCTAAAACAATAGAGATTATGTGTTTTGATAGAGAATTATTTAATAATTGCATATCATAATTAACTAGTATCAAAATAGATTTTGTTGTGTCTATATTAGATAAACCACTAGTACAAGAGTCGTATAATAATAAAACTCTGATGTGCAAAAAGGGACAAACACAAAACAACGCCTGTGTCCGTGTAGCCCCTTTCTAGAAAAAAAAAAAAAACAATTTCGGTGTGTATCATGGCCGTCATCACTGGCAAACGGACGAAACAAGGTTCTGTGAGCAACTTAGTACATTTAAAACTATTTGATTTTCACAAGGCACCTTTTCAAGAATGTACACCATGAACAATGAAATTAGCCCGATTGTTTCAATGTCTTTTAAGCAATAAATATGGGTTGCTTTTATATCTTCTTCATAATATTTTATTGTTTGATATCACGCAACCTTGTGTATTGTATCTTGGTCGTCTATTGCTCATTACGAAAACTTCCCCATGCAGAGTTTTTTTTTTTTCTTTTTTTTTTTTTTGTAAAAATAAAAAATAATGTCAATGGAAAATGTTTCAGTTTGGTTTTTTTTTCACATAGATTATAGGTACACGTTAAAACCGCATCGGCGAGGCGGTTATACGAGTACCCACAATCTATGTTTTGGATAAAAATAAGTACATGCATACTCTAGTTTAACTATGTAAAAGTGGTGTTAAAGGTGGTATTCAATACAAGGACTTGTTATCGTGATGTAATATTGGAACAATGACTGTTTGTTTTTAGAAATTACCAGATTACAACGTGGAATTTAAGGATTAAAAGTTGCCTTTGAATCGCTATTCTTAAGAAGGTGTACAGTCAGTTTCATCAGAATTACCAAAGATTTTGTGAACGACAATCTGCCCTTATGCAATACAGAACCACGCAGTCCAATCTAGGAGCGAGTTCGTACCGGCGGTGCCGGTTTTAAGCGTACTTCCGGGAAGGTGGGGTTCAAAGTTTTTGTAAACAAGTCATGGACAAGGTGACACAATTATTGTACACCCTGAATAGATAATGAACATTATTAAGAGTGAAAACAGTAAGCAGAGAGCAGGAACCAGCACAAGCAGAGCTACATACACCCGATGTAGAAATAACAAAAATAGCAAAAACGTACTGATAACAGGTCTATCATCCTATTGAGCAGCTCTCATCGAAAAGATGGCCATACAGTTGCCTAAATTAAATTAATACCATTTAGACATAGATGATGTAGAAACACTACAGAACGAACGAAACACGGTACAGACACAATCACAACAGAAGTAACAGATTCAAACGGCCGGGTAGATAAAATAAATGGGAGCTAAATGAATCGTTTTTAAGATCGTTCCAAGGAGATACTTCTGTTGTGTTTCAAACTATTTTATGTTTTGGAGTTGAATGTTTGTGCTGTTAGCACCTTATGTGCGTTATCATATTTTAGTTGAGTGGCCGCCTATTGGGAAATGGCTGCTCACTCGGCTTACGCCGGATATGTTGTCTTTGTATAAGTACCTGATTGTCAATTTAGTTTTTTCCCCATCTCGTTGTTTGGAGTTGGAATGTCCTTCTGATTTCGCCGTTTCCTGATCATTGCCCACATTTTACCGGAACCCAACCTAGTCCAAAATCCCTTCTACGAGTTTTTCAAAACCTCTTTTACGAGTTTTTGAATAATTACAACCAAGGATCATTAACTAATCGACTTTCGCTAAGTTCATTGAACTTGATTTCCATTACTTTCACGTTATAATTTTTATTTGCATACGGGTAAAAGTCGAGATGTTTTTCTTACACGGCAATGGTTGTTTCCGACAACCAATAGAGCCGCATCGTGAGAAAACCGGATATTTGCCTATGCGAAAACAAAGGCGCAGATCAGCTTCGCGGTAACCGCGAAGCTGATCAGCGCCTTTGTTTTCGCTACACGGATAGTAAAATTTCTCTTCTTCTTAAATCCGAAATTTCAAGCTTCTAGCCTGCTTCTGTGACTGTACAGGTTGGTTTGTGTCAGACCTGGTCGAAAACCCCGAAGACCGGTTTTCTCGAGTCGCGGCTCAATACAAGTTGCACACAAACTTATTGACTACTGGCTTTTCAATGGAGATGACTATTCACACGAAAATAAAACCTATTATATATTGAAAGATATATCTTCGCTTTTTGATAAGTGATCGCTAAAAGAATCAGGAATATCATCAGATTAAGTGCCGGTCCCACTGAATTGTAAGCAATCGTACGATTGTGTAATTATTCATTTTGTGATAAGACTGCGTATGCAAAATCAGTAAAATGTTATCCAACGTGTTTTTGCTTTCTTAATCTACATATCGGGGCCAAAGAAATTATACCCAAATTAATATTTAGACAATCGTAAAGCTATCTTAAGCGATCTTAAGTGCAATGGGACCGGCACTACTTTACAATATTGCCTACTTTGTTTTAGACAATCAAAATGTGAACTGGGTTCAAGATAGATAGATAGATAGATAGATAGATAGATAGATAGATACATAGATAGATAGATAGATAGATAGATAGATAGATAGATAGATAGATAGATAGATAGATAGATAGATAGATAGAATGAATGACGAGGAAGTAACAAAATTATAAACAAACGGCAGTTCAAAAAAACTAAATCGGTAAATATCATGAACCAGGCCAAGAGGTTATAAAACTTATTTCATGCTCTACTCAGCTGAGTATAAAACTTTAAATGCTTATAAGTGACAAAATAGCCCCAATAAATTGAAAACCTGCAATTTATCCTACAATGGGAAAATATGGTAAACCCAGTGAGCAGCTTTTTCTCTATAACTGACAGTAACACCCACGTACAATGTAGCTTTTCTAGTATTTGAGTATCTTAATGCCACGCCCTCTAGATTAACGTACGTGCCGTATTTCAGTTAATATGTGGTATTGTCTTAGTGCAGTTTGTTGTCACCATGACATTTCGGGGATTATTTTTATTGTCAAATGGGAGCAAGAGACGGTATTTTGGTTACCCCATATAATTTGATACCATAACATGCATGCAGCCCATTGTTCGGTGATGAATTGCATCAGTGACTGCCACCCAGGGCCCAAAGTATAAGAAGCCCAAACACCAACGGATGCGGTTTTATTGTTGAGTATATTGTGTATCAAAACGTTGTACTGGATGACTTCAATATGTGCAGGTTTGATATCACTGTTTTTATTTTAGTTGTTTAACAGGGAAACCGAAATATGAAATGCTGCTAATAAACTCTAAACTTTTAGCATCATTCAGTATAATACATAAATACATGTAAATGAACGTGTTTGCGCGTGACGCATTTTACCTGTACGCGTATATTTGATATAATGCATCGTATACTATTTATTTTTTCTTATTTTTGGTCCAATATTGTTTATCAATCTATCAAGAAAACATGTCCGTGAAATAAATACCTCCTTATACCCCAATTTTATATAGTAAAACTGGAGTTTACAGGGGTATACCTGTTTTCCTTATTTTGACACAAAACATAGATTGTGTGTACTCGTTAGAACCGCCTCTGCAGTGAGGCGGTTCTAACGCGTACCCACTATCTATGTTTTGAGCAAAAATATTTAAAATATCACTTTTTTCCAATGGAAAGGCCTAGGGCGTTTAAGGCCTGATTTTGGCCTCAGATTTTTCTAAAAGATAAATTTTGGAATTTAGGTGAGAAAACTATTCCTTAAAACAGCCATATGTCTCCTCTATTAAAACAAGAACAAGTACTTCATTTATCCAGCCAGCGTTGCCATGCCAACGCCCAGAAGGACCATAGCTAGAGCACATTTTGTACTTTTTGGTCTATATTTTGACCATTTCTGAACACATTTTTTAATTTTCAAGTGCCAGCCCACACGACGAACATACTTAGCATATAATATCTCTGGATGATACTTCATAATTATTTCATAATAAGAAATTGTTCGTGATAATTGTGCTAGAATTTATAAGCAGGGACCTATACCTGCTATTTGCAAAACTTTTCTCCTCAAAATTCCAAACATTCAATTATTTACCAATACATGAGGCCGAAATCAGGCCTTAAATCCCCTAGGCCTTTCCAATTTTTGCAGTTCAAGAAAATATGCTTGGACGTGTTTCGTAATTGAACGCTTACGATTTTTCCCATTATTGTGACGCCTGTGGGGATCGGATAAAAGTCCCATAAATAGAGGCAACGTACGGACATTACCTAAGCTGTTGTCTGGGACGATAAGCTTCAATTCCAACAATTTCAAACAAACATTTACTACAGCATTGATGAACCCGATTTTTTTAGAAAAATATATATCACCGGGCTATTTATGCTGTAGTTTCAAGGCGCTGATCATCTTTTGTCTCATGATGCGTCTCATTTTATTGTTGACAGGATGCAAGTTCTCTTTTTGCTTGGACACCTGCTGGTATACTCTATCCAAATAGGTAAGTATCATTTAATAATTTGATGATTACTCTGACTCGTGTTAGAAAGACTATATCTTTGGAAACTTACAGTTTAAACGACCTATTGTACTAATAAAATAAAAAAAAAACTGGCTGGTTTAAACATATTTTATTCGATTTCAAAATACATACATACATGTACATGCACAATAAACATACAAACATACTAATCTGAACGAAAGGGATTAGGCAAAAAGTCACTTATCTTAATCCGTACTGTTTGAAGCAGTACACTCTTGTCACTAGACAAAAGAAAGTTTAGAATCAATGGAGTTGAATTTATCATCATAGTGATGAGTACTTGTTGTTGTTTTTTTAAATATCATTTTATGCAGAGTCCGTAGCCCCTATTTTCAAAATGGAAGTCCATAGCCAAGTTCCTATTAACAAGGATAAAATTGTCTTTTTGGTTTTTAGACTGAGGACTAGTAAAACATGTCTGAAGTTTTTTTTTTTTTGTTTTTGAAATTGTATAAGACTGCTGATATATATATATATATATATATATATATATATATATATATATATATATATATATATATATATATATATATATATATATATATATATATATATATATATATATATATATATACATGCGTGACATGTAGAGGCACCTTAGAAATTAAATGTTAGTTGCAGCTAGGTGTTTCCTCCAAATTTTCATTTGCAACCATAAATGTTACATTGTATTAAATTAACTGCAGCATGGAATAATGACTTATCTAGGCTGCATATGATCTCATTTAAGCAGCTTAAAACACTGTTTTGAAGATCCTGTACTGAACTATTCCTATTACCGACTATGGTGAAATTCAAAAACACACGAGAACCAAAATGAATTATCGCTGAAATATAAACATGATAGGTCTAAAGTTATTATTAACCAAGAAAAATGAAATTAAAAAGATATTGAGTCTTTTGCCTCAAGTGCAACACAAACAACAACGCCTATCTACCCTCAGCCGATGTAGAAACATTTTACAGTAGAATCTGCCAGAAACCTCCTTCGTAATTAAGATAAAAAAGCAGTCAATAATCGCTACATGTAAAACATGTATACTTCATGGGTTTATCTCTTTGGAGAAAATAATGCATGACTTACTTGAATATGCTTTTTAGAACAAAATGAAAATTTATGCACATTCCAAAAACCTTCTTGCTAAACAAATGTGAGCCTGTGCATGAGAAAACCAACAATTTGCATGGGCAAAAACAAAGCCGCAGATCAGCTTCGCGGTAACCGCGAACCTGATCAGCGCCTTTGTTTTTGCTACACGGATAGTACGATCCCTCTCCTACTTAAATACAAAATTTCAAGCCTCTAACCATCTTCTGTGACTGTACAGGCCGGTTTGTGTCAGACCTGGTCGGAAACCCAAATTGTTGGTTTTCTCATGCACAGGCTCATTTAACAAGCTGCATGCAGTAACCAAGCAATGCAAAACGAAATAATCGTATATATTGCAGTTACTTTTAGTTTAAAGACATTTCTTTCAATTATGTAAATTTTGCTGCCAAAATAGTTTGACAAGTATGTCAAATTGTCAATTTCTATATCTATTTTATATATAAACGTTGTGACGAAATTGAGTAAATCAAGTTTAATTTGCTGATTTTGACAAAAAAAAAAAAAAGTAGTGAAGCGCTAGTGTAGGTGTATATTCTCATCCATCGTCTTGATCAGGCACGGTGAAATATATAGAAACGCATGTTGATCTTGAAGATTAAATCAGTAGAGGCTCTGTTTAGTTCGATTCTTTTCTCACTAAGGCTGCTCTTGTAATGTAGTTTAATAGAGAACGGTTTACATAATCTGCAAATGAGGCTTATTCATATGGCTTAGTAGCATAATTATTCTTAACAGTAGTTTTGATACAGTTTGATTTTAGACGTCTTACATGTAGACTCCTCCGTTGTAAAGTCAAGAGGATCGCTGTTGAAAATGTCATGGTTCGAGATATAGCACACCCTTTTTGGTCTCATGTTCTTAAATTTGTCACTGCGTCCAAACAATATCTCTCTATATTTTAACATCCCCTTGATCCATTCCTTTTTCTGGATGTTGCGAGGGATGGAATTACTTATTATTGTTTTTAAACTATTAACATTATGACGTTAAATATCTATTTACAGCTGTGACTTCCTGTGATGACTGTGGCGAGAACTGTCTTGACTGCGAATCCGATGGACACTGTTTATCATGTCGCTCTGGTTTCTGGTCTGAGAGTTGCAACGAAACCTGTACCGACCAACACTGCTCTCACTGCGATTTTGAAACCGGTGCATGCTTAAACTGCAGTTCTGGATTCTGGGGCCCGATTTGTAACAACACGTGTGATGGAGACCATTGTTCAACCTGCGATGTGACCACTGGTGAATGCACAAACTGTCTGTCTGGTTACTGGAATACGTCCTGCCATGAAACGTGCCGTGGCGAACATTGTCGGGAATGCGCGTTTGATACCGGTGAATGCTTAAGCTGCAAGTCGGGATATTGGAACACTTCATGCAACAACACCTGCGACGGGGAACACTGCAAAACATGTGATATCGAAACAGGTGCCTGTTTGAGCTGTCGACCTGGATTTTGGAATACTTATTGCAACAAGACATGTCTGGGAACAAACTGCAAGGAATGTGACTTCCATAACGGTTCATGCGCCTCGTGTTCGAACGGATTCTGGGATTCGTCATGCAACGAAACATGTCTTGGTGAACATTGTGAAATATGCGACTTTGCGTCAGGGACATGTTTGAAATGTTCAGCGGGATTTTGGAATACTTCTTGTGAAAGTAAATGCGAGGAAAACTGTACTGAATGCAACATTCAGGACGGTGTATGTACCAGATGTGTACCGGGATTTTGGAACTCTTCATGTGCAGAGGCTTGTGGTGATAAGTGTTACGAATGTGAAATTGACACCGGGAAATGTACACGTTGTACTGATGGATTGTGGGGCGTTAAATGCAACTCAGCTTGTATTTCAGACAACTGCTTCTCGTGTAACATTACGTCAGGTGCATGTCATGACTGTAAAGCGAACTTTTGGGGCGAAGAATGCAAGTTTACGTGCGATCATATCAACTGTGAAGACTATCTATGCTTGAAAAAGACTGGCCTTGAGTGTTTAACATGCAAGACTGGGTGGTGGGGAAACATTTGCGAATCAAACTGCTCTGATAATTGCCGTCTGGGATGTGACAAAGATACAAGCGAGTGCCAAGAATGTGAAACAAATTTCTGGGGTCTACAGTGCGAAAATGAATGCAGGTTTGACAATTGCAAGGAATATCAATGTTCGAGAGAGTCCGGACTTAACTGTACATCGTGCAAAGAAAACAATTGGGGGCAAAACTGTGAAAATGACTGTATTGGACAATGCTTGAACGGTTGTGACAAGGATACGGGATATTGCTACAATTGCTCATATGGATATTGGGACAATACTTGCAATATATCTTGTAATGAACATTGTGCTGAGACGACCTGTGTCGTGATCGGTGGTGATCATGTCATGACACGATCATGTGACAGGGAGGACGGCTCATGTGCTCTATGCCTAACAGGTTTTTGGGGAGATAGTTGTTCCAACAAGTGTAGCAGTGGCTGTCAAGAGGCAAAGTGCGATAAAGAAACTGGCATTTGCAACAAGTGTTACGCTGGACTTTGGGGAAACTTTTGTGAAAATGAATGTTATGATGATTTTGAACACAGTTCGTTTTGTGCGGGTTATAGTTGCTTCAGAGACGAGGGGTTGAAATGCACGGAATGTCAGAAAGGGTATTGGTCTAGCGAGTGCAATGCGTTATGCCCAGACAGTTGTCATGGCTACGGATGCAACAAAAGCACGGGCCACTGTAATCAGTGCCCACCTGGAAAATGGGGTTCCTTATGCAGTGAGGACTGTGACTATGAACATTGTACTGACTTCAGATGCGACCAATCCAATGGGGCATGCCAATCATGTGTTGCATCATTTTGGGGACCAACTTGTGATTTTTCTTGCAACAATGAAAATTGTGCAACGTGTGATAAAACAACAGGACAATGTAAAGAATGTAAACCGGGAAAATGGGGCGAACACTGTGAATACACGTGTAATGCAAACAACTGCGAGGGATATCAATGCGACAAAGCTACAGGAGACTGCATATCTTGCATAGCGAACTACTGGGGACGGAACTGTTCTTTAAAGTGTCCGAATGAGAACTGTATCAAATGCACAATAAAGTCAGGAATATGTACTCAATGCAGTATGGGATCTTATGGACGACATTGTGAGAATGCGTGCGATATTAAAAACTGTGATGGTTACACCTGCAATCAAATTCTGGGAATCTGCGATAATTGCATACCAGGAAAATGGGGTATTGACTGCGCAAACAATTGTGACAGAAACTGCTCAAAATGTGATCGCCACTTTGGAACATGTGAAACCTGCACTGAAGGTACTTGGGGACCAACTTGTGAGAGCCTTTGCCCAGAGGATTGTCTCGGAGGATGCGACATGCAAACTGGATATTGCAAAGAATGCAAACTTGGCATCTGGGGCAGATATTGCAATAATAATTGTACTGACGGAGAAAACTGCACACAATGTGACTTCCTATCAGGGGACTGTCTTGCGTGCAGTGAGGGTCAGTGGGGAAGAAGTTGTGATCGCCGTTGTCCTGACAACTGTATGACATGTGAACGATGGAGTGGTCATTGCGAGTCTTGCTTTCAATCGTTCTGGGGTCCATTCTGCGACCATGCTTGTAGTGTAAACTGTGAATGCTGCGACTCCCTTACTGGAGAATGCAGAAAGTGTCCCTCAAAGGAGGCGGTTATCGTAGGTAATGACAAAATAAATTATGATTCATTGAACATGAGCTGAAACTTTGCGCATACTTTGCATGCATTTGTTTTATGTCTAAATAATTTCCCGTGTTTTCGCCTTTAATGATTATTGCAACAAATTATGTGAATTAATGTTAAAACACATTCGTACCAGTTACTAAAAGCTGTACAGATTTTGATTGCTCAAGAAAGGCATAATTTAGTAAACTAAACATTTTTGAAAGTGAGACATTACTCAAATTCATTCAAACTAATGTTAGCAATCCATTGATACATTGTAATGGTATTCAAACACGCACATTTATCCAACATTATTAATTTATGTTACAGATGGAGATGTACTCAACTTGGATTACATTACAGTCAGCATGTCTGTTGGATTGAGTGTCGTGGTAATCACCATTGCGGTTTTGATAGTTTTTGTCATCAGACGAGTATGTCGGTCATGGAATAGGTTTGTATACTGCTCAATTGTTTGCGTTTCGTTTGCCTGCACTTAAGCATGTGTGATACATTATAAAATTTATTTCCCCCGGTTAGATTACATGCGAAACTTAGGTAGGGAACATGCAAGAATTGCAAGTACAGATAAGCCACTGCGACAGTATGCGCATACATTCAATGAAATGTTTTGTGAGGGTAACTAGTCAAAAGCAATGATATTTTCGTAAATGTTGGCAGACAATTTCCTCCGCAATTCGGCAATCGTTGAGATGATTCACAGTTTTTATTCTTTATCTTTAGTCTCTTACGTCATTAATAATAATTATTGTTTACAGTAACACTCTTTGGCACCATATTGTCAAATCTAAAGAGTCACAATCCGAAACCATGTTACGGTTCATCCTCTTTCTCAATACATGTTCAGTGCTCTTAAAGGATCTCAGTTTTATGTTTTATTTAAGAACGAAACATTAAAAACGACAAATTTATCTTCACACAAGTCTTCAGTGCCACCGCGAACAAGTAAAATGACACCTTCTACCATGTCTACCGACATTTAAGCATACCTTTCATCTTACTATGTTTTAGATTGCCCAGTAAGCAACTACCTGACGACGTAAGCGATGCAACAGCGAAGGAAGATGTCTCTTCTATTATTGTGCCGGCCGGGGAAGATGGTTACGCACGTCGGCCGACATCAAAACAAACTACTGATTCAAATTACATTAATGTCACGGGTATGTCTGGTATAATCTAGCCGCCTCGTGGGAAAACCAACAATGTGGTTTCCGAACAGGTCCGACACAAACCGGCCTGTACAAGCACAGAAACGAGCTAGAAGCTTGAAATTTCGGAGTTAAGTAGAGAGGGAGTTGTAGTATCCGAGTAGCGAAAACAAAGGCGCAGATCAGCTTCGCGGTTACCGCGAAGCTGATCTGCGCCTTTGGTTTCGCCCATGCAGATTGTTGGTTTTCCCATGGGGCGGCTCAATTATCAGTAGGTAGTTATGGTATGTAATGTAAGACATTTGTGTCAAGCCTTATATAGGGAATTCACGGTTGTTTCCCATTCATTGAGAGAAAGTAGTAGGCAAAATATATTGTATTTCAGTTTTATTGTTTGCCTGTTTCTTAAGTTTTGTAATGGTTTAATGTCAGACAACTTGTACCGCACTAATACAAAACAAAACATATCAAAAGCTAAATAAGTCCGTTCGGTACACTTGGGAATACCCAGGTGAATTGTTCCTCTTGGGTCCTTGAAAAAACATACATATTTCAGCTGAATCAAATAAAGTGTATATTGAGAAAAACAACACTTAGCAAAGCCAAAAATGAGAATAATCGACACCCTCGTCTGGCACATTTCCTTTGTCAGGATGTTGTCATTATAATATAACTACAGTCTTCCCTGTCTCTGATTCAAGATGAGCATTCATCCTGAACCCATATTTGACGAATGGATTTTCCCATCATTATCGACTGGGTGAGTCCACTTTCATTTTTAGGGGTGTGAGGAGTATTTTTATTTATTTTTTTTAAATCTCATTTTTCGATGAATTTTCTCTTGCCCCAGATGATGGACGCCGCGTTCTGCGGCGTCACATCTCGGGATATGCTGTTTGCCTATGTCCCACAAAAAGGAAGCCAAAAATGGTGAAAGGCATAACGTAGTAGCTCATCAAATTACAACATTGAGCTAATTCTGCAAGACTAAGAATTGGAAGCAAAACAATAACTCAGATGATTTGTTATGTCAAAGAAATTTATGCAAAATTTGAGCATATTAAATAAGTTTGATTGAATCAATTCTAGTCAATGCTGATAGAGAAGTGAAGGTCTATGAAAGAAGTGAACAGAACGAAAATGATGTCACAATTAAAGCACATGGTACTGACGTCGCAAATGCTGTTCCGGGGCACGAGACGGAAGCTGTTATGTACACTAATAGCTTAGAAGTGAGAGATATAATGCAAGGTAATGTTTGATGTGGTCATGTAAAATCGATAAAAGCCCTCCAGATATTTCTTCACAGGCCGTTCCAAAACGGTTCTGTTGTGATTTATCTTCTTGTTTTCTGTTTATTTCGTCTACTCTGTTTTGTTCTCATTATTTTTGTATTTGGTTGATGGTAGCCGAACCGCTACCTTGTAAGGAAAAAGCTAGTCATCTTGCTTTCCGTGCGTTTTTGTAAAATTGTTGTAATAGTGCTATACTTCATTTCCTGTATGGTGGCTTGGTAGGGATTTTAAATTTTATTGTATGATCTCTGTGCCTTCATTTTTACCAATAATAATTCGGGGAGCGCTGTGGACCAGTTCTCACATAAACACACATAAGTACGTTTTGCACTCATCATCCATCGTCAAGTATTCCGCTTTTAGCTAACCTGAGCAAGGTGAGCTTTTTGTATTGTCGTGACTGTCGTCGGCGTTGTCGTCGTTCACACTTGTCAAAGATCTTCTAGGCAAATCAAAGCCAAACTTCATGTGGAGCATCCTTAGGAAGGGGAAATAAAAGTTGTATGAATGGTCTAGGTTTCAAGACCAAGATGGCCGCAAAGGCTATAAATATCACAAACCGTAAAAAATCTTCTTTTCTAGAAAGGTTGACAGATTGACCCGAAAGCTGGTAGATACAGACAACTTATTGAGATTGAGTTAATGAAGTAAAGTGAGTATTCAAGGCCAAGGTCATTACTTGACCTAGGCCAAAGGTCATTTACATATTGAAACTCAAACTCATTTTTTTTTAAAATTGCTTGGCCATTCAAAGCCAAATTCTTATTAGGGGTGAGTGAAAATTTGTATAAATGTTACAGATCACGTGACCAAGATGGCCGCCATGATCATTTATGGTAAAACTTCTATATATCTTCTTCTCTGGAACCAGTTGACCCATTTCAACAGAACTTGGTATGTAGCATCGGAAAGTCTGGCCCATCATTGTTTGTATAGATCCTGGTTTTGGTTGACCTTGATATATTTTACAGGAATGTCAAATTTGATCACATAGACGTTTCAATGGATTTTGAGTTAATGAGGTTATGTGAGTATTCAGGGTATTCAGAGTAATCAGGTCAATGTCATTTTGGTCAAATATCATTTCACAAAGACCAATTCTCAGGTGAGCGTTCTCAGGACCAGTGGTCCTCTGATCTTTAAGAGCTGGTGGGCTATTATTGGTACTTTATCTATGAGTATGAACGTTTTCAAAGTGTAAAGGATGAAAAACATTTTCTTTTATAATAATAACATAACTGTGTAGGAAATGATTTGTCGTTTGCAGGAATCGATATAACCAACAGTCAGAGAGATCAAGCAGAAACGTTGCGAAGTCGGGGGACCGGCAGCCCAATGTCTGATGTTCAAAACGCATATGTACCCGATATGTATACAAACATTGGTAGGTTGCAAAAACATTTTTATGTCGAATTACTGATAATTGAAAAACAACGCTAAGCTGTGTCATTAAACAAAAGTCCTCATTTGTCAGATTTGTGACTGAATTCGCATCTTTTGTGGACGCGAGGGACTAGGTTCCCACTTAAAGCAACCCTTGTTGAAGAATTGCCAATTTCATCACCATTCAGATTAAGATTGACCTAATTGATAGATTACTGGACATATGCTCACTTTTTATTGTTTTGCAGTGAGTGGGTCTCTAAGAAGCCGAGGACCAGCGAGCCCGAAAAAAGTTTTGGAAATAAGCCATAGTTTGCCACAGATGTACACAAACTTTGATAACCAGGACTCTGAAAATGGTATGAAATTGACATTAGAATATAACTATTTCCTACTGAACTTGTTTGCCATGGAATAAATAGACATAATTCATTTTCACATCACGAAAACATGTCCGTGTAATGTATACCCCCTTGAACCCCACTTGTATATAGCAAAACTGGGGTATGTAGGGGTATACCTATTTTTTTCTTATTTTTGCTCCAAAACATAGATTGTGGGTACTCGTTAAAATCGCCTCGCCGAGGCGGTCCTAACGTGTACCCACAATCTATGTTTTGAGCCAAATTAGAAAAATATCAAACATTTTTCAATTAAAATTTGATTGTTATAAGAAAGAACTTTCTGTATATTGCAGACATCCTGTTAGTTACATATTGTCAAGATAGTTTAGTAGTCATCATTAAAAATTCTGGAGATCGCGTTATCGTTTGTTTTCATTAATAACTTGCAAAAATGATTCTATTGATAACTGTCTATGTCCTTGCTGTACTATGGTTGATCTCTATCAAATATACTTTCTGCGTAAAACTCTTGTGTATACGTGTGTATAGTATCAACTGCATTTTCGTCATTGTTCTTAATCGTATGATGAATTCCACCACAGACATTGCTTGTTCATTTTGAGTTTCTCTGTCTTTTCAACCATGCCCTCTAACACTGATAGGCTGATTTTGTTACCTTACCTATGACAAATGTCCTACATGCTTTTAAAGGTGAAAGTCCAGATATGAGTTTACTCTTTTCGTTCTTTCTTCAGATACTGAGTCGATCAATTTCTGATCATCACCTCAGGACGAGGATGGATGAGAATGAATTTCCATTTATACATATGTGTGTCATTCGCCTTCCTTTTTGAATGGCAACAAGTTTCGTCCAAACCTTGCAGTATTGGAATATGTAACACAATCATCTATATGGTAACTTCCTCTGTCAGTGAGTTTTCAACTTACCATGAATATTTATTCCACTGTTTAGGTGAATCAGGATAATTCGTGATGCCACTTTTATAAATGCCAGTTGCCTATCAATGTTTCCTATGAAAATCTATGGTCTTACTGATTCCACACCGAAAATTTGAGCCGCCTCGTGGGAAAACCAACAATGTAGTTTCCGAACAGGTCCGACACAAACCGGCCTGTACAAGCACAGAAAAGAGCTACAAGCTTGAAATTTCGGATTTAAGTAGAAGAGGAATTGTACTATCCGAGTAGCGAAAACAAAGGCGCTGATCAGCTTCGCGGTTACCGCGAAGCTGATCTGCGTCTTTGTTTTCGCATATGCAGATTGTTGGTTTTCCCACGAGGCGGCTCAAATATCTACTGGACTCTTTTATAGTTTAATGTAGAATTTCTTGGTTAGGCATCTGATTTTCCACCACTAGGTTATTGTACTCCTTTTATTTCACAGGGGTTGGAATTTCTTTGGCGTCTCCTGTCCCCTCCTGATGGTTGCATCAATATCATTATAAAACCGTGATGATGTGTGTTTTATATTACCTATATTTACCTAGGTTACCTAGCACCGATTGCGGAAACTAAATTCCAGCGTGACAATGTACAGGTTATCCAGTTTAGTGGCACAGCGAGTGAGTCCAGTGATTTCCAAGGAAGACTCGATCCAGGAACCTACATATACGTTGACGATAGTACTCGCGTTCCCGGAAATGTCACTGGTAAGAAAGCAACATCATTCATTAACTTATAGGGAATCATTTAATTCAATTCTTGAAACCACCAAACCAATCTGATATAATGAACAGCAAAAAAGGTTTCCGATTGATTTGTAATAATCGATGTAATAATATAACGACATTGGCCTTCAACAATAAGCAAAAACTGATGCTGGCCCTTATGTGTTGAGCACTATAGCTGAAGGATAAACTATTCAATACATACATTTTAAAAAATCTCTCAAAATATACAGCGCCTCCCAGTAATAATCAGCAATAAGCCTATTCGCAGTTCCAGCAGTACACACAGGTAATTGATTCACACACAGCAGGTCAGAGTTCAGCCGTACCAAAAAATGTAAACAAATCATCAGCTGTTCTTGCTTTATCAATGAAACAGTAAGCCATATCATTATTGATTCCTTATCAATGCAAATTCTGCAATTTTCTCATTATTTTGTAGATTTTTTTTTTTTTTTGGGGGGGGGGGGGGGGTAGAATTATTAAGATAATGGCTCAATATGTTACTCCAAAGTAAATGTTTACAGTGCTTCCAAAGGAATATTTCTTTAGTTATTAAATGGAAAGAATGTCCATATTCTTCCAGTGATTAGGTCTACTTTGTTAACATTTTTCAGCTTATTGTTGTCGGTCTTCCTGGGATTTTGCATCTCTGTTGGAAAAGTGAAGTTTGACAGACCAAATGCTGCAGAATTAATTTGTCTATTTCATTAGGACTTTCCCACAATCAGGAAAACAAAATAAAGCGCACATCTGTAAATACATGTACCAGTAAATATATGAAGTGACCAACCATAAGTCGGCACAGAGTCAAAAGCCCTCAAGCCCAATGCAAAACCAAAATGAAATGGTGGATTCAAAGGCAACAGCTGATCACCCAAATGAGCAGTTTGTTTATCAAATGAATGTCATTTACTTAAAATTAAAATATCTAGGTAGAAAGATAACATTTCATGAACAGGCAATTAAAGAAAACACAAGTGAAGACCTACCAGCGTTAAAATATGAGCCGCCTCGTGGGAAAACCAACAATGTGGTTTCCGAACTGGTCTGACACAAACCGGCATGTACAGTCACAGAAGCAGGCTAGAAGCTTGAAATTAAGTAGAGGAGGAATTGTACTATCCGAGTAGCGAAAACAAAGGCACTGAGATCAGCTTCGCAGTTACTGCGAAGCTGATCTGTGCCTTTGTTATCGCCTAGGCAGATTGTTGGTTTTCCCATGTGGCGGCTCAATTATGTTGAAGAAAAAAATCACCTTGCTAAATCTGCTAACCAAATTGTTTTACGACGGAACACAATGCTCTGCTCAAAATGTTTAAAGGATCACTGCACTATTTTCATATACGTGTAACCACACATTACTGTCTGCTCATATCCCTGCATTTGAACAGTGCTTCTAAATTTATGATTACGAAATTTGATACAGGAATTGTCATGCTATGCGATTGGTTTGCTTTTTTAAAATTACATAAATGAACGCGATCTTCCTATCAAATTCAGTCCGAAATGCATTCTGGCTAACAGTGCTGACAGTGCTGGATTCTCAGTCCCTTGCAATGTTCATGTTTGTCCTTATTTGGGGAAAAATAAAAAAAAATGGACAAAATTATTTCATAAGCTCAAACAGGATATTTTCTTTATCAAAGGTCCTGTACAAAGGCACATCAAGGCACCACTCAGGTGACATCATCACTGGTGCTTTCTTGGTCCCGATATATAAAAAAGTTTTGTTTGACTTTTCCGTACCAGATTTTTTCTACTATATGAACACAGCACATCTCCACAAAAGAGAATCGGCAATAACATATATCACTTCTCAACGAATCAAATACAAACTTACTTTAAAATTGCGTTCAAGGCACTATTTTATGACTTGAAATTCTTTCTATGACGTCACAAGTGAGAATTGAATAAAATCATTGACCAAATTCTAGGAATTATTGTAGAAACAAATCTAATACCAGAATCAAACAAAACCAAATCTTATTGGGACCTACAGTATAGTAAAAGTAAAACAAAACTTTTTTATATCGCCCAGTGATCATAGACTGAACATGCTGAAAAAGCCAATTTCCCAATCGGATTCCATGTAGATGTTTACAAAATGTTACGACTCAAACGATGAAAAAAAAACAACAGTTATTCGATATATTTGTGACTTTGTTTTGTTTGTTTGATTGAATTGATACTTAACGTCCTAGTCAACAGCTATGGTCATGTCCGGATGTTGCCTCGATTTTATGGGATTTTACCCAAAATTAGGACGTCATGAGATCCAAAAGTGCTTCAGTTATAAACCGGCCAACTAAATAATATATGTATGGATGGTTTGACTTGAGCTCTTTTCCTGGGCAGGCTCTGACCTGAGAGGTTAACCAGTAATCAGATGGTCAATCAGTAGCGTATAAGCTTTGTCTGGGGGCACAAGCAGTCCAACTATTTCTTTAGGCCCCTATGGGTGGGGTCCGTGACTTGTTTTAAAATCTGGTTCATGGTAGTTTATGGTTT
The DNA here is from genome assembly GCA_964017185.1 of Rugalucina vietnamica. Lineage (NCBI taxonomy): Eukaryota > Metazoa > Mollusca > Bivalvia > Lucinida > Lucinidae > Rugalucina > Rugalucina vietnamica. The sequence goes on from OZ024873.1 coordinate 49,282,227, forward strand.
GAGCAGTTAATAATAAAAACAACAATATTGAATAGCATTAGCTTGAGTTTTATCCTTGATAGTTCATACTTCATTAGTGTGTGTGTGTGTGGGGGGGGGGGGGGTTGGTGGGTCGGTGGGTGCGTTTGTGTGTGTGTGTGTGTGTGTGTGTGTGTGTGTGTGTGAGAGAGAGAGAGAGAGAGAGAGAGAGAGAGAGAGAGAGATGCAGAAATAATGACTTCATAAAATCACTAAATCACAGAAAACATGTAAATAACAGAGATTTTATGTATCAGATAAGACCCAGATAAGATACTTTACAGTTTGGAATAAGTACTCTCATTGCAGCAGTGTTTATTTGCTTATTGAATAAATCTAATTGCTGTTTTCCTACCAAGGTATGTAGCTGAAAAGCTGATTTTGGTACGAGTGAACCCTGACCTTATGCTGTGTAACACAAAAGTCAATTGGTCTAGTGGAACTGTGAATTCACTTATTGATTGTTGGGAGTATAGAAGTAGAAGTAACAAAATAAAGCAGTTCGGTAGTTTTCAGGGTCACTGAAGAGGCTTAAGTAGCCGGAACAGCGGATTCTCATTAATATGCTCTCACTGCTCTTAAAGGATCTCAGTTTTATTTTTTTTTTTCAATCTTGAATTAAATTGAAAATTTCAGGCATGACTAAAATGTTGCCAGAGGATAGCACATACACAAACGTCGGTTCCTGTGGAATGAAGCAAGGACAACAACAACAAGATCAACCAGGCTGGTATGAGGAACTGGATTTCTCACGAACCGCCCAAATGTACAACGAGATACAATCATAGAATTGCAATTATATATTATTGGGAACTGAACAGTTACTGAAAAAAAAAAAAAAAAAAAAAGAATAATAATAATAAAAAAAATAAAACTTATCATCATATAACAAAAAAAAAATCTATATGTAAACCACTGTATTGTGAAGGTATGAACAGAATCGTGCATGTGTATCTGCAAAGTCTGATAATCAGAAACACTGAAAAATTGGTAGTTTTATCTTTATCTGAAGCTGGGCCCATTTTCATCAACTAATTTATTACACACATATAGATTGTTCGGGATAGGATAAAGGATGTCCCTATGACAAAATAGCTTGATAAAACTATTAGAGATCCAGCTGAAATTTCGAGAGCTCTGCAGACCCTTCAGGAAAACACGTCCATGCAGTATATACCCTCTTGAACCCCACTTTTATCTAGAAAAAAATGGGGTTTGCAGGGGTATACCTATTTTTCTTATTTTTGCTCCAAAACATAGATTGTGGGTACTCGTTAGAACCGCCTTTTTAAAGAGTACCCACAATCTAAGTTTTGGAGCAAAAATAAGAAACAAATCAAAACATTTCTATTGAAAATTTTCATTTTTTACAACATTAAGAATCTCTGTATATTGCATGGGCATGTTGGGTCTCATCAAAAGCTTGCCCATGCAATAAACAGATATACCCCTGCATACCCCAGTTTTGCCATATAAAATTTAGGTTCAAGGAGGTATACATTACATGGGCATGTTTGCGGGATGAGCCCAACCAATATCGTTTCTCTCAGTAACGGACAAATGTAGTAAGCGCATGTATAAACATGTATGTACATAAGAATATGAAGAATATCTTTATGTAGTGTACAGACATGTATGTGGTACTTGAAACCAGTCTCAGAGTCTGACACGAAAGGTCTAGGGAATTTAAGGCCTGATTTCGGCCTCATGTGATGGTAAAAAAATAAATTTAGGAATTTTGAGAAGAGAAGTATTGCAAATAGCAGGCATAGGTCCCTGCTTATAAATTCTAGCACAACTATCACATTCAAATTACGCATGTTGCCATGGCAACACTCCGAAAAGCATAGAAATACCACTTTTTGCAATTTTGGGTCTATTTTTCACCATTCAACATCATTTTCAACTACCGGCCCACGCGACGAACAATTTCTTATTATAAAATAATTATGCAGTATCATCCAGAGATATTGTATGCTAAGTATCGTTTTGTTCGTCGTGTGGGCTGGCACTTAAAAATTAAAAAATGTGTTCAGAAATGGTCAAAAATAGACCAAAAAGTGCAAAATGTGCTCTATCTATGGTTCTTCTTAGCGTTGCCATGGCAACGCTTGTAGATTAAAATGAAGTACTTGTTCTTGTTTTTAATAGAGGAGACATATGACTGTTTTAAGGAATAGCTTACTCACCTAAATTCCAAAATTTATTTTTTAGCAAAATCTGAGGCCAAAATCAGGCGTTAAATGTCCTAGTCCTTTCGTACAGTGCTAGAAGTTTGAACTTATCAAATTAGTAGAGGGGTTGTACTGTCCCTGTAGGGAAAATAAAAGTGTTGATCTCCTGTGCAGTTACTGCAGAGCTGATCTGCGCCTTTGTTTTCTTTCGCATATGCAAAATCCGGTTTCCTCATGGCGCGGCTCAATTATTTCTGTAACTGCATTTTACTCTTTTGAATAGATCTGCAAACTGGCATTCTGCTTTATTTTAAATCCATTTTGGCAGGACTGTTTTGTCAAAAATTACCAAACACTCGACAGAGCCGTCTCTGAATTTCACGGATCACCTTCATTGTTGAAAATGATTGTTAATTATAAGGTTTCAAGCTGATTTGACTGTTAAATATACATATTCTTACGATTTACGATTCTTCTTCCTATTATTTTTCATATATTAGACCATTTGACATTGTACGGGATGCTCCCTAATGAAAAGGTATATGTGGTACATTTCAACAGATACGACGCAAACATCCACAGAACCACGGTTTAAAAATGCGATAAAACAGCAATACGGCACTTCCAGGCATGACTGCGAGGTTCATTAGATTAAACTGCAAAGTTTGTCCTACGTAATTTTTAAATATAAAAAGAATGACACCACTTTTTGAAAATTAGAATTTCTGTTCTTGGCTTTTCATCTTTATTCCACCGGACACAGCAGTTGTATCTCCGCATACCATCTTAATTATAGTTCAGGGACTTATGACTTAATCGTAATTGAATTTCATTGAGTGCACATGAAGACGGGTGTCACCCTGTGGTGACACTTGCGCATTCGACACTGTTATTTCCGGCACTGTGTATTTTATGAAGTGGAGTCATCAATTGGAGTCTTGGAGTGGAGTCATGGAGTGGAGTATTGGAGTGGATTCTTGGAGTGGAACCTTGGAGTTAAATTTAAAGTGTACATGTAACTCAATTCTGGTGGTGAAATTTGTCTTGGGGCGAACGTACGCTACCACAAAATGTGAACAAATGCCTAAACTGTACGGGCAACGGATAAGTAACAGAAATTAACCATTAATTTCCATTACTTACATGGGTAATGCATTTGTCACATGTTTCGCAATGGCGCCCGTTCAAAAGAGACCAATTTTACCACCAGAAATTGAATAAATATTTCTCTTTCTCTCCAACATTTCACTCCAAAGTTCCACTTTAAGAATCCACTCCAATACTCCACTCCATGGCCCCAATCCAAGACTCCAATTCATGACTCCACTCCATAAAATACACAGTACCGTTATTTCCGGTAATAAAATTCAGGCGAAGTTCTGGATTTCATAAGAAGCTACCGCGGTGCAGGAGATAGGGATCAAGGTGTTAATTTCCGTTATAGTAAGAATTCCAGGTATAACAGTTCCCTGGTCAAAGCAACTGGTTATTCACCGTCTAAGCTAATGATATCCAGAAATATAATGACAAATTTACTCTCGTTGCAAGACAACTTGAGACCAAAATGCCCAAAGCGCGAAACAGTGAAAGAGCGTGACAATGCTGTGAAAGTTTTTGTTTCAAACAAAGTTATAAACAATGTTTCAATAAAAAATACGATAAGGCCATTACCCCCATTTCACGGAGGAGAAAAAGTACGAAGAAAACTTGATAAAGAGAAAACGTGGGAAAAGCAGGGAACTATTAAAGTGGCTTCCCCGGATATCAGATCATACATGGTGGAAACACCTTCTAGGACATATGAGCGGAATCGGAAGCATTTGAAACCTGTGACTACACAGAGTACACCCCCGTCGACAGAAACAAACATACCTGATGATACGGGAGTGAAGGAACAACCAACATCGCCAAACAAGGAGACAACAAATACTGTTGTGCCTACAACTCCGAAAGTCGGGCCGGACACTTTAACCACAAAATCTGGGAGAGTTATTCGGAGACCTTCTGTAAGAACAAATACTGTCGCTTAAGATTTGTGACCTAGATTTTAATTTGTATGGAAGCAACTGCTTGTCATGGAGAAATCATTGATGTCTACACACATTATTTTCTGGTGTAATTTTTTTTCTTTTTTATTTTTTATCATAGCACTCGCATTGTATCTTCATTTCTACGCTGAAAGACTGATAATTACTGTCATTTAAAATGGAAGGCACGCGAACAATCGACTGTGTCAACACGTTTGAAAATCTGAATTATGAGACGTAAAAAAATCTTCCATATAAAAACGTACATGTATGATATCGTCTGCTGCTAACTTTGTGATGCAGTTTATGAATGAAACTATTGACAAACCCGACCTTTGATTTCAAATTACCGACCAATCATATAGCAGACTATGTACATGTACAGTTTTCAAATGTAGATAAATTATATGAACCCAATGGATTGCAATTTGCTTTCCGATTGCATTATCACTTCTTTATATGCAAACAAGTGGTGCTGCAACGTATGCTTTATATGTGCATTTGAATTCACAAAATCATTTAGCAGACGACGTCTGGTACCGTATCACCCATGGAAACCGGTTGTTCCGATGTTGGAGGTTGTTCGCTATCGGAGGTAAACAATGACTGACATGGAGAAATAGGATCTGTATTTATTCATTTTTAGCTCACCTGAGCCGTCGTCGTCCGTCCGTCCACAATTTCAAAGCTCTTCTCCTCTGAAACCGCTTGACCAATCAAAGCCAAATTTTATAGAAAGCCTTTATACATGTAGGAAGGGAGATCGAAAGCGTATATAAATAATCCAGGTCGCATTGCTAAGATAGTTCCCACGCCCATATAAGGTAAAAACGCTCCAAAAATCTTTTCCGGAACTGGTTGATTGATTTCAACAAAACTTAGCATGAAGCATCAATGACTCAAGTGCTACAATGCATATATAAATCATGACCCTGCGATGACCTTGAACTATTTTACGGCAATGTCAACATACATGTCGCCAATGCATTTTAATGGGGAACACTGTTAGAATGTCATTTAAAGGGAAAATCTTGCAGGAAATCACAGTGTGTTATATGTTTTGGATTTGTGTCCGTCGAGCCGCTTTTGAATAGTTGATTTTGTACTAAAACATTTTCGTTTGAACTAATCTGTGTTATTTTTCACAATTTTTGTACAATTTGCCTATATATGCGGTCATAATTTAGCATTCTTGATCAGCATGTTCAAATATCGTGGGGAAACTTTTATACTCATGTATTAGATATTGCCAACGCCAGTGCCGCTTTCTGGTGGTTGTGTAGTGTGCAGAGGAACTTTTCATCTGCCCTATGCGCGGGTGTAATAAAAGGGCGGTTTTGATTTCGGAGGTCAGAATAAACGGCTACTTAATTAAATAGTCGAATGCAATGAATTGTGAGAATGCCATTTAATTTAAAAGGTCGTGAATTCATATTTCGTACGATGAATTGATGAGCACTAGGGCATCAGAGCATTTTTTTTTCGTTTATTTATCAGTAAAACATTAATTTACAGTCGTTGAGTGGTATTGGTCAGATGCTTACGATTTCCCTAGAAAAACTATAAGGACATACCTTGAAACAAATAAACATTGAATGCGTTAGCCTGATAGCCTCCCTGGTATATTCGTTGAGTTACTCGATTTCGGGTTTTCCATCCCTGGCTTCTCCATTTTTATTTATTTATTATGTCTCCTCCCTTCAGGGTCGGGAGACATATTGTTTTTCCCCGTGCGTCTGTCTGTCCGTCCGTCCCTCCGTCTGTCTGTCCGTCACAAATCGTGTCCGCTCTATAACTTGAAAACCGTTAAAGATTTTTCAATGAAATTTAGTACACTTATAAACCACGACGAGACGATGTGTCGTGCCTAAGAACCATAACTCTAGCTTGAGTATTTTTGGAGTCATTTCCCTTTGATTATTTTCAATACAATTTCGTGTCCGCTCTATTACTTGAAAACCGTTTAAGATTTTTCAATAAAACTTGGTACACTTATTTAGCATGATCAGACAATGTGTCATGCACAAGAACCATAACTCTGGCTTGAGTATTTTATGAGTTATTTCCCTTTGATTATTTTCTATACAATTTCGTGTCCGCTCTATAACTCAAAAACCGTAAGAGATATTTCAATAAAACTTGGTACACTTATAAAGCACGATAAGATGATGTGTCGTGCTAAAGAACCATAACTCTGGCTTGCATATCTTTGGAGTAATTTCTCTTTGGTTATTTTCCATACAATTTCGTGTCCACTCTATAACTTGAAAACCGTAAGAGAAATTTCAGTGAAACTTGGTACACTTATAAAGCACGATAAGACGATGTGTCATGCACAAGAATTATAACTCTTGCTTTCATATCTTTAGAGTTATTTCCCTTTGATTATTTTTCCATACAATTTCATGTCCGCTCTATAACTTGAACACCATAAGAAGTATTTCAATGAAACTTGGTACTCTTATAAAGCACGATGAGATAATGTATCATACTAAAGAACCATAACTCTTGCTTGCATATCTGGAGTTATTTCCCTTTGATTATTTTCATACAATTTTGTGTCTGCTCTATTACTCAAAAACCATTAGAAATTTTTCAATGAAACATGGTACACGTATAAAGCATGATGAGACAATGTGTCATGCACAAGAATCATTACTCTTGCTTTCATATCTTTGGAGTTATTTCCCTTTGATTATTTTCCATAAATTTCGTGCCCGCCCTATGACTTGAAAACCGTAAGAGATATTTCAATGAAACTTGGTACACTTATAAAACAGAATGACAGGATATGTGATGCACAAGAACTATAACTCTCGCTTTCATACTTTGGACATGCACGTAGAAAGGGGGATACATCAGTTTTCACTGCTCACTGCGTACACTCTAACTGCTCTTAAAGGATCTCGGATTTGTTTTTATTCACATAGAAAACAAATTCTAGTTGTTTTTTTTATTTTATATTTATTTTTTTTCAGATGAGACTTTTAACCGAGTTTATGACCTAAGCTGTTTATATGGACGTTTTTAAACATTAAAGAAAAAAAAAAGAAAAGAAAGAAAAACATTGCACGTGCAACACGATTATTGCAACGCATCGGCAACAACTTGAGTGAAAGGAGCCGCGTCATAGAACCTGTTGATGAGGCGGGACGCAGGTCTGCTACGTGTAGCGCCTATTGGTTTTGAGTTCCTACTTTTACGTTTGTACGTGTATTCGGGTTTCAAGAACAGGGATGTTCTTCTAATTGAGCAAGATCTTGACCACCGCTTACTTTTCCATTTACAAAAAGGCTTGATACAGCCGGTAGACCAAGAGAAAATAAATTACCAAGAACGAATTCTCTGCACAAAACTGTTACGAAATGTATCGCTTTTGTGAGGCAAAGCTCTTTATTTACTCAGGCAACCATATCGGCTGAGTCAAGTTTAGGGTTGCTATTTGTGTTGCACTTAAGACAAAAAATCAACATCTTTGCATTTTCATTTTTCGTGGTTTATAATAATTTTAGACCACTCAGGTTAACATTCCAGTGATATTTCTTTTGGTTCTGGTGTGCATTCGAATTTCACCATAGTGGGTAACGGGAATAGTTCAGTACAGGAGCTTCAGAACAGTGTTTTGGGCTGTTTAAATGAGATCATATGCAGCCTAGATAAGTCATTGTTCCATGCTGCAGTTAACGTATACAATGAAACATGAGTGGTTGCAAATGTGGTCCACCTTCTGTATTTGGTGAAATGTACTTGTTTTAGACACATTCTCCATTTTTCTATACATAACACCCACAAATTATCTAGAACAGCTGGCTAACCTGCATTCCGATACACTTCGTGACCTCGCTCCACTTCTTTGTGGAGAGGTCTAACGGAACACCGATGGGAATATTCATCGTCTTTGCCTTCGTCGTATATCTTTTTTAAAGATATTTCTTGTTTTATTATGCCTTCATGTCTGGAGTTGATAAGAGCAGACTGGGTTATAAGAAAATATGTTTAATGACAAACTTGTAAGAGAAATTTAAACTGTGCACAATAAATGTGAACTAAAAGTGACAATTTGATTTCAAAGTAACAAATTAATTTTGTTTCTTTAATTCATAGATAATTTAAATGTTTTAAGTTAATTTCTTTGAAAAGGGAGATGTTGGAATATCCATTAATAACCATTTGAAATAGACTATAGTAACCTATATCCTCTGCAGAAAACATGAGTCATAATTATTGCAGGTTTTCAGGTCATCTGAGGAGAATGTTAAATCTATAATAGACGGTCTGAGCTAGCTGGATTTGGCCGGGATCTTGTTCTGATATATTCTGCATATTAGACTGCATATTATGCACCAGTCATTTGTATCCCCGGCTCCCCCGGGGCCGGGGAATGGCGGGGCTTTTAACTTTTCATTTTTTAAAGCCCGGGTAAAAGCCCGGCACCGCCGAGCAAGATTTGTGGTAAAATCCCTGCTAAAAGCCCCGGCTCCCCAGAGGCTGACAATAATGTGGAACAACAGCTGAGAGTTGTTCTGATGAAACTGAAACATGAGAGAAGGGCTTTAATCTGTGCATGGGAATGTCAAGGTACATTTTCAAATTAAATAAATAGCATAAAAATAATTAAATGTTAAAAATACCATTAATATCTAATTTGAATTAATGTGACTGTGTATTGGCGGGAAATCATAACCCCGGCAAATCCCCGGCACTGCCGGGACGCATCATAGATTACAGCCTGGCACTTAAGCCCCGCTATGTCCCCGCTATCCCCGGCCCCGGGGGAGCCGGGGATACAAATGACTGGTGCATTATAAATAATTTGACTGCTGTCTTGATGATTTAATCGAACCCAAATATACAACAAGTGGCTTGCTCTTGTTTTTGCCGTTGCTGGTGTGAGATACAAGTTCTTGTCTATGTCTACTATGCTGTTCACTATCTTGTAGAACATTGTCAGTTGCAGCTTGCATCTTCTGACCTCGAGTGTGTCCCATTGTAGTTGGTTTAGCATTACACTCCCAATGTCAGTGTGTGAATGAATCATTATTTAGAACCCCTGTCTTGGGATGGTAGCTAGAAGAGAGATTGTACATGGAGGAACTAACATTACGGAAACTTTCCCATGTAATATACAGAGATTCTTTTCAGCTGTAAAAATGAAAACTTCACCAGAAAAAAAATGATATTCTTAATATTTTTGCTCAAAACATACATTGTGGGTACACGTTAGAACCGCCTCGCCGAGGCGGTTCTAACGAGTACCCACAATGTATGTTTTGGATCAAAAATAAGAAAACCAGGTATACCCCTGCAAACCCCAGTTTTGCTATATAAAAGTGGTGTTTAAGGGGGTATACATTTTACGGACATGTTTTCCTGATGTTCCAATTCGGTGTTCATTATGCATGATCAGCACACCTTTTGTATGTCCCATGTGTGACATCAGTTGTTTGGAGGGGCATTTAATTGGAGGTATGATTCGGCAAATAGGTCACTGTATAGGCGACAATATTCATATCTGGGCGTGGTCGGCTAGTCCATCTGTTCAAGTAGGGAGATTATAGAAAAGTAGAACTCTGTCGGCCTAGAGTCACAGTATGTTAACTTATTACGTAATCAATGTACAACAATCGGATGTCGATCGTGTGTTTTGAGGTTTCATCTCGGAAAAACTGTGTGACATAATATGGTTTAGCTACGGTCGCCTGAATAGGGTAAGTTAGAAGTATTTTCGTATGTTTTTGTGCTTTAATTCTTTTGTTCAATGATAAACTCACTGCCCAGGCTAACGTCTCGTGGCCGACTGATCGCTTACATGTCGAGTTTTTAAACGTAAAAGGCCAAATATCTACCTTTATACTAGTGAATGAAATAGGTATTTTAGTTATCTAGAGGTTGTTCAAAGGATTCTATCAGATTCCTCCGAGAAAAGGTTCTAAATTGATTCTAAAAGACACCCACTACAAACCTAAAGTTCTCCCATTTTTTGACTGCAAGGTGTACGACTTAATGATTTTATATGATGCAGTAATGTACCATTTCCTGCAGTTAATCCATCCGTTCTTGCAGTAAATGCATTCTTTTATTGCAGTTTATGTATCCGTTATTTCGGTCACTATGTCTGATACTACTTACTGAACCACTAATAATAACTTTGGTAGCCACTACAACTTTTACGCACTCTTTCGTTACCTTTCTTCATACATGCACGAGTTTCGTTGACCATTAAAATAAGATTTTCGTTTTATGTTAAACCAAACCTGAGTAAAGGTATGATTTGGAAAATATTATATATGACCTATTTATGAACTATTTCTAAGAAGACCATCTGATTACTGTTAAACTATTTTGGTTTGAGCCTGCCCAGGAAAAGTGGTTAAAGTCAAACCATCCATGCATATTATAAGCCTATGTGGCTAACTTGGGTGGTTATATTTTAAGTACGTGTTGGATGTCATCACATCCTCATGAATCATTTGCAAGAAGATAAACCGAACCGAACCGTTTTAAAGATACAAGATACAATATTTTTTATCACCTTGAAACTCCACTTGAATTACCAAATGTTAATTTCATTTAAACATATATTAATAATCAAATAATAATCGAGGATCTATTAATCAACTAAAATTTAACTGTTGGTATCGATGTTGAAGGGTCCATCTCTCTCTCTCTCTCTCTCTCTCTCTCTCTCTCTCTCTCTCTCTCTCTCTCATCTATTTTCCACACGTATCTACTACACTGTATTACTCTCTCTCTCTCTCTCTCTCTCTCTCTCTCTCTCTCTCTCTCTCTCTCAATAAATGACCAGAAAAATACAAAAATTGCATACAATAACCATGCTTATATATTATATATATAGACTTAATGTTATATCATGCACATTATAGTACCGGCGTACGTCCAAGGAGAGGATGCATACAGGCCCTGCCTATATCCAATCCTTTGACGTCTATATATATGCTAATAATTCTTTCACCTTGTTTGATTATTTTGTGCTGAATGTATGTATGTATATAGATATGTCATGAAATTTCTAATAAATAAATAAATAAATAAATCACATCCTCATTTTGGGTTAAAGTCTCATAAAATGGAGGCAAGGTCCCGACATGACTTTTGCTGTTGACTGACATCAATTCCAACAAACAAAAGCATTCTAGGAAACAATGAGATAATATAATAGAGTTATTGCACTCATATCGGTGAATATTGTCCCGAGTTGGGATATCGAAGGACGCGAGCTTGCGATATAAATATCTGCTTCTCATATTTGATATTTTGTTGAGCGTAAAAAAAAGTTCAATATCTACACGAAGGTCGCGATAATATCCATAAGTGATATCATTTTTGCACATTTTGCAATTGAATCAATATTGCTGACATTTTCTTTTTTCGGCTTAAATTGTTTAAAATTGAATCTGAAAGTGACAAATTTCATCTGACATTTTGGCCCGGTATGACGTCATTTTCCACGCGACGTTAGATGAAGATGACGTCATTAGAGTTGACGTCCCAACTTTACAGTTTTGCACGATGAACCTCAAGTCAAGAATTTGGCAATGTTTCATAAAAAGAATTTTTCGTGTGCAATATCAAGTAAGTGTGCAGATATCGCCCAGGATGGGGAGCTTGGAGATTCCCCCCCCCCCCACCTCGTTTTTTTTTCTTCGGTGTTAATCTAAATTATGTAGATTTTGCCGGTGGCATCTTCCACCTCTGTAATGTGCGACGAATTGCCTGAAGAAAGTGAACACAACCGTTTGTTTTCGCCTAGGCATTAAAAAGCAATTGGTACAGAACAGATACACCGCAGATAGGAATGGAACGTAGTACATACGTCGCAGATACGTCACGCGTACATTTTATACGCCATATATACGGCATACGTAAGTAGAACATTCGCCTTGATGCGCCGTACATACGAAAGTGAAATTTCATAGGAATACTGATACGTCACTGATACGACGCGGGAACGTAGTAAGAACGTCAGACGTACGTGCAACATACGTCGCTCGAACAAAATACGGCTCAGACCTCGTCGTATCGAAAATCTCATAGATACGCGATCGATAGGCCGCTGATACGTGAATGTGTGACAGAGCTATTAAAGACAGTTTGCACCAGTTCCGCCGATGGTGTTCCGGTGAAACCCCGGTTCCGGTGAAACCCCGGATTTTGCCTGAATAACCCGTAGTTGTTGCGATTACTGAAGGTTTGTGCCGGATTATGACGGTCGAGCCCTGGGTATCACGGTTTGTTCCGGTGTATCCCCGCTGTTGTCCGTTTTTTGACATCCCTCATAGTTCGCCCCGGTTGCATTAAATATTTAATAAAATCGTGAAGGCTCCCCGGTAAGCCCGGGTTACACATTCACGATTTTCTGTACGATTCACTACGATTCACCCCGATTCACCCCGATTTTTTTTGTGAGAAAAATCGGGATGGATCGGGATGAATCGTGGCGAAAAGTGGAAATATTCAGTGTCACTACGATTCCAGTAAGAATGTCCACGATATTAGTACGGTGTCTGTAAGGTATCGCTACGAATCAATGACGATTCATGACGGTAACGCTACGGTGAATGAGGATTAACCACGGTGGCACAACGAATAATCACAGTGCTTGTACGGTTCGATACGGTATAACTACGATTCACGGCGGTAGCCGTCATGGCCAATCGTGGAGTTTTGTAGCGAAACCGTGGATGCCGTACACAATTCGTGGTGAATCGTGAGAGTTTGTGAAGTCAAAGATTCCGCGGTTTTTGCTTCGGAGCTCCACGATTGGCTACGATCTCTCACGATTAGCTGCGAATATAGCTACGGTGTCAGTACGGATAAGCACGATTCCGCTACGGTTGCGCTACGAATTAGGCAACGCCCAATAACCACCACGAGTCACCACGATACGCCACGAATGTTTTAAACAGTTTAAAACTTCCGTAGCGCCACGATTTACCACGGTTCTACTACGAACCACCACGGTACACGACGATTTTACAAATCGTGGCGACTCGTATTGCCACCGTAGCTAAAAATCGTGCATGTGTAAACAGGCCTTTACCCTAGTTTGCCACGGTAGCGCTACGGTTCTGTCACGGGTCATCCCGGTTTATCGAAAGTGAACCGAAGGTTCACAAGGTGAGCTTATAGGGTGTTCCCGTCCCTGCGCTAGGGAATCCGTGCGCCAGGGAATCCGTGCGGCTGTCAACAGTTTTACAAATGGGTATTCTTGAGACATGTTAGCCAAAGGCAATAAACTTTTATATGAGACATGATTAGGATGGTGGGACGTAACATTGTCATTATTTGGTTACAAAATATAATTGATTTTTGATTTTGCATTTTCACCGTCTATCCGTGTTATAGGTATTGTACAGGCCATTATTGTTTCAAATATACAAAAGTACTTTTATTTCAGCAAATAGCAATACTATTTCATCTTGTGTGTTGACAACCTCGATCGTTTTTCAATTGTGCTGCGCAATCGTGAAAATTCTACACGATGAAACATATTTAGTATTCACCTCAAACAAATAATCTTTATATATAATTGTAAGTGAGAATTGTATAGAAAGGATATTGTGCATATATAATGCGGTGCTAACTGCAGATTATGAGAAACGTCGAATGATATTTACAGCACATTTTAATTATATACTAAGTTGCTTACCTCTGCACAAAACGAAATTTACGAAACCATTTATATGGTATGAAGTTATCATTGTAACTTATCCATGCCGTATGAAACTCGGTTTTCTATCATTCTGAGCAGGTCCAACATCAGTCTGAACAGCCACAGATGAAGGCTAGAAAAATGTAAAAGTAGGCAATGATCAGGAAATGGCGCAATCAGAAAGGAATTCCCAATCCAAAAACCGATGTTGCAAAAGACTTGAATGAGTTTCCGTCCTAAAATCGAATATTACGACATATTTAATGAGAAATTTTGAAACGGTGTCATTGTAGTTACTCCGAATCACGTTTAACCGCATACTGTCATTTTATGCCCTCAAAGGACTTAGATCGTTTGATGTTTGGAACTAAAGGTATATTTTTACATTCTGGGTGTTCATGTTATAAAATTAAGTGTTTACATTGAAAAATCTGCGTTTTAACAAGCATCATATGATATTCCGACGTTATTCAGATCTCCCATGGAACATCGTGTGTTCGGTGGGGGTGGGGTTGAGCAAACATGGCTATGGGAAAATGCCGTCGAAAATCGCATATGTTTTGTTCCTCGGAATATTTCATAAGGTTCATTGTATGTCTACATGCACAAAATTTGAAGGATTAACCCATCGGTGGTGATATATAGACCATGATTCGGATTACCTCCAATTGATTCGCTTTGACTTCAATTATGCATAGGCTTTCACGCTCCAGTGGTCACAGTCGTGTGCTTGATTAAAAATTGAAACCATTACAGTTGATGAGGAACTAAATTGGCTTCAAGATAGTACTAAGTTTATAAATCTCAAATCACTCATGTGCGCATGCGCAGCAATTTTCATGAACTTGATCCGGAATGGGTAGAATAATTGTATTAATTCCGTGAATCAATAAACTGATATCTGTGGTCAGCAAAAAAGTTTTGAAAACTGCACGGTAGAGACCAAAGACAAGTTTATTTATTGTAAAATACTTTGATCTAAACGCATCTACTGCAGCTAAAAGAATTTTTCATCACTGAAAATGGTACATCGACTCATCATGTAATGGTACACTCTTTCCATTAGGAATAACGGAAAATGGGACACTCGAAAATACAGCAGGCCGTCTATTTGTCGGAAGTTTTCCCTCTTATGTAAGATACCACAACCGTATCAATTAAACATTGATGAAATAGGGTATTTATGGATTACATTTAAACCATACATCTTTGGAAAAACACACTGTTCTCACAAAGCGGGTCTGTTTTAGCGCAAGTTCTGTCTGTTAAACAATGTCTTTGGAACGAGTTTTACAATTTTATGCTGTTTTAAGATTCAAGATTCAAAAATGTGAAAGAGACGTCAACTTTACCTGGGCTGATTCTCCAGACGCCAATTAAGTATAATTTTTAATTTCCAGGTGCGAAACGCTTTGACAAACGTGTAACAAACGACAACTAGATATACACGAATATGTGTAATCATTGTTTACACACGATCGACATCCGATTGTTGTACATTGATTACGTAATAAGTTAACATACTGTGAGAGTGCTGTCACATATTTACCGTTAGAGATCAGCTACCTGTATTTTGTCCAATCCAGTGAATTAGACAAAGACGTATACATTTTCATTCGTATTTTCTAACGGATAACATGTGAGTTGAATCTTTCAACTGTATACCTTAAGCGTTTACCTAGGTCAAAAGTAGGACATACCCAATATCGTATTCATGAGGTAACGCCCATACAGTAACCTATTTGCCGAATTATAAACAATGTTAACTGACTGGTACCGGGCAGGTTAAGAAAATTTGGAAAACATGTCCGTGAAACAAATAGCAAAGCTGGGGTGGTATACCTATTTCTCTTATTTTCGCACCAAGGGAGCGTGGTGGAGTAGTGGTAGGGCGTCAGACTCCGAATCGAGGGGTCCTGTGTTCGATCCCTACAAGCGTCACCGTGTTGTGTCATTGAGCAAGACACATTAGCTCCCTACAGTAATGGTTAAAACACAGGAAGCGTTGGCTCCGTATGACTGAAACATTGTTGACTGGGACGTTAAGCCTCAACACAAACAAACAATTTTGCCCCCAAAAAATAGATTGTGGGTAAAACCGCCTCGACCCACAATTAATGTTGTAAGTAAGAACATTAAAACTATCACAATTTGTCAAATGAAATTTTCACATTTTTACAGCATGTGATTTTATTTTAATTGCATGGGCATGTTTTCGTAATGTTTTTGGACATTTCTTTCTTCCATATTCCTGGAAGTACTATTGTGAGGTTAGCTGGCGGAAATATTTGCTTTAGGAGTAGTTCGAAATTTTAAGTTTCCACATGCCAAATGATTGAAATGAATAGGCTTTACAGGACATGAAAAGTGGTTTTATTGAAATGTCCATTGGTTCTGAAGACCATGTTTTTGACTACCGATTCAAAGAGAGAAAATATGTTCTTTGGAGAATGTGCATTTTTTTTTCACTCAGACTGTATTTCTTTTGAATGTAATGCCATTGAAACCCGGCGTTTGTTTTAATGTTATGGCATTTTTAATGATTTCTGGCAGTCAGCGCAAATGAAATTACAGGAATTTAGAGAAATCTGAAGGTCCGAAAAATGTTGTTTTAAAGATTTACTATCAATTTCTTTTTCTAAACGAATTCTGTTGTATTTTCTTTTTTTGAATATGAAATTTTGGCCGCAGTTCGCACAAGCAAAGGAGGCTAGTGAAGCAGAGGCAGAAGCGGCGTCCATTGTTGTTTATGTTCACATGACCTCTGCATTCTGCATAGCTAATTAGCCACGCGCGTATAGCTCCGCCCTTTCGCCAAGTATGGAAGTCGGAAAAATCAGCTGTTCCGGAAACACCCGAAGGCTTGTGTAGTAGCCGTGTAGACAATCTGAAGAAGTGAGATAAACAGAAAATGGTTATTTTAGCGTTAAAATCCTAATACTAGGTGAGGTGATTGTTCATGAAGCTGGAATAATGTTTTTTGGTTTGAATAGTACGGTTTCTAATCAATAATATTGAATATTTTGT
Organism: Rugalucina vietnamica; assembly: GCA_964017185.1. Taxonomy (NCBI): domain Eukaryota; kingdom Metazoa; phylum Mollusca; class Bivalvia; order Lucinida; family Lucinidae; genus Rugalucina; species Rugalucina vietnamica. The sequence goes on from OZ024873.1 coordinate 49,299,146, forward strand.
ATTGTTTTGATCAGATCGAACCATCAAATGATCAAGGCCCGCAACAGAAAAAGTAGTCACTGTGTATAACCGTACAGTGAGCCAAAACGGAAGTGATATATAAGTACACAAATACATCACTAGTGCCCATAGGATTTCTAAAGGTAAGCAATCATTTATATCGATGTAAATCAAAATTAAGGAAACAAATCTTAACGCGGTTTTCGGTGTTGGAAAGAGAATTGAAAACTTAATTAGCGTATGCGTTGCTTATTGTGATTTTGTTTATACTTTCCAGTGTATCCTGCAAATTATATGACAAATCACTGACTTTTCATTTTTATGACTCGTCAAATCTGTGTTTCGAAGTCTGTTATGGGTAACTGAGTTCATACATTTTGATCAATCCAGTGATGAAAGATAAGAAAATCATTTGTCTTGAAGCCTTGCACCATGGTATTCCCCAAGTCGTTAAACTTACCTGGGTATTCACCAAGGAATTGCAGGTCTCCCTTCCGATCGCCTGTAGCGTACAGTATCATTAGTTAAAACGTATCAAGAAACCAGAGGACCAATGGTCCTGTAAATGCTCACCTGAGATCTGCTGCATATACCAATAAACATGTTTGAATATTATGGTATTTAACCCCAGTGCAGGGGCAGATGAAGCCCTTGGGCCATTTTCTTTTTTTCAGAATCTTCAATATCCTGTCCATTTGCCAATTTCCTGCTGGCTTTTCCCTTCAAATGGCATTTTAACAGTTTTCCAAATTCAAATGCATAGGCCACCCATGTTGACCTTGCCATAAACTTGGTCAAGGTCATCACAGGGTCATGATTTATATATACATTGGAGTACTTTAGCCATCGATGCTTTTGAAATCAGTCTATTGGTTTCAGAGAAGATTTATGATGGGGTTTTACCATATATGGAAATGGCGGCCATCTTGGTCATGTGACCTAAATTATTAATATACACATTGGTTTCCCCATCCTATGGATGCTTCACATAAAAATTTGGCTTTAATTGGCCAAGCGGTTTCAGAGAAGATGTTTGAATATTATGGTAATATACATGTATATTGCCCCGGGGTGCGGCCGTATAAGCCCTTGGGTCATGATTTATATACACATTGTAGTATTTTAGCCATCAATGCTTCGTGCGAAGTTTCTTTGAAATCGGTCCACCAGTTCCAGAGTAGAAGATTTTTGAAGGTTTTTTACCGTATATGGGCATGGCGGCCATCTTGGTCATGTAACCTAGATTATTTATATACACATTGATTTCTCCATTCTATAGATGCTTCACATAAAATTTGGCTTTGATTGGCCAAGCGGTTTCAGAAGAGAAGACGTTTGAATATTATGGAGATATACATGTATATTGCCCCGGGGTGGGGGCACATGAGCCCCTGGGATCCAATTTTTTTTCAGAATCATTAATATTCAGTCCTACTGCCCATTTCCTGCAAGACTTTCACTTTAAATGACATTTTAAAAGTTTTCCCCATTCAAATGCATTGGCGACCTATGTTGACCTTGCCGTAAAATAGTCCAAGGTCATCACAGGGTCGTGATTTATATAAATATTGTAGTACTTGAGCCATCGATGCTTCATGCCAAGTTTCATTGAAATCGGTCCACCAGTTCTGGAGAAGAAGATTTTTGAAGGGTTTTACCATATATGGGCATGGCGGCCATCTTGGTCTTGTGACCTGGATTATTTATATACATATTGGTTACCTCTTCATATTGATGCTTCACATAAAATTTGGTTTTGATTGGCCAAGCGGTTTCAGAGGAGAAGATCTTTGAAATTGTGGACGGACGGACGACGGACGGATGCCGGATCATGGTCATCCTATAAGCTCACCTTGTGAGCCTAATGGCTCAGGTGAGCTAAAACTGTACGACTAGTGTCATCATTGATTGTTATTTTAGCGAATTTCGTCCATTTTTGTGCGTTTTTATATACAATATGGTTTGAATATTCCGAAATCTCATGTGCAGATTGCATTGATATACTTTTTGAGCCAAACTGTATTGTATATAGCCACATACTAAACGTCACAGTGTGGCAGCTTAAAGGAATAGGCCCACAAACTATTGTGTGTGCGTTTTATAAAAGCCTTCGTGTAGCTGAACAATTTGCAACACATTTCATGAAAATCAACAAAGGTAAAAGAAAATTATAGCGGTTTGAAAATTTTGATGACCCAAATCCAGAACGAGACTGTGAGGGTATGACGTCACTCCCTCACAATCATGGAATTATAAATATCTGCCATTTCCATGCATATAAAAGTTGTTGAAAGTAAAAAAGTTGTTGAAATACTTTTCATCCATTTAATAGAATCATACTGATCTGTTTTCGAATGTAAAAAGTAAGTCTACTACTTTTAATAAGCATTTTTCTTTTTTGGTCACGTGACTAGCTAAACAAAATGGCGGCCACCATAGGCGGCCATTGTTGAATCTTAAAACTTTCATATCTTCAAAATCACTTAACCGATTTTAATGAATGTAGTGTCAAAATGTTTGTTTCGCTGATCTCTCTCTCTCTCTCTCTCTCTCTCTCTCTCTCTCTCTCTCTCTCTCTCTCTCTTTTTTTGAAATGAAGGATAATGTTTGTAAACCTATTCCTTTAAATAATAGAGTCCGGCGAGTGTTTGCGATTTTCACCTACAAATCAGATGCTATGACAGTCTCGATAAAAAGACAATGTTGTGGCAAACTAAACTTTAAGTCGGGACCATCATAGAGTCACCGGCGTGCAATTAAAACAGGCAGCATAGTTATCAACCATGACTGGGTTACAAACTAAGCCTGCAGACTGTCGCATAACATTTATGTTATATCCTATAGGTTTGTAACGTATAATGATTTTTCTAAACTGAAAAGAAACAGCATTCCTTCCTTATAAGTTTCTTAACATAAAATAATATAAGGAATCCAGGTTATTTCGTTTTCGCGAACACTTCAGAAAAATGAACCTACGATGACACTCATTACTTCCATCAAAATAACATTGAAGTGTTTGCAGAAACGAAATAACCGGGATTTCTTACATGTATGTTACTTTCTGTCAATGAATGCTAAATTTCTGCATTGCCTGCACCTATCTATCAGTCAAATAGAGTAAACGCTATAGTAGAAAAATCGAAAATCTAAACTCAACTTCGGCCTCAATCGCAATGTGAGTCACCGATCATTTATCGGTTTGTATGTAGACAATACCATGTGATTCTCAGAAGTGAAATAGTTGAGTATTTTATGCTTGTGTATATCCAAAAACCATCGCTTCAACTTCGATAGCAATTGGTATCGACATTATTCCGCACCAAGAAAACTTCAAAAAGATATCATCATTATTCCGCATCAAGAGAGAGAGAGAGAGAGAGAGAGAGAGAGAGAGAGAGAGAGAGAGAGAGAGAGAGAGAGAGAGAGACTGTCGTTAGAAGCATTGTTCATGTTGAAACTTTTTATTTTATCAATTGAAAATCATACACATACACTTGAGAGACCGGGCTAACGTTGAAGTAAGTTTTCATTTTCATCCACAGTCTTGACTTCACAACATCATTATCGTGGTACCCCAATTAAGAAGTTCAATTGTATAGAAATTGGAGGCAACGTACCGACATGACCGTATGTTCACTGGGACGTTAGGCACCAATTCAAACAAACAAAGTTAACGTTGTCGCCGCCAGGTAGCGCTCTAGGTCCTCTGTTTATGTACTGACAAGCTGCATTTGACCGATGCTCGCTAGAATGCAAAAATCCATATACATAACACTGAAGAAACCAAGTTGCCATAACAAAATTTTCTAGAAAATTATTATTTCATATGCATTTGAGGTCATCAAATTGAATTTCTCGGAGGTCACTATGAACTATGTGCCCCCAGCCAACATCTTCCGTTTAACTTAACAGAATATTGTCAGTATTTCACATTTTATCTAACGCTGAATTCGCAACCGAGACGTCGTGTTGCCAATATACAAGACGCCAGCGTGATACTAGTATTTTATTGAAATATCAATCAATTATGATCCAGTTTGAGAAGGGTGAAACAAATTACAAAGTCTGAATACGATATAATAGTTAATTACATGTATAGACGAGCAGGTAGTCTACAAACCACTATCATTCCTTAGAATCAGTGTAGGAGATGGCTAAACACTGTATATCTGTAGACACGAAATGTGTTTAAGTAACTAGTCGTATAGTTGTTGGCAACAGGGTGGCTGTTTTCAATAGACAATTATTTGCATGTTAGAGTTTATTTGCCCAAATCGAGTAAAGGGTTTTCGTGATAATAGATAATATGTCTCTTCTAGCAGCAAAACTTTCCACATTGTGAATCAGAATATATTTTTTTTCTAGAGAAAAATCTATCGTACTTACGAGCAAAAAATAATAAATATCAGTGATTTCGTGCATTAAATGCTGATTTGCAGACAGATACATCGTGTTCGGATGTTTTGAAAATCATTAATAAAACTATGCTTAGTTCGCTATTCATAACCGAAAACCGCGATTAAAAGCGTCGTGTGAAAGTGAACTTACCTCGATATGAAAAATTGAGCGTCTTCGTTTATCGCTGGGAACCGTACAGTTGGTGTCACTTCCGTTTTGGCTCAATGTACGGTTATACTCAGTGTAGTGGAGTGAGGTTTCGCAACTACGCCACAGCGAGACTGTTTTTAATGGTAAAGCTGAAAAGGGCTGGCTTTTTTTTAAATTTTCACTACAATATTTATATAAAATATATGGGTGGAGAGGGTGAGGAGGGGCAAGTGCACAAAACATAACGCAACTGCTTCTTAACGTCAATGACCTTGCAACTTGTGCATCTAAAGTCTGTTTCATAGTGTGTGATAATGTTTTTTTCGCAGATAATTTACAACTGTTCAAATAAAGAAAATATTTTCTTGGCACAATAAGGAGCTAAATAATTATGTTCCTGCAAAAAAAAAAAAAAAAAAAAAAAAAAAAAAAAAATATAACTTTTTGATCATGATTGCTCAAAATTATTATAAATTGACACAAATGACATACCTGAGACAAAATCGTCATGATCAGGTAAAAATTCTCGAAAGATATGCTTTTTCACGATCATCGATTATCTCCATTGCCAATGCAAAATCACTTTGCAAAATTCATTTTGGCCATAAAAAGGTACAAGTAGGCAAAGATCAAGAAAAGGCGCAATCAGAAAAAGATTCCCACTCCAAAAACCGAGATGGGAAAAAACTAAATTAACAATCAGGTACTTATACCATGAAAACATGGGCAGCTATTTTCCCAATAGGTGGCCACTCAGTTACATGTACCAGGTTACCTAAACTTAACTAAAAATATGAAAACATACATAAGGCACCAACAGCACAAAAAATTTAAACACAAGGACATAAAACGAAAGAACCACCACAGAAGTATCGCTTTGGAACGATCAGTAATATAAAATCACTGGCGGGCTTAAATCGATTTTACAGGTACCTAACCTCACACTCCGCTTCTGCAGTGGTTCATAACATTTAGTTAGTTCTTTTAACAAAACCTTTATTTGTTCACCGATTATCAAAATTTTTGCAGGTCCTAATAGACATTTCCAACTTAATCTGAGATACGATATACGATCTCCGAGAAACTTTAATCGATTTCTGGGGGGTATCTCAAGGCTGTCCAACTAAGTTGGTGAAACCCCTATACTTCTAGTACCTGTACACAATTAAATGCGTTTGATAACTTTCGTACCAGGTTTTATAAGTTTTTTTTCTGAAGGTATCTGAAGTTTTTTAATTTAAAAAATCATACACAGATCTTATTATGGTCTTGTGCACCGATCACATGCATTCCAAGGCCATGGTATTTTTAATTGATCACGCAAATCTATGTGGCTTGCAAGAAACAGACGTCAGGCGAAGCAATTATGAACAGCTAAGCAATCAATTCTGCTTCTTAGAAATCGACTGCCTAGTGGTGGTTGTGGTCGTGGGGGGAGCCGCCCCAGGGGGGGGGTACTCTGAAATTTTCTGTATACATAGGCGAGGCTGACTTTTTTGGGGTCAAAATTTTGAATTTCCGTATTTTTTTGGGTTTTCAGAAAAACTAGTTATTTTTTAGGGTAGTGAGCTTTTTATGGATATTTTTTTGGGGTCATTCCTTTTCTGAATTATTTTTTGGGGTCATCTATAATTCTAAGTAATTTTTTGGGTTTTGCACATTTCTTGGGAAATCTCTTTATTTCTATAAAGATAAGAGTGGCTTACACTTATGTTTTACAAGGCCTTAAGATTCAATTTTGTTTGCGACCATGCCTTATGTCTGGTCTCGGTGAAATTTTGGAAACTTGATCATGACGATGTTGTTTGGATTGCAAATCAAATGAAATCAAAACCATCATAAGACTTACACTTTGAGAATAAATAGAATCTTTAAATTTTATCCAACTTGGTATTTACTTCCTAGTTCCTACATATATTAACTGTATTGTGACGTGTTCTGTTGGTTGGTTGATTCGGGATTTAACGTCCCACCAACAGCTTAGATCATATGGATGTGATAAACATAAAAAAGATGAATACATGTACATGTAATTTTTTGGGGTAAGCTAAAAGTTCAAGTATTTTTTGGGGTATGCCTGATAGGACTGGTATTTTTTTGGGGTGGTCAGCAAATCTCAGTAATTTTTTGGGTTTGGGGGTAGAAGCTGGGGCCTCGCCTATGTATCCACAAAAAATGAGAGTACCCCCCCTGGGGGGGAGCCACAGCAGTTCTCGATGTTCGGTCGGGAAATTCCCCGTGAAACCATCGTGCCCGGAAGGTGACAATCAAACCATTGAAATATGCCGATGCAGGAACAATTTGATAGGTTCATCAATTATCGACATTTTACTGGCGTCGCCAATGGGATTCGACCCCCATGTAGCGGGTAGTTAGAAGCCATCGACGCTACTGAGTGAGCTATCCGGAGACCCAAAATGTTAATGTAACATTTCATTCTTGCTGCGGTCATATATTCGTAGACAATGATATTCTGACACTGGTGAAGGAGTTAACACAAATGAGTAAAGTTGCACCAAAACTTTTAGAACTTGATTTTAGTGACAATTTTTGTTCGCTCAAACATTCTTAGTTATCCAGTTCCTATCGGGGTCCAAATTTCCAGAAGGGGTCTGACGGAAAATTTCAACATGGCAAAAACTAATAATCTGGCAATTCCAGGGGGGGGGGGGGGGTCCGGACCCTCTGTCCCGCCCTCTGGATCCGCCCATGCTTGGTTTGTTTTACGCACCAGCAAACAGCTATGGTCGTGACAGGACGTTGCCAATTGGTCTTCTATCTTACATTATGATATAATGGCATGCAAAACTGATTTCGTATATCATGTTGCATTTTTAAAAAGCACCCATTACACTTTCCCTTGATTTACGATTCTTTGTCAACAGCGCTTTTAATGCAGACTGATATGTGCTCGTCGACAATATGAATTCATAGTTTTATAGTGTGACAATTTAAGTTTATTTTGAAAGAAATGTTTCCAGAGTGCATAAAATTTTCACTGTCTTTGTTTATGTCTACGTGTGTCCTACACCCTTAACCCGTTATTTGTTTTTGTCAGAAAGTGTGGTTTTTGACATTCATAAAACATACCAAAGAGGCATGCTGTTTCGATGAGGTGGGGGCACGTCATCATAGTGAGAAAACCCTTCATTAAATGTTAAAAAAACTCTGATAGCTTGTACTGCTATATTAATGTTGGCATACATAATTCCACTGTGTCTCATGTGCTAGAATAATTGTGCCGCGACGCGAGAAACCCGGTCTTCGGGGTTTCCGACCAGATCTGATACAACCCGAGCTGTACAAGCACAGAAGATGACTAGAGACGGGAAATTTTGGATTAAAAAAGAAGAGGTATTGTACTATCCGCGCAGCGAAAATAAAGGCGCTGATCAGCTTGCAGTTGCTGCGAAGCTGATCTGCGCCCTTGTTTTCGCCTAGGCAAACATCTCACGACGGGGCTCATTATTAAAACAGGTACTAGGCACATCTTCGTCTGTAAAAACTGGCTTGAAAAGAGTGTGCATCTGTACAAGTTCTCCAACCCGATATATTGTGTCCACCCTGGGTGCCCACCATCCGAGTGCCGCTGTAAAGATGTGGGCTAACACATTTGTTATGATCTCGCCGACGCATACAAATGCCGTAATCTTATTTCTTAACACAGCATGGCGCATCAATAAGCGATAAACCGACAGATCCCGTGGAATTATGGACAATTCGGACCTTGGCTAATTCGGCCCTAGTCAATTCGGACCCTAAAAAATTCGGCCCTAGTCAATTCGGACCTCGACCACTGGTCAATTCGGACCCTTTTTTATTGGTCAATTCGGACCTCAAAAATAAAAATTCTTTGGTCAATTCGGACCTTTTCTGTTGGTCAGTTCGGACCTTTTCCATTGGTCAATTCGGACCTTTTCCTTTAGTCAATTCGGACCTTTTCCATTGGTCAATTCGGACCTTCGGATTATGCATTTTCCATATTAAAAGAAAACTGCGTTCAGATTTTATAAAAAAAAAAAAAAAAAAAAAAAAAAAAAAAAAAAAAAAAAAAAAAAAAAAAAAACGAGCCATCCGTTACTGATTTCTTGCTATGCTATATGACGGTCTCGCATTTCATAAGATAAAATTGCGGTTTTAAGAAAACAGATGGGCTGCTTGAGCCTACATATAATGCTTATTCACTACTGGCGGACCGTCTGATCACTGGTTAACCGCCCAGAAGGTTTTTGCCCAGGAAAAGTGGTTCAGGTCAAACCACCCATACATATAATCCCTTGTGTTAACGTGCATGGTTATATTTTCTAGCGAAATTGGGATGTCATGACATCGTATTGTTGGGTAAATGTCCTACGGCAAAATGGAGGCAACGTCCCGACATGACCATAGCTGTTGATTGGGATGCCTAGCCACAAATCAATCAATCAATCAATCAAAACAAAGTATTTCACCCGCGAATACTACATGAAATAATGGCGTGAGTATTACAATGAATTTTTATTTTAATGATTTGAAGACATAGGCAATTCTTCCATCTTAAATCGATTCAAGCATTGGCTGATTCGGACCTTATTTCTGTTTTACATGTGGTCATTTCGGACCCCAAACAGATTCTGACATTGGCTAATTCGAACCTTAATTTGATTCGGACAATGGCTAATTCGGACCTTAATCCGATTTGGACCTTGGCTAATTCGGACCCTATTTAAAAAAAAAATCATTGGCTAATTCGGACCTCGATTTTGCGGGGTCCGAATTGGCTAGTGGTCAAGGTCCGAATTAGCCAAGGTCCGAATTAGCCACAGCTGAGGTCCGAATCAGGTCCGAATTAGCCAAGGTCCGAATTAGCCAAGGTTCGAATTGTCCACGTACCATCCCGTGTATATACATGAACATGTTTGTATACAATGTGCTCATTTATTAGTTTACATGTTGTCCTTGAGAATATCCATCAAAAACATTATCCGAACTCCAATGTCAAACTCCAATATCAGTATCGGATTAAGTTGGAAATGTCTAATAGAACAAGACCAGGCGCAAGAGACTGACCAGAGTTCAGATGGCTTTACCATAAATGATGTGGTAGATTAAAACGACCGACATTAATTCAATTTTTTTCCATGGACGCAAGGCATCAAACCCTATTTTAAATTCTTGTATCAGTAGATAATGGTGCATATTTGGGTGCAATGCAAGTAGGAGGACCCTTCTCAAGCCAGTTTTTACAGACGAAGATGTGCCTACCTATTTTAATAATGAGCCCCGTCGTGAGAAAAACGGATTTTGCCCAGGCGAAAACAAAGGCGCAGATCAGCTTCGCAGCAACTACGAATCTGATCAGCGCCTATGGTTTCGCTAGGTGGATTCCTCAACTTTCTGAATCCAATATTTCCCGTGCCTAGTCATCTTCTGTGCTTGTACAGCTCGGGTTGTGTCAGACATGGTCGGAAACCCCGAAGACCGGGTTTCTCGCGTCGCGGGTCAATTATTCTAGTACATGAGACACAGTGGAATTATGTATGCCGACATTAATATCGCACCATAGCAGTACACGTTATCAGACATGTTTAAGAATTTAAATGAAGGGTTTTCTCATGACGTGCCCCCACCTCATCGACACAGAATGCCACTTTGGTATGTTTTATGAATGTTAAAACCACACTTCCTGACAAAAAGAATTGACGGGTCAAGGGTGTAGGACACACGTAGAAATAAACAAATACAGTGAAAATTTTATGCACTCTTGAAACATTTCTTTCAAAATAGACTTAAAATTGTTAACACTATAAACCATGAATTCCTGTTGTTGACGAGCACAGTCTGCATTAAAAGCGTTAGGACAAAGAATTGTAAATCAAGGGAAAAGTGTAATTGTGCATTTCACCAAAAGATGTAATGGGCGCTCTTTAAAATGCACCATGATATACGAAATCAGTCTGAAGCACGTTTCGCATAATGTAGGATAGACGACCCAATGAAAATGGAGGCAACGTCCTGACATGACCATAGCCGTTGGCTGGTGCGTAAAATCAAACCAAGCAAACAGATCAAACAAAACTTCCGCATACGGTTTTCTTTTTTTCTTTCTTGACCTAGATCGTTACAAGTACATGTATATGCATCGTGTTTTACTTATTTCAAGATGAAATAAAAATAATTCGACTCCAATTTTCTGTCGTTTACGGCAAATCTTTTTTTTTCAGAGTATCATTGTCTACGCATATATGACCACCGCACGAATGAAATGTGTTACATTTGGGTCTCCGGATAGCCCACTCAGTAGCGTCGATGGCTTCATAAACCTATCAAATTGTTCCTGCATCGGCATTATTTCAATGGTTTGATTGTCACCTTCCGGGCACAATGGTTTCACGGAGTATGTCCCGACCGAACATTGAGAACTGCTGTGGCTCCCCCACGACCACAACCACCACTAGGCGGTCGGTGTCTAAGAAGCAGAATTGCTTAGCCAGTCATAATTGTTTCGCCTGACGTCTGCTTATATTTGCGTGATTCGTGACAGGAAACAGTTAAAACATACCATGGCCTTAGCATGCATGTGATCGGTGTACAAGACCAAAACAAGATCTGTGTATGATTTTTTAAATTGAAAAACTTCAGATACCTTTAGAAAAACTCATAAAACTTGGTACGAAAGTTATCAAACACATTTGATCGTGTACAGGTACTAGAAGTATAGGGTTTTCACCAACTTATTTGGACAGCCTTGAGATACCCCCCAGAAATCGATTAAAGTTTCTCGTATATATCGTATCTCAGACTAAGTTTGAAATGTCTATTAGAAATTAAGACGATGACGGATACGGCGATCGAACTTCGATTGAAATCAAGCTTAAACTCAGGGTCGTCTCAAAACCAAACTAACTAAATAGTGAAATGACATTTTATGTGTACATGTATCAATGCGACACAAATGCGGGAAAGCGCCTGTCTTTGTTGGTGCATTTTTTAGCAAAAAAAAAAAACTGTTGCAGCGAAAAAAAGGCCAAGTTAGCACAAAATTTGCTGCATCGAAGAACGGTCAAGTTAGCAGAAACAAAACATTCCACCAGATAAACAGAGAAACACGGTCAAATTAGCAGAAAAGTTGCTGCAGCGAAAATCGGCCAAGTTAGCAGAAAATTTATGCAGAAATTAAAAAAGTTAAGTTAGGAGAAAAGTTGCTTTGCACAGCGAAAAACGGTCAAGTTAGCAGAAAAACGAGTCAAGTCAAGTCATATGCCTTTGGTACTAGGACATGCACCGAGTTGTGTTTTTGTATGTCCGATGAGTCATTTTACAATCCAGAAATTGGAAAATAATGTTCAGGTATGTTTACTTACTTACTTACTTACTTACTTACTTACTTACTTAGGAGATGATGATTAGATCTGATTGCTATTTGTGTTCCATAAGTATTTTACGCCTCGAGGTTTTAGCGTCTGGTTTCAGTGAAAATGTGTTACATATGTTCCATTAAATTGTCCGTCACCCACATTGATATTTGCTTATGTATAGTGGCAGGCTTTGTGAAAGGTTACTTCAGAAATAGTGACAGATTGAGTTGATAATGTCATTTCATAACACTGAATCCTAAACAAATGGCAAAAAGTAAAGTATCCATATTTTGGGTGTTGGGTTGGGGATTTGAGCGCTTAAAATTCAATAGCATAGCCGGATTACACTCTTGAATAGTCGGTATATCTAAGTTCTCCATGAGTGCCAAATCATAATATTGGACAACGATGAGCATTTTACCTGCATTAAAATAATTAAACTGATTTTTAAGTTTTTAATGTTTATGTTATGTACGTTACCATCTTTACGAATCGAAAGTACACATTTATGAAGAAGACGTATTTGTTATTTATAGCCAGATGATGGTATAATTCTTTCTATTATTTCAAACTGGGCAATTCATAGTTGAATGTGAACGCTTTACTCTTTCATAATCTAAAGTGTGTTACTGTGGAACATATGCAATAACTTTCGACTTAGGAATGATATGATGTTTTTTTTTTCTTTTTCGGAAAGGAAAATTGATTGTCGTTTAGACCAGTGTATCAAATCTAAAAAAAATGCAAAGAGATGTACATTAAAATAGCTTACTGTCCTGTAATTAACCTTTGTAAAGGCTGTTTTGGAACTGTAATGTAGGTAACACCATCGGTGAATAGAAATGATTAACAAATGTCAATATATGTACCAGTAACTTCCTTTCATCACATGATATTAATATATTTAGATATTTAGATTTGAAATTTAGGTTAGAGTTTCATAGTGTATTTTACAAACTTAGAGTATATTTCTGTTTTAAATTAGTAACATACGTAACGGTTTCTGGAGGGCAAATGCACCACATCACAAGGCGACAACGTGCCCAGAAACTCTTAATAGTAATCAATGAAGCCACACATAGCATCCATCCTAGTATGTGGAAGGTGTTGTGCGAAACGAAAAATTTCCCTACCCATGGTCTCGTCTATTTAGTCATTTGTTCTCAAAGATAGTAGAAAATTTACTGCAGCAAAAAAAAAAAAAGAAAAAAAAAAGGTCATGTTAGTAGAAAATTTGCTGCAGCGAAAAAGGGTCTAGTTAGCAGAAAATTTGCTGCAGCGAGAATCGGCCCAGTTAGCAGGAAATATGCTGCAGCGAAATTGTTTGTCGCCAATAGTTTTTATTTTAATCTGGTATTGAGGGCTATAGAAACTGATGATGGTCTTGCTATGTGAGCACTATAGAAAAAGATGATGAATGCCGCAAACAAAACTTTTCTATCCTACCACCGACCCGAGTTAAGGATCCAAATTCCCTGCTAGCAGAAAAAATCTTTTGTCGACATTGTTTTTCAATGAACCAGAACCTTTTTATCCCACTTATGACCCAAGTTATGGACCCGAATTCCCTGCCAGCAGAAAAAAATATGCTTTTTTTGTTTCAATCTTGCTAGTATGTGAGCACTATGGAAAAAATGATGGATGCCGCAAACAAAACTTTTCTATCCTTCCCATACCTAAATTCCCTGCCAGCAGAAAAGAATCTGGTGTCGACGATTTTTTTTCGTTTTAGTCTGGCCGTGAGCGCTATAGCAAAATATAGCAAAATATAACGAATGCCGAAAACCGTGTGAACTTATCTATTCGACCCCAGTTATGGACCACAATTCCCAGCCAGCAGGAAAGATGAGTTCTGTTTTCTACATTCATCATCGTTTTCCATATGCGCTCACAGCCGGACTAAAAAGAAAAAAAAATCTAAAACAAGAAAATTATAGCATGTTCTTAGTAACATGCTATATGGAGGGGTTCATAGAAATTTGGAAGTTTAAAATAATATGAGATTGTGATAGAAGTCTACACTGACAAGAAGAATGATTCCTTTAGTAACGTATAGTGCATTTTGATACCAAATAAAACAGATACTGTGTTAAACCGTGAATGGTTTCATTACCATGTCTAAAAAATATACCCCACTTTTATAAAGTAAAACTGGGGTTTACAGGAGTATACTTTTTTCTTCTAATTTTTGCTCCAAAACATAGATTGTGGGTATTGAATTGGTGACATCACGTACATATCATCATATTTTACACAAAAAGGTTTTGTTTGTTCGTTTTTTTTTGTTTGATTGGTGGCTTAGCGTTCAAGAAAACAGCTATGGTCATGTCGGGGCGTTGCCTCTATTTTATTAAACTTCTTTAGGTGTGGACATTAACAGTTGCGGACATTATAGGAAGGCATGTCTTTTTCTTTTCAGTTTAGAAATTATCATTATACTTTACAAACGTACATTGTATATAACTTAAATGTTATGCGACAGTCTGCATGCTTAGGTTTTAACCCAATCATGGTTGATAACTCTGCTGCCTTCATAATTGCACACCGGTGGGTCGGGCGCCAGACTTAACCCAGACTTAAAGCTATTCATTTTAGTTGGTTGGGGCCGGAGCTTCGTGTCTGTTGCTTGGCCCACCGGGGTTTAACTGGTATTTTTTCTTTTTCTCCGGATTTTCAGTAAGTTATTGTGATCCTAGGGATCTCCATCGTCGGGCAGCTTACTAAATCTGTGAGTCCTCGTTTTTGATTTATCATGGTGGTTATCATGATTATTTGTTTGTCCCTGATGGTTCATTGACTAATTAGAGATTCACCATGAGGACCGAACAAGTAACTAAATGTTGTGAACAACTGCAGTAGCTGAGGGTGAGGTTATGGCCATGTAAAACTAGTTTAAGCCCGCCAGTAACTTTTTACTACTGATCGTTCCAAGGCAATACTTCTGTTGTGGTTCCTATTGTTATGTCTTGGTGTTAATTTTTTTTGTACTGTTTGCACCTTATGTGTGTTTTCATATTTTAGTCAGTTTTGGGTAACTAAGTAGCGACCTGTTGGCAAATAGCTGCTCACTCGGCTTGCGATATGTTTTCTTAGTATCAGTACCTAATTGTCGATTCAGCTTTTTCCTACCTCGGTTTTCGGAGTGGGATTTTGTTTCTGATTGCGTCATTTCCTGATCATTGCCTACTTGTACCTTTCCAGCATAAGTATGTCATGACACCAAACATGCTTCAAAATAACCACCCGAGTAAACCAGAAAGGCTTATATGTATAGATGGTTTGACCTGTACCACTTTTTCTGGGCATGCTCAGACCTTTTGAGTAGTCAATCAGTAATCAAGCGGTCAGTCAGTAGAGTATAAGCTTTGTTTGGAGGCACAAGCAGCCCATCTATTTCTCAGGCACCAGATAGGTGACGGCCTTTCACAAAAAGCGACTGTGACCAGTATCTTTTTTCATTATCAGTAGCTAAGGGACAAAGGTTATATTTTATTTTTTTTTTTTACAGAAGATTTACGTGAACGACTAAACCATACAGATATATCATCATGGGCGCAGCTTTTGGTTGTATTTTTCGGTGTAAGGATGTGTCCTTTACAAACCAGTACCACGAGAAGATATATGTGAAATTCGACGTTCAACGACCTTTTATTCAAACGAGTGAACTAAGTGCAAAAGGGGGAGCAGGGTTTTCTGGAGCTAATATTAAGTTCGGCGGGAGTAAAATGGAACAGAATGAATGGAATAAAGTCAAAGCCGAATTTACATCTATAAAACCGAATCATTCATTTGACAGAAGGCGAAGAATGGAAGGAGAAGTATATTTGTCTGTTTTATCGGAAGATGAAGAAGTTAAAATTATCGCATGGCCAGTTGACGCAAACAAAAGCTTTATTATATCAAAAGAAGGGCAATTGCTTGATAAGGAAAAAGAAAAACAGGGGAAGATAGCGGCACAGATTGATGAAGAGGAAAAGTTGGAATCCAAAAGGTACGAATTCAGACTTTTTGAACATGTTGTATTTTCCCTCGTCAATAATAATAATAATAATAAGACCTTCGACAAGGTCAACCATTCCAAATTTATTGGGAAATTACACCAATACGGAATCAAACTGCCTGTGTTGGAATGGTACTGTGATATGGAAATAAACCCCTCGATGTGCCAGGTAATGCAGGTGACGGGATCAAGGTCTAAGAAACCTGTCAATCCAAACTATTGTCTCCATGGCCTGGTCCTGGAAACCGCTACCTGTGCCAAATGTCTGGGGTTGACATTTCTAGCGACCTGTCCTGGCGCTCCCACATAGACAGGATTACAGAAAAAGCCACCAAAGCACTAAAGTTTGTCCATAGAAATATCAATACCAAACACGCCGGCGTGAGCGAGATGACTTACTATACAAATGTCAGACCGCAGCAGGAATATGCTGCTTACTGCATATCACCAGACCACAGCACCGTAAATACAGCGCCGCACTGTAGTCGTATCGCACCACACAGCACCGATCCTATCGCACCGGTTCTACCGCATCATATCGTAGCGAGTCGTGCCTAACAGAGAACAGAACCAAAATCACCTTTGACACGACTATAAACATCATTGCACGAATTATACAGTTGTATTTTAGCCAAAAAACTGTCCTACATGTACGCATACACATAACGATTCATTTTTCTCAACCTCTCTAGTATTCGGGTCAGCTAAGATCAGATGACAATTTAAAATTTACCAAGTGTTATGCGGTTGTGTAACGAATTCTTCGACACTTACTTACTTAAATTGAATTGCAGGATGTCAAGATCAACTAATTCTCACTGGCCTAAAAAAATGATGTTGATTGGACAAGCCATTTTTTCACAGTATAAGTTTAAATAGCCAAAAATACCCCCAAAACAGGTGTTATACTGTCTCACTTGAAAATTGCTTCTTTTTATGTGTAAGGGGATTGAAACTGACACTTTATTGGCATATCAAATATTCTGTGGCTAGTAAGTGGCCAAATCCCCTTTATTCTGCCGTTTATTTGAATGGGCTACGACTATTTGTTTTTGAGTTATGCCATGATTACTAAAGCTGATGACATGTGCCAAAATGAGGGATTTTAAAGTGAGAAAAGTGACCTGCCAGATAAGTCAGACTGTTACATCCAATACTACTTCCAATGTGTTATAAACAATATTTGGACATACCTTATCGATAAAAATAACCAGTCGCGTGACTTACTTTTATCACTGGGTAGATATTTATATCCCAAATTACTGAGGACAATGTAACAAAAAAGTGTCCTGTCTGTAAGATGTCATTTCTCTATGACGTCACATACTTCTGGAAGTTTAAATCACATTGGGAAATGGAGTCTTATGAACTGATAATTGTCATGAGAAAAATATTATACCAACGCCAATGACAATGTAGAATTATAGAAATTATATTTTGGTCAAAAATGTCCTGTCCGTAGAGAAAATATCTACAACAAAAATTGCAAAATTTCTAAAACCAATGAACCCAGAACCAACAAATTTCACATGACACATCTTTTTATCAGAACACAACTTTTATTACAATATAGAGTGGAATGGATCAAAACTCTGGTTAGCATGGCAACGGATAGGTCCCATAGGGTTATAATGGTGAAAACAATGTTTTCTTATTTTCTAGCTAGCTATTAATCTGATTCTGTTCAAACTTATTCATAACCAGGATATACACACCAGCTTTAAGTATATTAAGTTTCGGCCAAATCCGATTCCGAAGTAAGAAGTTAGCTCCCCTTTCTTAATTTTTCATGATTTTGAAGATGAAATAGGGTTTTGGATATAACGGAATTCTGTGGCACAGAATGATAAAAAGGTATATATTTTCCGAAAGTGTTTAACTTACAGATTTCGGAAAAAGTGAAACAAAGCCAAGGGTACAACTTTTACAAAACACCTCTGAAAACAGGTGAAACAAAAATTTGCTTCTGATCGTAGCTGAGACGATTGCCAATAGTTATTTTGTTTTACTACTCCTAAAATGACAGCATTTTGTTTTACTCTTAATATTGTCAGGTCAACATATCTGTCTGATGCAATACTTTCTACATTCTATGTTAAATATGACGTACAAAATGTTTGCCAACTGCAAACACGTCGCTTAGATTGTAGTGTTCTGTTGGTATGTTTTAGTACAGTATTCTATCTATGCTCATATTATTCCTTGACTCGTGCCAGAACCCGTACGGGTAGATGCCAAGTCTCTAATTGACCCTGGGTCACAGAATAAGTCCAAAGGTCAAACGAGTGCAAAATTGTAAAAACCTGTCAACCATGCCCCTGGGTCCCAGGTTGGCCTCGCCCCGGGGCCTAATAATCTGTCATAGGCTTTAAATAGAAAAATAATGGATGATAAGTAAATAAAAAATCTTCTCTGAAAACACAAGTCTAAGACCAAAGGCTTGTATATTAAGTATGCAGCAATGTTGTGTGGTGCTCTACATAAGTCCTGCCAATCATGCTCCTGGGGGATAAGGCCATTTGCTTTAATCTGGTCTCCGCTTTTCATTGCCCCATTTCGCTAAAACTGAAAATGTAGCAAAACCAGATAAAGTTATCAGTAGAGCTAAATGCTTCACTATTACGTGACCCACTTTACAGATTTCCCATATCTAAACTACAATTGTGAAGCTTTTATCGTAGAATGTGATTTTGTACACATGAAGATCCCGTCCTAGGTGAATGTATATACTAGACCTAACCAATCGAACCCTAATATATGGGATGTAACCCCATTCTCCCTGTTTCAGAGGAATCTCCCTACTTTAAAGTTCAGATTATCCCTATGTATCCTATACATTTCCCTATTTGGAATTTCAGATCTCCCTACCGAAATCATAAATTTCTTCTTTCTTTATCATTCTCCGTAAATCTCCCTTTTTGGCTTCCTAGATGTATCACATGTATCAAACCCCTACTGTTTGGCCCAGAGAAAAACAAACAAGAAAACTTTAAATTTGAATTCATTATTCGCTTTGATAACTGACAGGCATATCTTTTAGTTTAGTATGTGCTGCTTTGGGAAATGCTTACACCATGCAATTATGATAGAATAACATACATGTAGTTTAAAAATTATTACAGGTTTTGATATATTTTGCATTCCTTTGACCTTTGACATAATTCTGTGATCAAGAGGCAGTAAAAGACTTGGAATCTACCTGTATGAGTTAGGACAAATGTCAATGCATAATGCCAGCACATGTTTCTTAAAATTAGTCCATGGTTGATATAAAAGTGTCTTGATTTTTATCACAGGTTTATTCATTTTGTAATCATTTGACTTTTGATTTTAGTGCTGTTTGAACCTTATGTGCGTTTTCATATTTTTATTTAAGTTCGGGTAACTGAGTGGTCGCCTGAGTGGCCGCCTATATGTTTTTAAGTATAAGTACCGTATTGTCAATTTAGTTTTTCCCACCTCGGTTTTTGGAGTGAGAATTCCTTTCTAATTGTGCATTTTCCTGATGATTGCCTACTTTTTCGTATTTTTCATCATCACCCGCAATAAACAGCCCAGGTAGACCTTTTTATCATATTTGTTAAGGTTATATCTTATTTGTTAAGAGGCCATTAGGCTGTCCTGGATTGGGCCATACATTAACGTTAATAATCAACCTCTGAGAAAACCATATGGGTTCTTATCTGTTTTCCGCCCAGAGACATTAGGCTGTTACGCAATCCAAAACTTGTTTTAAGAACTGTTAGGAATGCATACAGTATATAAAGTAACGCAAAATGCAAGCATAAAGGCACTGGTACTTGCGATAAAAATAATGATAAAAACTGCTATAAAATAATCACAAATAATTGTTATTACTATTATTATTATTATTATTATATTTTGACGTTCGACGTTTCTACAACACAAATCCCTCACTCCACGCCCATCAAAAGAGCAATCAATCTATTTCATGTAAGCTACTGTAACAGGTGCGATGTATAATATCACTTGTTTTTATTTTCTGTAAATAGAAACAATAGGCCGAGGATACCCTCGTCACCTTTCAGCAATTTTTATAATGTTTATTACATTTATCAATTAGTATTTTTTTCATTTCATACTTTATATTTCAGTGAAGAGGTACAACTAACTAGCAATACAAGAGGAAGCTTATCAACACTTTCTCTACATAAAGCCGGATCCTTAAATATCGAGATCAAAAAGGATACTAGGGATTCTGACATCACGGCACTGGCTGTCAATTACGACGGGAAAGTCCTTATAGCTGATTATCATAACAAGAATATAAAGTCTGTGTCACCAGATGGCACAGTTGAGCTGGGTCTGTTTCTACCCGAGCATCCCAGGGCCATCACTTTTTGGAACCCAATTACTGCAATAGTGGCAGGAGCATTCGACAAGAAACTCTACAGAATCGACACCACTGATCTTAAATCAATGTCGTTGATGCGCCAATATCAGCTGGACTATGGTGTCTACGATATGACGCACTTTAACGGCGAACTTGCCATTACATGTGACAGTGACCCAGTATGCATTAGAATGATAACTCTGGATGATATGGAAGTGGTAAAAATAAAGAATTTGTGGACAGTTGACAATGTATCAGGAGAGAACTTGCTTTCCAGTCCTTATGGAATTACAACTACTACACACAATAATACTGCCATCATTGTCGTTACTGACTGCAGTACGAACACTCTTAACTTGCTGGAGGCAGAGACTGGCAAGGTCATCAGGATTTTAGACGTACCTGGGAAGTTTCCACAGGGCATCACGACAGATAAAGATGGCAATGTCTACGTATGTTATACCGCTACTCGCGAGATTTGTGTTTGGTCCAGTGGCTTCGAGGAGAGTAAGATTTTGTTGTCTGGTGATATGTTGGGTGAAGAGCCTCAGAACATTGTATATAATGGTGTAAACAACAGTCTCTATGTTTCATATAAATCGTGTAATTCAATCGACTGTTTTCAATTGAAGTAAAAATACATTTATCATATGACGTCGCTGTTTTCCAGTGGATAACGTCATGTCATAAAAATCGTATGACCACACGTGTAATAACACTTTTGCGGGAATACTAAGAGATTATCATATGGCAATTTTCATATCATACCCCGTATCAACCTGAGACTTCCGTATCAGCCCGAGACTCCCATATCAGCCTGAGGGCCGAAGGCCCGAGGGCTGATATGGGAGTCGAGGGCTGATACGGAAGTCGAGGGTTGATACGGGGTATGATATGAAAATTGCCATATCATGATCTCTTTATCATATATTTTTATTGAAAAAAAAAAAGTGTTTGATACAGTTCAATGCACAAAATGTTTCCCAACATAATTTCAAGTGGAAAAAAGAAAGAATGAAAAAAAAAATTCTGGTCACAAATTTTATTCAATAACATTTAACCATTAATACAGAAAATTCAAATACAAAAATTTGATTTATAAATTGAGAACAATTTACAACGTACTATTGAATAGAACAGAGCGCTCCGAATGTGGGGGTCACGTGAGATGTGATATGAGGTTTGGGGTGTGATATGGGGGTGTGATATGAGTCCATATCTCCCTAGGGAGATATGGATTTTGACAAATTTTGAAGTGATACAGCTTTCGAGATTTGGGGTGTGATATGGGGGTGTGATATGAGTCCATATCTCCCTAGGGAGATATGGATTTTGACAAATTTTGAATTGATACAGCTTTCGAGATATGGTGTCCCGATACGTGCATAGGACTTGCGCCTGTATCGCATATGTAAAAATAACGTATTTTACAGTAAATATATGATAAGTATCGTTATTGACGACGTCCGTAACAACAATGTAAGTTTTGGTTGAAAATATGTCGACTTTGAAGGCGATAAAATCCTATTTTAAAAGTCATATGATAAAACGAATCTTACACTCGTGGTCATTTCATATGAAATTTGTTAAACTCGCCGAAGGCTCGTTTAATAAATTTCATATGAAATGACCACTCATGTAAGATCCTCTATATAAGAGCCCCCTCATATAACGTTGTGTGACCTTTACCAGAACTGATATATACGTACACTAAGGCTTTTGCCATCCGATTTCCATTGCGGTGCAGCGGTAAATCATAGACCGAACCACGAAGACTAGAAATACAGAAACATTACGAAAACTTTCCCATGTAATATACAGAGATTTTTTTAAGTAGAAGATTTTTGTTATTTTTCTTATTTTTGCTCAAAACATAGATTGTGGGTACTCGTTAGAACCGCCTCGCCGAGGCGGTTCTAACGAGTACACACAATCTATGTTTTGGAGCAAAAATAAGAAAAAAATAGGTATACCCCTGCATACCCCAGTTTTACTTTACAAAAGTGGGGTATAAGGGGGTATACATTATACGGACATGTTTTCCTGATGAATGTAGCTTTCACAATAATTCAATGACTGTGCACATGTGCATTCTGGTATGTATGTCTGTCGTTCTATCCTAATGGCAATGACCTAGAAATACAGTTGGAAATAAATGTATGAAAACTCGGTCAAGTATTGAAAATACTGGTCAAGTCCAGTATAAGACTAAAATAATCCCTTGAGTATGCTTACTTCATGTCCTGATAAGTAAATCGGTTTCAAGCCAATGCTGTAAGATTAAAATGAGTAAATTGGTTTCACGTCTAGTATGAATAAAATATTCCCTTCGGGGTGTAATTCGTTTTATCTAAAAAAACAAACATAGTATTGGCAGGTCACATGTCAACAGGGTTGGCAGGGTCGACAGGTTGACAGGGTTGACAGTGTCGACAGGTCGACAGGGTTGACAGGTCGACAGGGTTGACAGGTCGACAGGGTTGACAGATTGAGATTCCACACTATTGGGTAACATGTTTTCCCGCGACGTCATGAACGTTTGAAGTCATCTTAAGTAACGTATTGTTGCGGCAACATGTAATAATATTTATGGCTGTCGACCTGTCAACCTGTCGAACTGTCAACCTGTCGACCTGTCAACCATGTCGACCCGCCAATCTTGCAATATGTCAACTATGTAAACAATGTAGTAATGCAAAAATCAAAAACCAGGTAGACAGGGTTGACAGGTCGACAGGTTGACAGGGTTGACAGGTCGACAGATTGACTGATTGACAGGTCGACAGGGTTGACAGATTGAGACACCACACTATTGGGTAGCATATTTTCCCGCGACGTCATGAACCTTTGACTTCATCTTGAGTAACGTTTTGTTGCGGCGACATGTAACATAATATTTATAGCTGTCGACCTGTCAACCTGTCGACCTGTCAACCTTGTCGACCTGTCAATCTTGCAATATGTTAACTATATAACGTATGTAGTAATGCAAAAAACAAAAAATGTCAGATCAAAGGTTGGCAGGGCGACAAGGCTATAGCTATATAAATATTGCTAAGCGGTTATAGGATATTCGAGATTCCACATTATGAGGTGACATGTTTTTTGCGACGTCATGAACGTTTGACGTCATCTTACATTATGTATTGTGACGGCAACATGCCAACCCTGTCGAACTTGATAAATCTGCGAACTGATAACTATGTTTACCTGTGTTACCTAGTATTAGCAATGCAAAATACATTATATAAATAATAAAAAGATACAAAACTGATTTACGCATGAACGTGAAGAAAACATCCTCAATGGACCATTTTAGTCTTATACTGGACATGTCAACCTGTCAGCTCTGTCAACCCTATCGACCTGTCAACCTGTCAACCTGTCGACCCTGTCAACCCTGTCGACCTGTCAACCATGTCGACCTGTCGAACTGTCAACCCTGTCGACCTGTCAACCCTGTCGGCCTGTCAACCTGTCGACCTGTCAACCCTATCGACCTGTCAACCTGTCGACCTTTCAACCTATCGACATGTCAACACTGTCGACCATGTCAACCCTGTCGACCTGTCAACCCTGTCGACCCTGTCAACCTGTCAACCCTGTCGACCCTGTCAACCTGTCATGTCAGAATTTTTAAAATAGTTCGCAGTGGTAATTGTATGATTGTGCTTATAACACGGTAGGTAACCAAAACGGATCCTTTCAGAGGAAATGTGCGTTGCCCGTTCCTTTCGGATGAAGGGACGGTTCCTTTCGGAGGAAAACGTCAGTATCGTCGTGGTTGTGTTTGGAGAAACGATTTTTTGAGGTTTTATCGTGAACAGTAAGTACAAAACGTATGCGCACGTAATGACGCGGTAATCAAGGTACAATCTCAGCGCTTAATTTATGTGCACAAACATTTCGTTATTGTTTACGAGATAAAAATGTTGGCCGAGAACTGCATTTTGTGACGACAGGCAGGTGAAAACCCTTGAATATTTGGGGAAATGTCATTGATCAAAACGTTTTAGCACTTCTTGTCACTAGATATTGTATTTGCCAATCTGAAATTAAATAAATAAAGTGGTAATATACTTGTACTTGATAAATAAACATGAAAAACAACCTCTGTTGGCGGTAACGGTTCCTCAGAGAGACGGGCACAGGATCCTTTCGGAGCTGAGGCTATGGATCCTTCAGGAGGAAATGTGCTTGTAACAGGCATTACCTTCACATGATGATACCACTTCCGAGTTATTCTTTCAATCAGCGAAAATGATTACGGGTAACAAAATGTTTGGTACTATACGTATGCACTGTAAATAACTTAGACGTGTAAAATTAAGAGTGTTTCTGCTAGTTTGTCAAAAATAAGGTCGGAAAAGAGAACACTTTGTGATATTTTCATTACTCCATTTTTTTTAAACGTAGACATTCCGCATTGTAACAAACGAGTTTTTATTTATAAACCTTAAGGACAGGAAGTAGGCCTAAGTAAAGAAGGTCCAGGAAATACAGATGTCTATAAATAGATCAGGGGAAACAATAGTAGAATTAGCGACAAAGCCGAAAATCGTTTGATTTTACTAGTTTTATAGGCCATTTTATGTTTTTACTGGAAGCTTTATGCTGCTGCTAAAATAAAAAAAAAAAAACACACGATTAACACGAAAATAATGCAGCTACAGGTAAATTAAAAAATACACAATCAGTTCGACATTTGTTTAAATGTAACTAATGCTGTCACGGAAATAGGAGCGAGGTCACGAAGTGCAGGTTTGCTAGACAATGCAAATAGAAAATATGGCAATAAGAAACGCACAGTCCCTTACATGTTTATTTTTTTCGGTACACAAGGAAGTAATTCTACCATTTCATGTTTTTGTTCAAGCCTTTCGTCTTAGGGATGTCTGTAGGTGTCTACAGTCCAATGAGACAAATGATTTGTTTTCTGGTTGATTGGCGCATTTAGGACTTTGCGGCGACTTAAATGGAATGACAGTATCAGTGGCTATAAAAGATCTTATAGAAAAGAAGAGCTAGTGAATATGCCATTAAGATATGCTTTAGTGGTAAAATATCTCCTAAAGGATCCGGTGCCAAATACTCTGATCACAGCCGGTGCCCAAAAATCACAACTTCAGGCGTGCTCCGAAAGGATCCGTTTCTACATAACTTTCTGGTGATGGCTAATATTTTACTTTTTGTGAGCAAATTAGTGTATTTTGATTGAGTTTTACTGTGTGCTAGTACAAGGAATATATTTTATATTGTATTTCGAAGACATTTTGTTGCAAATATCTTCATTTGCGATTAAACAAGCCATTTTCAGTGCAGTCTGTACTGTCGCATTCTTAAAGAATGGTACTTATTTCATTTAAAACGGCGAAAACAAAGAAGCACATTGCGAATTTTCGCTTTAGCTACCAAATTCAATCTGTTGTGCATTACGTGGACTATTTATCTGAGGATATTACCCAACGCTTGTTTATGTTTCTAGGGTCTAAAAATCTTCGTCTTCCAATTTCCTCTGAAAGGAACCGTCCCTTCCTCCGAAAGGAACCGGGGACGCATATTTCCTCTGAAAGGATCCGTTTTGGTTACCTACCGTGTATAATATTTGAACTGTTGCTTACAGTATGTATGCCATATTCATACAGTGTACATAACAATGTATGCCATATTTATATTTATACATAACAATGTACGGCGCATTAATACATTGTTAGTAAATCAATTATGCGCATTAATACATTAGTACACCGAACTGTTCTAGTCTTATACCGAACTATTTTAGTCTTATAATGGACTTGAGCCCTTTTTGTCAACAAACAAAACTCGATTTTTATCAGTCATTTGATTAAAAACTTAAGTTATTTTTGTCCAAGCCAATTCTCTTGATAGCAATGTTTGTATTTCGAATACATTATTCCATTTATCGCGTATACATTAAATGTCACTCGAACCTTAGGCGACTAGCCAAAGTAATCGAAAGCTCATTTACCTCTCTAGACCAGTATTATTATGACCAAGTCAAGACACTTGTATGTCAAGAACCTCTTGCTGATTATATATGGGTCAGGGAACGCATTCTAAATTGAATTTCAGTATCCAATTAATAATTCAAGATTTAAATAAAAGCGTTGCTGTGATAGCTCGCAGACCAGGCTCCAAGGTTATAAAACTTTTTTTCAAGCTCAGCTCAGCTGAGCATGAAATTTCAGCTGCGCATAAATGTTGAAATAGTCGAACTTAGTGGAAAATTCCGGTTCAAAACTCGAAAACTAGTAATTTATCCCGCTCATGAATGTTAAAATGCCAACAATTGTTGGCATTTTAACATTTATGAGCAGGATAAATTTTTGTCTCAGCTGAGTTAAGCATGAAAAAAGTTTTATAACCTCGGGGCCAGGGAGTTGACTGGCCTTTGCCTAGAGAACTGTGTTTCCAATCAAAGCGGCAATATTCACGAATTTTAAATGCGCCTCTGTTTGAAGATTTTAAGATCCCAGCTGCGAAACAAGAAGAAAAGGGAGAAGAAAGAAGAAAACATCTGACGACAAAGTAGAAAAAAGAAAATGTAGAAGAACATTTAAAAAAAATAAAAGAGAAAATAAAAGAATTATAAGAGGTCTTCTGAAAGCATCCGTCCAGTAGCTTTGTTGTCTCCATTACGAAAATATGTTCATGCATCAGGAAAACACGTCCGTGTAATGTATACCCCCTGAACCCCACTTTTATATAGTAAAACTGGGCAATGCAGGGGTACTCGTATACCTATTTTTCTTATTTTTGCTCTAAAACATAGATTGTTGGTACTCGTTAGAACCGCCTCAGCGAGGCGGTTCTAATTCTATTGTGTACCCACAATCTATGTTTTGAGCAAAAATAAGAAAAAAAAACATCAAAAATTTTCTATTGAAAATTTTCAGTTTTTACAACTTAAGAAACATCTATATATTACATGGGCGTGTTTTCGTAATGGTGAGTAGACTCATGTGATGTACAGATATTTTCAAAGTTGTAATAGTTGAAAATTTTCAGTAGCAGAAAAAAATTGACATGTTTCTTATTTGTTCAAACCGTAGATTGTGGGTACATGTTAGAACCGCACCAACTGAACAGCATACTCCAGTTTTACTTTAGAAAAGTCGGGTACATGTATAAGGGTTATATATTTCAAGGACATGTTTTCCTGATGTCTATATCGTATAGGGTATACGAAAGACTTCCCGTCTTGCTTCTCTTGGACGAAACAGTCTTGGATCAAAGTAACAATTAAAACTATTTCGTACTGTAGTTCCATAGATGCTCTATTGCATCTTGCAATGCTTTATTGTATACTGCAACGCATTATCAAAACAAAAATTAGGGGATGTGGCAATTCGCCTTAAATATGTTTTATTCCAAACTGCTGATGTTACATTTACTGTCAGATCTTCAGTTCTCAATTATTTTTGCCAGAATTAAAAACAAATGGTGTATTTGTAGGAAAATATATGACAAGCCCGATGATTTGAGTCGTGTATGCGTGTATAGGTATCCGTTCAGGTTGCGTATCTTGTCTGGCTCTATTTTTCTACAACGTTTTTAACAGACACGGCATACGGACTGGTGTGAATGGTCGCGTTGATCGAGTGCCACATAAGGGCGCCACTTTGTTCGGGTAGTTGGTGTTTTTGTCCATTGTTCTTCAGGTTTAAAGATTCAAGTGTCAATGCTCTGTTGATTTATTTAATTTTAGCATTAAACAATAAACTCTCTGATAATTATTAAATTAAAAGTTTCTTGACTTTTGTTTGGGCACTTTAATTGTCTGCAATGAAATTAGTGATAACGAAAGGGTCAATGCCTTCAAGAGGAAAACAAATTCGATTATAGTGGTAGAGCTTAAAATCCATAACATACTACCATCATGAAAACATGTCCGTGCAATGAAAACCTCCTTAAACCCCACTTTTGTATAATAAGACTGGGGTTTGCAGGGGTATACCTATTTTTCGTATTTTTGATCCAAAACATACATTGTGGGTACTCGTTAGAACCGCCTCGGTGAGGCGGTTCTAACGTGTACCCACAATCTATGTTTTGAGCAAAAATATTAAAAATACAGAAATTTTTCTGGTGAAATTTTCAATTTTCACAGCTAAAAAAATCCCTGTATATCGTATGGCAAGTTTTCGTAATGATTTCCCTTGGTGGTGCAGGAATATGGACCAAGTTATTATCAAATCGGTCACAACGTGATATAAATGACTACAAGGCGCGAGTAGCTGAACAAAACTAAAACTTATCCACTGCGTCAACCATTGGCATGGGCAAGCATGATGTAGCAAATTAGACCGAACTTGAACAGCACTAAGAAAAGCCCAATGTTTCATTTGTTACAAATGCAATTTTGTTAAGTGGCATAGAAAACTACGAATTATTTTCAGATGTGACATCCCCGCGTCTATAGTTGTTGATTCGATAGTAACCCAGCAGACATTTGACGTCGGTTGGACGTCAGATAGACGTCAGACTCCGACGTCATAATGGCGTTGGATTTAGGTTGATTTTGAAAGTTTGTTTGACGTCAAAAACAGACGTCATTCTGACGTCAAAAACAGACGTCATTCTGACGTCAGAAAAACAACGTTGGTTTGATGTCTCAAATGTGACGTCATAATGACGTTGGGGTTAGGTTGATTTTGAAAGTTTGTTTGACGTCAAAAAGAGACGTAAATCTGACGTGCTAAAACCGATATCGTGAATGTAATTATAATTAACATTCTGAAATCCTGAAGTGGATTCAGAAGTGCGGTGATGCACTAGTGTTGTTCCCTTTCGCTCCTTTTTTTTTTTTTTTTTTTCCTGGGCGAGACCAGTACTATAGGAGGTTTGTGGGTTTGTTGTTCCGGGAGCACCCGAAGGCTCAACCGGAAGGAGGTTTTAGGAGAAGCCCGGAATCGAACCTGCGACCCCTGGTTTACAAGGCGAGTGACTTAACCACTGCACCACGGAGGCTTCTTTCGCTCCTTTGATAGAGTTATTCGGGATATACAATATGTTTAAGATGTTAAATCACTCTGATGTTGCAATGGTATATCTTATTTATGTCAAATTTTATTGCTATATGGTGCTAAAACAAATAAGACATTAGTGTAAATAATAGACATTTCCAACTTAGTCTGAGATACGATATACAATATACGAGAAACTTTAATAGATTTCTTGGGGGTATCTCAAGCCTGTCCAACTAAGTTGGTGAAAACCCAACATTTCTGCTACCTGTACACGATCAAATCTAAAGGTATATGAAGTTTTTCAATTTAAGAAATCGTACACATGTACATAGATCTTATTTTGGTCTTGTGCACATATCACATGCATGCTAAGGCCATGGTATGTTTTTTATTGTTTCCTGTCACGAATACGTGGCTTGCAAGAAACAGACGTCAGGCGAAGAAATTATGATTGGCTAAGCAATTCTACTTAGCTAAGCAATTCTGCTTCTTAGAGACCGACTGCCTAGTGGTGGTGGTCGTGGGGAGCCACAGCAGTTCTCGGTGTTCGGTCGGGAAATAGCCCGTGAAACTATCGTGCCCGGAATCAAACCATTGAAATATGCCGATGCACTTGGAACAATTTGAAAGCCCCCTTACATTTTATTGATTTTATTCATAATTTAAATAATCTTAAAATTCTTATTCTAGTAGCTTCACAAAATAGACCATTCATTGACCATTTATTAAAAGCAGTGAAGTCTTTACTTAACGTATGGGGTGTCCCGCTGAATATTATTTTTTTAAATCGCCAATTTCAGTATTTAGTGAGATGCTGCTTTTTTAATCATCTGCCTTTGTCCTTCAAACCTTTTCATTGCAAAATATAAACTAGTACTGAACATGTTTAAGCAAGCATTTGGATTTCCGGAGCATTACTTCCGTCTCTGTTGGAAATGGTTTACACAAACTTTGTAGAGCTCCACACCCGGATGTCTCATGCGAAGTTTCCAGATCATTGGCCTTTTGGTTCTTGAGAAGAAGATTTTATAAGTATTTGTTTCTTTCTATGGCCATGGCGACAATTATGGTCATGTGACATGGACCATTAATATAACCTTTCGTTCCCCCTTTCTAAGAATGCTCCATATGAAGTTAAGCTTTGATTGGCCGAGCGATTTCAGAGGAGAAAATTTTTGTAATTGTGGAAGACGACTGAAGGACGACGGACGGACAGACGCCGAAGCATGGCCACCCTAGAAACTCAGCTTGTGAGCCTTTTGCTCAGGTTAGCTAATAAGCGGGATGATGGTTTTACCGTATGAATCTTTGACAGAATTAAGGATTTGCGGGAAGAGAAATGCATATGAGTTCGTATATGATTTATCATGTTGCAATTTTTAGAGCACCCATTTAATCTTTGGGTTAAATGTACAATTACACTTTCCCTTGATTTACAAATGTTTGTCAACAGTGCTTTTAATGCAGACTGATATGTTCTCGTCGACAACAGGAATTCATATTTTATAGTGTTACAATTTTATTTTGAAAGAAATGTTTACAGAGTGCATAAAATTTTCACTGTCTTTGTTTATTTCTACGTGTGTCCTACACCCTTAACCCGTCAATTCTTTTTGTCAGAAAGTGTGGTTTTCACATTCATAAAACATACCAAAGTGGCATTCTGTGTCGATGAGGTGGGGGCACGTCATGAGAACATCCTTCATATTTTTTTTTAAATCTCTGTTAACTTGTACTGCTACGGCGCGATATTAATTTTGGGATACACATTTCCACTGTTTCTAACATGTGCTAGAATAATTGAGCCGCGACGCGAGAAACCTGGTCTTTGGGATTTCCGACCAGAGCTGTTCAAGCACAGAAGATGACTAGAAACGGGAAATTTTGGATTAAGAAAGTAGAGGAATTGTACTATCCACGTAGCGAAAACAAAGGCACTGATCGGAGTAACTGCGAAGCTGATCTGCGCCTTTATTTTCCGGTTTTCTCACCACGGGATTAATTACTAACTAATTCTTGAAATTGCAGCAAAATGTCTGGCTTTCGCTGCCGGTTTTGTAAAGGGTCACTGATGAAGGTTCATTACCCGAAATTGTACAATATGGCCCATCTTCTCGCTTTAAATGTTTTACTGCTTCCAAAGGATCTAACAATTATTTTTATTCATTATTAAAACAGGTAGGCACATCTCCGTCTGTAAAAACTGGCTTGAAAAGGGTCCTCCTACTAACATTGTACCCACATATGTATCTTTATCTGTTGATACAATAATTGAAAATATGGTTTGATGCCTTGTGTCCATGAAAAAATGTTGAAGAAATGTCGGTCGTTTATATCTACCCGCCACATCATTTATGGTAAAGCCATCTGAACACTGGTCAGTCTCTGTCTAGTGACGAATGCGGTGGTGTGCATCTGTACAAGTTCTCAAACCCGATATATTGCGTCCACCCCCACCCCGGGCGGCCACCATCCAAGGGCCGCTGAAAAGATGTGGGCTAAAACATTTGTTATGATCTTGCCGTTATTTTATTTCTTAACACAGCATGAGCAATTAACCGATAGCGGATCTCGTGTATATACATGAACATGTTTGTATACAATGTCTTCATCTATTAGTTTACACTTTGTCCTTGAGAATATCCCTCAAAATGATTATCCGAACTCCAATGTCAAACTCCAATATCAATATCGGATTAAGTTGGAAATGTCTACTAAGACTATTGTGAACAATCAATAATTTAAAATGGTGAAATAAGTATTATAATATACAAATTTCATTTTCGTCTTAATAGAAGGTTTAATAATTTGGTGAAAGACTTTATTTTGATTAACAAATAATTATTTTTTCTAAATTAAGCATGGTGGGCGAAATATGTGACCTAGATATGACTTTTTTAAAAGTGGCAATGTTGAAATTATTATTTGAATTTGATTTTGTTACATAATTTGCGCAAGAAATTATGTCAGTTCAAGGGCAGCTAACTCTGTCGACATATGACGTTAGACTTACGTTTGAATCCGGCGTCATTTCGACGTCATATCAATACGTCCACTGACGTCAGGACTGGACGTCAGGTGGACGTTGATTATTGGTTTTATTATATACCTACCAAAAATAACCATTGATACTACCCATTTTCCGAGACAAAAATACGGAATCTTGTATCACCACACTGTCCTGATACGATTCCGTATCACCATCCTCCATTTTTTACCCAAAAATATAAAATCCAGCACCTAAAGCCGGCATCTAAATCTGAATGACAACCAGAG
This sequence comes from Rugalucina vietnamica, assembly GCA_964017185.1. NCBI lineage: Eukaryota > Metazoa > Mollusca > Bivalvia > Lucinida > Lucinidae > Rugalucina > Rugalucina vietnamica. The sequence continues at coordinate 49,331,651 of OZ024873.1, forward strand.
TAATTTCTATTTTAATTTATAAAACAACAACTGTTTCAGAAGTTAAAGAGGTTCGCTTGTCATCAAAGCAACATAATTAACAAAAAATTAACGACTTTTCTAGCTTTGACGTAAGAACTGGCACAATGTTACGTCATCAAAGATTTGACGCAACGTCGTATGGTACGTCGTCATAACGTCGCAAATACGATATGAATTCTTGTGGCTGATTACTTTTGTAGGTATATAATAAACGCGTTATTACTTCAGTAACTTGATCTGATGGGTCGGATCACGTCTCGTAGCTGCGCCAGGAAAGACCGGATCGCGCTCGTCTTCGACTCGCGTGATCTGGCCTTTCCTGGCGCAGCTACTCGACGTGATCCGACCCATCAGATCAAGTTACTGAAGTAATAATGAGTATGTATGACGTCGTGACCAAAATACAACCAATATCCAACGTCAAGTTGACGTCAGATGCCTGCTGGGGACATGTTTTTCGTATATGTCGTCAGAGTTAGCTGCCATTAAACTGACATAATTTCTTACACATATTATGTAATAATATCAAATTCAAATAATAATTTCAACCTTGCCACTTAAAAGTCATATCTGAGTCTCGTATGGGAAATCCCATATTTTGCCCTCATGCTTAATTAATGTAGAAAAAAAATGATTATTTATTAATCAAAATAAAGTCTTTCACTAAATTATCAAACTTTCAATTAAGATGAAAATAAAATTTGTATATTTTAATATTTATTTCACCATTTTAAATAATTATTTGTTCAGAATACAATCAATTTCTGTGCACCACGACGATTCATATTGCGTCAATCCAAAATATTTTGAACCGTGTTTTCCGAAAATGATACACTTTTAAAAAGGAAAGGTCATTAGTACAGAGCTGTGTCATGCGAAAAGACGTTGATTTTCCAATAATCGTTTTTGACTGGACAGTTTATCTCATTCAGTCACAATGTTCTATAATAAATCTACCCTATAACTGATCTGTATCTAATTGATTGCATCTAAGTTTATGATAATGATGTAAATCAAGAAAAAACATTGATAAATTCATTGATATAATTTCCTTTTCTCTGGACATGACCATTTACTGCACTTGTGTTCGGATGTTAAGAACAAACTTCAATCAGAAAGAATTTGTTTGATGTGTATTTTTGACTTCCGCATTAGTACAATTTGATCTGGTGACCTAAAATATTTCATTGACAGGTCTAGTTTTCTCATGTTTGCGTCACCGCTTTCGTCGTGCCTTTGTGAAATCGATTGTAATCTTATTTCTGACACTAATGTCTTATTGGTTTTAGCACCATAAAGCAATAAAATTTTGCTTAAATAAGATGTATCAACATCAGGCTGAATTAATATCTTGAACATTGTGTATGTCCCGAAAAACCCTCCTTCCGATTGAGCCTTCGGGTGCTCCCGGAACAACAAACCCACAAAAAAACAACCTCATATAGTACTGGTCTCGCCCAGGAAAAAAAAAAAAAAAAAAAAAAAAGGAGTGAAACCTAAAACCTCCTTCCGGTTGAGCCTTCGGTTGCTCCCGGAACAACAAACCCACAAAAAAACAACCTCCTATAGTACTGGTCTCGCCCAGGAAAAAAAAAAACTATCAAAAGTGCATCACTGTTCTGAATCCACTGTTATTCAAAAATGCGAAAAAATATACACCTTAAACTATTTATATGACATTAATTCAAACGGCGTTTTTAGGACGTCAGATTGACGTCAGCTTTCAGACGTTAAACCGACGTTGGCTTTAGCACGTCAGATTGACGTCTAGTTTTGACAACAAACAAACTTTCAAAATCAACGTTACTCCAACGTTATTATGACGTTGGAGTCTGACGTCAAACTGACGTCCAACGGACGTCAAATGTCTGCTGGGAGTAACATAGAAAAAAGAAAAAAGAAAGAAAGAAAGCAAAAGAAACACACGAAACGAATGATCTGATTTTTACCCAAAGTGAAGTTTCATTAATTTGCACACCACACATGGTCAGAAGTATGAAAAACACAAGGTCTAAATCACGTCTTGATTACGACGTCTAACTGACGAACTAGTTTGACGTCAAAACAACGTCCAATCCAGACGTCCAAAAGACGTCAGGAAACGACGTCTGATAGACGTTGGAAATTGGTTATATGACGTCGCGACCAAAATATAACCAATATCTGACGTCGAACAGACGTCAGGTGCCTGCTGGGAATTGGTTGTTTGGTGAACCGATATTCAAGTGCATTTGCTTTATAAGAAACAAAAGCACGAGGAAGCTTTCCAAGGGGCCGAATATACCAAAGAATTAACGATTCTTCTCCTTTCTAAATGTTTTTGTTTAATATAATAAGACAATATGAAGTTGCTTCTAAATGTTTTTAGGACAAGACAATAAAACGCAATTCGTTATAATTTGAAACGAAAACCAAAATAGTTTGGCAAAGCACTTTTTCCTCAGACATGTTTATTAAAGAGTTTATGTGCACAAAAGTCTTTGCACCAATTCTGGTTTGCTTCAGTGAGTTTCATCCTGCATACATGTCCATGCAACGATTACCCCCTTATTCCCCAATTTTATATAGAATCTAATGAAACTAGGGTTTACAGGGGTACACCTATTTTTCTTATTCATTACGGAAACATCTCCGTTTGCACAAAGTATTCTATAATTCAGCTAATTTTGATTGTATTTTTGCATTAATTACACTTGTTGCCCATAAAATCATGTATTCCGAGTATCTGTTATGATCACATTATCGATGCGATGATAACGAATACCCTCAGAATATGATTTTATGTATTAATATTAAAAATCGATACTTTAATACCTACCCCTGATTTCCCCCATTTTTACTAATCTGGGGTAGCTTTCATACAGAGATGTTTCCATGATGTTTGATCCAAAACATAGATTGTGGGTACTCGTTAGAACCGCCTTGGCAAATCGGTTCTGATGAGTACCCACAATCCATGTTTTGAGCAAAAATAAGAAAAATATAAAGGAAATGTCGTACTGAAAAAATTCGATTTTTACAACTTGAGAAAAATATGTATATTACATTTGAGAGAGTTTATTATTAAACGTGTGCAAACGTATTTTTGCACTAATTCTGGTTTGCTTCAGGGAATTCATCGTTATCTTGTCTTACAACACCAACAACTCCTAGTTGTGATCATGACCTAGTAAAGAAAGTGGAACATCAAAACTATGTCAAGTCAATATTCGGATGGTTGTTTAAAATCTCATAAGTAGTCTTATATATAAGTATATTTATCAATTTAAAATTCGGGGTACTTGATTAATTTGTTATTTGTCGAAGACATCTCAGATCATTTTTGACCTGCATCCGGGTTTTTCCCATATGGAAGATGAAAAAGGCAACAAACCGCATCTCTTTAAAAAGTACTTGGAGATGATGTTTTTTACTATACAAGCCATCACTGGTCCTTATTGTTATTCATTTTAATCGCTTTTTGTGTGACGAAAGCTTTTGCAAAGAAAAATTAAAATCTAAAATCTGTGGATTTTGAAATTTTATGATCCATGCAAGCCATCGTAGATAAGATGCGTTCGGATTTTCTCCATTAAATATAGGCGTGTTCGGATCAAATGCTCTGCTCAACAGAACGAGTCGTTTCGGTCCAGCGACTCTTAAGGACTCTCGCCGTAAGGACATTTGAAAAGCATTTCCTCTCAGTCATGTTTGGAGTTGGATCTGCAAGAGTCATACTGTCTGTCTGTCTGTCTGTCTGTCTGTCTCTCTCTCTCTCTCTCTCTCTCTCTCTCTCTCTCTCTCTCTCTCTCTCTCCTGTACCCTATTGCAGAACAGATATTAATCTTCGACAATTATCTTTTTTAAAGATGTTTCTTGTCTAGTTTACATTCACAAGACGCATTTAACCCATTTATGACGGATGTCGGACTTGCCAATCATTATCAATCGAGGGAGTCCACTGTCATTTTAGATGCATCAGGTGTAGTTTTGATTTTTATTTTTTTCTGTTTTTGATGAAATTTCTGTCGGCAAACAAAATAGGCCCAGATGGGACGCCGTGTTCTTCACATATGTCCCAAAAAAGGACCCCATGCGTATACGAAATGAAGTGCTTGATCTACATTCTTATTACCTTATTGCGGATCACGCGCGCACAATGTCTGCACCGTCTCATTATTCAGACTCTGCTTGGTGGATGACATTAAATTATAAAAACAGTCTTTGTGTTTTCTATTTAAGGCACCCCTGATGAATTCGGTATCAATTTCAATTCCTTTGATCACAATTACCTTGGTGTAATTTATGTTAATGGTGGTCTGAACAACATTGTGCGTTAAGATTATTTATAGAAAAGAACATAAGAACGCATGAAACATTAAAGCTAATTTTAGGAAAAATGCATATTTAAGAATGAATTTTCTAATTTAAATTAAACTTAGTTCCAAAAGTTCCTTGAAAGAAATAAATTATGAACAGTTCCTTTAATGCCTGCTTACAGACGACCCTTACGCACTAGTCATTTGTAACCACGGTCGCCATCCCCGTGGGAGGGCGGGGTTAGCCGTGAAAATGAGCGGGACTTTCACCAGCAGTGCAGGGGAAATACCCGAGGTACGCTTTTTTTTAGGCAAAAAGGGCCGTGGAATAAAAAGATAGCTGGCTGCGGGGGAAAACAGCAGAGGTTTTACCAACGAGCAGTCTCCAGGTTCCACTAAGGAGTACTGAAACACCAGGTGATGTATACCCCTTAAACCTCACTTTTATGTAGTAAAACTGGGGTATGCAGGGGTATACCTATTTTTCTTATTTTTGATCCAAACATAGATTGTGTGTACTCGTTAGAACCCCCTAGCCGAGGCGATTCTAACATGTACCCACAATCAATGTTTTGAGCAAAAATATTTTAATATCGATTTTTTTTTTCAATAAAAAAAAAAAAAAAAAAAAAAAAAAAAAAAAAAAAAAAAAAAAAAAAAAAAAACTGTATATTTGTATATTGCATGGGCAATCATTTTGTGATGTTGATTAAAATTGATTGTGAGTAAAGGCGAGAACCCACAATTTATGTTTTGGATGAAAAAAAAAATAGGTATACCCCTGTACACTCCAGTTTTTTTACTGCATACAAGTGGTGTGGAGGGGTATACAATACACAAGCATTGCTGTGATCAATGTGGATAAGATAAACTATACATTTGTACATTTACAGAACAACCAGAACAACCTGTAAAACATTGATGCTGGGATGGACATGAGTTCATTGTGTAAGCTAAACAAAATCTACATGTAAATGTTTCAGGCGATTCGATTGTTACTGGTCTTGTTACATGTATAATGCTTATAGAACTGTTTAAATGCACTTTTATGTCTAGTTAACGTTCATTAAGGTTCATTCGAATCATACTATCATGCAACTGTTTTAGAAATTGCGAAATACCTGATATCTGAACAATTTAATCTTAATCTTCTGTATCAAAGTCGAGAAAGAGGGTAAGCGTAAGAATATTCATCTATGCACTGCATGTCATACAATAATGTATAGTAGTTTGCAGTTGTCCTCTATAACTAAACTGGATGTTATTCATGATTTGATAGTATGGACTGTTTTCTTGTTGGGAGCAAACCAACTTCTGTACAGTGTATTCTGCTAAAAATGGCTTGATTAACAAGATTTTGCATTCTGGTTGGAGTGTCTGACGTGGAATGCCAACATTTAGAAAACTGAAAATTTTCTAGACAAATTTGCGGCTGTGGACATTCAGTACCCAGAACATGGTCTAGCACGCTTGTTCACACCTAGTTGTTTACACTCAGTTTACGAGTCATCTGTTTAATGGTCTACCTCATTCATTACGAAAACTTGCCCATGCAATATACAGAGATTTTTTTAGCTTTAAAAACTGAAAATATTCAGCTGAAAAATTTTGATATTTTTCTTATTTTTGCTCAAAACATAGATTGTGGGTACACGTTAGAACCGCCTCGCCGAGGCTGTTCTAACGAGTACCCACAATCTATGTTTTGGAGCAAAAATAAGAAAAATAGGTATATCCCTGCAAACCCCAGTTTTGCTATATAAAAGTTGGGTTTAAGGGGGTATTTATTGCACGGACGCAGTTTACGAGTCATCTTTTTAATGGTCTACCACGTTGATTTCGCCCACCCTTTGCGAAACTACTGTTAAAAACCACAGATACACATTTCTTTTATCTGTGGCTATAATACATTCAATTGCCATTAAATACGAACCCTGGTCTAGCACGCCTGTTGACACATTGTTATTCTCTTTGTTTCAACATTTATAACGATTCAAGAGGGGTTATTGAGTAAGTACAATTTGTTTGATTGTCTGCATACAGGAATGCTATGTCAAAAGGGTGCTAAAAGGCATATCATAAAACAATAGATTGAAATATGACTACTGACGTGATAAAATTGCAATCAATAAAGTAGCACTCACTTGGACTAAGCCACTCAACAGGCCACTATGCTTATTATTTCTGACATTGGGCACGATTACTGTTTGTTTGTTTTAGTTGAATTGATGCATTACGTCCCAGTCAACAGCAATGGTCATGTCGGGACGTTGCCTCCATTTTATCGGACGTTTACCCAACATTAGGGTGCCATGACACTCAAAGTGTGCTTCATAACTAAGCCAAAAAGCTTTATATGTATAGATGGTTTGACTTAATCACTTTACCTGGGCAGGCTCAGACATAAGCGGTTAACCCCGTGGCCGAGCGGTTAAGAGCGCTGTTTCTTAATAACTCGATCATCTCACCGCTGTGGCTGGTGTGAGTTCGAGCCCCGCATTGGCCACATGTGCGACAAGCCATGGTCTGCTTGCGGGTGTACCAGGTGGTTTTTCTCGGGGTTCTCCCGTTTTCGCCCCACCTACTGATTGGCCCGTCTCATATGAGCTGAAATAATCTTGAAAGGGACGTAAAACTGAATAAAAAGAATGAGCGGTTAAACAGTAATCAGATGGTCAGTCAGTAGATTAGAAGCTTTGCCTGGAGGCACAAGCAGCCCATCTATTTCTCCTAGGCCCCAATGGACGGGGGCCCGCACGATTACTCGATCGGAAGCATGTGTGTACAGTTCTGTCCGTAAGGTAGGTGCCTTGGACCTTACACACATCATGGACTCCAGGCTCGTCACCGTTTGTCCTCGTCAACAGTTTTTCTTGGAAAATTGTCATTGGACCTCGGCTTAAAGACTCATCCGAAGGCCAGGAGAAGCTAGGAATCGAACCCACTACCCCTAATACAAGCTTATTCGAATAATAGCAGTACTCACTTATTACTGGCAAATTTCTACTAGAAGGATGTTTGTTTTATTTGTACATGTAGACACATAACAGTTCCGATTCGCTTCTAAAGCTGGTTAGCGTCGACATACAATATGATAAAAAAAACGCAGATTTCCGTCGTTACTTTTTGTTTTCCCGAATCTGAAACCCCTTTGTATAATGCATGTACTGCATGGGCAAGCACGTATGAACATTTATGCTAAATATAAATCCAAATGACCAAATCTGAAAAACAATTGCGTGGCGTTTAAGGCCTAGATTCCACGGACAATTTTTCTTTGACAAAGTAGGTTTGTCGCAGAAAAATATGCTCGTGTAAACTCAATACTGTGGCGAAGTTTCATTGTCAAATATATGTGATAAAGGTGAGCGAGATAGGTAATAATCTTTGCTGAGTGTCAACGCAAACTCATTGCCAACGTTTCTTTGACCAATAATCTTCGCCAAAGAAACATTGTCCGTGGAAACTAGGCCTTAGGGCCTTCTGGTGGTCAATCATGTTAGTTGACAATATTTACTATATGTATGGTAAGTTGTTTTCAAGAGATCAAACAATAGATCCGCGCATAAAAGAAGCCCTTTTGTCTGAATGTGGCATGACAAATATATGGTATATTAAGTGAGTTTGATTGTTTTGTTTATTTCGAACGTAAAGCAACAAAAGAACAATCGACATAGATTCTACTTATAGCAACTCAGTTTGTTCACCTTATAAAATTGCTTGCGCTTACCGGAAAATCAACAATAGATTACCAAGCACGGCTACAGTTTATGTACTTAGCTAAACAATTTCAATTTCTATTTCAAGTTCTAAAACGCATTTATTTTTTATGATGTAAGTAAACTTTGTATTAAAATGTCTGACAAAATTGATCCAAGTAATTTTGTGGCAAAAAAAAAAAAAAAAAAAAAAAAAAAAAAAAAAAAAAAAAATAACAAAAGATATAATTTTGAATATCGGCTATTGTTTCAAAGCTTTGTTCAATGCGATTAAGCTACGCCATCAGATCAATGTAGTCATAAACATGAAGGACAAACTTAAATCGGTCAGACTTATAATATAAACTGGTCAAAAATAGTTAAGCCCCAGCTGAATTTTTCCATATACTTACTGTTAAAATCTCCAATTTTGTTTGTCATATCTTTTGTCTGAATAAACGATTTTACGTGCAATTTTCAGCAAATAAGCTTCAATTATTCTTGTAAAGATGGATTGATTTTCATTCATATCCATAAGTTTTCCATACATGTATAGCGTGACACACGTTTCAGTACACGCCACAAAAAGCTCCCAATTATTCCCATAGTAAAATTGGCAAACATCTGGACACTGTCTGATAAAGAAGCACATAGCGAAAGACAGTCTGTATTTCAACTTCAAACGTTGTGTAACCATGCTTTAGATGTTGCTGCCTAACTTGTATTTGGTAATATTATGCGTTTTCAATCGCTTTTGAAATTTTTGAATAAACAATTAAACTTAATCAGTTTAATATTATGCCTATGGAGCAAAATGTACATGGGGCTTAACTTTTATTGACCAGTTTATAATACTATACGAGCTACCATATCGATTTGAAGTCGATGTAGGGTAGTGCTCAGGAAAAGTGGTTTAGTCTATACATACAAACCTTAACTGATCACTTGGGTGGCGATACATTTGCAGCACATTTTTATGTCTTGGGTAGAAGTCTCACATTACCATATCTGTTGATTGGGACGTTAAGCGGCAATCAGTTTGTTCCCCTTTTTAGAACAGCTGATTTCCTGTTTTAGTAACCTTATTTCTATTTTCTGTGTAACATTCTGGAAGCTCTACTGGCATGTAGCTTTAAAATTAGAGATACAAAATACGACGGTACATGAACTTGCAAGATCGCGGTGGCGTAGCGGTAGAGCCTCGGATTATTAATCGAGAGTCCATGCAATCCCCGTTGGCGGCGCCGTATTGTGTCTTTGAGCAGGACACATTCACTCCACATATTAAGCGGTGGATCCGCCCCGACATGACTGAATAATTGTAGACAGGGACGTTAGATAAACATGTACTTGCAGGCTTAATTATGATTTAACAAAAATACGAAAATAAGAAAAATCCCCAGTTAAACTATATAAACGTGGGTATACTTTTATGGACATGTCATCCTGGAGATTTTAAGTCACTGATCAGAATTGATATTGCGCGCTCCATTTTAGAAACATGTGTAGCTATTTGTAAATATTCGATGTAAAGACTTGTATTAAGTGTTTTATAATAACATTTAACGGATTTTATTATAAGTTTTCAAAGCTGGACCAAAGAATATAAACATTTCTTTATATATTACAAAACGCCAGCTACCTTAAGTATTGAATTTTTAAAATATGTAAATATTACAGCGATAAACCGGCTTAACATTTTGTACCATTACTGGCTTGCGCCCAGGTTAGTCAAAATTCTTTGCGTCAGGTTGTAAACATTAAGGGCTTATCAGGGATATCAGGCATCGCATTACGAAAACTTGCCCATGCAATATACACAGCTTTTTTCATCAGTAAACATTTACAATTTCATTGGGGAAAAATCGATAATTTTAAGTTTTGCAACGAGGCGGTTCTAACGAGCACACACAATCTATGTTTTGTGCAAAAACATGAAAAATACCAAAATTTGTTCCAACGAAATGTTCGATTTTTGCGTTTGAAAAAAATCTCTGTATATTGCATGGACAAGTTTTCGTAATGCGATTGTTAAACGATCCAACAGCGATTCAAAACAACTTCAAGGACAAATCTTTGGCTACCGATTCAAAGTCATATAATATATTAAATTCTATTCGAAAGACGACGTTAAAAGGAGAATAAAAGATACCGTTTTAAAAATCAATTAAAATTGAAAAGTGAGTGGATTTTCAGAACAATTATATTACTTCGATCGTTAAGTTTACGATCATATTGAATGACATCGTAATGTGAAAGATGTATTAGCGAACAATGACACACTTACAAACGACAATGTTAAACTAAATGGGACAGATATTGTTAAAGTTATAGTGGAATATATACCAACGCATTGGTCAAAACGAGTTAAAGACTGATAAAGACAACTTTCCATATTTGTACCCAGGAAGTGTTTCAAAAGCGGGACAAAGCCAGAAGAAAACGATCAAGGTGATTTAACACCATTGGTCTAATAGAACCAAATCCAGTGTTTACTACAAAGTCAGGACTTATCCGATTAATTTCAGGTTTTGAAGAGATAATTGATAAATGTGACTTCTTGGGGGCATAAAGTTCCGAAAGAGGAAGAAGGAAGCATCACTTACACAGCAGGGAATTTTGATTTGTCAACCGCCAAAATTGATCCGAAAGGAAAACCGATTCCAAAGACTGGAAAGAAGCACTGGCTTCGTCAACGACTCAGTATGTCAGAGGATAATGACTCCAGTGGTAGTGAATGGACTCCTGGCTCGTCACCGTCAAACTCTTCTGTGATAGCAGAGGGGTCGGACTTGTTTAAAAAGATTCTGGACGACTACGTTCTGGACGAAAGTCGCGTTAGTAAAGCTGAAGTGGAGAGGTACAAAAGTAGAAAAGGAAAACGTGATGAAGAGGATTTATATTCGCAAAGGTGTGAAAGGTGTCAGTCTGTTATTAACATGTGTAAGTGTAAACTATACGGAAGCAGTAGGGAGCCGGTATTCGGACACAGGGTACACTGGGCGGATGAAGTTTGGGACAAACCGCTTATAACGTATGTAGATGATATGGATGAACTAGGATTATCAGAAACTGACGGGGTTGCCAGACGCTTGCCGAAGCCAATCTTAAAGCATCGAGCAACATGTGTGATTGTTGTACACGAGTGACGCAAAATAAAAACTAATGATGTAAGATGTAAGAATAACATTCAGCAGTCTCCACAGAGTTTGAGTATGTCCTTTTGGGACAATTATTGTAACTGTTGTGCAAAATCGAACACGGTGGATTTTAAAGCGTCAAGCGACGTGTTAGAATTGTTTTATTTGAAAACGAATCATTTACGATGTGTCATAACATTTTACACTTTCATATGTTTTCTTGAAAAAATAATGTTATGGGGAGGCCTAAAACGAACTTGCACAACGACTTGAGCTTGAGCTTCCGACGCATTTATGATGGGATTATAGCTGTACGAAATGAGCCGCGACGCGAGAAAACCGGTCTTCGGGGTTTCCGACCAGGTCTGACACAAACCGGCCTGTACAGTTTCAGTAACAGTCTAGAAGATTGAAATTTCGGTTTTTAGAAGAAGAGAATTTGTACTATCCGTGTAGCGAAAACAAAGGCGCTGATCAGCTTCGCAGTTACTGCGAAGCTGATCTGCGCCTTTGTTTTCGCATAGGCAAAAATCCGGTTTTCTCACGATGCGGCTCAAATTATGATATATCGTGTATGCCATTCGTGACGATTCAAATAGTTGTTTTGATATCATTTGAGTTCTTACCTGTTACAGTAGTAGTACGATCGAAAGGGTAACATTTATATCTGCTTCATATCTTATGTTGCTTTTGTAAATTATCAAAAGTCTTAATGGAAACTGACCCAATTTCATTATCTAATGGGTATTCGTGCAACAGCGCAAACATGTAGTTGACTACTTATCATCTATATTTATTTGACTTAATGCATTTATCTTTTATCATTATTTGAACTATACTGAAAATATATGCTTCGTTTATAGGCGGTGCTACTGTATATACTGTGACACTTTAGAAACGCACCACTTTATTTTTCGGGTTATCTTTTCAATGATAATGCTAGATTCTATGATATTTTCTTGATTGTATATTATACCTGAAGCAGCCAACACAATGATTTGCTTTCATCGCACTGCTCATTTTGACGTAATCCTGACGTTAGTGATTTCCGGCAAATTGTATCTATTAAAATACGAAGGTTTGTTTTGATTTGCGTAAATTCGGCATCGGCTTGTAGCCATAGGTCCAAACTAACAGAAAAAAAAATCAGCGGCAGTCATCGTTTATAAACGCTGATGTAGCGTTTCTTTGATTACGTCTTGCTTAAAGCCAGATGTACGTAATTGACCTCACGGTAAGAATTTTTTAGTTTTTGCATGTGAGTGAATTTTGATGTCCTACATACGAAAATGAAAAGAAATCGATACCGTTCCGAGCTTGTTTTCGAGATATCGGCCTTCACAATCGTCAAATTTGAGAGCGAAAATACATTGACGTCAACGTAAAATGCAATTTCAGACCCCCTTTTTCTTAATTTTCTTGATATATTTAAAAAAATCCACGGTAGGATTTTTTAAAAAACTGATACGTATTTGAGAAATTCCTGAACTACATATATGTAGATAACGAGAAAGTCCTTAGTTACCGGATTCGTTTTCCTGCTATAGGCGTGCGAAGAGAGGTAGTCGTTGCTGAATTCAGTACATTTTACGCGCGACGTCGATATTGCGCCAAAATTTCCGATACTGTTTAGTATTCAATATTGTTAACTGTCGCGGAAATGTTGTTTTCTTCGGGATAACATGTCCAAAATCTATATTTTGAGCAAAAATAATAAATAATATCAAACTTTTTACATTTCTGAAGTCCTCTGCATAATTGTATGGATATAGTTTTGTATTCCGAACGTAAACTGACGCTAGAAATGACGTTTCGAGCGAAAACTGACGTTACGAATGCGGCGTAAAAATGACGTATCGACCCTTAGATACGCATGTTCCTTTGAGCGCCTTCAATTACGTACATCTGTCTTTAAATCTGGACTGGTGTAAATGATCAGTCATACGTTACGTGCAAATGGCTTGCGTTAGTGCCGTGATTCGTTTGGTTACAATGACACATTGGTGTCTGTTATCTGACAACAAAAATAAATTAACGCTAAAAATTAAAGAAGTCTTTTTCTACGACAATAAATTACTCGCAGAAGAATTCATGATAAGCTTTTGTCCTTTCTGAAGCTATTACTGCAACTGGTGTTGTGCCGTATAGCGGCCCTAAAATCATCCATAGTGCAGATTATATTTTCCTGTTGGTCCAATGAGATAGGCGAAGATATTAATTCTGAGAAATCAGAAAATTATTATCGGTTTAGTTTCATTTTCTAACCGACGCTTATTGCATTTGGCCTAATTTGGATAATACTAGTCTTTGTACACTGGTATTGACTACCCTCTTGAAAGTTGCAAATGTAAAGCAATTCACTTTGGCTTCATGTTACCAAATCTAAAGGGTCACTGATGAGGCTTGAGTAGCCGAAACCGCGGTATGACCAACACTTTTCTCATTAATATATTCACTACTCTTAAAGGATCTCAGTTTTATTTTTATTCGAAAACTGATATTCATTGAAAAACCTTTTTCGCCCATAATGCTAGGTATTTTTGAAATTTGGGCTTCACTGCGTATTTTTAAATATCCGGGCAGTCACAAGTCACAGCGTTGCGCCGTGAATGATAGGACGTTTTACATGTATCACCATTAATTGAAAATATTGAGACCCCACAAAAATATGAGCATTTTAGTAAGTGGCGCGTTTCTAAAGTGTCTCAGAATGTGTTGTGAAAACAATAAAAAAGTACTCATAAACATGTGATTTCGCTTGCACGGTTTACACTTTAAATGTAACTCGAGAGTATAAAAAAGTAAGCGGACAGTGCGAGTATTTAAATTACTCTGTGAAACTCAAACATAGATATGTGCATTTATATTCAAAATGCATAAAATATGATTGTATACAATAATTGTATGTACATGTATATGTTTGCTCAAAGCATTAAAATTACGCACATGCATTTACTTCAACATTATCAATGATACTGTGTTTTACATAATAAAACAATAAATGTATGACCAATATCTTAAATGTGATCACTACTTTATTCAGACACCATGGCGCATCGTAATATGCACCCTAACCTTTTTCAATTGTTTGCCAAATATGATCATTATAGATACGCTTATTGCTTACCGACACGAGATGTTTTTCTGTTAAGCAGCCGGGGCCGTGATGTCGACAATAACCATTAGTTTATCTATGATTATTTTTAATGATTTAATATTTTACGTCCTAGTCAACGGCATGTCGGGATCAGATGTTGCCTCCATTTGATCAGACTTCTATCCAACATTGGTATGCCATGACATCCGAAATGTGCTTTCATATATAACCATCCCAGTAAACAACCAAGGCTTACATGCATGAATGGCTTGAATAAACAAATTTTTCTGGGCGAGCTCAGACCTTTTAAGCAGTTGACAAGCAATCACGTGGTAGGTCAGTCGACTACAAGCTTTGCATGGAGGCACAAAAAACAGCCCATCTTTTTCTCATGTCCCCAAATGTGCGGGGCCCATATTCGGATCCTGTCAACATTTATCTATATAACAATAGTCTGTTCAGTATCAGACGAGTGCACGATACCTAACATTATTATGTGATTCAACTGGCTATCGTCGCAAATTTGTAAAACAAAAAGTCACTAATGAGGGTTCAGTACCCGAAATTGCGCAAGATGGCCCATACCATCTCCATTTGGACGTTTTCACTGCTTCCAAAGGATCTTACATTTATATTGTACTTATTGTAACTGAAAGAATCATGATACTATTACAATTACTGAAATAGTGTCAACAATATGAGTGACACAAAGACAATGTATAAATACAATTTGCAAAAGCTGGTAACATTTGGTGCAAAAGAACAAATAATGGGCAATGACCGAAAAAGTGCAATCATAACCCAAACACTGCCCTAATAACAGAAATGGGAAGCAAATCTGTCCGTCCGTCCATATAAAGTATAGTTGGCCAAAGCGCCCTTATGCACATTCAAAATGAAAGCTTTACGGGTAGGCCTACATGCGTTAATACTTTTCCAGTAGGGGGCGTGTTTCCAAGTGTCAATTTTGCAGTGATGTTATCTCTACTTTGTTCCAATATAGGAATCAAACATGCTTACCTTTCGCCTTTGGTTGCATGAAACCCGACGGTTCAAACTACTCATTACGAAAACATGCCCATATAATATACAGATTTTTCTTACGTTGTAAAAAGTGAAAATTTTCTGTAGAAAATATTTGATTCTTTTTCTTATTTTTGCTCAAACATAGATTGTTGGTACACAGTGAGGCGGTTCTAACGAGTACCAACAATCTATGTTTTGGAGCAACAATAAGAATTATATGCATACCCCAGTTTTGCTATGATAGAAGTGGGGTTTAAGAAGGTATACACTTCACGGACATTTTTTTCTGATATTTCAAGAGCTCGATAAACGTTAATGCATTGAATCAGGCATGATTTGAGCCGCGACGCGAGAAAACCGGTCTTCGGGATTTCCGACCAGGTCCGACACAAACCGGGCTGTACAGTCTCAGAAGCAGGCTAGAAGCTTGAAATTTCGTATATAAGAAGAAGAGGAAATATACTATCCGTGTAGCGAAAACAAAGGCGCTGATCAGCTTCGCGGTTACCGCGAAGCTGATCTGCGCCTTTGTTTTCGCATAGGCAAAAATCCGGTTTTCTCACGATGCGGCTCATTTATCGTTATTCTAGCATTTCCTCAGCTATTTATTTTGGTATCTTGTTGAAAAAGAACATAAACAACGTAAATACTCAACAATAAGTGACCAATGGATTTCTTGAGCGTCAGCCATATTGTTTCTACGGAACACAGTGACGTCATATCGGATTCACTAATCGACGGAATTAAGTCAAAAGTCATGATCAATGGGCACGTAAATTTATGATTTGAACTAAACATGCCTTTCGTCCTAATTTAAGAACGCGTTCAAACAGATATGTGCCCAGATATTTATGCAATATTTTATGTTTCATTGTATACACATTTACAGATGACAACACCAATCGAAATGAAAGATGCAATCGTCTGATTGTTAGGTGGGGGACAGCCATGTTTAACAGTCCCCTTTGGACGCGTAAAGCTACTACAGCTTTATGTTTATGTTTTAATTAACTGAATTCCACATTCGTAACAACAAAATTCTGTTTTGTCATGTCTTATCGGCTAGGTTATTTATGAAGTAGTCCTAATCATAGTTGATTATCAAGAGATTTTGAAATAATCTTTAATTACATTAGAACCATTGTTGTGCTAAGCAATTGTCGACATTAATGAAATAAATAAGGTCACTTTAAACATGATGTTGCATAAATGCAGTAATTAAATAAACTGAATTGTAGCATGTAATGGTGCCCGAATATTGAATACCAGAATCAAAATTCAAATAAGAACTGGGCCTACAAACACTGTAAGATGATTCAACATAAACAGCAAATATTGCTGTTCGTACATTCAAACATTCAGATAAATACATGAGGTTTTCGTGCAAAGGGCATGGCCACAGACATAATGAAAACATGCCTACGCAATATACAGGGATTTTTGCAGCTGAAAAAAAAAAAAGAGTTTCGAAATAATGATATACTTAGTATATTTGCTCAAATTATAGATTGTGGGCACACGTTAGAACCGCCTCGACGGAAAATGCCTATATTATTTTAGATTTCACCGAGAAAACTGTGAAAATAGACAAATTTTAGTTGAGAAATTTTGATAGTTTTCTTGTTTTGTTCAAAATATTGATTGTGGGTACACGTTAGAACAGCCTCGCTGAGGCGGTTCTGACGAGTACCCAAAATATATGTTTAACAACAAAAATAAGAAAAAATATATACCCATACAAACCCCAATTTCACTACATAAAAGTTGGGTGTAAGAGGGTATTCATTGCATGATCTTGCATGGACGTGATTGCATAATGTCAGACGGATCCTCAATTCTAATGCAGCGGATTATCAATATATGGATCAAAAATGATTTTCCATTCCAAGGATCTATGTCCCAAAAATTATCAACATTGATATGTTAGTGTCCTTAACGCATACGCATATATACATGGTATTTCAACGCATAAAGCTCTTTAGAAGCTCTTTATGACTTTCATTCAGGGTCCTACGAATCATGAATCATACGTTATGATATTTTTGTTCCGCCTCGTGCAGCAATAGCTGCACTGATAGTTCGTCTCTCACTAATGAGAAAGACCATCATTATTTCTTGAATAGTGCTGATGTGTGTTGGTGAGTTCTTTGATGGCTGACTAGGCCAATTCTGGCTCTAAACTGTCGGTTGCAAGTAGAGCAAGTCAATGTCATAGAGTCTGCTGGTGGCACATTTGTTTTGGCTTTGCGCTCTCTTCGCTTTCTTTCAGTTTCACAGATTCTCTTCTTTTCATAGAGAGCTGCTCCTTTGTTGATGAGACCTCGCCACTTTGATCGCTCCTGTGCAGTCTGTTCCCAGGACCCCATTGGTATTTCGAAATCCTTCAGAGAGGCTTTGAGGGTGTCTTTGTAGCGTTTCTTCTGGCCACCTTGAGAGCGCTTTCCCTCCTGTAGTTCTCCATAGAAAACTTTCTTTGGAAGTCGAGCATCAGGCATTCTTATAACATGGCCAGTCCATCTTAGCTGTGCTAGCTTTAAGACTGTATGCAAGCTTTGCATCCCTGCTTTCCTCAGGACCTCTGTGTCTGGAATCTTGTCCTGCCACTTGATTTTTAACAACTTTCTCAAACAGCTTAAGTGGAAATGGTTAAATCTCTTTGCATGACGGTTGGTATACTGTCCAGGTCTCACATGCATACAAGAGGGTTGGCAGTACCACAGCCTTGTAGACTTTCAGCTTGGTGTCAAGCTTGATTCCATTTCACTCCCAGACATTTGCACGGAGTCTTCCGAATGCCACACTAGCTTTTGCAATTCTGGCAGTGATCTCATCATCAATATGCACTGCTCTGGAGAGAGTGCTTCCCAGGTAGGTGAACTTGTCAACAACTTTCAGTTTTTGCCCATTCACAGTGATGGTTGGTTCATTATATGGTTTTCTGGGGGCTGGTTGGTGTACAACCTCTGTCTTTTTTGTGCTGATTGTGAGATCATAGTTATCACATGACTGTGAGACTTGATCCATGGCTCTTTGCATTTTTGCCTCTGTGTTGGCATTCTTATCCATATCATCTGCATAGAGGAGCTCATCTAGCACATCAGGACCACAATGGAAATAAGAGAGATCACTCTTTCTTTTTTGTGTCATCCTTGGTATTGATTGGCAAGCCATATAACTTTACAATGGAAAATTGATTATTTTCATGCACCCATGTGTGAAGATAGCATTTTACTACATTGTTCTGTTTTATATTGTACATGTATGTGTATGTTTTTTGCTAATCTGTGATAACGAAATAAATCAATCAATCAATCAGTCTGGACCTTAGTTTTGGCTTGCAACCTTCTGAGGTTGAATATGTTGCCATCAAAACGGTACCTGAGTGGAAAACCAGTGTCACTGTCCTGAAAAGCATCCATAAGCATGGCAGAAAACATCATGCTGAACAGTGTTGGTGCCAGAACACAGCCTTGTTTGACCCCATTTGTTACTTCAAATGGTTCAGAGAACTCTCCATCATTCTGCACACGTGCCTGCATGCCATCATGAAACTGCCGCACCATAGCTATGAATCTGGTTGGACAGCCAAACTTGGCCATGATTTTCCAGAGTCCATCACGACTAACAGTGTCAAAAGCTTTGGTGAGGTCAACAAACGTCATGTATAGATCTACATTCTGTTCTTGGCATTTCTCCTGAAGCTGTCTTGCTGTGAAGATCATGTCTATTGTCCCTCTGTCTTTTCTGAATCCACATTGACTTTCAGGGATAAGTCCCGTCTGATCAAGATGAGCATTCAGACGATTCAAGCTGCACTATAGTATAATTGGGTCACTGTATGGGCGGCAACTTTAATATTCATATCTGGGCGTGGTCGGCTAGTCCATCTGTTCAAGTAGGGAGATTATAGGAAAATCGAACTCAGTCAGCCTGGAGCGCTGTCACATAATTAGGTACCTGTATTTTGTCCAATCCAGTGAATTAGACAAACTCATATTTCATTCTTATTTTGTAACGGAAAACATGTGAGTTGAATCTTTTAACTGTACACCTTTAGATTTTACCCAAGTCAAAAAGGTAGACCATACCCAATAACGTATTCATGAGGTAACGCCCATACAGTGACCTATTTGCCGAATTATATACATTTACTATAATTATCCACTGTAAATTTGCATATAGCTCTGCTTCGTAAATGACAGTTAGTCAGGACAGTTCCATACGTAATATTGGTGTTTGAGTAGATATGCCAATGTCATTTACTGGGATAAGTTGATCATTGACTTCACATTTTGGTATTACGTAAATGCCTAACGACGCCTTGAAAAGCGAAAACAATATAAATGAGTCGCCTCATGGGAAAACCAACAATCTGCATAGGCGAAAACAAAGACGCGGATCAGCTTCGCGGTAACTGCGAAGCTGATCAGCGCCTTTGTTTTCGCTACATGGATAGTAAAATTCCTGTTCTACTTAAATCCGAAATTTCAAGCTTCAAGCTCTTTTCTGTGCTTGTATAGCCTGGTTTTTGTCGGACCTGTTCGGAAACCACATTGTTGGTTTTCCCACGAGGCGGCTCAAATATCTGAAATTGCGTCATTTGTTATACCATACGTTTCTGACACCTTTATTATCGAGCGTAAGTAAATATGAACGATATCAATAGGAATTGTGTTAATCAGGCGCAAGGCAGGCTTTGCTTCGTAAAAAGTGAACACTTCAGACCACGTGTCGCGCAGAACAAATATATTGTATCAACATTCATTTTAATAGATTGAATAAAAACAAAATATTGGTTATGTTTCTTAAAGATGTTAAATGAATGGTGGGTGTAGTCTGGATCCTCTCACATGTTCAATATTGTCTTACAGTAATACACAAATATAGAACATGCATCATATTCTATAACCTCCACAAACATTTATGCAAAGGAGTTACCGCTCTTCATAGGCTCAGAATGACTGAGACATCAGAAGATTTTGAGTTGTGTATAAGTATGCATGTTTTTACTGATAAACAACCATTTTGACATCGGGAGCCAGTCTATGGTGGATGAATCACAAAGATACTGGTTTGACCTAGCTTTCTGTCCTTGTGGAGAGCTTTCAAAAACACCAATTCACCTTGCCTTATGCCTTAGACAAACACGGGCTTTTAAATGATAACAAACAAGTCATTTTGTGAATGCTACACAGTACGTCTTTGGCTAAGCAAAGTAAATATTGAAGTGTGTTAGTCCTTTTGTTAGTCCGGTCTTCCAGAAGTAACCTATGACGTCATAACATATCACACAGAAGATTGGACAACCCAAGAGGTCAATTCAATCCGGAAGACACATAAGACACGTAAGGCAAAACTTATTTCAAGTCTTACAGAATGCAATGGAACCATTGACCAAACACGTAATCACTTTGACGACTTTGGCGAAATTATATTGATTTCGATAGTTCCGCGGCATCTAGCATACTTTTGTTCCCGAGGATACAAATAGCGTAATCTCGTGAATTCTTTTCCGTAAGCTGGAACTATAAAGACAGGATTTATAATGTGGCGATCCGTACAAATATATAGTATCTGTTAAGACGTTGAGGGAGTGAAAATAAAAATATTTGCTTAATGATAGTTCATTAGTTGAAAAACATGAGGGTCATTTAAACAATTATTCAAATCGTCCTTTCATTGACGCAGACTCGAGTTGGCATATTGGTCATTTTGCACTTGTCTAAAAGGTTATTCAGGTTTGTTTGAAAGTATTAAAGTGCATTGCTTGTAATTAAATACATATCGACCTTGCATGTGAAACATAATGAAAGACTATATATTCCGTATATATGCATATTATTGTGTTGTGTCGCTCATTCGAGCAACACGCCCCCGCCACACACACACAGAGAGAGAGAGAGAGAGAGAGAGAGAGAGAGAGACAGACAGACAGACAGACAGACAGACAGACGGGGGGGGGGGGCATACACATTTGTACATTCAGTAAAACACGTTATGTCAAATGCAATGATCGTAAATCGCTTCCGACTTTATACGTATTCCTGTCAAAACAAGACCATACAAATGCTTTTAACATTGTTTGCATGTTTAGAAGTGACATAATGCTGTTATTCAAAACACTTGAGGACAAACAACACTTTGACTTGGTATGATGATTTGCAATTAAAGTAGTTCAGGTAGCTATTAAACTTCCCTTTAATGGCTCGTCGACATATTTTCTTAGCTGACAAACAAAAAACAACCGTTTCAAATAGAAATATAAAAGCTAGTTCCTTTTGAAGCACTTTCAAAGGAAAGAGGGCGGACACATTTTCCTTTAACATATATTTATTCTTAAGAAATGAATTTCATTTTTCTGGTGTTCATGGAGCTATGAACCGCAGTGGGTCGCGTGCAAAGGGAATGAACCCCGACCCACTGCGGTTCATAGCTCCATGAACAACAGAAAAATTAAAATCATTGCTTATATTTACATTCATTTCTCTCTATCGCTTGTTGAAAAATCACCAAGGCGGTCACATTTACCAGCAAACAGAGAATCTACACACAGTGTGTGTTCAAACAGCGGAACGGCGTCGACGTTTACAACGTCCAATCAGATTGGCGAGATTCATGTTTTTTGACGTCAAGTTTGGATTACGTCACGTCGCGTGACACAATGTTGTTCATGGAAGTATGAACACAGATAAACATCTAATGGTTCATCTAAGGAGGTTTTAGAAAAATGTAAATATACTCGAATAAGCTCTTTTTATGGCTGTTCCAAGATGTGCATACTGTTGTTTTTACGTAAACGGTTATTTGCTTTTTCTTTTCTCTGTTTTACATGACCTCCTGTAGCTAGCTTGTCGACTTCTTAATTAGAAATATCTGGTCATCTTGTCATTTTGGTCTATATTTACTGCGATCACATTGTACTTGTGTTGCATTCATGCCTGGCTGGGAATATTGATTAAATTACATGCACGTCAAATGCTTGCTTTTCATACCAGAAACGTTCCTAGTGCCCTGGTATTGCAATTCCCTCACGAACTTGTATAAACTTTTGGAAAATACATGTTACCAGAATTCCAGGTCCAGTCAGTCTTTGTTTAGTATGAAGGGAGGACTGATCGTGTAAACCCTGACACGATCGACGACAAACCACCACGCAAACATGTTCGTGTAATATGTACCCACTTCCACTCCTTAAAAGTAGTAAAACTGGGGCATATGGGGGTATACATTTTCGAACTTTGGATCCAAAACATAGATTGTGGGTATTCTGTATTTAAGCAATGAGTTTAATCTTTCTGTTGTTCATGGAGCTATGAAGTTATGAACCGCAGTGGGTCGCGTGCAAAGTGAATGAACCCCGAGGGGGTTCATGTAAGCTTTGCTAGCGACCCACTGCGGTTCATAGCTCCATGAACAACAGAAAAATTAAACTCATTGCTTATATTTACATTCATTTCTCTCTATCGCTTGTTGAAAAATCACCAAGGCGGTCACATTTACCAGCAAACAGAGAATCTACACACAGTGTGTGTTCAAACAGCGGAACGGCGTCGACGTTTACAACGTCCAATCAGATTGGCGAGATTCATGTTTTTTGACGTCAAGTTTGGATTACGTCACGTCGCGTGACACAATGTTGTTCATGGAAGTATGAACACAGATGAACATCCAATGGTTCATCTAAGGAGGTTTTAGAAAAATGTAAATATATCCTCATATATGTAGTCGATCAATTTCTGATCATCATATCCGGTACTCGTTAGAAGTGCCTCGTTGACGCGGTTCTTACGTGTCCCCACAATAAATGTTTCGTGGAAAAATATAAGAATATTTTTTTTTCTTTTTAATTCAGTTTAACGTCCCTTTCAAGATTATTTTAGCTCATATGAGACGGGCCAATCAGTAGGTGGGGCGAAAACGGGAGTACCCCGAGAAAAACCACCTGGCACACCCGCAAGCAGAACTTGGCTTGCCTCACATGTGGCCAGTGCGGGGCTCGAACCTACACCAGACACAGCGGCGAGATGATCGAGTGATTAAGAAACAGCGCTCTTAACCGCTCGGCCACGGGGGCCGCCAATATAAGAATAATATGAAATAAGGCACTGCCTTTGTCACCGGCCTTTGTCGCGACGCTCTAGATACTCCCATTGCGCAGATAGTTTTAAAATAAGCTACATCTATGACAGCTTCCTCACCCTGGTGACCATAGCCGATCATTACCGTTATGGAAAAATCAGTTAGTACAACGCAGCGCGTGTTGAATCGTGACGGCGACGTAAAACTATATAGAAAGTTAATTGATCAATTAGTATAATGCAGCAGCGCGTGTTGCAACGTCACGCTGACGTCAAAAATAACAATTCCGGTTCCGGTTGATGAAGTATTTTTCTTCTATCAATGTACAGAACAGCAGAATAGAACAGAACATTTAACCACGTTCTACCATAAGAGCAACGCAGGAGCGTCGCTATAAAAAAAAATAATGATTATTTTTTTACAAATGAAAGAATCTCTGAATATTGCATGGGAAAGATTTCCAAATGCAAATCATCATTAATTTTTCAGAAGGCTAGTCACGACATCGTTGAAAGCATTTATCAAATTGAAGTCGAACTTTTATAGTTATATACTCCCATACATACAGAGTACTCATCGATTAGAGACAGTATTAGAGACCACGTCTATTGTATTTACAGATCATAAATATGTGCCGTACTATAATATTATTTCAACATTTTCTGGACCGAAAAACTTGATCTAGCGCCCCAATACACTCCTAGCATATTTGTCATCAATAGCTTTCTCCGGATGGATATAGATTTAGGGCAAAATGCGTACTATTGTCAGAGACATTTATATTAATAATGAGTCTCTACTCTTGTAGAGATTCTTATTGGCGGCCAGATTCTTAGTAGAACGAGGGCAAATATTAAAATAAGATGCATAGCTCTTTCATGTGTCACGCTTAGGGACGACAAAACTTCAGAAATGTCGCTTCAAATGAAGACAAAGGTTAATAATGAATACCAAAACCAAGGGCCTTATATAATTAAAGCAGCAAAACGCAGATATAACAGACTGGAACCTGTATTTTCTTTGTAAGCTTTATCATAGTTAGCTCTCAGTATTAATAGTTGTATTATACTGAGTAAAATTGCTCCCGAATTATTAACTATTTCTAATAGAACATGACCATTATTTCGCGCCCACTTTGGTATTGACAAAGGACAGTCGCTTTTATCCTATCACACTAGAACTTTAAAGCGTCGTATTGTAATTATCGTCTCAAAGGCTGTTACGTATCGTTTAACATAAATATTGGAATACATTCCACTTATCTTCCGCTGAGAAACCTGGGCGGCTTACATGGATCCCTAACTCAAAGTCATTCAAATCTACTATAGGAACAGCCTGACTTACGAAACAAATGCCTTACCTAACTATTTCACGGTCAAACCTGACGAAAGATATTGTATGTATTTCGACTAGACTGAATTCAATTTTGTAATTGAATATTGATAGTAAACTTGAAAGAGGCGTGACACCTGGAACAATTCCAATATAGTCACGTGGTGCAAACAAAGCGCACAGGTAAGTACAAAAAGCGAAAAGAACTACGATTTCAACATATCGACAAATCAAATACACCGAAGTGAATCTAGTTTACTCGTAAAAGAGACATTCAATATTTATATGGCACTGTAGTAAATTGGAAAAGTATTAAAGTGTTCATTAACGGTAACCGGGACTTAAAACAAAACGCCGAATAGCTGTGATTGAAGCTGAATAAACGTTACCTTCAGCTTATTTGTGTTATCCGTGCAAAAGCTACTCTGACTTAGAAATACTTAAATCACGAAAGAAGCATAGTGTTTAACTAAAAAAGAAGAAACGTGTACTGTTAAACAAAGAACTCTGAGCAAGGGACAAAATAATTTAATAAAAGATGTTGGACCATACAGTTGTGGACAATATTAAGGGTCGCCCTACAGCTGGAACGCCGTATATGGCCGAGGGATCGGAACTATTCAGAACTGTTATGGATGACTTATTGAAAGAAAATCAGCTAACAAAGAAAGAACAAAGTGACGCACAACACAACGCATCTAATGACAGAAAATCTTCAAACTTGTGTAGTAAATGTTTAAGAGTAAGACTTTCCTGCAAGTGTGCAGGACTTGGATCAGACTCTCGGGCTAGTCACCGCGTACAGTGGGCGGATGAAAGGAGTGAGGGACAGTTGACAAGGGAGCATATTCTTGACTGTGATACACCGCGGACGTGTTCACCACCGTTAGATGTCACAGGAAGCATCAAATCTATTCTAAAGCAGAAAGCAAACTGTATAATTGTTGTAGCAGAGTAAGACTACGGGTATGGTATGAAAGTTCGGACAAGGACAATAGCAATATGGGTCGTGCAATATATGTGATCGCATCTGACGCAGAATTGATGACATCGCAAACTGGTGTAAAACATTGCGGACACTACAGCATTTTCTGTCACACAAGACAATAAAATACTACATCGTTATCATTGACAACCTGGCATATGCATTTGTTTTCCATTTCATACATTTTAATGATGAATTGTTTAACATTACGAAAACTTGCCTATGCAATATATAGAGATTTTTTTTTTTTCAGAAGAAAAAAAAAATGAAAATTTCATTGAGAAATTTCGATTTTTTTTTTATTTTCGCTCAAAACATACATTGTGGGTACACGTTAGAACAGCTTCGCCGAGGCGGTTCTAACGAGTACACACAATCTATGTTTTAGAGCATAAATAAGAGAAATAGGTAAACCCCTGCTTACACCAGTTTTACTTTATATAAAATTTGGGTTTGAGGGGGTATACATTTCATGGACAAGTTTTCCTGATGTTAAGCTGTGATGTTAAAAAAAACAACATGAACTTTTTTTTTACGTCTAAAATAGGCTAATGCACTTTCAATCTACACAATTGTTCATTTCCAATGTTCCAGATTGCCATATTACATGTATTAATATTAGTGATTCTTTAAAGTGCATAATACTTAACATGTATACTAATCAAATGCATTTATCTTTTCATACGAGGGGGGTTCAGAAAGTTCTGTCATAGGTGTTATAACTTTGTTAATAGACATAATGGGTTGCTGTATTATACCTTGATTGAAAGGGCTACATTTCTCCTTTATAATGATGCCAAAACAATGCACGAAAAGAAATAAATACTTTGAAATAGACGCCTTGAAAGACACCAGGGGTAAACCACTGGCACGTTTTCTTAAATTTGTGAATATTATTTAAAAAAATCGACTTCGAAAAAATATAATCCATGTAATATATTTTTAAAACATAAATGAATATATCCTGCAAAAATCAAAATCATTCAGCTGAATTTAATTGAGTTATAGTAAAATGAAATATTGAAATTGGCTTGTTGTACATACATTAAAATACGGTTTAAATTCAAATGACATTTATTGACATCTACACGTAGTCCAGGGAGCTTAAAATGCATTTTACCATTTAATTGTTTCATCCTAGCGTGCTCTATAGTAAACTTATAAAAAAGCAAACACATATAATGGTGCAGCGGTGCCAGAAACGCTATAGGGGTACGTATTTTAATGACGTCATATACATCGCTTTATTTTAAAGTCAGCATAGCATCGATAACGGCAATTTTTGTCACATTGCTTTTCTAAATATATTATTACTTATAACTGTAAAGTTGGAGAAAATTTGATCGGAAGTTATAAAGATATAACGCATGAAACGCACACAATAATATTCACAAATTCAAGAAAACGTGCCAGTGGTTTTACCCCAGGTGTCTTTCAAGGCATGTATTTCGAAGTATTTATTTCGTTCGTGCATTGTTTTGGCATCATTATAAAGGAGAAATGTAGCCCTTTCAAACAAGGTATAATACAGCAACCTATCATGTATATTAACAAAGTTATAACACCTATGACAGAACTTTCTGAACCACCCTCGTATGTGTTCTTTACTCTAAATAGCAATAATGTTGTATTCAAATCGCGCATTCTCATTCCTTCTTTAAAATGTAGCATGTTCTTTTTGAGCCTTCGCATGGGAAAACCAACAATATAGGTTTCCGACCAGGCCCGACACAAACCGGCCTGTACAGTCAGTGAAGCGGGCTAGAAGCTTGAAATTCTGTATTTAAATAGAAGAGGAATGGTAATTATCTGTGTAGCGAAAATTGAGGCGCTAATCAGCTGACAGTCTGTGTATTTACAACACAGCTGATCTGCGTCTTTGTTTTCGCATTGTTGGTTTTCTTATGCACCGGCTCCGATTTTATTAACATTCACCCATTGGATTACGGTAATTTGTATGAAACAAACTGAAAAGAAAAATAAATAAAATTGAAAACATGTGCCTTCAGTATTTTAAGATGATTATCAGTCTACTGGGCGCAAAAGCTCGATTGGGGCCGTGCCTGAATCATATGAGTCGAAACGCGAGAAACCCGGACGTCAAGATTTCCGTCCAGGTCTGACACAAACGGGTCTATACACCCATAGAATAAAGGGAATATCTTGAAAGTTTGGATACTTTGTAGAGGAGGAATCGCATTATCCCTTTAGCGAAAACAAAGCCGCTGATCAGTTGTGCTGTTACTGGACAGCTGATCTGCGCCTTTGTTTTTTTCATAAGCAAACGTCCGATTTTCTCATGACGCGGCTCGCATTGATAAAGATAAAGATAAAGATAAAGATAAAGAAGCTTCGCGTTTTTAACAAACAACATTAGCTCATGAGCTATTATGCGACATAACAAATATCCTTAACAGATACTTACCTGCCTTCTTGTATCTTCCTGGAACTACCCTTTTATTGCGAGCGTCAGCAAGGGAGCTACCAGTACCATTTTTTACGCCTTTGGTATGGCGCGGCCGAGGATCGAACCTTCGACCTCCCGATCCCGAAGCGGACGCTCTACCAGTTGAGCTATCGGGTCGGATTATTTACCTCTTTGAGTTGCCCATGAACAATTTGCTTAGCATAACTGATAGACCGGGCGTTATGTAGATGTAAACCAAAATGAGTATCAAAAATTGATACTTACTTAACTTCCAACTGTCCATTTCCCACAATATACGTCTGACAGGAAAACAGAAATTGTTACTCTCAAGGTACTCATGCCTCTCTAATAAACACTTCACTTACGTAATATATTGTGGTGCTATAATTAATGGTTTGGGAAGATTTAAATTGTGGATGTACTTTGTAAAATAGAATGTAAGCAATGATGAGGAACCCGGTATCAACAAAATTAATAACAAAAGAGTGAATAGCTATTTCCAAAAAGGTGACTTCTGTAATGCCTTAAACAATTCATTGCTAACCCGAGCTTACATGAGAAGAAATACAAAGTAAAACTTGAAAATCTATCCTTAAACGGCACACAGATCGAAGCAGGCAATATCTGTCGCATTCAAAGGGTTATTAATAAAATGACACTGGGCATAGCGTCATTGTTGTCTGTCCATATAACATTAGAGCAAACCGATTATACAAGTAATCCCAAGACAGAGCGTCAGTTCATTGTGAGTTCACTTAATATACAGATTTATTGAGTTTAATTGCTGTCAATTTCATATGGATCTTTCATTGGCTTCAATAGCAGCCATATATATATAAAGGGCCATGAATCAAGTCTCGGGTTCGAGCCCCGCTCTGGCCACATGTGAGACAAGCAAAGTTCTGCTTGCGGGTGTGCCAGGTGGTTTTTCTCGGGGTTCTCCCGTTTTCGCCCACCTACTGATTGGCCCGTCTCATATGAGCTGAAATAATCTTGAAAGGGACGTAAAACTGAATAAAAAAATGAATCAAGTCTCAGAGTCATGTGATAACTATGATCTCACAATCAGCATAAAAAGACACCAACCAGCACCTGGAAACTCGTATAATGAACAACCATCACTGTGAATGGACAAAAACTGAAAGCTGTTACCTGGGAAGCACCCTCTCCAGAGCAGTGCACATTGATGATGATGTCACTGTCAGAATTGCAAAAGCCAGTGTGGGAGCGAAATGGAATCAAGCTTGTCACCAAGCTGAAAGTCTACAATGCTGTGGTACTGACAACCCTCTTGTATGCATATGAGACCTGGGCGGCAGTATATCAAAGTCATGTAAAGACTTAAGCTGTTTGAGAAAGCTGTTAAAATCAAGTGGCAAGACAAGGTTCCAGACACAGAGGCCCTGAAAAAAGCAGGGATGCAAAGCATGCATACAGTCTTAACGCTAGCAAATCTAAGATGGACTGGCCATGTTATAAGAATGCCTGATGAAAGACTTCCAAAAATAGGTTAACAGTAGGCAATGATCAGGAAATGGCGCTACCAGAAAGAAATTACCACTCGGAAAAAAATATAACAATCAGGTACATGTACATGTACGTATACTAAGAAAACATATCGTAAGCCGAGTGAGCAGCAATCTTCAAATAGGCGGCCACTCAATTACACAAACTTAACTAAAATATGCAAACATACATATGGTGCAAACAGCACAAAAATTCAACGTCTAGACATAAAACAATTAGATACTTTACAGATTATCGCCTTGCATCTATCAGTAATATAAAATTATTGGGGACTTTAACTAGTTTTACATGCGCCTAACCCCACCCTCTGCTACTGCAGTGGTACACAACATTGAATAAGATGTTCGGTCCTCGTGGTGAGTTTTTTTTTATTGAGAATTACAGGAGGGAAAGCGCTATCAAGGTAGCCAGAAGAAACCCTACAAAGACACCCTCAAAGCCTTTCTGGCGGATTTCGACAAACCTAAAGGGTCTTGGGAACGGAATGTCAAAGAATGGTATTGCTGTTATTTCATCCTGTAAAAATCAATTTCGAGAAAGTGTTAAATTAAATACATAAATTCATTTTACAGGTTATCTGCTTATAAATCCTTATGATCTCTAAAGAATTGTAGGCGGCCCCCGTGGCCGAGTGGTTAAGGTCGCTGACTTCAGTGCTCTTGATCATTCGATCATCTCACCGATGTGGGTTCGCGCCTCGCACGGGGCACGAATTCATATGTGAGACAAGCCATGTTCTGCTTGCGGATGTGTCAGGTGGTTTTTCCCCGGGTACTCCGGTTTTCGCCCCACCTACCGATTGATTCGTCTCGATATGAGTGAAAAAGCTTGAAAAGGACTTAAAACTGAATCCGAAAAAAAAAAAAAAAAAAAAGAATTGTTGTAAATGTTAAAGGAATTATTTTCGTCTCATTCATTTGGGTAGGGTAGGGTAGATTAGGGTAGGGAACGGACTGCACAGGAGCGATCAAAGAGGCGAGGTTTCATCAACAAAGGAGCAGCTCTCTATCAAGAAAAGAAAACCGTTGAAGCTGAAAGAAAACGCAGTGAACGCAAAGCCAATTCCAATTAGCCACCAACAGATTCCTTGACATTGACTAGCTCTTTATGCAACCGACAGTTTAGAGCTTGAATTGGCCTAGTCAACCACCAAAGAAGTCACCAACACACATGAACCTTATTCAAGTAATAACAATTAATGAATGACAATTAATGAATGACAAACCGCTCAGGTCTGAGTCTGCCCAGGAAAAGTGGTTCAAGTCAAACCACCCATACTCGTATAAGCCTTCTTGGTTTAGTTACGTGGTATATTTGAAGCACTTTCGGGATGTCATAACGTCATAATTTGGGGTAAAAGTTCCATATAATGGAGGCAACGTCCCGACATGACCATAGCTGTTGACTGGGATGGTAAGAATCAATAAAAATGAAATTTGCAAAGCGGTTTCTGGTAATGGACCATTTGAGTCTTACGAATATGAAAATTTGTAACTAAGAAATGATGCATAGATTGAAAAAAAAAAAAAAAAAAAAAAAAAAAAAAAAAAAACCACGTCCCAGATGGGATTCGAACCCCCGACCGCCGGGGTAGAAATCCAATGATTCCAATGTACAATCTCTGACATACTGCGTCAGGGAGTCGACTCTTTGGCTCAGTGGTTAGAGCATTGGATTTCTAACCTGGCGGTCCGGGTACGAATCCCATCTGGGACGTGGGATTTTTTTCAAACTATGCACCATTTCTTAGTTACGAATTTTCATATTCGTAAGAAGGCTCGTCGAAAATGGACCATTTGAGTCATTTAGTCATTATAATGGCATTCTCGTAATCATAAATGATTACTTCCTCGAAATGGGGTGCGTTATGTCCCATTGCACCACTCATTCATTCGAGATCACATGATGCGTAGCTTCTATAAATAGCACAGCTATTCGATACAATGTATCATATTAGTACAATCTCTGACATACTGTGTCAGGGAGTCGACTCTTTGGCTCAGTAATTAGAGCATTGGATTTCTAACCTGGCGGTCCGGGTTCAAATCCCATCTGGGACGTGGGATTTTTATTTTCAATTTTTCAAACTATGCATCACTTCTTAGTTACGAATTTTCATATTCGTAAAACCTTGTAAACCCCGTTTCCACTATATACAAATGGATGTATGGGGGTTCACATGTACAGATCAGATTTTTGTTCATGAAGACTGCCTATATATGAAAATTCAAGATCATAGAATGCACCATTAGCAAGTTCCTAAAGACTTAAGATACACGACAAGCGCAAAGTAATACGCCTTTCCATCTTGTTTTTCAAATTTAGGTGTATACATCTACTATGTAATCTGGATAGGAGTAAATCTGTAAAAAAGTTTCACTTGGTACTATACATTTTTTCTGTATGAAAGTACAAAAGAACTTTATTCGCCAAAGCTATAATACATTAAGCTTTAATGCCATATCCGGTGCTTTCGGTCTTGTGAACTCGCAAGGCGGCCTTCAATTTAGCCTAATAGTTATAGTGTCCAAATTGTAAAACACACTTATTCGAAAGTAATTGAATTCTATAGACTAGAACAATTGGCATTATTGAAATCGATTGTAATTGAATGCTAAATGTACTATAGTATATTTGCTTACAGTTGAAATACTACGGCTTCGAAAAAATACGGTCAATTATGATAATACATGTAAATGTATCAATGTTGTTTGTGAGTCCGGTACATGTGTACATGTGCACGATCCCGTTTTAATGTCGTTTCAGCTTGAACGTGACACAATGTTCCTATGAAAAATGAAAATAAAACAAAATTTGTAATATTGGTCGGGTTCAGGGTGCATCTTCTACCTGAGCACACGCTTCATTATACTTTGCAATTGCTGTAAATGAATTACATTGCGTCCCTTGATGTGTCATAAGAAGATTTTGGTTGCCATGGGAACAAGAGTTCGTCATGATACCGATGTTCGGGTGTATTTGGCGAGTGTTTTTAAAGCATGAGCCACTAAATTGCCACGTGTATTTTACATTTTTAAGACGTTCTACCTCTATAAAATAGATTGTTTATACCCATAAAGATATAAAATAATGTACTATGCGATTCTTAGATAATTTGGCATCTTTCTATAAATCAGTTATACGTTGGACAAGTAAAACACTGTCGTCAAAAAGGTTTGTTTTATATCTTATTGATCATGCCTGGTAAAACGCACTGAATCGTTCAAAAGATATACGTGCAGCATCATACCGATGTTCGGGTGCATTTGCCGAGTGTTTTTAAAGCATAGCAGGGCCACTAAAGTGCCACGTGTATTTCGTATTTTCAAGACACTCTACCACTTCAAAAAAGATTGTTTCTACCCACAAAGATATAAAATAATGTACTATGCCATTCTTAGATAATTTGGCATCTTTCTACATGTATAAATCAATTATACGTTGGACAAGTAAAATATATTTGAGCCTGTGCGTGAGAAAACCAACAATTTGCATAGGCGAAAACAAAGACGCAGATCAGCTTCGCGGTAACCGCGAAGCTGATCAGCGCCTTTGTTTTCGCTACTCATATAGTACAATTTCTCTTCTTCTTAAATCCGAAATTTCAAGCTTCTAGCTCTTTTCTGAGCTTGTACAGGCCGGTTTGTGTCGGACCTGGTCGGAAACCCCGAAGACCGGTTTTCTCGCGTCGAGGCTCATTTATTTACGAAAAACTAGCACCAAAGATCTCAAATCGTGACTAAACTTCAATGACATTTTCGGTGCATGGGGCCTTGTGTCCCCTCTACCCGACCTTCACTCTTTACGTCATAGCGCAGACAGTATCAGTTGTTAAAACTGTCAGGTCTAGAAGCACAAATTCCTTCAAAGGGTAATTGCGTTCTGCAACAATCGTCTTTGTTGAACTTATTGTAACCAAATACTGAATACACTATTGAAGTTCCACTTAAAAGTTGTTTTTCTCATAGTTGAATAATATTTCGATAATTGTGATTACCTGATAATAATTACTCATCAAACAATTTGTAATGTGAGTCGGGTAAATGCGAACGAAATGAATTGATCATTTGGTAGAAAAAGTTCGCTTTTATGACCTAAGAAGGTCTTCTGCAAACCGATATCTAGATAGAATACGGCTAGCATTTCCGTAGTGAAGTCTGATCAGATCTTTCTCTTTGTATCATTGCCCGATTGTCTGTATATTTTCACACCTCAGTGTTTGGGTGGTACTTTTGTTCTGATTGCAACAGTTCCTGTTCATTGCCTTCTTTTAACTTTTCAGTACCGGCCATGTGATGTTTTGTGTAAGTGTATCCCCGTACATCATCCATTGTGCAGATTATATTTTCCTTTTGGTCCTTTGAGATAAGCGAGGGTATTCTGAGAAATCAGAAAATTATTATCGGCTTAGATTCATTTTCTAACCAACGTTTTATATATATTTGGCCCCTTTTTGATTATAATAGTCTTTATTTTGACTATGCAAAATACAGTAATCTTAGGGTCACTGAAGAGGCTTAAGTAGCCGAAACCGCGGTATGGCCCATTCCCTTTCTCATTTACATGCTCACTGCTCTTAAAGGATTTGTTTTATCCCCATTCACTACACTAAACGATACAAATATTTGCAACAAACCAAAAGCAAAATTTTCATTACATATCACAATGAGAAATCATTGAGTGTGTGGCCACCTATTGGAAAATGGCTGCTGGACTTACGAAAAGTGCCTGTTTTTTCCAACTCGGTATTTGGAGTAAGAATTTCTTTCTGGTTTGTCCTATTTTCTGATCATTGCCTACTTTTACCTTTTTATCATTGCACCCTGCAAGGTTGTTTAGATCTGGATAAAATAGCCTTCAGAAATATCTTATTAAACGTTGCCACGATGACTCTTACATTGACGTACACATATTTTAAGTATATATACGTTACTGTACCAATGATAGGAATTTGCAAAATGAGCAATGGTGAACAGTTTAGGCCTGCGATAGGCTAATGGAGTAATAGAGCTTGCTAAAGTTGCCGACTTTCCAGGTGCATTGGGTCTTGTGAACTTTCAAGGCGATCTACAACAAAAACCTCATATCACAGACACTTTATATTGTTCATATTGTCAAATTGGAGAATATGGTTATTACTTTCTAGAACAGCTGACAATAGTGACCAATTTTGTAACAAAATACTGATTGCGATGACGTGAAAGTCTACTCAAATTACCTTGTTTTTCAAATACATGTAGTTGAACAATTGGGTTCGAAAAGTGTGATCGACTATATTTTTTTTTTTTGGTACACACGCACGATCAAACTGACTGTACCATTAAGAACCAAGAACCATTCTTGGTTCTTACCAAGAACCATTCTTGGTTCTTAATGAGTCTAATGAGGTTCAACAAACAAAAATGTACGGAGGTCGGTCGACCACAAATATTGTAAGCTAACCCTGTGGACATAGTCAATATTACACACGAATAGAAGATACAATGTGGGTGAATGACCAGGTTGTTTGCCTTTACGGAAATGTTTTCCAAACACGTAAAATGACATCCCTTGTTTCGGTTCGACAAACAGGCGCTTTATCATTTTAAATGTTATAGAATTACATTCAATTTGAAAGTTTCACACACATTGGGTTATTGCACTTACTTAGAACGGTGTTACAGAAAGAGAAGAAAGGTATGTACCTCCGTTACAATATTAAGACCACACGAAATGCAAACCTACTATAAACAATAGTAACAAGCATGCTAAAAACTGAAGGCAGGAAGTGTTAAATGAAACATAACCTATCATACTAGAAATCTGAAAACACCACAGATGTCCGGTCAACAGTCGAAAGAAACAAAGTCATGTCCCTCGCATTGGAATCAGATGCCGTGATTTATGATTTATATTTCTCTCCTTTGAAATGAGTTGGTGCTACCCGTATGGCTACCTTATTCGGAAAACTTCTCATCACTTTTTTATTCGAAGTGTAACGATTTCTGCGACGTTTTCGCTGGTCTCTCCTCCCCCCCCTCTCTCTCTCTCTCTCTCTCTCTCTCTCTCTCTCTCTCTCTCTCTCTCTCTCTCTCTCTCTCTCTCTCTCTCTCTCTCTGTGATGGGATTTGCCTTCAATTGTTACTTTCCAGTACAATAAACTAGTCCGTGATGAAGTGCCGTCCCACTCTCCTAGAGCTGTCCCAATTGGCCTGTTCGCCAAGTACATGTACTTGCCGTATTGTACTGAGCGCCAGGCACGCGGTAGCATCTGGTACCATTTTAACGCCTATGGAATGGTGCATCCCGGGTTCGAAATCGCGACCTTCTACCGAACACGAAGCGAACGCTCTACCACTTGAGCCAACGGGACCGGTAAAACTCAAACCGCTTCTTGTATAATGATTGGCTCAAAAGTGGTGCTGCCAGAGAATACATGTAATTTAGTTCTCTCATAAGGACAAATCTTGTGCTAACCGGATCCCTTAAAGTGGTCACTGAGAATATGATGTGTTGGTAAAACCATTCTTATTTTTTTTAATAAAACGCACCCACCATCCTTCATTTATAAGCGAATAAAAAGTGAATTGTGTATAAATATTGCTTCGATGCTGGTGGCAACAATTGTTGAACTATTGCAAGGCTAACTAAAAATAGTTCAGTTGAACATGAATTTATTTATGTAAATTCTAATTATATTTCATATGAATGAACCTCTATGAATTTTATATCTGTGAGCCGTTCATTCCAAGGATATATGCTGAATATACATGTAGTGGCACACCTTTTTCATCTATTCCGATTCGGGTCTTCCTGACTTTGGCTTATATGAGCTGTTGCATGAGAAAACATACAGTCTGCATAGGCGAAAATAAAGACACAGATCAGCCTCGCGGTAACCGCGAAGCTGATCAGCGCCTTTGTTTTCGCTACACGGATAGAACACTTGCTCTTCTTTTCTTAAATCCGAAATTTCAAGCGTCTAGCTGTTTATGTGACTGTACGTTCCACTTTACTAGACAGTGGCTATTTCGCCGTCCCCGTGGCAAATCGCAGTCCCAACAAGTGCTTGCCGTATTGTACCGTATGGTACCGTCTGAGCGCCAGGCACGGTAGCACCTGGTATCATTTTAACGCCTCTGGAATGGTGCATCCCGGGATCGAAACAGATCACGAAGCGAACGCTTCACCAATTGAGCCAACGGGACTGGTAAAAGTGGTGCTGCAAGAGAAAATATCATGAAAATATAGTCAGAAATACCGGTAGTTCTCTCATCAGGATGAATCTTGTGCTAATCGGATACCTTAAAGTGGTCACTGAGAATATGATGTGTTGGTAAAACCATTCTTATTTTTTAACAAAACGCACCCACTGTCCTTCCTAAAGTGAATAAAAAAGTGACTTTATACAAATATTGCTTCGATGCTGGTGGCAACAATTGTTGAACTATTGCAAGGCTAACTAAAATAGTTCAGTTGAACATGAATTAATTTATTTAAATTCTAATTATATTTTATATGAATGAAACTCTATGAATTTTATATTTGTGAGCCGTTCAGTTCAAGGATATATGCTGAATATAGTGACACACCTTTTTAATTCATTCAAACTCGGGCCTTCCTGACTTTGGTTGATATGGTATTAAGCACATGCGCATACTTTTAGAATGGTCGTATAAGGATTGGCATAACGTCTACTTCTTCGAGGGATTGTTTTTTTTTCACCCCTTTTAAGCAATGACTTTCCATGACTAAAGATATCAAACACTACCAAGCAAATAACAGTTTAGCAATCCAGGTGAAACATCTCTTAAAAAAGGTACAAATAGGCAATCATCAGGAAATGGCGCAATCAGAAAGAAACGCCCACTCCATAATCCGAGGGGTGGGAAAAAACTAAAATGACACTTAGGTACATATACCAAGAAAACATATCGTAAACCGAGTGAGCAGCCATTCCCCAATAGACGGCGACTCAGTTACCCGAACTGAACTAAAAATATGAAAACGTACATAAGGCTCAAACAGCACAAAAATCGACTCCAAAACGCAAAACAATAAGAACCAAAAGAGAAGTATCGCATTGGAACGATCGGTAATAAAATAACTAGGGGGCTTAAACCTATTTTAACTTAACCGATTTTAACCGATCTTAATTAACTAGTTGTCATAAAGGTGGAATTGACTTTTCCTGCCCAATTGGCAATATTTATATTAACCTTGAAATGTACAGTATTTCATCAGTATCTTTGATTGGCCACAGTAAGATGGAAATGACAGATGTTGATTTCTTTTTCAAATATTTCATGTGTTGTTTGAAGATAATGAAATGGACCAAGATAATTGTTTGACAGCTTTTGATTTCCTCAAAGAAATGAACACATTTTAATTGCACCTGCATGACTGTTGTAGCCTGTCAATTTATCCTCTTTGGCAAATGACTTTGAGATCATCTGTTTGCGTGTGTAACGAAACTAGTCCATCTGTTTCATGTGTTGTTGATTTCACGTTTACGTCCCAATCAGTCTTCAAGGGACTAATCCGTTTTCAATTACCAAGTTTTCTTGGACCGTTGGTTATTTGTTTCAGTGTCTATTTAAACTAAGATGTCTCTGTCGCCCATCCCTTACAAGATCTTTTAAATTATATATGAACCTTATGTCATTAAAGTGTACCATCACCCAAAATAGAAATCATGAATGAGTTATATTTCATTCATGCAAAGTATGCAAACATATTAAATGAATTATGATATAGACCTCCACTTCAAGGATTTTCATTGAAATTAATTCAAATTATCAATGCTTTCTAAATCAATGCAAAAATGATGTATGTCATTTTACACACCTGTATCGCGGGAAAGTCCTATTTTGGAGAAAGCAAAAATGAAACAGTTCTTCTGTTGAGTCATCACAAAAGTTATCGGCGCCATTGGTGCAATTCTACATCAATGCACGTGCTCTACTTGTACCTTTCTATATACTTTCTACATTTACCATTTTTTTAGTTGTACTTGATCGGATGTGTCGAAAACCTTTTGTTTCGCCAACTCACTTCTTCTCTACTTTTTGTTTATTTTTTATTTATATCATATTTTACCTGTTGCCCTTTAGGTTCTATTTATGGACGCACATTTGCCGTCATAATTATATTAATATCTAAAATTGGTCCTTTTTTGTACAAAGCATTTTGTGACTTCATGTAATACATATTTTCTCATCAGGTATGACTTAAAGATATCAGCTCAGCACATTTGTTTGGGATTGGTATCGTACTCAGTTGCATAATTAAACGTTTGCATTTTGTTTAAGGGTCAACCATCAGTCGTCGGCTGTTAACTATCCTCATGAGCATGCGTATCAGATACAAGTTTCAGCGCTAAAGCCTTGCGAGTTGTTTTCAGGCATTGCGGTAAGCATCAAAATGTGTTCTTGACTGTCAGGAGGATTTTGATCAGACCGTGTGCACCACAAAGATTATAAGAATCTTACACGTGTGTCAGGGATTGATAGACAAAAATCTGACCTAAGGGTCATCACTTTGGTATCATGAGGCTCGCCGAGTGATGCCAAACCGTGACGCGAGAGACGGATTTGTATATCTGCACCTTACACGCATGATTAATTATTTCGTGCAAGCCTAAATGCGGCAAAGCTTGTTTACATTGAAAAACACTGCAATTGGGTCATACATTTTGAAACAATGTTTCTGACGTCGTTCTGACGTGTGTGCATAACGACGGAGTTTCGTGCCAATGTTAAAAAGGAACACGTTAACGCAGGGCCAGACAATCAGATGTAGATAAGAATTTCTAACCTTGGCCAAAACCTTGGATATACTAATATTTTCTCGTCAGGTGTGCAGGAATAGGTCATATAAGATACCACTGCAAAGCCAGACAAAGAAACAAATGAGTAATACTTCGGTGCGTGGTACTAGTTGGCACTAGTGGTTCAATGATGATTTTGGTTTGAAAACTACTCAAGCAACACTAAAATGTTGACGTCAACCTTTTTTCGACTATCTGGTTGGACAATAGTAGAGGTCAATCCAGTCGTATCGATTAACCAAATCTGAAAACAATTTATTTTATAAGTAACATCTAAAGAGAGAAAACAATAATATTTTCACTATGATTCTATAAGATTGTTATTCATTTGTTATTATAAATGGTCACAGGTCAGACGTGTTGACAATCATTTCGTATTTTTGTGACTATGCTAGTTGTTTATCATTGGTTACTTGTAGATTAATGCTGCCGGAGCTTCTTGTCTGTTGCTTGGCCCATCGGGATTCAACTGGTGTTTTTCATTTGCTCCGGAGTTAGTAAGTTGTTTGGCGCACAGAGATCTCCATCGTCGGGCAGCTTACTCAATCTACGAGTCCTCGTTTTTGATTCATCATGGTGGTTATCATGATTTATTTGTTTGTCCTTGATGATTCATGGACTAGTTAGTGATTCACCACGAGGACACAATAACTAACTAAATGTTGTGAACCACTGCAGAAGCTGAGGATGAGGTTAGGTACCCGTAACTCGATTTAAGCTCGCCAGTAATTTTATGTTTACTGATCGTTTCAAGGCGATACTTCTGTGGTAGTTCTTATTGTTTTATTTCTTGGTGTTAACACTTTTTGTGCTGTTAGCGCCGTACATGTATGTATGTTTTCAGATAGTTTAGTTTCGTTATGTAACTGAGTGGCCACCTATTGGGAAAATAGCTGCTCATTCGGCTTACGGTATGGTTTCATGGTATAAGTGCCTGATTGTTAATCTAGTTTTTTTCCCACCTCGGTTTTTCGAGAGGGATTTTCTTAAAAATTTCTGATTGCGCCTTTTCCTGATCGTTGCCTCCTTGTACCTTTTTGTGTCTGTGAAGACAATGTTGATATTAATCAGAGTGTACATGTAGGCGGGACATATCCCGGGTTTGGCTACTGGCGCGTAAGTCATCAGGAAAACATGTCCATGTAGGGTATACCCCCTTATACCTCACTTTTATATAGTAAAACTGGGGTATGCATGCGGTTCTAACGTGTACCCACAATCTATGTTTTGAGCAAAAATAAGAAAAATATCAAACTTTTTCAGCTGAAAAGCTTCAATTTTTAAACCTCAAAAAATCTCTGTTGCATGGGCAAGTTTTCACAATGAATGACCCTTTTAAACTGTGGAAGATGTTAAAGTTAGCAATGATGAGGAATTGTTGCAATACGAACACAGCTAGCAATCCTTGAGGACTGAAAAAATAAAAACGTTGAATTCGGAGTGACTGCATTTAATTAATATTCATCCGGTGACAGTATATTGGGCTCTGGGCCAGACATTAAACCAAGTGTAGAAGAATGTATCTAAATTAACTGATCATGATTGCTGATTCTAAGAATACCTTCATTGACAACAAATGACAAAAATGTAAGTACAAGTAGTGTCGTTAACGAAATTATATAGTCGTGAAAAATCTAGTTAAGCGGAATGAAGCCAAGTTTGTTTACCTATGCTTAATTCTTCATCAAATATTGACATACTATTGCGACGTAGTATCGTAAGGATTGTTGTTGATTTACTTAAATTTACGATTTTATTAATGATCAAGGTCATGCTTATCTCCTTGAAAGGACTTGCAATACACATCACATTGACATACCAAATTTTCAACCGATCCCACAGCCAAACATAGAACCATACACGTCTTGAGCTTTTCTGTTACATAGTTTTGAGTATTTGTGAGCATGCTGGCCATGATGAGCATTCGACACAGACTTTTTCGCATAAAATTTTGTTTTTTATATTCAAATGACCTTGAGTCTAGGTCAAGAAATGACCTTGACCATAATAAATTACATACCTTCATTGATCTATTAGTTGTTTGCATCCAGCAACTTTCAAGTCTCTGGCTGCAACAGTTTCTAAAATATCCATTGTTTTCACCTTTTCCCATGTATAAGCCTCTGTTTCCGGGGGGCCAAAATTGACCTTGCCGTAAAATAGGTCAAGGTCATCGCAGAGTCGTCAGTTGAACAAATTATGCTGGGCTGGGGTCCCCAATGCTACATACCAAATTTCGAGTTAACCCGCCCACTGGTTCTCGAGAAGAAGAATTTTGAAGGGTTTTTACCAAAAATATGCGTCACGTGGCGGCCATCTTGGTCAAGTGACGAATATATCGCAAACAAAATTTCAATGCCACTACCCAAGAAGGCTCCAAATAAAATGGCCACGCGATTTCTTAGAAAACCATAATTTATTTTGATATTTAAATGACCTTGGGTCAAGGTTCAGGAGGTCACTTTGACCGTAATTATCTACATTTCTCCATTTTCCCCATTACTTGTCGTCAAGGTCATCCCAGATTCATCATTTTAACAAACTACGATGGGCTGGATAATGCTATCTATCAAGCTTCGTGGAAATCGGCCCACCGGTTCTGGAGAAGAAGAATTTTGAAGGGATTTTACCATATATGGGCGTGGCGGGCATCTTGGTCATGTGACCAAGATATCGCAAACACAATTTCAATGCCACTATACAAAGGGGCTCCACATAAAATTTCACCTTGATCAGCAAAGCGATTTCTGAGAAAACCATAATCTTAATTTTGCTATTAAAATGACCTTGGATCAAGGTCAAGAAATAGATCAAGTTCAAGAAATGACCCTGGCCTTAATTAATTACATACCTCCACTGACTCCAAAAGTTATCTGCATCTGGCAACTTTCAAGTCTAAGGCTGCAACGGTTTCCAAAATATCCATTGTTTTCACCTTTTCCCATGTAAAAGCCCTTGTTTCCAAAATTGACGTTGCCGTAAAATAAGTCAGGGTCATCCCAGCGTCATCATTTGAACAAATTATGATGGGCTGGAGTCCCCGATGCTACAAAACAAGTTTCGTGGAAATCGGCCTACTGTTGAAAGGTTTTTGCCATATATGGGCATGGCGGCCATATTGGTCATGTGACCAAAATACCGCAAACAAAATTTAGATGCCACTAACAAAGGAGGCTCCACATAAAATTTCAACTTGATCGGGCAAGCGGATTTAGAGAAGAAGATCTTTGAAATTGTTGACGGACGGACGGACGACGGATGCACGCCAGAGCATGGCCATCATATAAGCTCACCTTGTGAGCCTTCGGCTCAGGTGAGCTAAAAAGTGCTGGATATTAACAATGTTGTATAGGTAAAATTGGTTTTGAAATTATTTATTGTCATTGCTAAAGAACTACACCCAATGTATGAGTATGATTTCGTAATAGTGCATTCGACATTTTCGAAGGTGTGCCACTAAAAGTTATTTATATTTATTCGTTGTACAGTGCGCAACACGTCACTGGTATAGTATTTATTCAACGAAAAAATACAACAGTTACCATATTCCAATATATTGACAAACTCGAAGTACTGAAGGTATGAGACTCTGATATTATGTAAAACATACAGGACATAAACGAATTCAAACGAGTAAAAAAGTGACAGCTCAAAAATAGAAAAAATAAGTATCTAAATACTGGAAGTTACGTTTTGAACGGTGGAATCAGACATTCAAAGCAAAATAACACTTGGTTCGACTGAATAAACATTCAAAGAAAGATGCCGGACTTTATTGAATTTGACTATACGAGTATACGTTTGGCGTCTCCTTCTGGAACAACAGCGCTTGCGGAAGGCTCAGAAGTGTTTAGAACTGTTATGGAAGACTTTGTGGAAGACAACGACAGTAGACACTCTAACGACAATACAGAGAACATAAACATAAGGTCCAGGTTGCCTAGAAGATGTGATAATCGAAAAGCGTGTGTGTATAAGAACGTTCGACAAATGGGATCAAGGACTAGTCATACGGTTCATTGGGCGGATGAAGTCAGAGACGGACAGTTAACTAGGGTGTGCCGAGTGGACTACGATTCACCACCATCGACGTGTTCAAATCCAGCTGATATCAAAGAGACATGTACCATGAAATCTATTCTGAAATACAGACCAGAAAGAGCGAATTGTGTTATAATCGTTGGGGATTGAAATGGACGATACCATTATATCACTGTGGGCCAACAGCAATATTATTTGTGCAATAATTTGTATACCCGTACGTGCCATATTGCCATATAGGCATCAAAACAAAGTGTTTGCCAGAGATACAGATGCGAACAATTTTTGAGACTTGAATGTCACGTTTGGCA
Source organism: Rugalucina vietnamica (assembly GCA_964017185.1). NCBI lineage: Eukaryota > Metazoa > Mollusca > Bivalvia > Lucinida > Lucinidae > Rugalucina > Rugalucina vietnamica. The sequence goes on from OZ024873.1 coordinate 49,375,442, forward strand.
AAGTTAATGATGTTTCAATGTTTTCAATCAGTATTTACCATGTTTACTATTATTGTCCATACATGTACATCAAAGAAGCAGCTAAACCTTTGAAATTAGCTGACTAGCGGCATTTTGGAAATAAAACAATATTTCATATTTTGTTTATCGGTCATGTATACTAGCGAATATTTAATAATTACTTGCCAGCTATATATTGTTACTTGCTGCGACCGGCATTCATTTACATGCTCTTCCCAGCAGGCACACGACGTCATAATGACGTCAGATTGACGTCGATGCGCCGTCATAACGTCGCATCGACGTTGATATGACGTCATTATGACGTCAAGTGCCCGCTGGGTTCTTAATCGCAGACCGGCTGTAAATTGACCGCTCCAATCAAGCTCGTACGTGTACAGTATATAACAAAAAAGAATCGTGGACCAGGACATTCATGCAATAAAATTTAAAGTCCCAACACTAACAGTGTCGGGAAACTAAGTCCATGTATGCTATCATTTGTGTATACGTCATGCGACAGAGCGCGCGTTCGTACTGCACATAATTTCGGAAATCGCGCGTTGCTATTTTCATATTAAAGAAAAATGTTTTACATATAATATTATCCTATCATATGCGGCATATTATTATCACTAATTAGCAATATTTTCTTTCTTTGAAACAATTGTCAAAATTTAAAACACTTCGGAACTTTAAAGTTTCCGAAGTGTTTTCAGAGACCAGATGATGAACTATGAAAGTTTTTACAGTTATACGACCAAAATGTGTGCTGCATATGATAGGATATTTAAAATGTTTCACAAATAAGTTACGCAAACGGCACCACAAATTTTCTGAACTTAGGTTTCGTCCGATCTGTTAAAATTCTCTGTGACGTCACCGTTATGTGTGCAAATGATAGCTTACACGGAGTTTGTTTCCCGACAGTGACTAAACGAGAAGGAAAAAAAAAACAGGTACATCACAAATAAGAATTAAAACAGATCCTTTTTAAATATTTTCCCGACAACACGCTTGAAATGCAAAATGACTAGCTATTTCCCAATTAGGTAGCCATCCGGGTAATCTCAACCAATAAATAAACCAAAATAAAAAAAAATAAACGTTGTGCTCTACTGACTAACAAGTGTTTCACAAAATTTTGATGCAATTGAATTAGATTACAAACATATTTTGTAACGAAGAAGCACCTGTGTCCCTTTACCTGTGTCCAAAGGTACATGTAGGGGGTCTACCACTAAGCCTAGGGTGCAATATCTGGTAGTTAATGAATAAGCTGAGGCTCACTGTTCGTATGTGATCGCTGTTTGTAGGGCAAGGGACAAGCGGCTTACGATATGTTTTCTAAGTAGAAGTACCTAATTGTCAATTTTGTTTTTTCCACCTCGGTTTTTGGAATGGGAATTTCTTTCTGATTGCGCCTGTTCATGATCATTGCCTTCGTGTTCCTTTTTTGTCTGTATTCTTTCTCATAGTGTGGTCTATATCTGATAACCGATTTTCTGAAGGCCACAACGCTTTATATTACAACGCAAGGTCATTATATATAAAGACTAGATGGCAATGATCAAGAATGCCTGGTGATAAAGAATCGGAATTGGCTTGTTTGTTTGTTTTGTGGTTTAACGCCGCAGTCAACAATGATTATTCATGTCGGGACGGACCCTGGTATAAACCAGCAATATGTAGTGTTAATTTGTCTTGCTCAATGACACATGTTCAAATCGAAAATCTAACGATCCGGGGTCTACGCCCTAACGCGACAAAATAATAGTTGATAAAATATCTACATTTACATGTAGATAAAATATAGTTTAAAGTGTTTTCTAAGTAAAATATTTCTACCAGCCACAAACTATGTAAGTAAAAATCTAGGTGCAACTCACCACAGCAGTTTCTTCTACCGACAATGAATCTGCGCATTTGTCAAAATCAATTTATCAGCATGTAGCTCATACGAAATCGCCACTGCAAAGTATAACATTGCTCATTGGATGCTGATGTTCAGAATTAGTTCACTAAACATGATAGACTCTGATTCTTCCCCGACCGATGTATGTGTGCAAAATAGTCAAAATCAATCCACTGATACAGAAGTTATGGCGCTTGAAAACTAAAGTTTTATAGGCGAATGACCAAAATCTAATCAACTCTTCAGGTTAATAAAAATGACCATGTTTCTTTCTTGGATACTAGTTTGTTGATGAGTTCTTTGATGGCTGACTAGGCAAATTGTAATCCTAAACTGTCGTTTGCAAATAGAGCAATGCCAATGTCAAAGAATCGGATCGCCAAAGCTGTCTGATGGTAAGGAATAAAAACATTTGATGCATCATCGTCATTATATCCTGCTCACATTTGATTATATGTTGTATAGTTTGCATTATATAATGCAACATTTGTATTATATACTATGGAACGCCAAAGCTGTCTGATGGTAAGGATTAAAACATTTGATTCATTATCGTCATTATATCCTGCTCACATTTGATTATATGTTGTATAGTGTGCATTATATAATTTTCATAATATAAAGAACCTGGTCCAAAATATAATGGACTTGTCTCATTACATAAAAAAGTCTTCACAGTATATAATACAAATGTTGCTTTATATAATGCACACTATACAACATAATTATAATCAAATGTGAGCAGGATATAATGACGATGATGAATCAAATGTTTTTATACCTTACCCTCAGACAGGTTTGGCGTTCCATATAAAGGCTCAAAATGCTTTTCGATGTTTGTGCCTTCTATTAGCTTCACAGACTATTTTCTTCATAATGATTTGCTCCGTTCAATGATGATCAGTGCCATTTTGATCAGTTCTGTCTCCAAGACTATTACACTATTTATGTGTTGAATTCCTTCAGTGAGTCTTTGGGACCGCTTTGGAGTGTTTATTCTGGCTACCTTGAGGGCGTTTTCCCTCGTGTTGTTCTCCGTAGAAAGTTTTTATTTAAAAGTCGCTCATCAGACATTCATGACGAAAACTTGCCGATGCAATAAACAGAGATATTTAACTTCAAAAATTGAAAAATTTTCAGCTGAAAATTTTTGATATTTTTCTTATTTTTGCTCCAAACAAAGATTGTGGGTACACGTTAGAACCGCCTCGCCAAGGCAGTTCTAACGAGTACCCACAATCTATGTTTTGGAGCAAAAATAAGAAAAATAAGTATACCCCTGCATAAACGTGAGATTCAAAGAAAGGGGTATACATTTCACGGACAAGTTTTCCTGATGCTTATAGAATGGCTAGGCAATCTAAGCTGTGTTAGCCTTAAATAATTTACATGCTTTGAATCCCTGCCTTCTGCAGAACCTCGGCATAACAGTTCTCAAACAGCTTAAGAGGATTTGATTATTGTGTAAGGGTCTGTAGCACAGGGTTGAGGGTTGGCAGTACCCGAGACAATGAGCTTTCCAGTTGGTGTCTATATTAACATTTCGCTCTCAGAGATTTTCACGGTGTCTTCCAAATGTCACTCTTTTTTTTTTTTTCCTACTAGCAGTAATCTCATTATTAGAAAGGGTGCTTGATGGTTCAAATCGACAAAAAAGAAGTGGCGCGGACGCCTAAGCCATAGGTAGCAATCCACAGTTTTTAGAGCATTTTTCAGTTAATTTAGCTAGATCCGCCAAAATTGATAATACACTGTAGCTCTGTCCAATCTGGTGAACAATCCGATTTCTCCCATAAAATCATTAAATCAAATGTCTTACAACAAAATAACATCATTTAAATCGCCTAGCACTGACTATCACCCTACCTGTATTGGGGATAGTTTCCCCTACCCCCTCTTTCAGACCAGTGAATTTTCGTAAAATATGCCTAAAGTCGGGGCCCCCATGCATGTTCTGTGCAAAAAGACGCCCCATAAATCGCATGCAAATACTTAGAGAATCAACACAGGATCATAATGAGCAGTGCACAAATATGTGCCATCCAGCTACTATTTTCGCTATTTGTGAACAAAGATAGCCCCTGCAAAGTCGACTGAATAATCCCGGTTTTTACCAATCTAAAAATAGAAAATAAGTATTTTTTTCACATGTTTGAGGCATAATTGATCCGATTTGGGGAAAGATGTCGGCAAATTATTGAAAGAGGATAATTTACAGCCCAATTTCATGCCCTACCCCTTAATATTGAAATTTTTGGCTCCATCTCAAAAGTACGAAACTGTGAATGGAACCATAGCAAGCCCCAATGCAAAGTGTCAATACTTGTAAATGAGCCCCAGCATCAGAAAACTAACAATTTGTATATGCGAAAGCAAAGGCGCAGATCAGCTTCATGCAGTAACTGCGCCTTTGCTTTCGCTATATGGGTAGTACAACTTGATTCCTCTTGTACCTATATTTTTTATGTCCACAATTCCAAGCTTCTAGCCTGCTTCTGTGACTGGACAGGCCGGTTTGTGTCGGACCTGGTCGGAAAACTAAATTGTTGTTTTTCTCACGCGAAGGCTCAAATTGCATTTTGCGTCTGTCAAACACGTGCAATCCAACTTGAACATGTTGAACATCCACATCGCAAAATCAGTACGAAATATACAGAGATTTTTAAGTTGTAAAAATGACGTTTTTCAGTAGATTTTTTTTTATACATTTTTCTTATTTTTGCTCAAAACATAGATCGTTGGTACACGTTAGAACTGCCTCGCAAGTACCTACACTCTATGTTTTGGAGCAAAAATAAAAAAAATAGGTTTACCCTTGCATACCCAGTTTTATTATATAAAAGTGGGGGTTAAGGGGGTATTCATCGCGCGGACATGTTTTCCTGATGTTAAAGAGACGGTACACCAAGCTACGTCTTGGAGCATGAATATTGATGAATAGTGGTAGAAGATGTATAAATTCAAGATAAATAGTTTCATTATAAGCCCGTATATTTAATTATTTTTTCTGTAGAAATTTTCTTTTCAGTCAGTAATAATTAATGAGAGATACCCACTGAACGAAAGTTATATACACAAGGTTATGAATGAATGAAACTCGTGACAGCTAATAGCGCCCGTATTTCGCTCGTATTTCGCTATGACGTCAAAACACCAATTTCTTTTCACAGTAATTGTTGGTAATTGCATATGCTAAGTAAAAAAACAACCCCACTTTTTAACACTTTCACTGGAAGTACGATTCAACTAAGTGAACGAGAACATGTGCCAATCTAAAGTAGTTCATTTTATAATCAGAAAACTTTGATGCCCGCGCAGTAGCATCGTTCGCATGCATACATATATTTCATTACTTCGTCTTTCAATATTATCTACGTCCCTTTCAAGATTACTTCAGCTCATATGGGACGGGCCAATCAGTAGGTGGGGCGAAAAAGGGAGAACCTTGAGAAAAACCACGGGGGCCGCCTGATATATTTTTAATATTGTATTGTTTTTTCATTCCTTTCTCGTCCTGTGTATAGGTGGGACCCTTAAAATAATTGCATCAGTTGCTGATCTTTCAATGATTACTTTATATAACCAATGGTCAATTATTTACTGTAAGACATTGGAATTTCCAGACGAAAGTGTATCCCGCCATCGGTACCAAATCATAGTCACATTCGAATCTGTATAGGCCAAACCTTGAATACTTTCATCTAGCAGTCAAATAGATCATATTTAGCTGGCATGTAATTTTCAATCGGCAATCCTTGCAGCCATAGACGAAATTGCTTAAACTTGAAATACACCAAACTATGTACATTGTACAATAGTACCAATGGCCATAAGTATTGTATTTCTATCAATGTACTCCCTGTAGACATATAGGAAAGGCCATAATTCAATGAAAAATATTTCTTTCTCAATCCTTGATATTAAAATTCAATGAAATAGTCAGTATATATTATGCTTGATAGTCTCTTTGGAAAGACATGCATGTATTAATTGAGCCTCATCGTGAGAAAACTGGATTTTTGCCTGTGCGAAAACAAAGACGCAGATCAGCTTCGCAGTAACTGCGAAGCTGATCAGCGTCTTTGTTTTCGTTACACGGATAGTACAATTCCTCTTCTTCTTATATCCAAAATTTCAAGCTTCTAGCCTGCTTCTATTACTGTACAGATCGGTTTGTGTCAGACCTGGTCGGAAACCCCGAAGACCAGTTTTCTCGCGTCGCGGCTCAATTTTCAACTATGCCCTTCGTGAAGATCTTTTCCAATGCCGTGGGAATAAGACGCACAGTTATTGTACTGTACAAATGTACTTCGGGTACCGTAGCAAGTTTAAAGACCAAGTCCCAGACACTGAAATTTCCGAACGGACAGCAATTTAGCCTATATGGCAAAGTGGGATGGGCTTACAATCGTCTGCTATGTTAGCAGGCTGATTCTATTGGTTTTCACTTGTGTGAATATTTTCGTCTGCTAGCCAGGTATTTGAAGGCATGATGTGTAGAACATTTTGATAATGAATGAATATTGTTTTTGCAGTTGATAGATAAATACATAGAAAAGCCATGCAATTAATAGATCTACTTACAATATATGTTTTGAGAAAATTTCACTCAATAATCCAAATTAAGAAAGCTTTTAAATCCAAAGAAACTGGTATTATATTATTCTGCACTCTCAGTCTTAGTTGTGAAAATTCCAAGCATCATACAAATGTATGTATATAATCCTGCATAAATGGCTAGTTTATGTGTTTCCTCTCCGTCGTCGTTGTGGTGCAAACATTAATGTCATGTATGTGTCCCAGATATTGTTACGATAGCGGTATGTAACGGCCTTGTAAACCTTTTTCCCAAGCCGCCTCCGTGGTGCCCTAGGATCTCTTGGGTTTGATATTGATGTGTATTGCCTGTCCACATTCTCGTTCCAATGAAGAACAGCAAGCTGAGATCTCATGTTATATTGCCTGTTACTGAAGCAGATCCTTTTGTCCTGGAAAATGTTCATGACATTGTTGAAGCTTTCAACATAGGAAGAATCTCTGGCTAAAACAAAGTCCTCAGGATGCTTATAGATGACAGATGCTTCAATGACCTTTTCAAGACATTTTTCAGCTTTTGGATTTGTGATGACCATTCTTGAAGGCTCATACTTAGAATCCTCTTTACACCGTGACGAGTCGGGGCAGTCGGAATGTTCATCTCTGTAGTGTTTCACAATGTTTGACAACAAATTTCTCAAACGTTCGGGGTCATTTTGACAGTTTCTCATTGCCCAGTGAATGTGTGTGGCAATGGGTTCAGCTTTATCATATAGTTGGTCAAACCAAGTTTTGCCTTCTTTGTATTTAGGTCCCGAAGATACAACTTTAAGGGCTTTCTTCAGTGATTTTACACCATGCCAACAGTCGTTCTGATTTGTGGTCATTGGACGCGACTTCACTAGCTTGTTTATAGATAAGTTTCTATCATGTGTGTGGACTTTAATGGTCACATCTTTAGAGTCAAAGTTCTCATAGATTTTTTGTGTCCCCTTCAGCTCATGCCGTTGTGAAACAATATCATCAGCCTTGGTTACATGAATGCATTGTAACACTTTATGAGTCTTTTCACCCAATGCCACTACACTGCTGTCTTTGGCATTCTTTCGCCACCCATGTCGTGCATCCGTCATAATGTCAATTCCGTCAAGTTCATCATAACTTCCAATTTCCAGATGTAGTGATTCCTCAAGAGAATTGTTATAAACTGTTTGAAGACTGTCCCCATAACTCTGAAGAAATGTTTTCCTTTTTGACTTTGAAATGACACCAAAACCTGAAGCTTTTGAAAACCTAGTGTAATGCACAGGCAGCATTCCTGAACAAACAAAAGCATGATTTATTCTGTGGTTTACAAGGAATGTGTCATTTGGCAAATAAGGAGATGATGTCCACCTGTATGTATGAGAATCGTGTGTGTTCCCACACTGAAGTGTTACAATAATCACATGTCCCCGATATACAACCTTTTGCTGTTTCAGATTATATCTGCAGTTTCTTCCATGATGTTCTGTCATTTCTGTTAATTTCTGTATAGATGAAACCGTACATACGAACATGTTTTCAATCGAGTCCTTCTTGTTTTTCAGCTTTTTTGATTGTGTAGGAAATGTCTGCGCGTCTTGGTCTGGAACATGGCTTTGAATCCAGAAGTCAAGTGCTGAATCTATTATGTCACAATTGTTAACTGGCTTGTTAAATGTGTTCACCAAACAAGCCCTGATTTTTTGCATTTTAACTGAAATTTCAAGCTTTTTCTGTTCATTTCCAGGAATCTCCATTTTAAAACTAGGGGGCCTAGTCCTGACTGGTCTTCTTTGTTCTTCCATAATTGTCTGTTGTAAAACTAAGTCTACATGTAGCATAAAATAAAATTGTTGATATATCCAGGAACTTTCTACCCACAGTTATTCAGAAAGAATTGTTCAGTTACATTTTCTCTACCAGATCAACACACTTTCAGATGCAAAGGGCGGCCAGTCTGGAAGTGGACCAGGGTTAGGCATTTTACAGTATTCCATTTTCATCTATTTTACAGACTACATATATGCGAAGTTGTGCATATTTTAAATTGTATTCAAAAAATTTAAATAGTCAATTTAAATACAAGTAAGCTTGGTTGGGATATTTTTTACCACCCCTACATATGAATGGGTTAGCTTCATTTTTTTCCCACAAAATTATACTATTGCCCTCAATTAGCAATACCACATGGTGATAATTTGTAAACAAAGAAGTGTTATCAGAAATAGTGTTTATTTTCATGTTTTACATCAATTAATACTTCTATTTGTGCAGAGATATTTGTATTCAAAATACCAGTTTTGCTTTCTCAGCATTCTTGCCATGGAAAATCAAAATATAAGGATAACACTGCATGTTTCTGAAGAACAAGTGGACACAATAAGTCATCTGTTTAGTCACTATGGTTGGAATTATAATGAAATTAGCAGAATTGTCGCAGAAAATAGTGGGTCCTCAGCTGATAGTGTTCTAAATAGAAATGATGTTGCATGTCAAACCACACCAGGAACTGAAACAGTGGATAATAATGATGATGCATTTCAAGAATATCACATTCCCCAAAACCCAGAGGAACAGGAGTGTCGATTTTGTTTGTGTAGGCCATGTATTACAGATGAACAAAACAGACAGATGTGGTGGGAAAATGAAAATCAGGCACCCAGTAGAAGGAATTCTGCGCTGAGGAAAGAGCGATATAAGCGATTTTGGACAATGATGTTCCACCGTGAAGCCTGGAAGGATCCACGTTATCAGGCAGAAAAACTCAAGGCTTTGAGAGCAGATCCTAGACAAAGAAAATATGAATGGCATCGACGTGACATCATGCCCAAGTGTGTTTTGAGCCTTGTAAGACAGTGGTTTCCAAATCCAGATGGTGTGCCATATCTGGGACATTTATGGGAATAATGTAGTCCTTTTTATCTACATTTTAAGCTGATTTGGCCCTGTTCTTCAAGAATTAATTTGTGTACTTTATTTCCCGCCATGTGTCAGATATTGTTATCTGTGTATTCTGAGGTATTTACCAGCTGTCAGATAAGAGGTTATGAACTTCTGTAAGCCTTCCCATTTGCTGTCAATTATAAATGGAGGTAAATTTGAATTTCGAGCAGAAGACAAAAAAGATTTTCGGAAATGTGTAGTTTGGAATATAATATCTGTTAAATATTTACATGTGATTATTCTGAATGTCTCAAAGAATACATGTGCCAAACTTCACAGCTTTTTGTTGGGTAAGTGTTTCACATTCCTTGATTTTCTGTGATGAAAGCTGCATGTTGGCTGTTAGGGAGCTAGGGAAACACTGGCCATTTTTCAGACCCTTTGGCTTTTATACTTGGCTCCCGGCCTTTAAAAAAAACAACAACAGCAAATAAACATACACATGTACATGTAGTCGTTTTTACGGAATTGCAGTACGCAAGCCAGACAAATATCATCCTTTTAAGGTTGGTTTGGTTTGTGTAGTGGTGATGCTAAAATGAGTGATACATTATTGCTGCGCACAAAAAGCGACTCAAGGGAGATAACATAGCAGACTTACTACCGTCAGATACACTCTATGGTTACATGTAACTGCCAATATATATACATTTGAATGATCTGCTTTTCGATACGAAAACGTTTTTACATGTCAAATGCTAGATGTTTTAAACATAAAGAAAACATGCCCAAGCAATATACACGCGTTTACTTGAGCGAAATTGAAAAAAAAAAAAAAAAAAAAAAAAAAAACATATTCCAACCATGTTGATACTTTTCTTAAATTTTTTGCTAAACATATAGATTGTGGGTACGCGTTAGAACCGCCTCATCGAGAAGATTCTAACGTGAACCCACAATGTATGTTTTGGACCACCATTAAGGAAATGGTATACACCCGACTGTACAAACCGTTCTTATAGAAAAGCGTGGTGTAAATGGTATACAATATATGGGCATGCTATCCTGTTAACACATATTTGACGAGTGAATTCGCCCATCATTATCAATTGGATGAGTCCACTTTCATTTTTAGGGTGTTAGAAGTGCTTTTTAAATTTATTCAAATTTTCGATGAAAATTCTCTAAGCAAACAGAATAGCCTCGGATGGGACGCCGCGTTCTGCGGCGTCTCATCTGGGACTTTTCTGTTTGCCTATGTCCCACAAAAAGGACGACATGCTAATATGAGCTAAAACAACGGATTCCTCTATTAACTCCTCTCTTTAATAATACGGAGTGGCTATTACCAGTCAACTGTCACTAGCCAAAAAACCCGTTAAAATGGCTATTTACAGTCAAATGTCACTAGCCAAAAATAATAATACTGTTGTATAAATTCTTCTCATTCGTCTTCTATCTCGGCAAGGACAGCAATAGATTCAATCTCAATTTTCGCCCCCTAAAATATCAGAAAAGAAACCATGGTACATGTCGTATGAAAATATGAATACGTACAACAAACCATGCATTTGGATTTAAGGTGATGTATTACATGTCTGTTAACAAAGTGATTTATTTGGTTACATGTAACTACATTTATCTACTGTAAAATGAAGGTAAACCCGTATTTTAAGGCACATAACTAACAAAAAATGAATTTAGTAGAACAGCATCCATTTGTTTATTTCCGATGAAGACAAAATGACGTCGACACCATGCAACTTGTAAAATGATATTATCCTTACGACGAGAATACACTGAAAAAAAGTTATAAGAGGCCACTTTTCAAACTCATTTTTTGTTTCTAAGCCATGTTCAAAATTGCACGATTTTCTGCCAAAAGACGTGTCTTTTAAGTAAGTAAAGTTCCAAAGTGTTAAGAAATAATTTTCTTTTACTTAAGGCGTTTTTGGAGTAAAAATGCAAAAATCTATTTTTTTTAAATAAAAAATTGGATACAGCACACCATTTATTGAAATTAGGAACGGGTGTCATCAAAGGGGTCGTTACGGCTCGGAAAAACATCAAACATTCGAATTTTCTCTACTGGTAGAATTTGTATGCATTTTTAAAAATCGCCAATTTTGAGATGTTTTGGAACATTCATAAATGTGACTCTTAAACATGTTGACCCCTGTTAAATTCACTTGATGAGGCCTGGAAATGAGAGATATAACTCGACTGAACTGTTTTAGACCATTTTCGAGGACCAACAGGTCAAGGCTGCCGCACACTTCCGGTTTCAATGCCAATTTTTAACGAACAAAATAACAAAATTTGTGGACGATTTTTTTAATTTTCAAAGTTTATCAGAGTCTAGTATTTGACCTAAATAATCGCTGAAAATTTCAATTCCGTGCTGCTGATAATAACGCAACTGGAGAAGAACAAAGTTGGTATGCAAATTGCATACAAAAGCTGAATTCCTGTTATTCAGGTTGTTGTCTTCTTGCATGTACAAATCAGAAACGAAGATTCTTATTGCAGCAACACTTTTGACTTAATTTTATCTTGCATCATGACAGTCAGTAGCACTTTCAAATAAATTAAAATAAAAAAACACAACGTCATAATATGACATTTAATTTGATGTTAATAAAGTGTGACTTTTTGAAATAGGGTACCTTTACACATGCTTCGTCTGTGTGAGAAGTATCACGCATTTTGGAATGCGGAAACTCACAGAGCCACTGTCAGACATTGGTTTATTCATATGATCATGAATTTTAATTGATCGTATTTTACTTTCTGAACAAGAAGAAAAAATATGAGGTGGCCTCTTATAACTTTTTTCAGTGTATGTTTTACAAATAACTTGTGTCTTTGCATACGGCAAAATGTTTAGACTTAGAAGTGAAGTGTAGCTGATTCGACAAACCTTAGGCATGGCTGCGACTTGATATGCTGATCTTGCCGGGTGGTGGTCGGGAAAATCTAAATAAAAAAAAACAAAAAAAAAAAACGATTTCTGTTTTTATACTCTAGTATAAGTCATAAATTTCTAGTAAACAATTCTGCAACAGTGGTGGGACTGATTCACCGTTTCCTAAATTGCATAATCAGTACTACATGTATGTCAGAGTTAGGGAGGGTTGTCACAGGAATACAACAGTTTCGAACTCAGAACTGGTCGATTTGGGGCATGACTCTCTACCACTGACTAAGACATCGTTCCCATCCAAAATTTTGAACTAATGATGACCTCGACATGCGAAATCGAACATACAATATGACATGATTTTCAGAAAAATTTAGACAGAGAAAGTTCAAATTTCAATGTGATATGTACATTTAGTCGGAGCATCAAAATAAATACTGAAAAACACTAAGTGCATATATATGATAACTTACATTTTAAGTAAACCTCGTTGACTCTGGCATAGTCTTTGATGTCAGCTAGAAGAATGGATATCTTCACAACTGGATAGAAAATATAAAGCATCAGGAAAACAAGTCCGTGAAATAGATACCAAGTTTTCAGGTTTATTTTCAATCTCCCAACCCTCGTTACCGAGGCAACATGAGGTACAATGAATATACAGCATGATATTTTATCTGTTTTTTATTTATTTTCTTACCTTGTTTTTTAAATTTTTGTACAAAACTATTGAAACTTGCTAATGTTTAATATAGTAATGATGTGTAGTACAAAGAAAAATCTGCCGAGTTGAAAATTTAAACACCCACCGTTATTGTGAGATGCGCCAATATATTTCAAAACTGTACCAAGATTCTTCAATGCCTAGAATGAAATAGAATCGTATACAAAATATGCACTATTATAAGTCAAAGGTATATAGTAATAAGCCATTGCAAACAATACGTACATGTAGATATAGAAAAATGCCTAAATCGCTTCGACACAAAATCAGAAAAAAAAAAAAACACGTTAACGTAAAGTTTATACATTTACCTTGTTAATATTCTTTATCAGACATTAATGTTTTGGATATAGACAAAGAAGGTAATCTTCAGACTGTCTTAGCAGGCAATCGTAAGACAAAGGCTTGTACGCACCGATTAGTTAGTTTAATCAAATACAGCAACACCAGACGTCAACCGGCACAGTCAAAGAAAACGCACTATACCGACGTTGAGCCATAAATAAATAAATAAATAAATAAATAAATAAATAATTAAATAATTGAATAAATAAATAAACGATCAGAATATCGGTATCATCACTGACCTGCTCAGTCTGTTCCCCAATATCCTCTGATACTAGTTCAGCAGTGTCTGGATCGTTCCCTATCAGACCAGCAATGTAGGCAGTGGTCCCTACGACAACAGCGTGACTGAAAATGGGGAAATAGGAATGTATAAACTATTAGGAAATGACACCCTGTCTTATACATCCTACGCCAGAAGAGAATAACTTCAGACTTAAACGACGAACACATCATTGCTAAACAGATGTCTTTTATGACATATGTACATATACATATATGTGCATATGTATGTTGCAAACCGTGTCACTGAATTTGGTTAACAGTTATTACGAAAAGTTCAAACTTATTACAAAAGGACTATAGGGAAATTGTGCATTGTAGCGCTAAACTTTCTTTGATCAATTTACATCGATGCACATCTAAAATGGTACTAGTACAGTTACTCCACAACGTCGCAAACTACATAGACTTCAATGTATTTTCACGATTATCCTGTCTCTCCAGCTGGTCAACATATTTTCATAATTTTGGTGTCATTTGAAAGGTAAGTGAATAAAGCAATAAATAAGATTTTTGATGAAATTTTCTGACTTTGTGCATTTTTCATATACAACAATTTAAAACTTTAGGAAAATTTGAAAAATCCATTTTCCCATTGACGTCAATGGTGACGTTGCCCAAAAACTGCAAAAATATTCTTACATTATCTTTAAAAAAAAATTGCAGCCTTAAAACGCATGTACATAATTGAATGAAAAAGCATTGTTTATTGCTTTATTCATTTACCTTTCAAATGACAGCAAAATCGTGAAAATCGGTTGATCAGGAGAGGCAGGGTAATTTTTCTTGTGAACGTGAAAATGCATTTAAGTCTATGGAGATTCTGACGTTGTGGACATTAATCCGTTGGTTATTACAAAAACAAATAAAAAGCTATAATCTGAGTGCCTATCCAACCTACACTAGCCCAGACAGCTGTGCCAGTCACTGGCCAATATAGTAAAGCTTTCAGGAGTAATTCCTTTGGAAATCATGCTCTAAAAGTTATTGAAAGAATCGTAATAAGACTTCTATCTGACCCCAGTTTATCGTTAGGGCCGCTTACGTATTGTAACGTACTTCTCCTTACTCTGATCTAACGCATCTCTCTCTACTCTGATTTAACGTACATCTCATTGCTTGATTATAAATATGCCTTACCTGTAAGGTCCTGCTGGTTTAGGAGCCCCTGGGCACTGGACACACCTTCTCTTAACAGTCGCCATTATAATAGCAATCTTAATTCCAAAAGTGTGTATGAAAACGTTTATGTCGCTTCATAGAAAAGCCCACCAATGACTTGATCAACCTGGACCTTCAACCAGATTGAACATGGAATTAGAGCACAAAAACCTTATCAGCCGCTAACATGTATCATGTGAGCGCCCACCGACTCGTTATGACGAATGTGTATGCAGATGTCAGATAGACGCAGCCCATTGCGTTTATTTGAAGTGCTTGAGCTCATTTGTTAAATGTGACTATATATACAGTGTATGAACGAAGTATTTGTTCCTAAGATGTTTAATCACTGCCGTTTGCCATAAGTGACCATACTTGACTGTCGCAACATGTTAATAAATCACTGTCAACCTTATTGCATCAGTTATGTAGCAGTCATTTGTATCCTCGCCCCCTTCCCCCCCCCTCACCAACCAATTGGGCCGGGGATAGCGGGGACACAGCGGGGCATAAGTGCCAGGATTTAACCTCTGACGACAAGACCCGGGGATGTGCCGGGGTTTTACTATCCCGCCAATGCACAGTTAAATTCATTCATTTTAGATGTATTAGTTACATTGTAACAATTTAATTACTTTTATGGTCCTAATTTAATTTGCTAATGAACTTGTACATTTACATGCAGAAATTCAAACCCATATCTCATATTTCATTTTCATAAGAAAAACTCCCAGATGTTGTTCCACATTGTCACACGCCGGGGAGTCAGGGCTTTTAGCAGGTATTTTACCACAAATCTGACCCCGCAGGGCCAGACTTTTACCGAGCTTTAAAATTTGAAGTTATTAGTCCCGCTATTCCCCAGCCCTAGAGGAGACGGGGATACAAATGACTGGTGCATTAATAAATTAATACATATTCAGTGCAAATGATGGTCAGATGGGAATACCCCACACCCCCGACAATTGGCCCGTGAGAAATAGATATGCTGCCAGGCAAAGCTGTAACTAACTGACTCACCATCTGATTACTGGAAAACCGCTCAGAAGGTCTGATTCTGCCCAGAAAAACAAGCCTTTTTTGGGGGGTGGGGGGGGGGAGGGGGTTCTGAGTGGTTCTGTCGTCAATCACACTGTGTGTGTCATGACATCCTAATGTTGGTTATAAATCCCATTAAGTGGATGAAACGCCCTGACAAGACCAAGTCTGTTTAAATGAGACGTAAAGCCTCGATTCAAACAAACAAATCAAATTCTGTACAGCTCTAGTCCTTCCAGAAAGGCTTCGCCAGTAGGAATTTTGTTTTTATTGACTAACTTAATGTTCCAGAGAAGATAAAAACTGTGGTGAATGAATGAACAAAGTTTTACATGTACTAGAAGCTTTTCTTGTGAGTTTATTTCGGCTCATTTGTGCCAAAACGTGTGAGGTCCTGCTTTATAAGAAAACATTTTAAGTCCTACATGTGTATAATCCGTCCCAACATGACTGATAAACTATTGACTGGGACGTTAAGCCTCAACACAAACAAACATACATGTGTACAAGCATAGTTTCAATAATTTTGCATACATGCTGTAATGTTCATTACGAAAACTTGCCCATGAAATATACAAAGATTTTTTTCAGCTGTAAAAATCAAATATAATCATCAAAAAAGAAGGTGTTTTTGACATTTATGCTCAAAACATTGATTGTGTGTACGTGTAAGAGCCGCCTCGCTGAGGCGGTTCTCGTTCTAACGAGTACATGTACCCATAATCTATGCTTTGGATCAAAAATAAGAAAAATAGGTATGCCCCTGCATACCCCAGTTTTTCTACATAAAAGTGGGATGTAAGGGGGGATACAATTCACGGACATGTTTTCCTGATGATGTTAGATTGAGCAGCACATCTTTTGTTTATCTGTATGAACATTGTTTTAAATTTCTTCTTTTATTTAATTGAATCATATTATAGCGTTCATTCATACCTTATTTATTGTTTACAACATCAAATGTGTAATTCTATATTCTAATATTTGGCTAAAATTTATGTGGCTTAGCTTAAATAGTATATTTTTGATCAAGTTTATGTTTGTTTGTTTGTGTTGAGGCTTAACGTCCCAGTCAACAATTTTTCAGTCATGTCGGGACGGAGTGTAGCTTGAAAATGAGCACATCATCAAGGTAGAATGGTACAACCCTGTGTACGATACAATGTACCAATAGAGGAGACGGTGGGTAGGGAAATTTTTCGTTTCGCACAACACCCTCCACATACTAAGTTTGATACCCTGGGTGGCTTCTTTGATCAATATAAAGAGCTTCTAGGCACGTTGTCGCCCTGTGATATGGTGCCTTTGTCCTCCAGAAGCCGTTACGTATGTTACCCATTCAAACCAAAAATGTGCTCTAAGTTTGTAAAATACACTATGAATCTCTAATCTAAATTCCAAACCTAAACGTATCAATATCATCTGACGAAAGAATGTTACGGGCACATATATTGATATATTTAATCATTTTCATGCATTGATGGTGTGACGTATGTTACATTCTCAAAACAGCCTGTGTAAATGTTAATTACTGAACAATAAGCTATCTTAATATACTTCTCTTTGCGAATTCAACTTTTAATACACTACGGGTGGCTTTGCTTATCAATATAAAGATTTTCTATGCACGTTGTCGCCCAATGGTATGGTGCATTTGCCTTCCAGAAGCCGTTACACACGTCGTATGTTACCCATTCAAAACAGAAATACACTCTAAGTTTGAAAAATGCGCTATGAATCTCTAAAATAAATTCCAAACCTAAATATATTAATGTCATCTGATGAAAGAATGTTACTGGCACATGTGTTGATACTTTTAATCACATATATGCATCGATGGTGTTACGTATGTTACATTTTCAAAACAGACTGTTCAGAGTTTAATTACAGAACAGTAAGCTATTTTAATATACTTTTCTTTGCACATTTACAGTATATTTTAGATACACTGGTCTAAAAGACACTGCAGAAGCTGAGGGTGAGGTTAGGTACCTGTAAAACCGGTTTAAGCCCGCCAGTAACTTTGTGTTACTGATCGTTCCAAGTCGATACTTCTGTAGTGGTTCTTTTTGTTTTATGTCTTGGTGTTTAAATTTTTTTGTGCTGTTGGCGCCTTATGTATGTTTTCATATTTTTAGTTAAGTTAAGGTAACTGAGTGGCCACCTATTGGGAAAATAGCTGCTCTTTCGGCTTACGATATGTTTCATGGTAAAAAGTACCTGATTGTTAGTTTGGTTTTTTCCCACCTCGGTTTTAGGAGTGGGAATCTTTTTCTGATTGCGCCTTTTCCTGATCTTTGCCTACTTGTACCTTTTTATTTCTTATATTTTATAAACCTGAAAAAAATTAATCATCATGTCATTCCTTAGTCGAAAGTTATTGCATATAGTCCACAGTAACTTACTTCAGATTATGAAAGAATAAACTGTTCACAGTCAACTATGAACAGACAAGTTTGAAGAAAAGAAGAAAAGAAAATATACAATCATCTTGTTGTAGATCAATATTATATATGCCTTCTTTAAGTTGAATGCTCACTGCTTTGCCAGAAATGTGTATTTTTGATTGGTAAATATGGTAATGTATGTAACACATAATTATTAAATATCAAAAATCAGTTTTAATGATTTTAATGCCGATAAAATGCTCATCGGTGTATGTTATTATTTAGCATTAATTTAGAAATCATATAAGATATAGCAAATATTCAAGAGTGTAATCCGATTGTCCGAGAACTTATAGCGCGCACACCCAAACCACAAAATCCCAAAGAATGTTTTACACCATTGTTAGTATCCAGTGTTATGAAATGACATTATCAACACCGTCGGTCACTATTTCTTAAGTTACCTTTCAAAATGCTTGCCAATATTATATTAGTAAGCAAATATCAATGCGGGTGACGGGCGATTTAATAGTAACGTATGTAACACATTTTTCACTTAAAATTTTAAGTGTTAAAACCTGAGGAAAACAAATAGTAATAAGATATAATAATCGTCACCTTAAGATTGTTTTCCGATTTCCGGATTATGAAATGAATCGCAGCCATACAAAAGCACAACTCTGCGCATGCTAGTTCATTTTGTCTGGGTTCGGGGCACAAGTTCTCAAGTCAAGTTCTCATTGCGCGTGTGCCAGGTGTTTTTTTTTTTATCGGGGTTCTCCCGTTTTTGACCCACCTACCGGTTGGCCCGTCTCATATGAATTGCCCGAAAATCGGATGCCATGACATCAAAACAATGCTTTAAATATAACCACACAAGTAAGCCACTACGGCTTATACGTATGGATGGTTTGATTTTAAAACACTTTTCCTGGTCAGGCTCAGACCTGAGCGGTTAAGAGGATATATATAAGCTATTACAGCTTGCTTTCCAATCCAAATGCTCAATATAATATGCTTGTAACATATATATGTATTAATGGAAAAATAAATATTGTTTAAACCAACCAGTAATAAGATGGTCAGTAAGTAGCGTATAAGCTATGCCTGGAGGCCCATCTATTCCTTAAGGAACCGATGAGCGGGGCCCATATTCCCACCCGACCACCCTTCTGAGGGATTCTGCTTAGGCTGATACGGTTGAGCGTTTCTGCTAAGGCTGAAAACATGTTTTTTGAAGTTTTCACGTTATAGATGTGTCATCAAACGATCATGCTTTGGTGGTACATTTTCATTTGTATAGCGCTAATGACAACCGAACAAATGACGGACACTATTTACACTTGAACCAGATTGCCCAGCAGATGAACAGAATCGGCAAATGGTTTTTCATACACTTTCTTATGTGCTATGGGGAGTGATATCGTCTGTTTGCCCACGGTAGTTTTTGATTGATCGCCTTTCTCAGCAACATTCCAAGCTTTCGTTTTACCAAAGCCATTGGGTGGAGTCTCGACTAAACTGCCTTATTGTGTAGTCATAACTTCTATTTTCTTGAAGATATGGAATGGTCGAGAGTCTCACCATCAAGTCTTGTTCAAAGCGACAGACTGCTAGTATCGTGCTTTTTCAGGATTTCCAGCGTGGAACCATAATGTATTGCAATCATTTGGCTAGAATATACAGCAGCATAAAACCAAGACATCTGATTCAGATGATTGTACCGTCAGAAGCATCGTGGTTGTTATAAAAATTCGCGTACCTGTGTCTTCATTGTCTAAAGTGCAGTTACGTCATCCCTGGCAAGAAAGCATTTTCGTTATCTGTAAAAACGCATACACGTTGTTTGCACATCCTGTCCTATGTTCGGATTTCATACCGAGGACCCTCAAGAAATTCACGTTTTGTGTTTTTACTGCTTTATATTGGATTTTGCCACTCCCGGAGAACTGGTGTCGCAGGGCTAGATAATGACCTTCTTTACTCTTTACTCTACAGGTATATAACACTACGTCAAACACTATAAACACTATGTCAAATCAATAGTTTCGAAAGGCGCACACAAGCTGTAAGGAATGCCACATATAGTATGAAATAAATGGATCCAGGAGTTTGAGGATGATATCCGCATCTAGTTGGATGCGACCGCCAGTGTGATATTCGCGAAGTCTTTGTCTTCCTAAGTCATTAAGTTCGCACATGTGTAAGATTCATCGTGCATCGTGGATCTTGTTCATGGCACCGAAGAGGTCGAACAACACAAACTCGCAATCATGAGCGGACGCTTTAACGATGGGTCACCAACTCATAATTCATACCTTACAGTGCCCTTTATGAAAAAGGTGTTACATACGTTACCATGAGTATACTGACAAGTCACCAGTGGGTCAACATATTCCAAACACCTTACTGTGTTCTTTGCGAAAACCTTTGCAGATAATTATGTGAGACCACTTTCGCGTGAGCCGCAGCACGTGAAAACCCCTCTTCCGACACTATTCCATCTACACAGTCACAGAATTTAGACGCTTGAAATTTCAGATTTAAGAAGTTTGAATTATCTATGTAGAGTAAACAAGTGTGCTGATCAGCTGTGCAGTAACTGCATCTTTGTTTTCATGTGGGAAGATTCTGGTTTTTGCATAAAGCGGCTCACTATTTATACATTTATAATCACCAAAATGAAATCTACCCATGTTTGAACATTAAGGAGTTACATACGTTACCATGAGCATACTTGCAAGTCAGAGGCTGTGTATTTTAGCACACTAAACATGTATCTATCATAGGGTGTGTAAAATAGAACTAAATAATTTACACAAATATATAACAGTTATTCATTTTGATATTTTTGCTGAAACGCCTACTTTTCAAATGTTACAGCATACGGCGCTACCCTTAGGAAATGTTAAATTATTTGAATAAAATAAATTAAATATTGAATATAAATATATGATTTTGTGTAATAGCCAAGTTGAACTATTGGTCAGTAAGAAAGGACCTATGGTTTTGGGAATATGAAGAAAGAAATGTCAAAAACAAAAACGTTTTCGAACCCAAACCCCTATTTTCACGCCATAGATGTAGAAGTAACGTTTGTAACACCGTATAACGTCTAATTTCAACTTTTAAAGATCATAAAGCATGTCCGTTAAATTGTTCTAGTACGTGATATAATTATTGTTGCATGATTAAAGTGGGTGGAGCATAGTAGGTTTCGCTATTTTGTTGGTACAAATATATTTTGAACATGTAACTTATGTAACGAGCTACAGAAATATTGTGCACCACTTGCCGGGGCGACAACGTGCCTAGAACTCATCTAGGATGACCAATGGACCAATTGCATACTGCAAACAAAGTATGTGGAGGGTGTTGTGCGATTTCGTTAAATACGGTAGATACAGAATCTAGCGTCTCGCCTACAACAAATGCATATAGAATTCTTAATCCATAAGCCTGGAGTCTTTTTTATTGAACATAGGCAAACACAGTAGTCCAAGATATGTCACTACAGAACGCGGCGTCCCATCTGGGGCTAAACTGTTTGCTCAACGGAGTTTCATGGAAACAAAAATCGCTCCTGATTCCTCCCAAAACGAAAGTAGACTCATCCAAATTAATAGGGGTCCATTCGTCAGTAAGTGGTTAAAATACATGTAGGTTTCTCTCTCACAGTGATTCGTGATATAAAAATGCTGGATCCCCCGTTAAGCGATACATCTTCTCATTGTGCGGTTTGTAAAACTCAACCAATAGCTTTCTAGTCTTGTTCATCATATCTCCGGCCGCTCTATCATTCACATTTCTCCGATTTTGGACCTTTTTCGTCATTTTCGTCCCAAATTTTATCGGTGCTGAAATGAGAAAACAATAAAATGAAGCGCCGTCCCAGAAATGCTTTTTTAAAATGCAAATTTAATCCAAAATCAGTCTGACCTGGATTATTCAAGAATCTCACATGAGTGCCAGGGATTGATAGACAAATCTGTCCCGAGGCCAGGATCACCTTTGCATTACGAGGCTCGCCGAGTAATCTCATATATGATAAACTATGGGTCAACGATTTCTAAATGAAGACTTCAAAGCCCTGGCTTATGATTACTCACACAGGCCCAAGAATTTGAAAACTGGTTTGAAGAAAGCTTCAATGTCGATAAGGTCTTTGTTCTGGAGGGTAAGAATGTTCTCCCTCGGAAACAGCCTAGTCAGTTCCTCCCAATAAACATGGTACAATCCGAGCTGCATATTAATCTACAATAAAATAAAAACAAAAAGGAGATAAAGGGCCAACAAAAGAGGTTTGAAAATAAGAGTTAAGCTTAAAAAATTTAGACAAAACAAAAATGAACGAACGCCTCCCATTTTTACGAAAATGTCTAACAATAAACAGTCGATTCACAGATTCGTGATAATAAGGCTATGCCATTTTTCGTACGGACAGGTAAATAACGGTAAACAGCTGTAAGCAGTACCAATGTATTATAGCCCATTGGATAGCATTGCATGTTGAAACAAACAGTGATATCTAAGACTTTGTTGTAAATACGTCGTACCTGTAAACCCTAAAACGGGAATGAGTCGATTTTCTTTGTTTCTAACGGTTTCGTTAGATCTCAGAAAGATCTATAACATTTTGCATGACTTACAATAAGCGGTCTATATATTCTTTCGTCGTACACACATGCTCTGATCGTGCGACTCGCAAAACAGTCTGTGTATGTTTTAATCCCTTCAACGATTAGGTCGTGGAACTTCTCAGGTGACGGGTTATTCGACTTATGTCGACCGAATCGATGGAAATAGTCCGAGTACAAACTGAAATGTAGAGAATAACAACGTTTATTATACTTCTTTAATATTCATTGGCTGAGTATGGATTTTAATTGGTCCAGAGTAGGTCTCGCGGAGGGTGCTATTCTGTCACATCTCCCTATAAATGAGCAGTTGTACTTGTAGTCACATGCGGTTGTTTACAGTGCACGAGTAGAGTGCTATTCCATCATGTCGCATGATCATATTACCCTCTGACGTCATATCCTACTAAAAGTGCAGTTACTTGTAGTCACGTGCGTTTGTCATCTGGCATGTAGCTAATTTGTTTCAAAAGTGGTTCAGTATAATAAAACAATTGTTGCCCTTGAGTGAGGGTGACATGACGAATTTTTCACCCTCGGCTTCGCCCTCGGGCAATATTACTTGCCTCTGGTGAACATATCGTCATGTCACCCTCAATCAAGGGCAACAATTGCATAGTATTCATCGTTCGAAGAACATGGTACTTCACGTGTAAAGAAAAGAATAACAAACTGTAAGTCAAAAAGTGACCGTTTTGTGTCAAAGCCGGACATAAGGCCGGAAAATCTTTTACCCGATTTCACCAAGGAGACGAGGTTTCCCGGCACATGATCTCATACATGAACATGCATCATAGTGTAATGTTAAGTTTTTTGTGACGGGAATAAAATCCATATTACCGATCTACAGGGTCCCTGAATATCAGGAGAACTTTCGCATTTGGCTGTATGTGGTGAATATAGTCCAATATGACGTATTTTGGCTCATCCAAGTTCTCGTTGCCTGGAAGATGTCGCCAGTGACAGTTTTTGTGCAGGTTCGCCGGACTTGCCTCCCCTGGAAAAGAGAAAGTAAATGCTTAGAGGCTTCGAGAAAGATGCAAGTTTTTAGGTACTGAGATGTAAATGTGACGTTACCTTATTTGAATAGGAAGCGAAATTACCAGCAATGTCGGGACGGAGCCATCGCTTTCTAGGTATTATAACCAGTATTCTGGGGAGTAAATGTGCCTTGCGCAAGGACACAACACGGCGCCCTAAGTAGGGATTGGACTATGGACCTTTCGATCGGAGTCCTATGCTCTACCACCAATCCACCTCCCCTATTAAATGAGCCGCGACGTGAGAAAACCGGTCTTCGGGGGTTCCGACCAGGTCTGACACAAACCGGCCTGTACAGTCACAGAAGCAGGTTAGAAGCTTGAAATTTCAGATTTAAGAAGAAGAGGAATTGTACTATCCGTATAGCGAAAACAAAGGCGCTGATCAGCTTCGCGGTTACCGCGAAGCTGATCTGCGCCTTTGTTTTCGCCTAGGCAAAACTCCGGTTTTCTCACGATGCGGCTCATTTATAGAACCGCCTCTGCTATATAAAAGTGGTGTTTAAAAGGGGATATACATTTCACGGACATGTTTTCCTGATATGTTTAAGAGTCAGACATGACTATTTTATCTTTGGAGTTTCCTCCTCTCCTTTCTATGCGTGTCGTTCATCAGAAAAAATATGTCTATGAAATACATGTATATACCCATTTACACCCCACTTTTATATAGTAAATACTATACTTATTTTGGCTGTAAAACATAGATTGTGGGTACCCATTAGAACCGCATCGATGAGGCGGTTATTATATGTACCCACAATCTATACTTTGAGCAAAAAAATCTTCCTTTTTCTGATGAAATTTTTAATTTTTACAGCTGAACAAAAATATCTCTGTATATTGCATCCATGAGCATTTTTTGTTATTCATTCTTTTAGTTTACCTGTAATCAAGCGTTGCTGAAGTTCTTCACTCGAGTTGTCGATCTTTCGAGCTGCTGGTGCAAACAGGTTGATAAAGTAATCGATGCTCTCCTTACCTGGCTCTGAAAACAGAAAAAAATATTGTCAACAGTAGGCGCACAGATTGTAACGTTACAATAACGTGGTAATTATTGTAAATTCAGAATTCCAACCCATACATCACGAAAACATGTCCGTGTGATGGATACCCTCTTGAATCCCACTTTCATCAAGAAAAACTTTTTTTTTTGCTCTAAAACATAGATTGTGGGTACTCGTTAGAACCGCCTCGGCGAGGCGGTTCTAACGTGTGCCGAGGCGGTTCTAACGTGTACCCACAATCTATGTTTTGAGCATGAAATAAGAGAAATATCAAAACTTTTCTACTGAAAATTTTCCTTTTTTACAACTTAAAAAAATTTCTGCATATTGCATGGGCAAGTTTGTTTCTTTTTATCTCACCGCTGTGTCGGGTGCGGGTTCGAGCCCCGCACCGGCCACATGTGAGACGAGCCAAAGTCTGCTTGCAGGAATGCCATGTGGTTTTTCTCGGGATTCTCCCGTTTTCGCCCACCTACTGATTGGCCCGTCCCATATGAGCTGAACTAATCTTGAAAGGGACGTAAAAATGAATTAAAAATACAATTACGTGGCGATTGTACATTCAGAATTCCAACCCAGACAATAAGCGGGGAAGAAAGTACATTGTACAGTACAAAGCATCATAAAATGAGCCGCCTCATGGGAAAACCAGCAATATGCATATGCAAAAACAAAGACGCAGATCAGCTTCGCGGTAACCGCGAAGCTGATCAGCGCCTTTGTTTTCGCTACACGGATAGTACACTTCATCTTCTTCTTAAATCCGAAATTTCAAGCTTCTAGCCTGCTTCTGTGACGGTTCAGATCAGTTTGTGTCGGACCTGTTCGGAAACCACATTGTTGGTTTTCCCACGAGGCGGCTCAAATGTTACAATACGCATGAAGAGAAGCATGGCCAGCTCTTTCCCAGCAAGGCATAGTAGTCAGCGGCTAGCTTCAACCAAATACAAATGTGAGTGACGAGTACAACCAAGAGGTAGACAGAATAAACTGAAAACATGAAGATAAATCAAAGCAGAATCGACTTGGAACAGTCAGTTGGCTGTCTGGTTGGCAAAGTTACATTGTATGACCGAGCGTCGACGTCATTTTTGGACACGTCGGGAAAGAGTAGTCGCTTCTTGGATACATGTTCCTCACCAGCAATTTTGGGGCTTACTCGGTGGCGATATGATAATACCACACCCAACGAACACTTGAACACATCAATTGTTCACTAGGCTGCACTTGAGACTATAGAAATTGAGGGGTTTTATGAATAAACAACATTATGTCGTTTTCACGAATTATAGCCATTAACTTATGATTGTGTTGTCTACGCCATTTTAACG
Organism: Rugalucina vietnamica; assembly: GCA_964017185.1. NCBI lineage: Eukaryota > Metazoa > Mollusca > Bivalvia > Lucinida > Lucinidae > Rugalucina > Rugalucina vietnamica. The sequence continues at coordinate 49,401,672 of OZ024873.1, forward strand.
CATTAGTATTGTGCGCATTGTTATTATGCGTAACTAGTGCCGTAAAAAGGTAAATATGCAAAGAAGTTACCAAGATGTAATACAAAATGGCTGGTCTTTTCTGAAAAAGAAGAAGAAAATATTACAAAAAAAAAAAAAACCCGCAACAGAAACAATTTTATCCACGCAACAAATACTTACCAAATCGCCCGTTTGAAAACCACTGTGATTCTTTTTTAAACTTTGGTTGTGCAAAATCTGGATGACTCGAAACGTATTTCCATAACTCTGACGTCCCCGATTTCATACAGCCATTGATGAAGAAATATGGCAAGCATCGAAGCTGGCCTCCTTCCCTCCAACATGGGTTCTTATACTTTGGGTCAAACTGGTATGGTGGCTGCAAAATCAATAATAAAATTAACACCACATCAAAATAAACTTGCCCATGCAATAAACAAAGATTTTAATTAGCTGTAAAAATTGAAAATTTCATTAGAAAAAAATGATACTTTTATATTTTTGCTCAAACATACATCGTCAGTACTCTAAGTTTTGGAGCAAAAATAGGTAAAATAGTATACCCCTGTTAACCCAAGACGGGTTTCAAGGGCGTATACATTACAATGATTCATTAATTTTATTTTTTATCCTGGTGATTCATTATTTTAATCCGATCAACAAGCAGTGAGTTTCTTTTATTTGGATGGGGATTAAGTGGCCCAGTTCACAATTGAGCATGTGCATGAGAAAACCAACAATTTGCATAGGCGAAAACAAAGCCGCAGATCAGCTTCGCGGTAACCGCGAAGCTGATCAGCGCCTTTGTTTTCGCTACATGGATAGTACAATCTCTCTGCTACTTAAATCCAAAATTTCCAGCCTCTAACCATCTTCTGTGACTGTACAGCCCGCTTTGTGTCAGACCTGGTCAGAAGCCCAAATTGTTTGTTTTCTCACGCACAGGCTCAATTTTAAAAATCAAAACAATGACACTAAACTGACAGATTGTAGAATATTGCTTCACGCATATGTAATTACAACCAAAACTCCCCAAAGTAATGGTTAATAGCCAGGAAGCGTTGGCACCGTCCTGAATTGACTGAAAAATTAAACGGGACGATAAACCTCAAAACAAACTGACAAAACAGACAGTGAGACAGAAAAACAATAACCAGAACGATGACACAAAGACTGAAATAACCATAAAGAGGCTATTCTTATTTTCCCAGGACAGCCCAACAGGGGCATTAATAAACATGTCCATGCAATATACAGAAAATTTTAAGCAGCATATTAATTGAAAATTCTAAAAAAAATGTTATGTTCATATTTTTTGCTCGAAACAATGATTGTGGTTACACGTTAGAAGCGCCTCGCCGAGGCGGTTTAAAGAGTACCCACAAAATAATCTATGTTTTGAATGAAAAAAAAAAAAAAAAAAAAAAAAAAAAAAAAAAAAAAAACAACAACAAAACAATATAATTTGTTTCCCCCTTTGTACCCCAGTTTTACTACATTTATATAAAAGTGGGTTATGTGGGTTATAAGGAGGTATATATTACATGGACATGTTTACCTGATGTAACAAGACAACTTACCAAATCCATCAGATTTATTCCCTCGTATAAAGAACTATTCCAGTAACTCAAATTCATTATGGCTCTTTCGGCAGCATTCCAGGTCTTGTTGTCCTCAACAAAATCTCTAGTTTCAAACACTTCTCTCTCATCTACTGTTAGTATGTATAGAAGAGGAATCAAAACCAATAAGATCATATAGTTACAGTTTCTAAGACACAATGGCTGACGACAGTGACCTCGACCCTCCATTTCTGTGCTGGTTTTCATCAAGTCTATAGTTACTGTATACCAATTTTACCACTCTATCCTTTCCGACAGTGCGTATCGTAATTGAGCCGCATCGTGAGAAAACGGGATTATTGCCTATGCGAAAACAAAGGCGCAGATCAGCTTCGCAGTAACTGCGAAGCTGATCAGCGCCTTTGTTTTCGCTACTCGGATAGTACAATTCCTCTTCTACTTAAATCCGAAATTTCAAGCGTCTAGCTCTTTTCTGAGCTTGTACAGGTCGGTTTGTGTCGGACCTGGTCGGAAACCCCGAAGACCGGTTTTCTCACGTCACGGCTCGTATACGAGTGTGGAGGTTCAAACAATAATGAGCTGCGTCATGAGAAAACCAACTATATGGCTTTAGAATAGCTCCGACACAAACTGAGCTGTACAGTCACGGAAAAGAGCTAGAAGCTTGCAAATTTGGCTATAAGTAAGACATGAATTTTTCTGTCCGTGTGGCGAAAACAAAGGCGCTGATCAGCTTCGCAGTAACTGCGAAGCTGATCTGCGCCTTTGTTTTCGCATATGCAGGTTGTTGTTTTTTTCATGAGGAGGCTCTATTAACGCACGAGATGTTCGGTTCGTACATGTACATATATATGTTTTTATTTAACATTTATCAATGTACACTGTAAACATGAATGTTATGGTGGCTCGTTTGTGACATTTCGTCCTATAGAACAATCATATGCCACCAAACAGTTGGAGAGAATATATATGTTGCCATGGAAACCAGAGTCTTTATCCTACCTGCATTAAACCCTATGCAGACAATCCCCTCCCACAATAATACTTCTGATAAAGTGTGTTTTGTGATTGGCCTACTTGTCTCCGAGATATTCTGTGCTTGTACAGCTTGGTTTATGTCGGACCTATTCAAAACCACATTGTTGGTTTTCTCATGAGGTGGTTCAATGATACACCTGTTCAGTAGCTACTTTAGCTCTCAGCATCGTCCTGGCCCCGAGGTTATAAAACTTTTTTCATGCTCAGCTCAACTGAGTCTAAAATTTATCCTGCTCATAAATGTTAAAATGCCAACAATTGTTGGCATTTTAACATTTATGAGCAGGATAAATTACTAGTTTTCGAGTTTTGAACCTGAATTTTCCATTAATTTTTATTATTTCAACATTTATGAGCAGTTGAAATTTCATGCTCAGCTGAGTTGAGCATGAAAAAAGTTTTATAACCTCGGGACCAGCTCTCAAGTCTGACAGTATTTATAGCTCACCTAGGTGTGAGCTAATATGATTGGACTCGAACAGGGCGTGAGTATGTCCACACCTACAAACAACTAGTAGCTTAAAATTTCAGATTTAAGAAGAAAAGGGATTGTACGTTTCGTATATAGCGAAAACAAAGGCACAACTGATCTGCGCCTTTGTTATCGCATTGGCAAAAATACGGTTTTCTCATGGCGCGGTTCGATTATGGTCAAGGTCATTCCTTGATCTTGATCAGTTTTATCATGTAACCACTTTTTTCAAAGTTCATCTCTGAAACCTCTATGCAGATAAAAGCAAAACGCAAAACTTTAAGTGTGGATACAGAGAATAATAGTTTGTTCGTAAAAAAAAAAAAAAAAAAAAAAAAAAAAAAAAAAAAAAAAAAAAAATAAAAAACGGACCACATGCTCAACATGGCTCACAAATGCTCAAAACCCTTCTTGTCCGGAACTGGTAGGCCAATTTTCATGATACTTGATCAGCTGTTGGTACATGTATGTATCATTGGCGACTTTAGCCGGACCAATCGGTAGGTGGAGAGATAACAGGAATTCCCGAAAAAAAAAAAAAAAAAAAAACACGGCACACTCACAGAACATAGCTCCAGTGCGGGGTCGAACTCGAACCAGACGGTAAGCGCGGTAATGAAATCAACACTCTTAACCACTCGGTCACGAGGGCCGCCATAATACTACAGTTTGGTTGTTAGCCTGGTTCCCGTCGCCAAACCGGCAACCGTTTTTGACGCCTGGCACACACGAATAATGCAGGCCTCCTGTGGACGAAAAAACATGGCGGCCTTCCCATTTATTTTGTATGGAGACGGTAAGAAAATCGAAATTGTGAACAAACTGTGAGGCGACATTCGACGGCACTTGGAATTGTAAGACAACTAGCATATGAGAAACACGAAAATGAGGGTGGAAATGAATGCCGGAAATTGATATGCTCACAATCATTCCTGAAAAATCGGTAATCGACAGGACAAGTTAAAGCTTTTCTAAAAAGCTTGCAATCTTTCAGGGTCAGGTATGAAAGCCTATGCTGAAACGAGCGTTAATATCCGAGCTAGATTTTTTGATAAAAATCACTAGAAATTCTTTTTGTGTATAATTTGTAGGTAAAAACTTTTTTTTAATTTATAAGTGCACAAATAATCAGTTTGTGTGTAATTCACCTATAAATCAAGGGGGGAGGCGGACGTACAGGGGGAATTAGACAACAAATAAATCCCAACCCTGAGAATTAAATAGAGCATCATTTTCTAGGGGTGGCGAATTAGATGCTTTACGAAAAAAACTGTATAAAATATATAGCAAAATTGACAGCCAGCCCAGGGAATTTTGCATTATGAAAATAGGCCCATGCAATATACAGAGATTTTTTTCAACCGTAAAAAATTGAAAATTTTACCTGAAAAAAAAAAATGACATTTTTAATACATTTTTGTTCCAAACATACATTGTGGGTACACCGCTTTCTATATAAAAGTGGGGTTTGAGGTGGTATACATTTTATCTATCTATCTTCATATACTGCCATACGCCCTCACGGACATTCTAGACAGGTGCGCTGTCGAAAAGAATAAGGATGAAAATTAAAGAAAAAACAGGTTAAAAGCATTCAGCAAGACGGATAAAAGATGATAGGTTAAAATAGTTGAGACGAGTTTAAAATCAGGATAAAAACAACTATTTCTGGGTCTATGGCCTGGGATGTTGCAGCTTACTAACTGCGACCTTGAAAGACTCAAGGTCTGGTAAGCATGCAACATCTGCAGGGAGGGCATTCCACTGGACTATAGCCAGTGGAAAGAAGGAGTATTTATAGTAGTTTGTACTTGTTTGTAACTGGCGGAAGGTCATTGAGTGGCAGTATCTTGAGATTCTATTCGAAGGTTCAATGTATTCAGGAAGAGGTAAAGCAACCAGGCCATGTACTATTTTGAAAAGTAGACATAGACGGGCATCTGCTCGTCGTAACTCAAGCGTTCTCCAACCGAGTTTGTCTACGGTAGCAGTAGTGCTTGACCGGTAGTCGAAATTGCTAGTGGTCCAGCGTGCTGCCCGGCGTTGAACTTTTTCCAGCTGGATTCTTTTTTCTTTAGTGTAGGGGTCCCAAACGGGGGCTGCATACTCCAGCTGGGGGCGGACCAGTGTGCTGTAGGCAGTCTCTCGTACCTTTTGGTTTTATGGTTTTGATGTTGCGCTGGATGAAATTTAGCGTCCTGGTGGCATTTTTAGTTATTCTGTCAATGTGGGGATTCCAGGAAAGGCCACTGGAGATATCAACCCCAAGTACTTCGCACTTGTGACAACCTCCAGGACTTGGCCATGCAAAGTATATGTTACATCAATGAGTCTCCTGGATGTTGTCACCCGTACTACTTGGCACTTGGAAGGGTTGAACTCCATGTCCCACCTGTCCTCCCACACAGACAGTCTGTCCAGGTCATTTTGTAGCACTTTGCCATCTTCCGTATCTCCTATTGTCAGGTACACGGCCGTGTCATCTGCGAATAATCGAACTTGTGATGACAGTTCATCCGGCAGGTCATTGATGTAGATTAGAAACAGGATCGGACCCAGAACTGAGCCCTGGGGTACCCCAGAGGTCACCGGGACCGATTCTGATTCCTCCCCATCAATGACCACCGTCTGCGACCGGTCACACAGGAAGGCACGAATCCAGGCTAGTGCATGTCCTCTGATTCCATACTGGTGGAGCTTCCAAAGGAGTTTGGAGTGATTCACTTTGTCAAAGGCCTTTGAAAAATCCAGCAGTATCAAATCAGTTTGCTTGCCTTTACTCACATTCCTCGCAAGGTCCTCGACCAACATGGTAAGCTGCGTTTCACATGACCTCTTTTCCCGAAAGCCGTGTTGTAAGTCATACAGGAGGTCATGTGCATTGAGGTGCTTTACCACATGTGAAGCAATAATGTGTTCGAGGACCTTGCAAAGTATGCAAGTCAAGGATATAGGTCTGTAGTTGGCAGCAGATGATTTGTTTCCCTTCTTAAAGATTGGGGTGACTTGTGCTTTACACCAGTCTGCAGGGAGCTTGCCTGTCTGGAGTGAGCGCTCAAAAATTATTTGGATAATTGGAGCAATTTTTTCCCGCAGTTCCTTGAGCAGTAATGGTTTGAGCTTATCTGGACCGGCTGCCTTGAAGGGTTTCAGGTTTTGAAGGAGCTTGAGGATGCCATTACAGGAGATGGTAAATTCTTCCATAATTGGGTTAGAGTTTAGGATGCCTGCTGGTACTGCGTCATGACGCAATGTACCACTATCTGCCATATCTTGGATTTGCATCTTACACAGCCGAGAAAGTGAAAGGGGTGCCTTGGTAGTAAATACTGATTGGAATTGCTGGTTGTGGAGATTTGCTTTTTCAGTTGTGTCTGTTACTAGTCCATTATTGTCTTGGAGAGGAGGTGAGCCAGTCTGGTCTTGCTTAGCACTCTTGAGGAATGAAAATAACTTTTTGTTGTTGCAGACAGAGTTTTCATCAGTGATGCCAAGGAGACCTTCAAGATATAAGTTGTAAGAAACTTTGATTTTATGTTTTATACTTTTACGCAGGGATAGGAATTTGTCACGAAATTTCTGGTCTCCGGTTTTTTTGAATTTCCTGTATAAATCATCTCTATGTCTGATCTGTCTGCGGATGTTTTGGGTGATCCAAGGTAAGGAAAATTTACCTCGGATTATCTTCGAGTTGAGGAAAAAATGTCTAAGGCTGTGACAAAGTCAGACCAGAGTTCCTCAACTGATCTATTGGGGTGTTCAAGCAGGAACTTTTTCTTATAATCTCTCATGAGAGATTTCAATTTGGGCCAGTCCGCTTTATTGAGAAGTGGGACTTTTCTGGGTTTCTGTTTCTGAATGGAGGGCTTTAGAGCGCAGGAAGCCGTGACCATGTGATGGTCACCAAGGCCGGGCTGGCAGTCAACCTCATCAACCAGAGTCGGGTTTGTTGTTAAGAATAAATCCAAGTCGGGTTTGTTGTTAAGAATAAATCCAAGATGTTTATGGACATGTTTTCCTGATGCCGGGATACCAAATTTCAATCTATGGGTGGGGAATTCCAGGGGAATTAGACCTCAGTTTTTCAAAATTGTCTAAGTCCCCTTGGTTATCCCGCCGTCTTTTGGTCTGTGTATTAGATAAAGTTAAAATGTTGATAAAAAGGATGTTGAACATGGTCTTTATTTTCGCATTTCAGAAAACCCAAGAACTAGCGCAATGTTATTCAATAACAAAGCCAAAACACATGCTGAGCGTGTGACTTAGGCAGCACACAGCTAAACAGCAATCCAGCACATTGAGGGATTTCACTTCAACAAGAAAATTTTGGACAGAAGTTTCAGATGTTTTAATTTGCAATCAGATGGACTTTTTTGCTTCTTTTTGTCTTCAGTAAAGGCAGTAATAAACTAAACAGTGAACAAATTCAACTAAAAGTTTCATGGTAGGTGGCAGGTTTTTTTGTTTGTTTGTTTGAATTGATGCTTAACCTCCCAGTGAAAAGCTAATGGTCATGTCGGGATGCTGCCCCCATTTTATGGAACTTTTACCAGAAGTTAGACTGCCATGGCATCCAAAAAGTGCTTCGAATATAATTACCCAACCAAACCAACAAGCCATATATGTATAGATAGTTTGACATGAACCACTTTTCCTGGGCAGGCTCAGACCGGAGCGGTCAGTCAGTAGCAAAGAAGCTTTTCCTGGAGGCACAAGCAGCCCATCTATTTCTTTAGGCACCAATGGGGGGGGGGCATATTCACACCCAACCATGATAGCATCCTTCTTTTTAGTTGTTGTTTTGTTTGTTTGTTTGTTTGTTTGTTTGTTGGTTTTTTTTACATATTTTGTCTGTCCTTTGCTGTATTATTTACATGTACATGATATGATTAGATTCATAAATGTGCTGTCATGGGGGAAAAAAAGAAAAAAAAAATTCTGTTTTATCAAAGGGAACTTTTGATGTCTTCAGAAAGTCGTACTTGTTGGTCTTTTTTACAAGCATACCATGTTTCTTGAGTACGAAGCATTAGAAATTAAGATCATTGGAAACGATTAACTAAGCACATTTCAAGGATCTTTGATGTTCGAACTTGTAGGGTGTACGAACTAATTGGTCATTTACAGTAACTTTACTGGAACTGGAATCTTCCATGTTGTAGTGGCTAAGTCTATAGCCTTGTAAACCAGGGGTCGCTGGTTTGATCATGATCGAGCTTCTTACACGATAAACCAGGTAAATGTAAGCGAGTTATATTAAACTTCCCAAGATAAACCAATGTCCCGTTTCCATATTACCTTACCTTTTGGTGGGACATTAAACCCAAAATATAATCAAACTGACTGAATAATTGGTTGTTAACGATAACATATGACTTGAAACAATCCAATTTTGAACCCAGCTCCCGTGTTCAACCACTGAGATGACCCTGTACAGACGTTTGTGAGGACCATTAGTCTCGTTAGTGTTTTGTGATACCTTCATCATGGAAGTGCACATGTAACCAATTTACTTTGAACAAACAGTCAGAAAATTGTGTTTCATGTTTCAAAGTTTATTTCTCACTGGAGTTACACGAAACATGTAAAACATGGGCAATGCAATATTACAAACACCATATAGGTTTGGCGACACACACACACACACACACACACACACACACACACACACACACACACACACATCGGAGGGCAACTTAAATCACATGCACTCGATGACTGGCTTTTCATTTTTCACTTTCACCCGTTCTTAAATTCAATCGTCCCTACAAGACAGCCATTTATTGTAGACGCATTCGAATTCATACATCAGAAAAACATGTCCATGAAAAGAATTCCCCTTGAATCCATTTTTTATATAGAAAAACTAGGATTTGCAGGGGTATACCTATCTTTCTTATTTTTGCTCCAAAACATAGATTGTGAGTACTCGTTAGAACCACCTCGTCGAGGCGGTTCTAACGTATACCCACAGTCATTGTATCGTGCACAATGAAGAAATATTATATACATGTATTTAACTATTCTAGTTAAAAATTTTCATTTTTACAACTTGGAAAATCCCTTTATATTACATGGACATGTTTCCGTAATAGAAAAATTCAATTAAAAGGTTGAGGTGGTCAAGATTCAAATTCCCATTGAAGGAGCAAGAGATACTTCAAAAGCATCAAAGAAGAGATATGCAGTCAATACATGTAGACATATTTATTCGCCACCTTTGGAAGTTTCCCCTGACTTCAGTGTATTTTAATGTTTACTTGTCTGGCTGACCAGCTGGTAAAACAAATTAATCATCTTATTCAATTATATCTAATGGGTCGACTAATCTCCCTCAGGTCAAGCCCCATCCCCCTGGTGTGGTATTGTCAGTAAACTATTCTGTTTCTGATCAGTTATCAAAAAATTATTTTACAACTGACTCATCAGGCAATTTGTTAACAAAAAAGTATCCTGCCTCTTCTAGTCAACATAAATTTACGAATTTAGTGTCAATTGAAAGTTAAATGGATAAAGCAATAAACAAAGGTTACTTGATAAAGTTTCAACATTGTACTTTTCATTTGCAACAGTTTAAAGTTCTATGAAATTTTGAAAATACAAACAAACACACTTTTCCAATGATACAAGTTAAGTCTAAAAATAAACAGTTCGGAAATACAATATTGGGTATAAAAATAAACCTCTCCTGACTACAGGTGTATTGATTTTGAACAATACGCGTCTAATAATAACTTTATTGGTCCACTGTAGTATAATTTACTGAAGATAACTGTGCCATCGTTCTTAGTCAATTGACTTTGGCAATAAACAGCCAAATATTTTACTACAATCCGATAGCTAAAAATAAACATTGATCGATCGAGTTAGGTTTATGTGACTCGCATAGCAAAGTAAAGAGAATATTTTCTACTGGTGTAATTCCAGTGATACGATAAACTTCAATGTTTTCCGTAATCAACGGTGAAATCGAAGTCCATTTTACTCTCGGGGAGCATAGAATCGAAAACTAAGCGACTTATCTTGGATTTTTTCCTCTAGTATAGTTTTTTACTCTTACCTAATCTATTCCCAGAGTAAATATAGATTGTTTTTTGCTACGAACGCCCTCTCAACAGCTTATGTCATACAAAGACACGCCATGCTAAAATGTCATCAGAATGGCTAAAGGAGCTCTGGATCGAGCAGATGACCCCTGATTATACAGTGAGTAGCTTTACCAGTACATAACGGAGGCTTCTACGCTGTGGTTGTGTATCAGGTGCAAGCATGGGAGAGTCAAGGGGCTGGGCTGACTTTCTAGATCCCCACCCACTTGGATCCTTATCGCCCTAGAACATCCGATTTTAATACTGAGTATTACTGCATGCCATAAGGCAGTTGACACACCAAATTGTGCTATACAATTCTTAAATTGACAAAAACAGAACGCAATACCTATTCATTAATCGTGTAGTTGAAACACAACTGGGTGACCGGATTTTTTTAGGAGGAGTATATGTAGTCTATATTAAATCATACAAATTTCACAAGAACCAAATAACGATAACTCTTGCTTTTTGAGCTCATCACAGTTGAATTATTTATTACTATCGAAATTCCTTAAATGCAGTAACTGTTAGCTAAGCATATTTACTTAAAATTGCTTGTATGCTGACGAGATTAAAAACGCTATAACATAGGTCAGTATAGAATCGTGTTGTTAACTTCGTGCGGACGATCTTGTTAATGTGACAAGACATTAGAAATTACACTATTTACTACGTCATTTTAGTGTAAGAAACAAATTGTTGTATTTTGAAACCATATTATATTTTAAACACTTTCTGTATGTCATGACGTCCTCATTTTGAGTAAAAGTCCCATAAAGTGGAGGCAGCATGACCATAGTTGTTGACTGGGACGCTAAGCATCCATTCAAACAAACAGACAAACAGAAGTAAGCAATGACCAAGAAGGGGCGGAAGCAGAGCCATAGAAATCAAGGTGGGAAAAGACCGACAATCCTAACAAAGATTACAATCGCTCATCCGAAAAAGAAAGCTATGAGTTACTAGAATTAGTTGTGATTTTGCGTCACAGTCAACAAATTTTCAGTCATGTTTGAAAATGATATATCCCTTCCTGTGCTTCCTGGGTATAAACCCGTGCAACGGAGCAGCCGAAGCAATGATCAAGAACTGCTTACATCAGATAAACTACATCGAAACCAACAATAAAAACTTACATTTGTAATAATATGGGTCATGTTAATGTTGATGTTAACATAAATTCTCCCAGTGTTGAGACTTTTTACACGGAACTCTTCATTGGCTTTATAGAGTTCATAATTGGATCTAGTATCTCATATAACACAGGACACTGGAGCAGGTAATTCTGCATGGTTTCATCACCACTTCTATACATGAGCCTGTGCGTGAGAAACCCAACAATTTGGGACTCGAACAGGCCTGACACAAACCGGGCTGTACAGTCACAGAAGATGGTTAGAGGCTGGAAATTTTGGATTTAGAAAGAAGAGGAATTGTACCATATGTGTAGCGAAAATAAAGGCGCTGATCAGCTTCGCAGTAACTGAGAAGCTGATCTGCGCCTTTGTTTTCGCCTATGCAGATTGTTGGTTTTCCCATGCGGCGGCTCACATCATACATGTGGGGGCCCACCTCATTCTGATTAAATGACGCCCTCTTTTTTGCAGAATGTTGGTTCCAGTCGCTATCTTCAGTTTGGTATGTACCCGATGCACCTCTCTAGCACGTCTGCAGGACATCAGTATGTGATGTATTTTCCCACACACATAGTTGTCTACTACCAGATACACCAGACTGGAACACAGAGCAGCTTTGCTTTTGATGACACCTGTCAAGAATTCATTTGTATGCTTAAATTGGGGCCAGAGCTTCTTGACTGTTGCTTGGCCCACCGCGGTCCAACTGGTGTTTTTTCTTTTGCTCCGGAGTTAGTAAGTTATTCGGCGCCCAGTGATCTCCATCGTAGGGCAGCTTACTCAATCTGTGAGTCCTGGTTTGGTTTTTGATTCATCAGGATGTTTATCATGATTTATTTGTTTGCTCTTGATGATTCATGGACTTGTTAGAGATTCACCACGAGGACAGAGGAACTAACTAAATGTTATGAACCATTGCAGAAGCTGAGGGTGAGGTTATGGCCATGTAAAACCGGTTTAAGCCCGCCAGTAATTTTGTGTTACTGATCGTTCCAAGGCGATACTTCTGTGGTGGTTCTTTTTGTTTTATATCTTGGTGCTTATTTTGTTTTTGTGCTGTTGGCACATTATGTATGTTTTCGTGTTTTTAGTTAAGTTCAGGTACATGTAACTGAGTGGCCACCTATTGGGAAAATAGCTGCTCATTCGGCTTACGGTGTGTTTTCATGGTATAAGTACCTGATTGTTAATTTAGTTTTGTCCCACCTCGGGTTTTGGAGTAGGAATCTTTTTTCTGAGTGCACCTTTTCCTGATCATTGCCTAATTGTGCCTTTTTATTCACCCTACGTGGAGGCACATTTTGTTTGAGTGGATTCTCCAACAGTTACATTGGCCCAGGAAGTCCATATTTCACGAGCAGCTTCTCTATGGCAAGCAAAAAAAACACAAAAAACAAGTATTGCTAGTGGAACTTTTCACTGTCAACTGCCTTGTGGCTAAACGGTACTCTGTGGAGTTTTTCTCTTGTCGACAAACATTGCCAAACAATGAAAGCGCTATCTTATGTATTACTCCGTCTACGGGTATGGTTTCTGTTAAAACATAGACTGCAGAATCAGCTGTTGTATTTGGTAGACTCAAGATATGTTTCAAAAACGTCTTATTTGTCCGCTTTAGTGATTCCATAAGTCGCTGCTCCGACAGAATAAGTTCAAGTCCACAGACGCGAGTTTGCACCACATACACCTGGTAAAGCTGTACTGACGTTTTAAGAGCCGTGTACAACAGTTGTTCCCAGTGGTATTGTCATTCTGTAGAATTTACTTTAAATAGGAGCAGATTTTGTAATAGTCCGTATTAACAACTTACTCAGCTCGTCATAATAATTTCTGATTAGTTCAAGCATCATTTCAATGCCTTAACCTTGACCGACTGATTTATACAATTATGAGACTAAAGGATTCTGTCAGCAACAAAAAGTCGCCAAATTTGCTATTGTCACCGAAAATTTGCTGTTGACAAACGTCTGGTAAGAGCACATTCGCCGAAAATTTGCTATTGCCTGACGTCTGGTAATAGTATAATTACCGAAAATGTGCTATCTATCGACAGGCGTCTGGTAATAACACATTTACCGAGTATTTGCTACCGACAGACGTCTGGCAATAGACTCTTCCTTTAAAAAAGTTAAATTCACTGAATTATTTGAATTGAAACACTATACACTTGGTCTCTAAATTATAATACAAATTTGTTTTACATAAAATATATAATTTGAATGGAGGCAGAAAAACACACTGTCGCACAATTAAGAATGACCGTTTTCTTTCTATGTCCACAAATGAATAATAACAGTCAACGATTGCTCACCTGAGACTTAACAAGGAAAAGTAGCTTGGGTTTTTACCATATATGGGGGTGGTGGCCATCTTGGTCATGTGACCTGGATTTTCATGTACATAATGTACACATTAGTTTTCCCTTCCTATAAATGCTTCTGTCATTGAAACCCACCACGGTTTTTGGAGAGGGGATCTTTTTCTGATTGCGCCATTTCGAGATCGTTGCCTATGTGTACCTTTTCATATTAAATTTGGCTTTGACTGGCCATGAGCTGCATCTCTGGAAAACTCAAGTTTTCGATCATCTAATATGCCTGTCACAGCAAGCCAACACAGCCACAAACCAAGACTGGAAGCTTGAAATTTCGAATTTAACAAATAGAGAGACTTTGATTTGATCATCATCATCATCATCATCATCATCATCATCATCATCATCATCATCATCATCATCATCATCATCATTTTCTTCTTCTTCTTTTTCTTCTTCTTTTTCTTCTCTTCATTTCGTTGAAAGATGATACAGAAATGCTGGATCGCCCGTTAATCGGTACATTTTAATATTGTGAGGTCTGTAAAAGTCGATTAACATCTTTCTGGTCGTGTTAAGCATTTCTCCTCTAGATATATCAGTCTTTGATCGGGAATTCGCATGTCGTAACTTCATTTTGTCTTTGAATGGAACAGGAACTGAAACAAAATAAATGGCATTTTAACCCCATAACAGGAATCGCCGTTGCAAGGATTGACTGCACCACCAATATTATTAAACATCTTTTTTTTCTCACTGGCAGTCACCTTTAAATTTGATCATAAATGATTACGAAAACTTACCCATGCAATAAACAGAGATTTTTTAAAATTTAAAAATTGAAAATTTTCAGCTGAAAAATTTAGATATTCTTATTTTTGCTCAAAGCATAGACTGTGGGTACATATTAGAACCGCCTCAGGCGATTCTAACGAGTACCCACAATCTATATTTTGGAGCAAAAATAAGAAAAAATAAAATAAAATAGTGTTTTCTGAGGAAAACTATGTCCCCCCAACCGTTTAGTAATTGAAGTGTAGTTACCTTGTGGTATGAAGTTTTTCTATGGAAGACACCATGCCCATCTTGTTCTGTATGGTGTGGTATTTTAAACTTGTTTTGGACCCTGTCTAAAATTAGGTCACAATCACCAAATTCTTATAAACTCTGAACCTCCTCAAAACAATGCTTCTGTGCAAGTTTGGTTAAAATCCATCAATTGGTTTACAAGTTATCGCGTCCGAAAGACTAATTTCAACAGTTATGAACTATTGACCTTGGAAATTAGGTCAAGGTCACCAAAATCTTATCAACTCTGAGCCTCCTCCCAACAATGCTTCTGTGCAAGTTTGGTCAAAACCCATCAATAAGTTTACAAGATATCGCGTCAGAAAGACTAATTTCAACAGTTTTTGACTAGTAACCTTGGAAATTAGGTCAAGATCACCAAAATCTTATCAACTCTGAGCCTCCTCTCAACAATGCTTCTGTGCAAGTTTGGTCAAAATCCGTCAATTAGTTTACAAGATATTGTATCGGAAAAACTAATTTTAACAGTTTTTATGGACTCGTGACCTTGCAAATTAGGTCAATGTCATCAAAATCTAATCAACTCTGAGCCTCCTCCCAACAATGCTTCTGTGCAAGTTTGGTTAAAATCCATTAATTGGTTTACAAGATATTGCATTGGAAAGACTAATTTCAACATTTTTTATGGACTCGTAACCTTAAAATTAGGTCAAGGTCACCAAAATCTAATAAACTCTGAGCCTCCTCTCAACAATGCTTATGTGCAAGTTTGGTGAAAATCCATCAATTGGTTTACAAGATATTGCGTTGGAAAGACTAATTTCAACATTTTTAATGGACTCGTGACATTGAAAATTAGGTCAAGGTCACCAAAATCTAATCGACTCTGAGCCTTCTCGCAACAATGCTTCTGTGCAAAAATCCATCCATTGGTTTACATGATATTGCGTTGGAAAGACTAATTTCAACATTTTTTATGGACTCGTGACCTTGAAAATTAGGTCAAGGTCACTAAAATCTAATCAACTCTGAGCCTCTTCCCAACAATGCTTCTGTGCAAGTTTGGTCAAAATCCATCAATTAGTTTACAAGATATTGCGTTGGAAAGACTAATTTCAACAGTGTTTATGGACTTGTGACCTTGAAAATTAGGTCAAGGTCACCAAAATCTAATCAACTTTGAGCCTCCTCCCAACAATACTCTTGTGCAAGTTTGGTCAAAATCCATTCATTTGTTCAGAAGATATCGCGTCGGAAAACCTAATTTGATCAGTTTTCATGGGCTGGTGACCTTGAAAATGAGGTCAAGGTCACCAAAATCTGATCAATTCTTTCCCCCTCCCAACCATGTATCTATGCAAGTTTGGTCAAAATCCATCCACTGGTTCAAAAGATATCGCGTCGGAAAGAAGCTACGCGGACGCGGACGCCGACGCTGACGCCGACGCCGACGGGATCCGCACCAAAAACAATATGTGGGACATAATAGGTATACCCCTGTATAAACCAGTTTTGCTATATAAAAGCGGGGTTCAAGGATGTATACATTACACGGACATGCTTTCCTGGTGAATTTGATGAGACCTTACTGCTTATATTTTCTCGAAGGGGCGGGGTCAGTAACATTAATCTGCATAAAATTGTGCAGGCATCACGTGTTTCTTGGAACTTGGAAGCTTTCACCTGCAGTGTTTTATGAACATTGAGCTAAGGTGGGGCGAAAAAGTGTGCCCCCTTCGTTTGAAACCAGTAGACTTCCGAGAAAAAGCTTTGGCTCGAAGTTGATGCAAAAAACAGGTCTACTCACCGAGACCAAGAAACTTGAAAACTGGTTCCATGAAGGTGTCAATGTCATGTAGATCTTTATTCTGGAGGTACAGAATATTCTCCCTCGGAAAGACTCTCTGGAGTTCCTCCCAGTAAACGTGATACCAGCCAAGTTGTAAATCAATCTGTAAGATTAAGAATGACTGAGTTGATAATTGAGCCTTTGAGAAAACAAACAATGTGGGTTTTCGACCAGGTCCGAAACGAACCGGCCTATACAGTCGCAGAAGCATGCTTAGTCACAGAAGCATGCTAGAAGTTTGAAATTTCGGGTTTAAGGAGAAGTGTTATTGTACTATCCATCTAAGGCAGAGACCTCAGAATCTGAGCCGCATCGTGAGAAAACCGGATTTTTGCCTAGGCGAAAACAAAGGCGCAGATCAGCTTCGCGGTAACCGCGAAGCTGATCAGCGCCTTTGTTTTCGCTACACGGATAGTACAAATTCTCTTCTTCTTAAATCCGAAATTTCAAGCTTCTAGCCTGCTTCTGAGACTGTACAGCCCGGTTTGTGTCGGACCTGGTCGGAAATCCCGAAGACCGGTTTTCTCGCGTCGCGGCTCACTGATAATCGTTCCCATAGACTCCCATTGTAATTTGCCCCAAAGCAAGACTCGTTCATATGCTGCACAACGCATAGTGGACCACAACACATTCAGCAGACGAGAGATCGTCCCAGGCCGTGTACAAGTGCCGCAAAAATGGGGTGCTAGCCAGCATCCAAGGACGGAATTTTTAGGTGTTGGGCGCTCAACAGTGACAAAAATGATTATTAAAAAATCACTACATCCGCTTTTTGGCCAAGAAAGGTTTACACAATTATGTGACAAAAGATGGTTGATAGATACGCATTTATGACCAATCGTCGGTAGTGTTTCATCTTAAAACCGCGGTAGATCTGTCCACACTTTGGGCCAATCGCTTGCAACGTTACAATTACAGGTCTCTGTCCTCTAGGGAAAACAAAGGCGCTGAAAGGTTGTGCACTTACTTGCCACATCATTTGTCAGTTAGTGGTGAAACGAAAATGCACTTAGTAACCTAGGTAACCTAAGTAACCTAGTTCTTTGAGGCTGGCTCAAGAACAGTGTCATCACGAAAACATGTCCGTGCAATATATACCCCTTTGAACCCCACTTTTATAATAGCAAAACTGGGGTATGCAGGGGTATAACTATTTTTCTTATTTTGGCTCCAAACCATAGATTGTGGGTACTCGTTAGAACCGCCTCGCCACAATCTATGTTTTGAGCAAAAATAAGAAAACATATCAAAATTTTTCAGCTGAAAATTTTCAATTTTTAAAGCTAAAAATATCTCTGTATATTGCATGGGCTAGTTTTCGTAATGTGGCTAGGATAACTGACCGTCCCGACATGACTTAAGCTGTTGAGCGTGGATGTAAAGCACTGACTCAATCAACAAACATAAAGCATGTGACTTTCATCCCCATTCACCGATTTTATAAGGGCTTCAAAGGGAAACACTTTTAATTACCAAACTCCCTTCAAAACAGTGTGGTAGTAAGTTCGAGAACCGCATTAGTGTTTCTACTAACTCTTGTAAATGAGAACATAATATTTATGTTTTGAAAATGTATGTTTACAATGTATTATGGGAGAAAAAAGTAAGAAAATAACTGTCGACCGAAAACACAAGTAAGGAAATAATTGGATTTATTAATAACAAAAAATATTTTTTGTCGAAAACTTTGAAGACGCCAAATTCTCATTTTGACTTACGTTCAATGGTTGATATATCCTTTCGTCGTACACACATGCTCTTATTGTACGGTTCTCGAGGCACTCTTTGTACAATCTAAGACCTTTCACAACTAGATCGTGGAATCTCTCCGGGGTGGGGATGCCTGTCTCTTTAGCATGCATTCGGCCGTACCGGTGGTAGTATTCTGAGTACAACCTGCAATATCAGGAGGAAATGTCCATGAAATGTATACCTCCTTTAACCCCAATTTTTACACTAAAACTGAGGTATACAGTGGCGGATTTAGGGGGTGGGTTCATGGGGTTCGCTCGAGCCCCCTCTGGGCCCAAATTATTTCATTTTCACGAAGATTTTCAAGTAGTTTGTGGAAAACTGGAAAACAAACACCCATCTTCTACATTTGAACACCCTCTTCAGAAATCCTTGTTCCGTCACTGTATACAGGGATATACCTATTTTTCTTAAAGCTTCCGAGTGTATGTTTGCAATATCTGAATAAAATGAAACGTTGATATTACAAAATACACGCTCGCAGAAAAATGACGCCCACTTTTTTCAGGTCATATTTGACAGAAAAGGTATACCGCAGAGGAGATATGAATTGAGCAAGCTGACTGTCTTACCCAACTGCATAAAACCTGGAGGTACTGTTCAAGAGTTCCTCATATCGAAACATTGTGGATGCATTTCTACATTTTCAAAGAATGAACATAGATTCGTCATGAAATTCAATGTCAGCTTTGTCCGTTTTGGAAGTATTTAGATCCCATTATAATTAGTCGAAAATAGATAAATGCATAAAATCCTTGTTAATATACGTACATCTACACAGAAACTATGCCATTCATAGCTATTCTAAACGGGTGCGTTTTAACCCATATTTGACGAATGGATTTTCCCATCGTCATAATTTGGGTGAGTCCACTTTCATTTTTAGGGAAATCAGGAGTGATTTTTAAACTTTATTCATTTTTTTTTTCGATGAAAATTCTCTAAGCAAACAGAATAGCCCCAGATGGGACGCCGCCTTGTGCGGCGTCACTTCTGAGGCTATGTTGTTTGCCTATGTCCCATAAAAGGGACGCCAGCTTAAATAAGTTAAGCTTCTGGACGAAAGGAGACGCAGGTTACACGGCAACGAGAATCAGAACAATGAGATGATTCCCTAAGTCAGAATATCTTCTAAAAAGAGGAAATCGCTTTTTAATTTAACAGGAAGAGAAGGAATATAATAATACCCGTGCAGTTTTTATCTGGTTGATGAGCTCAGAAGATCCTTTTATTTTAAGAAATATAAGTAAGCTATTAATAGTATTATTTGCTGAGAAATCTGTATTATTACTACATGATACTGTTCCATAATCATATTGCTAAACTTGGACATCCTGCTCTTCAGTTGGCTCTTTCAGGGATAACTGAGAAGTGGGATGTCCCTCCTTGGTACTCCAGTTGTTGAGCTGTGGTTTTGTTTCTGCATTTGTAGTGTCTGATTCTCCAATTATTCTAATCATTTGTGTTACATTTCATTGTTTGATTATTCTGCTCATTTTGGGCGCCCTAATTGGCAATAAAGAATTTGTATCTTGTATCTTGTATTTTGTATTTTCTGTCACAGTTTCTGTTTTCGAACAGAATTCACGGTCTACCACTTCACTGGACATTTCTTACCCCATCTTCATATATGTTGTTGCTTTTGTTACAGAAATCATGCAGTAACCCCAATATATGTACCTATTAACAGGATCTCGAAATATTATGAGGATTTTGGCTTGTGGTTGGATGTGGTGAATATAGTCCAGTATGACGTATTTTGGTTCATCCAGGTCTTCGTTCCCAGGAAGGTACCTCCAGTGATTGTTTTGGTACAGGTTGGATGGACTCGCCTCGCCTGAAAAAGTAAATGAAAACATACGACAATAGGTCCTAAAGTGTTCACATCACACGGTGATGATTGACCTAGATGTAAATTAGATCAATATTCTTCTGGGCATAGAGCGGGCGACCCTGGTGTTACCCGCAATGTTTCAAGAACACACGCCGTCCAAATCTTAAGAAGAACTTTTGAAATGGTTTTACCATATATGGTGTGGACATCATTACGAAAACATGCCCATATGATATACAGTAATTTTTTCAGGTCAAAAATCGATAATTTTCAGAGGAAAATTTTTGATATTTTTCTTATTTTTGCTCAAAACATAGCTCGTGGGTTAAAAATTAGAACCGCCTCACCGAGGCGGTTCTAACGAGCACCCACAATCTATGTTTTGGAGCAAAAATAAGAAAAATAGGTATACCCCTGCATACCCCAGTTTTGCTATATAAAAGTGGGGATCAAGGGGGTATACTTTACACGGACATGTTTTCATGATGATGGCGTCTATATAAGTCACCGTACTTGATTTATCTATAGAAACAGTAACATGAATTTGGCTATGACTATGACTGACCTATGAGTTTCTGCTTAAATACGTTGTTTTTGTGTTATGGTTCATTAACAAGCTATGGAGTTTCTTTTAGAACCGCATAATTAATTGTTAAATTACAGCAGATGAAGGTTGAGGATTTAGGCCATTACGAAAACTTGCCCATGCAATATACAGAGATTTTTAAAGTTGTAAACTAACGAGTACCCACAATCTACGTTTTGGAGCAAAAATAAGAAAACAAAATAGGAAAAATAAGAAAAAATAGGTATACCCCTGCATATCCCAGTTTTACTATATAAAAGTGGAGTATAAGGAGGTATTTATTCCACGGACACGTTTTCCTGATGCAACTAAAATCTCCAGTAATTGCTTTACTGAGCGTTCCAACACGGTTCTATTGTGATTCATTTTTATTTTCTGTTTATTTTGTCATACCTCTCTGTTGCACTTGTCACTTTTTGCAGCCTGGCGGCTACCTTGTTGGGAAAGAGCTCGTCAAATTGTTCTTCATGGGTGTTTTACCAGTTTGTACTGTTCTTTCTTCACCACCTGGGTTCGGTTGTTCAAAATTAACTACGTCATTTGTTAACGTTCGTTCAAGTTTCAAATGGCAATATTACAAAAACACTGCTACATGTATCTTTTGTTGAAAAAAAGTGAGAATCCTTTGCAATGCAGTGTATTTGCTTATGAAGTCTACATACGAGGGGGATTCAAAAAGTTCGAGGAAAAGTGCTTCCAACTTTGTAATTGTCATGGGAAATTTACGTTCTCTGTGCATGTTGTAAATTAACATATAGTTAACATAATTATGCACAAAATTTGAATACGCATTCATGCCGCTGTTGGCTAGCTCTTAAGCATTTGGAATCTACCTGGCATACGGGCGTCTAATTGTCAGTTCTGTTTGTGTAATGCGGTGAATTGTGCCGAAACTACAATTCGATATGTTGTGTATTTAACGGATTCTACTCTTTTCTATCACGCCGATCATTTTCGACAGTATGACGTTATTTGACGTTACGCTGCGCGAGTCGACATGGACGCTTTTCTGGCCGTGTAGAAATCATGCATACTACTTGTTGATTGCCGTTTTTTTTAATTTCCCTGTTGCGTTTTCTGTTCTTAGCAGTGTTTCTTTCTTTTATTGGTCCGTTCCAAACACATAATTTATCGAATACCGTTGTTCCCTTAGCATTTTAAGCATACCCACTAAACAATATGGCCGCTGTACGCCCAAATGACGTCAAACACTTATATGACGTCATGTGCTCACCACAAACATATTGAACTTTGATCATACAAAGTTTGGTGAAAAAAGCACGGTAAACTATCAAATGCAACGTCATCATTAAACATCGACTTTTTGCAAAAATGAACAAATGTGGGCCGGTAACCGTGATGTACGGTTTCCATAGCAACCACTGTTAACAATGTATTCATGCATGTATATTAACTGTAATAGTTGAATTCAGCTGATTTACAAAATAAGAATATGGTGGCACTTTTCCGCGAACTTTTTGAACGCCCTTCGTAAAGTTACAAATTGAGGACTTAACGACAGCGTTAAGCTCACGAAGTTTTGAACAACTGGGCCCTGGTGTCTGGGTTGGGAAATTTAAAAATTGTACACTCTGCTATGCATATTATTTTACTTGTCACAAACGAAGTCGGTAAAACGGTACTACCGTAGCCGGGACAGGAACAGACAAATGGACGTCAAAACATTATTGTTATATTCAGTTTGGAAAAAGTTTGACATTTTAATGCATACATATGCGTCCAATTAACCCCGCCTTAAAATAGGTGAAGGTTCTCCCAATATATAACATGAATACCATACATGTACCTGTTATCAGGCTCCGTCGATTTTCTCTGCTGGCGGCGTCAATTCTGCGGGCTGCAGGTATAAATGCATTGAGGAAGTATTCAAAACTTTGTTTGCCTGGCTCTGAAATAAATTATTGTTATCTTAATTAATAAATAACATATGTGGCTTGTATTTCATTTAAGAAATGAATTTCATTTTTCTGATGTTCATAGAGCTATGAAACACAGTGGATCGCGTGCTAAGTGATTTCGGGGTTCATGTAAGCTTTGCTAGCGACCCACTGTGGTTCATAGCTCCATGAACATCAGAAAAATTAAACTCATTGCTTATATTTACATTCATTTTTCTCTTTCGCTTGTTGAAAAATGATCAAGGGCATCACATTTATAAGCAAATAGGGTATTTACTCAAAGTGTGTGTTGAAACAGCGGAACGGCGTCGACAACGTCATGACGTTTATAACATCCAATCACATTGGTGAAAGCCGTGTTTTTCCGTGACGTCAAATTTGATCATGTTACGTCGCGTGACACGATGTTGTTCATGGAACTATGAATCGCATTGCAAATCTATAGATTCATTTAAGACTTTGCATCAGAAATGTAAATATTAAGATTTAAAAATGGAAGTTAATTTAACCGTAAAGATGTACAATACAACAAGTAATTGAAAATTTCGACATGTGCGTTAACACGAATACATGCCATTGTATATTTTGTCAGGCTGGCATTCATTGCTTGTTCATTGTTTGTTCATAAATGTACATAATTTAGCCGCGTCACGACGAAAGCAACATTCTGCATATGGGAAAACAAACCGGCTAATCAACTTCGCTGTAACTGCAAAGCTTATCAGCGCCTTTGTTTTCGCTACACGGATAGTACTATTCCTCTTCTTTCTAAATCTAAAATTTCCTGCTTGTACAGCTACATTTGTGTAGGACCCATTCGGAAACCACATTGTTGGTTTTCTCATGACACGGCGCATATATTCTATCTTTATGGGCTAAAGTCATGTACATGCCAATTCCATAATTATTTAAAATAATTATTCTACAAAATTTACACAGGTACACATATGCTCACTAAATCTGCCTTTGGCGAACCATTGTAATTCTTTTCCGAAACCTGGTCTGGCAAAATTCGGATGGCTTGATACGTATTTCCATAGCTCTGACGTCCCAGATTTCATCACGCCGACGATAAAAAAATATGGCAAACATCGAAGCTCGCCTCTTTCTCCCCAACATGGGTTTTTGTACCTTGGGTCAAATGTGTGAGTAGGCTGAAAATTAAGTCAAATAAATGAATTGAGAACTTTTGTCGGGTTTTACACATATTTCCAAACATATTTTATTTGGTACACAAATAAGCGATCAATGACAAAACCTAATACCGTATTCGTCCCAGTTAGCGCAATGTTCGCGAATCTTTTCAAAAGAACTTAAAGCTAGGGCAACCAAATAGCAATCTTATAAGCACACATTTGCAAGTTGATAATTCTAGATGTCTTCTGAAAGATATAAGATTAATATTTCCAAGAAATAAACAGCAATAAATGGACAATTATGTTTTTAATCTGGCTTATACATGTAGCATGTTACTCATCATGCAAATCAGTAGTTAGGAAGATGTCTAAAGAGCTGAAGTATGCTTTCTAAGAGTTCTCAGTTTGTGACTAAAGTATGTGCGCTTATTAACACGAATCCGGTACATTTGTTGTTGTTGTTGTTGTTGTTGTTGTTGCTTCTGCTGCTGCTACTGTCTTCTCATTGTGCGCCTCTACTCGAGTAAGATTATTGGATCTCTTTCTACCCATCATGTACATGTATATAGATTTAAGTTTCATTTAAAATCTACAAATAACTATTATGTTTACTCCGTGATTTAATATAATGGCATCCCCTTGTCGTCTGAAGTTTTGCGATGCATCCACCGCTCATACCATTGATCGCACACATATACATGTACACCTCACAAGTTTCTGCGCACATTGCATGCATGTAGTAATGTAGGTCGAAAAGGCTTAAGTAGGAAAACGGCCTTCAGACAAGCGCTTGGCTTACTGTCAGATCTTGGATAAATTGTAGTGTATGTAATTGTATCTTGGATGTTCAACAATTAAAACAAAGTTTAAACCAAACTTAAGCAGAAGACGAGTAGGACTTTAAGTGGTCTAACAATGATAGATACTGTGTAAATTACATGTATCGTAACCAACATCTTACCAAGTCCATTAGGTTTATCCCATGATATGCCTGACCGTCCCAGAAACTCTGAGAATGATTTACTGAGATACTTCCGTCGCCACCATATTGATGAGCCCCGATAAAGTGTTGGTACTGAAACCATTCCTTCTTTTCTACTGTCAGTATAACGTATACAAGAGGTATCAGTATCAACAAGATTATATAATTTAGTTTTCGCACACTTAATAAGTTGCGACATAAGTTTCGATCATCCATTATTTTATTAATATTTCTACCTTTATTGTCAAGAATTGTTTATGTACATGTACGATAGCCATGTATTGCAGTAACAACAATTTGAAAGTGTTAAAATCGATACAACTGATCAAACTGGTGATAATATGAATGCGAATTGATTATTTGCAACTTTCATGCATTCACTAGAAACACAAATCCAACTGTACAAACTACATGACATAATGACGAGTCAGCCGTGACGTAAATCTTGACGTAGTACATGTACTGCGCACTATTTGCATGATAAAGTACACTCCCGGTAAAAAAATAACAACATATTCCGCGTTTCTCCGCAACCATGGCAAACGCGAAATTTTTATTTCTCGGAGAAACACCGCGAAATAAGCCAGGTAGACGAAATCGTCTGCGCGAAATTTCTCGGTGTTTCTCGGTGAAATTTCTCGGTGTTTCTCCGAGAAAGGTAATTACCTGGATTTATCGATAAAACTCTTTTTCTCGGAGTTTCTCGGAGGAATTTAAAAGACAAATGCATGTTTATAATTTTTGAATAAATATAAAACAATAAATTAAAAAAATAATATTTTAAGTATTTGCAAGGATGAACATCAGGAAAACATGTCCGTGTAAAGTATACCCCCTCAAACCCCACTTTTATATAGTAAAACTGGGGTATGCAGGGGTATACCTATTTTTCTTATTTTTGCTCCAAAACATAGATTGTGGGTACTCGTTAGAACCGCCTCGGCGAGGCGGTTCTAACGTGTACCCACAATCTATGTTTTGAGCAAAAATAAGAAAAATATCATTTTTTTTCCAATGAAATTTTCACTTTTTAAGCTGAAAAAATTCTCTGTATATTGCATGGGAAAGTTTTCGTAATGAACTTGCAGATGTTAGGTATTTGTTTAGATGGCTTATAATCCACATAAATATATTCTTGATTACATTAAAATTTATGATGACCTTTGTCACTTGTGTTGCTTTTCACATCATCCATGATTATTCGATCTTTGAACAGAAGAATGGAAGCGAAAAAATCATTTAAAAATCAAGGGCGTCATTAAAAATTCGCGCCTTGAGCGTTGTCCTTTCCAACAAAGAATAAAATTACCACACTTCTAGTGACTATGTGGATAATCAGAATCATTTTTATTGAATGAATAAATAAGTTTAATGACATTTGATCAAAGGTATTTAATTATGTACAATAGCAATGATTTAACAGGCGGTTTACTTTAATTATGTCAGGATAAACACAAGTCATCAAAATAACATGAATATACCGGCCGGAGATCGAAATCGCAACTTTTTGTTTTTCGAAGCGAACACACTATCTATACATGTAAAACCATCGCGGCCTGTCTTATTAAATGTTCGGACCTTACTTGTCCGCCAGCATTTCTTGGTAAGCTGTTAACGTAACCGTTATCAAATATTCAGATTATGGTTCCATATAAATCGCAAATAATTTGAGCATTCGTACATGTACATGTACATGTATATATACTTGTATGTTTTAGATCGAGACTACATGTAGTAGGAAAGAATTTGCATCAAAAGTTATTCTCCATGAACAACCACAAAGCCGTTTAAATCATGAACATATGGGATCGCCTAAATTGATGCCCTTTCACCCGTAATATTGCATGGTATTAACATACATAAATGGTCAACAAAATTTACAGAAATCACTGTTGACTGATTTGGCCAAGTGGTAGAATTTGAAGCATTACCAGGAAGTGTGTTTCGGCATACACAGTCATGTTCTTGTGTCACATTCTCTAATGAAGACGAAGCTGACACTGCTCCTTCACATGATAAGGAAGCTGTCTGCCGTAAAGTGAAATAAAAAGTCAAGCAAATAAAAATGCCGACCGTGCAGCCAACACTGTCATATAACTTACTCCAAATTGACGGCTAAATACATCACGTAGATATAAATGTACATGTCCATACATTGCTATTCATGCACATGCATTTGCATCATTAAAATCATTCTTGTTCAAACATTTTACATCAGGAAAACATTTCATGGAAAATGTGTATCCCATCAAAAGCAAAACTGGGGTATGCAGGGGTATATCTATTTTTTTTTTATCTTTTGCTCCAAAACATAAGATTGTGGGTACTAGTTTGAACCGCCTCGGTGAGGCGGTTATAACGTGTACCCACAATCTATGTTTTGAGCATGAATAAGAAAAAGCAAACATTTTCTACTGACAATTTTCATTTTTTTTTTCATCTTTAAACATCTCTGTATATTGCATGGACATGTTTTCGTATTTTTAAAGTTACGGTATATGAAATTATTTCTTTAAAACATCATCGACACAAAAGGCAGCAACGCTTTCGGAAGGAGAGATCGGAAAACCTCATAAATACATTTACATGTTTGTTATACCTTGTGCAGAATTGCGGTTTGTATGGAACATTGTAAATGTACATGTATATAAAGTCGAGAAATTTTAATGGTCTTAAATTTTTATTTCGCTATTATTATTAGATGAAAAATGCATTACAGCTGTATGTGCAACAAATACTTTTGTATAGGATATGTCACACAGTGCATCAAAGTAAGTGGCTGAAATATACAAACTTTTCTTTACATGTACATGAATTTGGGACAATGTCGGTTATGATAGTATTTTTCTTTTATTTTTCTTTTACATATGCACCATTATTTTGTCGTCATTTGTGTTACGACATCGAGATATAAATGTGGATGCATCAAACATACAAAACATACATACTCAAGTATCTGCAGTTCATAGCGTGTCGGATGCTGTTTCGGTAGTTTTTGTAAGTGAAGGGTTTACAAATACGAATGTTGTGTAGACCATTTCGAACGTCAGGACATCCCAAACTTGTACAGTACCATAAAGCGACGAAAACATACCGACATAACCGTGGCTGAGGACAAGGACATTAGTAACAGCAATATTGCGCAGTGATTTTTCTATTCATGCACATGCATATTAAAGTTTGTATACTTAGACGGTCCCGGTAATTTTTAAAACTGACACCAAAATATAAGGTCATGTATTTGTTTTCTTGTAAAATGAGTGTATCCGTTCCTGCCTTCTACGGAAACATTAATAAAGGTTAAGTTTTAATGCGATTTAACGTGTAAATTTGATGTAAGATATCCATACGCCAGTTGAGCTGTGTGCTAGTCGAGCTGCACATGTTTTTCGGAAACGATCAGAATGTGCTATTTTTGGAACAAGTGCACTTATTAGATCGAATACGGTGAAAATTTCATATCTATACATCTTGATCATGTAACGGGATAGCTTTCCTTGGAAATATGCAAATTTCAAACTCGAGACTTTGTGAATCGAGTAAGTGTTAGGTATATAGCGCAGTAAACCACCCTTGGTGGATGAGCATGCTTTTCCATCGACGGGGTTTGCTGTGGCTTGGCTCGGCTGTACGTTACATGTAACGTACAGCCACGTTACATGTAACGTACAGCCGAGCCAAGCCACAGCGTACAGAAATATCAGATTAAAGAAGTAGGGGGATTGTACTAGCCGAGTAGTGAAAACAAAGGCGCTGATCAGCTGTGCAGATACTGCACAGTTGATCTGCGCCTTTATTATCGCATGAGTATAAGTCCAGCGTTCTCATGACGCGGCTCATATAAAAGTGGGGTATACATTACATGGACATGTTATCATGATGTGTGTAAATATGTTGAGGAATACCTCATACAATGTATATGGGTTTAAAGCACATGAACATGTAAATACGTTTGTTAATTTACTCGATTAATTATCAATTAATTTATCAATTATCAGTAATTGATAAATTGTCTTTACGTGTCATTTTTCACCATGTATCATGCACTTTCCTATGCACTTGACATTTCGGACCGCACCTTGTAAAAACAACATGCCGCCAACACAAAATGTTCATGGCGGAGTTGTCGTTATGCATGGCAATAGGTTTTGCGTTTATGCATTTAGCAAGAAAAACAGATGCTTAAAAAAGAAAAGTGTATAAATTGTTTTCTCGTTATCCGCCTTATTCTTATGTGAAGATTTGGTCATAAATTTGGTATGAAAAAAGTGTTTATGCGAACAGTGCCCCTGATAAACGAGTGATTTAGAGGTATAGACAAAACTTTGTGCTAGTTAAATACTGTGTATCCTTATCATCGAGAATGTTGCAATGCATATTCATATAGGAGTTAGGAGATCGCTGCAGGGTAATCGGGTCAGTAAAATTTTACAAAAATAGCTTGCTCCATAAGCTGACAATGTGATGAAATTATGCCATTTCATTCTACATGCACGTTTCCATAGCTTGACATACAACCAGAACCAGAAAACATTTATTTCATTACAATATGAATTCAAGAATGCGCAAAATGGTTACCTATTATACTCGTACATGTTTATGGCCTATTGCTTTTATGTTTCCTAGCTCAAACAAATGAAACTACTTGGATAAAGACATAATTGAGATGAAACAAAGTACTTCTTAATTTGTATGTCAAATGCGAGTCGAGTCATGCCTGACCAACCGTAACGGAAACCAGTGAAGAAGATTGTGGAATGTTTGCTCAGTAATTAATGTGCCTTATTAAAACGTGTCAAACTGTTAGAGGTGCCATATACAAAAACACTTATAAATACTGATCAGTTAAAGGTCTAAAACTTCTTTAATTATTAAAAATATGGTAAAATCGATTTTCACAATCGTGCACAATATTTCTCCGAGAAACACCGCGAACAGGTAAATCTGGACTTACCTGTTTTCACCGGTTAATACCTGCGGTCGCGGTGAAATTTCTCGGTGTTTCTCCGAGAAATCGAACTGAACGAAACGCGAAATATCTTAATGAAAAGAGAAATTTAGCGTTCTTTCTCCGAGAAAAATAGCTTAGGGTCCTCCGAGAAAAGAGGAATATGTTGTTGATTTTTTACCGGGACTGTACGTATGTACGTTTAATTCACACATCGCGAACGCCAAAATACCACAATAACGTATCATTCAAAGCGTAGTATACTTTACTTCCACTCCAAAGAGTATATTCCATTCACGTCGAGAAATATAACCATTTATAATTGACAAGCACAATTAAGTTTACAACAGACTTGTTCAGAACCACAAAAATCGTGTCATTCTGTGTATATAGTTGGGTTAAATATACTTCCATTTCCTATTTGCAGAAAAATATCATTAACTTATTTCTGTACCGTCACTGTTTTGCTTCATGTTCCGAAAGCTGATAGGACAAAATGCCCGTTTTTAGCTCGACATATGTCTATATATTTAGCCGATCTCGGTTTAAAGGCGCTTTTTCCCGTGACTTAGGCTCTTTAGGCAGCCTTTCTTAAGGTAATCGGCTTTTCAGGGCACTGTATATTGAAGCGAAAGCCATTCTATTGTCAAAATAAGATTTATAATTATATTTAGAATACCAAACACAATATTTCTATTCATTACAACGTAACTGATTGCCTGTGGTCAAAGGGCAAGGTTAATACCTCCAATAAATCTAAACATTGTTTGTATGATATTGATATATTGACAATTGTGGTTGTGAAGTTCGAAAAACAAGGAAAACGCGGTAGGCCTGGATAGCGAAAAGGCGAGGCTCGTATTTCGAAAAAGGGGCATAATTATGAAATAGAGACAAAATACGTATAAATTCATGTTTGTCACTTTTTGGTTAAATATTAATTTGCTACTATGAAAACTATTTTGATGAATTGTAAATCATCACGGTTGGTGTCTGACACGCACGTACATGTATATTGGCTTGTGGCACCTTTGTTTATTTACCCACTACTGTCGGACTTCCACTGCGAGCGTGATAGTACATTATACACATACACGTGCGTGTCAGACGACTACCGTGATGATTTACGCCAAACAATTACAGATCCTCTGTCATTAGGTAATTGCAATTTTTCTCTCGACATAAATATTTCAGAAAATATTTTACACATACTTGTAGCATAGTGCTACTATCTCATTATCTGAAGCGGATTGCATCATATGCATCATCAACGCTTCTTTTCGCAATCAGGGACTTCTTTGTGCGTCTTTTCGCATTTTCCGCCTCTTTTTGCTACGTAATCTTACCCCGAAAAACGTAATCAGTAGATTCAAATGATTGTCGTTTCATTTATTCAAGCTGACTACATAGATGGGCTGCTTTAGCCTCCGTATTCTTCTTATCATAATAACTGAAAATATCGACTGAAAATTTTACACAGCATGTGTTGTTACTAATGACACAATACAATGATTGTGATATTGATTGATTGATTGATTGATTGATTGATTGATTGATGTTTAACGACGCATCAACCCTAATGGGTCATTAGCGTCTGATTCAGATATGGGTGATCCAGAATATCTGATTCCATTTTAAGCTATCATAATTTTGTTCCGCAAACACATACCATTATAGAACTTAAATCACGGCTCTCTGTGATAATTCAAGTTTTGTTTGGTATATCTCTACATAGACGGAATATTTCCATCGGTATTCCGTTAAACCTCTCCATACCGACGGAAATGGGATATATTTAGCCCTTGGTCGAAAATAAAAATTCAGCAAAAATGCAAAACTGTGTTATTGTCGCAGAGATTCTAATTGTTGCCATTTTTTTGGCTTTTTTCTCTACGGCAGCGGATATTGAACACTAAACACAATTTATTCCACACACAATATTTTTATTCTATTTTAACAGCAAACATCCATATCATTGTTTTTTTTAACTTTTTGTATCATTATTTCATCAATAAAATTTCCCAGCTTTATATAGCCCAGTGCTCCATACCCAAGATACTCATGAACAGCATGCTGCACATGTAATCAGTGCTGCTCCATGCACATATTAGACGTGCAGCTCATGCTGCTCCATAATACACCGGTCAATAGGTGCGACGTCAGTTGGAGCAAGGTGAAAGAAGAACAAGGGTTATTGGGAGCACTGGGTGATTAAACAAAACAATAAATGAAAATAATAGCAATACAACAAAAGTATCGCGAACTTCGCGACGCTGCCCCTCAAGAGTATCAACTTAATTATTTTAATCAGTCTATTCATTTTGTGCTCAACATATGCACGCATCATTCAAAATGTTCGTAATATTCTTTCTCCATAGATCTAGCCTTGCTCACTACATGTCCATTCAGATACCGTAACCTTTGTCTGAAGGTCAATACAAATGTTTGTATTTTGGTGATTACCTGTGACCGTTCTACAGCAAATTCATCGTCACTACTTATCAGAATTATGTCATCGTCATCATCTTCACCGCCCTCGTCATCACTGTGATCGCCATCATCCCCTTCGTCACTGAATGCTCCGCAATTAACATTGCTGACTTCGCCGTTATCTCCATCATCGAACACTTCACCATTTCCATCATTGAATACTTCACCATTTTCATCATTGAACACTTCATCATTACTGAATGCACCATTTTTACCATCATTATCACCATTATCACTATTGCATTCATCACTCACGTCATTATTAGCACTATAATCACTTTCATGAAAATCACATTTCCACTCATCGCCCGTTTCAAATCCATCACCAGAATCAGAATCACCATCACCTTTGACCGAATCCCCTTCCAAATCGCTCCACATCACCGCCTATCGCCACTCCAACGTTGTTCGAATCACCTACCGAAGCACACGCTACATCGCTGCCTATCGCCCCTCCAACGTTGTTCGAATCGCCTACCGAATCACACGCTTCATCACCGCCTATCGCCACTCCAACGTTGTTCGAACTGCCTACCGAATCACACGCTACATCACCGCTTATCGCCTCCATCTCACTTTCCTGTAACGCACCTGTATCAATCACAGAAGACTTCACTGCAACATCTGTCATCAATAATTTACTATCATCAACAGTTGCATCAACAGTTATGTCGTCCTTGTAATGTGTTAGGTCAAATTCATCTAGGTCAACATACTGTGCCCCTTCATTAACATCCCCACCACCAATACTACGTATTTCATCAATATCTTGAATAATATCAAACACTGTGTCATCATCGCTTACATTCGAGTAATATCCGCCCACATTAGCACGAACATCTCCACGTGGAGCTCTTAATGCGAATCTCTTGCCCTGAGAGGTGTGTATCCATGTATGGTACTCAGATGGAATGACAATGTACTCCTCCTAACAAATGTTTTCTTACAATCGTTTTCAACACAATTCCAGTGTTGATAAACAGCATGCTTTTCTTTAACATGTCTGGCAAGATTCCGCTTGTAGCCGTAATTGCGTCCACAAGTATCACACTGATGAAACGGCATAATTCATGCATTCTGAAACAAATCCTTAGAACTGTATGAAACTTAAAAACACAATGATTATTGTAAGACTTATTTGTGTCACTAATAAAATAACTACTCCAGCAAGCACGTGCTAGCACGAGGTATAACTATAGGTAAACAACTTTATTATTACTTTTTATGCTCCATCGATACATGTATACTTTACTATGCACGGACTGACACTGTAGTATATTAACAGGTAAACAACCTTATCGACTGTAATAATTTGCTCCATTGAACATATCAACTTTTTGTATGGAATAACACTGAGGTAAACACACAACCACAGGATGAACATTTACAAAGTTTAACTTGATAGTAAACGTACAAAAACAAACTGAATAAAATAAAACACAGTTTCACTGAAAAACATCCTTGGTATCAGACTATATAGTTCACATTCTCGTTTTGTTTATATTATTTACATTTTTAGTCTGATTCTCTGAATTGTATCAATTACTCAGAAAAAATTTGTTTGATTTTTGCCTTGGCATGTTTAGCAGCACTTCTCGTCGTTCGATGAGAAGTAGATTCTTGTTCTGATGGACAAGGGAGTATTTTCCTCACAATTTTCACACATTTTCTCAACAGCTTCACGCACCTCTATTGGGTATAGAAGATTCAATGGACGAGCGATAACACGTCCTGAAGGCAAAGCCACTTTTGCTGATCTCACACACCCATCACGACTGGTGACTAAGCGTAACACTTTTCCTACTCTCCAACAACCACGAGGAATATCATCCTTGATTAATACAACATCATCTACACTGGGTGAGAACTGAGACTGAATTCGTCTGAATTTCAATGTACTTTGGGTTCTTCCACGTAAGCTGAGTAAATACTCATCCCTCCAGATCTTCCAGAACATATTTAGAAGTTTTTGGCCTTTCTTCCATATGTTCAGTAGACGCTCTGCGGTACTTTCGTACGGACTGTAGTCGAGATAATCGTCCTCTAATTCTGGAATTCCGGTATTCGGGTTCAGGGTTAGAAAATGTTTTGGAGAGAGTGCAAGTGTAGAGTCGATGTCCCCGCTAACGTACACCAGAGGTCGGGAATTCACCACGGCTTCGACTTCCTTAAGAACAGTTTGCAATTGAATAAACGACAGCAATTTTCGATTGATTGTTTTTCTGAGAGCTCTTTTCACCAGGCCTACTAGCCTTTCGTAGAAGCCGCCCATCCAGGGAGCTAACTCAACAATAAAGTTCCATTTCACACCTACATTGGAGGCATAGGTTTGTACTTCCTTACTCTGTATGACGTGTTTCCACACCAAATTCAAAACTTTACTTGCTGTTTTGAATTGAAGAGCATTATCACTTGTTATTTCGATGGGTGTTCCTCTATTTGAAATGAATCTTCTAAATCCTAGCAAGAATTCTTCAGCAGACATATCCTGTAGTAACTCGAGATGAATTGCACGAGTTACCATGCATGTAAACAAACACACCCATACTTTTCTTTGACCCTCTTTAGTTTTGATGTACAAGGGTCCAAGATAATCCAAGCCTGTCCTCGAGAAAGGAACCGCACTGGTCACACGTGTTTTAGGCAAAGGAGCCATCACTGGCATTTTGTATGGACCACCTTCATGCCGCCGACATACCGTACAATTCCGTAGCACTGAACTCACTGTTGCTCTCCCACGTGGCAACCAGTATTTGTACCTAAACTGACTTAAAGTTTGAGATACTCCACTGTGTAAGTTTTGTTTGTGGACTTTCTCAACAAGTAGATGGGTAAATCTCTCATTCTTTGGTAGCAAAATTGGACGTCGAGCACTTTCACTAATGTCCGCTTGGTCAATCCTACCTTTGCAGTGTAAGAGTCCATCATTGTCCAAATACACACCCAGTTGTCTTTGTAGACTGGTCATCTTCTTGTTTGATATGGCATCAAAGATATCCGCAAAAGTCTTTCTCTGAATATATGTCAGCCACATAACCTCAGCTTCATTTATTTCTGACGTTGTAATTGGTCCTTTATTACTCTGAGCATCCCTCAGTTTCTTGATAAATCGAAGAGCAAGTGCTGTCACACGTAGCATTTTTGTGATAGAGGAAAACCTGTCACTCTCTATCCCAAGTGGCGAACAAGAACCTGAACTATATGTGTGTTCTTCAGAGCTTTGTGTTGAGAATAAGCATATTCCTTTACGGGGTTTTGCTTTCTTTATTTCAGATTCATACTCAGGGTCATCTCCATTGTGACCAGGTAGACCAGGCCATTCACTTTCTGATTCGGTCAACCATTTAGGTCCATGCCACCAGATATCATTTTCTGCAAGGCTTCGAACATCGGATCCTCTTGTTGCTACGTCAGCTGGATTTTCCTTTGTTGACACATATCCAAACAAAATTTCACTATCTTCCTTGAGTTCTTTTACCCTATTTTTCACGAAGACTGATAAGTCTTTTTCTGTATTGATCCATTTCAGAACACACTGTGAATCTGTATACACATGTAATCCTTCAATTGAGACCTTCAGTTGTTCCTTTACATACTTCAAGCATCTGACCCCTATGACTACTCCCATCAACTCTAGCCTTGGAATTGTCATCTTTTTCAATGGCGCAAGCTTAGTTTTCGAGAATATCAGATCAGTTTTACACTCATTTGCTCCATTCGCGTGAAGAAGATACACATTTGCGGCATACGCGCAAGATGAAGCATCACAGAAACAGACTAAGCTGCGTTGCACATTCTCGTTATCATCTAGCGCAATACAACGTTTGACTGAGATATCTGATAGTTTTGACATGTTTGAACTAACCAAGGACCACACAGTTATATCTTCATTGCTGATTTTATCATCCCATTCTATGTTTTTGCTCCATAATGACTGAATAAACACCTTTCCTTGAATCAGCACAGGAAAAAACAATCCGAGTGGATCGAAAACAGACGCGATTTTACTCAAAACACTTCGTTTTGTTGGTGTTGTTGTTTCTTTAGCAGGTGATTGTTTCTTCAATGATAAAGAATCACTCTGTATGTTCCATGTATGACCTAGTACTTTGGCTGAGTCACAACTAGCCTTGTCTTCATTTGCAATGAATTCATTCAACAGACTATCATTTGAAATCCATTCGCGAAGATTCATTGATGCCTCGCGAAAGATTGACTTTGCTCCATGGTATAACTGAACTGCACTTTCAATACTATCCGTTCCTGTGATAAGATTGTCAACATAGATGTCATCTTTGAGCCTTGATGCTAGATCACTCCCATATGTTTCCAAGTGGCTCTCAATGGTGGCTCCCAATAGAAACGGACTTGAAATTATACAGAAAGGAACACGACAAAATCTATACTCCTGTAGATTATCTTCGTCTGTCCTTGCTTCTGTTGGATCCTTAATCCACACAAATCTTGTGACATCTCTCTCACCTGGTTGCAACCCAATCTGGAGAAAAGCTTTCTCAATGTCGGCTACCAGAGCGACTGTATTCATTCTGAATCCCATTAGCAAACCACATAAGTCCTTCAACATAACAAGACCTTTGTACAGACACTCATTCAAACTGTTATATTCTTTCCTGACCTTTGATGACGCATCATAAACAACACGTATTTTAGTAGTCGGCTTGTGTGGATTGATGACAGCATGATGGGGAAGGTAGTGTTTGATACTATCTGTATTAGTGTTTTCTACCTTTTCAATGATCCCTTTAGCTAGCTGGTCCTGAATGATCGAGTCGTATTGTTGTAACAACTCTGGCTTGTTCTTCATCCTCGAAACATTCGACCGTAAGCGTCCAACTGCTAGCTCTCGATTCTTTAATAGATCCGGATTTTCATCTTTCCATGGCCATTTGACTTGATATCGACCATCTACAAACGTCAGGTTTTCTTTGAAATGATTCTTGACCATTTCATCATTCTTGGTCGTTTGATTGTCGATAACTCCGATTGTTTCTATGTTCCAGAAATCTTCAAGATCTGGCGTAACAGGAATGGCATTATCAACACTTTGGAACACACTTGTTTGAGTAATATTTGTCCCAAACGTCAAATCAATCATATTTCTTTCACTTGCACTTGTCTCCGTTTCAGTTGTTCTACCTGTTAAAATCCATCCGAGTTTAGATGAAAAGAGATAGAGGCCAGGTTGGACTTCAATTTTCTGGGTAGAATAATATCCAGATAATAATCGTTACCAATGAGTAATTCAACAGTAGATGACTCTGTTTCTAATGGAATGGTGTCTGCCAAATCCAGACTCTTGACAAGAAGTTCAATGTTTTTTGAAGAACACAAGTTCATTGAATTTCTTTGAACTGTTCCACTAATTACTGGCACAATATTAGCAGTAATATCCATATACTGACCGTTATTTAGTTTGACACTTAATCTTGTTTGTGTAGTTTTCACAACCTTTGGCTTGTCACTACCAAATGTGACTAGCTTTATCTCCTCTTCTTTTTCTCGTTTCAACTGGAGCATGTCAGCTAAATGCTCCGTCACATATGTTCGTTGTGACCCAGAGTCCAGAAGAATTCTTACAGTCTCACCTTTGAGTTCTCTTGACCTTGACCGCGGATCTCCGTCCTGGCTGTTTGCATCAGAACCATTTCTCCAGACGATACAAACACATTTTCGCCTGAGCATCCATATTCATTATGATCATCCTGAATTTCCTCAGTTAAATGAGCACTTACAACACTTGATTTGAATTTCTTAGGGCATAAACTTCTGTGGTGAGTATTAACTTCACCACAGTGCACACAAGCTTTTCCCTTTTTACAATCTTTTGACATGTGGCCAAGGTTCAAACATTTATAACAACTGTCTTTTAGTTGTTTCTTTCTTTCGTAGACAGTTCTGTATTTCGGACACTCATCACTCCAGTGTCTCTGTTGGGAATATCTACATTGGTCATAATACCTTGATAGAGTTGATTTATCTGCACTAACCACTAAAGCTTCTGCCGATCCCATAGCCCTTGTTTTCCATCAAATTCCCTAAAGTCTGATTTGGTGGCTAACTCCGGCTTACTTATTGGTCTGTGGTCACTTGCTGGATAATTTTGTCTGTTACCGTAGTAGGCACCTGATCTG
This sequence comes from Rugalucina vietnamica, assembly GCA_964017185.1. Lineage (NCBI taxonomy): Eukaryota > Metazoa > Mollusca > Bivalvia > Lucinida > Lucinidae > Rugalucina > Rugalucina vietnamica. The sequence goes on from OZ024873.1 coordinate 49,439,983, forward strand.
TTCTTGGATCCTTTATCGAAGTGTGAATTATCTCTATTGACCTTTTTGACCTCATCCTTCTTTTCAGCGTGCTCCCGAGCAGTGACATACTCATGGAGTCTAACTCTCAAATTTTCCACAGTCCACTTGTTAGTTGCTCCATTAAGCATTTCTAGCTGGAGCAATACTTCTTCTGGCATTTTCGAGCGAATCATGGAGACAAATACGTCCTGGTTAACATCTTGCTTGAGCACTTCTAAGCTGCGAATGTGCCTTTCAATATTGTCAAGTAAATTCCTCAGACTGTTGGTCTTGTTGACGGCTTGTGGCAAGTTTATCAATTTATGATAATGTAGGTCAATGACCTCTTGCTTATTGCCAAATCTATCTTTTAGGATGTCTACTGCTATTTGGTAATTTTCCTTTGAAAGTGATAAACCTAATATGGCACTTTTTGCTTCACCAGTAACTTTGCTTTTCAAATAATTGAATTTCTCAATATCTGACAATTTTTTATTTTGATGAATTGCACACTCAAACGAGTCCCAAAACTCGGTCCACTTCAATTTATCACCAGAAAAAGTCACCATATCTAATTTTGGTAACTTCACTGTTGTTGATAATTCTTTTTCCCTTAATTCTTGTTTTTCAAGAATTTCAGTTTGCTGTCTCATTTGGCTTGCAACAATAGCATTCATTTGCCTTTGCAGTGCTACAATTTGATCAAGCCATTGACTTTCTTTGGCTTCAACTTTTTTTCACCTTCGAAGCACTTACTTTTTCCTTGAGCTGTTTCAAGGTCGCTATGCACTCCATAACCTCATCGCCAACTGTTTCATTTTCAGTTGCAAGTTGCTTGATTAATTCTTCATCTGACTCATCTGCTGCTTCAGCCAGCTTTTCCGTTTGACTTTCAACCTTTTCAGAATAAAGCTGTAGGCGTTCAATGCAACTATTGCACTTTATCATGAATTCTGTTTCATCCATAATATCAATATCACTAGAGAGTGTGATGAGCCTATGACCATTGTTGATTTCCTTTTGCAATGTGTTAACATCTCTTGTTCTAACACCTTTTAAATACGACACCTTTGTCGCCATGATTTATGGCTTAATAATTTGAAAATAAATTGTATTTATCCTTTTTTGTCCTCGATCCCGGGTTCCGGCACCAATCGATGTCGCAGAGATCCTAATTGTTGCCCTTTTTTTTGGCTTTTTTCTCTACGGCAGCGGATATTGAACACTAAACACAATTTATTCCACACACAATATTTTTATTCTATTTTAACAGCAAATATCCATATCATTGTTTTTTAACTTTTTGTATCATTATTTCATCAATAAAATTTCCCAGCTTTATATAGCCCAGTGCTCCATACCCAAGATACTCATGAACAGCATGCTGCACATTTAATCAGTGCTGCTCCATGCACATATTTGACGTGCAGCTCATGCTGCTCCATAATACACCGGTCAATAAGTGCGACGTCAGTTGGAGCAAGGTGAAAGAAGAACAAGGGTTATTGGGAGCACTGGGTGATTAAACAAAACAATAAATGAAAATAATAGCAATACAACAAAAGTATCGCGAACTTCGCGACAGTTATTCTAACTTATGTTAGATCTTTTCTTGCATATATGACACAAATTATAAAAATTGTAGTTGTTATAGGACGCGGAATCATAAAATACTTAATTTTTTCAATGGAAAATTTCAAATATGTCTATAAATAGATAAGGGGAGACTACTGTAGAATTAGCGACTCAAAGTCGAAAATCGTTTGTTTTTCTACATTAATCTAAACCTGTTGGGCAATTTTATGTGTTTACTGGAAGATCTTCGGCACTGGTACAAATACATAAAAATAATACAATAAATAGCAAAATAACATAGCTGCAAGTCGCTTACGAAATCCGCAATCAGTTCGACATAGGTTTAAATGCAACCTATGCTAAGCTGTCAGGGAAGTGGAACGAGGTACCGAAGTGGAGCGGAATGACAATTAGCCAGCTGATCTAATCTCTGCATAGTAACATTTTTAATAATAGTGTTCAAATATTTTGGCAGTTTTTGTATGATGTCTTATTTTTACGCGAATTTATGTTATTACGATGTCTCTTTCCGGCAATCCTTGTGTGAATGTTTGGTACCACCGATGCACAATTTTGTGGCGATAATTTCCATACCCTTCGATAAATAAAGACTTTCAGCTTTCAAAAAGTATTTGGTTCATATGAATATACATTTTCGTCCAAGAAAAAGCCAGCTGTCAAAACAAGCTTGCCGCCATTGTAATACAATAAAGTGCTTATATGCGAATGTTTTGACCAATTCTATTTTAGTTAGTGGTTTATAATATTGTATATTAAACAAAACTTTTCAGTGTAGATTATTTTGATATAGATTGGAACAATATACATGTATATGCAATCGAAACAAAAGAGCCGCCTCATGGGAAAACCAACAATCTGCATAGGCGAAAACAAAGACGCAGATCAGCTTCGCGGTAACCGCGAAGCTGATCAGCGCCTTTGTTTTCGCTACGCGGATAGTACAATTCCTCCTCTAGTTAACTCCAAAATTTCAAGCTTCTAGCTCTTTTCTGTGCTTGTACAGCTCGGTTTGTGTCAGACCTGTTCGGAAACCACATTGTTGGTTTTCCCACGAGGCGGCTCAAAATAATTAAAGATTGAAATGGTATCAGATATTCTGGATCACCCTGAACATGTATTACAGTTTGAAACGCTTGAATAGTCATACTCTGGCTGCATATCGATTTTGCAAATTTTGCACGTGCACCAGATTGGACCATCGAATATTCCTGAAATGTATGTTCCCTTTCGGCATTCACAATAAGCCACCATTTCAATTTTTTAAACACAAGAGTTAGTTTGGTCATGCAACACTGTGTAGCTGACAGAATTGAGTAATTTGCTTTCAAAAATGAAGTTTATTATGAAATGTCTTGTAACGTGCAGCCGAGCAGAGCCACAGAAATCTCGTCGGTGGAAAAGCATGCTCGTCCACCAAGGGTGGTTTACTGCGCTAAATACTGAACACTTACTCGATTCACAAAGTTTCGAGTTTGAAATTTGCATGTTACAAACACTCAATATGCCGCTAATGCGTTGCACCAACGTATTTTCCAAAGGAGGCTATCACGTCACAGTCTAAAACGTTCCTTAAGGGAACTTTTGAGATAATAAACAATCAATTACATTTAGATCTTATTGGCAACAATGTAATAACGCATTGGAATTCATTAAATTAATTCATTTAAATGCTAATATACTGTATCTTTTAAACACTAAATACTTTTTACCTCATCGTCTTATTTGTATCATACTCCCTCGTTTAGTTTCGTACGTTGTACTGCTATGTGTAAAAATGAAAATATCGAGTGGTTTCGCCACTCAAATCTCCAATTTTACGTAAATATGCTAATCCGTTCAAGAGACCTGGACTGTACCCTAGTACATGTATTTCTAAGTGCAATGCCAAGAAGTGCAACTGTTGCAATCATTTATGCTCTAAGACTACTATCACTTCATCGCTTCATCTGTGAATAGTAGGACATTTTCAGTAGTTAATGATTCTAATTTAGACTGAAAATCAATGGATCTTGTATATGTTTTAACTTGAAATACTAAAAATAGTAATATGCAATATGTTGGACAAACTTGTCGAACTTTGCAAAAACTATTTAGTGAACACTATCGTAGAATCACAAAGCCTAAAAATATCGATACTTTTCTTAACCAGCATTTTAAACGCACTGGTCATTCTCCCCATAATGTTACAGTGCAACCAGTGGAGAAAATTTCATATGATTCTAATTCTTCCACTAGATTAAAAAACATCAAACGATTTGAAACTGAACTTAAATGGATAAAATTATTGCAAACACCCTTTCCACTGGGATTTAACGACAACATTTACCATGAAGGTAATATTTCTAAAATGCCCGATTTTGATGTTCTTACACTTTTAGAGTCTCGTAAACGTAAATCTAGATCTCATGGTATAAGGAAAAGGGGTAATGACAAACAAAAACGGAGCGCTGAAATGAAATTGAACACTTCCCTTAATTATTTAGCGGCTAAACTAAGGGGACACGGTCGACATTCTATGCTTTCTTGTCTTGGTTCTCTACCTATTGCTGTATTACGTTCCTTTGACACAGAGGCTAACAGATTTTACGATAGAAATCATCAAATGTACGATGCTGCACTGCTGACAAGATGTTATACTCAACACGCTCTTCGTCCATTTATCGATTCCGAATCTTATCATATACGGCATTTCATTAAAATTCCATTCATTAATAAAGGAATTGACTTTATTGATTTACCAAGTATATTCCAGGACAAATCAGTGTCACAGTCTATACCTACGTACTTCCAAAACTCGGAACCTCCTATTATTTGTTACAAATATAACAAACCAATCACAAACACAATTTTTAATTTCAATAAACTTGTTTCTGATCTTGATATCCATGCTAATACTCCTAAGTCTTGAGAGTGTAAAGATTCAAAATATCTTTATCAACCCGCGGGACATATAGTAACTGGAAATTTAAAAAAAAAAAATTCGGATTCTAGAATTCGCAATATTGTTTCTAAAGGTCCGAAATACAGGTTCCCTTCCTACATTAATTTCGACAAATGTAGAGAGGAGATTGCATCTGCATTAAATGAATTCGGTAATCGATGGTGTAAACGAGAGGGTGTTGAGGATGGTGCTCTTAAAGCTTGGAAAAGAAATATCTTCACTATTGCGGATTAACGTATAAAGTTTTATTCACAGAATAATCTTTTACCGCTTAAGCCCAAATCGTCCCTTAGGCATTTGAAGCAGGGCATCCAAGAATTCCATAGACAGTATGTCTTGCTTCCAGCAGACAAGGCCGCAAACAACGTTGTTTGTAGGCTTCACTATATTAACACCTTAAAACAGGAACTTGATGGTATAGTACCAGGGCTTATCAGGAGACAGATACTGATGAAATGTCTGTAGTTAATGCTCACTTAAATAAATTACCTGTTAAGTTTTCTGTTTGTGTCAATGAATGCCGAGACAAACTTCCTACGATGTATAGGTTACCTAAGCTTCACAAAAGACCTTTATTGCTAATTCTAGTGCTTGTACTACCACTGAACTTTCTAAATTATTAACTTCCTGTCTTACTGCTATCAAATCTTATGTCATACAATACTGTGAGACGGTGTATGAAACTTCAAATAAAAATTGGTTTTGGTCAGCAAAAAATTCTGGCGAGGTGCTCAGTAAATTGAAGTGTAGAGGGTTCCGTGCGACAAGCTTGCCCACATACGATTTTTCTACTCTGTATACCACATTGCCACATAATCTGAATAAAGAAAAATTACTCGATTTGATAGAGTGGACTTTCAAAACAGCATAAAAAAACTATGGCTCACTTTATTTGGCCTGTAATGATAGAAAAGCATGTTTCACTACCTCTGACCAGTCGATATACACTTTGGTCATGTCAGAATGTATGCGATGCCTTATCCTATCTCCTGGATAATATTTATATTAGATTTGGGACCGAGATATACAGACAAATTGTTGGAATCCCGATGGGTACAATTTCGCCCCTCTCGTAGCTGATCTATTTTTATACTGCTACGAAAGAGACTTCATGGATTCTCTTAACCATGATAATCAAGCTGATGTTATCGAGGCCTTTAATTCGACTTCTAGGTACCTCGATGACCTTTTGAACATTGACAATCCTTATTTTGAAGGCATACCCCCCTTAACTACAGTTAAATAAAGCAAACAACACATGTAACGAAGCCCCATTTTTAGACTTTGTTTGTCCATGATGATTCATTGACTAGTTAGAGATTCACTACGAGGACCGAACAACTAACTAAATGTTATGAACTACTGCAGAAGCTGAGGGTGAGGTTAGGATCCTGTAAAACCGGTTTAAGACCGCCACTAATTTTATATTACTGATCGTTCCAAGGCGATACTTCTGTTGTGGTTCTTATTGTTTTATGTATTGGTGTTTAATTTTTTGTGCTGTTGGCGCCTTATGTATGTTATCATATTTTAGTTAAGTTTAGGTAACTGAGTGGACACCTATTGGGAAATAGCTGCTCATTCGTCTTACTAAATGTATTCATGGTCTTAGTACCTTATTGTTAGTTTGTTTTTTCCTGCCTCGGTTTTTGGGGTGGAAATCTTTTACTGATTGCGCCTTTTCCTGATCGTTGCCTACTTGTACCTTTCAATATTAATTGACCGGAGTCAAACAAGTTTATTTAAAAAACGTTAACATTAATTTCCAGGTGCTTTGCCTTGTATGAAAGTTTTCGAAATTTCCCGCCATTTTCACAATCATCGGCGAGTTGTTTATCTTTCCATGATAACAATATATGAAATGCATTCATTATCACAACAAAATAAATATCAGAGGACCAAGGGTCCTGTATTCTGAGATATGAGATATATACCAACAATCTTGTATATAGCCCCAGGATAGGGTCAGAATAATCCCTGAGGTCCATTTCCTTTTCAAATTAATGAATATATATTCTTTTCTTTTGCCCTTTTCCTGAAAGTTTTCCTCTTCAATGACATTTTAACATTTTTCTATTATGACATTGTCAATGTCAACACAGTGTCATAATTAAAACACAGTAGTAATCTAGTCTTAATAACTACATGTCAAGTTTCGCTGCAATAGGTTCAGCAGTTTCTGAGAAGAAGATTTTTGAAAAGTTTTTACTATATGGATATGGCGGCCAACTTGGTCATGTGGTCTCAGGTTGAAGGGGGAACCAATGTATTTATAAATAAATCAGGTCCTGGTTCATTTATATATAAAACAAAACAACATTGGTTCCTCCTTCGTACAGATACTTCCTATAAAATTTGACTTTCATTAGCCAAGCGGTTTTGGGGAAGATGATCTTTGAATATTCTGGTTAGGTACATGTACATACAGAATATTCTGGTTATGGATATACTGCCACGTGGTGGGGGCAGACACAACCCTGGGGTCCAAAGTCTTTTCAGAAACTTAAATCTCCACTTCATTTGCACATTTCCTTCAAGGTTTGCCCTTCAAATGACATTTTAACAATTTCCCCCATTCAGATGCATTCAGCCTATGTTGATCTTGGTGTAAAATAGATCAAGGTCATCCCGGGGTCTTGATTTATATAAACGTTGTAGAGCTCCATTCCCTGATGTTTCATGCCAAGTTTCAAAATCATAGGCCTGAAGAAGATTTTTTTGCTATCTATAGCCATGGCGGCCATCATGGTCATGTGATCTTGATCATTTATATAAACTTTCATTCCCCATTCCTAACGATGCTCCACATATAGTTTTGCTTTAATTGACTAAGCGGTTTCAGATATTGAAGATGTTTGAATATTATGGCCATATACATGTATATAGCCCCGGGGCAGGGGCAGACATCCCCCATGCGGACAATATTTTTCATAAATATAAATCTACACGTATAGCTTCAACGTAGAAGGAATAAAGCCAGAATTACAGACAAGGTAAATGTAAATCACAACTGAATCGCATTGGGGCGGCCAGTAAAGAAAAATCGATTAAACCCTCCTAGTTCATGTAAGAGTATACAACTAGCCGCTCTAATGCGGTCCATTCCGTTCCATTCTGTTCCATTCTGTTGTAGGGCTGTTCAAATATTGTTTTGTAATTGTTTTGAGTCATGTCTTTTCCTTTAAGATATTTACTATCATATGTTAAATTAACCTCGTCTTGGACGGTCTTGGAGAGAGCTGCTTTTTCGGACCACCCACTGTTTTATGGCGATATGGTGTACTAAGGAGCAGGGCTACTCTAAATACAATGTTACCTATAGAAATGAGAAAATGTTTAGAAGAAATGAAAATAATATTTTCGAACCAAAGCTAGGTTGGCTCTTAAATTAGCCCCAAAGATGATGTTAAGGACAAGCTTTTATTTTGAAAACATCATTTCCACTGTTTACCTATAGTACATGTACGAAAGAAATAGTGCTCTTCAGAGATGCAGCTACAGAGAAAGTCTGTCTTCAGATTTCGGCAAAATAATCAGACCATCAGAAAAACAAGTCCGTGCAATAAACACACACCCTTAAAACGCATTTTTATAACTTATAACTTGGGTATGCAGGGGTATTCCTATTTTTCTATTTTTTGCTCCAAAACATAGATTGTGGGTACTCGTTAGAACCGCCTGGGTACCCACAATCTATGTTTTGTGCAAAAATAAGAAAACTATCAAAATGTTTCTTCTAAAAATTTTCATTCTTTACAACATTATTTTCATTAAAAATCTCTGTATATTGCATGGGCATGTTTCTGTAATGACAACACCAGCGAACTTGCTGAAGTCTGTACTATTTGAGCCGCCTCGTTGGAAAACCAACAATGTGGTTTCCGACCAGGTCCGACACAAACCGACCTGTACAGTCACAGAAAAGAGCTAGAAGCTTGAAATTTCGGATTTAAGCAGAAGAGGAACTGATCAGCTTCGCAGTTACTGCGAAGCTGATCTGCGCCTTTGTTTTCGCATAGGCAGATTGTTGGTTTTCCCATGTGGCGGCTCATTTTTATATGCTTCATCATACAGCAAAGAGATTGTCTACGCATATTTATCATCTAGCTCAAAGGTACACATTTTCATATGTTTCGTTTGTATAGGAACGTCATGTCTCCAGTTAAATGACACATTTCCTCATTAAATGGTCTGTAGAAACCTTCTAAAAGTTTCCTAGTTTGATTCAGCATATCCCCTTTTGCTACGTCCTCATGCTTTCTAGAATTGGCATGTCTCGTCTCACGATGGAGTATGATATTGGGAAGGAGTCCTACAAAGCAATTTACACAAAGTAAGTTACACAAGGAATCACAGACGGAGCTCTTTATGAAAACACGTCCATGTAGTTTACTGATTTTTCGTAAGTTGTAAAAATTGATAATTTTCAGTATTTTTTCCTTTTTTTTCTTTCTTTTTTTTCTTATTTTTTTTTTTTTTTTTTTTTTTTTTTTTTTTTTTGCTCAAAACATAGATTGTGGGTACACGTTTCACAAATAACAAGATGCCTTCAAAATTTTATGATATTCCAGATATTAAAAGAAAAAAGAACATAACGGACGGATACAAACAAAGACTTAAACGGACTTTAACAAAGCACACGAAGAAAAGCATAACATGTGTACGCGTCTGCAGTGTACGGGTAAACATAATTTGAATTACATTTCATTATGGTCGCGATATACAGTGAATAAAAATTTAGATGTCATTAAGGCGTACACGGAATTTGTACAAAAACAGGAGTCTCAGATGCTAGTAACAGCGTGCCCAAAACTTACATAAACTGTCATTATTGTTTAGTTTAATATTGTACAACATGATACGTACGCATATCGAGGAATGTGAATACTTTTGTCATTGCTCTTTCCATATTATACAATTCTTTATTTTGAAGAACCAATATCTGTTTCCTTTGAAATAGCCTTGTTAGTTCTTGCCAATATACGTGGTAAATGCCCAGCTGAATGTTTATCTGCAAGTAAACAGTTTCAAGATATATTCTTTAAACCGTGACGGCTGACATAAGGTAAAAAATATGTATTCGTTGTATAAACTGTCCACCCATCTTCCAGAAACTGCTTTTTTCAAAATCTCGCTTTTCTGTAACACCTCAAGAAAAATATGACAATGTCACAGATTTGCATTTCAAGAGTCTTAAAAAGTGCCGCTAAAAATTTGAAAATTTGCGAACAAATAAACATTGTTTGCCAAAATATGATTTTGAATAGGGCTATTTCAGCAAGGGAAGCAACATTTTTCCCAGGAAAAAAATCTAAGTTGAATATTTATATTTAAAATGTACCAAACCACAACAAAATTGTTAAGTATGCATAACTGAGCGACAAACTCCTAAACTTATTCCACAGATTTGCTAGATTTCAATTTCAAGGTGTTTGGATTACCTCACTTGCACATGCAAAAGGCCTATTTAAAAAAACGTTTGGTGTCAACCAATTTTTGCGGCACTTTTTAAGACGAGATATAATAATTTTCTTGAGATGTTTCAGAATAGTGAGATTTTGAAGAAAAAAAAAGCGGTTTCTGGAAGATGGTGTGTGGAAGAAGACACGCAAGATAATGATAGTCTGATCAGGTCAGTAAGAAATGCCCACGCACTTAATTTCCGTAACACTTGAAGAAAATGTCAAAATCTAGTAAAACATTCTCCGCCAATGTTTACAAACAGTTATCACGAGATTTAAAGAGGCACGGTCAAAGAAAAAATAATAAAGGCGCGTTTATTTCTTTCTTTTCTTTTTTTTTTAATTCAGTTTTACGTCCCTTTCAAGATTATTTCAGCTCATATGAGACGGGCCAATCAGTAGGTTGAGCAAAAACGGGAGAACCCCGAGTAAAACCACCTGGCACACCCGCAAGCAGAACTTGGCTTGTCTCACATGTGGCCAGAGCGGGGCTCGAACCCACACCAGACACAGCGGTGAGCGTTTATTTCTTCTATAATACTGACAGCTGACTTACCCCTGTCTCTTGATAGATACTTTCGTTATAAACACAACTCCGTAAAGTGTGATGTTTCACACAATCTTTGTACAAATTGACTCCCGTCGTGACGATATTGTGGAAGTGTTCGGGCGATGACTTGAATCGCCTCCTCTGTCTACTGTACAGGTGGTAGTACTCGGAATATAATCTAGAGTATAAATATTTCTTAAAAAACTGAGCAAATATGTGTTACAATACTATCATTTAATTGAGCCTGTGCATGAGAAAACCAACAATTTCGGTTTCCCACCAGGTCTGACAAAAACCAGTCTGTACAGTCACAGACGATAGCTAGAAGCCAGCCTGAAATTTAGGATGAAGGAAGAAGAGGGACTGTACTATCCGTGTAGCGAGCGAAAACAAAGGCGCTGATCAGCTGTGCCCTTGTTTTCGCATAAGCAATTTGTTTGATTTCTGATGCTCTTTAATAGTAAGTAGTGAAGCAGTAGTAGTTGTTGTTGTAGAAAAACAAAAATAAAAAACATTGAATTACATTTTATGACTTTTTAGATTTCATATGCAAAAGGAAAGGGCCTCTATTTGTAAAACTTAAACATATAACCATTTAACATATTTACAAGTAGACAAGATGCCATGAGATAGGTTACATTGTTTAACAAATGAGCCGAGTCATGAAAAAAAACAATATGGTTTCCTGGCGGGTCCGACACAAGCCGGTATGTACAGTCACAGATAAAGGTTAGTTGTTTACGGTTCCGGTTTTGAATGGATGTATAAAATATGTGGTCCAAGAAATTCAATATTCTCATGTAGTTTTCAGTCTTAGGGAGGACAATTTGTGGTGACATTTGGTGCTTAAAGTGAACACGTGACGATTTATATTTATATCTTGGATAAATAATTAGGAACTCTGGACTATAGTAAGATTTTGCTTTCGCTTCTTTGTTCTGGGCGCGCCGTCGGGTGGCGCCATCTTGACATATCAATACAAACATTCCTTAGTGCTCTGTTGAACACGAGTATAAAACAGTATATTGATTGACGACATTCTACCGACGGGTCAGGATCGATCACTTCAGTGTATACTGCACAAAATTAAAATCTCACATAAACATTCAAAAATGTTGTAATGGAACAAACTAAGCTGAAACTGGTATCCACACGCAGCATTATCTCAGAAACACCGAACAAAGGCGGTAGTAAATGAGAGGCAACCTCCCCTTTACACTCAGACTTAACGTCTCTGAAAAAGACACGACCAGACATGTTAGGCGAACTACAGGAAGTGTCTGATGTAGAAGGCATGGTGGATATGCAGATGGAATCGGGCACGGCTGGCGACGTCCATGTCCTCAGTCAACCAATGAATCCTTCGGATATAATAAACGTCGCAAAGGAACTCAGATCTATCATGTTTCCGGAGCTGAGATCCATCATTGAGGGGTTTAAACCTTACATTAAGGAAACGGTCACGGAAGCTGTCAAAGAGGCCACCAAGGGTCTCAACAACGAAATCAAACAGCTAAAAAAGGAGAATTCACAATTAACAGAGGCAAACGCCAAGTTAGCAACTAAAAACGTCGACCTTGAGAAACGTCTCGCAGCTGCCGAAAGCGGCAACGATAGTCTCGAGCAGTATAGCAGGCGTAACTCGTTGCGGATATCCGGCATTGAAGAGTTACCTAACGAAAACACCGACGAACTAGTGCTGTCTGTAGCACATCTTCTTCATGTTCAACTCGATGCTCGCGACATCGACAGGTCCCACCGGGTGGGCAAGATAGGCCTGAAGGATTCTGAAGGTCAAGTGAAACACAGGCAGATCATAGTGAAATTCGCTACCTATAACGCGAGACAGAGACTTTACTCTATGCGGAAGGAACTTAAGGAACCCGAAGATGATCAGTTAAAAGGCATTTTTCTGAGTGAAGACCTAACGAAATCTAGGTCTAAACTACTGTTCGACGCGAGAACCCTTGCACGAGCAAATAAACTGCAATATGCCTACGCTTCCGACGGGAAAATATTCGTTAAGGACAACGACGACGAGCGGCATCTAATTAAGTCTACTAACGATCTAAATAAATTTGGGGATCTGTAGCAGGCGTAAAAAGAGCTGGCCGCGAGGGCGCAACTCATTAAACCATCTCGACTTACCGGACTCTCATTTGGGGCTACGGGATCCACTACCGATTAACAGACGTTTGATCTGCTGATTAACTAACTCATTGTGTTGCCTTGCTAGTTGTGTCTAGTATTCTTTTTACTCTAATTATCAATGAACAAAACTGTTATGTCGCCGCGTCACCAAAGCCTAACCGTACACTACCTTCTATGCTTTCAAATGGACTAATGTAGAACGATCCATCTGTAATGTCATTGACTCAAGCATGTTTAAACCTATCACTAGAACGAAATATTGTATAAATGCTTATCTCGCTAAACCGTCAACCTCTATCATGCTCTGGCTCAAGTCGTTTTCTCGTGGTTCGACTCTGACCACTGGGCGATAAATTGGACTATTGTCATGACACGCTGAATGAAAATTATTACAACCTTAGTACAGTAAGGGAAATAACCCCGATCACCATATGTTGTATTTTATGATCGAGTTTCCTTTCATATTTAGTTGCTTGCTGACATGGTATGACACAAACAATATGTCCTGTTGGACAAACCTCCGTTGTTATATTAATATGTGTACATATCGTATAGAGGGGAACAACGTTCTGCTCAAACACCTTATTTGGTGTCATTTTATATAGGGTATTGTTTTGTTTTGTTTTTTCTCTTCACTGTAAGGTAGACAAGTAACGACAACACACAGAGAAAATAGCAAATACTGTTAATACGTTCAAGAAAAGTATGTTATTATTCTGATTGCCTATGTCCAATTTATCTATGATATGGCATGAATCAATTCATGAAACATACAAACCATATACTTTGCACCATTTGAATTTATATGGTTAACGCTTTATCTCATGAATAAATTGTCACATGTACAATTTCGGGTACTAGCATAATGTATGTTGTATATAGCCGGGGTATATAGCTACACAATCTGTTCTGTACATATTGCACACATGTATTGTTGACAAGTCACCACTCACGTTTCCTCCTTTTCATCTTTACACTTTTCTCAATGACCTACAACATATTCTACCTTTTCTCTCTTCATCTTCATATTCTCTTCTTTGAACGAGCTACATATGATGATCATGTTCATTTAAACCATAGAAAAAGCAACCACATTCTACACAAACCTGGTACTTCGCACGAGTCGATTAGACTGCTTCTGATTTTCTTACATTTCCAACTATGTAGCACATGACAGCAGGTAAACTGAAATCGGACGGTCTAGGCGGCTCTATCGGAGTATCAAACACCTTAGGTCTCGGAAGTCGCAAATATATCACAACTTACAAAATGCATATGCTTACAATATGTATAATATTAGTTTCTGGGTATACAAAAGACAGCTGTCCTTGCTTAAGTCTGACTTTAGCGTTCCAGCGTAGTAACGAAATGTATAAAAACATAAAATTCCCATACCGTAAAGTAGAATCTTTTTGGCGACACAAACACGATTCCTACATACAGTACCTAATAACCAGTCTGTTTGTTACCACGGCACTTGTAGAATGGATGATACTTGTCATGCTTTTGAGCGGAGACATCGAGTTGAATCCTGGTCCGGGCTCTGTCGACGGCACTACTGAGTCAATAAACAGTTCATCATCAAGCTCATTCGAAACGCTTACAAATCACCTAAGTATATTACACCTAAACATTCAAAGCATTGTCCCCAAGCTTGATCTCATCGAAGGTGAGGCAGCCTCGTACGATGTTCTCGTCTTTTCTGAGAGTTGGCTTAATCCCAATGTACCTGACGAAAGTCTTCATATGGAAAATTTCTCACCACCATTCAGAACAGACAGAACTGATCGAACGGGAGGGGGTGTTATAGTTTATGTACGTGACACTATTTCAAGCAAACGTCGCTCTGACCTCGAAATCCGAGGTCTTGAGGCAACCTGGGTCGAAATTCAGGTCAGGTCTAAAAAGGTTCTTATTGGTGGCTTTTACTGACCACCAGAAAGTCCCGCCGATTACACAGATCTGATAAGCGAAAGTTTTAATCGGGCCTACGATACCAACATACAAGATATTATAATACTTGGAGATTTTAACATAAATATGTTCCATGATACCAACAATAAAATGAAATACATCATGCAAGAATTTAATATGAAACAATTGATAAAAGAACCGACAAATTTTACAAAAACTTCTGCAACTCTCATAGACCTGATCCTACATGTAGTTCGCAATGACACAAACATACTGACTAGTGGAGTGCTAGACTCATTTATTCCTGAACGAATTAATTATCACTGTCCAGTTATGGTCTTATTAAAATTTCTTCGTCCTGCAAATAAAACTTTTAAGCGGAAAATTTGGAACTATAAACTTGCTAACTTTGATAGGTACCGAGAACTTTTACATGAATCTAATTTAGAAGAGAAAGTAAACCGATCCAATGACATTGATGAAAACGTAAAATGCATCTCTGAAGCCATTATATCTCAAGCAAGGGTCATGTGCCCTTGCAGTTCCACTTTCAATTGTATTTAATCGTTCCTTATATCAGGGCTACTTTCCCCAAGCTTGGAAAGAAGGCAATTTAACCCCCATTCACAAAAAGGAAGAAAAATCACTCCCCACAAATTATCGTCCCATATCACTTCTAAGCTCTGTAGGAAAGACCATGGAACGTTGTATACACAAACATTTGTACAATTACCTTCTCGAACATCAAATCCTCACCCCTTTTCAATCTGGTTTTGTTCAAGGGGACTCCACGACTTATCAACTTTTACACACACATCATGCATTCTGTAATGCAGTCGACAGCGGTAAAGAAGTAAGAGCAGTATTTTGTGATATCAGTAAGGCCTTCGACAGAGTCTGGCACAGGGGACTTATTCACAAACTAAGTGGTATCGGGTGTTCTGAAGGCGTAACCAAATGGTTTTCCAGTTACTTGACTGGACGCAAACAGAGAGTCGTCCTGAACGGCCAAGCCTCTGAATGGACCTCAGTTCAAGCCGGAGTCCCCCAAGGTTCAATCTTGGGACCCCTACTCTTTCTCATATATATAAATGACATAGTCAAAGATATTGGTTGCACAATCAGACTTTTTGCAGACGACACTAGTCTGTACATAATTGTTGAAACTCCACAAGTGGCTGCAAATTATATCAACATAGACCTTAGTAGAATTAGCAACTGGGCAGCTGACTGGTTTGTCGACTTCAGCACCAGAAAAACATTCTCCATGATTCTTTCACGTAAAGTAGATCCACCACAACACCCGCCTCTCTTCATGAATAACATAATTTTGCCAGAAACAGACACCCACAAACATCTTGGTTTGACACTTTCGAGCTCTTGTAATTGGTCAAGCCATATCAACGAAATCTCATCTAAAGCATGTACCAGGCTCAACCTAATGCGAACCCTTAAGTTCAGGATATGTCGCAAATCCCTTGAACAAATCTATCACACTTTCATCAGGCCACTGCTGGAGTACTGTGACGCTGTATGGGACAACTGTTCAACTGAAAATAAAAAACAGTTAGAATCAATTCACACTGAAGCTGGGCGTATTATCACAGGTGCGACAAAATTATGTAGCATCGAAAAGATGTTCTCAGATTTAGGTTGGGAATCTCTACAAAGTCGACGAGATAAACACAAACTAATCATATTCTACAAAATTATGAATGGGTTTTCGCCAGATTATTTGAGAGAACTGATTCCCCCAACGGTTCAAGCAACAATCCGATACAATCTCCGAAATTCGAATGACATTCAAACTATACGTGCTAATACAAACCTTTTCTATGATTCCTTCTTTCCAGCCACTATTCGAGCCTGGAACGACCTCCCAGATAACATAAAGCAAGCCACATCCGTCGCCTCTTTCAAATTTCTCTTGAACAGAAACATCACCAAACCACCAAAATACTATAATACTGGTTCCCGTATTGGTCAAATCCTTCACGCCAGATTAAGAATGGAATGCAGCTCCATAAACGCCCACTTACACAAAAAGAAAATTATACCAGACCCGTCATGTCAATGCGGCGCCCTTGAAAGTTCGCGCCATTACTTCTTTGATTGTCCCAGACACGCGGACGCACGATCTACATACTTACCGCGAAATTTGAACGACTACTCGTTGCATGACCTGCTCTTTGGTATAGGTCACAACACATGCGAAGAAAATGAAGACCTCTTTAGAAAGGTACAAGAATTCATAATCAACTCCGAAAGGTTTGCGCGATAGAGACCTGGTGATCCGAACTTGTAAATCGGTTGACCAACATGCATATCTATACTCTCGTTCAAACTTTACTCTCGTTCAAACGCTCTCTCTCTCTCTCTCTCTCTCTCTCTCTCTCTCTCTCTCTCTCTCTCTCTCTCTCACACACACACACACACACACACACACACACACACACACATGTATTGATCGCATATTAACGACCAACAATGGTCAAGACAATTATTTGCCATTCATTTATAACCTGTTCTTTTTTCCATTGTGTATCAGTAGATGACTTAAATATAAGCATTGCTTACCGTCAGATCCTGTATTTCTTCGATGAAAATTGTACAAATGTTGAAATATTTGATGAAAATAAATATTGTTTAAACCAAGGTTAGAAGCTTGAAATTTTCCTATGTAATTTTAAGCAAATGAGTATTGCCATAAGCATACCTGACCCTATTCAATTCTCAGCGCATTTAGATCTGTAAACTTTACTTGAATGCTTTAAAACCGACCTGTCAACTGGGTCTCTGAATATGATGATTATTTTTGCCTGCGGAATGAAATGATGTATGTAGTCTAGGATGACATATTTCGGTTCGTCCAGATTTTCGTTGCCAGGCAAATATCTCCAGTGGGAATTAAGATGAAGGTTAGATGGGCTGGCGTCAGCTGTGAGAAATAACGAAATCATATGAAATGAACTCACTTGCTGCCAAGCGTCAGCATCAGGAAAATATGTCCGTGAAATGTATACCCTCTTAAACACCATTTTTGTAAAGTAAAACTGGGGTATACCGGGGTATACCTATTTTTCTTATTCCTGCTCTAAAACATAGATTGAGGGTAATCTTAGAATCGCCTCGGCAAGGCATTTCTAACGTGGACCCACAATCAAAGTTTTGAGAAAAAAAATATAAACAAATTGTCATTTTTCCCATTAAATTTTCATCATTTTTGACTGTGCAAAAATCGCTGTATATTTCATGGTCGAGTTTTCGTAATGTGCTGCTAAGCGTAAAAAACACGAGTTCTTGTGCTTTATCGTTTACATGTATACTTCTCCCCTGTATCATGCCCGAGGGTCGACTCGAGAATGTTTAGAAAGACGAATTAACAGTTTACTACTTCATGCTGCATTAGCGTATCATAGTGGCGTTGATCTACTGAGTTGTAAACGCACAGATGGGATAGGTCGTTTTTGCGCTCTGCGTCCCTTGTAATAGCTACGTCCATATGAAGATATGATCTCAATTCAGAGTATCACCCAAATACTGAAGGTTTGAGAAGCCAATGATTGAACCCACTGCATCAGGCCCCGAGGTTATAAAACTTTTTTCAAGCTCAGCTCAGCTGAGCATGAAATTTTAACTGCTCATAAATACTAAAATTGCCAAAATCAGTTGAAAATTCTGGCATAAATCCCTTAACTCAGTAATTTATACTGCTGATAAATGTTAAAATGCCAACAATTGTTGGCATTTTAACATTTATCAGCAGGATAAATTTTAGTCTCAGTGTTCTGCAGTATGCGTACGCGCAGAATCTTGAATTTGGAGTGTTCGTAAATGATAAATAAACAAAGTTCCGTTTTCTTTTCCTTTATGGAAATCCACAAAATTTAAAACAAGTTACATGTACAACAATAAGTTTCTTTCCGTTGGCTATCCAACTTCAACAATTGCTAATTACCAACTGGCAATCCAGTATTAATATTTAACAAAGTTTTTATTTTATTTTATCTCGGAAATTCGATTGTTTCTTCCGTGGTATTCCACTAGTGTCTAAAATCTAACTAACCTTTTTTTTCGAGGGGTCTTCCACTCTGCCCCCATTACAAATTTAACCAATTAAATTACTTTTAACAATTTAACGGAACAAACCAATGAAATAAAGCCTTATTTATTATCGTGGCTTCCACGTGACAATACGAGATTTGGGTAAGAGGACCGTGATTGTGCGAGACAAGTGACAGATTCTTTCCGGCATTATCCATGCCAAACAAGATTTAGTTGATTAGGAGTTGCGCAACTGAGCTCATAAAACTTGCTAAATATGACCGACAGACAAGCGAATTTAGATTGTACAAAAGATATGTTAAATACTTGTCAAAACTTTGACAAGCCGATTGATAAAAACACTTAAGAAATTTTGCTCCTTGTTCTCTAAAACAGACCAAAGTAAACTTATTCTTCCTTTTCCTTCTTTCTATTTTTTCTGAACTACTTTTTTTATTCATAAATTTAATCATTTTATTTTAGTTTTATATTAATATTAAATTCATTTTTTCTACAATTTTCTCTGCACAACACGTTCCCCTCCCCTATTTTTATTTCACTCCCGTGAAATGGGATATCAAAAAAGTTTTACAACTACGCATTTTATATGAAAATGATCTGCACTTAATAGTTTTCATTTACGATGACCAGCCAAATTACTCATAAAATAATCTGCATATTATTTAGATGAAACGGTTTCGGCGAGTTCGCTGAGTAGATCGAGCAACCATGAAGGAGTGCTATTCTGTCTCCTAAGAGCACTTCTACATTTTGTTGAGAAATGGTTTGCTTTATGGCACAAGCCACAGCTAGTTCCCATTGCCAAACAGTGTGCATTGCTGTGCACCTTTGAGCTTCCACATTTGTCGCACTCATAATGGTAACCCGATCTACCATGCACATTTCTCGCGTAGCCCACATTGTCTAGTAACCAAAGAAATTCATTCCTTAGAGCTTGTTCCTTTGATTTACACGCCACATATTTATCATTTTCATGAAAATATTGAAACACAGCGTTTCTTTGCTTTGTCATTTCATGTAACTCAGATATTTTAATGTTAATCGCACGTTGTGACTCCTTAACCTCAGTACGTAAATGTTCTGTTTCAATTTCCAAAGCGGCTATACGTTTTTGCAGTTCCAAGTTTTCTCTTTCTAAATCGGAATTCCATTGTTTCGTGGCGGTAAGTTTGTCCTCAACCTTCCCAAGCTTGTGTTCCCCCAGATATAACTGTTCTTGAAGTGAATCACGTCTTCGCCGTAAGTTCAATTCCAGGTTTTTAGCTTCCTCTAGTTTGTTGTTTATGTTTTCCTGTTTGGAAATAAAGTCTGATCTTTCACGGGAAGCTGATTCTCGCAACTCACAAAGCTGTTGTATAAGATTGTCTTGATTTGAAATTATTTCTGATTGAATTTGAGCAGCCGATACCTGTACGTCTTTTAATTGTTTTTGGTAATTCTCATGGATACCACAGTTTTTCCTAAAACACTTTGAAAGTTCATCATTTGGTATTAAACAGAATGGCATCGATTCTGCTGTCTTCTTCCGGATAAACGCCGTCTTTCGCTCGGAGTCCCTTCCTTTTGTTTTAGTACACTTGAGCTGTTGTGCCTTGTTTTTGCAGACTTTCCTGTAATGTCCAGTTTGAAAGCACGAAAAGCATTTTGCAAGTAATGCTCGACACTGTCCAAATACATGGTCAAGTCCACATCTGAAGCACTGACGCGGGGATGTCCTTCGTCGTCCATAATTCATTCTGCCAAAATTATCCATTTGTGATCTGCTTTCTACTTTTTGTTGGGGAATTGCTCTGGTAGATTTTGCACTCTCTTGGCTTGTGAGTTCCGAAATTATCTCTACCCTGCCCGGATTCTCCACCAAGTGTTCTGCAGTATGCGTACGCGCAGAATCTTGAATTTGGAGTGTTCGTAAATGATAAATAAACAAAGTTCCGTTTTCTTTTCCTTTATGGAAATCCACAAAATTTAAAACAAGTTACATGTACAACAATAAGTTTCTTTCCGTTGGCTATCCAACTTCAACAATTGCTAATTACCAACTGGCAATCCAGTATTAATATTTAACAAAGTTTTTATTTTATTTTATCTCGGAAATTCGATTGTTTCTTCCGTGGTATTCCACTAGTGTCTAAAATCTAACTAACCTTTTTTTTCGAGGGGTCTTCCACTCTGCCCCCATTACAAATTTAACCAATTAAATTACTTTTAACAATTTAACGGAACAAACCAATGAAATAAAGCCTTATTTATTATCGTGGCTTCCACGTGACAATACGAGATTTGGGTAAGAGGACCGTGATTGTGCGAGACAAGTGACAGATTCTTTCCGGCATTATCCATGCCAAACAAGATTTAGTTGATTAGGAGTTGCGCAACTGAGCTCATAAAACTTGCTAAATATGACCGACAGACAAGCGAATTTAGATTGTACAAAAGATATGTTAAATACTTGTCAAAACTTTGACAAGCCGATTGATAAAAACACTTAAGAAATTTTGCTCCTTGTTCTCTAAAACAGACCAAAGTAAACTTATTCTTCCTTTTCCTTCTTTCTATTTTTTCTGAACTACTTTTTTTATTCATAAATTTAATCATTTTATTTTAGTTTTATATTAATATTAAATTCATTTTTTCTACAATTTTCTCTGCACAACATCAGCTGAGCTGAGCATGAAAAAAGTTTTATAACCTCGGGGCCTGGTTTGCAAGTGGAGTGGCTCGATCAAAGGCTTTAATTTTGCTTTTTATAATAAACAGGCATCTGCCAGGTTGTATTGTTTTATTGAAGTATGCTGAACATACTTAAGGGGTTTCGATAGTAATAAATAAGACAACTGTAACGAGCTCAAAAAGCAAGAGTTATCGTTATTTGGTTCTTTTGAAATCTGTATGATTTAACATAGACTACGTAATTTGTCAGAAAAGTTCGTAGACACCATTGATATTTTCAAAAGGAAATGAAATGCAGTCAGTGTGAATATATCTGGGTTTGCAAAAATATTTCATGAGCAAATAGATGAATTTTATGAAAATCTGACCAACACGACGTTTTCATCAGCCTTTTCTGTGCACCTCCCTGACCGGGTGCGGGGCAAGGGTCAACGTCACAGTAACGTTACTTGAAGTTTTCTGCTGTCAGTGCCTTTTATATTTGTAACAAGTTCAACCAATTTTTCAGAATTTGTCCACATAGGGTCCTTGGATATCGGTACATTTTTAATACGTGTATCCAGCTGTCAAATCCATATCTGTGTTAACTGTAGCTAATTTCTTTGACGACCGATTGAACATATGAAACCATTTTCAAGCGATGAGCATGTAACACGAGTGCCCTTCCGCCACCGTCTATCACTTTAGATGGTCTATCGAGCATCCAAAAATCAACTATGCCACTTGTAAACTAGTGACCGGCAAGCTGGTAGCTTTTATATTGTTGTTTGTATTATTTCCATCGTGTTTGATGGCGATTTCCATAACAAAAACACACAATTTTATGATTATCGGCTGTTCTCCGACGTCAAATTATGCCATTTTTTGAAACATTTTTTTTCGGACTGCATCTGAAATTTTATTCACAAAATTAATATCAAACTATACTGCCGCCAAGGCACAACATTCAGAAAAGAATCAGTGACTATTTCTATTTACAAATGCCTATGGTTTGAAGGAAAAATAAAAGTTGGTCATTGTTCTCTTGATTCGCATGTTAGCTTCCCTGAATAAGGGGCTGTGTGACAGAAGAGTTTATTATTTCATTATCGATGGCCAAGGATGTATATTTTGAGCTGAAACAGTCATTTTTGTTATGAAATATATAGAAATCAGGAAAAGTTTTATAAAGTATTGCCCCCCCCCCCCCCCCGAGAGCCAACAAAAGCTTTTGCCTGCTAATGTGTTGCCATTATCCGCACAATATATGAAAGCGGCGTGCTGGCTCTAGGGGGGAACGATACTCTAGAGCCCCAAAACGAGAGCCCAAATATGATTATCAGTCCTAGTTTCTCATTCAGGAAAAACTAGCAGATATACAGTTCTCAAAATTGAAGCAATATAAAAGGGCTATCATATACAATAGTTTAACTGCAGTGAAGTTGAACTGGGATGCTGCAAAAACAATTTGCATAATTTTGGCGCAGGCAAAAAATGATTTGGCAAATATGTGTTACAATATTTTGGCAACATACTGTACAAATACACCCTTGATTTATTCACGCCCTGTTACCTACATAGTTGCTAATTATGTTTGTTATTCATCAGTCATGAGGACACATGGTTTTCAGTTCAGCACTGTAACAAACAGCCACAAGATAGATTTCCAAGGGTGGTCGAGTGTGAATATGAGCCTGCTTATTGGGACCTAAAGAAATAGGTGGGCTGCTGGTGCCCTCATGCTTAGCTTCTATGCTGCTGTCCTGGTTAACCGCTCAGGTCTGAGCCTGCCCAGGAAAAGTAGTTCATGTCAAACCAACCTTACATATAAGCCCTGTCGGTTTAGTAGGGGGGGGGTTATATTCGAAGCATTTTGTAGATGCCATGATGTCCTTATTTTGAATAAATGTTCCATAAAATGGAGACAAAGTCCCCACGTGACCATAGCTATTGACTGGGATGTTAAGCATTAATTCAATTAATAAATCAACATAAACTACATTATTTGCTTCACAGATATAGTAGCAAAATGACAAGCAACGATTGTACATATATATGTTATACTGAATTGTGGAGATAGGTAGCCGTGTTAGATAAAACAGGACATGTGTATATATCTGTTATGCAACATTGGCCATGACAATCTTGTAAGAATTTACCATAAAGTTTGGGTCAGGGTAATTGTAAAAGAATGCCAAAAGAATCCTTCGTAATAACTCATGTTTCAAGCCACATGCAGGTTTAAAAAATTAGTAAGCGTTTGAGTTAATTCCAGACAGGAAACATCAGTTTGTACCACTTTCATTTATAACTTTATAACAAATATGGTAATCTAATATTTCAAAAGTACAAATGCTGTACAGGTACCTCCCAAATAATTTCCATATAACATTTCAAATTGTAGAGACATTAAACAGTTTTGATGATTTTTTCTTGATTCCTGCATGTGTCTGTCAGTTAAACATTCTAAATTACACACATTAGTGATAAAAATGTGAGCATGCGGAAAAAAACTCAAAATTTCGATCTTTAGTTTTTACGAAATTTAGACCCCCACCCCCTCTTGAAATGATATTTCTACCAAACAACGATAAAATATGCAAATATCTATGCATGAATTTCTTCATAAGACATGGAAGTATTGTCCTCACCATAAAGAATCAGCATCAGGAGCTTAATAACAGTGTTCTGGGCTGCTAAAGTATAAGCATATACAGGCCAAATAGTCACTGATTCTTTTGATGATTGAACTTTCTTTCAGGATCAAAAAATTGTAACGTTACAGTGTACTTCAGTGCCGTTTCATAAGTAAAAACAATATGTAAAAATTGTCACATTTTATAATGCTTTGACACCTACCCCGCGCGGCCCTACCCTCAAGCAGGAAACTGGTCATATCAAGCGTGTTATTATTTCAAACTGCACCAAATTTCTAAAATATACTCATAAAATGTGGCTGCTTGAAATCATACAAAACACTTCTTCAACAACGCTTTACTTTTTCTGATAGCTAAAGTGTCTACGGACTTTCCTGACAAACCTCGTACATAATATATTGTGATGAAAATGATATGGTAGAATAAATTTGCATATACCATCTAAAGAAGAAGTAAAAAGAATGGAAAAAGGGAAAATGCATCGAATTTGCTTGCTTTGTTCTTTTTGATTTTAAAATATTAATAATTGAACAGATGTTTTAAATTCTATATATATCTGACTCAGATCCAGCCGGCATTGAAAGTGAAAAAATGTTGTTGGGACTATAATGATAGTGATGTATGGCAAGTGCTGGTTTGGGCCTTGTATCTCTTCTAATATTTATCAGAATTTATCATGATTGATTTGGTATGATGATATTGGCAATTTTCTAGTCTAAACATCCATACACCCCATGCTTTATAAGATTATTTCTGAAAAAGTTTTTGTGAGTTTTGATTATACGTCGGGATATGCATCTTTGTGAGAGGTGGGTGCTTATAGCAGCTTTAAAAGCGCGAAAAGACCTACCAATTCATACATTATCTTATTTGATAATCGTTCCCCTATTTAAAAATCAGTTTTTCTCATTCTTAGTAAAGACAAATATGTTCACAAATATGAAAAAAAAAAAAAAAATGTATTTTGCCCTAGAATGCATATATTTATTTTTACATATTTTAGATCTATTCCGTGAAAAATGAAAAAATAAAAATGATTGTAAAAAAAGTCTATTTTGCTCAGTTTTTGAAAATCGATAAGTTTTTAAAAAGCATGGATACCCCAACATTTTTCTTTTTTGCTTTTTGTGTAGCATTCAACCAGTATTTCTAGCTGTCTTCCTTAAGGATGTTCGCTGCTAACATATGACATTTCGGAACTTCCGGTTTTTATTTTGTTGAATATCTCGTGAACGGATGCAGATATTTTCCTAACATTTATATTTGAATACATATTGATGATATGCATTGAACGAGTCATGAAAATTGTGAATCTATGGAACTTCATTTTTTCACCCCATTTTCTGCAACTTTTTAGAAAATTTAAAGTGTCAGCAAAATTTAGGGGGTAGGGTAGAATAAACTTGAATATTACACAACTTCAAATTACTTGCACTGATTTGATGTTTATTTTAGCAAAAGTAGATGTATACAAGGTCTTCTTTATCAGTATTTCTTTCTTTGGTTTGCTAGTTTTAAATTTGTGGGTGGTTTTATGAAATTGGGCATAAGAATTAAAACAGTCGAAAAAAGGCTTAAAATGGCGATTTACAAGTTGTTGGTACTCTCTTATATGCACACTACCCTATATTTTTCATTCTTTTATTCGAATAAAAAATAAATATGAACAAGTTCTATGTTGTGTGAAAAAAACAAGAAAAAGTTTGAATCTACAAATGTGGATTTGACACATTTATAATTATTGAATTTTTCCGACTTTTCAAGTTAGGGGGTAGGGTTGTTAAACGAGTCCAAAAAAATTGTCATCCACTTCAAGATGAAAATTTATGTATGTTTTAGGTCCAAAATGTTCAGCGTTACTTGGGCCTTTGAAAGCATTTGTGATGTATTGTTTGTCCAGGAAGGTATATGTGAAAGAATTGAAAATTAAATATTTTTTTTTTTTTATTTTCAAACATGTTGTTAAGAGGTCTCATTCAGAGGCCTGTAGCTTAAAAAAATGCACACTACCCTATATTTATTTTGCTTTCATATATCTTATTTTAACTTTTGGAATCAAAAAAGAGCGGTTAGAAAAAAGTTTGAATATTTTTTCATTGGCAACGAACATCCTTAAACCCTTTAAAATGTCTAGAAACGGTGTGTTCATTTTTTCAATTTATCGGCTTTTCTATACTATAGGTGAATCCTTGGAAAGATATAAGCTTCCCTAATTAAAGACTCATATTAGTCATGGGATATGACATGTCCAATAAAGTGTACCTGTTATAACTGGTGTCTGGTTCTTGTACTGCCTGGCTGCCTGCTTTATAATGGAGGACGCACTGCGGAACATGTAGACGTATGCGTCAATGCTATCAAAGTGAAACTGTTTCCTGGGAGTACGACGCCGCCAATCTGTCAAAAAGTACAAAACAGTAAAACATGAGCCGCCTCGTGGGAAAACCAACAATGTGGTTTCCGAACAGGTACGACACAAACCGACCTGTACAAGCACAGAAAAGAGCTAGAAGCTTGAAATTTCGGATTTAAGCAGAAGAGGAATTGTACTATCCGAGACAAAGGTAACCGCGAAGCTGATCTGCGTCTTTGTTTTCGCCTATGCAGATTGTTGGTTTTCCCATGGGGCGGCTCAGTCATGTTTACAAGAAAATACTAATATTAAATCGGCAAACTGTACGATGTTTTGAACTGACTGGTTGGTTTTGGGATACTAGCAAATAGTAATCATAGCTGTAACCAACGTTTAGACTTGAACTATACTAGTCTTTGTATCGACTACCCTGTTAGAAGGCGCAAAATTAGTTATTCTCTTTAGCTCAATAATGCCAAATTTATAGGGTCACTGAAAAGGCTTAAGTAGCCGAAACCGCGGTATGGCCCAATCTCTTTCTCTTTGACTATGTCCACTGCTGTTAAAGGATCTCAGTTTTATTTTTATGAGATGTTTCTGCATGTATATGTCATCATATTAAAAATGAGAGAAAAAAAAGAATCACAGATCATGACATGAATATAAATATTGTTTTCAACCTTCATTATAAATCATGTGCATAGTCTAAGTGTGCTGTAAATCCCAACAAGTCTTATTACGACTGAATAGTACTAGCAGTCCAAGGGAGACCAGCATCAATACGGTTATCGATACGGTTTACTAAACTCCTTTGATGTAGTCGGTATTATATTGTTTCAAATCAATATGGAAGGGAGATTTTCTGGCGTGAAAACAATTGCTTGTGCCCCCAGTTTCTGCGGGCTTTAGGTAGTTCATCTCTTTTTGTAGTAATTGATAGTGGTCCAAATTGTTTATATAGATTCTCATTTGCAGAAAAACGTTTGCGGCACTCTCCGGACAGAAACTTTAATATAACTAGCCAAGGTCAAAACTGATTTGACGGGCTGATTGATTGACTAATTCTTGCATAGATATCTATTCGCATAGCCGTTTTCAATGGGTCCGAAAGCCTTGTTCAAACAGCAAAACCTTTGTTCAAATCATGAAATTCACGTACCGTTTGAACATGAGTTTGGGCTAAAATCCGTCGACGTCATTGGTCAATGCGACGTGACGTCATTGTGTTCTGTAGAAACAAAATGGCCGGCGTTGAAAAAAACCCGCGGTTTTTGGTGAGTTTTTACGTTGTTAATGTTGTTTTCAAGATATTTTAAGCGAATTCGTATGAAAATGCAAGAAAAGAGATCAACTTTGTTTTGTTTCAGTGTTCAAACATTCGTTGAATTAATCGGAAGGGGGTTGAACACACGTCCTTCGGCCATAAGTTCAAACGCCTTTCTCGTAATCCATTGAATGTTTGAACACTGAAACACTGGTTGATCCCTATATTGATTGATTGATTGATTGATTAATTAAAACAACACCATAACCTCGGTAAAAACTTTGTCGGCTGCCGAGGAAAAACGGCCTCCTAGTGCTGGTCAGGTACGGTAACCAAAGGCTAAAACTGCTTAGTATGGCCCATTCTCTGTCTCACTAATATGTAAATACTCTTACACCAGGGGAACTATAAGAATGGCCAATATAACGCGTGAGGTCTTTCTAATGTTGTTAGAAATGTATAACCATTCTTTTCAAATTCGATATACTGTTACCAAGTTGATTTGGAGGTATAAAAACATTTCGTAAATGGTTTCATAACTTCTCAAACAGCTTCTTAAGGAACTTCTCAAAGGGTGTTGACATGACAAAAAGATCCATGATTGTTTTCTATTGTGATGAAGATCATTGGGAAGATACATGTAAGCTTCAAAATCTCATGAAATGAACTTTGAAATCCTTAAAGAATTTGGTTAGGAACATAGCAAATTACATTCCATTATCTTCATTTCGATCTTCATGTGATAGGAGTGGGAATCTTTTTCTGATTGCGCCTTTTCCTGATCTTTGCCTACTTGTACCTTTTTACAAAAGGAAAATTATTAGTATATCAGCGGTTTGCTTTGTAAACTCAACAGGCTTTGTCACTTTCTATTGTGAGGAAATCATGCTCCAAGATTTTGTATGGAGATTAGTTTCAACTTCAGTTTTTACTTGCAAAACATTTTTTTTCCAATGAGTTTGTAAAAACACGTCACAAAGAATCAATCAGTCACCTGGGAAAGTTATTCTTTTTACCCGGAAATCTGTGAAGAACTTATAACACTTCCAATTGTTATCTATCAACAATGAAGAATTACCCATGTTATGGTAACACATCTAAAAATATGATTTTTTCAATAGTTAGGAAAGAATATTGGAAGGCCATCAAAAGCTTAGCAAGGAACTTAGGTGATATGTTGGTCATTTTACAGTTCCTCGGCTGTAAAGGATTATTAGTACGCTGTTCAAAAGTAGTTACTGTTACGTATCCATTATAACTTTTATCTATCAAGGTAATATCGCAACTTGTCTCAGCAGCCACTACTTACAGTATCTTTTGTCGAAGCGTCCACTAGCAAACCACTGCCACTACTTACAGTATCTTTTGTCGAAGCGTCCACTAGCAAACCACTAACACTACTTACAGTATCTTTTGTCGAAGCGTCCTCTAGCAAACCACCGCCACAACTTACAGTATCTTTTGTCGAAGCGTCCTCTAGCAAACCACTGCGCCACTACTTACAGTATCTTTTGTCGAAGCGTCCTCTAGCAAACCCCTGCCACTACTTACAGTATCTTTTGTCGAAGCGTCCTCTAGCAAACCACTGCGCCACTACTTACCGTATCTTTTGTCGAAGCGTCCTCTAGCAAACCACTGCCACTACTTACAGTATCTTTTGTCGAACCGTCCTCTAGCAAACCACTGCCACTACTTACAGTATCTTTTATCGAAGCGTCATCTAGCAATCCACTGCCACTACTTCCAGTATCTTTTGTCGAAGCGTCCTCTAGCAACTTGTCTCAGCAACCACTACTTACAGTATTTTTTGTTGAAGCGTCCTCTAGCAAACCACTGAGCCTCCTTTCCAAAGTTGGGGAAGGCAAAATCTGGGTGTGTTGATATATGATGCCATAGTTCTGATGTACCGGCTTTCTTCACACCGATGATGTAGAAGTATGGTAAACAACGTAGAGTGTCGTTTTCTTTCCAGCATGGGTTCTTGTAGGCAGAGTCGAAATCGAAGGTTGGCTAGAGCAACAAAAATGTATCCATAACGAAAACATGTCCATGTAATATACAGAGATTTTTAAAGTTGTAAAAAATGAAAATTTTCAGTGGAAAATTTTGGACATTTTTCTTATTTTTGCTCAAAACATAGATTGTGGGTACACGTTAGAACCGCCTCGGCGAGGCGGTTCTAACGAGTACCCACAATCTATGTTTTGGAGCAAAAATAAGAAAAATAGGTATACCCCTGCATACCAAAGTTTTGCTATATAATAGTGGGGTATAAGGGGGTATTCATTACACGGACATGTTTTCCTGATGATCAATAAGCTGCGACGCGAGAAAACCGATCATCAATGGCCTGACACAAACCGGAGAATAATAGGCCAGTAATTTTATATTACTGATCGTTCCAAGAATATGCTTCTGTGGTGGTTCTTATTGTCTTGGTGTTAGATTTTTGGACTGTTTGCACCTTATGTATGTTTTCATATTTTAGTTACTAAGTTTAGGTAACTGATTGGCCACCTATTGGGAAAATAGCTGCTCATTCGGCTTACGATATATTTTCATGGAACACATGTAGGTACCTGATTGTTAATTTAGTTTTTGTTTTCCACCTCGATTTTTGGAGTGGGAATCTCTTTCTGATATCGTTACCTACTTGTACCTCTCTGTACAGTCAAATATAGATGTTGTAAGGTAATTGTGAAAACAGAATTGCATTTTGGAGACTGAATATCAGTATAAGTCACAGAAAATGGCTAATGCTTTAAATTTTGGATATAAGTAGAAGTCGATGTAGCGAAAACAAAAGCGCCGATCAGTTGTGAAGTTACGCAAAAATCCGGGTTTTCTCATCAAGCTATGTAGTGCCACACATTGTACTCATCATGAAAAAGTATACCCCCATTGAACCCCACTATGTTCTGAGTAAAAATAAGAAAAACAAGAAAAAAAATCTATCGAAAATTTTCATATTTTACAACTTAAGAAAAACATATATGGGCCACAACGTGAGAAAATGTGCCTTCGGGCATTTATTTGAGTATTAGAAAAACAAAGGTACGCTGAATGTTTGATATTTTTAGAGTCTTTTACTCTTTATTTGTTATGGCCGGTTTACTATATGAACCCTACAGACGTCATTGTCCTGAGGGATGGCGTCAAAGTTGCGCAATGCATTTCTGCATGTTAGTAGAGCTTGCAAAACTCGATGCATTTGCTTGGAGCTGTTTCAGCACTGGTCAGAACCTATTGCTAAGATAGAAACATACCATCCTTACAGACAATTTGTCGCAATTATTTTGTCTATTTTAATGATGACACGGTTACTATGGTAACTGTTTAACGATACACACAGGAAAATTTTGTGTATTATGGGCTAAAACAAGGGCAGATAACTCAAAATGTTGACAATAAGTATGTTTTCAAATTCATTCATTTGGTAGCCCAGTGTTCAAAGATTACAAATACAATGCTATTTCTATTACGCGGATTACATCATTTTTCCGCGTTTTGCTGCTTTCTGCTAGTAATGTCAGAATGTCCGAAGGTACATTATGTCGCGTTGGGGTTCATTGGATGGACGTGTTTCCGTAAAATGGTACTGTCAATACAGTGTCTGAAACTGCAGTTAGCTTGTGCACCCCTATTCGTTGGTAGCAAAATCGTTTGAATTTATTTTTTATCTTCTATACAACTGACCTTCGAGAGCGATCTCACAGTTTTGTTTAACCTCTACGACTTTAACCTGGCGTCCTTTTTATGGGATATAGGCAACAGTATAGCCCCAGATACGCCGCAGAACGCGGCGTCCCATCTGGGGCTATTCTGCTTGCTTAGAGGAATTTCATCGTCAAAAGGAATAAAAAATCAAATACGATGAAAGTGGACTGACCCAAGTGATAATGATGGGAAAATCCATTCGTCAAATATGGGTTAAAATGAAAGACTGTTGAATCAACAATCTCCTGCATGGTCGTAACCTGAGACTTTAACGTTTTGCTTATTCATCCTGGAAATATCAATTCCATCGCCATTGAGAGAAAATATATGATGAAAGAGAACTGACCCAAACGATAATGATGGGAAAATCCATTCGTCACATATGGGTTAAAATGAAATACTGTGGAAATCTCCTTCATGGTCGTAACCTGAGACTTAAAGGTTTTGCTTAATCATCCTAGAAATATCAATTTCATCGCCACTGAGAGAAAATATATGATAGGGATGAGAACTTTGTGTTCACAGGACATACTGATAATCTAGCAGCACCTACACCTTTGCTATAGGTATGACATGTATAGGTTTGACGGGGTCAAGTTTACATCGAGACGTTTACATAATGCTATATGTAGCCCAGATTTGATTAGGACATTTTTGTTTGTGTGTGTGTGTGTGTGTGTGTGTGTGTGTGTGTGTGTATGTGTTGGGGGGGACATATGCAAAACTTTGGGACATACTTAAACAGTATAATCGCAGAACAGTAAAATCGCAGATGTGACGTCGCAGAACGCGGTGTCCTAATAGGAATTTCGTTGAAAAATGAATAAAAATTTAAAATTACTCCTGATGCCCCTTAGAATGAAGATGGACTGGTCAGAATGATGCAAGAAGCAATGGGAAAGTCCATTCGTCAAAAATGGGTTAAACATGCTGCCCGAAGCTATAATGCAATTCATACGATTTTGGATGAGTATGTCTATTCAATGCAAAAGATATTCACATTTTCAACAAAAATAACAGTGTATTGGCCTTTGAAGTCGATATATAGTTAACAAATTGAGGGCTTATTAACGACAGCGTTAAGCTAACGAAGTTTTGAACAACGTCGAGAGCATAAAATTCCTTCAAATGGAAACTAAACGGTTCGTAGCAATTAGGACCCAGTTGTTCAAAATTAACGATATCGGTAGTTAATGATTCTTTTAAATTTCAAACATAAATATTACATTGTTATTTTTTGTTCATAAGATGTGAGAACCCTTTGCGAGGATTCTCACATTTTATCAACAAAAAATAACAATGGATCTGCTTTTGATATCGATATATAAACTTGTTGTGCAATGAAAGTGGACTGGTCAGAATGATGCAAGAAGCAATGGGAATGTCCATTCGTCAAAAATGGGTTAAACTTGCTGCCCGAAGCAATGGGAAAGTCCATTCGTCAAAACTGGGTTAAACATGCTGCCCGAAGCTTTAATGCAATTCATACGATTTTGGATGAGTATGCCTATTCATTGCAAAAGATATTTATGTCTCCCCTCGACAGGGTCGGGAGACATATTGTTTTTCCCCGTGCGTCTGTCCGTCCGTCTGTCTGTCCGTCCGTCCGTCTGTCCGTCTGTCCGTCACAAATCGTGTCCGCTCTATAACTTGAAAACCGTTAAAGATTTTTCAATGAAACTTGGTACACTTGTAAACCACGACGAGACAATGTGTCATGCACAAAAAACCATAACTCTAGCTTGAGTATTTTTGGAGTTATTTCCCTTTGATTATTTTCGACACAATTTCGTGTCCGCTGTATAACTTGAAAACCGTTAAAGATTTTTCAATGAAACTTGGTACACTTGTAGACCACGACAAGACAATGCGTCATGTACAAGAACCATAACTCTGGCTTGAGTATTTTTGGAGTTATTTTCCTTTGATTATTTTCGATACAATTTCGTGTCCGCTGTATAACTTGAAAACCGTTTAAGATTTTTCAATAAAACTTGGTACACTTATTGAGCATGATCAGACGATGTGTCATGCACAAGAACCATAACTCTGGTTTGAGTATTTTATGAGTTATTTCCCTTTGATTATTTTCCATACAATTTCGTGTTCGCTTTATAACTCGAAAATCGTAAGAGTTATTTCAATGAAACTTGGTACACTTATAAAGCACGATGAGATTACGTGTCGTGCTAAAGAACCATAACTCTTGCTTGCATATCTTTGGAGTAATTTCCCTTTGATTATTTTCCATACAATTTCGTGTCCACCCTATAACTTGAAAACCGTAAGAGAAATTTCATTGAAACTTGGTACACTTATAAAGCATGATGAGACAATGTGTCATGCACAAGAATTATTATTAGTCTTGCTTTCATATCTTTGGAGTTATTTCCCTTTGATTAATTTTCCATACAATTTCATGTCCACTCTATAACTTGAAAACCATAAGAAATGTTTCAATGAAACTTGGTACACTTATAAAGCACGATGAGATGATGTGTCATGCTAAAGAACCATAACTCTTGCTTGCATATCTTTGGAGTTATTTCCCTTTGATTATTTTTCATTCAATTTCGTGTCTGCTCTATAACTCAAAAACCATTAGAGATTTTTCAATGAAACATGGTACACTATAAAGCATGATGCACAAGAATCGTTACTCTTGCTTTCATATCTTTGGCATTATTTCCCTTTGATTATTTTCCAAACACTTTCGTACCCCTTCTATAACTTGAAAACCGTAAGAACTTGGTACACTTATAAAATAGAATGACAAGATATGTGATGCACAAGAACTATAACTCTTGCTTGCATATTTTGGACATGCACGTAGAAAGGGGGGAGACATCAGTTTTCACATAGAAAACAAATTCTAGTTGTAACTACTGCTCCCCCACCTAAGGGGAATGGTGGGGGATAACCATGCTAAAGTGCAGGGCAATTACTTTTCGAGTGTCCCCGCAGTGCAGGGGAAACGATGGGGTTTTGATATTAGAATCCTTATCCCAGGGAGATTTTCTATTGCAAACGGCAGGACAAAGAGCAAAGTTTTGACCTCCAGTTTGCCCCCTGGGGGTGGGGCTTATAGCAGGGCACTGAAAGCCGAAAGTCATAATCCCCGCCCTTCCCCGTAGGTGGGGGAGCAGTGCTTACAAATGACTGGTGCATTGGCTTAACGACAGCGTTAAGCTAACGATGTTTTGAACAACTTTGCACTGACTGACAGGTTTCTAACAATAAATGTACTAGAGTTTCATAAACCAAACCTTGCTTAATAGATTCGGTGTCATTTTAACTCAGGACATGCACTAGGAGTACAGATAAGAAATTACTCACGGAAGAGTTTCAAGAGAGTAAAAAAGAACAAAACTACATGACGAATGCTTTCCTACTAGTATATTCATTCAGTGAAAGAGAAAAGGGTGCGTACTACGTATGTACGCAAATGTTTCGCTCTGTACTGACGCGTATTTTATTTCAGTCCTTAGCGTACCGTGTACGCAGTAAATATCATCAATGGATTATGTACGTCAACAGTTTCGGTTTTATGTGTAAAGCACATTATCACAAAACGACAATTTTTCAACTAGCTTTTGCCTTTCTGCTCTGTTAACAATCAAAAGTAGTTACATTATTAATGCAGCCTTTGATCACTACATATTACATAACATGAGATATATTATATGACTTCAGTCATTATACCGTATTAGTTTCCTCCGTACAGTGTCTACATGTAGGCCAGAATAAAATGTTTAACCAAATGTCTTATTTATGACGTTCAATTGTGTGCCCCTTCGAGTTGTAGAAAATGCGTCATTTTGAATACATGTATTTTTTTGTTTGGTTTCTGATCATTGTTTTCTATTTAAATCATGAGGCATTCTATGTTCAACAGCAATCCAATCTATGAGTTGTCCTCAAAAATTCTTTTTTTTATGCAAGGGACAAACATCTGGTTAAACATTTCAAAATGATAGAATAACATGTAAATACAGAATTGTCAATCAGTTTACTTAAATGTTCATGCTTGACTATACCATACAAGCATATCTATAAGTTCAATTCTGGGTGAAAGATTCCTCAGAAGACGTGTACACACTTGAGTAGCGGGAAGCACTGTACATGTACATTTACTTTGATTTGTACTGTACAGATTGTCAAAACTAATTATGTACAACACTGTAAGTATACAAGCATACATGTACGTGCAAACTTTACAGTACATGAACTAGGCGCAAACTTCAAATTCCACGAAGTACGTGCAACATTTATAGTACATAAAGTAGGTGCAAACTTCAAATTCCATGAAGTAGGTGCAAACTTTATAGTGCATGAAATACGTGCAATCTTCATAGTACATGAATTACGTGCAAACTTTATAGTATATGAAGTAGGCGCAAACTTCAAATTCAACGAAATACTTGCAACATTTATAGTACATGAAGTAGGTGCAAACTTCAAATTTCATGAAGTACGTGCAACATTTATAGTACATGAAGTACGTGCAAACTTTATAGTACATGAATTACGTGGAAACTTCATAGTACATGTACATGAAAAACGTGCAAACTTTATAGTACATGAAGAACGTGCAAACCTTAAAGCACATGAAGTACGTGCAAACTTCATAGTCCATGAAGTAGGTGCAAACCTTATAGTACATGAAAGGGTATACGTAGAAGTAGGCAATGATCAGGAAAAAGCGCAACGAAGTAGGTGCTAACTGATGATTCATTTACTAGTTAAAGATTCACCACGAGGACCGAACGACTACCTAAATATTGCGAACCGCTGCAAAAGACGAAGGTGAGATTTAGGCCCATTAAAACCGTTTTAAGCGCCCAATAATTTTATATTACTGATCGTTCCAATGCGATACTTCTGTTGAGGTTCTATTTGTTTTATAATTTGGAGTCGAATTTTTGTGCTGTTTGAACATTATGCATGTTTTTATATTTTAGCTAAGTTCGGTTTACTGAGTGGGTGGTCGCCTTTTGGGAAAAAGCTGCTCATTCGGCTTACGATATGTTTTCTTAGTATAAGTACTTAATAATCAATTTAGTTTTTTCTCACCTCGGGTTTCGGAGTGGGAATTTCTTTCTGACTGCGCCTTTTCCTGATCATTGTCTACTTGTCTTTTCAAAGTACATGGAGTTCGTGCAAACTTTATAGTCCATGGAGTGTATGCAAACCTTTTCATCAACAAACATGTCCGTGCAATATATACCCCCTTAAACCCCACTTGACTGGGGTATCCAGGGGTATACCTATTTTTGCTCCAAAACATAAATTGTGGGTACTCGTTAGAACCGCATCGACGAGGCGGTTCTAACGTGTACCCACAATCTATGTTTTGAGCAAAAATAAGATAAATATAAAAAAAATTCTACTGAAAATTATAAATTTTTACAACTTAAAATATCTCCGTATATTGCATGGACATGTTTTCGTAATGTTTACAACTTACATGAAGGCACTTACCAACGTCATCAAATCAATACCGTGATATCCTTCCTTATGGCCCTCACAAGCCGGGCATCGTTTATGTTTAGCTTTTCTTGTAGATATTATCCCTTTTTGTTGAATAAAAACATTGTCAGTCTTTTTATTCTGTACACGAATCTGCGACTTAGATTGATACACATTTTCGTGTATATGTATCTTGTTAGTATTTAAATGTTTCAAATAAGTTGGATATTTTTCCTCATTTTTCTCATGAGTGCTTTCATGTCTGTCAAACTGTTGATCAAAATATATTTTTCTTGTCGAATTTATCATTTTATAAGAGTTAATTTTGTTTGTCGATTCCTGTGACCCGCCATTGAGGAAAGTATTGTCGAAATGACCAAGATTAAATGATCCTTTCAATTCCGGTGTTCCTATTCTGTTACTTTTTATCGTCACCGTATATTTCGTCATGTAGACGTAAAACAAAATTAGTACACTCACTATGAGAAAAAATAACAGCTTCCTAAGTTTCATAAATCTATACAGAAGCAATTTAGAGAACATTTCCTTGCAACATATGCATTCCCAATAAAAGCTTAGTGCCACTTAATGCCTCAAAACGATAAATAGTCAAATATTTTTGTCAGGTCTAAGACGGTGTCACGCTTTCGAGTCAGTCGATAGTTAGTTTTTCTGATGTACGAGTCAGGCAAACGCACGTTTTGATAAGCTACATTTGTTTTTTATTCATCATTTTGTTCATTCTTAAACTAGAATTGTAAATTCTAAACAACTTCAATTCACATATCGATTGTTTCTTTTTCCAGGCAATATTATTGCTTATAATGTGAGCTTTCTCTAGTAATATGTTTCTTAGGGTATACTATTTCAATCAATAGATATAATATTATATACAATCACTGTACAATTCTGCTTCGAACAATTTAGGATCAAATTAATATGTTCCATATTTCACAATGTAAAACAAAATCCAAGAGAATAAAAAGTAAATCTTAGCCTTCCTTTATAACTAAAACCGCATGTTTGGCAACTACGACGATCTTGAATGGTCTTGTATTGTTTTAATAGTAAGCTGGAATCACTGATTACATGAAAGATGCTGCCTATGTCATGTATGTCCTTGACGAAAGCTTCGTAATGCTTATCTTTTCAAGAAACTTCTATTTTAGAGAACTAACTAAAACATGGGGTTAACGAAGCTGTTATGCGACAGTCTGCATGCTTAGTTTTTAACCAAATCGTGGTTGATACCTACGCTGCCTTCTTTAAATGCACGCCGGTGGGTCGGCATCAGACTCTATGATGGCCCCGACATAAATAAAATATAGAGGTTTGATCCTTTGGAAGCAATAAAAACATTCAAAGGGAGATAGTATGGACTATATTGCGCAATTTCGGGTAATGAACCCTCATAAGTAGCCCTTTTAAAGCCGACAACGAAAGCCAGATTATTGTACTGCAATTTCGGAAATTTCTTTCCACGGACAATAATACACTGGAATGACCTACCTCCACATATTCCTGTCCTCCCTACTCTGGTGCTGTTTAGTATAGCTGTCTGCCAGATAGCTCACAAGACTCCTAAAATACCAGCATATTTGTTTTTATCTTTTAACTATACTAACCCTAACCCTAACCCTAACCACCTTTATTCGCACTGTACATATTTTTATCACCCACTTTTCTTTGCTTTTATTTCGACTAACCCCCTTCAGCTTTTGGTATACCAGAACACCATCTGAAGTCCTCTTCGGAGGTTAAGATATGAACTAGAGAGGTCTAAATCAAAGACACATTCCTAATAATCAAATAATTTAAACATTGCTTAGAAGTATAAAGTATTTCTAAACGTGAGTGTTTTGAACATTCTGAATATCTTTACTGATCTCAAAGAGCCTAAATAAAACATAATCTGCACTATGGATGGTGTACTGGGAGACTTTCATTTTAGTTGGTTGGGCCGAAGCTTCTTGTTTGTTGCTCTGGATTTCAGTAAGTTATTCGGTGCCTAGGGATCTCCATCGTTGGGCAGCTGACTGAGTCTGTGAGTCCTCGTTTTTTGATTCATCATGGTGGTTATCATGATTTATTTGTTTTTCCATGTTGATTCATTTACTAGTTAGAGATTCACCACGAGGACCGAACAAATAGCTAAATGTTATGAACCACTTCAAAAGATGAGGGTGAGGTTAGGGCCCTGTAAAACCGGTTTAAGCCCCCATGTAATTTTATATAACTGATCGTCCCAAAGCGATACTTCTGTTGTGGTTCTATTTGTTTTATGTTTTGGAGTCGAATTTTTGTGCTTTTTAAATCTTATGTACGTTTTCATAGTTGTAGTTCCATTCTGGTAACTGAGTGCCCGCCTATTGGGAAATAGCTGCCCACTCGGATTACGATATGTTCTATAAGTACCTAATTGTCAATTTGGTTTTTCCCCACCTCGGTTTTTGGAGTGGGAATTTCATTCTGATTGCGCCTTTTCCTGATCGTTGCCTACTTGTACCTTCTTAAAAAAGTAAAAATAGGCGATAGTCAGGAAATGGCGCAATCAGAAAGGAATCAGGTACTTATACTAAGAAAACATAGTGAGCCGAATGGGCAGCTACTTTCCAATAGCTTGCCACTCAGTAACCAAACCTAACCAAAAATTATAACATACATAAGGTGCGAACAGCACAAAAAGTCAACACCAAGACATTGAACAAACAGCACCACCAAAGAATTATCGCCTTGGAACTATCAGTAATATAAAATCACTGGTGGGCTGAAATCGATTTTACATGGCCATAATCTCACCCTCAGCTTCTGCAGTGGTTCACAACAGTTAGTTGTTCGATCCTCGTGGTGAATCTCTATTTTGTTAATGAATCATCATGGACAAACAAATAAATCATCATAACCACCATGAGTTATCACTAACGAGGACTTACAGATTCAGTAAGCTGCCCGACGATGGAGATCCCGAATAACTTACTGATATCCGGAGCAAAAGAAAAAGACCAGTTGAACCCCGTTGGGCTAAGCAACAGACAAGAAGGTCTGCCCCCAATAGCTTAATGACGGGGCCATCCTAGAGTCTGACGCCCGACCCACAGAAGGTAGCATAATTATCAACCATGATTGGGTTAAAACTGAGCATGCAGACTGTCGCATAACATTTAAGTTACATAGTATACGTCTGTAACGTATAATGATTTTTCTGAACTGAAAAAAAAAAATCGTTCCATCCTATAAGTTTCTTAAATTTGTGAACCAAATCACCATAAGAGCGTCTTGAACCCAACATTAAATTTGGAAATCAATTTCATAGTGTCTAAGATAAAATTTAGAAAATGTTTTTCGAAGATTATGATGCCGATAGCCCTGTTGGAGAAGTTTGGACGTCAAGCATTTATTTTGAGCGTCAAAGTCCGTAACATGATTGCAGACTCTAGCAAACCTAATACGTTGCATAATGTATACACCTTAAGAAACACGGCGAGGAAAGTCACCATCCGAAAACGGAAAATTTACTATATCAAAATCAAAGTCATCGCGTTTATCATCAATTTGAGAAGAAACGCAGCCATCTGCAATAGAAAGATGTATATCCAAAAATGAGGCTTCGATATCTGTTCAACTGTAGTTCGGGTGGATAAGTTTGATTAACCATAACTTCAAAATAAGGGTTGTCAATGTTCAAACGGTCATCTAGGTACCTGGAAGTCAAATTAAAAGCCTCTATAGCATCGGCTTGATTATCATGGTTAGGAGAATCCACGTTACGAAAACTTGCCCATGCAATATACAGTGATTTTTAAAGTTGTAAAAAATGAAAATTTTCAGTAGAAAATTTTCGATATTTTTCTTATTTTTGCTCAAAACATAGATTGTGGGTACACGTTAGAACCGCCTCGCCGAGGCGGTTCTAACGAGTACCCACAATCTATGTTTTGGAGCAAAAATAAGAAAAATAGGTATACCCCTGTGAACCCCACTTTTACGATATAAAAGTGGGGTTCAAGGGGGGTATACTTGTCACGGATATGTTTTCCTGATGATGACATCGCTTTCGTAACAGTATGAAAACAAATCAGCTACGAGAGGGGCGCAATTT
Organism: Rugalucina vietnamica; assembly: GCA_964017185.1. Classification (NCBI taxonomy): domain Eukaryota; kingdom Metazoa; phylum Mollusca; class Bivalvia; order Lucinida; family Lucinidae; genus Rugalucina; species Rugalucina vietnamica. The sequence goes on from OZ024873.1 coordinate 49,480,870, forward strand.
GTAAATTTTTAAAACCTACTTTTGATAGCTTAAATCCATGTTGATTTTTTGGGAATCTGAGGACTTTCAGAAAATTGCCAAACCTTTATGAGTTAAAACAAAAACAAATACTGTTAATTTGTATTATTCAGTGCGCTTGATTTCAAAGTTTTAATTTATATATGGGTGCGAGTTTTATTCTACGCTAAGGATTTATTTTTTTGATAATGTACTTAATAGCTGCTTACTCGGCTTACGATATGTTTTCTCAGTATAAGTACCTAATTGTCAATTTAGTTTTTCCCACCTCGGTTTTTTAGTGGGATTTTCTTTCTGAATGCTCCATTTCCTGATCATTGCTTACTTGTACCTTTTTATTGGGCGACTTCGATTGGGACTATGGTAAGGACTATAATAGCTACCATTGTTGTTCGATTCGTACTATAGTAAAGCTCTTCTGTAATGAAGATAGAAATGACCATTACCAAAGGAACCCAGCCCTAGGTATGGTAGCTACCATAGTTAGTTTGGTAAAACTCTTCTGTGATGGAGACTTCTAACGATGGCTGTGATTGGTCAATCTCATTTTATATGGAGGAGTCGTGTAGCAGACTACATCTCCCATGGTAACACCATAGTTAGAATAGTTCAAATCGAAGTCGGCCATTGTTTTTTCCCTTAAATGTAAATAATAGCACATTGTCGCTTGCATGGGGCCTGCAACGACCCAAGGCCGCAAGACCTTGGGCCGAATCAACCCATTGCCGAAACCACATTAGGCTGTGATGACTCAAGGCTTACTCCCATCAGGAAAACATGTCCGTGAAATGTATACCCCCTTAAATCCTACTTTTATAGTAAAACTGGGGTATGCAGGGGTAGACCTATTTTTCTTATTTTGGCTCCAAAACATAAATTGTGGGTACTTGTTAGAACCGCCAGGCGGTTCTAACGTGTACCCACAATGTATGTTTTGAGCTAAAATATTAAAAACTTATTTTTTTTAAGCTGAAAAAATTCTCTGTATATTGCATGAGCAAGTTTTTGTAATGACAATCTGTCGCATACAAACAGATTTGCGTCCATTTTTATTACTTCCAGATATTCAGGATAAAATATTCGTGCAATAAATACCGCCTTAAAACCCCACTTTCATATAGTGAAAATGGAGTATGCAGGGGTATACCTATTTTTTCTTATTTTTGCTCCAAAACATAGATTGTGGGTACTCGTTAGAACCGCCTCGGCTTTGCGTCCATTTGTAATACTTCCAGATATTCAGGATAACATGTCCGTGCAATAAATACCCTCTTAAAACCCAACTTTCATATAGTGAAAATGGGGTTTGCTGGGGTATACCTATTTTTCTTCATGCCTGATCCAAAACATAGATTGTGCCGGGGGCGGTTCTACGTGTACCAACAATCTATGTTTTGAGCAAAAATAGGTAAAAATGTCTACTGAAAATATTCAATTTTTACAACTTAAACAAGTCTGTGTATTATAATGGTGATTTCATTTCACAGGGTATTGCCATACTATGATTGTCATTTAGTAACAAAGTAATGATAACTTAACACAACATTAGGTAGTCTACGTAAGTAGACAAATATTGATGAATCTCATCAAAAGAATCACATCTTCTAGGAGACGATACATGTACGAGTATAAGCTTCTTTGAAGCTTGTTTTCATATCCGTTATTTGACTTTTGTCGTAAATCTGAATATTTTTGAGTAAACTAGTGTTTAAATCACTTTTGATATTATTTCGTCAGCACTTTATCTGTTGATGCGTTGGTTTCATTCGTAGAGGGCCCTTGTTAGAAAAAGAAAAGTAAATGTGGTTCAATCTGTGAATATAGGGTTCAGCCATGATTTTCAGAGTTCAAACATTGGATCACGAGGAAGGTGTTTGAATACAAGAATGAAGGTCGCGCGTTTAAACTCCACTCCGAGTAATCCAGCGAATGTTTGAACACTGAAACAAAACACGGCTGATCTCTATTCTTGCATCTTCACACTAATTTATCTAAAATCTCTTGAAGTAGCATCAACAACGTAGAAACTAACCGAAAACCGCGGAGCGTCTCAATATCAGCCATTTTGTTTCTCGGAACACAGTGACGTCACGTCACATTGACAAATGACGTCGAACAAAACCCGTGTTCAAACGGCACGTGAATTTCATATTTTGTACATGGGTTTTGTTGTTTGAACACGGCTTTCGACCGACCCACTTGAAAATGGCTTCAAACGCCTATGCGCATAGATATCTATGCAAGAATGATGGTTTAATTATTCATTTAGACATCGCACAAGAACACCAAAAACAGACATAGGCGAATACAAAGGCGCAGATCAGCTGTGCAGTACTGCACAGCTGATCAGCGCTTACTGCACAGCTGATTAGCACCTTTGTTTTCGCCCCACATAGATAGAACAATCCCTCTCCTTATTATCAAATCCGAAATCATTGAGGTTCGAACCATTTTCAGTGTAGGCCAAATTGTGTTGACCCTGGTCGGGAACCCCGACAGTTGTTTTTCTCATGCAAAGGCTCCATCAATAGTCATGGCTCCCTCAGTGCTTATTGTATGTCTTTATTAGCAGGTTATTTGTATTTCCACGCTAAGTACTGAACAAGAACCAAAAAACCAGTGGACAGTCCAAAAATGACATGGATGCACTATCAAAACTAAGATCAATACATGTAATAATGGAGTTATTCCAGATTATGGTGTCAAATTGAAATTCCAATAAATCTCTCTTTAACCTCTTTTGGGGGCCAGTATATTAATATTTATCTTTGACCATCAGTTACACTGGTACTCGTTCAGTATGTGTAATGTTTGTATAAGAATGCAAAGTCTCCAGTTAATCGACACATTTCGGCTTTGAAAGGCCTGTAGAAGTCCTCTAGCAGTTTCCATGTTTCACTCAACATATCACCTTTTACCGAATGCTTTGGCCGTCTTACAGCGGCATGCTCTTTCTTGAACACACGTAAGGTAGTCTCTTGTAAAGGCTCTGAAACAAAATCAAATACATGACAAATGTTTCGTTCAATTTCTGATCATCACCTCATAACGTATACGTACATGCAAAAACCATGCGTAAACAAAATTTGTCGCATGCGAATAAGACTGAAGTTGAATGGGTACACGTGCATGAGCCACGCCATCGACTGTGACGGTTGGTAAAAGGGAGATAATATTATCAGAGAGAAGTGATACCATCTACACTCGGAGTGTACTGGTGCCCTATTTACAGGACGTATGCAAACAGCTACACGGCGGCGTCCCATCTTAGGTTTTTCTGTTTGCTTGGAGAAATTTGAATTTTATCAAAAAATTGAATAAAAAAATCCCTACTGATGCCCCTACGAATGAAAATGGAATCATCCCAATGAATAAGGTGGGCAAGACCATTCGCCACTCATGGGTTAACTAATTTAGGTACAAAACATCCCGTTATGAAGCCAATGTGTAAGTTGATGTCTATTGATTCTATTGGGTTCACTTCAGGCTCATACAGATCGGGATAGGTGGGATACTTACGCACACCCAAGAAATTGAAAACCTTTTCCATTGTTGTGTTCATGTCACGTAGCTCTGTATTTTGAAGGGTAAGTATCTGGTCTCGAGGGAAGAGCCTCCTTATGTCTTGCCAGTATACATGGTATATGCCCAACTGAATGTTTACCTGAAATTAATAAAATAGTATGTCAAATGGTGGAAAAATATTATATACATGTATATATATATGGCACACGTTTGAACTCGCCAATTATCTTTGTGAAAAAAAAAAATGAGTCGATTCATCCCAACCGAGTGGGAAAGACGTGACAACACAAAACACTACATACAATTCAATGCATGTCGAGCATGATGGCTAGTTATTTGAGTTACTGTACATGTCTGTACACCAGACAGATGGGCCATCTTTAAGAAACTGCATTTTTCAAAATCTCTCTTTTTCTGAAACACCACAAGAAAATAATATTATGTCCATGTCAACTTTTTGCTACACAAAAGCCGTAAAAAGTGCCGCAAAAATTTGAAAATAGGTTCACTAATGAAATAATTATGACCAAAAATTATTTTGCGCAAAGGAGGTTATCGAAACACATTAAAATTAAAAATCAAGCAAATCTGTGGAACAATTTTTAGAGTTTGACGCTCAGCTATGCATACAATATAATTTTGTTTTGGTTGGAGCATTTTAAATTAAAACTAACCAATTTAGATTTTTCCGGGAAAATTGTTACTTCCACTGCTGACAGTTTTACAATAGAAAAAGCCCTATTCAAAATTAATTTCTGACACATTTTTTTTTATATTTTTTAACCAATTTTCATTTTCATTTTTGTGGCACTTTTAAGACTTTTGGAATGCAAAATGGTGACACAGTAATATTTTTCGTGAGGTCTTTCAGAAAAGTGAGATTTTGAAAAATGCAGTTTCTGGAAGATGGTGAACAGACAGTAGTCATTCGACCAGAATCAACTAAAACAAATTCAATTACCAGCATTTGTTCGGTTCTAATAAACGCTTTATGGTTTGGTTGTCATGTGGTGCAAATGTATAAATGCACCTCGGCAGTGGACATAGACATAAGGCTTATAAACTGTATAATTGATAAAGTATCGTATTAGTTCTAATTTGCGCACATGCTCCACTATGCGCACACTCTTGACGTTTCCGAAAAAGAAAACAAAATGCCCATAAGCGCACAATGAATGGCAAGCAATTTGGTATTTTACTCAAATGTTACATATTTAAATACCATATTGGCCACATTAAAAATTAACTTTAAATGATCAAACACAATTTAGCAACATTTACTTATAAATGACATCATCATTGATATTTGAGCCTGTGCATGAGAAAACCAACAATTTGGGGTTCCGACCAGGTCTGACACAAACCAGGCTGCACAGTCACACAATAAAGCTAGAAGCTTGAAATTTCGCATTTAAGAAGAAGAGGAAGTGTACTATCCTTGTAGCGAAAACAAAGGCGCTGATCAGCTTCGCGGTCACCGCGAAGCTGATCTGCGTCTTTGTTTTCGCCTATGCAAATTGTTGGTTTTCTCATGCACAGGCTCATTTGTGACATGGCTATTTCAGCAGTTTAAAAGTTGTTTTCGATCGTAGTGTTCGAAAATTAGAAAAATATTTTGTTATCTTAATTTTATATAACTTTTTTGGCATTTTGAAAAGTTAAGCATACTGTGTACTCATTAGAACGAATTAGGTATTCAGCGTACCCCAACTTCATTATAGATCCTCTCATCGTATACACAACTACGGACTGTTCTGTTCTTAAAACATTCCTTGTACAGATTCAATCCATTTTCTACAAGTTGATGGAAATGTTCTGGCGATGGCGAGAAGTAGCGTCGATGCATTCCACCATATTCATGAAAGTAGTCAGAGTATAACCTAAAGCAGCGTTGGGAAAAAAGTTTGTGTTTGCTATCGCGATGGAGGTTGTGTTCGAACTGTACCTAACTTCGGAAATCACATATTGCTTTGTTCATGTTAAAGAAGAAATGTTTTGTACATGTTCTATCGTACACGTATATTATGGGGATTGTTTGGCATGTGTGCTTTCTTTTAAGTATTTGTCTACATTTAGAACACTTCGCAACAATAAAGTTCTCGAAGTGTTCTCAGTGAAGGTTATTGAAAGTTCTTTAAGTTATAGAATCAATAATTGGACCAAATAATGTTTTATACTGCATATGATTTGATAGGTCTAGAATTTCAAAAATAACTTAAGCAAGCGACATCACACATTTTCCGAACTTAGGTTCAGTCTGAACTGTTAAATTTACCTGTGAAGTCACCGTCCTGTCCCCCAAATGATAGCTTACACGGAGTTTGTTTCCCGACAGTGTTACATGTAATGTATTATAATATAAGTAAAATGATAATAAATATCAGGACCCGGGCCCAGAATTACAATGCTTCCATAAATATTATGTCGCTAAAGTCAATAACTGTTTTTGCAAAACGAATACAGGTGTGAAAATAAAATGCCCTTAACCATAATAAACTCGAAAGTTATGATTTCCGCATGCTTTAAATACATGCTTTGGGATGGTAAAATTCACATTCACTAAGGTCTTAATTAGTTTCATTAATTTTAAGGGAGCATTATAATTCTGAACCCTGTAAAGATGAATCTTACAATTTGGATGATCTTGTAGATTTAGATGCCTAAAATATTGCATACATGTAGCTTAAAATTTAAACAGGTTGTTTTCTTTCAAAATTGGCCCACGCGTGCCTTTAAAATGCTGTGTCATTCATATGTTTGCATTTCGAGACATGACCATGGTGTTGTATCAGATCCGATTTATTCCTCTGCGCTTTAAACAAGCCAAAATGACATCACCATTAAATCATTTTAGTACGTAAATCATATTTCATAAAACATTACGTAAACACACCATGTACATGTAATATACTGACTTTTCCTTAGTTGTGAAAATTGAAAGTTTTCTACTGATTTGCTCATAACATAGATTGTGGGTACACGTTAGAACCCCAGCACACCACAGTTTTACTATATAAAAGTGGGGTTCAAGGGGGTAAACATGTCACGGACTTTCTATCCTGATGATTTGACTGAACGAATTAACCAAAACGCTACAAACCTGTCGACCGGGTCCCTGAATATGATGATTATTTTTGTCTGCGGAATGAAATGGTGTATGTAGTCTAGGATGACATATTTCGGTTCGTCCATATTTTCGTTGCCAGGTAAATATCTCCAGTGGGAATTAAGGTAAAGATTCGAAGGGCTGGCGTCACCTAAAAAGTTATATATAAAACGGTTTGGTTCAGCATGTTTACCATCTATCGGCACGGCGTATTTTCTGATAAGCAGTGCAGGGTAAACGAATTGCACAAATCAAGTTTTCGAGAACTGTCCATCTGATTTCATATAAGAGACGTAACTACAACACGCTGGTAAGAGTTACGTTAGAAAATCAGGTTGAAGCGAGACGACACTACATAAATTATATTCCCATATTCAAAAATGTTTCTTCGTTTTTTCTTAAAAGTACGCATAACGTGAATCATGAATGTTCACACGGTTTGTAAACAAGGGGTCACATGTTCGCGTCTCCGCATGACCTTTGGAGTGAGTTGGTTTGACTTGTTAATAGAATTACAGTAAGCAAGACATGGACAAAAACGTCATACACGTACATGTACAGGAATAAAACTTATACACGTATAAGTTGCAAAACGATGTTATTCTGTACCTGTTATCATAGGATGGTATGCCCGGCCAGTTGTAGGGTTGTGACTTTCAGCTTTATCTATCATACTGGAAGCTCTACGGAACATGTCTATGTACGCATCAATACTGTCGTGAGAAAAATTCTTCGGAACTCGATGACGCCAATCTAGTAACATAATATATTTGAAGTTGGTATACTCGTATTTAAACTTGTCAAGAAAAGTCAAACCCCGTTTTATTTCATAGACATCAGATTTAGTTAAATCTATTTTTACCATAACAACTAAAAAAGAAAGTTCTTATTTATCTTAAATTGGACATTAAACATGTATATTATGTACATGTAGTAATCGCTGATCAGAATTTGGTGCAATCAGAATAACAATACCACATTAAAACAATACTCAAGACGTTATTATTAAAAACAAATACACAAACATTCATATACGTAATATGTATTCTAAGATTCACATATGCATTGAAAGTATTTATTTTGATACATGAACATTAATTTGAGCACAGTGGTCTTCGATAATATATATAACTAATTATAACTTTATGATAGTCCTGTATCTCAGTTTCCTAAAAGAGTCTAAAATGTGATGTATGGCTAGTTCCCATTTACATGCAAGTTTGATACAAAACAATCACACAACTTACATCCCCATTTGTTAAATCGTTTTCTTGCGAACCACTGTGCTTCCTTTCCAAAGTTCCCTTTTACGATTTCCGGATGAGTTGCTATATTCCTCCATAATTCTGACGTACCACACTTTTTCACTCCAATAAGGAAGAAGTACGGGAGGCAATGTACGGTACCGGCTTCTTTCCAGCAAGGGTTTTTGTACGAAGGATCGAAAGTGAACGTCGGCTGTAAAGGAGCAAAACATGTAATAAACATACTTCTACTTTTTTTTCTCGCGGTGGCTTACGTCAGCTTTAAGTTTCTTTAAAAGTCTGCAAAGTGAGTTATATAATATGTCATTTTAGTTTTATTTATATTTTTGTTTCCATATAACTTAGTTTTGCGGGTACAATTAAATTCTTGACTAAACTGGGTCTTAGTTTAATTTCATCGATTTGCTCAGAGATTTACATGTAATTATACACATTAAGGAGCTGAGTTAATAAGTTGTTACCTTCGGTATGTATACATGCCGAATTGTCCTTTTCTACAGTTACATGTAAACTTGTTTTACGAGATAGCAGTCTGAAAACCTTCTCTGTGCTTTGCGCGAAACACATTTAGTATAGCCAGGGTTATACTTGCTAAACTCGATATCTTATGTAAAGTTATTGTGATATCTCAAGCTGTTAATCTTAAACTTGTTATCTTTCTCTATCAGAAAATCTTCAGAACATTTACGTAAAATGGGACCTGCTTTTGAAATATGGTAACATAAAAGCAGTCCATTTGACCTGGTTTTCAGGCATAAGCGCGCTGAGTTATTATTTCTAGCGGGGCGCTTTTTGTATTTCTTAACTGAGTGACCGCCTCTGTGTTCTCTTGGTGTGGGTACCTGGTTGTCTGTTTTTTTCCCACCTCGATTTTGGTGTGGGAGTTATTTTCTGTTTGCGCCATTTCCTGATCATTGCTTACTGTTATTTTTGTATGACTCCATTCTCTGATCTGTGCCCACTCTCTAATTTGTACACACGTGTTCTAACTTTCTCTGTTCTATACCCACGCTTTTTCCGAAACTGTACTTTATCTGATCTGTATCCACGCATTCTCTGATCTGTAGTCAATTTAAAATAATAATAATAATAATAATAATAATAATAATAATACCCTTATATTTCCTTGAATGTTGCTTTAACGGCAAGCCCGAAGCTGCGGCAGCCCTACGTCTCCTCACGACGATTTAAAGAGAGTATAGATTGTCAAAGATATGTCTTTGTCCAGATTCGAAAAGTAAGGTAAATTTTCATATGACGTCTCTGTTTTCCAGTCGATAACGTCATGTTATAAAAAGTGTTATGACCACACGTGTATTAACACATTTGCGGGAATGCGTAACGTAATTGACGACTTCCGTAACAACAGTGTAAATTTTAATTGAAAATATGTTCAATTTGAATGTGATTTTTTAAAGGTCATATGATAATACGAATATTACACTCGTGGTCATTAAACTCGCCGAATGCTCATTTAATAGATTTCATATGAAATGACCACTCGTGTAAGATCCTCTATTAAAGGTACATATCAAAAACGTCGCGGATACAGATATGAGAGTGGGCGCAAATTGGGAGTCGGGTATGGATCTGAGCTCTACATAATAGTCGAACGGCAACGACGTCAAAAGTTGTGAAAGTATTTACAAAACGTCACCAAGCGCGTCACAAAATAATCCCTTAAAAATGGCGTCATAAAAATGGCGCGAAATTCGTCATAATTTCAGCAGAGTTCATGTTATTATCGTGTGCGTCGCATGCACTGACAGCATTTTCTTGATATTTGATAACGTTTTGGCATCCTTTTTACAGCTTTATGTCACTTTCATACAAGTTTTAGGTCATGTGTTGCTTTTTAAATGCACGGAAAACTGAAGCATCAGAATCTCAAAAAATCTTCTTGTGAAACACCTGCCTCAGAAAATAATGGAACAAAAAAATCCCCCAGAGGGAAAGTCGATGTTGGTATCAAAATTCTCTCAAAGAAACCCTTGGCCATCTTTCTGCTAAACCCCTTCGTGGGAGAAGTTTCCTGTGCTGAGCAAGTCGCTTTCAAAGTTGAAGCTTTGTATCTCGTTAAATACGATCAAATCATGCATACGTACATAAGTTTCTGGGGTTATTTTTCATAAAATGAACTCACAAAGACATACCTTACAAGAATTATTTCATAAGGAAGCTACTGTCATGTCTGTTTGTTATGATTTTACAAATTCAATGTGACGTAATCATTGAAACGTCATCAGTTGCGTTCGATTTTCAACCACTAGTCTACAAGTACTTGAACAGAATGGAATGCAAATGTACTTCTGCAGCACACTTTGAGAAATCAATTACTAAAAAGATGTTGCGTAGACAACAGTACAGGTTGAAATAAAATCCCGACAAAGTTACTTGCCCGTATCTGCAGCTAATATAATGTAAAACCTCTACATAACGGGAGTAGCCTACTTAATACGTACCGTGGGATGACTGTGTGAATTTTTTTATTTAGCTGTACACATTGATTTATTTTCGTTAATTCTGTCGTGATTGCTATACTGAGGTTCGACACTTGCTATCTGCCAGGCTTAATTGACCCCGACATCATTCGTGGTTTCGGTCGGTACCCCCCCCCCCCACCCCACGCACCCCCCCCCCCCCCACACACACACAAAAAAAGCCCATTAAAATAGATTTAAACAATGATAATGTGATAGTGTCAATAGTGATTTGGTTATGAAACTGTTTCTGTGGTCATTTTCATCTCTCTGACTGTTAAATATCGTCACCTGCTTGCAAGCCTGAGCCTGCAATGGTTGCAAGAATGTGGAATGAGTGCTATACATGTAGTTACATCAAGGTGGCTTGCCAATCAGCCCACCATGGACGAAACGGTAATTAATCAATCAATCAATCAATCAATCCATTAATCAATCATTCAATCAATCAATCAATCAATTAATCACTATATCAAATCAATGATCAATCAATTGATCGATGCGTGGTTCTGTATTAACAGTTTGCGTGCTAGTCGAACTCGCCCCATGACGTTTAATTTGTTTACATCTCAATTTCTCGGAATTTCACGGGGGCTAACTGTGTATGATTTATTGAGCGTTGTACGCAGAGATAAACAACTGTAGCCCGGGACGCGAATTATTTTAAATATGCCATCGTTTATTCAGTTCTGTGTTTTTGCAAATAGTCAATAAGTTTAGTCATGCAGAGACAAATTCACGAAAATTCCCGAACGATTTGAAATTAAAACAACGGTCACACATTAGCGTATAAATCAAACGCACGCCGGGCGTGTTGACAAAATGTAAAATTCAACATACGCCAGAAACACGTCGGAGACACGTTAGTAGCGCGGTACAGGCTTGGTGCACGTTGATATACGTCGCTGAAGGTCGCTGCGCCTCCCTGGTTTGGGCTCAAAAAATTTTCAAACATGCTTAAATTTTTTCTAGAAGCTCGGCGTGTCCCAGGCGTATGTCTGATACGTTTCGAATAAGCTCCACGCGCGTTACAGGCGCGCTGAATACGCTTCGAATGCATTCGGCGCACGTTTGAGGCACGCCAGTGTACGCTACATGCGCAAGTTCCGATTTTATGACATATTGCTCAGTCAGTAGCGTGCTCCAAGCGTGTGTGAGACGCGCGCTGGACGTTTTCTGCGCGCCTGTAGCGCGTGCATAGCGTGTTTGGTACGTAACACAAACGTACTCCAAAACTTTGAGATATTTTACCTCCGGCACACGCCCCAGTCACGCGCTACTGTGTGACTCGGCTAAAGCGAGTTAAAGGAACAAATTAAGTTTTATACGTCCAAAATCTTCAGCGTGTTAAATTGAGAGTTTTCATACGCCCGGCGCGCGTTTGGGTTATACGCTACAGTGTGTGACTGCTGTTTTAGCAATTTCGATAGATTTAAAAAGAGACTGTCCAGTCGTCCTAACACACACACACACACACACACACACACACACACACACACACACACACACACACACACACACACACGTGTACACATATTGTTTTGATTGTTTTGGATGCGGATCCTGTCGGCGTCCGCATATAGCTTCTTTCTGGTGCGATATCCTTTGAACCAGTTACTGGATTTTGACCAAACTTTCACAGATACATGGTTGGGACTTGGGAGGAGGAAAGAGTTGATTAGACTTTGGTGACCATGGCGTAATTTTCAAGGCCAACGTTCATTAAAAACTGGGGGAAAATCCGCCGCAGTATCTTCTTGACAAATGGATGGATTTTGACCAAACTAATGATAGAAGATTTAGAGTTCACTACATGTTGTTGCTGTAACTGATTTCAACTAAATTGAAAAAAAAATAAATGTTGAGAGAACTCAATGTCAGATCATCAGGAATACATATTCGTGTAATATATACCCCCTTAAACCCCACTTTTATATAGTAAAACTGGGGTTTACAAGGGTATACCTATTTTTCTTATTTTTGCTCCAAAAATAGATTGTGGGTACTCGTGGGTAACGTGTACCCACAATCTACATGTATGTTTTGAGCAAAATTAAGAAAAATATCACAAACATTTCCTGCTGAAAAATTTCCTTTTTTTTCACAACCTAAAAATCTCTGTACATTACATGGGCAAGTTCTCGTAATGTTTGGGTCGGTTGTGGTGATATATATAGTTTTCTTCACACTTGTCCGTTTTCTTTTCTTTTCTTCTTCTTCTTCTTCTTCATTTCTACCCGTTTGAAGACCCTAGCAAAACGTACAAGCCATTAGTTTTTATTACAATCACATTTATCAACACCCACCCTCGGGTTAGGGGTAATAATATATATGGGATTGTAATAAAAATGTTTCGCCAGGGTCTTCAAATGGGTGAATATGCAAAAACCTATCCAGTCGTCGAGCGCATGTGGTCGGTCAAGATTATAAAGTACATGTATCCTCATACCATAATTCGTATCGGTTGTTTCCCCTGAATTGCAATCTTAACTTGACATACAACAGACTGCACAAGAGCGATCAATTAAGTGGCGGGGTCTTGTCAACAAAGGAGCAGCTTTCTATGAAAAGAAGAGAATCTGTGAAGCTGAAAGAAAGCGCAGACAACGCAAAGCCAATACCAATGGGCCACCAGCTGACTACTTGCAACCGACAGTTTAGAGCTAGAATTGGCCTAGTCAGCCATCAAAGAACTCACCAACACATATGAACCTATTCAAGAAATAATGATAGTCTTTCACATTAGTGAGAGACAAACGGCCAATCTTAACTTACTGTGTAGATAACAGTCTATTTAGATTGTATACATCTATTTATTCAATTAAAGCACATAAAATGAATATCGCAAAGTTGTGTAATAAATTGACAACGTTAAGCTGGCTTCTGAAACTTGTCCCGTTTGAATAAGATTTAATCGCGGTGGTGGCATAATGTAATTAGCGAATCACTGCAGAAGCTGAGGGTGAGTTTAGGTGCCTACAAAACCGGTTTAAGCCTGCCCCCTCCCCCCCCCCCCCCCCACACACACACTAGAAATTTTGTATTTCTGACCGTTCAAATGCGGTACTTTTGTTGCAGTACTGTGGTTCTAACTTTCAGACTTTGAAGTCGATTTTTATGTTCACGTTTACGCCTTTTATGAATCCAAAGTTCAGTGTAACAGAGTAGCTACCTTAGGAAAACAGATTGCGACATGTTCTTTGCTTATATTACATAATTGCCGTTTTGGTCCCCACCTATGTTTTAGGAGAATGTAACTTGAATTGCTTCTGATTGCACCAGTTCCTGATCATTCATTTTACCTTATGCTGCCGAAATATTGTCACAGTCTTATATGTCTGTTGGTAGCAGGGCGTTCCATCTCAGTTTGATTAGCTCAAAAGAATAGAGATCGCTTGCATAAATGTGCTGTGAATCAGTCTGATGATTTCGTAGATAATGCACTGGTCACACGCGGTGACTTTGATTTTTCATTCAGCAAACGAAACGTATGTACCCCGGGTATGTACAAATGGCGATTTCCTTCTTGTCAGTGATTTAGGTGTTGGAAATCCGGGGTGGTGGGTGTGGTTAGGGGGGTAATTCCTTGAAATGTTCTGGAAAAATCCAAAATTTCTTCTTGTGTCATTTGTATTTCTAAATACCCTTCAAGAGCTACTTATGACCACTTATGTCATATCCCTTTCTGTTTAGATAAATTGACAAACGTACATATTTTTTTCTCTGTATCCCCAACATATTTTTCAACATTATTGCCCTCATGCACACACCCACTTGTCAATTAGCAGGTGCCCGTGCACGTGAGGGACATAGCTACATGTAATTGACTAGTTGAGTTATTGTTCATGCGTATTTTGAGCGGACATTCGCCTTTACAATCTGACACAGGTATGGTCCGAATTCATATTTCGCAGATAGAGTCCGGTATGGTTATGCACCGTGAAATCGATACCCGCTGAACCATTAATTGATTACGTCACCAAATGTTGTGACTTCCAAGAAATGAAACCAGAACAAAACATGAAACTGTGTCATAGTGTGTGAATTTTATGTTGTTTTAAACATCAACCGTGTTGTACATTTGGATTAAAGTAAAACAAATAAGGTATCACATCATTTTGAAATGGTTAACAAGTGTTTTGATTCATTGCCTTTCTGTTTGTAGGGAGGGAAATAGCTGTACTCAAGCGGGAGGCTTGTTGAGCTCGTTGCCATTTTGAAAAGAGTTCCATTTTTAGAGGGGTCCTTTCGTAAATACTGGAACATAAAAATCCCCCAGAGCCTGGCCCAGAACCCTTGGTATCGTTTGAAGGCAGATACCCTGAACTTTTTAATGACCTGGGTGAGCCAATAGGAGCAATTTCACACGCTGAGATATTTACAATCAAAGATGAGCTTTGTTTCGACAGCCATTTCCAGTTTTTTGAATGGTGCATTTCGATGCATTTAGGGGCTTGAATCGATGTTTTATTATGATAAATAGATGCGATGATATGTTGTAAAGTCACTTTGAATATTTTTAGCTTTGCAAAGCTATCACAACATGACTTTGAATTGTGGAAAGAAAGGTGATGGTCTGTCGATTCAAGAAAGACCACAAAAATTTCGAACGTTTCTCTTGGTTACAAATGTTTGATAATATTCTTGCGCGGCTCCGTTGCTTTCCGACTATAATAATGAGTATTTAGTTAACATGTAACAGCTGCTAATAGCTGCAAGGTAGAAAGAAATTCTAAAGAAACTGATATTTCATTAAGATCGAGATCGCATTCGGATAACAGCAAATATTACAAACGTTTATGTGATTACATGAACAGATTACATCCATTATGCATGGATTATGTAACATATTTCAAGGAATGTATTCTACAGTAACTTCGATTTCGAAAGCTGAACTCAACAATTATACCGTGTATTACATGTATATTGTGGATGATGTACTCTGTATACTCAAGCTTGGATCGCGTCATCGACGCAGTTCTACGGTACAGGGATAACAAGTAAAACAAACAAGTACACTTCAGTCTCATTATAACGCACCTTATTTTAATGCGTTTTTTTCAATATAACACAACAATGTCATGACTTCCAAATTAATTATTTTGCTAGATGTATATAGAAAGTAACCTCATTATAACATGGTTTACTTATAACAAATAAACATGGTCCGTTTCTATGGACCCCAAACATAGCGTTATAATGAGGTTGGTCTGCAAGCTATAAACAGCAAAAATAAAACAATCAAACTGTCATGGTGGCCCGACTACTTAAACGAAATTGACTTACATGTAAGTTGCATCTTGAATTCTGAAGTACAACACTATACACACCTTTGCCATTAGATCAATGCCGTAACAATATACTCACCTTTGCCATTAGATCAATGCCATAACAATATACTCATCTGTGCCATTAGATAAAAGCCGTAACAATATACTCATATGTGCCATTAGCTTAATGCCGTAACTATATACTCACCTGTGCCATTAGATCAATGCCGTAACAATATACTCACCTGTGCCATTAGATCAATGTCGTAACAATATACTCACCTGTGCCATTAGATCAATGCCGTGGTATGTTCCATCCAGCTGTCCTCCACTCAACGGACGTTGTCTTCGTTTTGCAGACATGCTTATATTTACTTTATCTAGCGTATGTAACAATGCATCATCGTTTAATTCCTGTCGAATGTCTTCATTTCCAGTAATACTTGTATTCATGAAGGTTTCAAACGGAGCCGGGGACGTCGTCATTCCTGGCTCAGTTTGTGTGTGCAAATTGTGTTTTGAAACATACAGTTCTGTTGGTTTTGCATCAGGATTCAGTATGGCTGGTTTCAATTTGTTAGACAACTTTGGAGTCTGTGACGGTACGGTTCCAAGAAGTTTTAGAAAACCAGGAGCAGACTTTATGGCGTTAAATGCGGCATTTCTGGTATTATATTGTTGATACGCAAGCATGTTCGTGAAGCTGATATAAGTAAGTAACATAATGCCCAATGCAAAACATAACACTAACTTTCTAAATCTTAAACATCGACATGTATATAAGAATGTTCTGGAATTCATCGCGTTACTTAAAACTTAAACTCAAACCGATTGGTTTTACTGATGTGACAGTTGCATACAAAAATATGAAACAATACAGAAAGTCCTTGTATATGTAGCGCTCTAAGTTTCTTGTTTTTGATAGTTGTTAGTCCATTTGTTAGTCCTCTATATTGTTATTGCTTTAAAGTATACATGTCTGTAACGTAAAATATAACCATTGAATCACAATCATATTATCCACTGTTTCTTCCAAGAAATATCCAAATTAGTGGTGTTTCTTTTAATTATCTAGTAAATAATATTTATTAGGAACATAATTTATATTATTATTTATATCAATCAATTTAAAGGAAAGTTTCGCCATTTGCCGAAGCTGAATTAATCAATTATGTAGCTGAGGAGTTAACAAATGAAATGAAAGTATCACTTCATTTCGAAGCTGAATTAATCAATTATGTGGCTAAAGAGCTAACAAATGAAATTAATACTTATTGCAGTACTGTAACAGCAGTTTCGCATTGAAATTTCAATACCTATTGTCTCAAACAAAAGTGTCATTCTTGGCTATTGCCATTTCCCTATGACAAAATATTTATATTAATATGGTCTAGATCGCGCAAATGGGCGGTGAGACGTCAATGTCAGCCAAGTGCGTTTTTATTGTCTCACGTTTGTGTGACTCTGGTCGCGTATTGTCATGCCATTCAGCAAGAGCGGTTTTGCCACTGATATACCCCCGATAAAGACCACAGGCGCTCGACGACATGACCGGTTTTTCTTTTTTTTTTTTTTTTTTTTTTTTTTTTTTTTTTTTTGCATTTTGCATTTTCATTTGTTTGAAGACCCTGGCGAAACGTTCATGCCATTATTTTTTTTTATTGTACCTCACTATGAGAAGATTAATATCAGGTAGAGTCAATAAAGGGGCTAATAAAATAAGTATCGGTACGGTATCCGGACGAAATCCCCCCGGAAAGAAACCATTCTTTTCTGTTGAACTTGAGAGGACAGAACCCATCCCTCCCAGACAGAATTGAGCAATCTTTAATTTAGATATTATTTAGTTGACTATAATAAGTGGTGATGAGAGAAAAATGAATATGACAATTTGGTTATTTTTCAAGTTCCAGGTTTATTAGTTCTCTTCTTAAGTCTACAATATACTCGTACATGGAATCCGGGACGTTTCGCCCCCAAACCATTTCGCCCCCTAGTCGTTTCGCCCCCAAGACGTTTCCCCCCTAGTCGTTTCCCCCCTAGTCGTTTCGCCCCCACTAGTCGTTTCGCCCCCCTAGTCGTTTCGTCCCCCTAGTCGTATCGCCCCCTAATATATAGATATAGTATAATTACCTTATGTATATCATTTTGCTTCATGTAAATAATTATGCTAGGCAATAAAAAATTCAAACTTGTATAGTAAAGACTTATTAAGTTGTTCACTTGGGCAATCAATGCTGTAAAAGAGTTCGTTTGCAAAAGACATGTCATTTCGCTGGCTTTTGTAAATTAATATCTGGAAAGAAATTTATGATGGAGCATCGTCGCCCTGTCACGTCAGCCTAAGGGTAAGGTTTATGGGTACCTTTCCCTTAGTTGGCCATTAATAAGTATTGGCTGAAAAAGAAATCATGGGTTCAAAGTAAAGTGCCTTTGGAATTCTATTACAGTTACGTGCCAAATCAATTTCCGCAACGACGAAACCTCCATAGAATTCAATGTATTTTAATGTGTACTAAACTATCCTGTTTCTTATTTTAAACTTATTTTCATGAGTTTGGTATCATTTGATAGGCAAATGAATTATGCAATAAACCACATATTTTCGTTAAATTCTATCCATGCGTTTTAAAGCTGCAAATAATTAAAGAGAATGTAAGAATTTTTCGACAAATGTTTGGCAACGTTGCTATTGACGTCAATAAATAATAAGTAAATAAAACAAAAATATGAATGATGCTTAATGACTTAGAACATCTTATATACCCGATAATCGGTCTATTAAAAGAAATCGCTGAATAAAAGATAATTAGATTTAAAACTCCACTGAGTCATTAAGTTCTTTTAAAGACACAGCCTGCCGCATGCCGACAAAACCATAGGATTCGGAAAGCAATCTTTGATTAAAGAATCTATTTTTCACACTTTAGTTAATCATCCTTCAGAAGTCGGTGTCAATAATTAATGACATTAATTCTGCGCATTATTATACCGTAAGTTTTTCACACCTTCACTTTATTACCACACCAAACCTGATTATCTATCTATCTATCTATCTATCTATCTATCTATCTATCTATCTATCTATCTATCTATCTATCTATCTATCTATCTATCTATCTATTCGTTTTGTATATCCTAATAAACTTTGACCTTAATAAATAAATAAATAAAAATTGGGGGCGAAACGACTAGGGGGGAAATGGCATTGGGGGGCGAAACATCTAGGGTATTGGGGGCGAAACGACTAGGGTGGAAAATAGAGGCGAAACGACTAGGGGGGAAACGACTAGGGGGGAAACGTCTTGTGACCCGTACATGTATGTATAAACATGAGATACGTTTTACTATAACTTAGTTAATTACTCAATTAAAGTTTGTCTCACCTCAGCATTGCTATTAGCAGTACGTACGGCATTTTAAGATGCAGCTTTCTTTATGATAATAATAATAATAATAATAATAATAATAATAATAATAATAATAATCTCCTGTCATTGGCAAATAATGATTGAAGGCACCCTCATTTGATGCAAAATAGTTGACATACATGTAAATGTTGCAATATAATTATGGAGATTCTTTCTGGGAGGGCGCATTCTGTCCTATTTGCAAGATATACTGTGTGTGTGTAGGGGGGCTGTCCTCTTCAAGAAAAAAGAGTGATGGGGATTCTGTCCGGGGAAAGGATTTTACATCAGGAAAACATGTCCGTGAAATGTATACCCCCTTAGACCCCTATTTTATATGGCAAAAATCATGGGTTGCAGGGGTATACTTAATTTTCATATTTTTGATACAAAACATACATTGTGGGTACTCGGCGAGGCGGTTATAACGTAGGTGTACCCAAATTGAATGTTTTGAGCGAAAATATTAAACATATCAAAACTTTTCCATTGGAATTTTCAATTTGAAAAGCCCGGCTCTGTATATTGCATGGGCATGCTTCGATAAGCATTTGGTGTGGGGTATTCTACATAGACTGTAACTTGGGATGATTTTGTCAGGCCATCTGAAGAATAGAAGCAATAAAATGTGTATTTAAGTAAGGCATTTTCAAACTATCCGTAGAACAGGCATAGGTGCAAAGAGATCGGCCTGCACCATTTTTGTACCACGTTCCTCTTCGCCAAAGTGGAGAGGCCCAACGGCGTACCGATGGAAATATCCTGTCTTATGACCATCAGACCATTTTAAAAAAACTTTATATGGAATATTTCCTTTTTTATTTAAGACTGAATGAATTTCATTCTTCTGATGTTCATAGAGCTATGAAACACAGTCGGTCGCGAGCAAAGTGAATGAACCCGGAAGGGGTTCATGTAAGCTTTGCTAGCGACCCACTGTGGTTCATAGCTCCATGAACATCAGAAAAATTAAACTCATTGCTTATAATTTCATTAATTTCTTTATCGCTTGTTGAAAAATTATCAAGGGGCGATCACATTTACAAGCAAACAGAGAGTTTACACAGTGTGTGTTCAAACAGCGGAACGGCATCGATGGCGTCATGACGTTTACAACGTCCAATCACATTGGTGAGAGCCATGTTTTTATGACGTCAAGTTTGATCATGTGACGTCGCGTGACACGATGCTTTCATGGAACTATGAATCACAATTCAGTTCTATAGGTTCATTAAGACGTTGCATCAGAAATGTAAATATTATACTGCAAAAATTAAATAATAAGGATAATATAAAACTGTATGAAAGTTTATTCTTGCAGATCACAAACTGCTACATGTACGTGTCTGATTGTACATACATAATAGATACGTATTGCCTCCAGGAAAGTGTAAACTGCGATAGACCTCTTTATACCGCGAAACTAAGAGCATTGCAATGAAAAATGTTAATAATATACACCTCAGTATAGAATAATAGAGATTAAAACTGTGCCCTTTTAGATTGCAACATGGAGCATAAGAGCATAATTTTGCAACTTTCAAGAGGGCTGTCGCTACAAAGACTAGTTTTATCCAAATAGGGCCAAGTATATCAAATCTTGGTTAGAAAATATATCTAAACCGATCATAATTTTCTGATTTCTCAGAATACTCTCGCTGACCTCAAAGGCACAAAGGAAAATATAATCTGCACTATGGATGATGTACGGAGCGACTTTTTAGGGCCGCCACACAGCACAACACCAAATAATAATAGTAATAGCAAATAGAAATTAAAACTGAGATCCTTTAATAGCAGCGAGCATATAAATGAGAAATGGGATTGGCCATACCATGGTTTCGGCTACTTAAGCCTTGTCAGTGACCCTTTAGATTTGCAACATGGAGCGGAAGAGAAAACAACACAGTAGATCCTAGAAGATTCTATGAAGTTTTTGTTTAAAATTATATATCGCACATTAAGCGCACAGCATTCAGAAAAAGACACACGTACAAATGTATGTTTATGGTCTGAGTGGTTACTCTGAATTGATAATTTATCAATATTTCCTAATTGTGAGACCCTCCTCATTAATACTTTCTTCTGTATGCCAGGGTACATGATAAAACACAGATATCCCTGAATATCAAGCCAATAGATCGATTACATGAAAAAAAAAAACAAAAAACAAAAACAAAAACAAAAAAAAAAACAAAAAAAAAAAAAAAACACACACACAAAAAAAAAAAAAAAAAAAAAAAAAAAAAAAAAAAGTATCAAACAATTTCTACTAATGAAAATTTTCAACTTTTACAATTAAAATAAATTCTGTATATCACATGGACGTGTTTTCAAAAAGAACTGTTTAGCATGGAAAAATTACAATGTGCAACTTGACCACGGCAAACCAACACTCACATAGTGCAAAAGAGGGTTAAAAAAATGGGATAAAAATCAATCCTACATAATTGTTTGTATTTCATTTTTTTTGTCATTGACACTTAATAACAACCAAATTTTATCTGATAGATTATTTTTATGAAAGATACTATTACGTTTGAAAAACTTTCATTATTACTTTTTTTCTTGAAAGATAGAATACCGTTTTAAGCCCCCGATGATTGATCGTTCCCAGGAGATACTTCTATAACAGTTGTGGTTTTAATTGTTTTGTGTTTTGGAGTCAAGTAGTGACTACGTTTTCATGTTTTAGTTAAGTTCGGGTAACTGAGTGGCCGCCTTTTGGGAAATAGCTGCTCAATCGGCTTGCGATGTGTTTTCTTGGTATAAGTACAATGTACCTAAGTGTTATTTTAGTTTTTTCCCACCCCTCGGTTTGTAGAGTGGGAATGTCTTTCTGATTACGCCATTTCCTGATCACTGCCTACTTGTACCTTTATACAGAGAAAGCTCATATTTTATCCCTCTAAGGTCAGCATGATAACAGTACAACAGTTGATTACAACGACGAATATAGGTTAACATATCTCAAGAGAAGCAAACGATAAAAATATTGTAGGTATAAGCAATCAAAACAATAAGCAAGAAACAAAAGCTGAAGTAAAAATATCAAAAATAAAAACAGTAAGTACAAACTATGACTGAATCTGCACAGTTGATATACATTTAAATGAGAATCCATTAGCATAACAGACTCTTGTAACACGAAAGCTCCGTTATACATCATTAGACGATCATCGCAGAAATGTTCTCGGAATAAAAAGTAGGAATTATGCATTTTATTTGCATTGTTTTCATTTTTGTAAGGCTCAATTTTCTTTTCAAATACAAAATCGTCTACGTTATCCTTCTGTCTACACCCATTTTAGAATATGCAGCTTGTACATGTAGGCAGCTGAAACGAGATAATTTATTATCAAATATAGGAAACGAAATAACGTTTCATCGTCTTGTATGTCTGCATGTTCAAATTTGTATTTTGGCAGTGCTTATCTTCAAATTTACCTATGGAACACTATCTTTGAACATTTGGTTCAGTCAAACATCCACATATATCACAATGTAATGGGCAGAAACACGAGCACATGTCCGTTGACTAATTATTCTTTAAAAAGCTGCTCATGCTAAAACATGTGCTGTTTTGTAAAAACAAATTCGAATTTGTCAAATTAAAAAAGGTAACTCATAGTTATGTACTCTTTCTTTTCAATTAACTTATTATGAATGTTTTACGTCTTGACGTTGAATTTTTTTTGCTGTTTGCAACTTACCGTATTCGTTCTAATTAGCGCACATGTTCCAATAAGCGCACACCCTGGTCGTTTCCGAAAATCATGTGCATAAGAGCACACTGCTTGACAAGCATTTTGGTATTTTATACCAATTTTATACATTTATACCGCATTAATTACATTTAAACTCAGGTTTAGTGGACCAAACTCTGTTTTGCAATGATTGGAACAATTTAATGACATCATTATTGGTAGTTTTGACATGGTAGTTTCAGCACTTTTTGTGTTGTTTCCGTTCCTAGTGTGCGCTTATTAGAACGATATTTTGTTACCTTAACTTTAAAGTATTTTAAAAAGTTAAGCGCACTGTGCGCTTATTAGAACGAATTCGGTATGTAAGTTTTCATATCTTTAGTTAAATTTAGGTAACTGAGTGGCCACCTGTTGGGAAAATAGCTGTTCACTCGGCTTACGATATGTTTTCATAGCATAAGTACACATGTACCTGATTGTTAATTTAGTTTAACCCACCTCAGTTTTTGGAGTGGGAATCTCTTTCTGATTGCGCATTTTCCTGATCATTGCCTACTTTTACCTAAAAGTTTGTTGTTTTGCAAAAACAAATTCCCATTTGTCAACTTAAAAAGAGGTAACTCATAGGTATGTAATCTTTATTTTCACTTAACTTATTATGAATATTTCGGCCCACCAGTAATTTGATATTACTGATCGTTCCATGGCGATACTTCTATGCTGGTTCTTTGTGTTTTACGTCTTGATGTTGATTTTTGTGCTGTTTGTAACTTATGTAAGTTTTCATATTTTTAGTTAAATTTAGGTAACTGAGTGGCCACCTGTTGGGAAAATAGCTGTTCACTCGGCTTACGATATGTTTTCATAGCATAAGTATACATGTACCTGATTGTTAATTTAGTTTAACCCACCTCAAATTTGGATTGGGAATCTCTTTCTGATTGCGCATTTTCCTGATCGTTGCCTACTTTTACCTTTGTTAATAGCGAAATCAGTACACGTGTAGTTGTCATGTCTAACCGCTAACAGAAGCCACAAAGTCAAATCACTGACCAATTTACACGTATGACAGCATAATATTTGGTGCACATTAAAACCGAAAACGCGAATCGAAGGCCTATTACTTGAATGGTGGTGCATTTTACGGTTAAATAGTTGTAAAACGTTTGGCGAAAACATTCTTATATCATATACAACCTAAGATTTGGCTAAAATGATACTGCAGATGAAGAAGTTTTATCTTACCCGTGTTCAACATCCCCACAGTTCTGTCTAGACCTGAAAGAAAACGAAATGGTTCCTTAGTTCATGAAATCCATCATATCTAGTCTAATAGAGTTATACATATATTATGCTTGAAATGGGTCTGGAATGCAGTCGATCAAAAATACATTTCAATTTGGTGGATTGCCTCTGAGTGCGTCATATACGCTTTTGCTTGTTTATAGACTCTAAGATTAAATACATGTAGGTTCATTGCGTGATCTTGTGTTCAAAATAAATTATTTTACCTCAGATAAATAGGACTCATTCTTGAAGGTACGGGTGGCCGCGAGAATAAAGCGCCGATCAGACGGGCGATCACTACTCTACCACGTCTTGACCCAGTTTCTAACCCGGACCACATGCTTGTTAACCAATAACTAGTCGGGCCCCATTTTCAGAATAATTATTTTATTTAAAAAAGTTCATATTGGTTTAAATACATGTGTACTTCCAAGAATCGTAAATAAACAAGAAAACAATACTTTACCTGTCACAATATCAGCTGCAATGAAATTGAAGGAAAAAAATGAATTGTTTTGAAATATTACTAAATGAGCTCAAAATCTGAGTGGAATAGTTTGGTCATTGATATCCAACGCTAAAATAGGTAATCCTAGCAGATTTTATAGTGTTTCACTTATTGAGTGTAGTGTTTAATATCCCACTCAGTTAAGGTCATATGGAGACGGTATGCTTTGGGAATTAAGAGCAAGAACTTCAGCACATAAACCAATAAAGGTCAGTTCGTTTTCACATTCTAGAGCTGATCGTCTTTTTCCGGAAATCCGGAAATCAACATGTTAAATCCAAATTTGAAGAATAATCTTGCTCTCAAAGAAAAGTATAGGTAATTATAATCTTTAGCCGCCGCATAAGAACAACAATTTGAGCCGCCGCATAAGAACAACAGGTCAGTTCCATGCATAGGCGAAAACAAAGGCGCAGATAAGCTTCGCAGTAACTGTGAAGTTGATCAGCGACTTAGTTTTCGCTACTCGGATAGCACAGTCCCTTGTTCTTCTTAAATCCGAACTTTGAGGCTTCTAGTCTTCTTCTGGTACTGTACAGACTGGTTTGTGTCAGACCTGGTCGGAATCCTAAACCGTGTTTCTCATTCGAAGGTGCATTTGATTACAGTATTACTAGTTTGAACAATGAAAAATTGGACTTACTGCACACAGCTGTCCCTGGAAGAAATATAAAACAGTTGTTAATAAAATTGAGTCAATCAAATGCCGGAAAATGCCTTTATTTAAAATGTTTCAATTTTAACAAGTTTTAACATTGATTTGCTAATTTGAAAATATGTTTTTGGCTGTACATTCTTTTAAGAATTCTCAAACCAAATGTGGCCCACAAACTATTGTGTGTGCCTTTTATGAAAGCCTTCATGTAGCTGAACAGTTTGCTACAAATTTAATGAAAATCAACTAAGGTATAAGAAAATTATAATAGCGGTTTGAAAATTTTGATGGCTCAAATCCAGAACGAGGCTTTGAGGGTATGACGTCACTCCTTCACAATCATGGAATTATAAATATCTGCCATATCCATGCATATTAAAGTATGAAAGTTGTTGAAATACTTTTCATTCACTTAATAGAATCATGCTGATCTGTGTTCGAATGTAAAAAGTAAGTCTACTACTGTAAATAAGCATTTTTCCTTTTTGGTCACGTGACTAGCTAAACAAAATGGCGGCCACCATAGGCGGCCATTGTTGAATCGTAAAACTTTCATATCTTCAAAACCACTTAACCGATTTTAATAAATGTGATGTCAAAATGTTTGTTTCGCTGATCTCTTTCTTTTGAAATGAAGGATAATGTGTGTAAACCTATTCCTTTAAGTTAAATAAGAAGTATTGTCTTATGTGTTGGCACTTTCTTCTTGCTGCGAATACTTACAACTTTGAGAATTATGCGCTGCGTCCATTCCTTTGTCTTCAAGCTCCTCGTACTTAGCGAATAAGAGCTTAGTGTCATTATCGAACTCACTCCAGTCTTCCCATTCTCCTTGGCCTTCCTTCCTGGCTTCGTATGCTGTAATATGACATTGTTTGAACTGTCCGGGTGACCCTAGCTTAAGCAGTCCGTACCATGTCCATTGCGTATATGTATATATTTGAGAAATTAAGTTAAGGGTCAAACTTTAACCCAGAGATTTCCAGAAGATTTTGAACAACTGGTAAAATGAAATATTTCTATCATCAAGTAAAAGTACATGTAATTCATTTGTAAGCTTAGTAAGATTGGGCCTATTACCCTTCTACTCAACAAGACTATTGCATCAAGTGAGACACTTCTTAAAATGAAAGTTGTAACTCCCGTAGAAAGGTACAAGTAGGCAAAGATCAGGAAAAGGTGCAATCAGAAAAAGACTCCCACTCCAAAAACCGAGGTGGGAAAAAACCAAACTAACAATCAGGTACTTATACCATGAAACATATCGTAAGCCGAATGAGCAGCTATTTCCCAATAGGTGGCCACTCAGTTACCTTAACTTAACTAAAAATATGAAAACATACATAAGGCGCCAACAGCACAAAAAAATTTTATACACCAAGACATAAAACAAAAAGAACCACCACAGAACTTTTAGTGTCTTCGTCTTTTAAAAAAGCAAGATATTTTAAACTCTTTTTGGATTGAAAGATTACTTTCAAATTGATGGCCAACGAGCAACTTTGCAATTTGTTAATGAATTGGCTTAATTGTCATTTTTGATGTCGTCAGTACGTTTTAAGTACGTTCAGTACGTTCTTGAAATATAGATGGAACGCCTTCGGCTCGTAAAAAAGTCCTCATGAAAGAACATTGACCTATGAATTAATTTCCAAAACACAGCACTTGAAGAAAAAATCAGTTGATTATCTTTAACTTATTTAAAGTTGTCGATTCTCAAAAATGAGAAAATTCGACTTTTTGTAACATTTAATTTCATTCTTCAAGGAATAGAAATTAAATACGGAATTTGTTTAAAACTGTACATGTTTTCACAAAATACTTGCCAAATAACAAAATTGAAAGGTAAAATGAATATGTGCATTCAAGGGCAAAAATACATTTTTGGCAGAAAATATTTTTCACATTAAAATTTTTTTAACATATTTGTCTAGTACTTAAAAAGACAAAAACGTGATTTTTTTAAAGGGGAATGCTTATCAAATAAGATAATGTATAAATCGGTAGGTGTGTCCATGTTTTTTAAGCTGCTATAAGCACATTACGAAAACTTGCCCATCCAATATACAGAAATTTTTTAAGCTTTAAAAATAAAAAAATTTCAGCTGAAAAATTTTGATATTTTTCTTATTTTTGCTCAAAACATAAATTGTGGGTACACGTTAGAACCACCTCGACGAGGCGGTTCTAACGAGTACCCACAATCTATGTTTTGGAGCAAAAATAAGAAAAATAGGTATACCCCTACATACCCCAGTTTTACTATATAAAAGTGGGGTTTAATGGGGTATTCATTGCACGGACATGTTTTCCTGATGATTTTCTCACAGCTACCCTTTACAAAGATATATATCCCGACGTACAACCAAACCTCATAAAAACGTTTCAAAAATATATTTTCAAAGCATTTTATGTGTGGATGTTTATATTAGAAATTAGCACATTTGTTGATTTCAAAATTATTAAAATCCAATAAATATTAGATGAGATATACAAGGCATAAACAACCACTTGCAGTACATCGCGATGATACAGTCCCGACAATTAAAATGTTATCATAGCAACAAGCTTTTTGATAAGCAATTGTTATTTTGAAGTCGAAATTAAAACATCTTTTCCATTTATAATATTTTTCAATTCAAAAAAGAACAAAGAAAGCAGTTTCGATTCATTTTCATTTTTTTTATTCTTCTTGTTCCTTCTATTGAAGAAATATTCCTTTTTTTTCTTTTAAAATGTAACACGATATACATGTATGTAGTGTATATAAACATCGCTCTGCCAACGAACGACAACTCTTGCTTAAAAAGCTCGATACAGTTGTCTTTTTATTAGTATCGAGACTCGTAAAATTAAGTGAGATGATGCATAAATTTTAAAGTGGTGGCAAATGAAAGTCCTGGTGGTTACATGTAAGTTTGCAAAATGCATTATAAATACAAATGTACCTTCTCTAGCAAGAGTTTCCAGTGAAGCTAAGTCCGCATCTGTATATGCTGAAATTAAGATGAAAATAACTTCAACCATATTGAGCCTAGAAAATACAATGTATCATAAACATGGACAAAAATAACAGTGGTGTTTGGGGCTAACCCAGTTTGTAACTTGTACAAATAAGCAATTATTCAGAAAGCAAACGGTTTGTCATATAAGGACAAGGGTCTTCGGTAACGAAGACCTCCTTGGAAGTTATGTTGCAACTAGGTACTACAGCATATTAGAGGGACATAGTAACTTGATTTATCAATTATCAGATCTCCTGGGTCGTCCTCTGTCCGTCGTCTATTATTTTCATTACGAAAACATGCCCATGCAATAAACAGAAATTTTTTAGCTTTGAAAATTAAAAATTTCCAGCTGAAAATTTTTGATATTTTTCTTATTTTTGCTCAAAACATAGCTTGTGGGTACACGTTAGAACCGCCTTGCCGAGGCAGTTCTAACGAGTACCCACAATCTCTGTTTTGGAGCAAAAATAAGAAAAATAGGTATACCCCTGCATACCCCATTTTCACTATATAAAAGTGAGGTTCAGCGGGGGATACCTAACACGGACATGTTTTCGTGATGGAAGTCGTCGTCTCAGAAACTACTAGGCCAATTTATGCGAATTTTCAAATGTCCTGAGGCTATATACGTCGATATTTTCTCATGCGGCAAAATTTACCAGGCTGTCAGAGAATGACGAAATGCAACATGATCGTCATGAAAAAAAGCGTTTTTTAAATCGGACAATCAGATTACAGCTCAGTGAGCCCTAATTTGTGGGACAAAATCAATTTAAGTATTTGTTGGTCGTTGTTGACTAAGTCCGGTCCCGGCTACCAGGAGTGTCTGTAGCATGGCCGGGAACCTTATTTTCTATCAAATTCAGTGTGGTTTTGTTGCTTTATGACTTTGGGTTAGTATACTGGTATATACAGTATATGTTACCTGATGCTCCGGCAGTACATTCTGAAACAAAAGAAAGACAAAATCACGTGATTGGCAGGGGCTTGCGAATACACCGTAAGTCAGAAAGAAGGGTTACAGTATGATATGACCAGTATCTGGGCACAAATGCCTTTCCTTTTATGCACATAAATACCATAAAGTAGCTCCACCTAATGTTTGAATAATATTCTAAGGATAAAAAATTCAAAAACTTATTACGACAATTTTAAACCCCAAAAAGTCGCCACGTGTATATGCAATACATGCACCTTAATTTTGCATCTAAACAATATAACAAACTGATAAGGTAGAAAATTTACCATTCATTGTATTCATGAGAATGTCGGTTGCCTGTACCATCTGCCCGATCAGATCTGAAATGAGTAATCCAACAGTCGACCACGTTTTCGGAAACAAACATCGTGTAAGCTAACATTTGCGTAAACGTGACAGGTAAATTTAGCAGTTACATGTAGGACTGAACAAAAGTTCGGCAAATATGAGAGGCTGTTTACTTGAGTTATTTTGAACATATTTCTACATGTATATACCTTTCCTACAATATAAAACATGAATTTAAGGTTGTAACAAACTATATTTTAACCCAGATGGGTCATTAGCGTCTACAGTAAAAGCTACATGCTTCCCATCTTGATTTTTATAGTGGGAATGTCATTATGATTGTGCTATTGCCTGGCCATTTCTTACTTTTACCTTTTTAGGGGTCATCATCTGCTCGCTAAATGAAAACACTCCGGAAACTTGGATCTCGTGACATGATCTTGATAAATTAAATGACAAATGTTTCACATAAAACACATATTGCCGAATAACAGTCAAGACTATTCATTCTTACGACACACCGTGGCAATCGGCTGATTGGCACAGCTGATCATCGCATTTGCTTTCGCTACACGAATAGTACAATCCCTCTTCTTCTTAAATCTTAAATTTCAAGCTTCTAACGATTTGTGGCTGAACAGTTTAGATTGTGTCGGACCTGGTCGGAAACCCAGTTTATTGGTTTTTATGTATCGGAGTGGCAATTACTAGTCAACTGTCAGTAGCAAAAAAAAAAAAAACCGTTAAAATGGCTATTACCAGTCAACTGGCAGTAGCTAA
Source organism: Rugalucina vietnamica (assembly GCA_964017185.1). Taxonomy (NCBI): domain Eukaryota; kingdom Metazoa; phylum Mollusca; class Bivalvia; order Lucinida; family Lucinidae; genus Rugalucina; species Rugalucina vietnamica. The sequence goes on from OZ024873.1 coordinate 49,511,156, forward strand.
AAAACGTTAAAATTGTTATTTAAAGTCAACTGTCACTAGCCAAAAAACGTTGAAATGGCTATTACCAGTCAACTGTCACTAGCCAAAAAACGTTAAAATGGCTATTTACAGTCAGACTTGAAATTTTATTATGACTTGAAAAGTATTTTGTCTTCTGTTCACCATTAAGATAATGTGACAAATTAATTCAGCCTCCAATGACGGAACCCAGTCCTCATGGCTTTCGGCTAAACTCAAGTCAGATGACGGCCAGGCTGAAATTCGAATTAATGTTTATCGTTTGAATAAATGCATTGCTAACCAAGGTTAACAGCTGATCTAATGTCCGGGTGTTCTGTCATACCAACCACACTGTTCTTGTACAAACCGTTCGGGGATTACCAGTAATTAGATCACGAATTGGCAGTAGCTCGTATTGCAAAGCAGGAGAGAAAGAATGACTTGAAATATTGAGAGTATACATGACTAAATCTTAACGCAGAAATCAGCAGTTCGTTCCTCTTTTTAATGTACATGTATCTAGGACAATGTGAAGTGTCAGTTCCAAGTCACTGCTACTAATATATGTTTTGACAAATAGTAACAAGCATGCCTGGTTTGTGTTGGTTATATTCAAGCAGAAACGTGCAGATAGTGCCTTCGCTGCTCGCATTTTTCGTAGTTGGACGCTTACTTGTAGCATGTATGTGTCTCCTTACCAGGATGACTAATTTAAAAAGTAGAATTGAACATTGAACCATTTTAAGAGTAGCATGTTCATGTAACACGGAAATCAGGTGACTGTAAATAGACTCTTCCTTTATGTATACAATACTTCAAGTCAGCTTACCAGCAAACGCTTCAGAAGGATCCAACGATCTGAGGTTGCATAGGAAATGCATCCAGTGGTTCACTTCATTGTATCGTGTCAAATCTGCGAGTGGATTTTCAGGTACATCTCTACACGGGTCAGGACCTTCACCTTGACCTCGTTTATCTTGCGCTCGATCTTCTTGTATAGTTTGCCCGCCCTCGCGCTTTTTCAGAAAGCTTTCTGATACGGGATAGAATGAATGGCATGAAAATATCTTCTTATTACAACGAATACCACATAACATTAAAAATTGAAAACTTTTCAGCAGAAAAATTTTGATATTTTTCTATTTTCTGCTCAAAACATAGATTGTGGGTACACGTATCAACAATCTATGCCTCGGTGAGGCGTTTCTAACGTGTATCCACAATCTATGTTTTGGAGCAAAAATAAGAAAAATAGGTACATGTATACCCCTGCAAACCCCAGTTTTGCTTTTTAAAAGTGGGGTTATGGGGGTATACATTGCACGGACATGTTAGCACGGTGGATGATACGGGACTCGTAACAATTTGTTTTAAGTTACAGATTGTGGTAATAAAAATATAAGTCTAATAATAAGACTGTTTAAATGATAAATGTTACATGTAGTAAAATATTCAGTATCCAACAAGAAATATGGGTATAACTAAATTAGATATACCATGGTTTGAGCGCTTATACGTGTCGAAAATGCGCAAACTAGGCTTTGTTGACGTACAGTGTAAATGCAGTCTAGCCATGGTATAATTGAAATATCTTGGATCACCCTTGTTCTGATATAAATAGTGCTCGGCTAAAACGGTATAAGCATTGTTAAGTTATTCTAAGCTGAAAAACGAAATTACTAAAATTGGGAAAACCAACAATCTGCATATGCGAAAACAAAGGCGCAGATCAGTAACCGCGAAGCTGATCAGCGCCTTTGTTTTCGCTACTCGTTAGTACAATCTCTCTTCTACTTAAATGCGAAATTTCAAGCTTCTAGCTCTTTTCTGTGCTTGTAAAGGCCGGTTTGTGTCGGACCTGTTCGGGAACCACATTGTTGGTTTTCCCACGAGGTGGCTCAAATGTAACAATACATGGTGTAAAGCAAATATGCATTTCAGACATAACTTGAAGGCGATTTTATTGCTTATAAAAATGGCGATCCAATGCTGGCATTCAATAAAATTTATATATACACTTACTAAGGATGCTGTTCAAATCGCACTGACATCGACTACAGTATTACTTGAAATCCCATCGGATGCATATAGTAAAACATAATAGCTTTCTAGCTGCTGCTGCAACAAGTCGTGAGACTGTATTGTTCTCTTTTTGCTAGTCAATTTAGTTTTTTTTCCCACCCCGGGTTTGGAGTGGGAATTTCTTTCCGATCAGTGCGTCATCTCCTGATCATTGCTTACTTTTACCTTTTCATGCAAAGTGTAAAGTATACAGTAATGAAAAATCTGTATCAAGTTTGCCAAGTTACGCTCTTACCTAGTTCTCGTGTAAGATCATCCAGGGATTTTTCCTGCGTTTGGGCCCTGTTGGTGAGGCGGTTGAAGTTGGCTTCTGTAAAATTTACATGAAGAATAAAATTAGTCTCAAAATAACTGTTTGTGTTAAAACTAGATGAGACAATTTAACACACGGAGTGGCTATTGAACAAAACGGCTGCAAATATAAATTATTAGCTGTTGACAAACGTTTGTCTGTAGTGGATTTTACGTATTTTTGTCATTAGTCATTTTACGAATAACCTTTGTAAATAAATGGAATGATGGTCGAATAGGCTAACGAACATCCAACAGTCATGATAACATACTCGGGTCTTACCTTTATTTTATTAATCATTCCATGTTACACATTTAAGTATCATTGTTTTTTTGTTTAACGGTCATGACGGGACGGAGCCACAGCCGTGCGAAATCTCTTTTTATCATGAACTACGCTATGAATGACATGTTTATCAAAGACACAGCGTGTGTCTCTATCCCCCCCCCCCCCCCCCACCCAATAAGAAAATATGTGTGAATCGATTTGAAAAAACATTTGCGATTCTTTTTAAAACACAGTGTATGCTGAGGGGTGACATAATTGTATGATATCGTTGAATTATCACTTCAACTAGGCCACCTTTTATGTTTACTTTACAGGGGGCTCTTTAGCTTAACTTCCCAAAGAAATTAACAGTGCATCGAGTTTGCATAGGATGTTTGTACATTTCAACAGCAATAGAAAGAACTTGGCGTCATATTGGCCAAACTTATTCTTTAGTCTACAAGATATTGCTATGCATATCCAAAAAGTATAAATAGTGAAAAAGATGTGTTGATTGAACATTTAAGGTGCATTTGCGATACATGTGTGTGCATCTTCGGCGCATTAGCGCATATGTTGACTCAAACCCAATGATCACTAATTGTGAACGTTTTAGGTGCATTTTTATTACATGTGTATGCATCTTCGGTGCATTAGTGCATAAGTTGAGCCGCATCGTGAGAAAACCGGATTTTTGCCTATGCGAAAACAAAGGCGCAGATCAGCTTCGCGGTAACCGCGAAGCTGATCAGCGCCTTTGTTTTCGCTACTCGGATAGTACAATTCCTCTTCTACTTAAATCCGAAATTTCAAGCTTCTAGCTCTTTTCTGAGCTTGTACAGGCCGGTTTGTGTCGGACCTGGTCGGAAACCCCGAAGACCGGTTTTCTCGCGTCGCGGCTCAGTTCATTCAAACCCAATGATCAATTCTGCTAGTTTCTATAAATATACCTACTACGATTTTCCAACTTACGTTTAAGGCCACCCAGTGCTTTCTTCACTTTCTCGTTACTCAGATTGAGGGTCTGAAAAAAAGAAAAGAAATTTTAACCCATTACAAAACTTTGCCCATGTGCTATACAGGCTATTCTTAAGTTGTAAAAATAAAAAAAAATCAGTAGAAATTTATTGATATTTTTCTTATTTTTGTTCAAAACATAAATTGTGGGAACACATAAGAGCCGCCTCGCCGAGGCGGTTCAAACGAGTACCCACAATCTATGTTTTGAATCAAAAATAGTAAAAATAGGCATACCCCTGTAAACCCAAGATTTACTATATAAAAGTGGGGTTCGAGGAGCTATTATTTTCATGGACTTGTTTTCGTAACCGCCTTACGAATAACATATCTTCTGGGTTGCTTAAACCGGTCATAGTACATTATGAAAACATGCCCTAAATTATAATAGACACATGTTTTTAAAATGTAGGAAATTAAATTAAGGTTGTGGCCCGGTATTCCGAGGGCCCTATAGTCCGAGGACCCGGTAGTCCGAGGGCCCGATGGTCCGAGGGTCCGATGGTCCGAGGGCCCGATGGTCCGAGGATTTATCGAATAAATCCAATACCAATATTCTGATTCTCGGACTAGCGGGCCCTCGGACTATTGGGCCCTCGGACTATCGGACCCTCGGACTATTGGGCCTCGGACTATCGGACCCTCGGACTATCAGGATCTGCAACATTTTCCAAGGTTTTCACACACACACACACTTGTTCCATTATCGGTAAACTGGTACAATTTGTAAATTACTATAGCTATTTTGGGATCGGGTAGGGCATTGCAAACCCATCCATTACATGGTTCGGTGAGAATAAACTGATAATATCATACAATATCTTGACACTTTTAAGTTTACAGTAATCGGGTACCAATCGAGCAGGTGAGATGCACAACACCTGAGCGCGAAACAGCGTTTCCTAAAAGCAGCGCTGGAAAAAGCAAAAAACGAAATTTCTGTATAAATAGGGGCTTTCAGAGTTCTTCCTATAGAGTTGGTTGTTTTGAAAAGAGGAGGAAATTGGAGTACCCCATGCATGGCGATCACATTCAAATGAATTAATTATTTTCCTTTAACTCCTAAGAGGAACGCATTGGTAGTGGCCTTCAACTGAAGCTCCGTGATCAGTGGTTGTCAGAGTGATACAGCAAATTACGTGTTGTACAGTGTAATCTTCTGATCCTCGGACTATCGGGCCCTCGGACCATCGGGCCCTCGGACTATCGGGCCCTCGGACTAACGGACCCTCGGACTACAGGGCCCTCGGAATACCGGGCCTACACGAAAAATTAAATAAGAGTCAGCTCAAGTATTGATTTTGTGTAAACGTTAGAACAGCCTCTACGTTTTGGATCATAAGAAAGAAAAGTAGGCACTGCAATCTCCAGTTTTCCAATATAAAAGTGGGGTTTATGGGGGTATACATTTCATGCACATGTTATCTTGATGAAAGGCTTATTAAACCTAAAGTAACATGATCTATAAACAGGTAGCAAAAGTAAGTTAAGCATCACAGTGTATAGTCCAACACCTATTAACACTTTACAAAAAGGACGATTTAAAACACTACAGGACATCGTTAAATTCAAAATGAAACACACCAGGAAAACATGTCACTGCAATGAATACCCCCTTAAACCCCACTTTTACATAGTAAAACTGGAGTTTGTAGGAGTATACCTATTTTTCTTATTTTTGCTCCAAAACATAGATTGTTTGTACTCGTTAGAACCGCCTCGGCGAGGCGGTTCTAACGTGTACCCACAATCTATGTTTTGAGCAATAATAAGAAAAATATCGAAATTTTTCAGCTGAAAATTTTAAATTTTTAAAGCTCAAAAAATCTCCGTTTATTGCATAGGCAAGTTTTCGTAATGGTTCGCTCGGTCAAGCAGAGGAATGAGAATGAGAATAAATATGTATATTGAACAGTTTCTAATGATCAAAAGTTTTTAAGGATTATGTATCCTTAAGATGCTCACAAATGTTTTTGTCTGCCATAAAATGTACAGGCTATTCAAATATTCACCGCAATATACGATACACACACATATATTTATCTGAACCTTTCAGATACATGCAATGCTCTTATATGTAATCATCATATCAGGAAAACATTTGTCCGTGAAATGTGTACCCCATCGATTCCCAATTTTATGTAAGAAAACTTGGGTATGCAAAGGTGTACCTATGTTTCTATTTGTTTTAATAATTTCGCTCAAAACATACATTGTGTGTACGCTTAATGTATGTTTTGAATCAATATAAGAAAATTAGGTATACCCCTGCACAACCCAGTTTCTCTATATAAAATGAGATTTAATGGGGTGTACATTTCACGGACATGTTTTTTTCTGATAACTGCTTATACTCGTCAATACAGAAATAAGCAGAATTAGTGTACATTTCAGGTTTACGCGTAGATTACCAAAACAAATCAAGCATCTTGTTTATAAATGTCAGTAAACAGCAAATTTTACATTCATAAGTAGCATTAATTCTAGTCTAGCTGAGAATGAAATCAGTTTTATTACATAATTAAAGACCAAATTAACGACATCGTTAGTTAACGATTTTTTAAAAATTCAAACATGAACATTACAAATACACTGTTATTTTTGGTTGATACAATGTGAGAATAACCTTTGCATTGCCAAGGATTCTCACATTTTATCAACCAAAGTAATAGTGTATTTGCGTGACAGTCGGTATTTACTTAACGAGTTGAGGTTAAGCTAACGAAGTTTTGAACCGACAACTAGCCCCAGACAAGGGAATCTTTTTAAATAAATTAAAATGAGATAAAACCAATTGAATAAAAATAAATAAATAAATAAATACATAGCTGCAGGCACTTACTGGTAAAGCTGTTGCTAATCCAACGAAAAACAAAACAGCTATCAAAAGACGAGCCATTGCGGGCTTGATGCAATTCACAAATGCGGATAAACCTCTTCTAAGATCCCCAGGTGAATATACAGATCGGCGGGTACTTATATTTCTTTTATATGCGCTTTCTTAACCGATCATCCGAAAACAAACCGGTTTCGTATTACCCAATTGGGTGGAATAGTCCTTGAAAACTACGATTCAGCAAATGAAAATGAAATGAAATATATAAAAACTTAAATCTTTGTAAAATAAGGTGGCTTAACATTATATTCTGGCAATAATGTTGAAGGCAGTGGCCTAGTTGTCTATTTGGAGATACATGTAATCGATGTAACTCCGACGGAAGGACTCCTGGGGCCAGTTGTTCAAAACTTTGTTAGCTTAACGTCATCGTTAAGACCTCAACTGGTTAAGTACATGCCGACTGCATAAGCAAATACACTGTTATTTTTTGTTGAAAAAATGTGAGAATCCTTTGCAATGCAGAGGATTCTCACATTTTCTCATCAAAAAATAATAGTGTATTTGTAATATTGTCATTTGAAATTTTGACGAAACCGTTAACTAACGACATCGTTAATTTTGAACAACTGGCCCCTGGACTCCATCACGAAAACATGTCCATGTAATGTATACCCCCTCATACCCCACTTTTATTATAGCAAAACTGGGGTTTGCAGGGGTTTACCGATTTTTCTTATTTTCGCTCGAAAAGTTTAACATAGATTGTGGGTACGCGTTAGAACCGCCTCACCGAGGCGGTTCTAACGCGTACCCACAATCAATGTTTGGAGCAAAAATAAGAAAACTATCAAAATTTTTCAGCTGAAAATTTCAATTTTTAAAGCTAAAATATCTCTGTATATTGCATGGGCAAGTTTTCATATTGGACGGAAGGATTCCTGGATCCTACCGCTTCCAGGATTTATCCCTGAGCAAGACTCATTTACTCATTCAACCCATATTTGACAAATGGATTTTTCCATCATTATCATTTAGGTGACTCCACTTTTATTTTTAGGGACGTTAGGAGTGTTTTTTATTATTTTTTTTTATCTCATTTTTAGATGAAATTTCTCTGTGCAAACAAAATAGCCTCAGATGGGACGCCGGGTTCTGCGGCGTCACATCTAGGGCTATGCTATTTACCTATGTCCCACAAAAGGGACGCCAGGCTTAAATGAGTTAAGCACTGGGTAAATGCATAGGAAGCGTTGACCACGTCCTGGCATAAATGAAAACATTCGGACTGTTTCATTACGAAAACATGTTCATGTTATATACACAGACTTTTTGCAGCTATTGAAATGAAAATTTATATGAAAAATAATATCTTTAATATTTTTGCTCAAAACATTGATTGTGGGTACATGTTAGAACCGCCTTGCCGAGGCGGTTCTAACGAGTACCAACGGTCTATGCTTTGGGGCAAAAATAAGAAAAATAGGTATACCCATGCATACCCAATTTTGCTATATAAAACTGGGTTTAAGAGGGTATACATTACACGGACATGTTTTCTTGATGTATATGTACGTGCATGGGTAGCAAAAATTACATGCTGTCATAGGACAAAGGGATAGAAATAACCGGGTTTTCCCACAAATGATACATGTACGAAGGTGTATTGCTTTAGTTTTAGCGAATTTGTTTCCTCTTCTGGTCATCACGAAAACATGCCCATGATATAAATACCACCTTGAACCCCACTTTTATATAGCCGGCAAAACTGGGGTATGCAGGGCCGAGGCGGTTCTAACGAGTACCCACAATCTATGTTTTGGAGCAAAAATAAGAAAAAATAGGTATACCCCTGCATACCCAGTTTTACTATATAAAAGTGGGGTTTAAGGGGGTATACATTACACAGACATGTTTTCTTAATGTATATTTACGTGCATGGGTAGCAAAATTTACATTCTGTCATAGGACAAAGGGAAAGAAATAACCGGGTTTTCCCACAAATGATACATGTACGAAGGTGTATTGCTTTAGTTTTAGCGAATTTGTTTCCTCTTCTGGTGACGTCCCTCCTGCCTGTATCAGCAACGGTGCTTTAGTTATTACTTTTTAGGAAGAGAGCAATGTAGGTTATGCGGGCCGCTACTTTAGAGTGTGCGGCACCGGCACTCACATCCCATCACGAAAACATGTCCGCGTAATGTTTACTCCCTTGAACCCCACTTTTATATAGCAAAACTGGCGTATGCAGGGGTAAACCTATTTTTCTTTTTTTGCTCTAAAACATAGATTGTGGGTACTCGTCAGAACCGCCTCGGCAATGCGGGTTTAACGTGTACCCACAATCTATGTTTTGAGCAAAAATAAGAAAAATATCAAAACTTTTCTACTGAAAATTTTCATTTTTTACAACTTTAAAAATCACTGTATATTGCATGGACAAGTTTTCGTAATGCCACCACCTGGCCGCGCATTTCATCAATATCGATTAAGGATTTGCTCATTTGTATTTTGATGTGCATTTGAACGTTGAACGGTTCATGTACTAACATAGACATACACAGCCCCTTTCACTCGAGCTTGCCGTTTGAGTATTGGCATTACACAAGATGACCGAGTGTTCACAAGATCTGAGTTTCTTTTCATGTTGTCCGCAAAGACTTCTGTACTGACTGATCTGCTGATCTGAGTGACAGTTTTAAACTAAATGATCTGTGAAACGGCAAGCTCAAGTGAATTTTTTATCTCACTGTGTGGAATGTCGGCCATGTATACGGTGTTCCACAGCCAACGCAGAGTTTGTTTTTTGTCCCATCATTTAAATTGGCCAATCACATGAAAATCTTCGAATTGGCCAATCACATGAAAACCCTTGAGCCCAAACAACATCACAATGATTCGAAAATCATTATGTTATCAAATCCAAAATTTTAGTGCGCATGCGTGTGAACATACCTCAGGGTACAAAAATGCATTTTCCGTTCCTCGCGCGCACGAGCTCGAAAATTTTCAAAACAACGCACACAATTCAAATCTTTAAAGGTCGTCCGATAAGTGTATGGCAATAATTTTAATGTTGTAACCTACGACTCAACGCCAGAAATTACCATTGAATTTGAGTACTACCCCATAATTGCTGATTTTAGGCGTTCAACGTCACTTTGTCACGTGGTCGATGTCACTGCAGATGCCAACCATATCCTTTATTTTGTGTTGGCAACCTAGCCTTATGGAAGAAAGTGTATTGCAGTTATGGGATTTTTTTACTGTGTTTCGCTGCTTAATAATAGGGTGTTTGCACAGTTAAGCAAGAAATACGTCAAAATCGCTGATTTTCTTCATTTTTCAAATTGATCCCTTCGTCAGTTTTTTCGCATTTGTAGGCGGACGAAAAATGTCTGACGGTTGATATTCACAGGACGTCTTTGCAAATGGTTGGGCTATATATATGAGCCGCCTCGTGGGAAAACCAACAATGTGATTTCTGAACAGGCCTGACACAAACCGGCCTGTACAAGCACAGAAAAGAGCTAGAAGCTTGAAATTTTGGAGTTAAGTAGAGGAGGAATTGTACTATCCGAGTAGCGAAAACAAAGGCGCTGATCGGCTTCGCGGTTACCGCGAAGCTGATCTGCGCCTTTGTTTTCGCATATGCAAATTGTTGGTTTTGCCGTGAGGCGGCTCTTTATGCGGAATGGCGGATAAATCGACTGAAGCCACAAAACGTTATTCAATTTTAATGATGAGTTGCGTTTGCTGTGGAAATCAGCATAGATACTGATAGGTAATTGCTAAAATTGATAAAATTCTGCTTTTGTCCCTATCCTATTTCAAATGTGTGCTCTTAATATGCATTGTATTTGTTGTGCAAAGAATTTTGAAATAAAAATGTGCTTTAAAATGTGCTTCCTACCGCACCATTTCGCAACGTATCGCAACAACCATATCGTTTTTTTTTTTCAACGTATCGTACAGTTTGGCATCGCGCCGTACCAACTATATCATTTCGCACTGTAACGGAGCAAAAACACAAAATCACCTTTGACACAATAAACATTGCAAGAATTATATTTGAACATAAGTTGCTCTACATGTACCCGTACATGTGCCCACACACGTACATATTTCGCAACCTCTCTAATATCGTACGATAACAACAACATGAACGTAGGGTGAAATTTGGGTACCGTATTTCGACATACTGTGATTTCTCAAGTATTTTATTTGAATGGCACATTAATTTTTATTCAAAAGCGCTATATATTTTACCATCGATTAAACTATCAAATAACATGAACCTAATTTCTTTAAAAAGGCCACTGTGTTGAATGTGCACTGAATCTCGTCGTGCAAAAATCTTTTGCATGTACACGACATGCAAAACCATACATGTATGCACTGGTGGACACTTTGCTCGATTATGGCATCATGTTCATGTACTGGTGATTAAATACAAGACTAATGCCAAAACAATGCCTTATAAGTAACCAAATAAAAGACTGGTTTTGGTTTAGGACGAACTTAGATCAGTGTCAAATCAACGTCTCATTTTTCAGACTTATCAGTCAGTGGATAATGACATTATTACAATGGACAAAGGCTATTTTCGGTACTTTTCGTTCGGTTGACAGGTGAAAATTAATGCTAGTTATTTGACACCCGATTAAAAAATAAGTAGGCGAACAGCAAGCGATGCAAACTAAATTGCGTCGTATTAATATGGCGGTTCTTTTCCGCAACCTAGAAACATAACTTATCCAGATATTGATAAAAATAAATTCAAAACCTTAAGAAGCAAACTCTATAGTTTTTCGAGTCGGTTGATGCACTTTTTTCTATCAAAAACTAATTAAATGACACCTCAAAGACGCGTTTTCTATAAATGAAGCTCATTTCGAGTTCGCTGACACTGAGCATTCTTGTTGGTCCTAGTATTTGAACCCATGTACTTATAATATTAATATGTATTTTTTAGGCTTAACGTCCCAGTCAACAATTATTCAGTCATATCGGGACGGAGCCAACGCTTCCTGGGTTTAACCAGTACTGTAGGGAGTTTATGTGTCTTGCTCAAGGGCACACCACGGTGACGCCTGTGGGAAAATATGTATATATTTACCGGGCGATAGTAGCAGACGCGAGTCACAGATTTACCGTTATAAATATGAATGACACGCATGTTCCTATTGGTCAAATACACTCATTTCATTGACAAGTTTAACGGTATATCTGTGACGTGAGCCTAAAGCTCGATTTTGACCTCAGACGCATATATCAGTAGCATTCAGATATTCAGATTTGAAACAGTACAAGCACTTCACTGTACTGTGCGCGCAACCGACTTGCGACACTTCGTACTGATTTACCTTTCATGTGCTACTTCATGAACTCTCGATCATTTGTCGACGAGGTCAAAATCGAGCTATGCTACGATCGTGCATGATCTATACAAACTACGTTAAATGAACTCTTGCTGAATATTCGATGTTTGTAAATAAGAAATCACCAATTTTACCAGTGCAGTGCTAAATTTTATCAGTGGACTGGTAAATTCATCAGTGCACTGGTAAAATCTAGCAGTGCACTGGTAAAATTAAATTAGCAGCGCACTGGTAAAATTTGGCAGTGGACTGTTAAAAATTTACCTGTGCAATGGTACCGGTTAGTTCCATCGCTTGTCGTGCCGCGAGAACAGCAGTCTTCGGAGTAGTTTCCGTCCAGGTGTGACACACACTGAACTGTGCATCCACAGAACAATGCTAGAAGCTTGAAATAATTGGTTTAACAAGCACTGGGATTGTACTATACAGATGATTTGTGTCTTTGGTGTTCGCAGATAAAAACACTTGTTTTCTCACGATGCAACCCTCTTAAGACCATGGGTTTCGTTTGTCGTATACAGGATAAAAGGAAAGAAATAGCCGTGTATTACGCCACAGGTGGTACGAAGATGTATTTACTGCTTTAGTGTTTAGCGATTTTCTGTTTCTGCTCCACAAATCGCTGGTACAGAAATCCTTTTTGTATTGACGTGTCATTCTAGCCTGGCATTGCATCAGGATAATATCTCCGTGTATTGAATACCCCCTTAAACCCCACTTTTATATTGTAAAACTGGGGTATGCGGGGGTATACCTATTTTTCTTATTTTTGCTCCAAAACATAGATTGTGGGTACTCGTTAGAACCGCCTCGGCAAGGCGGTTCTAACATGTACCCACAATCTACATGTATATATGTTTTGAGCAAAAAGTAAGAAACATATAAAAAATCTGCTGAAAATGTACAATTTTTACAACATACATGTAAGAAAAATTCTATATATTACATGGGCATGCTTTCGTAATGGTGCATCAACAAGCGGAATACTTCGGTTGTGCTGCCCGAACTGCAGGGGCTACTCTTTCGCATAGGACCAAAAATGCGGTGCTCTATTATAATAAAAATGTAGATGACAACTGACGTGGTCGCAAAATGTATTGCCCCTGCAGTTACCTATTTTCTTTATTGCCCCTGCAGTTACCTATTTTCTTTAAATGGCTTAAGTGTTTTATTTGAAAGAGCGCATTATTTAAAAAAAATCTTCAAAAGCGCTTTATTTTAGCCATTGGTTACACTAAGTCTATCAAATAACACAAACTTAATTTCTTTTAAAAGCCACCGTGATGAATGTGTTCTGAATCTCGTTTTGCAAAAATATTTCACATGTTCCCGGCATGCACATGTATAACACACACACACACACACACACACACACACACACACACACACATTGGTGTTTAAGAGCATGTAATCAAATACAAGACAAATGACAGAACAAGGCCATATATATATAAAGTAACCAAATTAATGACTGATTTTGTTAAAGACTGGTTTTGGTTAGACGAAATTTGTTTTAGACCAGAGTCAAATTAACGTCTCAATTTTCAGACTTACATGTATTATTTTGAAATGGCATAATTACAATGGCCAAAAGCTATTTTCGGTCGACAGTTGAATATTAATTCTAGTTATTTGACACCCGATCAAAAGATCGTAGGCGACGAGGCAAACTATAGTTGCGTCGTATTAATATGGTCGTTCTTCTCTGCAACCAAAAAACTTCACTTGCAGACATTGTTAAAATAAAGTTCAAAACCTTTATTATCAAACGAGTCGGTTGATACGTCTTTTTTAATTATATTAAAGCTAATGACACCTTAAAAAGGCTTTTCTATAAATTATGCTAATTTCGAGTTCGCTGACACTGACATCAGGAGAACATGTCCGTGCAATGAATACCACCTTAAACCCCACTTTTACCTATTTTTTTCTTATTTGTGCTCCAAAACATAGCCTGTGGGTACTCGTTAGAACCGCCTCAGCGGTTCTAACGTTGAGGCGGTTCTAACGTGTACACACAATCTATGTTTTGAGCAAAAATAACAAATATATGTACATGTATATAAAAAATCAGCTGAAACTTTTCTATATCTCTGGATATTGCATGGGTACATGTAAGTTTTCGTAATGGCTTTCTTGTCGGCCCTAGTTTTCGTACTCTTGTACTTGTATACGAGCCACGTTTAATGAACTCCTGCTGAATAAACAGGTCAAACTACCATTTGTCGCGAAGCGAGAACATCGGTCTTCCGAGGTATGTCACAAACTGGACTGTGCAGCTACAGAAGAAGACTAGAAGCTTGAGCAAGCAGAGGAATTGTACTACTCAGTTGATCTTTGCAAAGATCTGCTTTCCCGATGATGCGGCCACGGGTATCATTAACAATTTCGCAATATTAAGTGTCTGTAAACTTAAATATGGTTGTGAATATTGCTTGAAATGCAAACACTGCATACTTCATGATGCATTTCTAAATATTTGTTCTTCAATACAAATAATTATAAATCTGGGACATCTCGCAAATCGAAATAAACCAATGTAATCCTTGTTACAGTATTGTTCTTATGCTTTTGTCATTTGAGCCGCCTCGTGGGAAAACCAACAATCTGCATAGGCGAAAACAAAGACGCAGATCAGCTTCGCGGTTTTATTTTCGCTACTCGGATAGTACAATTCCTCTTCTACTTAAATCCGAAATTTCAAGCTTCTAGCTCTTTTCTGTGTTTGTACAGGTCGGTTTGTGTCGGACCTGTTCGGAAACCACATTGTTGGTTTTCCCACGAGGCGTCTCAATTTTATTACCACGCCCCAAGGCACGGGGAAACCGGGGACTGACTTTTTATTCCGTCCGGACGGAGTCAAATCCCTGTTATAAGCTCTACACTGCTAGGAAAGTCATTTAGTAAAATCCCTGCTCATTCCCCCTCGTGGCCTGAAGCAGTTTTTCATTACACTGCCATTTTTGCACCATGGTAACAATACGAACTCACTTAAGCTTCTTCCCACGGATATCCCCAATCTCACGCGGACCTGGGTGGGAGCGTGGATACAAATGTTACCCTAATATTGGGTAGAAGTGCCTTAAAATAGCGACAATGTCCAGACGACCATAGTTGTTGACTGGGACGCTTAGCCACGACTGAAAACAAGCAAAAAGGTGAATTGTTCATTCATTATACATGTAAGTGTTTACCTTAGTCCGAGTCAACAGCTATGGTCATGTTGGGACGTTGCTTCCATTTTATGGGCTTTCTGTCAAACATTGGAATATGATGACATGCAAACGTTCCTTAAACAATTTACCACTCAAGTAAGCATCTAAAGCTTATATGAATGGATGGTTTGACTAAACCACTTTTCTTGGACAGGACCAGAACTTCTAAGCGGTTAACCGGTAATCAGGTGATTGGGCAGTCATGTCAAAAGCATAACTGAAGGCACAAACAGTCCAGTCCATCTATTTCTCACGGCCCAAGTGGGCGGTGGTCAATTTACGGTGTTTCGTGATGTGTTTATGTCAATTAAGCCCGTATATGTCTGACACTGTTGGATTCGTAGCAAGTGGTTCGTACACATTACAAAAACTTGCCCATGCAATATACAGAGGTTTTTTAAAGTTGTAAAAATGAAAATTTTCGGTAGGAAAAATTTGACAGTTTTCTCAGTTTTGCTCAAAACATTGATTGTTGGTACCCACAATCTATTATTTTGAGCAAAAATAGGAACAATGGGTATATCCCTGCATACTCCAAATTTTCTATATGAAAGTTTGGTATAATGGGGTATACATTTCACGGACATGTTATCGTTATAACGTTTCAAATAATAGTTGATTCACGACACGAGAAAACTGGCCATCGGAGTTTCAGAACAGATTCAACACAACTGGCCAACACAGTTGCAGAAAAATGCTAGAATCTTGAAATTTTCAATAAAAGAAGAAGAGGGATTATTCAGACTGTGTATTGCACAGCCGATCTGCGGCTTTGTGTTTAAGTAAACAACTGTTTTCTCATAATGCGGCTCATATAAACAAGGGGATAAAGAAACAAAAACAGCTTTACGTTTTTAGAGTGATATAATTACGAAGAATATACAGTTTGAGCTCGAATCTAACAAACAGAAAGGGATCAGGCTTTGCAATGTCAGAAAACTAATCAAACTCTCAGATATACACAAACAGAAAACTCATGAGTTTTTTTTGCTGCAAAATGGTCTTGAACACTGCTAGAACGTCGTTTGCGTATATGATGTCATGTTTAAAATACACCACACGCTCAAGTTCAGACGCTCATATGGTCAATTTCCTTTACATTTCTATATTTAGAACTTTGTCGCCAATAGTTCTCTTTTGTCAGATCTTGGCCCATTAATCCACACAAAATAAAATAAAGTGCCACACTAGTCAATAAAAGGCTGTATTCAACCATTCGCCGCAGTCAATCACAGTCAGTGATAATCACACAAGGTTACAAAGTGCAACCACAAATCATCCATTACGAAAACTTGCCCATGTAATATACAGAGATGTTTTTTCAGAAGAAAAAAATGAAAATTTCATTGGAAATTTTTTGACTGTTTAGATATTTTAGCTTAAAACTTACATCGTTGGTACACCAAGGCGGATCTAACGAGTATCCACAATGTATGTTTTGGATCAAAAATAAGAAAATAAGATATAACCCTGCAAATCCCATTTGTTTTTCTATATAAAAGTTCGGTATAAAGGGATATATATTACACGGTCATGTTATCGTGATGCGATTGAATTATGCATAAGACGCAAGGGAGAGCCCTGAAACTGATGCAGTCAATATAAAAAATCAAGCACTGCCAGACGAGGGAGGCAAAGAATAAAACAATACAAAATACATGAAAGAAAGTGACAGGGACGCAATTACTGAAAGATTTTAATAATGATAATACTTGCCCTGGTGATGTACTATCAAACATTTGTTTGAGAATTGACTGAAGCTTCTAACCCCGCCAATATTAGCATTACAGAAAAATGGTAAATACTCGTACGCACTCGACAATAGTGTTGAAAGGTGACCAGAAGCTTGTGCAATCAGAACGAAAGTCTTGCCTATACAAAAAGGAAGGAACCAACCATATAACAAAGAATAATATATTGAAAAAGAGAAAACTTAGCGAGAAGCTACTTCTAATAACAGTTTGTTTTTTTACATGTAATATATATTTTTTGTATTGCGGCTTAACGTCCTATTCAACAATGTTTCAGTCATGTTGGGACGGAGCCAACGCTTCCTGGGTTTAACCATTACTGTAGGGAGTTCATGTGTCTTGCTCAAGAACACAACACGGTGCCGCGTGTGGGGATCGAACTAAAGACCTCTCGATTCGGAGTCCGACACTCTGCCACTACATCACCGCGCTCCCTGTCACTTAATTACCTGAATGTATTACTTTATATTAATACGAATACGTAACTACATATACATGTACATGTTTGTATATAAAAGACGCAAACAACCAAAAACATGACACCTAAGTTATTTGTTATGCATGCATAAGTATTATAAAAGATAAGGAATTTGTTTCCGATATTTTTGTGGTTCCGGTTATTCCGTCGTTCAATCTATACATTTCACTTGACATAATCACAATTGGAATGATTTTGATTTTTTGAGGATTTTATCAATTCACCATTCTGACCTCAAGGTCAGGGTGGTTTTGGTTACCTGCATTTCCAATATTGATTTTTTCTAAGCTGAGAACCAGCAAATAATGATTATTTGCTGGTTCCCAGCTTAGAAAAAATCAATATTAGAAATGCAGGTAACCAAAACCACCCTGACCTTGAGGTCAGGGTGATTTTGGTTACCTGTATTTCCAGTATGGTTTTGGTTACCTGTATTTCCAATATTGATTTTTGAAAGCTGGAAACCTGCCGATAATGCAAAAATGGTGAATGGGCGAATCACTCACAAACTGAATCTATGCCTAGCATAAAATTGTACTGAATGCATTTGCTTGTGTTTATTCTACGGTGAGAGTTATATACATGTATATATGTTTTTCTTTGGAACAGTTTTAGCTTTACTTCACGCTTACACTAACATTTTAATGCTTATTTTCGTTTTCATCATTGAATACAATTTGGTAATCTCAACAGCAGATTCAAATAATTTGATACTAGTATATATATTATGTTCTAAAAAGAAAATGACTTGATCATTCTTCGCCAGTTATTTCTTGTACATGAGCATCGTCATTTCTGAAAGAAGATAAAATCATCAATTAAAAAAGCAAAATTAATATGATTGGCTATAAACAGACTACATCGGAAGATGTTCTTGAGTATGTACATTTGCGTCTCATAAAAATGACCGCCTATTTTTCTTGAATATTACGAGTAGTTATTCAGCTGTGTTGGTGCTGACAAAGCCATTTTTCATCAAGAAAACATGTCCTTGCAATGTATACCCCCTTAAACCCCACTTTTACTGGGGTATGCAGGGGTATACCTATTTTTCTTATTTTTGCTCCAAAATATAGATGGTGGGTACTCGTTAGAACCGCCTCACAGAGGCAGAGGCGGTTCTAACGAGTACCCACAATCTATGTTTTGAGCAAAAATAAGAAAAATATAATAAAATTCTGATGAAATTTTCAATTTTTACAGCCGAAAAAAATTTCTGTATATTGCATGGGCATGTTTCCGTAATCTAACACTAAAATTGTCGGTTTGAGATAGAGGAGCAAGTGAATGGCGAAGAATCTGAAATTGTCCATTGGAACTGGGTATGGTTCTTAATTACGCATCATCACGAAAACTTGCCCATGCAATATACAGAGATTTTCTAAGCTGTAAAAATTGAAAATTTTCAATGAAATATATATGATGTGTACATAAGTGTCTAAATACAAATAAGGCAGATGTGTCTTAGTGTTTGAGCGTCGACACATTAGATCGAGAAGATTATGATTCTTATCCTTACGTCATCGTGTTTTACTTGAGCAAGACCTTTCTTGCTTCGGCAAGTTAAGCCAAAACATAAAACGCACAAACTGGATCATTCGATACGAGTCGTAATGATGTTCGATCATACATATACAACTGTTAAACCACATCTTTCTACAGAAAACATGATTGTTTTAATTGTTTTGATAGCGGGCTGGGGTACCACGTCAGCCTATTTCAGCCCAGGACCTAATGAGACTCTATAACAATTTAAATATGATTTTTTTTTATCAGAATACCATGTTCATGTAATATATACCCCTTATACCCAACTTTTATATAGCAAAACTGGGGTATGCAGGGGTATACCTATTTTTTTCTTATTTTTGCTCTTAAACATAGATTGTGGGTACTCGTTAGAACCGCCTCGGTCGCCTCACCGAGGCGGTTCTAATGTGTACTCACAATCTATGTTTTGAGCAAAAATAAGAGCAATATCAAAAACATTCTACTGAAAATTTTCAATTTTTACATTTAAGAAAAATCTGTATATTAGATGGGCATGTTTTCGTAATGTTTATACAAGCTTAGCTTATAATTGTGACGTTCTCTGAGATTTTCGGTCTTGTGGAGGTACGACGTTGACGTCACAAAACGTGAACTAAAGTTGACGTCACAAAACTGCATGAAACGTTAATTGGATTTTTTCGCAGTAAGTCATTAGTTTCAAATTGCTGCCTTATAAGAAAGGTTGGAAATTTCTAGCAAGACCTACGCAATTTGCGATTCCATAATACTTAGATAGCATTCACTGTGAATGTCAGCAGAACAAGACATTGTAACTCAGTGTTACAAACGTTTCTCCAAGGCCAATTAATTTCTTTACCAATTTAAAACCGTAAGAAGCAAACTGTGGGTGGTGCATGTTTTTTCTATTTTTCTCATTAATCGTTAGCGCTATTTATTAAAGCTTTTGGACATGGATTATTAACATAATAAAGATTGTAAAAATGTTAAAAACTAAATTTCCGACTTTTGCCGGACTCCACAAGACCCAAAATGTCAGATAATGTCACATTATGTATAACCCGTTTATGAACAGCGTAATGCTGCGTATAGACATATACTTACGTTCGTGCAGGTATCTCATGTTGCAATCGAAAGCTGCAAAAAGTAAAAGAAAGACAATCAAAGGGATAAGGGCGTTTAACGCCTGATTTTGGCCTCAGATTATGCTAAAAATAAATTTTGAAATTTAGGTGCGAAAACTATTCCTTAAAACAGCCATTTGTCTCCTCTATTAAAAACGAGTACTTCATTTATCCTACAAGCGTTGCAATGTCAACGCCTAGAAGAACATTCTGCACTTTTTGGTCTATTTTTACCATTTCTGAACACATTTTTTTTATTTTTAAGTGCCAGCCCCCGCGACGAACAAAACGATACTTGGCATCTCTGTATGATACTTCATAATTAATTGTTCGTCGCATGGGCGGGTAGTTGAAAATGATGTTGAATTGTGAAAAATAGATCCAAAATTGCAAAAAGTGGTATTTCTATGTTTTTCGGAGCGTTGCCATGGCAACATGTGTAATTTGAATGTGATAGCTGTGCTAGAGTTTATAAGCAGCGACCTATACCTGCTATTTGCAAAAATGATCTCCTCAAAATTCCAAAATTCATTTTTTTACCAACACATGAGGCCAAAATTATTAAAACATAATTATAATCATTGTGTCGCCATAAAAAATATTTCAAGGGATCATATTTCGATTTTGACAATACATACATGTACTTTTCTATATTTAGTTTAAAAAAAAAAAAAAAAAAAAAAAAAAAAAAAAAAAATACATGTAAGCATCCAGTTCATACACTTTATAAGATAGCTCAGTTTCCATATACTGTATTTCATATATTTCAATGTCATATGAACTTTTATGTAGGCGAACACGAACAATGGAACTTAGAATATTCGCGCACTTTAGGTTATTCCTCAATTTCCTTATATTTACGATATCTTGGCGCGAATTAGCCACAAGCTTGAACTATCCGGTTAAAGACTATGCAAGTCAGTGGGAACAAATATTTGCAATGGCAAATTTGTTCTTATGGTCACTAGGGCGGTGAATGGAACTTAAAATGAACATGCACGTTCATTCACAAACTAGAGGACCATTGGTCCTGTAGCTCACCTGAGAGATTATCACATTGTAAGCTCATGAGATTTAAATCAATTGAGAATCGACCAATGAAAGTCTATGCATGGACACTATTGACCCCCGGGGCATGGCCAAATTTGACCCAGGGGCATGACTGGCACAATTTATAATGGGGACTACCAAACATTGCTACATACAAAATATAGACACTCTGGGCCTTTTGGTTTCAGAGAAGAAGATTTTTGTAAGTTTTTCCCATTGTAGGTCTATGGAGACTATCTACCCCCGGGGCGTGGCCAAATTTGACCCCAGGGGCATGGCTGGCACAATTTATGTAGAGGACCATTAGCCATTGCCACATACAAAATATCAAAGCTGTGTGCCCTGTGGTTTCAGAGAAGAAGATTTTTGATTTTTTTTCCCATTGTAAGTCTATGGAGACTATCTACCCCCGGGGCCTGGCCAAATTTGACCCCAGGGGCATGAATGGTACAATTTATGTAGAGGACCATTAGCCATTGCTACATACCAAATATCAAAGCTGTGGGCCTAGTGGTTTCAGAGAAGAAGATTTTTTATTTTTTTTCCCATAGTAAGTCTATGGAGACTATCAACCCCTGGGGCGTGGCCACATTTGACCCCAGGGGCATGAATGGCACAATTTATGTAGAGGACCATTAGCCATTGCTACATACCAAATATCAAAGCTGTGGGCCTAGTGGTTTTAGAGAAGAAGATTTTTTAAATTTTTTTCCCATAGTAAGTCTATGGAGACTATCGACCCCCGGGGCGTGGCCAAATTTGACCCCGGGGGCATGAATGGCACAATTTATGTAGAGGACCATTAGCCATTGCTACATACCAAAGATCAAAGCTGTTGGCCTAGTGGTTTCAGAGAAGAAGATTTTTTTAGTTTTTTTCCTATTGTAGGTCTATGGAGACTATCGACCCTCGGGGCGTGGCCAAATTTGACCCCAGGGGCATGATTGGCACAATTTATGTAGAGGACCATTAGCCATTGCCACCTACAAAATATCAAAGCTGTGGGCCCTGTGGTTTCAGAGAAGAAGATTTTTGAATTTTTTTCCCATAGTAAGTCTATGGAGACTATCAACCTCCGGGGCGTGGCCAAATTTGACCCCAGGGGCATGAATGGCACAATTTATGTAGAGGACCATTAGCCATTGCTACATACCAAATATCAAAGCTGTGGGCCTAGTGGTTTCAGAGAAGAAGATTTTTTTTAGTTTTTCCAATTGTAAGCCTATGGAGACTATCGACCCCCGGGGCGTGGCCAAATTTGACCCCAGGGGCATGGCTAGCACAATTTATGTAGAGGACCATTAGCCATTGCCACATACAAAATATCAAAGCTGTGGGCCCTGTGGTTTCAGAGAAGAAGATTTTTGAATTTTTTTCCCATAGTAAGTCTATGGAGACTATCGACCCCCCGGGGCGTGGCCAAATTTGACCCCAGGGGCACGAATGGCACAATTTATGTAGAGGACCATTAGCCATTGCTACATACCAAATATTGAAGCTGTGGGCCTAGTGGTTTCAGAGAAGAAGATTTTTTTAGTTTTTCCCATTGTAAGTCTATGGGACCTATCTGTTGCCATGGAAACCACAATTTTGATACAATCTGCTCCAAAACCTAATGCCATGAATCCCCCAACCAAATTATGGTTCACATTAAATTTGATCAAGATCGGCCTACTAGCTTCAGAAATATTCTTCTTTGAAATTGTGGACGGACGGACGGACGGACGACGGACGGACGACGACGGACGACGGATGCCTGCCTATCCTATAAGCTCACCTGTGAGCCTTCGGCTCAGGTGAGCTAATAAAAGCAGATACTTTCGTCACAATTCTTCATTTTTTATCGACGACAGCTTTGTAGCGAATGGCTCGAAAGTTACGTGTAGTATCAGCCGGTTAATATGCATACATGTAAGAAGACAACTCAGTTCAGTGAATGATTTGCATTCATTATCGTGGTAAATCTGTCCTTGTCTTCACAAGGGCAAAAATGGAACTTGAAATGACCAGGGATACACTTAAAATTCAAACATAAAGCCAGACGCCCCAACGATAATCTTTCAAGCGAAATAGCCACAACGCTAAGCTATACTCAGCAGGTTGTTTTTTTTTAAGAGTCATTCATTTAAACAGCCACTCATTTGTAGGCTGAGAAAAAATATCCACCATTTTAAAGCACCCATGCATCTCGTGTGGCTGTACAGTCCGTTTAAAGGACATTGTGAAAGAGGGATTGCAGCATGATAAGACTAAGAAAATGCCTTACCTGTTATAACATCACCTGTAACAGAAGTGAAATACATGTATGTTATTTCAGCTCCACACAAAATAATATAGAAAACATTTCGCAGTAAATAGCAACTTTTCGATCACGCTGGTTCGTGAGAATAAAAAACCTAAAGGCTGGATACTTAGGTGCTTGTACATGGATTATTACACAAACAACAACTTTGAAGAAAGTTAAACGGGTTGTGATTGTATTTAGTTAGTTTTGTATGTCTGTAGATACGCGTTTTTACCTAAAACACATTAACTACTAGCAAAATTACAAAAGTTTTACATGTGATACTAATTATTATGTATAAAGGACGTTTTACTTACGACATTCTGGTGGCCCTGTGAATGAAAAATACAAAGCGTCTTTCACTTTCAATGTTATCTACGTTTACATCCAATTTCTTCTACAAAATCCCTTTTTTATGACACGAGCTCTTTTGGTATTTCGTTGTTTTTCACACTGTATACTTTGGGTCCTAGTTACTATTTTACTCGTTTACTTTTCTGTACAAAGCAAGGATAGAAGGACTAGGAACTAAAGTCTTTAGTTATCAAAAGCGGAAACGATCCCAGTTTCATGTACCGATTACAGCAATAGAGTGATTACACAGCTTAACAATACTGGGTAAGGTTGGACAGATCCAAATCATGTCCATATTTTTGTGATGCCTGGATTCATTTCCTATTAATCATTTAAAGCCTGGTACCTTAGTTGTAATTCTAAATCAAATTGTATTAATTCCTGTTCCTTCTATTATTTTTTGAATTGCCTTAAGTTAAACACAAATCAGCTCTACGTTACTGGTTAAATTACTGTTAAGAGCGTTTAAGGTTCCTTATTACTATAATAATAGTGTTTTCTGCTCATAAATATTTCATAGATTTTTTTTAAAAAATGTGGCATGTTACATACCAGAATAACCCCTAAACCTTAAACTTTCTTATGAATGATAATGTTTTCCAAAGGGAAGCCATTGTAATAGAAGTTTTTAGTGAAATTACCTATTTTTCTAATAAATTTCCATAAATAATCCTTTAAAATAAATTTTTGATTTTAATTGATAGAAACCTTTGTGAAGGTCTAAATAATGTTCTCCAACTAATTTGCAAGCTGAAAAATTAGCTTAGAAACGATTTGCATGAATAGCAGGTGCATCATCTTTATCAGATTTATTACTTTAAATAATATTGTCCGTCACTTATGCAAATACCTGTACCTTAAATATACCATGCCAAATAAATTAAGCAACTTTTACTTTGAACAGTGTCTTCATACGTTTTAGACATTAGGGAAGTTCTTCTGACAATATCTTTTATATATCTAATAAGGGTAAAAACAATTGTTGTGTGGTGTTGAAGTAACGTTGGATTTAAAGTCCTCTGAGACATGTCTCAAATAAAACATAGATAAAATTATTTTGTACAGTATATTTATATGCATTATAGTATGTACACGCTGTGTATACCTGTTAAAATAGGACAGGTAGTCTGTTCATTCAGGTAGAACATACATATACAGTATATTTCCATAGCCTTTTTACATAACAAATAAGCCCATTAATTTGACCTTGATTAGTCTCAAAAAACAGGCTTTTTGTCTGCAGATATTTCGGTAAGAATTGTTTCAAACAGAACAAAAATGATAGCAGTTGATAGATTTTTCTACTTACTAACTACCGTGCCAACACTCATCCCACAATATTTCTTATTTAAGCGTAAAACAATGCAAGAAAAATAAAAGCAGTTTTCAAACTAACAGTGCATTTCACTACCAACATGCACGAAAATGCAAATACAAATTCTGGTTATATTACTAGGATAACGTTTGTCATTCATAGCCCTTTCAGGAGATGTAATACCATGAATGATCTGTATCCCAGGACTGAGAACAACATGTTCAAAGTTTAGGGGGGTTTAGGGACTTTGTAAATATATCAATCCACGTTAATTAATAACATCTTGACGCTACATTCGAAGCACTTGTAGTTAAAAAAAAAACACACGAATTGCATTACATGTAACTGTACAATAAATGAGCCCTTGTTAACTATCTTGTACATATTTATTCTGATCAGGTATTATGGATTATTTCAGCTCACATGTGAATGTACATGTACATTGTACCAATTAGTAGATGGTACCCCAAAAGAGTACCATGTAAAAGAATACCTAAGTGACAAGTAGAACTTGGTTTGTCTCACGTATGCCTCGTTTTGAGTCGAACCAACACTGACATAGCGGTGAGATGAGTGAGTGTTAAAGAACATTGATACAATCAGCCACATTAACCACTCGGCCACGGGGGCGCCATGTACAATTTGAGAGCAATGTATACTCACAGACGCTACCATAGTTGTTCACAGCGTAGTCCTTCTCGTAATTATACGCGGATTCCAACTCAGCCACACCGATGTTTGGGTCAAGGTTAAAGTAAGCTGCAAATTATGTGTAAGAGTCACTGATTTAATGTTTGACATACATTTTTTTTTGTAAAATTTAAATGTGCATTACTATTCGAACGTATAAATGCCTAAAGCTTGATAGAAGTTGCTTTGACTTGCATTGTAATGGTTAAACAGAAAGCAGGTAACGTTCACATTACGAAAACAGGCCCATGCAATATACAGAGACTTTTTAAGTTGTAAAAAATGAACATTTTCAGTAGAATTTTTTTTTATATTTTTCTTATTTTTGCTCAAAACATAGATTGTGGGTACACGTTAGAACCGCCTCGGCGAGGCGGTTCTAACGAGTACCCACAATCTATGTTTTGAAGCAAAAATAAGAAAAATAGGTAAACCCCTGCATACCCCAGTTTTGCTATACAAAAGTGGGGTTTGAGGGGGTACACATTACACGGACATGTTTTCATGATGATATGACTGTGCAGAATCGGTCTAGACTTTTGAAATAAAACGTTGACACCAAATTCCATGAATTCGAGTAGCGGAAACAAAAACATACTACTCCTAATAATTGAGTGAGTGGTAAATTATCGAGATTATGATAAATAATATAAAATGAGCAAATGGACATGAGAAAACAAAAATCTTGCTGCCTGTCAAATATTTAGTTGCACAGAATAGCACCACGCGTTTATCAATGGGTGGGTACACTGAAATGTTATGGAAACACAGGCTGGACAATTTCGGAGGTCAAAGTTTTGGTTTACTTGTATGAAAATTTTATGTTTTTACAGACCACATATGTTTGCGCCAACGTGGTGATGCTGAGGCCAGCCTATATATCAGTAATGTCTAGAGAACACCCCAGGGTCCTTACCATCGTTGGCCATGTTAATCAAATAGTCAACTGCATATTGAGTAATCACTGAAAATATAAATGATGAGCATTACGATTCGAATAAAAAACAACACATTATCATAATTGTGTTACATGTACTTCTTAAGGATTGAAAATCAGCAATTGAGATTTAATGGCGGGTGTCTTTCTTGGATCCACATATCCAATCATAATAGACACGCGCGTGTTCTTAAATGAAGAAAATCCCTTCTACATGTAGCCAAAGGTGTATAAGATTTAAAACAGTACTGTAACCTACTATAAATTGAGAAATTCACTATTTCCAAAATTTAAGAAAAAACATTGCCACTTGTTTTATTAAGTGGTGATTTAAGATGGAAAAAATACCTTCCGCATTCCCGCTGCAATCTGAAAATATTGAAACAACCAAGATTAAAGCATACACACAAACAGTTTCTATCTGTCTCTGAATAGTTTGTCCAAGAACTGAGTAATAAGGATAACTGATACCGTCTCAGCAAGTCGACAGTTGTTGCAAATATATAGTTACTCCAAAATGATTCGTTTCTTATAATTCTGAGAGAGAAATTGTGCTGCTATAGAGCAACCGTCATTTCAATCTTTTCATGTCTAATCATTTTATGTATATTATGAAAGGCTGTGTTATATTAGATAGGTGCACGCACTAAAAGGGCTTGGGACGAGTGGTAAAGGGTTCTAGAGGGTGAGGATCTGGCTTCGATACCTACCGACTCCGTATAGTGTTACTTAATGGAACAAAGTTTAATTTAATTTAATTAACTTACGATTGATTGTCATGGCCAAGTAGTTGAGGTTTACCCTCATTTTCTCGAACAATTCTAGTTGCCCATCTACAAGATAAAATATAACATGTTAAAATAAGGAATGACCACCCATAAAATTAAAAGAAGAAAAGGTAGAATTAATTAAAAGCAATTAGAATGTAATGTTGTGCAAGCCAAGAGATTCATTCTTGGAGTAAGTGCTCCTGTACGTGTGTCAGTTTTACCAATATCAGTGACCAACAAGGAACGGAAAAATAACCAATATAACACTCCGAATGATTGAAAAGCACAACAATAAACATCAATATATACACAACGCTATAATTGTAATGGAGCGTAAATATATAGCTCATAGCCAAAGAGTAACCAGCAAGGAGGCTTTATAAGCCAAACGATATTTTTCGCAAAAATGACACCACAGGCCATCGTCAACCTTTACGTTTTAAATTTATCTTATGATCTGAAACTACACTAACCTGAGCCATTGTACATGTACGTTTCGTCGTAGGGCAGCATTCCCTGAACGAGTCCACATTTATCGTCTGTTCCATGACCATGACCCTCATCGATCCGCTCCTCCAAAACTGGAAAAATGAAACATTAACTATAATTGACGGAAAATTATATACAAATGATGCTGAAATAACCGATATAATATCCAAGTGGAGATTTAATATAATGCAGCAAGTCCCAGTCAAGTGTGAACAATGGTGTGATATATAATTCATTCTAAATTTGCTAGACGGGACAGTGGTAATGTGGCGGAACCCAATGGTAATGATCTATCATGGTGCGAAATAGCACCGTAGCATGTGTTTTATTGTTCAATGCCCCGTTGAGCTTATTCATTGCTTCTTTCATTTCTGCCAAAAAAGGGATGAATTGACGCCTCAGTATATTGCATTATATCACAACACCCTAGTAAATAACTATGGCATGTATGTAAAGATTGTTTGACTAAACCAATATTCATAGGTATATTCTGAAACGTCCAAGGTTGCAGAGGGTTTGAAGGGAGGCATGAAGCAGGTGATATATTTTCGCGTTATAAACACAAACTTAAGATGTACAAGTTATACATAGACCTACACATGTACATACGAGCATTGTTATCAAAATCAATGGTCGTTCAAACAATAAAGCAAGAATTAAACAAAAAAAATAATGTGAAATAATAATCGTAAATGCATTTTAAGATTTAAAATCGTAGTTTTTGTCACAAGTTTCGAACGATCTAAAATGCAGCGTAGTTGTGGAGCAGTACTGAAGGGTGACATCAGATGGTCCTAGTTCTCAATACACCATTAAACAAACCACATATTTTATCATTTAAATTATTCCATCAATAAAGTAAAATTATGTATTCGTATAGTGGTAATCTGAGCTCAAAACTCGCTACCCCCATAGATACATCAACTTGTATATACTCTGGCCAGGTGCCTATATCCTTTCAAGGCACCCTCTGCTTACGTCATGAACATCAGTCATTCAGCGACATGTATATATGTAATGCACTAAAATATAAACCAATGACAATGACGTAACAGTTGACATTTGCTAATTAACACACAGTTGATATCTATGCTATTAATACAAGTTATACTGCCAAAACGGTGATCTTTGTAATATTTATATCGCTTACAGCATATTTCAACATGATACATGTAACATTAAGTTGTTAACAATCCGAAGCGGCAATGCCAGATATCCAAATGTCAGTCACGTACTGAACGTTTTGGTATACCAAAATGCAAACTTAAATGCTAAACGGTGTTGCGGTAATCATGTGACTAGCCGTATTTTCAGTTGTTTAGGTTAATACGGTAAGTAATAATTATTAGTCCATTTTTACAGTATATTGAGTAGATGGTAACATTGACTTTGTTAAAAAACTTTCGATCAACAAAACTGTTATCTTATTTCAAAAACAAGTAGAAACAATCCTAGAAATAGCAATCACTGCTTAAGTTGATATGTAAAATTTTATTCAATTTTTCATTGGAAAGAAAACTATACTTACGACCGGCTATTAATTCTGAAAATAAGTTAATATGCACAAATTAGTAATGAAAACAACTTACGAATATTACATGATTGTCTTTGTTGTTGGTTTTGTTGTTGTTATTTTATATGAAATGAGCCGCATCGTGAGAAAACCGGATTTTTGCCTAGGCGAAAACAAAGGCGCAGATCAGCTTCGCGGTAACCGCGAAGCTGATCAGCGCCTTTGTTTTCGCTACTCGGATAGTACAATTCCTCTTCTACTTAAATCCGAAATTTCAAGCTTCTAGCTCTTTTCTGAGCTTGTACAGGCCGGTGTGTGTCGGACCTGGTCGGAAACCCCGAAGACCGGTTTTCTCGCGTCGCGGCTCAAATAGTATTACTAAGCATCGTGAACTGGCACGAGCAGAGCCGAATTCCTGCCCCATAAAACTAAGATGGATACTTACCAAAGTCAGAAAGAAGTACTAATAAAAAGCGAACAATCAGTTATGCGAGTAAGCAGCTCTTTTTCAAATGGTGGTCATGTAGTTATCAAAATCAAACATATATATATAGGCATGCATATCGAAGACACACTGCTGAAACAGACACTTGGGGAAGCGCTTTAGACTGGTCAGTCATGCATATATAAAACTACTGTGAGCCTTAAGCGATGTTTCATGCTCCTTTAATGGAAATAGCAAATTGTGATTTGTCATTTGCAGGTAACAAACACACTGGGCACGGTATTGTATGCTTAGTTCCACTTATAATTAATAAATATTAAATATGCATGAAAAACATATCACTACTGTACATACATAATCACGGGATTATTATTATTATTATTATTATTATTATTATTATTATTATTATTATTATTAATATATGAGCATGTTTGTGTACACAGATATATGAATACTATGTCATCGACAAAATTCCATCATTAACTATACAACATAAACATACTAGGAGAAGAACTCAATAAGTACTTGTGCTTTCGTTCCAATCCTTTAAATTATTTGTATTTGTCAATGTATATGTATGCTGTTCTTATATATGAAATAAATATGTTTAAACTAATGACGGTCCCTTTATTTCAAATGTTATCATATTTACGAAATTACTTGCCAAGAACATAATGGATGGCCTCTTTTCCAAATTGTGGTCCATGACCATGATATGATCCAGATCCATGGCTGTTGTAAGCGCTAGAGCCGTACCCGTTGCCATAGGAGCCGTAGTTTGAGCCTCCGTAGTACGACGAGCCTGCATAACTGCTACCACTATAACCGCTACCAGTATAGTAACCAGTATTGTATCCGGAGCCAGTGTTGTAACCGGAGCCAGTGCTATAATAAGTGTTGTAACCAGAGCCAGTATTGTAACCAGAGCCAGTGTTGTAACCGGAGCCAGTGCCATAATAAGTGTTGTAACCAGAGCCAGTATTGTAACCGGAGCCAGTGCTGTAATAAGTGTTGTAACCAGAGCCAGTGTTGTAACCGGAGCCGTAACCAGAGCCAGTGTTGTAACCGGAGCCAGTGCTGTAATAAGTGTTGTAACCAGAGCCAGTGTTGTAACCGGAGCCAGTGTTGTAACCGGAGCCAGAGCTGTAATAAGTGTTGTAACCAGAGCCAGTGTTGTAGCCGGAGCCAGTGCTGTAATAAGTGTTGTAACCAGAGCCAGTGTTGTAGCCGGAGCCAGTGCTATAATAAGTGTTGTAACCAGAGCCAGTGTTGTAACCGGAGCCAGTGCTGTAATAAGTGTTGTAACCAGAGCCAGTATTGTAGCCGGAGCCAGTGTTGTAACCGGAGCCAGTGTTGTAATCAGTGCTGTATCCAGTGCTGTAACCGGAGCCAGGGTTATAACCAGATCCAGTGTTGTATGCGCTACCAGTGTTGTAACCAGTGTTGTATTGTTTCTTTTGAACACCATCTATCTGTTGCAGTACCGCTTCTACCGATAATAAATATAAAGTGTCATATATATATATATATATATATATATATATATATATATATATATATATATATATATATATATATATATATATATATATATATATATATATATATATATATATATATATATATATATATATATATATATATATATGAGATTTAGGTAATATACATCAAACAATCAAACCCTGTCGGTATATATATAGGGAGAAATAGGACAAACATCAAACAAAAATCTTCCCGGTAGCACTGGATCCTAAGAAAGGATTCGAAAAATGATTAAAATAAGTATATGGGGGGATTAAACCATTAACAGTGCAAGAATAAATCAAACTAAGCGCGCTTTCGGCTTTCGCCTTCGTCAGAGTCAATTTTGTATTTACAGGTAAAAACTGGAAAAAATGAAAGAAAAAAATTGAAAATAGGTAAATAAATAAAATAAAACAAAAATGCTAAAATACACAAAAATCACATAAAATGTGACAAAGTTGACACCACTGTATGTTCGGCAGTGGGTAAACGACTTAAAATTAATTCACGAACGCCCTTTGAAAGGGCCCAGAATCTGATTAAAAATGGCATTAAATTGCGCGTCACTTTACATAAAGTCAGTTTGTAGCGGTGTGTTAATTTTACTCGGTAATTGTGTATTAGCTATGTAGCTTAAACATTGGGGAACCAGGGTGGAGGCAACCCGAGAAAAATCAAGGTTTATATTTCAAAAATCGAGGATGGCCGTTTTCGCCGTCTCTCCTTCAAAGCACCATCCATGAGCGGTTCTGTGATGATTTGCATTCATGGAAAGTACTCTGTTTGACTCTCTTTTGTGCCTATTAATGAAAATCGTACTTACTCAATCGTTTCCATATCTCAGCTGAAAACAAAAACATCATTTTGTTGATACAAGTTTTTGTAATAAAGGTCATAGGGTTGGTAGAAATCATGAAAAAAAAATTCTAGCAATCAAACATTTTTGTAGATTTCTCATCATAAGCATATTTATTTGCAAGATTTAGATATTTGCAAGACCGTGAATTCGAAATCTGCATGAATCAAGCACATGGTAACACTTGATATCTTTGAAATGACTTCAAGTCCAGCCGAAATATACACATGCGTTTACGTTTTGTCAAGTGGTAATGACTTGTTACCATTTTCTATGTTCTGAGCAAACCAAGAAATCATCTATAAATATCCGTGTGTTCTTTTAAGCTGTATAATGTCAACTATATTTGTCAATTGCATGAATGTATTTTATAAATGCATACCTCTTTGACTATCCGTCAACTGTTCTTTTTTCGACTGAAACAAAACATACAATTGAGTTTATAACGCATGCCTTTTTGACTTTTTCGGAAAGAGTTGCTCACTCGAATGACCGATCTTTCTCTTTGAATCGGCTTTTATTTGCCGATGACTTTTATTATTATTATTATTATTATCATTATTATTATTATTATTATATTGTTTCTTTTTAATGCTTACAAAAGTTCCCGTTTATAGTTTGATGGGCTGCATGGCCAAATGTTTAAGGTCATCATGCAGTATTTGTTTCTAGGAATTATCTAAAATCATCGTAATTTTGTCAGTGTTAACCCATATTTGACGAATGGATTTTCCCATCATTATCAATTGGATGAGCCCACTTTCATTTTTAGGGGCGTCAGTAGTGATTTTCAAATTTTATTCAAATTTTCGAAAAAAAATCTCTAAGCAAACAGAATAGCCCCAGATGGGACGTCACATCTGGGGCTATTCTGTTTGCCTATGTCCCAAAAAACAGTGATCTATAAATCTACTGTCCCTGCATAAAAGGGATGCCAGGCTTAAATGAGTTAAAGTGACATATTTAGCATGTTTAGGACATCAGTTGTCCTAAAATGCTTAAATATGAAAACACGCCCATGTGGTATACTGAATTTTCCTAAGTTGTAAAAATTGAAAATAGAAAAGTTTTTTTTTCTTATTTTTGCTCGGCGAGGCGGTTCTAACGAGTACCCACAATTTATGTTTTGGAGCAAAAATACGAAAAGTAGGTATACCCCTGCATAACTCAGTTTTGCTATAAAACAGTGGGGTATACATTGCACGGACCTGTTATCCTGATGTGAAACGAAAATTCAATTTCATAACACTGTCTATCATTAGATTGCCTAAGCTGTGATTAATGTGGGCTTTGACCCACACGGGCCACATGTGAGCGGCCAAGCCAAATTCTTATTTGAGCCTGTGCATAAGAAAACCAGCAATTTGGGTCCAATCAGGTCCAGTACAAACCGGGTTGTATAATCACAGAAGAAGGTTAGAAGCTTGAAATCTCGGAATTAAAAGAAGAGGAATTGTACTATACATGTAGCGAAAATAAAGGCGCTGATCAGTTTCGCCTTTACAGCGAAACTGATATATACAGATTTTTGGTTTTTCCATGCGTCGGCTTGTTAAGGATGTGCAAGAGCTTTTTGTTTCCCCCATTTATGTCACATATACAGTTGAAGCATCTCATAAGAGCCAAGTTATACATACATGTACTGTTACAAGTTGACAAAGCTCCAGGCTTATTGTGATGTTTTTTTATTTATTTGTTTTTACTTGACTGTTCAAGATTGTCTCTACACTGCACCTGTGGTACAGATGTGTTTTTCTTTGCATGTGTTTACATGTTATCATTACATGTAATTTCCATATGATTCGGTACAGATTTTTGCAACAAGTCAATATGGCAATGCATCAGCCTTTTCCAAATCATTCTTTCAAAAAGCTATACATGTAGACTACATAATCAGTGTTATACTGTTTATCAGTACTCTCAAACTTCACATAAATATTGTATTTAAAATGTCTTAGTCTTAAACTTGTATGGCTGTTTTAGAAAGTCACTTACGGGTAGTGAATAAACAGTAGCCACCAGCACCAATAATACAACGCATCTTGTTTGAAGACCCATTGTTCTGCAGACTGTCACGACCAAAGTCAAAAAGGAAATGGGAATTTTTCCTCAAGTATCAGATATATAAGTATATAAATGGCCCTGCTGAACAGTAATTTGATCTTTATTAAATTGAATTTATAAAAAAGTAAATTTGCCGATTTTACGCTATAGGCATAGTTTCGAAATACTTTTTGTTCGTCAATATTCAAAAGATGTTTTGTCTTGCACCGAGTGGGTTGACTGTTTGCTTTTCATGTAAAATCGAAGATACTTATCTTTCTGTCGTATATTTAAAAATTTTCAATTCATACATCGTGATTTATTAAAATGCAAATGCAGCTATAGTCACGATTAATCTTCAATGAACTCAGGATTATCATAATAAGAGAAAAATTATGAATTCATTAAACGATATTTGAGACGCGATTGAAGAAAAAAATCTTTCAAAAGCATTCAATTATTATATATTTTTCAATGCTTGCATTAGATTGCAAAACTATTCTTAATCGTTTGGCGCTTATTTATTCATACCGTTATTATATAAAAAAAAAAAATCTTCTTGTTTTGTAGTCAGGGCGATGCCGTGCGTAAATAGTGAAAAACAAATCAGCTGGTAAGTGGTACATGTATCTGTACTTTGCTCTTCAATTATGACACCAGAAAACAGGTGTTTATCTATGTGTTTTCATAGAAATTATACAACTTTCAATTGATACATGTACTTCAACGATTTATTGGAAAGGTCCTCAGACCTTTCCACTGTATTCAGTCTAAATGCAGTAAATTTTGAGCTGGTTCTATTCATTTTAAATCTAAATTGGTCATCGCTGTCGTTGAAAAAAGATCGATACAAGAAACAAGTCCAAAATCACTGTACAGCATCCAATACGCAGCAAAACATATCCTGTAAGCAATGGAAATAAGACAGTTCACCAACAAGCCGCACCACCGACCCGTTTAGTGTATACGTTTCCGATAGATTCGGGGTGAGTTTGAAACAACGACAGTTAAAAGGCTCGGTTTTTACTCTGCTCAAATTTAATTCTTGTATTTGATTTGATTCTTCTAATAACACAATCAACTCTCATTTTGTTACTTTTCTGTACACTATTTAAAAGTTTAATGCGCCTTTAAGATGCAATCCACACGCATGTTATCCTCGTGAGGAGGTATTGCAGTATAAAATAAAAACAAAGAAAGGACATATAGTTTTTTTTTCTTCGTTTTTGCTTATGATGGATCCATTGCTGAGTCGTGTACTAGTATCTTATGACGTAACATGCTGTTCTAATGCACCGTAGCAGACTGCGGGGAAAAACAGCAGTGGTTTTACTAACAAGTTGTCCCCGCAGGACTTGGATTTTAGCGGGGATTTGCTGGATCAAAAGTTAAAGTCCCCGCTATTCCCTGAGCGTGGCGACCGTGGTTACAAATGCCTAGTGGATAATCGTTCATAATAATTATATTCTCCGTACTTAGTTCAAAACCGTGTCAGAGAGTTATCTGCACCGCACATGATATTTATGAGCATTCCGGTCATTTTCCGAGTAATATCCGATATCCGAGTAACACAAGTAACCCGAATAGCAATCCCGAAAAGCTCGAGTTACACCCGAACTACTGTAATACGCATGCGGCATCTACGCCATGCTTTTGGCTGGGTCAAGAGCAAACCAACATTTGGCATATGCCAAAACAAAGCTGCAGATAGTCTCCAACTATGTCTAACACAAACAAGGGTGTACAGACAACCAATTTTTGTTTTGGATAGAGGAATTGTACTGTCTGTGTAGCGATAACAGAGGCGCTGATCAGCTGTGCGGTACCAAACTCAGCGTTTATTTTTTTTTTATTTTTTGCATTGATCATGTTCAGGATTAGTGTGTTTTTTACTCAAAGCCTTGCTATTCTTGCACATAGTATTTTGCTAAAATAAAGCGTTTATTTTTTATTTTTTTGCATTGATCATGTTCAGGATTAGTGTGTTTTTTACTCAAAGCCTTGCTATTCTTGCACATAGTATTTTGCTAAAATATAGGGTGTGCATAAAATCAAACATTGACCGTTGACTCCCGAGGAGGAATAAGAATGTTTGTTAGTTTCTTGACTGGTAAAAGAGGAAAGACTTGCAAAGAACAACTATAGTGAACGTTGGCATTATTATAGCCCCGCTTTGAAAAAGTGCTCCTATACTGGATTCACCCTGTCTTTCCGTGGGTCTGTGGTTACTTGTTTCCGTTACCACTAATATCGTGAGAACCAATTGATAGAATTAAGAGTAATGGCCCTTGATAACTCTGTCATAATTTCGTTTCCACTCAATATCTTCAGAATGAATTGACATAATTGGATAAGCTTTTGTGTGCACATCAACGTTGACAAGATCTAGCTTGGGATTTTTAGAAGCCTCCGTGGCCTAGTGGTTAAGCTACTGACCTTGTAAACCAGGGACCGTGGGTTAGATCCCAGGCTTCTCCCGTCTTTCGGATGAGACTTTAAACCGGTGTCCCTTCTCCATATGACCATAGCTGTTGAGTGGGAAGTAGAATACCAAATCAAGCAACCAACTAGCTTGGGATTGATAAGGGTCATCTTTGTGCAAATGGGAATGTTACCCGTCATGTTTTACAAATTTGTAACAGAGTTATGGCCCATGATTTTGTTTTAGGCTCAATACCTTTTACACAGCGCTGAAGCTGGGCTATAATCGGATTCTCTGACACTTCTAGTTTTCCCGAATTTGCAACGGAGTTATGGCCCTACATTGATGTTTGAATTTCGTTTCCGCTCAATATTTTGAGAATAAATTCACAGAATTTAACCAAATTGTGTATGCACATAAACAAGATCTAACTTGGGATTGTTACATGTCAGTTTTCGCAAATTTGTAACAGAATGGATTAGCGTTAGAATTTCATTTCTGCTTAGTATCTTGAGAATGTTTTGACAAAATTCGATCATTTTTTGTAAACACATCAACATTGACAGGATCTAGCCTGGGATTGTAACAGGTCATTTTTCGCCGATTTGTGCCCGAGTTATGGCCCTTGATTGATTTCAGAATTTTGTTTCCGTTCAGTATCTTGAGAATGAAGTTACAGAATTTGACGTATGCACATCAACACTGACAAGATCTAGCTTGGGACTGATAGGCATCATTTTTTGTAAATTTGTAACGGAGTTATGGTCCTTGATTGGCGCAGAATTTTGTTTCCGTTCAATATCTGCAGAATGAATTAACAGAATCTAACCAAATTTTGTTATACACATCAACCTTGAGAATATCTAGGTTTGGTTTACATCATTTTTCACAAATTTGTAATATAGATATAATTAACCTTGAGAATATCTAGGTATGGATTCCATCAATTTTCACAAATTTCACAAATTTGTAATCTAGATGTAGTGTTATGGCCCCTGACTGACCTCCACAATTTGACTGACATATAGCATCAAAAGTGATGAAGAGGGCTATAGTCAGATTTTCTGAAAATTCTAGTTCGCGCTTATTTACCGCCACTTCATACATTCAAGTTTTTAGCTCACCTCAGCTGAACACTTACCAAGCCAGCTTTTAGTATACTCAACATCTGAGGTCCCTTAAATCCACCCCGATTTTAAAGGATCTTTATACCCCGCAAAACGAAGAATTAGTGGGGTATACATTTTTCAGCCTGTCCGTCATTCTGTGATTCCGTCAGCATTTGAAGGCTTTTATCTTTAACTTGAGTACCTTTCGTCCAATTTTGTTCAAACTGGAACCAAACCATAACCTTTCGACAATGCACATTTGGTAGGAAAATAGGGACTGAAGGATCATTATTGCAAGAGTTATGCAACTTTGTAATTCATAATGTTAGATGTTTGCTATGGTACAAACAGTGCATACTTTGTGAAAACTCCTCCTACAGGTTTCAGTTTATCCTTTTAATACCTTGCAGTTATCTTTCAGACATTTTGAAGATGTGCATGAAGATTTTTCTTGAAAAAAAATATTGTTAACAATTTTACTGCGTTTGGAACTTAGCCAATTTTCATTCACTTTACATATTGAACAATGGCATACCGTGCCTACTTTGTGAAATCAACTCCTCCTAGACTTTTCAGTATATCCTTTTAATACTTTTCAGTTAACATTCAGCCATATTTCAGATGTGCATGAAGATTTTTCTTGATGCAAAAATTATTTTGAAAAAGTTTACAGTGTTTAAACTTAGGCGATTTTCGTTCACATATTGAATAATGGGATATAGTACCTCCTGTACTTTGTGAAATCAAATCTTAGAGTTTTCAGTATACCCCTATAAAAACTTTGCAGTTATCTTTCAGACATATTGAAGATTTGCATGAAGGTTAAGAATATGGATAAACTGCAGCTCTGTGAAGAAGATACTTTGTAACTAGCAAACATGGTGTACAAGTTTTCAAGCATTGCTTGCAGCCAATTTCTTGTTTCCTCTGAAATCTCTAAAATGTGTTACTAGTGAACCACCTCTATCAACTAGCAGCAGACCTTTCTACTGGCTTGTTTTTAAAGAGGCCAACTTGTTGTTTACTGATGACAACTGCAATGTATGAAGGCAACAGATACATACAATGTATGCGTCGAATAAGAGTAGGAAAAGAAGGGTCCAGGAATTAGAATATTTAAGTTCAAAGTACTTGCCCAGACAAAGTTAAAAAGAGATGACAATATATCGCCGAAAGTTAAATATGAGCCGCCCCATGGGAAAAGCAACAATCTGCATAGGCGAAAACAAAGGCGCAGATCAGCTTCGCGGTAACCGCGAAGCTGATCAGTGCCTTTATTTTCGCTACTCGGATAGTACAATTCCTCTTCTACTTAACTCCAAAATTTCAAGCTTCTAGCCTGCTTCCGTAGCTGTACAGGCCGGTTTGTGTCAGACATGTTCGGAAACCGCATTTTTGGTTTTCACATGAGGCGGCTCAGTCATGTTCCCTCCCTCCCAGTGTGGTAGCCATTCGGCTAACATCAGCCACATCCATGAAAAGTATACTCCCTTGAAAACCAATTTTATATAGTAAAACTGAGATTAACAAGGGTATTCGTATTTTAGCTCACCTGAGCCGTTAGGCTCACAAGGCGAGTTTATAGGATGGCCATGATCCGGCATTCCGACCGTCCACAATTTCAAAGATCTTTTCATCTGTAACCGCTTTACCAATCAAAAACAATTTTTATATGAAACATCTATAGGAAGGGGGAACCAATATACATATACATGTATATATATAAATAAACCAGGTCACATGACAAAGATGGCCGCCATGCCCATATATGATAAAAACCCTTCAAAAATATTCTTCTCCGAAACTGGTTGACCGATTTCAACGAAACTGGACATGAAGCATCGATGACTCAAGTACTACAATGTGTATATAAATCATACCCCTTTGATGACCTTGACCTATTTTACGGCAAGGTCAACATAGGTCGCCTATGCATTTGAATGGGCGAAAACTGTTAAAATGTCATTTACAGGGAAAAACTTGCAGGAAATGAGCAACAGGACTGAATATTAATGATTCTGAAAACAACTGGACCCCAGGGGCTAATATGCTCCCACCCCGGGACAATATGCATGTATATCTCACCATAATATTCAAACATCTTCTTCTCTGAAACTGCGTGGCTAATAAAAGCCAAATTTTATATGAAGCATCATTTTCTGATTGCACCTTTTCCTGATCTTTGCCTACTTGTACCTTTCTATTTTAAGGGGGGATCAATGTATATATAAATAATCCAGGTCACATGAAAAAGATGGCCGCCATGCCCATATAAGGAAAAAATCCTTCAAAAATCATCTTCTCCGGAACTGGTGGACCGATTTCACCGAACCTTGGCCTGAAGTATCGATGACCTTGACCTATTTTACGGCAAGGTCAACATAGGTCGCCTATGCCTTTGAATGGGTAAAACTGTTAAAATGTCAGTTGAAGGGAAACATTTGCAGGAAATTGGCAAATGGACAGGATATTGATTGTTATGAAAACAAAAGGCCCTAGACGGAATATTTCCTTCGGTATTCCGTTACCGAAGTGGAGCGGAGTGACAGTTAGCCAGCTGATCTAAAAAGGCCCTTGAGGCTTTTTTCCATAATATTCAAACATGTTAATTGGTATATAAATCACAACTCAGGTGAACGTTTACAGGACCTTTGGTCCTCTGGTTTTTATTTTTGATCCCAAACATAGATTTTGGGTTCTCGTTAGAACCGCCCCTGGCTTCTCTGTTGCTTGGTCCACCGGGGTTCAACTGTTGTTTTTTCTTTTGCTCCAGATTTTCAGTGATGTTGTTTGGCGCCTATGAGTCCCAATCGCCGTACAACTTTGTGTATCTGCGGGTCTTTGTTTTTCCCACCTCGGTTTTTGGAGTGGGAATGTCTTTCTGATTGCGCCATTTCCTTATCATCACCAACTTTAAAGTTTTCAAAATTATGAAACTTACGACAAGAATACGGCAAATATAGCTTTCTTGGTTGCCAAAAGATTTCCAAAAATGGTAATGGCGAAAGTAGTTCGGCCAACTACCCACTGCAGCATTGAACGGAACTGATTACATTGCAATGATATGAATTGCACTGATTCACGGTAAACACCTTAAGCCCTAGTGAAGATACATCAAGAGGTCACATCTGCATATTCGGCAGCAAAATGGTCTTGGTTGCGTTTGTGGCCTAGATATAATGAACTTGTTTTTGGTGCTCGGAAGCTGCCTGCCTGCACACCTTTCCTCCTTCTCCTCGACACTACGACTTTGAAGTAGCATGCAAGTACCGCTTAGTTATTCTACACTTCGGGCGATAAGTACGAATCTGGCGACCGTGAAATGGACATACAAGTGACATGGACAGACTGTGACGAGGGTAAGAATTACGCTGTATACCTAATGTCTAATGTGCTTAGTCCAAGGGACCTAATTCTTTGACCTGACTTATGGAAGAAAGTCAACACACACACACACACACACACACACACACGCACACAAACATGGGTGATGGAGAGATATAAAATAGACCAATAACGTGTT
Organism: Rugalucina vietnamica; assembly: GCA_964017185.1. Classification (NCBI taxonomy): domain Eukaryota; kingdom Metazoa; phylum Mollusca; class Bivalvia; order Lucinida; family Lucinidae; genus Rugalucina; species Rugalucina vietnamica. The sequence continues at coordinate 49,552,432 of OZ024873.1, forward strand.
TACTATATGTTTTATTACAAAACACACGGACATAAGTAGTGACAAACAGAAACATTCATATGTTTATGTTCTAAATGATGGTGACATACAATTTATCTCTTGAATTTAAGAGAAATACATGTATATAATTCTTTAACTTTTGGTTAATCTTGTTTTTCTTAACCTTTGAAATAAATTGAATATTATCAAACAATCGGCTAAAATCGGAAGTTAGAATCGGAAATGGTTGGCATTTATTATTATTATTATTATTATTATTATTATTATCTCACCCCCATACCCCACATGGTTTTCCACCTTGATGATTGTCAAAATCAACACAACATGGCAAAATAAAGTAATACATTTCAGTCAATGCAGCAACATTTAAGACAAAATGAATATCATAAAACAATACTATTCAGTGAAATACACAACAACATGGAATAGATAATAGACAATAATAATAATTGCAAAAGCCACACTGCACACGACATAGCATGTATTATACATGTATAGTCTTGTTTCTGTGACCATGCCGGCTGACCTTTGCTATCAGGTATGTATTCTTTGATGAGATTGCTCAAATAGACATTTTAGTAATGATATTCATCTTCATTCCGTTCGATGATGTTTGAAAGTATTCAAAACGAGTAAAAATTCCTGCGTTAACTTTTACAAACATAAAGCGGCACGGTGTCAAGAAATGCAATACTCCAGGAAAGCTTCAAAATTCATTTGGTCTCAACATCGAAACTCTTGACTTTGTTTTCGCATCTTTAAACATCGAAACTCTTGACTTTGTTTTCGCATCTTTAAGTTATTTCGTTTCAAATCTACTTTCTCGTGATTTCATGTATTCAAATCTCACATGAAAAGTTATTGATTTTTTTTCCGCGATTTTTCATCAGGAAAACATGTCTGTGCAATGAATACTCCCTTAAACCCCACTTTTATATAGAAAAACTGGGGTATGCAGGGGTATACCTATTTTTCTTATTTTTGCTCAAAACATAGATTGTGGGTACACGTTAGAACCGCCTCGCCATATCCACAGTTTTCTACTGAAAATTTTCAATTTTTACAACTCAAAAAATCTCCATATATTGCATGGGCAAGTTTTCATAATGAAGTTATTTCGTTTCAAATCTACTTTCTCGTGATTTCATGAATTCAAATCTCACATGAAAAGTTATCGCATTTTTTTCGTGATTTTTAAACACATTACACACAAGTAACAAAATCTGTACGTTGTTCATTTTGTGCCTTTGGCCAGAAGTTTATTCATTTAGTTTTGTTTGTTTGTTTTTCTGTAACTCCCGTTTCCTGTTTTCGACCATTTTCTTCAGATCCTTCAATGCCTGTCTTCCATGTCCCCGCTGCTTGATGCGGCTAACTGTTGAAAGAAACAAAAGCATCGTATGACACATTATTATTTTAAAATCGTATACGTATATCAGGAAACCATGTCAATAAAAAGTACACTCACTTTACCTCACTTTTAAATAGTAAAATTGGGGTTTACAGTGGTATACATATACATGTACCTATATTTCTTATTTGTGATCCAAAACATTGATTATGGATAGCCACAATCAATGTTTTGAGCAAACATACTAAAATTATGAAACTTTTCAAATTAAATTTTTCAATTTTTAATGCTTATAGAATTCCTCTGTATATTGCATGGGCAAGTTTTCGTTATGCAAACAAAGGTTTAGCATTGTTCTCGGTATCACCCAAATACCGGCAAATGTTAAGAGTACAAGACAGTGTTCGGTAGAACCACCACCACCAACAACAACAAAAAGATAATTCACAGCATAACTGTCTTGGAATGACCAGTAGGGCTAAAATCGACTTTACGTTGCCAGAACCATCTCCCTAGTCTGCTGGGATTTTACAGATAATTGTGTGGCTTTTATATACTTCCTTGCATACAGACAGCATACGACATGCCGTGTGAGATACTCAATATAGTTTCCTTTATTACATGTACGTAGGAAACTTTACCATAAATAACCACACTGAAACGGTTAGTAATAGAAAATTACTGGAGGTTGGGGCATTTGCAAGTTAAAGTACATATTGATAGAAGCAGTGTGCTGGGTCATAACATCTAAATTTATTTGGGATATAAATATTAGAAATAAAGCTATCTAGAACAAAATGTTTTTTTCTTTTCTTTTTCTTTCTTTTATTCCAAAACAACGCTTTACAGCCTTTCATTTTCAGATTGCATTGAAGAATTTGTGCTAGTAATAAATGAATAATCCACCCCTCGGGCCACGGCTTCAAACAGTGACCCCTGGGACACCAGTATCATTAATCCTTTTAACAAAACCATGATAGATTCTTATGATATGAATACAATTATATTTACAGAATGTACTTACTTGTTCTTTTCCACGTACTGTATGGATCTGAAAGAGGCAGTACTTCAAAGTTCAAGTTATCATTCACACCAATTCAATCTTGTAATCTTAAGAAACACCCTAAATATCTTATGGCAATCACTTTTATATTTCTGTAGTGCCCATGCGTTAGATTAACGGCTTTTCGTACTAGCGTAACTTAGATTTAATGACCTTCATGATGCGTGGAATAACTGCAATGATACTGACTTGATATTTGCCCACTTGAAAACGGTAAAAGTTTGACACGTCATATTGTTATTTCAAACTGAGAAATGCTTTAGACTGTTTTTTAGTTCTTTTATCTAGGGATCATGCACTCAAGACCAGTTTGTAGTGGTTGTAAACGGCATTGCTCAGGTTTCTCCCATTGCCCCCTTTCACCAAACGAATTTTTGTCGTTCCTGACCCTAGGCCGGGTTATAGTTGGGGAACCAAGGCGTGAAATGGGCTAACCCTTGCACCCGAAAGCCCTACGACTTTATTATATATGGTTGAAAAGGTATTTATATGGTGTATCTGAAACCACTGTATAGAAAACATGATCGACTTGCATAACGACGCAGCATGCATTTTTCTACGGTAGCCCATGAAGTACTTGTGAAAAATTATATTTATAAACTATCGAATAACTTTTATCAAGATTGAGTAAATCGGCTTAAATTCGTTTCATATAATGGCTGGTATATACTTCAACATGCCTATCAAGGATGGTTCATTGCATGCAGTGGTTGTCGTTTTATAGGCGTTTGATCGAGCGAACCCCGATTTGGCAATTTTATCTTTACCTTTATTTGCCTCAGATTCCATCAAAAATGCATTTCTGGCTCAAAAGTGCATTTTATGATTGTTTCAAAATATTTTGAAATCAATCATTGCAAAAATAAATCAGGTTGATACGTCTTTGATGTTTTTTCACAAAAATGTTCAAAAACTGATTTTTTAACACAATTTTTGTGTGTTTCCAATTTAATGTGTTTGACAACCGTATATCGCCAGAATGACGTTTGTGTGTAAATATAAGTTAATGGCGTTTTTTCTCAAACATTACTGTGGCAAGAAAGGAGAGTCAAATTATGGAAAAAATGTGGTTAGTGTATTTTTTGTATTTTTACGTTTTTTTTTCTACATTTTGTCGAGTCAAACAATACAATAAGTTGTATAAATCCATAAAATATCCTGCTATGTTCTTTTTATATACAATTTCTAACAACCTCAAGTAGCTGAATTGCAGTCTATAGCAATTTATAATATATAACATTACGAACTGATTTTCAACATGTGTGTCCTCCATCCCCACCCCACCCCCACATTTTAGCGCATTGAAATACACATAATGTGTTTTACACCAGAAAGGAAACCATCAACTCTTCAAGGAGTCTAAAGATAAAACTTATTATTTTCAATTTGTACCTTTCAGCGCCATTGTCGCCGTATGACAGTTTTTGAATTCGGTTATATCTTAAATATCCTATAAAACAAGTATAAGCTTTAACAAAAAGCTTGGTCTAGGCTTCGCATATATAAACTAGAATGTCAAAAAATCTGACCATTCTCCCATTTCATCGTGGTTCATGTGACTGAAATAAAACGCTGCGCGGTCAAAGCATTCATATCTGACAACCGACCGTCACAATACTGTCGGTTCATTTCATTCCGTTGTGGCTTGGATAGAATGGCTACACGGCAGGTGGGCGCGGTCAAAGCTTTCATACCTGACCATATAGCGTCACAATACCGTCGGTTCATTTCATTCCGTTGTTGCTTAGATAGAATGCAATCATGCACCAGTTCCACGAATTAACAATTTGCCCCATTTTTGGTACCTACTGCACCATTGGTAAAAAGAGAGGTTTGCATTGGTGTTTTGGTTGTTTACACGGTCCTTAGCGAAACGACCCGGAATTCTACTAACACGATGGTCAAGCCACTAGACTCAAACGTGCAGTTGCAGTGCAGTTGCAGTTGTAGAGAGGTGTATGAGTTATCTTGTAAGTAGGTAGAGTAGTCTACGCGCTGGCGCGTAGACAATCACAGTATGCAAATCGTGCACATCAACAGATCAAAACCTTGTTGTTCCGTTCATTCTATGACACATATTGACAAAAAGTGACTTTAATACCTCTGGCTGGGAGACAAAACGATTTTTTTTCTAAACGTTTGAATAAAACATAACTTATTTCTCAGAGCGAAATTGGTTAATGATTTATATCCAAAAAGCAGGTATTCTTACAAAAGAACTGTTAGGTCTTAGTTTACTACCAAGAAAAAACAAATCATACAACAAAACGACCATTGGTCCTGAGGACGCTGACTTCAGATTTGGTCTTAAAAATCACATTTTACCGACATGGCATTGGCCATGAACGCTCACATAACTTCAATGACTCGGAATTAAATTGTCTGTATCTACATGTACATGTACCAATTTTTCAGGTCACAGGCTACGGAATACTCTGAAAAATCCATTGCTTATACTTTTCTCCATTGAAAAGCTTATGTATCTTAATTTAACTTTGCCGGTAAATAGGTAAAGGTGAACCTGAGGTAATAATTTATTCAAACTATGATGGGCTGATGTCCCGATATTACATTCCAAAATTGAAAAAAAAAAAAAAAAAAAAAAAAAAAAAAAAAAAAAAAAAAAAACTACGATCAGGAAAAGGCACAATCAGAAACAGAATCCCTCTCCAAAAACCGAGGTGGGAAAAAAACTAAATTAACAATCAGGCACCATGCAAACATATCGTAAGCCGAATGAGCAGCTATTTTACTAATAGGTGGCCACTCAGTTACCTAAACTAAAAATATGAAAACATACATAAGGCACAAACAGCACAAAAATATTAACACCAAGACATAAAACAATACATTGGTCCACTTGTTCCATAGAAGAAGATGTCAATGGTTTTTAGCATATATGGGCAAGGTAGCCATTTTTGTCAGGTGACCTGGATCATTTTTGTAAGTTTCTCCCCATTCCTATGAAGGCTCACTGCTCTTGAAGGATCTCAGTTTTAATTTTTATTTGCTATAACTGCAGCTGGTGTTGTGCCGTGTGGCGGCCCTAAAAAGTCTCCCCGTACATCATCCATAGTGCAGGTTATATTTTCGTTTTGGTCCTTTGAGATATCAGCGAGGATATTCTGAGAAATCAGAAATTTATCATTGGTTAAGATTCATTTTCTAACCAATGTTTAACACATTTTGCCCATTTAGATAATACTAGTCTTTGTATCGACTACCCTGTTGAAAGTTGCAAAATTTCAGTAATTCTATTTGGCTGCAGGGTCACTGACGAGACTTTAATAGTCGAAAATCCCCTTTCTCATTAATATGTTCGCTGCTGTTGAAGGATCTCAGTTTTAATTTTTATCCACGTAAAATTTGGCTTTAATCGGCCAAAAGATATGTAGAAAAATAAATTGTAATTTAAATATACATGTGAATGATCTTTGATCTAGTTAAGGTAAATGCATTGTCCTTGAATACTCACACATGATAACCTCATTTACTTAATAATGTGTCTGAATTTACCAACTTTCAGGTCAGGATACGAAACTTTCTAAATACCCTGTGTTCGTATTTTTCAATTGAACAAATAATGTTACCCATTTTCACCTTGCCGTTAAAGAGGCCAAGGTCCACCCAACAGTATGATATATATAAACGTTTGGTCAGAGTCTTCGATGCGACATACCAAGTTTTGTTGAAATCGATTAACCCGTTCTGGAGAAGAAGATTTTAAAGGTTTATATTATGACATGTAGCTATCTTGATTATGTGGCCTGGATCATTCATACAATTTTCGATCCCATTTTCTAAGGATACTCAACATGAAGTTTGGCTATAACTGACCAAGTGGTTTCGGAGGAGAAGATCTTAGAAAATGGTAGACGACGACGGACAGACCAACAAACACCGGGCACCTGCCTATCCTATTAGCACACCTTGTGAGCTAAAAGCAACGTTTAAAACGTGAAAATCTCTTAAAAAAACAGCTTACTAAATTTTAGCGCACAGACGGCTGCCCATACTTCTAAATGCATTTTAGTTCTCACATAGTTCTCATTATAACAGCATTATATTAGATCAACATAATACACTGTACAGTGTATGTCATCTCACATAGCGAGTGTGCATGAAGGATTATAATCATGGAAACTTCAACGGCGTTCCATACACAATGCATTGTTTCATCGAAATGCAATTCGCAGCGCATATCTATACAGTGATTCCATATCAAGCACTGTTCAGGCTATCGGTATACAAAAATTCAGCTGTAGGGCGCTCGGGTGCAATTTTTCTGTTATTTTGCAAGATACGCGATTTCGGTTCCCCAATTATTAAGTGTCGTGCATTTTGCAGTAGGAACATATGGCACGGTGAGAGCTACGATGAACCGTCTTCGGTCTAGTGGGCGGGTAATGATCCATTAAAGTTGTGATATCATTGCAAAAACTCGAGAATACATCCCTTTTCTAAACTTTTAGACTCTTATACACACAGAAGAAGGATTTCTGGTTTGAGCACCTAAGGCACGGCAAAACCTTAATTGCTATGAAAGTACGTAGTTACATCACAGAGATCTGACAATTCCAGATAATATCAGTTGCTGAGAAATAATAGTAAAAATTGGATCTTAAGAACCGTTCGGAGTGGAAATGTCGTGTATTTAAAGAATACAGGTGCGTTCACTTATTAATATACCCCTGCGATATTCACAAATAAATTGACAACTTTTCTTGTTTTTGAACAATCGTCACTGGCAAGAAATAGACAATTGGATGAATTTGTTCATATAATGTGTTAAGTATGTCTATAAATATTTACTCTGTATATAAAACATCCAGATCGTTTGATGTTGTATGCCTAAATTGATAACATAACATATGGAGCCAAATTTTTAACAAAAAATTCCTTGATATTCGAGTTTCAAAGATTCCACAAGGAACCATGGTTAATGGTTTGTAATTTTGTTTGTATATTATGAAAGAATAGCCATTTTTTGTACCACGGCTGAAAATTTGGTGTCTTTATGAGCACTATTAACAGAGTTACATCCTGATTTTCATTTTTGTACATTTTAGAATTCCATGATAAAGCGGTTGTTACAATATAAAACTCAGCACGTCAGTGTTATTTTGAAGAAAACAAATATTCTACTAGGGCGTTTATTCGACCAAAGCTTGCTAGTGGGTTCCTTCATGTAAGGTTAGCATGTCTTAAAGCACTATGGAGTCACCCATGACTTTTTATACTGCCAAAACGTGGGTTGTCATTTCATCATACAATTCATGATTGTTTCCTAAGCGCCGCAGGGCTAAGTGTGCTAAATTTATTGTTGGGCAATGACTCAAATTTCCTCTTCGTGATATTCCAAACCTCTTCTATAACGATTAAGTCACGGAAATTAACATGCCAATAAAGGATGTCAAAATGGTACATGTATTCATCCCTATTACTAATATTAGAGGAACGTCTGTTTTTGAATGTCCTGGTGATTTCCTTTATTTTATGCCTAAACAAGAGGATTTAAATATCATGCATATGAGCAGTGAAAGATAGCTTAAGTATGAAAGTTTCTCTGTGAAAGTCCCAGTCCCCTATGGTATTCTGTGCCGAGAAACAAACCATGAATTGTATGATGAAATGTCAACCCACTTTTTGGCAAAATACAAAGCCATATGTGACTCCACATTGCCTTAAGGCACGCTTACCTGATAATAGAACCCACTAGCAAGTTTTGTTCGAAAAACTGTTCTGGTAGAATATTGGTTTTCTTGCAAAATAAAACTGACATGCTTAGTTTTATATTGCAAGAACCGTTTTACTACGAAATTCTAAAATGCACAATAAATAAAAATCAGGGTGTAATTCTGTAAATAGTGTTCATAAAGACACCAAATTTTCAGCCGTAGTACAAAAATGGCTATTATTTCATAGTTTATGAACAAAATTACAAACCAGTAGCCATGGTTCCTTGTGGAATCTTTGAAACTCGAACATCAGCGAATTTTTGTTAAAAATTTGGCTCCATATCTTACGTAATCAATTTAGGCATACCACATCACAAGATCTGGAAGTATTTTATACAAAGTAAATATTTATAGACATACTTAACATATTGTATAAACAAAATTATCCAGTTGTCTATTTCTTGCCAGTGACGATTGTTCAAAAACCAGAAAAGTTGTCAATTTATTTGTGAATATCGCAGGGGTATATTAATAAGTGAACGCACCTGTAGTACTTGAAGGGCAAAATGGAAAACGGGCTTTTAAGTTGGTATAATGATGACCTGCACTAAATAAGTTAACTGTTTGCAATTATTAATTATATAAACTCACCACACTCACCTCCAGTATTCGCTCCAGCTGGCTGTTCGAACTCGATGTAATCAAAGAGTTTCCTCAGCGCTACAAGAGATCAAATTACTGATACCGTCTGAATGTATAACGAAACATCACCACAAATAAGAATTTCCCTTCATTTTAGACGCAATATTTGACAATATTTGTGAAGTAACATAGATGGAAGAAGGCTTAATATGGTTGATAACGATAATCGTATAATCGAGAAAGCTTTTAAATTATTATACGACTTTATCTATTCCATTCTTTTTCAAAATCTTCCATTTACATGTATAGGCAAAAAAATATATTACTCGTTATTAGTCAGTGGGGACCAATGTACCCCAGTATGGAAGCAAAACACACCAGTATATAAGAAATCAAAATTAATGTGTTAAAAGTGTGATGGAAATAAAATTAAGTTTCACTTACCTTCATTCAGTATATCTGAAAGAAATATACATTATTCCTTTACGCCAAATATTAAAATCATTCCATACAGCTGACTCACACTTCCCTATATGCATTTGCTATATTTCAGCTTTGATCTACATGTATAAAGAATAAAATTCTTAAAGAACCAAGATGTAAATTAAATAAATCAAATGTAAAGATATCGAAACAATACGTTTCATCTGTGTCGAAATGACTTTACTGGTGAAAAATATACTCCAGGTTTGCTAGAGTCTGCAATCATGTTACGGACTTCAACGCTCAAAATAAATGTTTACTGACCAAACTTCTCCAACAGGGCTATCGATATCATAAACTTCGACAAAAACATTTTCTAAATTTTTCGTAGACACTATGAATTGATTTCCAAATATAATGTTGGGTTAAAGACGCTTTTAGATGAGGGCCTTTCGGAACCAGAACTTTATGGTGACTTGGTTTACAAGTTTAAGAAACCTATTTGGAGGAATGATTCTTCTCTTCAGTTCAGAAAAATCATAACACGTTACAGGCGTATAGGTTATAAATTGAATGTTATGAGACAGTCTGCATGCTTAGTTTTTAACCTAATCATGGTTGATAATTATGCTGCCTTCTTTAATTGCACGCCGGTTTTGCCTCACAGTATACCTCCGACTTCAACGATGATGTCAGGTAATAGATACATACCGGCGAACATAATTTCAACTTGATACGTATTTGGTGATCCACTATAATATCGCTTCCCGACCTTATCATCTCTATTTTGGTGGCTTGCAGTCTTGTCGTTTGTTGGTTTGTTGTTGTTAGGGGCATTGGCGTTTTCTGGTTTGTGATTGCTAGCGGTCATGTCGTGACTCAGTCCTTTGTTGTCCGGTACATTGACCTCTTTTGGTCTCACGTTCTCTCCAGCTCTTGTGTCTTTTTGAAGAGCTTTCCTTTGAGCATGACCGCGACCGCGTCGAAATTGTGACACTGGAATGGTTTTAAAAGATTTTGTCTCAGTTACTCTTTTCAATAGGCTGTGCAATCGGCAGTTCGTGTTAATCTTCCTGCATACTGTTTTATGCACATTGGTTTCTCACCGCCCCTTACTTGTACGCATTACCTTACCTGTTGCCAAGTCCGCAATAGCTATTTTCGCCGATCAGTACCTTTGAACATTCTGCGCTTAAGATCAAATTTATCAGATTTAGATTCAGATGAGCTCATTTATCATTTGTACACTGTCAGATAACCGAATGTAGGTTTCTTCAATTCCTGTTCATTGCTCACGATTACCTTCTTCAATTTTATCATTTCATTATATATTAATAATTTTAGCCACATTAAAAAAAAGGAAAAACTTGTGTGGTGGTTCTTTTTGTTTAATGTCTTGGTGTTTAAATCTTTGTGCTGTTGGCACCTTATGTACGTTTTCATTTTAGTTAAGTCTAGGTAATCGAGTGGCCACCTATTGGGAAAATAGCTTCTCATTCGGCTTACGATATGTTTCATGGTATAGGTACCTGATTGTTAATTTGTTTTTTCCCACCTCGGTTTTTGGAGCGGGAATCTTTCTCTGATTGCGCATTTTCCTGATCGTTGCCTACTTGTTCCTCTTTGAAATAGACGCAATATAACATCATTGTAAATGACTTACGTGCTCTCTTCCATCCGTAGGGCTGCTCTGGAATACCATAACAAAAATCAGCTTTTCAACAACACTCGATGATATATAGAATTATTTGGTTTCGTCTCAAAAACAAACAATTTTCTGTATAGCTAAATACCAATTTCATTAAAAAAAATCTAAAAATATGTACCTATACATGTAATGATAGTGATTCATCCAACCAAGAATCAACATATTTAAATCAATTGTACAACTTTGATATGTTTAAGACAAATGTCTTATTTGAAAAAAATCTTCTAACACTGTTGATTCAAAGTGAAACCTTCCGGGGATCAAATAATAACGAAATTCGCTATTTTTAAGGTTCCAGCCATCTAGTGGCCTTTTTAAGAACATAATCACATATATGCTTACATTTTGAAAAGAAGATGTACTTATAATCACAGAAAATTAACCATTGCATTCGAATGAATTCTTTCTCATGAGCAACTTCCTACTGACGTCAACCTTTTTCCCTCCAAAGCGTTATTACACCAAAAGCAAACATCGGGGTAAGTGAGTAGTAAAAGTAAGTAACTACGTTATTTAAAGAGGGTAACCCAATTGGTTTAGCACCAATCTTCCTTGGGGCTCTCAAGACATAATACATACGAGCAATATGTACAAGCAAAATACAAGCAAAATACAAATTGTCAGGGTTACATGTCAATGAAAAATCAAATAATTAACAAGACAGACAGACTTACAGACAAACAGCAGACAGACACTGTCAGAGAGAGAGAGAGAGAGAGAGAGAGAGAGAGAGAGAGAGAGAGAGAGAGAGAGAGAGAATAAATTAATAATAATAATTTTGTATTTTGTATACCTTATTATTTTCATTTTTCTTGAAACATGTAAATTCATTTCGCCCTTTGCGAGACAGTTCAACAGCTAGTCACATTGCTTGACTTCCTGTTGCTAGGAACACTGGTAAAGGCCACTTAGCCACGACTCTTAAAACCGTTGCCATGGTTACAGGGAGGTCAAATTAAATGTATTCACATTCTTTTCTCACACCGAACACAAAAATGCTTTGTTTAGAATTCAATATAATGTAACTTGAACTGGTTGATATATTTTAAATGACACCAAATAGAAGTTGGGTAATTGACGAAAATTTATCGATCGAAGGGAAGAAAATGGGGGGTAGAGATACAATTTCTGCTACATTTTAACATATTGTTTGTTTAATCGATCATTTACATGCCTTCTGCAAGTGACTCTTTGTAAAGTAATTTCTGTTAAATTCTATTCTCAGGTACTATAATTTGTTGCCTAGCAACCAAAGTCTATGGAAAATGGATAACACCGACATTGCATAGGTTCTGGCGTTGCTACGCAACAGTTGACATGCATGGGGCTCTACGAACATTCCAGTTGCCGGGAAAGTTCTGCTTAAGGTGACATTACACAAACATGTAAACAGATAGCTATTCCAAACTGTATGAAAGAAATACCGAAGCTTTATGCTTATTTATTTGATTTTTGAAAAGAAATTTTCGTGGCCACGAAACCTTTGCTGCCATTCTATGGTTACTAAGCAACACAAAGTGTAAAGTCCGATTTACATGTAGCTATTATATTCCTTATTCCTTAATGCAGATTGAATCAAACTTTCAGAAAATGAAAACCTCTGTCAGATAAAGATTCACAAAAATACGCTACAAATTACACTACTTTTTAATGACTTACTTATTTACATCAAAACACAAGCAAATAAATAAATACGTTGAAAAACTTTAGAAAACAGCTAATTTCATCATTATTTAAAACCAACATGATTTAATATGTTTGGTTATATATATATATATTAGCATATACCTAGTACAAATACCTTGAACGTGTTGCTTAACCTTTGGCAAACATCTGTATTTGTTGTTAGGATTGCTTAAAAAAAACTATATTCTCAATAATGCGACTCTATGATGGTAAACAATATATGACCACGTGCTTCACATGGCGCTGGAAAAATGTTTAACAAATAAGTGTGTCTCTTTTCTAGTGTCACGTGAGGTAAAGCGGCGCGGTCAAAGTATTTACACTTTTTATGCATGTATATTATTATATTATTTTTTATTTTTATTTTTATTTTATTTTTTTTTTAAATTCAGTTTTACGTCCCTTTCAAGATTATTTCAGCTCATATGAGACGGGTCAATCAGTAGGTGGGCGAAAACGGGAGAGCCACGAGAAAAACCACCTGGCACACCCGCAAGCAGATTTTGGCTTGTCTCACATGTGGCCAGATTATATCAATACTTAATCTACAAACAATAACGATGGTTAATATACTGAGAGGATCTAGAAACTTAAGTTTTTTTAATTATTAAACTTTGGGTTGGAACCCCGTAAGAATCGATTTAAACATTCCAGTAATTATTTTACTGACCGTCTGAAGGCGATTCTGCTGTGACTAATCTTTTTATTGCAGGAAAGAAACTACCAGAGTTGTAAAACCCGATTTTACGGAGCCCAACCACCAAACTATCGGAAGTTTGAAACTTAAGTTTCTAGTTCCTCTCAGTGAAACTTACCGTACATCCCGATTTGATATTCATACTCCAAATTCATGGCTAAAAATTGAACACAAACACGTTACGAGGAAACATGACATTGAAGTCCCGCTATTCTGAAATGTTGGAATCTATAATGACAAGGTTTCAACAACCTGTTCGAGACATAAAAGTGATTATGGAATATTACTATAATAATTAAGGCAGTGCAAAAAATAATTCCCATTCTCAAACTTATGGAGCTATAAATACTCACGGTCTTGGAAAAAAAAAGTGGCCTTATTAATCACATTTCTTTCATATTATATTCATTTTATACGAAATACGAAAACAATGTTTTGAATCGAAGAGAACAATCAGGGTCTGCTTAGTGTTGTAAGCCATGCACGTTTTGTGTTTTCTGTTTTTTCTGGTCCCAATTGTTCAAAATTAACGACATCGTTAGTTAACGATTCGTGAAAATTTCAAACATAAATATTACAAATACGCTGGTATTTTGGTTGATTAAATATGAGACTCCTTTGCATGACAAAGGATTCTCACATTTTAACAATTTTAACAACAAAATGACAGTGTATTTGCTTATGTAGTCTGCATTTACAACCAAGTTGAGGTCTCGACGGTGACGTTAAGCTAACGAAGTTTTGAACAACTGGCCTCAGGTGTTCTAGCCGTTAGCTATCACCAGAGATGATTAACCTTTTGGCATCCCTTGCCAGGCAAAGGGTTTCTTCAGAAATGGTATGTGCCGAGGGCGTCTTAGAAAACAGTATACAAGAATTTTATTGTGTAAATAAAGGCCACCGGCCCACAATACAATATATCGCAAACAATTCAGCGAGCAAAATCATAAGGGCTACTAAGATACTCGATGTCACTTTTATCAGTGTTCATTTTTTTAAATGAGTTTAATCTCGGATCCAAAATTTGCATGGTCGAACTGTGGTTCAGCGTCCTACAACTATGGTTATGTCGGGACATTGCCTTCATTATATGGTACTTGCATCCAAAATTAGGATATCGTGACACCCAAAACGTGCCTCAAATATAACCACCCATCTAAGCCAATATGACTTATATGCGTAGATCAGTGGTTTGACTTGGAACCACCTGGGCAGGGTTTAGACCGGAGCGGTTAACCAGTAATTAGATGGACAGTCCGAGTTGCGAAGAAGTTTTGCCTGGAGGCTTGAGCAGTTAGGTCCCAATGGGCGGAGACCCATATTCCCACCCTTGAATCCGAGGCTTAATTTAAGATAAAAATGTCATGCAAATGATATCCGTTTCGTTTGGAATCTTTCCTAGTACTTTTAAATCACTGTTTATACAATGCTGAGTTTGTAAAGTCCCACAGAATATTAGTCAATAGTAATAACTGTGATGTTTTTAAGACATGTGTTTGTTACGACTAGTATTTAGTCGGAGGAAAAGTATTATAAAATTTACATACCTGCATGAAATATTTCTGAAAAACGAACGACAATGGTGAAGATGTTTTAACAAGAACAATTGATGATCAATAAAATAAATAATTAAACACTTCGAAATAGCTAATGCAACAATGGATTTGTCATGTGCCAAATAGATTGCGATTATGCTCATACGGTTAAAGATTTTCAAATGTTTATCTCTCACGGATTAATCTGAAATTTGGTTTGATGCATCCAACTTTGAAATGATAAGCACGTCCATGATAACCGTCCAATATACATGTTCCAGTACGTGTACATGTACATGTGCACGTTGAGTTGTTTTATTAAATGGTTCAAAGATGCAAATCATGCACCTTTTTTTCGTTCTCCGTAATAGATACCAATTAAATCTTAGACTCATATAAGAGCACGACAGTATGACATGCTTTAGATTGGACCACACATATAATAGTATGCTGTAAACTATTCATGTACTTCGTGGATGAGTCCAATTTCAAACGTCATGGCTCTAACACGCTCATTTAAATATTTCCGTACCATTATACACGTTGATTCAATTGTGTGTTTACCTTCAACTTTCTGGTACGCCTTTTTCAACTCGTCGATGTCAATGCCAGGAGTTGAATATGTCCTGTCAAACCCGCAGTAGCTCCAGCAATATTCCCCAGGAGAGTGATAGGCCGGATCATAGCACGTACATCCTGATCCAGATCCTGTGCCCCAGTAGGTCGAATAGCCCATCGATCCGTACCCTCCCATATTGCCGTATCCCGTGGAACCCCAGCCCTGACCACCAGATCCGCCCCAGTAGTTGTACGCTCCAGAACCACTATACCATCCGGCATATGGGTCGTAGCCTCCTGCTCCCGATCCTGTGCCCCAGTAGGTAGAATAGCCCATCGATCCGTACCCTCCCATATTGCCGTATCCCGTGGAACCCCAACCCTGACCACCAGATCCACCCCAGTAGTTGTACGCTCCAGAACCACTATACCATCCGGTATATGGGTCGTAGCCTCCTGCCCCCGATCCTGTGCCCCAATAGCTTGAATAGCCCATCGATCCGTACCCACCCATATTGCCGTATCCCGTGGAACCCCAGCCTTGACCACCAGATCCGCCCCAGTAGTTGTAAGCTCCAGCAGTATTCAATCCGGCATATGGGTCGTAGCCTCCGTAGCCTCCCGCACCCGATCCACCCCAGAAGTTGTACGCTCCAGAACCACTATACCATCCGGCATATGGGTCGTAGCCTCCGTAGCCTCCCGCACCCGATCCACCCCAGTAGTTGTAGGATCCAGATCCACCGTACGACCCGTAATATGGATCATAGTATGAGCTCCAACCGTATCCCCCACCAAAGCATTCGTCATAGCAATCTTCCCATTGATAGTATCCGTAGGAGCAATCGCAATATTGTCGCTTTGGCTCAGACTGGTCCTTTTCCTGTACGGTTTTATGGTCCCTGTTTGCTTTCAGTTTGGCCACTGTAAAGAGATTGAAATCAGTTCAGAACATGAAAGTACCTGAAAAACCTTTAACAGTAATTATGCTTTTCAATAAAGGTGTAGTAGGCTTAAAACACTTTACATGTCTTGCATAGCAGCTGGTAACAGATGTTACTTTGTTTGGTTTTCAAATTGGTGACGCGAGCACTAAAACACATCTTTCTAAAATGTGTCTGATTTGTGCAATTCGGACGTCGTTTATAGTAATGTAAAACACCTAGATTTTATATATCCGTACAATATAAAGAAAATATGGCCAAATTATCTCGAATATTAAGTACATCATTACGAAAACTTGCCCGTGCAATATACAGATATTTTTTCTGTTGTAAAAGCTGAAAGTTCCGTCAGAAATACTTTGATATTTTTCTTATTTTCGCTCTAAACATAGATTGTAGGTACACGTTAGAACCGCCTCGGCGAGGCGGTTCTAACGAGTACCCACAATCTATGTTTTGGAGCAAAAATAAGAAAAATAGGTATACCCCTGCATACCCCAGTTTTACTATATAAAAGTGGGTTTTAAGGGGGTATTCAGTGCACGGACATGTTTTCCTGATGGCATTATCAGACACTTACCGAGGTCTTTTAACGCCTCAGCTGTAACAAAAGTTAACAAGAATTACGTAAACGATAGCTGCATGATCGGAAACAGTTTTTATATTTTGTCATTTAACTAAATTCCAGCCGACAATTTTTGCTTTAAGATAACCTCGGTATCATATACATGTACATGTACGTAAGTTGCTTCTATGATATGTCAAATAATGTTATAGACTTGTATAAAGTACAGTAAAATATGCATTATATGCATCCTACATTGGTTCAGTGGATATAGCGCTTGGAAAGTATCAAGAAGCCTTATTTGCAAATCAATTCAGTACGTTTCATTCATAGTTTTTTGTTTTGTTTTCTTTTTTCTAAAATTATTAAGTTTAATTGATATATCCACAAGTTTAAGCTCTACCAAAAAGTTGATCTTTCTCAGCACTATTTTCAGTGTATGACCAAACGTGTATTCTCGTGCCGATGTACCGCAACAACCAAGAGCTTTTCCTTTAGATGGATGCAATTATTCGAATACGTGTATAATTTGTTGGACATTTTGACAGTGCATTGTAACGGGTGATTTGGTGCGCCCTCACAGAGGCCAATACGGCTGACGAAGCCGAAATCTAGATCTTATTTCAGACCTTGTTTAACCCGATCATCAATTTGTTAGCCAGATTCCTATACGGCTTACGACTGAAATAACTCGACAAAGCTTGATCATCAAGCAACAAATGTGATGACTGGATCATCTGGGTTAGTAAACAACATCCGGATTTCAGAATATACTCTAAAATGAGCAGGCTTTCCGGTCAATAAAAATGTAACTGAGATCCTTTATGAGCAGTGAAGACATTAATGAGAAAGGGGATGGGCCGTACCGTGGTTTCGACTACTAAAGTCTCGTGTTAGTGACCCTTCAGATTTGGCAACATGGAGCCAAAGAGAATTAATGAAATTTTGCAACTTTCAACAGGGTGGTCGATACAAAAACAAGTATTATCTAAATGGGACCAAATATGTTAAATATTGGTAAGAAAATGAATCTTAACCGATAATAAATTTCTGATTTCTCAGAATAACCTCGCTGATCTCAAAGGACCAAAAAGAAAATATAACCTGCACTTTGGATGATGTACGGGTAGACTGTTTAGGGCCGCCACACGGCACAACACCAGCAGCAGTAATAGCGAATAAAAATTAAAACTGAGATCCTTTAAGAGCAGTGAAGACAATAAAGAGAAAGGAGACGGGCCATACCGCGGTTTCGACTACTAAAGTCTCGTCAGTGACCCTTTTGATTCATCGGAATCATGATCAACATTTATATGAACTTTCTCCATGCAGAAAGACCATTAAATGACTTATTGATATTTCGTAATACTCATTCCACAACACTTGATTCAAAGTCGCAAAATAATAATAAAAATAAGGCTATACCATTTAGATGGTGTAAACAATCCCTTTGCTCATAATGCAATATGAGGTCATGTCTTATACCTGTCAATGTTTATGTGAGTTAAGTTTCCATAATGGAAGGAATTGATAAACCTAAGCACTTGAAAAACTTGTCCCAGCGGGGTTTGACGGATTCAAAAGCAAACCGGTCTACACATATATCAGTAGCGGATTTAGAAGGGGTACGGGTGGATTGTTTGACCCCCCCCCCCCCTCTAAGAAAAATCTGGGAAAATGTTAAAAACGTACATGTAGTCTTGATGGAGTTTAACCCCATCCAAGAAATCCTGGCTGTTTTCAGAGGATTTCTAGCAACTGCAAAGCATGTACATGTATGTATTCCTACCTCTCTTTGCTGTTTTTGACTGTGTCGCCGCATCTTTTTTGTCGTTTTCGCTAACCTGAAAAAGTAAAATACACACAAATATGAGTGCGTCTTTATTTTCAGGGATCGTTTTATCATCTTATGAATGTGCCTTTGATTTTGTCCCTTGTTCTGCTATATGTACATAGCCATGTTTATAATATGTGCTTGTTGTAATTCTGTGTTAAAACTACAAACAATTTAATATTTTAGCGATTATATCCACATGTACATGGGACATATAAAACGGGGCATTTCTGATCGCTCTGTTCAAAGTGGTCCTTCTGTGCCTTGTGGTTGCTTATTATGGGACCACGATGCAAAAGAAGCGGCCCTTCTGGACAATTTGCCTGCTTATAATGAGACCACGATGCAAAAGAAGCGGTCCATCTCTCGGATGCATAAAATGGGGTAATGTACATTGCTTTGTATGAAAATAGTACATCGTTTCTTTAAATCCACACTTGGAGATAATTTAGGGAACACCTCTGCTAATGCGAAAACGAACTTAAGATTATATACATGTATGATCTTCTCTGTAAAACTTATGAAGTAAATTATTATAAATTATCAGAATATGCAGAATCCAGAGGCCCTCTTTTTTGTTGTTGTTAAAATGCTGAACATCAAACGTAAACTACAGAGAAGAGCGGACATCTTTGATTCAGAAATTGTATGCATGTTTTTATGAATACAATTACTAGAATGTCCTTTGCGATAACTTCGTTCAATAAATTCACTTTGTCCTAATTTTCATAAGAATTAAACTGACACATTGGCTTATAGCTAGGCGATGAAATAAAATATATGGGAAAATTAAGTATTGTCAGAAAACACGAAATAGGATTTTTTTCTTAGCTTTTAAAAATATCTAAAATTGTTCCTAACATTTTTATGTGTATAATTTAGCACTATACTTTAATGTAAATAAAGGCAACGTTGCTTAGTCTTTTAATATTTATTCATTTAAAAGGCAAGTGAGAATAGAATTACAGGTGATAGATACCGGAAGTTACATGTACCATTCGAAAAAGCTCAACATCTGCCATTATTGAAAAGAAAACCTTTATCCAGAACAAAAATGTCAGTTAATTGCATTTCATCTATATCATAGTTATACATCTTACCGGAACAGACAGTGCTACCCCGGACAACATTAACACCAAAGACAGAACTTTCTGGAACCCCATCCTGCGTCCACGGACAGTCTGCCGTCAACTGTCAAAGACTAGATCAAAATTTGGAACTATATTGGAAATCTTAGACTCTGAGAGGAGGTCAGAAATTAGTCTTGACGGACTGTCATGGAAAATTTTCAGGACTTCCCATCATACCCACGAGTTTATGCATCTCTCTAAGCTAGCTAGAGGCTAAAACATTGTACATAAATATTTGTATTTAGCATCTAAAGGTTGTTGTTGAACAAACCTGTAGGTATACTGCAGGTGCAATACACAGACTGATCAGGACCTAGATATTGCGAATGACGCGACTGAAATATCAAATTCAGGTTAAACAAAGCGTTCATATTTTCGCTGCTTTGCTTAATGACCGGTCGAAAGAACCTATATGCATGCTCGATATATCACCAAAAAGAAAGTTGAATTATCACAAAAAATCAGTATGGCATGAACTTATAATGTTCTTATTAACAGACGAAATAATTAGAAGAGAATATCAATTTCGGTGCTTACGTTATTTCTGTCGTCGGGTCCATATAATATGATACTGTTTAATTATGCTAAGCTAATCATGATTTTGACACAAACAATGGATATACTACACCCACACAATTACTAAGGTAAACGATCTGCATATACGGGTGTTTTGATCTAAATGAAGGACGAATATCTTCGACAGTTTGAGGTCACTTTCTAGGTTAGGACTAGCCAAAAATGCATTCAAACCAACTATAGCAGGAGATGTCACCTCCAACGCTAAATATACGCGAGATACAGGATTTCGGGTTATAGCCTAAGGGTATTTCCTACGAAAGCCGGACAAGTCTACATGCAGTTAGGGGATAACTGTATTCAAATTTTTCATTTGGGGCGGTATATCGTCGGATATACGGTCGGAAATTTTGTTTTACGGCGACGCGTTAGCGGAGCCGTAAAACATGATTTCCGACCGTATATTCGACGATATACCACCCCAAATGAAAAATTTGAATATTGTTATCCCCATTCTAATGTACTTTTTAACTATAAACATCGAAAAATGCTTTGTTTTTCACGAAATGTGAGCGTGACGAGCAACGTATAACCACGACGTTAACCAATCAGAAGCGACGTTGCTCATGACGTTAGGTTTCCGACGGTACATCGCAGAATATACTGTCGCAAATTTTTGACGTTATCCAATAAGACGTCGCGTAACATTCGCGAGTGCATTAGAATGAGTTTTGACTTTAACGACTCCTGATACCGATTATAAAGACAACTGTTCTGAGCTAAAAACAACAAAAAACAAGAGTTGTCGTTATTAGACAAGAACGATATTCGTCATTTGGCATGTTTGGAAAATTGCATATCTTTTTGACAGAAAAAGCAAGAAGAATGAAATAATTGAAACGAACCGATTAAATAATTTATCGATGGGTTGTAAAATATTTTACTTCGAGAATGTCTCGTCTGATTAGAATCACACATGACATCAAAAGGGAAACAAATTCATCACACGTAAAATGTGTGTATACAAATTGCCGAGAATATCCGCGAAGGTATGTTCACTTGTCAAAAAACGTTGGTGATCAAACATTTGAGTAGGCATTTTGGGCATATCAAAAGGAAGAAGTAGGCAATGATCAAGAAATGGCACGATCCATAAACGGAGGGGTCGGGAAAGAACTAAAATGGCATTAAGGTACTTATACCAGGAAAACATATAGTAAGCCGAGTGGGCAGCAATTCCCCAATAGGCGGCCGCTCAGCTACCTGAACTGAACTAAAATAGAAAACACACACAAGGCTCAAACAGCACAAAAATTCGACTCCAAAACACAGAACAACTAGAACCACAACAGAAGTATCGCCTTAAAACAATCAGTAATATAAATATAAAATTATTATTATCTTATCAAGTTTGATTTATTTGGTGGGTACCCAGCAGGCACATGACGTCATAATGACGTCAGATCGACGTCGATGCGACCTCATGACGTCGCATCGACGTTGATATGACGTAATTCTGACGCCATGTGTCCGATGGGTAAGCATTGTTGTGACACTGTAATATGCCACAAATTTTGAAACTACTGTTTTTCTTTAAACCACGCTATCCTTAAAATCAGAGTGATAAATGTTCATACCAACTGATTCTTTCGCCAAATCATAAAAAAAGAATGAAAAAGTTGTACTTTAGTAATCAAATTGAATCAGTTCTAATGTCAGCAAGCAAAGGAAAGGTTTAAAACTTCTTGCCATTTAAAAAGCAAACGGACACACTCAATCAACTATGGGAATTTCATTCCACATCATTTTATGACACACTATGCAACAGTACATGTACATTAAATGTATGTATAAATAATTTGTTTAACGTGTTTTTATAGAGGGCTTCGTGGAAGATTGGCAATACCAAACGAGCTACCCTCTTTAAATTAAAACTTTGACTTGACGTGACTTGTTGTGCAGTCTGACTTAAAGAATGGTCTTTTTGACGGAAATGACTATAGGTTCAATCTTCAAAAGTACAAAGCTTACAAAATGAACAGTCTTGATGGTATAATTGTGTCATCGTAGCAGCAATTCGAAATATTTTAGAAATTGCAGATTAAAAGTTTTATCCCTAACTTAATTTGTACAGTATATAAGCGAAAATGTGCGACGTAGTGGTGGTTCAAATGATTTTGGTATCAACAAATTAACAGTATCCTAATCTAAACGTGTATAGCTTATACGTATGTGAGGCGACTAAGTAGGGAATGCGCTTAAGTAGGGAAAACCCGTCAAGGTGAGGACATAAAATTGCGCTTATCTCGGAAATTCGTTCACTGCGCTTAAGTAGGAAACGCTAGAAACTTAAGGCAAATCCTTCCAGTGTTTCATATGAGCCGCGTCATGAGAAAACTGACTTCTATATATGAGCATCCTTCTGGGAAAACCAACAGTGTGGTTTCCGAACAGGTCTGACACAAACCGGCCTGTACAGCTTCAGAAGCAGGCTAGAAGCTTGAAATGTTTGGAGTTAAGTAGGAGAGGATTCGAAAACAAAGGTGCTGATCAGCTTCGCAGTTACCGCGAAGCTGATCTGCGCCTTTGTTTTCGCCGATGCAGATTGTTGTTTTTCCCATGAGGCGGCTCATATGCGGCAGTATTAGCATAGATTATCTGAGCAGCTGATCAGTGCTTGTGTTACAATACAAAAGTAAAAGGTATACAATCACTCTGTTTTCTAAACGCAAAGTATCAAGAGTGCTCAGTCAACTTCTGTGGCTGTGCAACATATTTTGTGTCTAACCTGACCGGATACAATAAAGACATCATTTAACGCTCGCGGCTTAAAACAAAATAATAGTATTGTTATCAGCATCTTTGCGATAATGCAGCAAGTTTGTTGCCTCCCCCCCCCCTTTTAGTCATGTAATGGGTGATTATTGTAAAATGTTTGTTTGTTTGTTTGTTTGTTTGTTTGTTTCAATTACTGACATAACCACATAATCTTTCTGAACTACATGTGCATGTATCTTCTATACCTGCTTTGCCGATATAGTTTAAAGTTCGATCGTTCTGCCTCTATGATGATATTTCCCGATTTGGCACTTTAGGTCCCGATGGGCATTTCGAGTTCTTGGTTTCCTATAAAATACTAGATCAGCTGGCTAACCTGCACTCCGATACACTTCGTGACCTCGCTCCTCTCTCGTATGGAGAGGTCTAACGGAATACCGATGGAAATATTCCGTCTAATAAAACACTGGCAATAATCATAGTTTCAACGAAGATGTTTGGTATTTTTATTACACATTTCGGAATGTCTGTTCATCTACCCACCAGAGTCGTAGACAAACTGAACGCTAATTTATGCCGTACTTTGCTGACTAAGTTATGACCCTAGTAGCCGCAGTCATTTTCATTTGGTTTGTTTGTTTTCAATGATTGATTAATATCCCTCTCAACTTTTTTGGTCTGAACCTAGTCTTCATGGATAGTAGCAGCCGCCTCAAATATACATGAACACCATACAGTTTATTACAACGGAATGCCTAAATAAATACCTATCATTAATCAGTTGGAGGGGGTTCAACTCGAGAATAACTATCATTTTCAGACCCCGTCCTGGCACATGGTAACAAATGATTTATATTAAAATATTAAATAAAATCATGTGTAAATATGTAAAAGTTTTATTTTTTTAATAACATAACAAAGATCCGCTTGTGCAGCATTAAATTTGTTTGCTGCTAACTGTGTAGGTTGTGTATTTCGCTTGTGTGGCATTATGGCATTGTGGCATTATGGCAAAAAGGCAATCATCGAAACTTCGAAAAGCTACTGCAGCAGTGCAATTCCTTTAAAAGTAATCCCTTATGCAGGTTTTTGTTGGTTACAGACAATTCGCAGGCGATAAGCCAGTGGTTAGCTGATATTAAATCGGTGTGTTAATTACAATTTTAGCTGCACCATTGAAACACTGGTATTTAATTGATGTAAACAATCGGAGAGGCAGAACTGCTTATCATGTATAATGTCACATAAATCCAACCACCGTCCATTTTGACTCTGCCTAAATGCCGATTCAAAGACACACTAGGCAGTTCGCCAGAAAAAAAGAATCTGTGATCATATTCAACAATGTGTCAGCTTGATTCCTCCAAAATAAATAACGACAATGACCATTTTAACGAATATTTTGCATAGAATATCAGGCTGAGTGTGCCCGGTTCCAAAAGTAAATGCATCATTTTTCTAATCAACATCACGCAAACATTTCCGTGTAATGTAAACCCCTTACACCCAACTTTTATATACTGACCCTGGGGGTATACAACCCTAGGTATACATATTTTCTTCTTTTTGGTCCAAAATATTCATAATTTGTTTGTTGGTTTTAAGGCTTAACGTCACATTCAACAATTTTTCAGTCATGTCGGGACGGAACTAATTATAAATTGTGGGTACTCGTTAGAACTGCCTCGCTGCGGCGGTTATAACGTGTTCCCACAATCAATGTTTCGGGCAAACAACTTAAAAATTATTGTATCGTTTTTTTTTTTTTTTTTTTTTTTTTTTTGTTTTCAAAATTATTATAACGAATTTTTTCGAATGAAACTTTTGAATTTTTACAGCTCAAGAAAAATATGTGTATTGCATGGGTGTGTTTTCGTATGCAAATATTCGACGTTGCTCTAAGGTAAGCAGAAATTATGGAATGATCCAAAATGCTCAATTTCTTGTATCAAAAGCGATGAGCCATGTATAACCTTTACATCCTCTGTATTACCAGTTTGTTTCTTTGTTTGAATTGATGATTTACGTCCCAGTCAACAGCCAATGTCATGTCGGGACGTCGCCTCCACTTTATTGGACTCTTACCCAAAATGAGGATGTCATGACATCCAACAAGTGCTTCAAATATAACCATCCGAC
Source organism: Rugalucina vietnamica (assembly GCA_964017185.1). Lineage (NCBI taxonomy): Eukaryota > Metazoa > Mollusca > Bivalvia > Lucinida > Lucinidae > Rugalucina > Rugalucina vietnamica. The sequence continues at coordinate 49,577,679 of OZ024873.1, forward strand.
AAAACCAAAAGGGCTTATATGAGCGGACGGCTCGATTTGGAACCACATTTCCTGGGCAGGCTCAGACACGAGCGATTCACCAGTAATCAGATAGCTAGTCAGCATCATACAAGCTTTGCCGGGAGGCACAAGCAGCCCATCTATTTCTTTAAGCCCCAATGGGCAGGCCCCGTCCTACCGTTACATCCCCTATTTCACAATAACTGGTCCCTACCCTACCGTTTTGGGCCCCGCCTATTGGGGCTTAAAGAAATAGATGGGCTGCTTGTGCCTCCAGGCAAAGCTTGAACGATGCTGACTGTCTACCTGATTCATGGTTAACCGCTCAGGTCTGAGGCTGCCCAGGAAAAATGGTTCCAAGTCACACATACGAGCCCTTTCGGCCTTGTTGGATGGTTACATTTGAAGCACTTGCTGAATGTCATGACATCCTCATTTTGGGTAAGAGTCTCATAAAGTGGAGGCAATGTCCCGACATGACCTTAGTTGTTGACTGTGACGTAAAGCATCAACGAAAACAAATTATCATCGTTAAGTTCACTATATCCAAAGTATTGGTCCCTGTCCTATCGGTACAACCCTCATATCACAAGTACTGGTCCCTATTATACCGTTATCTCCCTTATACCCTTTTTCTACCATTAACTCCCTATCCTATATTACAAGTACTGGTCCCTGTATCAAAATCGCTTGTCCCTGTACTACCGCTAGCTCCACTATATCATAAGTACTGGCACCTGTTCTAGCGTTAACTTCCCTTACATCACAATCACTGGTCCCGTTTCTACCGGTGCATCCCCTATATCACCGCATATCCCCTAAATTAATACTACTGGTCCCTGTCATACCGGTACATCCCCTACGCCACAAGCACTGGTCCCTGTCATACCGGTACATCCCATATATTACAAGTACTGGTCCCTGTCCCACACACACCGATATATTTCACAATTATAAGTCCCTGTACTACCGCTACGACACCTATATTGCAAGTACTGGTCCATATCCAACCATTACCTCCCCCATATCACAAGTACTGGTCCCTAAACTACCGTTATCTGCACTAATTCACAAGTACTGGCCCCTATCATACCGGTACACCCCCTATATCACAAGTACTGGTCCTTGTCCTATCGGCACATCCCCTTTATCACAAGTACTGCTCCCTATCCTACCGGTAAATTTCAGATATCACAAGTACTGGGACCTGTCATATCGATACATCCCCTAAATCACAAGTACCGGACCCTGTCATACCGGTTCCTGGCCTATATCACAAGTACTGGTCCCTATCCTACAGTTAACACCCGTATATCACAAGTACTGGTCCCTATCCTACAGTTAACACCCGTATATCACAAGTACTTGACCATGCCGTACCAGTATATCCCGTATTTCACAAATACAGGTCCGTGTTCTACTTGCACATCCCCTAAATCAAATCTATTGGTCCCTGTTCTATCGTTACATTCTCAATATCACAAGTACTGGTCCCTATTCCACCAGCACATTCCCTAAATCAAATCTATTGGTCCCTGTCTTACCGGTACATCCCATATGTCACATGTGCTGGTCCCTTTCCTACCGTTACATTCCACTATATCACAAGTACTGGTCCACGCCTTACCGGTACATCCCCTTTATCACAAGTACTGGTCCCTGTTCTAACGGCACATCCCCTTAATCCAACTACTGATCCCTGTCCTACCGATACACCCCCTATGTCACAAGTACTGGTCCCTATACTACCGTTTTCTGCCCTATTTCACAAGTACTGGCTCCTATCATACCGGTACATCCCCTATATCACAATACTGGCCCCTGTTCTAACTCCACATCCCCTAAACACAAAACTACTGGCCCCTGTCCTACCGATACATTCTACATGTCACATGTACTTGCCTCTATCTTATCGTTACATCCCCTTTATCACAAGTATTGGTCCATGTCCTACCAGTATATCCCCTAAACCAAAGAACTGGACACTGTCATGCCGGTACATCCCGTATATGTCAAGTACTGATCCCTGTCCAATCGTAACCGCCACTATATCACAAGTACTGGTCCCTGTCCTACTGGTATATCAACTATATTACAAATACTGGATCCTACCCTACCGGTATATCTCCTAAATCAACAGCACTGGTCCCCGCCTGCCGTTTTATCCCCTATATCACAATTACTGACCCCTGTCCTACCGTTCTATCTAAATTGAATGTACACTCTGTGCTACTGTTATATCCCCTATGTCACAAGTACTGGTCCCTATCCTACCGGTACATCCTCTATATCACAGTACTGGACACCGTCATATAGGTACAAACCCTATATCACAAACACTGGTCCCCGCCATAGCGGTACATCTCCTATATCACAAGAGCTGGTCCCTGTCCTATCGGTACTTCCTACTGGACCCAGCCCTCCTGATATATCCCCTATATCACACGTACTGGTCCATGTCCTTCAGGTATATCCCCAATATAACAAGCACTGGACCCTGTTCTACCGTTACATCCCCAATACCACAGTACTGGACCCTGTCCTACCGGTACATCCCCTATATATCAAACACTGGTCTTTGTCCTACCACTACATCCCATTTATCACAGTAATTGCCCTGTTCTACCGGTACACCCCCTATATTACAGTACTTGCCCTGTTCTACCGGTGCATCACCGTTATATCAAGTACTTGCCATGTCCTACCGGTACATCCCCTATATCAAAAGTACTGGACCTGCGCTACCGGCATACCCTCTATGTCACAAGTACTGGACCCTGCATACCGGTACATCCCCTATATCACAAGAACTGGTCCCTGTCCTGCTGGTAAATCCCCTGCCCCTTGTACGCTCGTACGTGTGATGAAATATTTTATAATCAACTGGACAACATTTTTGGTTTTAAGCGTCATACGCCTGCATTAGAAAATGTTATTTTCAGCTTTTATTTCATGTCGTAGATATAAAATGTAATCCGTAAGTTCTAAACATGAAGGTAGACACACAATTTCAGAGGAGACGGGGAAGAGGAACTGGCGTTGGAGTATGTTATAAACTCTCAGTGTGCCTGTTGGTTTTTCTAAGCTAAAACGGAGGGGGGGGGGGGGTTACAATGTGTGCCCATGACTGTCTTTGCTTTCCTTAACATTGCTTGATCACTAATTGAGCGTTTGTTGGCATTTATGTATGATTGAACAGTATGCATGCTTTGTGACTGACCTCTTCTAAAGCATGAAAAGGAAAAGTAAGCAATAATTCGGAATGGTCAAATCGAATCCAGCCCCACCCTGAAACCCAAGGTGGGAAAACGACTTATACAAAGAGAACATATTAGAATGTGCGCGAGCAGCTATTTCCCCAAAGGAGCCTACTAATTTAATGAACTTAACTAAATGTATGAATACGCACATAAGATACACAGAACGCGCACATAGTCTACACCTAAACATAAGCCAAATACGTGTAGAGCCACAAAAAAGGCTAAAGTTTCATCGTTACTGGGACCCGTTTACTATTGCCTAACCTTATCTGCAATTCACATCATTTTACTAGTTCGTTATCATCACCGGACAAACAAATAAATCGAGATAAAACGTAATGATGATTGAAAAAAGATGAGTTGCAGATAAAATTTGTTGCCTGTCAACTGAAGATCCATGGAAAAAAACAAGACTACTGAAAATCTTGAACAAAGAAACTGAACCACCAGACGAACCAATGTCAGTACGGTGTATTAATAAAAATAACTCAGCCACGGCATGAGAATGTCCGCATTGTGCATATAAAAATAAAAATACTGCGCGTAGCTTAGCGACGTTAACTTTATTACAGAGACAGTGCCTTAAGGTAATCGTAAAGTAGGAGCCTCTTACCCTGTTCTTTAGCTGTACACATGTTTGTGTTGGATAGGGTCGAAAACGTTTGAGATAGGTTTTCTCAAGACACGGCGTATTGATGTCCTAACAAGTTGCAATTATAAGTCCGACTCGTATTTTCTTTTCCAAGTCAGTCGTTTTCCCACTTAGTCGCATTCCCCACTTAGTCGCATGTCCCATTTAAGCGCCTGACGGACGGTTTCCTAGATAGTCGCAACTTTTTTCCTACTTAAGCGCATTTCCCACTTAGTCGCCTAACATACGTACATGTATAACACAGAATAGCTCACGATCGACTGACCTAACATATGATTACTGGTTTAATCCTTAGAAGGCCTGAGACTGTACAGCAACATCGAACACAGCTTTTTTTCAGTCCACCGGCAAGCTTCCTACAACCATAGAGCTAAGCTTAAGGTGATTGAATTGAAGCTACTGTTCGCAGAATCAATGCTAAATACCTCGAGAGCTAATATGCAAACTGGTGTTCAGTAATTCAATGGGCTCTTTAACATAGACATTGACAGCAAAGACCTGAAAATCGGTCAATGCAGTAAATAGTCAGTGTCGATCGGGAATCTCGTGCGAATTTTTGACGATTTATGATGACCTATATAAAACTTATCTATGGGGTAATACTATATGTATCACATTAAACCTGTTCGTCGCACTTACAGCCGCGTCAGATTCGATTTATGACGTCATCAAAATGGCGGCTATCTGGCTAAAAAATGAATTATTTGTATTCCCATCAAAATCAATGGAAAATATCGCACAATGACTTACATGTATTTTTGCAAAGAAATTGTATGAAATGCATCAGATTATACACACGATGGACGAATTAAGTCGATATGTTAAAGAATATAGCTATATACACTCGTACGTACGTTCCTGAATACGTTGAACTTACGTTTTTCTTCAAAAACCGCAAAAACCTAAGTACTTTGCGTCCTTATTCGTCGTTTGCATATAGCAACATAATAATCTTATGTATAATTGCTCTTTTTATAGTTATAGTTGTAAAGTGGTGCTTAATTTTATCACGCTCCCACGGGGGTTGACCCTGGGATCAAGGTCATGAACGACGGATTTTCAAATCTTAGTTAAATAGTTTGTGTTTAGATAAACGTACTTTAGAGTATAATCGCCAAAATACTAAAAAGCATTGAATTTATATTAAGCACTGCTTCTATAAAATACATTGTCTGTCAAATCACCATCCCGGAAGTGGCACGTGGCACTGATAGTGTCAACGTAATGTAAACGTACCCCTCAAAAATCATCATAATTGTACTCCGCAACGATGTTTCGACATGTGTCTGGATCAGCTCCACATGCACAGAGGTCTGTGCAAAACAAATTATTTGATTTGCACTTGCAGCGCGATGTTTAATAAACAGATTTGCTACAGCCGCATTTTACTAACTGAAGCAGCGTCTCAGTTGCTGGCGGCAGCGTGGTCATAACATGTTTCACCTTCCCGTCTCCACCCATGCTCTTCAGGCGACGGTAGAACAGGGTTAGGTGACGTTGCTGCCTTCCAGATGACGCACTGATTCTGTGCTCTTCCTACACTTTCTATACTTTCTATTTTCTGCACTTTCTATAAATGCGGCTCTGGTTGGAGGGAGCTTACTGGATTCGGCCTGCTTTCTGCGAAACATCCACCACCTCAGCTCTGTCAGGCTTACAATGGGTGTACCTGGCTGATACAACAAGCATACATATTGCTCGAGGGCATTCATAGTTCCGTCCAGGAGTGGTTCATGACCAAGATTGCCGAAAGCTTCAAGTATAGAGGAACCTGCGTTACTTAAAGCCTGCCAGCACGATATTTTCCCCTTGCCAGCCATTGACCCAGTGATGTCGGCGCCGGAAAATGCATGGAATCCAATTATAGAATTGCGTTTCTGGTCAACAAGGGCATTGCAAACAGCCGAGATTTTAATCTTCCTTCTCCTCTGGCCAGTGCCAGTGACAAATACGGTATCGTCTGGTAATCAGCATGCCCAATACATAGAATGAACACGTCTGTGTCGGCCGAATGAATGTCATTTTCGTTGCACCTTGTCTGGATGCTTCGACTGCATGAAGTATGAGCTTAGTGTCAGCCTCTTCTTGGCTGCTTGCTAGATGGGCAAAGCTGTCTGTTGTCGCTACAATCTTGTTCCTGTAGGCAACAACATAGGACTTGTCAGTGTCCTTTACATATTCTATGAGGTTGTCTGAAAGGTAAACTGACAACTCATCTTTTGTTGCTGTACTGGACAGCAACAATTTCATAGACAATCTCAATGCGGCTTGAGTCCGTCACGTGGTACGCAATGACCTGTTTACTACCAAGTCGTCTTGTCCGAGTTCCAGTTTTGAGCGACCTTTCCACATCGTACATGTATCTGTCAAATACCAAATGTACCTGTTCATATCGGTTAAACAGGCATGTGACTTTTCGGCAGAAATGATCTGAAAGATCTTTGCATGTCTTTATCGATTTGGGCTTGTCGAGAGTTTGGACTATAACCATCGCGTCAACAATTGCAATTCTGTCCGTTTCGCTAGACGGGTCAGCTGTGTCCATTGCCAAAGCAGGCTGTTCTGATTGTTTCTCGAGAATAGTCATAAGTTGACTCTTGTCAGAGCAATGGTTCATGAGTCCATCTGCAGAAAATAGGGCTCTCGGTACCACAGATAACTCATAATTATTTTCCTATAGTTGCTTCCAAGCTCACCTCAGTCCGAGAATTAGCGACAATGAGCATTCTTGCAAACAACCCTCTGTCCTCTCTTAACTCCACAGTTTGGTCGCCGACTTTGACCTTGGTTGATTTTATCGAGTTCTTCCATGTATTAAGAGACACCTTTGTCATTGGATCCCACACATTTCTTTGTTGTGTCTTCAATCGGGATTCGAGAAATTCATTCAGTTTTTGGATCCTATTTTCTCCATGTTTGCCAGATCATTTTGCACATTCTCGGGAACTACAGCCTTTGTCACGATATTAACAATATCATCACCATCGTATTTGAACGGGTTTGCGAATTCTTGTTACGTCGTATACAGAGACAATGCTGATAGATAAAGCTTATTACGAGCTGTGTTCGACAGTTCGTAATGCTTTGATGAGGGTTGTTGGTCAAGGTTGGCCATGCGTTTTGATTCTGCTTTAAGTCTAACCAACTCCGGAGCTACCAAAAAGAACCGTGTCCTTGCGCTCTGATTTTGAGTTATACCCCCAGCCACTTTCATCCAACGGTTAACCTGTACCAAAGCATGGTCCGCACCAAGCGCACAAGACGCCACTTGCGATTTATTCACTTCCCAATTACCAGATGAAAACTCTTGCCATAACTCGGGATCACTCTCCCGTAAGGCAAACATTTCTGAAATATAAGTTGGAGTCATTCTGGCATAGTTGTGTTTGTCAAAAGCAAAGAAATACTTCACGAACTTTGCTAGCGCATTCAAATGCCCTTCCCAGTCACCGTTACGAGCTGCCCTGATGAACTGTAACATCAGCATAACCATTCTCATGTACACCAACATGACTTGGTGCATTAGGTTTCCTTCTTTGTTAAAACCTGCCAGTTTTATCTCAGAATCTGAGTCCTTTACATACTGTTTAACGTCTTCATGTCCCTTTGACATTTCCACAAATGAAGACAGATCTTTGCAATTCTCATTGAATTTGATAAACTCAGATCTGCACTCACCAGCAACTTCTGGGTTTCGCTTGGAAAATGCGTCCAAGTTCATGGCAAACAGCGACAGAAGTGTTACAGTATGTGCTTTGACCCCCCCCCCCTTTTAACATGATTACCATCGAGTATCTGTTTGATGGTTGATTGATGGTTGATTGACTGTACTGATCGGCATGAAGCCAAGCTACGTCAATGCCCGAATTGTCAATAAAACAACCAATGGTTCTCAGCATGGCAATCACTATATGCAGCTCGCCCGGTCTCAGCACGATGTTCTTGATCTCATTCCTCTTCTCCATGAGAAGTTTCTGGGCTGGTTTGTATAGACCCATGTCTAGTGATACCACAGTTTTGTGCGTCTCTCCTACAAGAATTGTGTTTATCTTCTGAGCTTGCTTCAATACCGTCATAATGGTGGAATATCCATGTGCTGGAGCAGCAATTAATGGCGGTGTTGCAATTCGGGCTACAGGCAACGGCTCATTCAAAACCGAATTCATGGCTGACCATGTTGGTGGGCCTTTAAGTTGCTGTTTCTCGTCAGTGTCTGAGTCTATCTGAGGTTCCATGTTGCTTTTGAGACCAAAGGCGGCCGCTGTGAGCCAGCACAAGTCTTGTGTATTTACAGACTCAGTTTCTAATTGACTGGGAAAAGTATTTAATTCTCCAAGTTTAGGTTTGATGTCATTTGGCAAGTTGCATTCTTCGATCTCAGTGAATTTTAGGAAGGTCGTATAGTTTACGATCTTCAATCGTGTCGTCAAATGCAAAGTGTGCTATTTCATCGCTTTCACTTATGCTCTGGTAAATATTCATGACGGTGCCATGCAATGTATTTTTACCATCTGGTGTATCTTCTTGAAAGTCACAGTTGTCAACAGCAAAAGGTACAAGTAGGCAAAGATCAGGAAAAGGCGCAATCAGAAAAAGATTCCCACTCCAAAAACCGAGGCGGGAAAAAACCAAACCAACAATCAGGTACATATACCATGAAACATATCGTAAGCCGAATGAGCAGCAAAGAATACATGGCGGCCAGGGATGAAATTACGAGGAACAAAGACTCCTTGATTGTCATACATGCTAACGACGGCTTGATTAGCAAGATGTGTTTCAACTGCAATGATACGCCTGTAATCAACTGAAAGGCACAGTCCGTGTAGAAAAATCTATCAGTTCTTTGCTGCGGAACGTAGAATGCACTGTCAGACTAACAGATAGCTGTAAAGGCCATTCATAGTTAAGGTCTTCTTTTTACTGCTAAATTGTTTTTTGTCAAACAGGCATACATAGCATGTTGTGCCAGAGTCAAAGCTATACTGTGAACCTGGTCATCAACAGTATCAACATTTTTCGTGAGTTTCGAAGGACCTTGGATTAACCTCCGAAAAAAAAATCACAAGCGCGTTTGGTAAATGTTCACCACCTATTTCGTTATTATCTACAAAGCCAGAAAATTTCCAAGGCTCGACATTTAACATATGTTTTCTCAATGTTTTGGCAACAGTGAATATATTTTGCATGTCAGTTTCTGTGTGGGTTTCCTCTAACGCCTGAATAGCTTTGTCGCTTGTCTTTTTCAGTGTTATCGTTTCAGATTCGTTCAATCTTGCAGGCTTACTGAATTGTATGCCATCAACATTTTCTGTCAGGATTTGTTTCATTTGTTTTTTTTTCGAAATTAAACTGAATTGTATGCCATCAACATTTTCTGTCAGGATTTGTTTCATTTGTTTTTTCGAAATTTCTGACTGTTCGACCCCATTGCTTTCTCGAATTTCTTTGAATTTGATTACCGAATCATTCATAGTTAAAATTTTGCCTTTGTTAAGACCTTTTTCAACTTCCCCTAGAAATTCTATTTCGGCTGCCATTGCCGACTCGATGGATGAAGCTTTAGATCTGTCCAAAGTGTCGGTTCGCAAAACGTTGGTTACATGTTTTACGTAACATGTATTATGGTACCGAACATCAATTGCATGTGCATCGTCGGGATTTATACGAGTGCTTAGACGGACTAGAAAAATATAATTCTGCGACTTTTCCACTGCCTGGCGTAGTTTTTGTCCAGCATTGTCTGTTCTCAGTTTTATCAAACTGTTTTGTACCCTGTTTCTGGCAAAAGAAATATACACTGTTATCGAAAGGTTCTACAGACCGACGAGTGAGTATTGGGCTTGCCCCACTTTGTCTGGATTCTTCCGATTGATAACTCGACCCAGCTCGGCTTAGGATAGCTTTCTCTTTACGAGCTTTAGCTCTAGCAAGAGTGGCGTTTTAAAGCATTCTTTATGCTATGTCCCTCCCTTTTCTTTGATTGAAGAAGCTGATATATCAGAAAGCTGTCTACTTCTCTCTAGGTACTCCCCATCGCCGTATTTCCCACGAGTATGTATACAAGAGAGCACTTGTTCATATGAGCTAGGATTCTCCCACAAATGTTTTGCCTTGTCCTCCTTTTGACAAAAGAGGCAAAACCCCCACAAAATCTCCATACGCGACCTCTTTGGTTCGCTTGGTCCGCTTTCAGCTGCATCAGACATGGTGCAGTAAATACAACAATCTATTCAGACAGAATATACAAATAGACATACAGAAACGAATAGCGAAAACAAAAATCGAAGAAAAAAAAAGACAATGGGACTGAATGAAGAAGTTAGAAATACATGTACATAAAGGCAGAAATGAGTTTGTAAGACAGATAGACGGATAATGCAGATACAGAAATCAAAATATAATGCACTATTTTACAATGAATCAAACAGATTTGTTTATATTGGGAAAGAAACCATTTGAGTTATACAAAAGTGACTACACTTTCAGTGAAATCAGCAACCTCGGATTTCAAAACTCTGAGTATCGAGAAGCGTGACTCTACCTGTTGCATAGCAACCTACACGACAGATACAAAAAAATCATTTGGCTACTTCACGATCCATCGCGACATGTTTTATAAATACAAGGTACGCAATGACGTACTTGTCGTATGTTTTGTTAAAACTACAGTGTACGCAATGAACGTCTTTTCTTACACGATAAAACCAGGCCCATTATAGATGTACGTGGAAGTTCCATGAAGCCCATATTACTGTGCCATGCCCACATAGGTTGAAAACTGTTTTTTAACGTTTCGGAAATCACATAGAAAAGCAAATTGCATTTCTGCAGGTACGCGTCAATGTCTATGATTTTTTTTGAAAAAAAAAAAAAAAAAAAAAAAAAAAAAAAATACTTTTTCAGGATGTAGGAAAATACTGACGTTCACCCATGTTTCACAAACTACATGCGCACAAACAAAGACAGTATACGGACACGCACAGCTAAGTCAGTACTTCCTGGTCATGTTTTGTGGTATTTTTATCACTATGGCGATTACAAGCAAACTAAAATGCATTTGAATAGGTGTTTTTTTCTGATATTATTGTCAGGTTTACTATGCATAGTTTGACACTTTGTAGGCAGACTTTGTCGTGATGTGGCCTCACATTATCGGTGCTCTGCTCCTAATTGGAGATACTTTTGTGCTGAAATAGCTTTTATACATACAAATGGTACAACCTATCCATTTAAAACAGCGAGAAGCTTGAAAAACGCATATTATGAGTGCGCCGGTCGCCATTTTGATGACGTCTAACCTCAGCCAAGACGGGGGTCTCAGGGCGACGAACTGGTTTAAATTGTTGCATATGCCCCAAAGTTTGATTTAAGGTAGGTCGTCACAAATCGTCATGAAATTCCCACGGGAAGATTTTTTGTGCCCATTCGACACTGACTAAAAGTTAATGATACCAAACCCTGATACAGTAGGTAGTCTTTGTTGGAAGCCATTTCAAAATGGCAGCCATTTCAACATTTTGAATTTTCGCGTGGCCAAAGATAGTTTTGAAACAGTTGGCTATTCTGAGCCTCAAAGCCAAGTTTAATGCTTATTTCACTAAGTGCATGAATGTTTTCACTAATCTGTAAAGCTACATGCTGTTGTTAATAGAATATTTAATCAAAACTGAAAAGTTCGGACAACAATTTTCTAAATTATTTTCACGATTTTGTTTTCTGGATTGTTGAACTAATTGAAGCAATTTACGCATGTACGTCATTACTCAGGCTGAAAATAAAATTGTTTACGGTTTGTCCTTTACCTACCTACCCACAATTTAGCCCCTTACCCCAAAAATTATATTACAGTTTCCTGAGGAAAAATATTTTTATTTTTATATGACTGAAATGTATGATAGTCTGTATGTATAGTGGTTTACATGTACAATGTATTAAAAGTTCAAATGCTAGTATACAAAGATTTTAAATTTTCCTTTCCTGGAAAATCTGTGCACTTTCTGTGAAATATATATTCATTTCATTCATACTTGCCTATACTACGTATCGCATTTTATACAAAATAAAAAAGTGATGCATACAAGACTAAAATGTTGAAAGTAACTTAATTTCTATTTCTACAGAAAGCAATCTAAAATATAATAATTTTCCTACCGACTTACCCAAGACTGAAATGCTGAGTAGGTAAAGGACAAACAAACATTTTTTTTTTTTTTTTTTTTTTTTTTTTTGGGGGGGGGGGGCTCATATTAAATTGATTTTTGTCTTTGTCGTTGTGTTGACCAGCCAATTACTTCTATGAGAACAGAAGCGATTCTTGTGTAACAACACAGTCAACAGACTTAAAAGGTGGAATGGAACCCCCGTTAAAACGATTTACAAGCAGTTCAATGGCGGTTAAAGTGTGAATTGTAGTTACATTATCTATTTACGCTGTTGGTCTGTCTGTTTCTACCGTTGTCTTTGTTTTGGTTGATGCTAGCCGGATCATCAGGAGAACATGTCAATGAAAAGTGTACCCTATGAACCCCAATTTTGTATAGGAAAAAAAATTGGGACAATTTTAATTTTTTAACGAAATACCGGTATTTATTCATTTTTTAAGCTGTTTATGTCCATATAATTATTTAAGCCCATATACTTCTTGATATGAAGTGTCGCGTAGATATATCACATAATGCTTAAAAATGCATACACCTGTTCTTTACAGAATCATTGTACAAAATACTGTACTTTACTGCAATGGTTAATTGATACACATTTAGCCAAATCGGCATTTGTTCGGAAGTTTCAGGGATTGATGCATTTACATGTAGCCCACTTACGACTAATGGAATCGCATAGAATTATCTTTTGGGTGCTCGCTTTCACAAGGGCTTCAGGTGTGATCTTCAAATTGTATTTCTTTTTCCGATGACGTTTCTCTAAGCAAACAAAATAGCCCTAAATGGGACGCTGCGTTCTGCAGGATTGGTTAGTGCATTTTATCAATTACAACAAACAGACAAACAAAACAATCTCTTTACTTATCTTTTATTAGTTGTTTATAGTGGGCCTCTTGGTAGACTGGTTTATAGCTAAAAATGTAACCCTCTCGAAATAAAATAAATGAATTACATCTATGTATAGTCAAGAGTACAAATGGTAGTTCGAACAATAAAGACTAACAAATGAATGCGTTTTCTATTTGTTTATTTCAAAACACACGGACACAAAGAGTGACAAGAAGATGCATTTTAAATGATGATTCTATGTCTTTAGAAACTTCAAAGTGCATCAAAGCCAAACAAAACAGTAAGATATTTTACGAGTTTCTACGTCGTTACAACTGCAGAAGTAATAAATGAACCGCCGCCATAAGCGAAAACAAAGGCGCAGATCAGCTTCGCAGTAACTGCGAAGCTAATCAGCGTATTTGTTTTCGCTACACGGATAGTACAATTCCTCTATTTTCTAAATCCAAAATGTCCAGCCTTTAACCATCTTCTGTGACTACAACCCGGTTTGTGCCGGACCTTGTCGGATCTCACGCGCAGGCTCAAATACAAAACAACATACTGTACACATTCGGCCAAAGTCCGCAGACAAGGGACAAAATTTATTATTCGTATCACTTTGAAATAATTTCACAAATTTTAGGATTCCTACTGTACTTCTGGGAATTAACTTCCAGTTCCAGCAAAAACGTTCAGAAATAGCCGAAAAGCATAACTTAAGGATCTGAAAAATGTTTGATTTGCAATTGTGATACATATATGTGTAGCTACTAGAAAACAATTGAGATTTCGTACTTTGTTGAGTTGTAAATAAAGTAAAATAATACTTTCAGTCGACACTGCGACACTGTAAAACCGACACCTGTACAAACAACACGACTCTCGGCACAACAAATATTATACAGCACAAAATATACATAATTTATTCAGGAAAACTTCAAACGTCATCAAGTCGCAAAGAAACTCCTTACCGTTGTACCCGGTAGTTGATTGTTTATTTGCGTGTTTAAGGAAAAGATTAGCTCCGGGCTCCATTAACTCAGCAGGTAAACAAAACGCAGTCACGTGGATTTACCAATTTGATTTTCGAAGGTATTATAAACTGTTGGCCTTAGTTCTGATTTTATTAATAGTCCAGCGGTCCATCACATTTGAAGTATGTTCAGTATTATTTATATTGCACTATACTTCAATTCCGTTTCGAACATTACTAAAACATGCCCCTTGTTATATACATGTACAGGTTTTTCCTAAGTTGTAAGAATTGAAAATGTTCATTAGAAAAGTTTTGATATTTTAATATTTTTGCTCAAAACATACATTGTGGTTACACGATTTTTAAACAATTTTCGCTAATTTTGAATGTGAAAACCATATTTATTCGTTGCTCATTTGTTTAGGGTGGTGATGGTGGTTTGGGTATTAGACAGACATTTATTCATTCAGTTTTGACTGTTTTTTCTCCAACTCTCGTTTCCTGTTTTCCAGCAGTTTCTTGAGAGTCTTCAGTCCCTGTCCTTGCTTCTTCGTGTTGCCAACTGTTGACAGAAAAATAAACATAAATTGTTATCACGGTGACAACTGAGTCATAATTTGGACCGTCGCATGGGAAACCTAACAAAATGATTGGACGAAAACAAAGGCGCAGATCAGCTTCGAAGCTGATCAGCGCCTTTGTTTTCGCTACATGGATAGTATAATCCCTCTTCTACTTAAAGGCAAAATTTCAAGCCTCTAACCATCTTCTGTGACTGTACAGGCCGGTTTGTGTCGGACCTGGTCGGAACCAAAATTGTTGGTTTTCTCATGCACAGGCTTATTTTATTATGTCATACTAGGACAAACATTTTGCATCACTTGATGGGTTCAGACTTTAAAACATTCACACTGACGGAAAGGTTCATTCTCAGCGCGTGATATAGCAGTGTTTGTCGATACAATTTGCAGGATAAGTAAACCTTTAGTAATTAAATAAAATGCCGCAAAGATAATTATAGCCGCGCGTTAGAACCCTCTTTTGTTTTCAAACGGATTCTTTAAGATATGCAAAGATATGTTAGCCAACTATACTTTTGCCGGGGAGGAAAAGTCATTGATATCACCTTTTCGAAATTTATGTATAATGTGAACATGAAAGTTTCCTTGCATCCATCATTGTCAAACCGAACTACTTACTGGTTCTCTTCCAATACCAGGCATTGTACGAATCTGAAAGATAACAATAAGACATTAATTATTTTAAACGATGTTCTTGTAATCTTGTAAATCCTAAAGTTTAATTTTCTTGCAAATACAAATATAATCACATTTAACTTATGTCCACGTATTTATGTCGCCATGATTTGAAAGCATCGCCTTACACTAGCTAAGGACAAAAAAAAAAAAAAAAAAAAAAAAAAAAAAACGAGTTAAAAGAAATTGTTCTTCTGTGACAATTCTACTTAAAAATCACTTCGTTAAAAGAAAATGCATTCAACGAAGGATGGACAAAGCTATCTGTACATATATCAGCCTGTGCGTGAGAAAACCAACAATTTGAGTTCCGACCATGTCCGACACAAACCGGGCTGCGCAATCACAGATGATGGTTAGATGCTGGAAATTTTGGATTTAGAAACTAGAGTAATTGTATTATACGTGTAGCAAAAACAAAATTTAATGCGCTGATCAGCTTCGCAGTTACTACGAAGCTGATCTGCGCTTTTGTTTTCGCCTATGCAGATTGTTGGTTTTCCCATGCGGCGGCTCATATATGAGTATAATTCGGCAAATAGGTTACTGTATGGGCGTTACCTCATGAATACGTTATTGGGTATGGTCTACTTTTGACCTAGGTACAAGCTAAAGGTATACAGTTGAAAGATTCAACTCACATGTTTTCCGTTAAAACAAGAATGAAATCCGACTTTGTCTAATATTGGACAAAATACAGGTAGCTGATCTCTAACGGTAAATATGTGACAACACTCTAGGCTGATTGAGTTCCACTTTTCTATAATCCCCCTACTTGAACAGATGGACTAGCCGACCACGCCCAGATATGGATATTAAAGTTGCCGCCCATACAGTGACCTATTTGCCGAATTACATTAATATATAGTTTGGTGACATTACGAAATAAATGTGGGCCACAACGTGGGAAAATGTACCTTCGGAAAATTATTTGAGTATTAGACAAACAAAGTTACGATGAATGTATGATGTTTCTAGAGTCTGTTACTCTTTATTTGACCAGATTATTTCATTTATTTTGTGAGTTATGACCAATTTACTATATGGACCCTACAGACGTCATTGTCCTGAAAAATGACGTCAAAGTTGCGTAATGCATTTCTGCATATTAGCAGAGCTTACAAAACTCGATGCATTTGCTTAAAACTGTTTAAGCAGTGGTCAGAACATTTTGCCTAGATAGAAGCATATCAAACTTACAGGCAATCTGTCATAATTATTTTGTCTATTTTTATGATGATGCGGTTGCTATGGTTACCGTTTTACGATACATATAGAAAATTATGTGTACTATGGGCTAAAACAAGGGCAGATAACTCAAAATGTTGACAATAGATATGTTTTAAAACTCATTCATTTGGTAGCCCAGTGCTCAAACATTACTAGCACAGTGTTATTTCTATAACTCATATCACATATTTTTTCACTTTTTTGCTGCTTTCTATTAGTAATGTCGGAATGTCCGAAGGTACATTTTGTCGCGTTGAGGTTCATGTATGTTTTGAATCCAATAAACAGGATTTTATTTTTTCATCCTTGAAAAATGACAATTTTCCAGTAATATTATTTTTCAAGTTTTCTTACTTGTTGCTAAAACATATATTGTGGATCCACGTTCGAACCGACTCAACTACGCACAAGCCGGTTACAAAGAGTACCCACATTCGATGTTTTGAATCAAAAATACGACAAATAGGTATACCACTATTTGGCTATATAAAAGTTGGGTATGAGGGGGTATACACTTCACGGAC
Source organism: Rugalucina vietnamica (assembly GCA_964017185.1). NCBI lineage: Eukaryota > Metazoa > Mollusca > Bivalvia > Lucinida > Lucinidae > Rugalucina > Rugalucina vietnamica. The sequence continues at coordinate 49,594,573 of OZ024873.1, forward strand.
ATGTTTTCCCGACGAACTAGGCATTATTTTACCATAAATGGCAGTGTGTGCCTCATGACCAATTATTAAAATTGTCTGCTGTTATATGACATATGGCTTTGATTGGTCAAACTGTCTTAGAAAATGTCTTTGAATATTAAGGACATATACATACGTGTGTATAGTCCAAAGGTGGGAGCAGACAAATGTCTTGGGTTCAATTTGTTTAAGCATAATAGGTAGGCCTATTCTGTTTATTTTCCTATTTCATGCGATTTGGTTTCCTTCAAATGATATTTTCAAATCTCGCCATTAAGGTCATGACAGCTTTCTTGGTCATGTGACCTGTATCGTTTATGAACACATTTTTGCCTTCCTCCTACACATGATTCAAATAAAAATTGCCATTGACCAAGCGGTTTCAAGGTAGAACAAATGGTGGTCAGTGGGAATACGGACCCCGCCACTCAGGGCCTAAAAATATATAGGCTGCTTGTGCCTCCAGACAAAGCTTAATATATGCTACTAACTGACCATCTGTTTACTGCATAACAGAGCCTGCTCAAGAAAACTGGATCAAGTCAAGTCCTCCATACTACTAAGCCTTAGTGACTTACTTAGGTGGTTACATTTGAAACACTTTTTAGATGTCATGACATCTTAATTTGGGTAAAAGTCCAATAGATTTGGAGCATTGTCCCGAAAGGACCGTGATTTCAAACAAAATATCAAGGGAAAAACACGTTTTCAATGTTACATGTACAAACCACGACGACAGACGAACGCCAACTTATGGGCACCCTTTATGCTCATTTGGTGAGCCTGCAGTAAAAAAAATAAAATAAAAAATAATAAAAAAATAATAAAAAAATAATAATAATAATAATACATCTTACATTGGCAATCGGCTTCATCTGAACCGTCAGTGCAGTCGTCCCAGCCATCACATTCCCAACTGGACGGAATACACGTCGTCGTCATACACCGGAATTCGTTATACGCACACTGATGCATACCTAATACGAAAAAAATATAAAGAAGTAGCATAATGAATTCTTTTGAAGTCATAGAGTTGGAAAATATTTAAAATTATTCTTATTCTATTTATATACTTTGCCACCCACGAAACATGTTTCATCAAAGGCTTTATGACATGTCTATCATTCGACTCGAAACATGAGGTAACGTCATAGATGATGACGTGTTTGACATTTTGTCCTGTTGGTTTAAAAAAAAAACAAAAAAAAACTTATTCTCATTTATAATAACAAGTTTTAAAGTTCGCAATATAAAGCTTCATGTCGGTTGTTATCCTCGTGTGTAATTCAACCATGTTGTATTCCTACAACGCCATGCGATACGTTAAAACATAAATTAATTATATTCTAGACAACCTTACGCTGAGCAAATTAATCTGTGCATTTACACTTGCATGTACCCAAAACTAATTAAACAGTATGCTCTACCCTTACAAAGAACTAACTTTAAATTATTTTTTAGTGCTGCACTCACAAATAAATAATTATAATTTAAAATGAGCAAAAAAAAAAAAAAAAAAAAAAAAAAAAAACAGCCGGGGAATGTTGCAATCAGAACAACAGTCCCACCCTAAAACGGTTGGTGCGTAACCAAAACGATATTACAAGATACTGATATACAGATAACACGCCACCGATAACGTTCTACACTTATACTTTTCTACACTTACAGGTCCCTTTAAAGTTATAGCACCTCTGATTGCGGGCGCAATTGTATTTTGGCGCTTAAAATAGTTATGTCATTCTCATAGTTTATGGGAAGTTAATTTTTCAAGCTTGAAAATCTTTTTTTTTTTTTTGTGTGTGTGTGTGTGTGTGTGTGTGTCAGAAATCCACAAGCTTATTGTATGAAATCAGATCTACTTTAACTGTAAATAGGAAATGACCTTTTCCATTTATTAAGTGTCTATGAAAAACGGTCCATTTAAAAATCCGATGATGTCACTCAACAGAGATACATTTTGTGCAACAGAAAGCTGGTGAACAACATCTCATTTTTTATTTTTATTTTTTAATTCAGTTTTACGTCCCTTTCAAGATTATTTCAGCTTCTATGAGACGGGCCAATCAGTAGGTGGGCGAAAACGGGAGAACCCCGAGGAAAAAGGGAGAACCCCGAGGAAAACCACCTGGCACAGTCGCAAGCAGAACTTGGCTTGTCTCACATGTGGCCAGAGCGAGGTTCCAACTCACACCAGACACAGCGCTGAGATCTCATTTTTTATCAACAAGTCTTAATGTCATATGAAAACCGGAAGATTGTTGTTTATTTTTTCCTTGTCGAGGCCATTGAGACTGAACTAATTAATTGGATACATATTCTGACTAATTAATTGGATACATATTCTGACTAATTAATTGGATACATATTCTGTACTCACGTGTACCAGACTCACCTGCACTGTCCGATTGAGTTGGTAAGTTGAGGAAATACATATACTCGTTATACACTGCAATAAACCAAATAAAGAATACTTATAACATATATTTCGTAGACATATAGAGTATATTATATGATCTGACTACAAGACAATCAAAATCACCGTAGCCGCTGTTTTTACTGTTACAAGTTTCTGTGACAAGAATTACACTTTGCCTAGTAAAGGAAGACCGTAGTTAAGGCGACGATTCACAGTAATCCAAACCAATGCATCTAAAGCATACTTAAGGTAAAGAACCATAAAAACCGTGGCGCTTAAAGGTCCGTGCGTCGCGAAGGACGTAATGCCATAACGTCGCGCCAATGACGTCGTTTTCAAGATGGCGTCGGCTGTAGATGTGCGGTCGACAGAAGCTAAGAAACGGATCACTTTTATTGTTAATTTACGAATAGACGCATTTTAATGGACAGCGATAGTCGAATGCCGTTTCCAATTGTATGCATATTTCTTTATTTTAGATAGCCAACGCCTCATTATGATCACTTATTTATTCGTTCTATTCATTCGCCTGATAATTTATTTATTTATTTATTTATTTATTTATTTATTTATTTATTTATTTATTTATTTATTCGTGGTGTTTGGGAGGCTTATCCGATCAAGCTGTCGTGGAAGGAACTTGAGCTTCGGAATGAGCCTCTGCATGAGAAAATCAACAATAGGGGTTTCCGACCAGGTCTGACACAATCCAGACTGTACAGCAACAGAAGCAGAATAGAAGCTTTTAAATTTTCGAATTAAGTAGAAGAGAAATTGTAATGTCAGAGTAACGAAAACATTGGTGCTGATCAGCTGTGCATTTACTGCATAGCTCATCTGCGCCTTTGATTTCGCATAGCAGATTGTTGGTTTTCCGATGAAGCGGCTTGCATATTAGTTTAAAGGTACAGAAAAGAGAGACACTTGAAATGAAAATAGCGGCTTCTATAATTTAAACGAGGCTTCTATAATTTAAACGAAATGCGTTTAGAAAAAAAATACGACCTTATGTATTATATTAAACATAATCATCTGACAAAACTCATAGCCGGAGAGCGCTGATTTCATTAACGCGCTTAACCGTTCAATCTTCTCACCGCTGTGTCTGGAGTTGGTTCGAGCCACATGTGAGACTAGCCAAATTCTGCTTGCGGATGTGCCAGATGTTTTTTCTCGTTTTTTTTTCTGCTTTGTTTTGTAATTTGTCTCATTAGCCATGCAAGGGAAATAATAAAACTAAAACGGACACATTAAATTCTTTACAAGCAATGGTTTGTACAAAGAGACAGATCTTACATCGCATGCATTGCGCGTTTGACGACATGATATTTATGTTGAATATTTGAATTAGTTTGATAGAAGGCCATCTGATTACGGCTTTACCGCTCAGGTTTGAGCCTGCCCAGGAAAAGTGGTTCCAAGTCAAACCATCCATACATATACGCCTTATTGGCTTAGTTGGGTGGTTATATTTCAAGTCCTATAAATTTTGACATCCTAATTTTGGGTATAAGTCCCATAAAATGGAGGCAACGTCCCAGCATGATCATAGCTTTTGACTAGGACGTTAAGCATCAATTCAAACACAAACACGTTTGATTGAAATGGGGTCGCAGATTTTGAACAGTACCTCTTTACATTCTGTTAAACTTAGGCCGGATTTGAACCATTCACCATCGTGATATGACTAAAAGGTCATTCAAGCTGAAAATTACTCAGTCTGATACCAGCACACGCTAATGATCTTAAATTCGTCGTCTAAAGCTCATTCCAATAAACCAAACGCCGAACTTTTATGAAACACGTCCGAAAAGTCAAAAGGCGCCATCCTCATGACGTCAACGTCATTTACGGAAAATTGAGATTTTTAGCTTACTTGTCTCATTCGTTGACAAATACCGCCGAAACCAACCTGGTAGTCAAGGACTTTTATTTTACTTTTTGACTCACAATATAAAAACGAGACTATATTTAGTTTTTAAAAAAATTCTGTGGATTAGTTCTCTTGTAAACGGCGCTCATGTGCAAAAAGCGACGCGTTTTTATTACTTTCCCATTACGTCACGTACAAATAAAGGCATTTTTAGCCATTTTAGAAGAGCGATTTGCAGGAAAACCAACCTGGTAACTATGTTTTTTATTACACAAGTCGATAGATCTAAATGTTTTCTCTAAAATATCAAAAAATAAAAAAAATCTATGGATCAGCATTTTTATGGTTCTTTACCTTAAATCAAATATATATTTCAGATTTACCATGTAACTGACATTTTTACATACCTTTATATTAGCTATGATGCAGTTACATGTATTGATTCTAACGGAAAAAAATATCGAGTCAAAATTTGCCATAATTTCAAGGAAGAGTTATTTTGGGCCCAGGTTTACATTTTAGGTTACAACTGATTTTATATTTATTATTATGAGCAGTTTGTTTTTACATAAAGTTTGGCTTGAAATGTGAAACTGTTAAACAATTGTATAGACATGCACGTGTATGAAATTTGTCTGCGACGTTTAAATGCATCATAGTAGAATAAGGACAAATAAAAATTTTGAAAAAAGGTTGTAATCAAAACTAGAAAGAAAGAATAACGAAAATAACCAGAATTTTGATTCTGATATATACAAAAATATATCTACCATAAATCCGTAGTGTGTGTGTGTGTGTGTGTGTGTGTGTGTGTGTGTGTGTGTTGTACAATAATATATTAAACCTTTACTTACGTTCATCAACTAAGTCTGAAAAGAAACAAATCGCATATTAAATATACAGTACTGAAATAAACACTTCTCAAATACTCGTACCTGGTACTTAAAGTTTCTGAATTTAAGTATACACTGCATTAATTTAGGCACCATCATTATGAATATGTATTACTATGAATGCAAAATATAACAATTCGTTAATATAGGGATCAACCATAGTTTTCAGTGTTCAAACATTCGATGGATCACGAGGAAGGTGTTTGAACACAAGGCCGCAGGCCGCGTGTTCAAACACCTTCCGAGTGATCCAGCGAATGTTTGAACACTGAAACAAACCATGGTTGATCGCTATTCTTGCATTTTCACTCCAATCCACTTAAACTCTCTTGAAAATAACATTAACAACGTAAAAACGCACCGAAAACCGCAGAGCTTCTTCAACGTCGGCCATTTTGTTTCTATGAAATACATGACGTCACGTCACTTTGACCAATGACGTCGGCCAAAACCCATATTCAAACGGCACGTGAATTTCATGATTTAAACATGGGTTTTGCGGTTTGAACACGGCTTTCGACCAATCAAAAACGGCTTCAAACAGCTATGCGCATAGATATCTATGCAAGAATTATGTGTTCCAACATATAAAGATTTCGTTAAATATATGTTGGTCTTAAAATACTAAGAGGTTGCACTACGATTGCTTCAATGTTCATGAGTTTAGAGGTTTTCTTGAAATGTCACAAGTTGGAATATTTTTGTCCCGCAGAGCTCAACAGATAAATACACATTTTATACTGGCCAGTTAAAGACAACCGACGATTTCGTCTGGACGTGACTGAAGACTTGTTGACCGGGTCGTTTAACCATTATAATGATGACAAATAAGTATTTACCGTCATAGCAAACGTCGATGAAAAACAATGAAAACGGTTTTGTTTGGTTATTATGACACTGTGATGTTTACACAACTATTATACAGTCTATTATAATAGACTAAAATAATCTATGATGGTGTTGATGTCGAGACAATGAACTCTCAGGAAAGTGTTCAGATTATTCAAGAATCGAATAATCTATAAACTGGCATGAGCTTTCCTTATTGAGGCCTCAACAACATCAATGATTATTTTTCTCACCCATCTATGAAAGAAACTGTTTGGGAATTTCTTTCTGATTGCGCCATTTTCTGATCATTGTCTATTTGTACTTTTTTACTGTAAATAGACTTTAAGTTTTGTTCTATTCAGGCAGCCATTTTGTTTGCACATGAAACAATATGCAAATTACTAGTGAAAAATAAAAATGATTATATGTTATTTGCACTCACCTTACAAAAATATCAAATGCCTTTGTGGTTGTACAGGCAGATTAATGCTGGACTCGTTCAAAATGTTTATACACGTTTTATCACATGGTTCCATTACGAAAACACACCCATGCAATATAAAGAGAATAAAAATTGAAAATTTCATTGGAAAAAGTTCATATTGTCAATAATTTTGCTCTAAATATAGATCGTGGGTACACGTTAGAACCGCCCCGCTGAGGCGGTTCTAACAAGTACCCACAATCTATGTTTTGGGCCAAAAATAAGAAAAATAGGTATACCACTGTATACCACTGCGTACCCCAGTTTTGCTATATAAAACAGGGGGTTAAGGGGTACTCATTGCACGGACATCGTTTTTGCTGATGCAAAACTTACCGGCAAACATGCGTGTGACCTCGTCTTTCAGCTCCACTGTCATCATGGCTGAATATCTCTTGTCAACCTTATTATTGTCATTCTGGTTGTTGGATGTCTTGCCGTTATTGGGTTTGTTATCATCAGATTTCTTGACGATGTCAAGATTGTGACTGTTAGCGTTCGGGCTGACCTTCGGTGCTTGTTTGTTAGCAGGCTGTGCATGATTTGGATTTATGTTTCCTCTAGTTTGTGCATGATTTGGATTTATGTTTCCTCCACCACTGGAGCCTTTCTGAAGCTCTTTCCTTTGAAGATGACTGCGCTCACGCCGAAATTGTGAAACTGAAAATAATGTGATCATTTACAATAGTTGATGCACAAAAACCAAATTAGATGTCACGCTAAGTTCTACTGTGATTTATGGATCCATTTTTGAATGAGCCACATCGTGAGAAAACCAATAATGTGGTTTACGAACAGGTCGGACATAAACCAAGCTGTACAAGCACAGAAGATGGCTAGAGGCTGGATACTTTCACTTTAGAAAAAAGAGGTATCATACTATCCGTGTAGCGAAAACAAAGGCGCTGAGAATGAATGGGGATTATAAACTGAAGGTAACAAGAACGCCGCGGAGGTCGATATCGCACCTGCATCGCCAAAATAATTAAAAACATGAAATATAGGTCAAGAGCACCAGGTCAAGGTGCGCAATTAAAGGATATGTCAAGAACAATAACTATGCAAGGTCTCACACTCACAGCTATCACAGGTGCGGAGAAAACCTAATTTTGACGTAAACAATTAACAAAGTCAGTGGACCGTGAAATATTGGTCAAGGGCATCGGGTCAAGGTGCGTGTTTGAAGGGTATGCCAAGGACAATAACTATGCATGGTTTCACAATCACAGCTGTCACAGATACAGAGGAAACCTAACTTCGACGTAAAAATTTAAAAAGTCAGTGGACCATGAAATATAGGTCAAGGACATTGGGTCAAGGAGCGTGCTTAAAGAGTTTGTCAAGGACAATAACTGTGCAAGGGTTCACACTCATTGCTATCATAGGTGCAGAGAAAACCTAACTTCGACGTAAAAATTTAAAACGTCAGTGGACCATGAAATATAGGTCAAGGGCATTGGGTCAAGGAGCGTGCTTGAAGAGTTTGTCAAGGACAATAACTGTGCAAGGTTTCACACTCGTAGCTATCAAAGGTGTAGAGAAACCTAACTTCGACGTAAAAATTTCCAAAGTCAGTGGACCATGAAATATATGTCAAGGTCATCAAGTCAAGGTGCATGCTTGAAGGGTATGCCAAGGACAATAACTATGCGAGGTTTCACACTCACACAGCTATCACAGGTGTAGAGAAAACCGAACTTCAATGTAAAAATTAACAAAGTCAGTGGACCGTGAAATGTAGGTCAAGGTCATCAGGTCAAGGTGTGTGCTTTAAGGGTATGCCAATGACAATAACTATGCAAGGTTTCACACTCACAGCTATCACTGATGCAAAGAAATCCTAACTTCGACGTAAAAATTAACAAAGTCAGTGGACCGTGAAATATAGGTCAAGGGCATCGGGTCAAGGTGCATGCTTTAAGAGTATACCAATGACAATAACTGAGCAAGGTTTCACACTCACAGCTATCACTGATGCAAAGAAAACCTAACTTCAACGTAAAAATTAACAAAGTCAATGGACCGTGAAATATAAGTCAAGGACATCGGATCAAGGTGCGTGTTTGAATGGTATGTCAAGGACAATAACTATGCAAGGTTTCACACTCGCAGCTATCACAGGTGTAGAGAAAACCTAACTTCGACGTGATTGTTGACGGACGCCCACGGACGGACTGACGGACGGAAATTTGGACTCCTATAACGCATCCTGCTTTAAGCAGGTGCGATAAAAGTGAGTGCAAAAAGTGAAATTGTCCCTATGAATGTTTTGCCGGATAGGCCGTTTTCTATCTCATGTCTAAAACTGGCTTGAAAAGAGATGAGTTCTATTCGTTTTGCGGACGATTTCAAAAGGATATGTTTAAAAAAATACTACATACTAGTTTATGGTTCAAAACGATGGCTGAGTATTGTGAATGACCTGTAGCTTTTCAATTTGGTGTATAGTTACAGCAGCCGGACAGAATTAAATATCGCATCTGGCCGACAACATCACGCGTAAAGCGAAGAAAATTCACAGTAAAGTGAAATTATTTCGATTCTAACATGAGAAATAAAGAAATGTTTACATTTTAAAATGTTTTCCCGTGGACTCATTCTCAACGGACATGAATGGTTAAGTGCGACGTCACAAAAACGCCACCTTTCGCGCGGATTTTTTACAGTAAATATCCACACATATCCACATTGCTAATATCCACACAGTGACGTTTCATTAGGTTCAATTGGGAAAACGATAACGTCGATATTCATCAAGCATACATTTAAAATTATTGGTGAAAAAGATTTTGCGTAAAATGCAAGAGTATTTGACATGTGACTACTCATTTGTCTAAGTATTGCCACAATTAGAGTATTTTTACTTACGTGTTCTCTTCCAGTAGGAGTAGGGTCCTGGAAACACAAACATAGTCAACGATTAATGTGTTATATATTATAATCTAGTTACATGTCTTCATTAAACGCCTTATATTTTGATTTTCATTATTCAGGAAAAAGAAATATCATTATGAACATTCGGTAATCGCCGTAAATTGATATAAAATTACATATTAATTATGTTGATTAAACATTTTCAATACAATTTTGTTCACAAGAATTTATTATTAAACGGGCCTTCGTTTGCAATATAACCTAAGTTAACAAAGGATACATTAAATAATAAAAATAATTGTTAGATCCTTTGGAAGCAGTAAAAATACAAAGCTAGAAGATGGGCCATATTGTACAATTTCGGGTAATGAACCTTCATCAGTGACCCTTTATAAAACTGGCAGCGAAAGCCGTTTGTCAACGAGTTGACGACAGCTGACCACCGAAAATTCACCTTACGCTGCATAACAGTAGTGCAGGAGGTCCATAATAGATTACACAAGTTGGCTTCTTTAAAAAGAAACCAATGAAAAGGTCAGCAGCCGTTTGTTATAAGAGATTCCTTTTGCTCTAGATTTCAGTGTTGTTGATTCTCTGGTTTGCAATTAATTTCGATTCTCATACGTTTCAGTTTCGTTTCCTATACATGAATGTCGTTTCTTGTTATGAACGCTTGACCAGTGTGTGTATCTGTCACTCAAGGCATTGACCAAAATTTCTGATGTTATGGAACCAAAGCCAATTCTAAAGGCAACACGATTACAATCAATATGTCGATGTGTAGAAAACCATTTTGCAGTGCAGCCAATTTGTGACAGAGCTGAATTTTGACCTGCAGCCACACTACCAGAAACAGACCCATGGGACCGATGTGATGGACTTAAAGTCAGCCATATAGAGTTCCTATAGTTTCTGTACCCCTCGTCAAGGTATCTACGATCTAAACCTAGATGCGATATGATAAGCAGTCACCACGACCGAGACTGCTTGCTAGATTTTACCACTATTTGACGGGGAGTGTCAAAAATGGTTAAATTTAATTGATTGCGGTTAACTGTCTAGTCAGTATAGACGGGTTCACTAGTTTTTATTAAGCGCTTTATGTGACAAAACGCGTAATTGAGAGAGAGCAGTCGATCATGGGTAAAATTTTCTTCATATTCAAAGTAAACACTGTGGAAAAAGTCCTGAGGGACCTTTTCAAATAACCGGAGAGCCGTATGTTCAAAATACATTACATAGTCAAAGCGCTCACGGCACAACCAGGACGCCGTATGTTCACAATACGCTACGTAATCAAAACGTCGTGAGTATGCATACACTGCATAACCGAAGCGCCGTAAGTGCTCAATGCATTACGTAATCAGAGCACCGTATTTTAAAAAGCTAGTATCGCACGTTTATCTGATATTAAGATCTAGAAGACCTCCACTCATATAGTCCTGGATTGCGTAAGAATGGTTATTCGGCTTAACTAATACCCGTTATTTTGTGTCTTGGACGCGAAAAGACTTAAGTCGCCGTAAGTACACAATAATCATTTCAACTGGAGCGCCAGTGCAACGTCATCGTCGATCGATGCACTGTATAAGCACACAATGCGCAGCATGAGCGGAGTGTCGTAACTTACAGAATACGCTGTAAAACTGGAGAGCCGTATTTGCTGTATAACCGGAATACCGTCAGTCGACAATACAATGCGTAACCAGAACACATTAAATAAACCAGAGGACCAATGATCCTGTAAACTCTCACCTGAGATCTGCTGTACGTATATGCATGTACCAATTAACATGTTTGTAAAATATGGAAAATAGCCCCAGTAAAAGGGCAGATGAAGCCCTGGGGCTATTTTGTTTTCAGAATATTCAATATCCTGTCCATTTGCAAATTTCCTGCAAGTAATGCAAAGGCGACCCATATTAACTTTGCCCTAAAATAGGTCAAGGTCATCTCAGGATATCATGATTAATATACACATTGTAGTACTTGAGTCATTGATGCTGCATGCTAAGTTACATTGAAATCGATAACCCAGTTCCGCAGAAGAAGATATTTGAAGGGTTTTTGGAATGGGAATCTTTTTCTGATTGCGCCTTTTCCTGATCGTTGCCTATTTGTACCTTTTAAGCATGTATGGGCATGGCGTCCGTCTTGGTAATGTGACCTGGATTATTTAGATACACATTTGTACCCACTTACCATGATAGATACTTCATATAAAGTTTGACTTTGATTGGCCAAGCGGTTTCAGAGAAGAAGATCTTTGAATATTATTGTAATATACATGTATATTGCCCCGGGGTGGGGACAGACCAATCCCTGGGGTCCATTTTTTCAGAATCAAATATCTTCAGTCCATTTGCCCATTTCCTGCATGTTTTTTTTTTTACTTTTTAAATTAACATTTTTTTCCCATTTAAACACATGAGCGACCTATATTGGCCTTGCCATAAAATAGGTCAAGGTCTTCCAAAGGTCATGATTTATATATACATGTACATTGTAGTTCTTGAGTAATCCATACTACATTCCAAGTTTCGTTGAAATCGGTTCGCCGGTTCTGGAGAAGAATATTTTAAAGGGTTTTACTTTATATGGGCGTGGCGGCCATCTTGGTCATGTGACCTAGATTATTTAAATACACATTGGTTCCCCCTTACAATAGATGCTTCATATAAAATTTGGCTTTGATTGGCCGAGCGGTTTCAGAGAAGATCTTTGAAATTGTGGACGGACGGACGACGGACGGACGCCGGATCATGGCCATCCTATAAGCTCACCTTGTGAGCCTTCGGCTCAGGTGAGCTAATAAAAAATACAGTTTCTAACACCAGCGCTGTACCTACAAAATACGCTTCGAAAGCGGAGTGTCGCCAGCGTAAATTTCAAATTAGCCCCCGTTGTGGAATAGCGCGACAAATTTATCCCCGTTGTAAATAATGGCCATCCGGATTATGGGCCAACCAAAGATCTGAGTCTTAAACACAACAAGAGGAAAGAAAGAGCAACGTCACATCTTAACACTTAATGTTATTCGCAACTATCCCTGGTGTGTTACACACATGAGTATAGATCAGAAATTGACGATCGTGTGATTAAATCGGGGATTATCTGTGGTAATAGATGTACATGTATGTGAGATCGGGTATGCCATGTGTACTGATAAGAAAGTGGGTTCATATGTGGGTGTAATTGTCATCCTAAAATGTGAGTTACATGTATACCATTTATGAAATCGTTGGACTCACCTACCCAAAGCTTTATGTGAAATAATGTTTCGACTGGTCAGGCAGTTTGTTGGAAGATGTTGAAAATGGTAGGTGGTAGACGGGCGTGGCCGGACTGTACTAAAGCTATGGTTAAAGTGAGTTAACGGTCAAGTAGCATAAAAGGATCCACTTGGCATCTTTTGAAAGTTAAATTCTAAAATAAATTTTATACAGACATAGACAATGAGCGATATAATCTTACCTTGAGACCAGCCGACGTTGTTGTCATATACCGTGTTTAAAGCTGCGAAAAAAAAATAATAGTTAAGGAAACATATGTGAAGAAGAAAACCAGTATATTATGCGACTTTTCATCCTGAAAATTTAAGATGAATATTGTTTTCTGTAGTTTACCGAGTCGTCTTTAATTTATAATTTGTTATGATTAGTGCAGCGAATGTTGTGACGTCAATAAGTCGTTAAAAGTCTCCTCGAATATCATCCATAGAATCGATTATTAAGTTTCTTATTCATGCATTCGTGAACTGTTACATGTGAATCTGAGAAATCAGAAATTATGACATATTTCAGAATACTAATCACTGTTTGCTAAAATGTTCAGCGTGTATTTGCATTTTTGTGTGTTTTCTGATGTTTCGAAAAATACAATAGTTGCTCTGACCTTTTTTGTCAGTTCTATGGTCATTGATGAAGCCTTGTTGAGCCGCAATTTTAACATTTCAAATTTGCAGACCCATTGGTACTACATCCCCATAGCCCGTGAAGAATTGTTATCAATAGCGTGCCAATATTTCAGACATCTGTGAGAAATGCGCATGCAGTCAAACTTTATGCAAACAAGCGTATTGGCAAGGCTTCGAACTAATAAAAACCTTCATCTTTAGAAATATTGACCAATTATTCACAGACTGGATGACTACGTACATGCACCAACTGATCACAGTCACGTTCAAATTTTACACGTGGTACCGTGGTATCCAATTTATCATCATTTTACTGAAAAAAATCACACCTTGCTACAAATACGTACATGTAGTACTACTACTACCAATTTTTCACATGTAAAACCATAAACAAGCAAAACATGAGCAAGAACTACACTAAAACAAATAACCGCGAAAATTGAACAAACACAATTGTGACGTTTCCTTATTTTGACGTGAATGTATTGGTACCATTTGGTGCCTCGAAATGTGAAGTTTGTGGCTCAACAAAGCCGTAATGGCAGAGGCCATGGTGTGGCTGGTATGACCTATCACGCTTTATATTTATATCAAATAAGAACATATTATTAAATGAACATACCTTGTAGAACCATCTCTGCAAATGAAAAGAAATCAAATTAGAATACAGTAACAAGAACGTTTTTATTCTTAAAATAAGGAAAAGGTAAAAGTAGGCAATGATCAGGAAAAGGCGCAATTAGAAAGAGATCCCCACTCCAAAAACCGAGGTGGGGAAAAAAAACTAAAATAAAAATCAGGTACTTATACTATGAAAACATAATAATGTTAGTCGAGTGAGCAGCTATTTTCCCAATAGGTGGCCACTCAGTCACCTAAATTTAACTTAAATATAAAAACGCACCAGAACACACATACATGTACATGCCATTATGTCTTTCTTTTGTGCGAAAAACATTTATTCAATATAATTTAAAGCTTTAAGGGAAAATCTGTGCCTTAAAGGCAATAATAATTTGCAACAAAAACATGATCTGGTCTAGCATTGATGGTAGCACAAATGTACGTGTATACAGTAGAAGTAAACATAACCAAATATTCAATGAGTTGAAAATGGCCACGATGATAGAAAATATTAATCATTAATATCAAACGTGCTTACCCTCTAAATTCCAGTAGGCATTTTCATCTTGACCTGTGCCGTACCCAGCCGTATTGCCGTATGTACCGTAACCAGCCGTATTGCCGTATGTGCCGTGACCAGCCGTATTGCCGTATGTGCCGTGACCAGTCGGATTACCGTATGTGCCGTAACCAGTCGGATTACCGTATGTGCCGTAACCAGCCGGATTACCGTATGCACTGTAACCACCCATATTCTGGTATGCCCCGTACGCTGAGTATCCCGTGGTACCCCAGCCCTGAGTGCCGGATCCACCCCAGTAGTTGTAAGCTCCTGAGCCACTGTACCATCCGGAATTAGATCCGTAGCCTCCTGCGGCTGCCCATGAGTCACTGTGATATGCACTATACCCAGTATAGCATTTTTCATAGCAATAGTCTCCCTCGGTGGTTTCCATCCAGGCCCATTCGCAATCGCAAAATTGTCGCTTGGGTTGAGACTTGTCAGTTTTCTGTACGTTTTCATTGTCGCTTTTAGGTTTCAGTTTGGCCACTGCGAAGTGATAAAAGGCCGTTAGAAGGTTTTGAGGGGATATAGGTAAAACGCAAAAAATAACATTACAATAGTTTGATTTTATTATAATAAATTCAGTTTATGCCTTTATCATCCATATTGATCTGATACACAATGCATTTTATGCCAAATAATAATTTTGATAAATATTTTTCCCCCAATAAATTTATATTTTATGAGCCGTCTCATGAGAAAACCAGCATTTTGCATATGCGAAAGCAAAGGCGCAGATCAACTTCGCAGTAACTGCGAAGCTGATCAGCGCATTTGTTATCCATACTCGGATAGAAATATTTAATTACTTTCTAAATCCAAAATTTCCAGCTTCTAGCCATCGTTTATGATCGTACAACCTGATTTATGTCGGACCTGGTCGAAAACAACATTGCTGATTTTCTCATGGCGCGGCTCATAAATCAATATTTACTGAGATTCAGATGTTTTCGTATCGCTACAAATATGCTGAGTAACCGCAGAAAATGATTAATTAACCTTTAATAAATGTTACTCTGGGTAAGTTTAAAATATTTTACTAAATGTTAAAGGTGTTATTGAAGCAAGTTCCATTGTTATTTTAGATACATTTTTTTCTTAGTCGAGTCTGATTAAGGCTATCGGGATGCTGAGTGGAAATACTAAATTATCATGTAAACAACATAGCTTTGTATATGAGCCGCCTGATGAGAAAACCAACGATGTGGTTTCAGAACAGGTTTAACACAAACCGAGCTGTAAAAGCACAGAAGATGGCTAGAAGCTTGAAAGTTTGGTTTAAGAATGTAGAGGAATTGTACTATCCGTGTAGCGAAAACAAAGGCGCTGATCAGCTTCGCAGTTACTGCGAAGCTGATCTGCGCCTTTGTTTTTGCATATGCAGATAGTTAGATTTCCCAATCGGCGGCACATACAAGTATGTATAGTTCATTTTAAACAATAGTATCTTGTATATAAGGTATTGTCGGATACTTACAAAGTTCTTTTAACAACTCAGCTGTAAAAGAATATTGCAATTATTGAGCAAATGTATTCTTGATACATACTTGCAACCAGAAACATTTAATGTAAGTTAAACCTTATTCATAATTAAAACAAAACTGATATGCAATGAATAACAGCGTGGTTTAAACATTTGTGGAATGTAAAATGAAGATTCGATGAAACGATATATAATATTGTACTACAAATTACCAGAATTAACTTATTAAAGGAGTATATTAATTCCTCAATGGACAAATATAACCCTACATGCACATGTACACTAGGACTGTACCTTGATTACACGACCCGCTAGATATCATTTAGCAGCACCATGAAAACTAAATTGCATTTTACTTATTCCAAAGTCGCGTTAAAAAGCGGTACCATTTAGTTTTAGGGCTTCAACAATATCTATTTTAGAGGAAACAATAATAGGGCGTGACTTGGGCGTTTTCAGAATGTAACCCGTATAGATCCCGGACAATCGTAGTAGACTTACGTCACAGGTTTACCGTTATACACATGAATGAAATAAATGCATATGGCCAACAGGAACATATTTATTAGCTCACCTGAACCGTATGGCTCACAAGGTGAGCTTATAGTATACTCATGCTCCGTCGTCCGTCGTCGTCGCTGTTGTTGTCGTCGTTCACACTTTTCCATCATCGTCTTCTCTGAAACCGCTTGGCCAATCAAATTCAAATTTCATGTGGAGCATCCTTAGGAAAGGGGAACCAAGGCTTGTATAAATGGTCCAGGTCACATGACTAACATGGCCGCCATGGCTATAAACAACAAAAACCTTTAAAAATCTTCTTCTCCAGAACCAGAAGGCCTATGATTTTGAAACTTGGCATGAAGCATCAGTCAATAGAGCTTTATAAAGTTTGTATAAATCATGACCCTGGAATGACCTTGACCTTTTTAACGGCAAGGTCAACTTAGGCCGACCATGCATTTGAATGGTAAAAATAGGAAAATGTCAATTAATGGCAAAAAACTTTTTAGGATTGAGCAAATAGACAGAATATTCATGATCATGAAAATATTTTGGGTCCAGAGGATTGTTTGCCCCTGCCCCGGGGCTATATACATGTGTATGACCATAATATTCAAACATCTTATTCTCTGAAACCGCTTGGCCAATCAAAGCCAACCTTTTTGTTGAGCATTCTTAGGAAGAGTGAATGAAAGTTTGTAGAAAAGGTCAAGGTCACATGACCAAAATGGCCGCCATGGCTATAAATAGCAAAAACTTTTAAAAATCTTCTTTACCAGAACCAGAGGGCCTATGATTTTGAAACTTGGCATGAAGCATCAGGCAATGGAGCTCTACAAGTTTGTATAAATCATGACCCTGGGATGACCTTGACCTTTTTAACGACAAGGTCAACTTAGGTCGCCCATGCATTTGAATGGGGAAAAATAGGAAAATGTCAATAAATGGCAAAAAAAACTTGCTAGGAATGAGCAAATGGACAGAATATTCATGTTTTTGAAAAAAAATTGGGCCCGGAGGGTTGTCTGCCCCTGCCCCGGGGCTGTATACATGTGTATGACCAAGGTCAACTTAGGTTGCCCACGCATTTGAATGGAAAAAAATGTTACAATGTCATTTGTAGGGCACAGCTTGCAGTAAATTGGCAAATGGACTGAATCTTTATGATTCAAAAACGAAATTGACTCCAGAGGTTGCTCTGACCCTGCCCTGGGTTTATATACATGTATATACATGTACATGTATATTACCATTCTAGTCAAACAAGTTTATTGGTATATATCTCAGGTCTCAGGTGAGCGTTTACAGGATCATTGGTCCTCTGGTTCATATTTATTACGTAAATCTGTGACGAAAGTCTACTACGATCGTGTGGAAAGTATAGTTGGATATTAAAGAGTCAAAATAGCATTTGAGAGCATGCGCTGGTAAGTACTTCTCTTTTCCGTTTTTGACTGTGTCGCCGCCGCATCGCCTTTGTCTTGTTCGCTTACCTACAAAACACGAAAGTTTCAATGCGTGTGTAAATATACACTGAAAGAAAGTTATAAGAGGCCACTTTTAAAACTCATTTTTGTTTTCTAAGCCATATTCAAAATTGCATGACTTTTTGCCTAAAGACGTGTCGTTTAAGTGAGAAAAGTTGCAAAGTGTTCAGAAATAATTTTCTTTCACTAAACGCGTTTTTGGAGTAAAAGCGCAAATATCAATGTGTTTCATAAAAAATGGTTAAAACACAACATTTATTGAAATGAAGAACGAATGTAACCATAGGGGCCCTTCCGGCTTGGAAAAAAATCAAACATTCGAATTTTCTCTACTGGTATAGATCTTTAAATATCGATATTTTCGAGATTTTTTTAAACATCTTAATCCCTGTTATATTCACTTCATGAGGCCTGGAAATGACACCAATAACCCGAAAGAACTGTATTAGATAATTTTCTAGGACAAACGGGTCACGGCTGCCGCACACTTCCGGTTTCAGTGCCAAATTGTAACGAACAAAATAACAATATTCGCGGACGATTTTTTAAACTTTCAAAGTTTATCAGAGTCTAGTATTAGACATAAAGAATCGCTGAAAATTTCAATGCCATGCTGCTGATAATAAAGCATCAGGAGAAGAACAAAGTTTGTATGCAAACTGCATGCAAAAAGTTGAAATCCTGTTATTCATGTAGCTGTCTTCTTGCATGTACAAAACAGAAACAAAGATTATTATTGCAGCAACACTTTTGACTTAATTTTATCTTGCATCATGGCAGTCAGCAGCACTTTCAAATAAATTAATGTGTTAAACACAACGCCATAATATGACAGTAATTTAATGTAAAAGTGTGACTTCTTGAAAAGAGGGTACCTTTACCCATGCTTCGTCTGTGTGAGATGTATCTCGCATTTTGGAATGCAGAAACTCACAGAGCCACTGGTAGACATTGGTTTACTCATATGATCATGGATTTTAATTGATCGTTTTTTTAACTTTCTGAACTAGAAGAAAAACTATAAGCCGGCCTTTCATAACTTTCTGTCAGTGTATTTGAGAGATCATCATGGTCTGTATTGTTTGGTCTAGCATCTTTTGCTTATGCTACTGCAGTTTGTGATTTCTTAGAGGAGATACAATTTCTTTGCTTTCATCTTTCCACTTTTAAATTATACATTATTTTCACAAATATCTAGTGTTGTTACTAAATCCTGAATTTTCAATTTTTACTCCATATTTTAAAAGTTACATGGATAATGTTGTGTGAAAATAATACATGTTTATGCTCATATTGCAAAAATGATATCACTTTGAATAAAATGACACACTGGCGACTTTCTCCACAAATCTCCCCCAATTTTGGGGTTCTCAAATCTCTCTGATTTTGTTTTATCTCAACAGCTCTTGCAGTTTAATTACCTTAAGTTTAAATCTACTTATAAGACAGGTAGTATTACAGCCAGTCTGCTGCTTTAACTATCATGTAGTTACATATAAACAAATCACTGCGGATTCCATGATATATGACCAGTTTATCAAAACACTCTTGCAGAGAAGTGTAGAGCTCTAGATAAGTCAAATTCGAGAATGTCGCCTGTCTGATGAGGCTTTTTTTGCAACAAAGTTTATTTTACATGCCGTACATGTATAACAGAAACTGCTAAATTGGATGATGATATTTATTATAACTTTCCAATAACGGATTGCCTATTGACAAACGTTTCTATATAGCGATTCTTTGTATATAAAATCGCGATTAATGCATTTCATAAAATTTTTCCACGTCCATGTAGGTGACAATATTTGAAACATGAACGATTACTTTCATCGTCACACATGCCTTATACATGTATAACACATATTATAAATACGTGGCTTGTCCCAAAAGTCCCGTTACACGTGCATTTTATTCTGAACGCATAGCAGGAACCGACAACAGTTACTCATGAAGAATAATTGGTCATATTGGAACGTATTTTACTGTTCAAAATGATACTCACTTCAATGACCTCACTGCTACAGTTACCTTGGTTACCATAAGTAGGCATGACCGGAGCAAGTCAAATTATGCAAAATGTTTCCTTAATTTCTATTTTTCGCAATCTGCTAAATCAACATAGGTATAATGTGATCATTTAGGAAAATATACCAGCCTAAAAACTATTCTATGAGCATCATTTAGTGATAATTTTATGAAATTTGAGAAAGATTTTATAGTTTGGGAGACAAATAAAGAGGCTGACCTATAAAAATTCAACGACAAAATTACGACGTCGGCAAAAACATGCGGAGCCAAAATACAGGGTCGCTATATTTAAACATCTAAAATATGTTCTTTAATGGAAACCAAGCAAATATTAAGCTTGATATTAGTTGGTGACTTCACTACTAGAACACAACACCTACTTTTATAACGATATATCAGCGAACAGTAATATTACTTGACCTAACGAAACATGGGCAGCAGTTAACAGTGGTTAGCATTTGGTTAATTATTCTTATTATGCATGGCTGATCTTTATAACTTTATTTTGACGATTTGCTTATAAATATATTACTCAGATTTCCAAATATATGCTACGGTATCGTTTAGCTAAATAAAAATCTAATTTTGAAATAGATTTTTTTGTTTGTAGTGTATTTATCTGAACGGCAAAATATTAAGAAAAAATGAAAATTAACGGCAACGTCATTAGACCTGCTCCGCTGAAGTAGAGAAGCAACGGTTCAAACCTCCACTGCAGTTTAACAAATGCACGTAGCAGTACGAAAATTTGCCCCCAAAGCCCTTAGATATAGTACTTGGTGATCATAAGTGTTGTAAGCTCTGACGTGTTGTTATCAAGACAAAACAGTGAGTGTAATGGAACTTTTGGGACAACCCTCGTATACTACTAAAAGTTTGATCAGTATTATGCCAGGGTGCCTAAAACTAACATATTTTCACACTCCTAACCTATATGTAAACTGCATTTTATTTATCAATGTAAAGAAAATTGAAAGTTCGATAAAATTATCTTTCTTCATTTTTTCAAAACGTGGGTCCGAACACATCCACCCCTAAAACATGCCTTAACAAAAAACCAAGTGGGTGGGCCAAGGTTGTAGACATTTTCTCTTGCACTGGTTGCAAGAAACATTTTATCACGAATACATTTCTTTGGGTGTAAAGGTTGATATCAAGAGATGAAATACACTGAAAAAAGGTATAAGAGGCCGCCTTAAATTTTTCCTTCAAACACGATCATTTTTTTACAATTCATGATCATATGAATAAACCAATGTCTACCAGTGGCTCTGTGAGTTTCTGCATCCCAAAATGTGTGATGCTTTTCACACAGACGAAGCATGAGTAAAAGTACCCTCATTTCAAAAAATGTCATATTAAGACGTTGTGCTTTTACATTTTGATTTATTTGAAAGTTTTACTGGCTGCCATGATGTAATATTAAATCAAGTCAGATATGTTGCTGCAATAAGAATTTCCCGTTTCTGTTTGGTAAATGCAAGAAGACAGCGACAGGCCTAGGAATAACAGGATTTCAGCTTTTTGTATGCAATTTGCATACAAAATTTGTTCTTCTCTGGTTGCGTTATTATCAGCAGCACGGCAGTGAAATTTTCAGCGATTATTTATGTTTTATATTTGACTCTGATAGATTTCAAAAAATTATGAAAAATCGTCCACAGATTTTGTTATTTTAGGCGTTAAAATTTGGCATTGAAACCGGAAGTGTGCAGCAGTGGTGATCTGTTTGCCCTCGAAAACCGTATAGTACAGCTCTTTCGAGGTATACCTCTCATTTCCATGCCTCATAAAGTGAATTTAACAGGGATTGACATGCTTAAGAGGCACATTGTTGATTTTCCAAAAATCTCGAAAAAAAGCGATTTTGTTTTTTAAATGCGTATAAAATCTACCAGTTGAGAAAATTTGAATGTTTGATGTTTTTCCGAGCTGGAATGACCCCTTTGATGACATCCGTTCCTCATTTCAATAAATTTTGCTCTATAACCAATTTTTATTCAAAAACATTGATTTTTGCACTTTTACACCCAAAACGCGTTTAGTGAAAGAAAATTATTTCTGAACACTATGCAACTTAATTTACTTGAAAGACACGTCTTTAGGAAAAAATCATGCAATTTTTGAAAATGGCTTAGAAAACAAAAATGAGTTTGAAAAGTGGCCTCATATGTAACTTTTTCAAAGTAGAGATTTTTAAAAAATCCTAAAATTTGTGATTTTTTGTCATAAATGCGTGTTTTACCCAAAAATTCGAAAAAAAAAAAATGTTTTGGGCTGAAAATGATGTCCATGAAGTTGGTTGGTGAATATCAAATTCAAATCTGATTACTAGTTGGGTAGATATGGGCTTTCAAAATATTCCTGTATGGGATTTAAATGGGAGTGATCAGTTTGAAACATCTAATATCAGCTGACAAGATTTTTTCTCTCTTTTTTGTTTTTACATTACATTAATATATTTTACATTACAAGTACACATCATGAAAACATGTCCGTGTAATGTATACCCCCTTAAACCCAACTTTTATATAGCAAAACGGGGGTATGCAGGGGTATACCTATTTTTCTTCTTTTTGCTCCAAAACATAGATTGTGGGTACTCGTTAGAACGGCGGTTCTAACGTGTACCCACAATCTATGTTTTGAGCAAAAATAAGAAAAAAATCAAAAATTTTCAGCTGAAAATTTTCAATTTTTAAAGCTCAAAATATCTCTGTTTATTGCATGGGCAAGATTTCGTAATGACATGTAGATCTTACCGGAACGGACACTGCTACACCAGACAGCAACAAAACCAAAGGCAAAACTTTCAAAATATCCATTCTGCGGTGTAAGCACAACCTTGCTTCCACGAACAATCCACAAGAAGTGATCTGCCGAAGTCAAATAGACAATTTGGAAACATAAGACTCTCAGAGGAGGTCTTAGAAGAGCCACGTGGCGGGAGAATCTCTAGACTACCCATTATACACGCCCAGGTTTCTCTGCAACACGTGCGCTAACAATATGCGCAAGCGCAACGTTATTCTTAAGATTTAGCTTTCTAGTCTATACAACAGCCTGGTGTTGAGCGTATCAGAAAGGAATAATGCACAAACTGGGTCCAAGTCTGGCGATTGATATTGGTGAAATATCAAATTTTCAGGTAAAACAAAGCCTTTAAAATATCGGCACTTTGCTTAATGACCGGTCAAAAGAACGTATGCACTCCTGATATATTCTTAAGAATGAAAGTTCAAAATCAACGAAATTCGGTATGGCATGAACTTGAAATAGATTTATTATCAGAAACTATTATCAACACATAAATATCATTTTCGTAACTTACGTTATTTCTGTCGTCAAGTCTCTAATATGATACCGTCCTGGAATGCAAAGCCCAACAGAATTTGGAAACAAACAATGGATATTACACCCACTCGGGTAAACGATCTGGATTTACAAGTACAGTGGCCTGAATAACCGACAAACGATTTTGAATGTTTGTTCAACTCCCCGTACTAACGGCCTAATAAGTGGATAGTACATGGGGGTATAGAAAGCACCACAACGGAGTCTATCCGGCGTAGCACTCTAAGGATAGCGAATCTCCAGCGAACAGAACACATCGGTTGTACAGAGACTAGTACTTTTTTATCATAAAGCTTATTGTTACATACACGCTTTGGTTTGAGAGACTTATGCTTACATTCACAAATGTTAAAGGTAAAAGTAGGCAATGATCAGGAAATGGCGCGATCAGAACGAAATCCGAGGTGGGAAAAAACTAAATTAAGAATCAGGTACATGCATGTAAAAATGTTACTTGTTGTGTTTACTAATAGATGTAGGTAAGACTCAATGAAAATAGAGACATGAAAAAGGCAATCTTGGGGGTGGGGGCATGAACAAGATAACCAAAGTTTCTAAAATTCCCAAAATAAATTGATAACTTCAATTTAAACGCCAAAATAAATTGATAACTTCAGTTTAAACGCAAACGTTATCGATTCGCGACAAGATGACTTTATGAACTCCGAGAGATCATTGCTGACAACCAATGGATGCAATTAAGTAATGCACACAATATATACGGTAAAACGTTAAAAAAAAAACTTTTAAATTGGTATTCTCGTTCAGGCCACCACCACAGATTGCCGTTATTCAGGTTCCCATTTTCACTCAGCTTTAGTTTAAGCACCTAATTGTCAATTTAGTTTTTCCCACCTCGATTTTTGGAGTGGGAATGTCTTTCTGATTGCGCTATTGCCTGACGTTTACGTATCATTCAACTGGCAGTGCTGCATTCATATTGACGTGAAATACTGGAGATGCAAGAAATCGAACTCGGGATCTCTACCGTAGAAGACGAGTGGCAATATTACCGTGGAATTCAAAACAATAAAGCAAATGTTGAAATTCAGCATTTATTTTAACAAGTGAAATTAAAACCATTATATATTTTGCACTCAAATCTAATCAAACAAAACACTCATTAAATGAAACGAAATGAAACGAATGATTAAACAATAAATTATTTTTTGTCAGCGCTTTAAACGCTTTAAAACATCACGCTAACACTATCGAGCAATAGGTAACCCATTAAATATTGCTCATTTTATAAAATTAAACCTTGGCTTACACTGGTATACTTATTTTCTATATTTGTGATCAAAAACATAGACTCGTTAGAACCGCCTCGTCGCAATAAATGTTTTCAGCAAAATTGTGAAAAATATCAAAAAATTTTCCAATGACAATATATTATGTACAATTTGTTGCATGGGCGTGTTTACGGAATGTTAAACCACATTTTGAGACAATACGTTTTAAGATATGGACATAATACTTTTAGCGTAAACCCATGTAATACAAATTTGCCTTTCTATGGGCTAAATGTGTATCTGTACGAAGGTACATGTACACCTACAGATGCCTTATGCATAATGGTATTTTGACGTGTGCTTACGCTTAAGGAGTTCTACGGAACACTGTGCATGTACATGTATATGACTGTAGCACCGTGTTGAGTTACTTTATTAAATTTATACTAAAGGACTGTGAAAATGCCTCACCATACATCGGTTATCAAATATTTTAATCAGGTTTAAAACCATGCTGATTTGCAAAATAAACATGATAGTGTGCATCTTGACATGATAAACAATAATCATTCATAAAGATTTGTTTGCTCATTTGTTTGCTAATTCAGCTGTGACTGTTTTCTTGAGACGTAACGTTTTCTAAAGAAAACCTTATGACGGCTACTAAAAGGCTTTTATCAAAACAAACCATCTCCGATGATAGCTTACAACCTTAAGCACATGGAAAGCAAATAAAAATTGGAACTTTTTTTAGTGCCGTTTAAGGTGGTAGCGTTTTTCGATGACGTGAAGCGTAAAGTGGTCAAAATACAGAGACATTGGATTACAGCGCCAAAAGTTATAGTAATTTTACACAAGTCCGTGCCAATTTTATTATTGTTTTTGAAAACTTTCGAATTCGTTTCATTTCATACGCAAAATAAACTTGTTTTCTTCAGTATTTGCTTGACTTTTGGTGTGTGTGTGTGTGTGTTTCTTTTTTTTTTTTTCAGAAATTATTTTGGACCTAATGAAAATTTTTTGTCCTCATAATTTGCTTTTGTTGAAATAGGTAACGTTTGAAATCATACTGTATGACATAAATCACTGGTGTTGACATTTTTGTATGGAAATTAAGTAGGCTGTTTGTACTTTTCTTTTCGACAATATTGTACAGTTCTGTTCAACAATATTTTTGTCGACATACCATGTATTCTCAAAGAAAGAATGTCAATTTAAGCCAATTCTCAGTGAGGCATTTTCAACGTCCTTTAGTATATTTAGAAATTAATTAACACATGCAATTTTGAGTTGTATTGATACCACATCGAATTATCACATACTTCAATAAGGCATGCCAAAAAATTACTAATGGTCAACAACTAATAACTTATAAATTACACACAAAAATACAAACATCATGTAGACAACAAGTTATGTTTCAATCAATATCAAGCAGTTATATGTACTTCAACAATTTCTGCCATTGTTAAGGTTATGTAAATACTTATACATGTAATTTAATTGAATATTTTATAAAGCCTACAAAAGTGTATTAGAATTATGTGGACATCAGGAAAACATGTCCATGTCATGTAAATCTCCTATTGGGAAAATAGCTGCTCATTCGGCTTACGATATGTTTCATGGTGTAAGTGCCTGGTTGTTAGATTGTTTTTTCCCACCTCGGTTTTTGGAGTGGGAGTCTCTATCTGGTTGCGCCTTTTCCTGATCTTTGCCTACTTGTACCTTCTCATATCCCCCTTTTATAATGATAAAACTGGGGTTAACAGCGGTATAACTATTTTTCTTATTTTGATCCAAAAGATAGATTGTGGGTACTCAAAACGAACCACCTCGGCGAGGCGGATATTGCCTGCGTATATTACACGTTATCGATGTAATATACGCAGGCAATCGTGTACCCACAATTAATGTTTTCAGCAAATATACTAAAATATTTTATGAAATTTTTACAGACGAAACAATCTCCATATATTGCATAGGCATTTTTTCGTAACGTTTCCTCATATAACCAAATGGTAAATTAAAGAAGTTAAATTAATCCATCCTCTTACTAACGAAGCATGTCGGAAATGGCAATCTGCAATACCTTTAAATCATTCTAATGTCGTTATATAAATATTTGTAACACTTTATAAAATTGAGTAAACATGTTTTACCCAGTTGCTTTACGTCGCGTTATAAATTAGTAAGAGTACACTACCGCTCACGTATTTATACACATCGATAACGTGTAATATACGCAGGCAATATCCGCGTAATATGTAATTCATTTGCGTATATGCCAAAAGTCTGCTCAATGACCTCATAATCTCCATAACGTTAACATGGATATCTGGTTGTTGTAGACATCTTGTCGCCAGCCTTAAAATGTATTACCTATTACTGTACATGTAACACAGGCCAAGCGGCAAAGTCAAAATATAGCTGCATATATGAAAACAAAGACGCACATCAGCGTATCCTTCCTCTTTTAAAATCCGAAATTTCTAGCTTGCTTCTGAAGCTGTACAGCACGGTTTGTGTCGGGGAAACCCATCATGCGAAGGCCAAATAATCCTTAAATAGCAGTCACACATTTGTGTATAAGCCAACGCTTGTGTTGAAAAAATTATAAAATCCAACTTGCGTCAGAAGCACGTAGATCCACGTTAGAAACGCGTTACATGCGCGTTTTGTATGTTTGGTGTACGCTGATATACATGTACTTCGCTGTAGGTCGGTGCGCGCTTCATGCGGGTTGGGGCTCAAATTATTTCTTAAGAACTCTTAAAATATTTCTCGAAGCTCGGCGTGTCTCGGGCGTGTGCCTTATACGTGTCGAATAAGTTCCACGCTCGTTACAGACGCGTTAAATACGCTTTGAACGCGTTTGGCGCAACTTTTAGACACGACAGTGTACGCTACATGTGCGTTCCGATTTTACGAGATACTGCTTCAGTAACATCCCCAAGCGTGTATGACACGCGTGTTTAACGTTTGTTGTGCGCATATAGCGCATGTTTAGTGGGTCTTGGGCGTAATACAAACGTACTGCGATTTTTCAGCGTTCTGTGATTTTTTCATACGTCCAGCACACTCTTCAGTCACGGGCTAAAACGAGTTGAAGATACAGTTAATTTCTATCTTTCAGAGTGTTGAGATTTTTCATACGACCGGCGCGCGTTTGGGTTATACGCTAATGTGTGACTGCTCTTTTACATGTGATGTAAGAGACTGGCAATAATTAAAAAACAGTGTAAGTTAAAGGTCAAAACAACATAAGATGCACTCTATATTAATGTTCAGCAATAGCCATCCTATTATCTGTGAATGGCATTTGCACATGTTCCGTGGTCAAGTGGTGACTTTGAAAACATATGTGTACATAAAAGGCATTGACACTTGTCACTTTGTGTTTACGTTAACACTTTTCTTGATATATTGTATTCTTAGTCGTTTTATTCAGTGTATTACTGCAAATATTTTCAATGATTGTCAATGTGCACCTCTGTTTACAGAAAAAAATAATGTCTTAGACTCTGATTCCTGAACAATGACTGTGAATACGAATGTGTTCATGTTAGAATATAGCTTTATTTTATCCTGCCAAATATGTAGCAGTATATCACCACAATCTATTATTGCACGCTTCTACACTAGTAATGTTTTTTTCTTTTCACTCAGCTCCGAAATCAACAAAATTCCACCAATTCGGTACACATCACACCGCTCCATATCTGTAGAGAATCACTCAGCTGAAACGATATGGACATTTGTGAAAACAAACAGTTAAGGTTTCCGACCAGGTGCAACACAAACCAGGATATACAGCTACAGAGAATATGATTCTCTAGATTTAGAGAGAAGAAGTATTGTATTATCTACGAAGGGAAAACAAAGGCGCTGATCAGCTGTGAAGTTACTTTGTTTTCGCATATGCAGAGTGTTTGGTTTTCGATTGCACTGGCTCATGTACAATGTAAGAACCTCTCTTTTAGTGCAAACTGGGAACATGCCAGAAAGGCATGCATTGACTGGTTTGACTACTTTTCTTTAAGTTTCTTTCTCTAGAAATATCTCGTACTTTTTCCACTACGTATTGCAACGAACGGCAGAGCCAAGCCACAGCAAACCCCGTCGGTGGAAAAGCATGCTCACCCACCAAGGGTGGTTAACTGCGCTATATACCCAACACTTACTCGATTCACAAAGTCTCGAGTTTGAAATTTGCATATTTCCAAGGGAGGCAATCCCGTTACATTACTTCCCCCTCCGAGAAGACTCGTCCCGAGTCTTGGCCTGGGAACTACATGGGTAAGGCAACCTCGGTCTGGCAGTTGTCATTATCCCACCGCTGCCACCAAATGCAACGAACGGCCGAGCCAAGCCACAGCAAACCCCGTCGGTTGAAAAGCATGCTCACCCACCAAGGGTGGTCAACTGCGCTATATACATACCCAACACTTACTCGATTCACGAAGTCTCGAGTTTGAAATTTGCATATTTCCAAGGGAGGCTATCCCGTTACATTATAAATAATAATGAAACATTAAATCCATATTTAGTGTTTATCTTTTGGAGTAATGTAGGTGTACGTAGTGCCCATGAACCTTCCATATAAAGCATTAACTTGACTGTCGTAATCAACGTCAACTTCCTCTACTATATTTACACATCGGATATGACGTGTGTATCGTTTACGGATGAAAGCAGAGCTCGTTATTAACTCATTTTTGACGAATGGATTTTCCCATCGTTATCATTTGGGTGAGACAACTTTCGTTTTAGGGGTTTTAGGACTGGTGTGATTTTAATTTTTATCTCATTTTTCGATGAAATTGCTCTGATCAATCATAATAGCCCCAGATGGGGCTATCATGTTTGCCTATGCCCCATAAAAGGGACGTCAGGCTTAAATGAGTTAAGAAATTCTCTGCAATGTAATAACGTCCACGCGTACAGTACTTACCAACTAGTAGACGCCGTTATCCAAAGGATGAAAGTGAGACACATTGTCCATTCAGACAGATCTGAAAATATTGATACAGTTTATCAGATGTGGCTATTATAATATGATCTTATACATTCTATTACAATGGAACTGAAATATGCGCATGCGAATTCTGTTGAGCTACTTTCCTTTTCTTTTATGTAATTCCATATCACTTTTGTGGACCAACTGTATTCAACTTCTTTCATTGTTTTCTTCGGCTAACCAACTGAACAGCCATTCAATTCTGAGTTGGATAATTTATATACATGTATAACAAAACTTCATATTAAACTTAGACAAAATTTACAAAAAAAACAACAACAAAAAACAAAAAAAAAAAAAAAAAAAAATCAATGACACCACACAGCAAACACAAGTAGCCATAACAACCTTACCCGTCCTGTTCCGCAGGTTGTTCCGTCAACAGCTGGTTCCGAGCGTGTATATCGCCACTGACCTTTCGCATCATCGCAACATAGATGTTCACATTGCTTAGGACCAATCTGCATAATCATAATTGTGTAATGTTTAGTCATTTCATAATCTTAACATTGATGCCTGGAAAGTTTATGTCTTATCCATTGTACAAAGTATACTTAACATAGAATAAGTGTTGAACTCGTACTATTGTAAAACAGCTGACCAGGTAGTGTAGGCTGTAAAGGCCAAGGATTGCAATTATATTTAGTATCTATTACCTCAAATAATCATGTCAACCACTAACTCTCACAATATACGAAAATATACTAGATAGTCGCCTTTCATCCGCCCTCGTATTCTGATTTTGTTTATACCAAATAGGCACTACAAGCAAATATGCTATGAGCGCAATCAGACATAAAATGAGCCGCCACATTGGAATACCAACAATCCGCATATGCGAAACCAAAGGCGCAGATCAGCTTCGCAGTAACTGCGAAGCTGATCAGCGCCATTGTTTTCGCTACTCGGATAGTACAAATCCTCTTCTACTTAAATCCGAAATTTCAAGCTTCTAGCTCTTTTCTGTGCTAATACAAGTCGGTTTGTGTCGGACCTGTTCGGAAACCACATTGTTGGTTTTCCCACAAGGTGGCTCAAATTTAATGTTAAATGAATGATGCACAATTCTGGCATACCCCTGCAATTACTTACTTCACACGGTGGACCTCCTGTGAATCGTCGGCACTGCTCTTGAATTGTCATGTATGTCCCGGGAAAGGATGTTGGAAACTGCATGATCTCGACACTCCCTCTTTGTTTTAAACAACCCGATCGATCCATTCTGTAAATGAGGAATAAGCGTGCCTCTTTTTAATAACCACACAAACAGTTCAAGTCGCAAGAATCAAAATGGAGAAGGCACCATGCAACCGATACATGTCAAAATAACAAATCCAATAGTAGGTGGCTTGAAGCAGCGTTGTTGATCCATTCTTGGATGGTGACGGTCCCTGTCGATTCTCGATTGGCGTGTAAATTTCTAAATTTTCAGGTATACGAAAGTATGTGGCTATGCGGATGAGAAATATATAAGTATTAGCTTAACTTCTCAATTAAGGTTATCGGTATTATACGCTTCGTAGAGTTTTTGATTCATAGCATTTTAGTATCATATACATGTATCTACATTTGTATATACATGTACATGTATATCATAATAAGTTCGTTGCCAAAGATGTCGGTTTCGAAAGCTTTTGAGTGAGTGCTATGTCGGAGCAGAATTTTTGGGTGACTTGGTAAACAGATTTAGGATAATGAAGGATATGAACAATTTCGACAATGCATTTCGAAAAAATATAATACTTTATAAATACATTGGCTAGATGTGATGCTTTTGCACAATTACTGCACATATCAAGGTTAATGGGTTTGCATGCCGGTGGATCAGTGAAGGACCCGAGTCAGTTCAACTCATTTAAGTGAGAGTGATGCGGCGAAAAACCTGGTAAAGTAACATTGTCATTCCCAAAACTTAAGTTTTGTAATACATGTAGCTTGTTGTATTATATATATATATATCGTTTTGGTGTCAATGCAGGACATGTATATGTGGTGTTCGTTTATCGTATACATGAATGTACATATAATAAGTAGTTTTGTGACAATCTCTTGAGAAAAAGCTGCTACCTACATCTATAATTCGTTTCCATCATATCAGTCATGGTGTTACAGTTATTTCCCGATTGTATTTAACTCACACGCGTTAATGTATGCGTTTATAAATGTGCTATTTCCAGAACACTGCTTACTTTCACATTCGGCTGGAATATAGAGTTACTAAATTGTATCTTACCGGAGAAAGTTCTGGAAACTGTTTACACTACACAGAGAGAATCTGCTAAACTTGTAGGCGTCTTCCCGGGAGTAGCTCATAATATATCCTGAAGCACTGGAGCATGTCCTTGCCTCAGCCTCACCGTCATGATATGCTCCTAGCCTAGAAATAATACAAAATCTTGCTTAACGAACAGGAACGAGACAGAAGCAGCCTAAAGGGCAATGAACGCCCACATGAGAGTCAACAAGTACAGGCAATGGACAAAAGAAAAGAAGTTTTTTTTATCATATGGGTATGGCGGTCATCTTGGTCATGTGGCCTGGATTATTTATTTACACATTGTGTCCCCCTAACTATACATGATTTATATAAAATTGGCTTCCATTATCCGAGCAGTTTCATGGTATTATGAAAATATACATGTATATTGTCCCGTGGTAGGTACAAATGACCCCCAAGGGCTGGGGTCCAGTTGTTTTCAGAATCATAAACTGTCCATTTCCTGCAAGGTTTTATCTTTAAGTGACATTTTAACAATTTCTCTCATTCAAATGCAGAGGCGACCTATGTTGACCTTGACTGAATATATGCCAAGGATATCACAGGTTCATGATTAATATATACGTTGTTACAGTAGAATATACATGTACTGTGCTACATGCAAATTTTGGTTGAAATCGGTCCAAAGGTTCAGTAGATAAAAACTTTTGAAGGATTTTTAGCATATATAAGCATGGTGGTCATCTGTGTCATGTGACCTGGATTTTATATAAACATTGGTTCCCCTTGATATAAATGCTTCATATAAAATCTGGCTCTGATTTTCCAAGCGGTTTCAGAGAAGAAGATCTTTGAAATTGTGAACGCACGGACGCACGCACGGATGGACGGAAAGACGCTGGCTAAAGTACCATCCTATACGCTCGCCTTGTGAGCGTTAAGCTCAGGGGAGCTAAAATCGACAGGTCCAGGGGAAGTAAAATAAAGGAATGTTACTTTTGAATTAATATTACTTTTATTGCCTGACTGTTATAACTGATTCCGAATGAACATTATATGTATATCTGCATTCATGATGGACATATCTGTCGGATCAGAAGTTTCCAAAATGTCACATGAATGATACAATACAGATGGTTCTGTTCAGACACATCAACCTTAACATTATGTTAAACATTTACACAATAAAAAATCTAAATTTAATAAGAGCAAGAGTATCAAGTGAATGTTTTTTAAATATGTCAACGAATATGAATGACAGTTAATGATTTGGCTTGATTGATGACTCATGTTTGTTTCCGAATAGAGGCATTGTTTTCTTATGTAACATGCCTCTGCTAAATCATTTTCATGTCAAGGTTGAATTTTGGTGTTTGAAAGAAGATTTAGTTTTTGTGAGCAAAACTATTAAAAAAATGAATAACCGACTACGAAAATATTATGCTGAATAAACTGTTTTTTCGATAAGTGTAATTAGGAAGCTGCGTAGATAAAACACTTCCTCGTGGTGGTTTCCCTTCCATTTAATGCATAGCAAACGTCAAAAGTCAAATATAGGCGATAAGCTAAAAATTGCAAGTTTGTGAATATACAATAAGAAAAAGAGCGGCTTACACCGAGGCTTGTATGCATTTTACCGTGTTAAAGAGCAATGGTTTGAAACAACATATATATGTATTATGTCTTTGACTAACTCTTAATTGACTGTCACAACAAGCTGGAGTTTTCAGACAGTCTCATTAGGATAACATATCCATGAAATGTATATCCGACATTTATATAAAAAATGGGCTTTGCAGGGGTATACCTAACCTCCTTATTTTTTATCCAAAACATACATTGTGGGTTCTCGTTAGAACCTCGGTGGGACGGTTCTAACTTTCACCCACAATGTATGTTTTTAGCGAAAATATAAAAAAAAATCATTTTTTTTTGTTCTGAATTTTTCAATATTTACAACAGAAAAAAAGTCTCTGTATATTGCATTTCGTAATGAAAATGCTGTACGTAGGCCTGATCACTCAAAGAGCTGTTATTACCTTTCAATTTCAGACCTGATTCCAGATTTTAAACCCAAAACATTATCTTGGTTCACATTTATTCCGTTGTTGAAAAATGTCTCAAGGACAATAATTCACCGACGAAGAAACCATTTGTAGTTTAATGACAGGTTCCTGTGTTCACGTTCTCTTATATTTCAGCATCTTGCCAAGGTACGCAACGTTTTATTTTATTTTATTTTATTTTATTTTATTTTATTGAGTCGATGCTTTACGTCCGAAACAACAGATTTGGTCACGTCGGGATGTCGGGCTTCCATTTTCTGGGACTTTTACCAAAATTAAGATGCAGTTACATCCAACAGGTGTTTCAAATATCACCACCTAAGTAGTCCACTAAAGCTTATTCTGTATGTATGGATGGTTTGACTTGAAACCTCATTTTCCTGAGCGGTTAACCATTTTTACACACTCAGTCTTTGTTTAAAACAACCTGATCGGTCCATTATGTAAATGAGGAATATATTTCTTTAAGCCCCAGTGGGCGGGGGTCATATTGCAAAAATGTATACTTACAGATGCCCAATTTCATGTGCTGCAATAATGATTCCGTTAAAACTAGTGGACGCCTCTCCTATACCAAAGTTATAAGCCAGCTTTCTAAAGTAAGGGGCAGATAGACACGCACCTCGAACATAAGCTACACCTGAAACAATCGATGTAATATTAGTAAACTAAGGTAAATCAATTTGAGCATTCACGACAGAAACAACAATTTGGATATCCGACAAAGTCCGACCAAACAGCCTGTACAGTCACAGAATGAGGCTAGAAGCTTGAGATAGAAGGGGTTGCAGTATTTGTTAAGCAAAAACAAAGGTGCTGAAAGCCGGTCTGTGTCTTTGTTTTCGCATATGCAGATTGATTTGAATACATGTACATACACTGGTGTGTTTATTGAAATTAGTAGCGAAAATTCACGTAACAGATACTGTACATAGCATGTAAGCAAGGCTCTTAAGAGCAAATGTTTGGTTAAAATAGAACATGTTTTCATAACCAGAGGACCAATGGTCCTGTAAACGCTCACCTGAGATCAGCTGCATATATACCAATAAACATGTTTGAATATTATGGTATTTAACTCCAGTGCAGGGGCAGATAAGCCCTTGGGCCATTTTCTTTTTTCAGAATCTTCAATATTCTGTCCATTTGCCAATTTCCTGTTGGCTTTTTCCTTCAAATGACATTTTAACAGTTTTCCCAATTCAGATGCACAGGCAACCCATGTTGACCTTGCCATAAACTTGGTCAAGGTCATCACAGGGTCATGATTTATATATACATTGGAGTACTTTAGCCATCGATGCCTCACGCCAAGTTTTCTTGAAATCAGTCTATTGGTTTCAGAGAAGATGATTTTTGATGGGTTTTTACCATATATGGGCATGGCGGCCATCTTGGTCATGTGACCTAGATTATTTATATACACATTGATTCCCCCATTCTATAGATGCTTCACTTAAAATTTGGCTTTGTTTGGCCAAGCGGTTTCAGAGGAGAAGACGTTTGAATATTATGGAAATATACATGTATATTGCCCCGGGGTGGGGGCACATGAGCCCCTGGGGTCCAATTTTTTTCAGAATCATTAATATCCAGTCCTACTGCCCATTTCCTGCAAGACTTTCACTTTAAATGACATTTTAAAAGTTTTCCCCATTCAAATGCATTGGTGACCTATGTTGACCTTCCCGTAAAATAGGTCAAGGTCATCACAGGGTCATGATTTATATATACATTGTAGTGCTTGAGCCATCGATGCTTTGTGCCAAGTTTCGTTGAAATCGGTCAACCGGTTCTGGAGAAGAAGATTTTTGAACGGTTTTTACCATATATGGGCATGGCGGCCATCTTGGTCATGTGACCTGGATTTTTTATATACATATTTGTTACCCCTTCCTATTGATGCTTCACATAAAATTTCGCTTTGATTGGCCAAGCGGTTTCAGAGGAGAAGATGTTTGAATATTATGGAGATATACATGTATATTGCCCCGGGGTGGGGGTGGATGAGCCCTTGGTGCCCAATTTTTTTCAGAATCATTAATATTCAGTCCTACTGCTCATTTTCTGCAAGATTTTTCCTTTAAATGACAATTTAATAGGGATGTCAACGAATGCCGAAATTGGTATTCGAATATTCGCATAGGATATTCGAATATATTCGAATGATATACACAACTATGCCCAATAGACCCATTTCCATTACTTACTTGGTGGTACATGTACATGTATTGAAAATATGAGGTACATGTATATGCATGGTATCGTATCTGGGCTATACCAATGGCGCCATGTAAGAAAATCAGCAAATTTTGCACAGAAAACTAGACAATCTGGAAGTGTTTAATAATGACAAATCTCTGGGGTTCTGTCTGAGAAAGCAACGACACACCATTATTGTCAAGCCAAGATTAAGTTCTGCATGCATGTCGTTGATATCTGCCACCAAGAATGCTTAGAGTCTATTGTAATCGTGTGGCCTACATGTACTTTGTGAAAGGTCTGTTGTGACTGTGTTGTTCCTAAAGGATTGAGTTGTCAATCTATCCAGCCATCTTAAGTTTTCACATGACACAGCTCAAATTGTAGGTTTTTCACACCTTAAAAACATTTATTGAAAGCAAGCAATGCCTTCTTCTCAACTTGAATCAACAAAGTGTCACTTGAATCAACAAAGTGTCAAACTGTAAATTGAGCAATCTCAATCTCAAGTGTGTCAAAATGTTGACTGGTCATATTATTTTTCGACATTTGGTCTTAAATTTGAGTCCTCCTTTAAACTGATACATGACAATATTGCAGGTAAGAAAATTATGCGAATATTCGAATCCAGAAATCGCATTCGAATATTCGTATGAAATGCGAATATTCGAACATTCGAATATTCATTGACATCCCTACAATTTAACAATTTTTCCCATTCAAATGCATTCGCGACCTATGTTGACCTTGCCATAAAATAGGTCAAGGTCATCATAGGGTCATGATTTATATACACATTGTAGTGCTTGAGCCATTAATGCTTCATGCCAAGTTTGGTTGAAATCGGTCCAGTGGTTCCGGAGAAGAAGATTTTTGAAGGGTTTTTACCATATATGGGCATGGCGGCCATCTTGGTCATGTGACCTGGATTATTTATATACACATTGGTTCCCCCTTCCCATAGATGCTTCATGTAAAATTTGGCTTTGATTGGCCAAGCGGTTTCAGAGGAGAAGATCTTTGAAAATGGTGGACGACGGACGGACGACGGACGACGGACGGACGGACGGACGACGGAGCATGGGTATACTATAAGCTCACCTTGTGAGCCTGACGGCTCAGGTGAGCTAAAAAGCAATGGTATTTCATGACGTCCGACATTTGCTTCGAATTATAGCCAGCAGAGTAAATTAAGGCATATGGGTATTGATGGTTTGGCTTGACCACTTTATCTGGTCATGCTCACAGCTTATCAACAACCAGTCTGTAGGTAATTAGCTTTGCCTGGAGGCACAAACGGCCAACAATTACACAGGAAAAAAATGCCTAAATATCACTGCTTCCAACGTCTTGATTTATTTAAATCCATAAACAGTATAAGGAAATCATATCCTTGCAATAAACTGCCACTTATACTCCACTTTTAAATAATAAAAAGTACAAGTAGGCAATGATCAGGAAATGGCGCAATCAGAAAGAAATTCCCACTCCACAAACCGAGGGGTGGGAAAAATAAAATGATACTTAGGTACTTATACCAAGAAAACATATCGTAAGCCGAGTGAGCATCTATTCCCCAATAGGCGACCACTCAGTTACCCGAACTTAACTAAAATATGATAACGTACATAAGGCTCAAGCAGCACAAAATTCGACTCCATAACACAAAACAATATATTAGAACCACAACAGGTATTACATGTAAGGGGTTTACAATTTTCTCATTTTTGATCCAAAACAAAGATTGTGCGTACCCGTGAGTACCGCCTTGCCAGGCGGTTTTAACGTGTACACACAATTTAGGCTTTATAAAATAATAACAAAAGTTTTCTAAAGAAATTTTCAATTTTTACAACTAAAAAATCTCTGTGTACATGTATATTACATGGGCGTATTTTCGTAATGGATACTTTTAAAATATGCCTAAATATCAGCGATTCAAAAGTCTTCATCAGGAGACCATGTCCGTGAAATGTTGACCCCCCTTATACCCCACTTTTATATAGTAAAACTGGAGTTCACAGGGGTACACATATTTTTTCTTATTTTTGCTCCAAAACATAGATTGTGGGTACTCTTTAGAACCGCCTCGGCGAGGCGGTTCTGACGGGTACCCACGATCTATGTTTTGAGCACAAATAAGAAAAATATAAAAAAATTTCAGTTAAAATTTTCCTTTTTTTACAACTTAAAAAATCTCAGTATATTGCATGGGCATGTTTTCGCAATGTGATGTTTTAATCCATGATCAGTCCGTGTTATTACTAACCAGCCGTTCCAGCGACACAGCCATCTATTTCCTCCTCGTCATCATCCCCAGTAAACCTGCTGTCTTTGAACCGCCGGGTCTGACCAGACATACGACAAGCATCATTACTGTAACAATATATTTTATATTATCTTTTTGCACCGAATGAGGTTTTGGCAAAAGGAGTTTTACATAGCTGATAATTTCTTTGGTTGTCAGTTTTGACCTAAATATGAATTTAGACATAGAGGATATTTGCTTTTTTTGAGGTGAATACCAAATATATTTCATCGAGTGAGTGGAAGAAAACATCAGAATTTTTACGAGTGCGCAGCACAAGTGAAAATGTTTATGTTTTCAACTCACGAGATGAAATATATTTTGTATTCACCGAAAAAAAAGCAAATTTTCTTTTTATTTTATACAATACACGGGCATTCTCCAATTCACAAGACAGGCGGTGAAAATGTAAAACCAAGCATTTTTGAAAACACAAATAATTTTGGTACCACATTGTTCCTTACGTTCTAACTAAGAAAATGAATACCCACACTTTATGTATTCTTTCATAAATAACGGAGTTATAGGCGTTTGAATTTCTGAAGTGAGACACATTCAATGATGTCAAGTAAATGGAAACGTCAGAAGTAATCCAAAATCTACAGTGAAGATATAGGCTGATACATGTATCAGTCACTAGTGACTTTTGATATCAGTGAGATTTGATATCAGTGAAATTTCATATCAATGAAAATATTAATTTTATCAAGTTTTGATATACATTGGTTTTCACTGTAAAGTATAAAATAAAAACATTTATCTGTACTTACATTCACTATCCGGTTACGTTAAAAAGTTTTAAAAGTGGTTAACTCAGTTCTAGTAATATTTTTTTATCTGTTTTCTTGAACCAATTATTTTTTTCCTTCGTCCTTTAGTTCTTATAGCCCTACATCTATTCGTAAGATTCAACTATGATTGTCAAACATACTTAGTGTTCTGGTTTTCATGAACAACTTGGTTGAACATAAGCTACTTGATACCAGCGTGTTTCATTGAACATAATCTACTTGATACCCGCGTGTTTCATTGAACATAATCTACTTGATATCCGCGTGTTTCATTGAACATAATCTACTTGATACCCGCGTGTTTCATTGAACATAGTCTACTTGAATCATTGAACATAATCTACTTGATACCCGTGTGTTTTAAATGACAAAGCTTAGAGTACCAATGACATAAAAGTAACATCACGTACACGTGACCATGTATTAAATACCCCTTAAACACTACTTTTATAATCTGGGGTAAAACAGGGTATCCATATTTGTCTTATTTATGATCCAAAACAAGGTGGTTCTAACGTGTACCCATAATCAGTGTTTTAAGCAGAAACATTAACAATATCAAATTTTTCAAATGAAATTTACAATTATTTCAGAGAAATCTCTATTTAATGAATCGGTGAGTTTTAGGAATGAACTAACCCAGTTTGAAGGAAGGCAATATCGTGTACCGGAAGTACTGTCTCATATTTGACTAGCCATCTCTGTAAACTGTCCATGGCGTCATACAAGGAGAATAGTCGACTCCCAAGTCGTATACGGTTGTCTTCTATAAAGGGCTGGGCTGTGGAATCCTGATTAATGTTAAAAACAAAATGTTTCAGATTGCTGTAAGGTATTAATTATTAAAACTATTATCTAAACAGTCAGACATAAGTTAAGCACCACCCTTACATTTTTCTAGAGGTGCTTTGCATACAAAATGTTTTCAAAACAACTCTAAATTTGAAAATGCCTTCAACTCGCGTTTGTCCCTGATTTGTAAGGGATACCAGAATGACATTTGATCCTGTCGCCAAGGTTCTACGGTGTTTAGTATACATCTACCCCTATTTTGGGGGTAAGCCATGAAAAGTTGAATACATGTAACT
The DNA here is from genome assembly GCA_964017185.1 of Rugalucina vietnamica. Classification (NCBI taxonomy): domain Eukaryota; kingdom Metazoa; phylum Mollusca; class Bivalvia; order Lucinida; family Lucinidae; genus Rugalucina; species Rugalucina vietnamica. The sequence goes on from OZ024873.1 coordinate 49,634,851, forward strand.
ATTGCCTATTTCCTTTCATTAAATTTGTACACAAGTATGAAAAGAAACTAATGTTATGTCATAAAATATTGTCAGAAACGTTTTCTTCTACTCAAGGTTTTATGGCACAAACAGATAGCAGAAAAGTCATTCATTTGTTATTGGCACGACGTTTTCACTATATCACATGAGATGTTTGAGACCTGCGTGACTGCTGATGTATTAGTAATATCAGGGTTTCTCTATAGGAAGACATTGGTAATATCAATCTACATTTATCAGTCCGATAATAGTTTTGGAATTATTACAAAGTGGCATTATCATAATAAACGTTTTGGAGGTTTGAACATTTATAATGGGACAGAGACTACGTTTGGAGGTTTGAACATTTATAATGGGACAGAGACTAGGGGCAGTTCTAGGGGTGAGTCTGCATAAACCATGCCTGGTTGTAAATCTTAAGAGCAATTGAATCAGGGTTTGTTTTGAATTGTCATTCATGTGTAAAATCATAAGAAAATGATTATGTCCCAAAAGTTTCATTGTTTATTTCTTGGAAATATTCAGCGATGTTTAACTTTTGTCTGACTGTATAATATGCAAACTAGATTTTGAAACCTATCAAGGAATAACGGTATAAATAGTTTGATGTATGCCTATGATTGATAGGTTATCAAATACCGAAAAAAACGTGGATACTATATGTATCCTTATTATAGTAACAGTAATTAATTTCCTTCCCAGTAATTGATTATACATGTACTAAAATACTTTGTTTATATTATTTATTCAATTTCATCACGTGTCGCTAATCATTGCTCAACGTGCGAAATCGTCAGTCTAAGTAGTGGCCTTGAAAAAAAAATACTCCGAATTCGACAACATGAAATTACGATAAATCATTATGACCATACATAATTGATTAACTTCAAATTAACACAACTCATTATAAACATATCACTTTGACGTTAACAAGACTGTCCAAAAGTCTTACCTATAAATTATAAACAAATGAAATAATTCATTTATACATTCTATGTCACTACGTCACTGACCTCTAAAAAGATTCCCATTTATCTTTGAAATTATCCCAGTGAATCGAATACTTAAGTAAAAGGAAATCAATTTTCGCTGACATGTTTTTAAATTTCACAAACTAAAATGCTCAAGTCTAAAATGCATGTAAAGCTGTATATACACATCTCCACATGTATGTCTCTGATTAAATCAAATCAACTCAAAAGCGTCGATCTTTTGGAAACGGTAACATACGCAACAGAATAAGGGTGCACCATATTGCGCAAGATTCTTTACTCAAACTAGCAACAGTGTTTACAAAATTGGAAACCTTGGTTGCAAACATACAACGCAATTATGCTATACTACACAGAGCTTATTACAGCAATATCCGTTCATACTCGGGGTTATACAACATTTTTCAAGCTCATCTCAGCTGAGCATGAAATTTCAACTGCTTAAACATGTTGAAATAGTCAAAATTAGAGGAAAATTCAGTTATGCTTTATTCTGCTCATAAATGATAAAATGCCAAAAGTTGCTTGAATTATAACAGGATAATTTTAGTCTCAGCTTAGTTAAGCATGACAAAAGTTTTTTATAACCTGGTTTAAAAACTTACCCTGAAAACACCTATTTCTCTAATTTTCAAGTCGATATGGGGCCACTTTCGCTGTAGTGATATGGTGAGAAATTTCCAGTTTACCTGTCAATGGAATAAAATACTCGTACATGCGTATATATTAATAATAAACGCTGTAGAGACGTAAAAGGTTACAGCAAAACTTAACATAAATAGACATAGACAATGGCATTTGCATCCAACTGTTTACAATCAATCATATTTCAGAGGACCAAGAATAGAATTGTATATGTTTCTAACCACCGTGATTGGACATCTACCTCTCAAACAACGATACTGGATTGATGAGGAAAAAAAAGATACTTGTTCAGTAACTGACGAGACATTATAATAGAACAATGTTACATGTATGAATATTAAGGAACGTACTTGTTCAACGCTACGGGCTGAAAATAAAGACAGAAGAAAAACAAACGAAAACGAAACACTGAAAACTTTTAATGGACCAAAGAAATCTGGATTGAACGGCTCGGCCACCAGATTGCTTAATACAGATGACAACATGCTTCTGACACAAAGAGAGCGGAACACCTAAATAATTATAGTGACCTTTATCGCGCATTCCGTATCAATGACGATGACAGACTCGCACAGATAGTGTATAATATTATTTCTGGTAAAAGTCCTACTCCCATGGAAACTTGAATATTCAACAACAATGAGCCACAAAATGTACCGCCGCAATTCCAGCCGAAATATATATAGTGTAAGGCGAGACCTAGCTATGGTAGAGAAACTGACACACGAGTTTCTTTCACTGTATGTGGAGAAAGATTTCAAGGATGTTACCATAATCAAACCGTAGAAGCGGAACGGAAATCCTCAAGTCGGAGACTTCAACAGAGCAACCACCCAGTTTTGCCAATTACTAAAGAGATTCTAGCAAAATCCGGTTGAAACGCCTATAAAGCAGGACCTATACCTGAAAGTGAACATGGTTTCAAGAACGACATAGTCATAGTAGCTGTGATTTTCACATAAAGACAAGTTCAAAAGAATGCAGACGCGTGTTCCAAACAATGGAGGGATCTCGGAGCCTTTTTGGGACTCAGGGCAGAGTTAGAACACTAAACCTATTCAGCATGATATTTTAACCATGCTCAGAGATGATAATCTGGACTGGTATATTTGTTTCCCATCAAGTCGCAGCTTGATAGCAAGTTATTCGACCCAGTGCCAGTGAGGTTGCAAACCAAATCTAAGATTAATACAATATGAGCTTTGCTATGCAGACGTAGTGGGAAAATGCCAAATGCAATTCTAAATTCAAGTGTTAACATCAAGTTTCACATTCATATTACAACCATAACCTTACTTTCGGACATTAAAACAACAAACGTGTTACACTAACCCGCACCTGTAAAGCCATACACTGATCCAACCCTCACTGTGAATACAAGATGTGTTTGATGACTCCACTTACCTGAAAGACACTGCGTTTGGCACGCGCCGAGAGCACACTGATTATGAGGAAAATGCCATACATGCGGAAGCCAGTGTGACATTTTTGAAGGAATTTGTTATTTACTGCTTAACCGAATATTGTAAAACCACCAGCTTCAGCTGACATTCTAATATTGATACTCATTTAACTTCAGTCAGGTACATATTCATTAGGAAAAAGGAAGATAAACAACAATATTATTCAGATTTCTCGAAAATAACTTTCGCTTGAATAAGATGAGGTTCGCGGGGACAATTTTGTTTTGCATTTTCCTTACACACTTTGATCATCGGTACTAATTGAACTGTATTGTAATGTTATGAACCAAATTAAGAAAACAATCTCATTTTTCATCTGAATTTTTAATTGAGCCTGTGAGTGAGAAAACCAACAATTTGGGTTCCGACCAGGTCCGACACAAACCGCGCTGTACAGACACAGAAGATGGTTAGAAGCTGGAAATTTTGGATTTAGAAAGTGGAGGAATTGTATTATCTATGTAGCGAAAACAAAGGCGCTGATCAGCTTCGCAGTACCTGCGAAGCTAATCTGCGCCTTTGTTTTCGTCTATGCAGATTATTGGTTTTCCCATGCGACTTCTAAATTAAAATGAACGTGCAAACTAATATTATTTGCATAACAACAAATATATATATATAACAAGCAACGATCATTGAAGGAGCAAGAAAAGGAAACGAGAAACAAAATGTATTCCATCATACCCCGCTTTTATATTGTAAAACTGGGGTTTACAGGGGTATACCTATTTTTCTTATTTTTGATCCGAAACATAAATTGTGGGTACTCGTTAGAACCACCTCACCGAGGTTCTAACGTGTACCCACAATCAATGTTTTGAACAAAACTATTAAAAATATCTAACTTTTTTCCAAAGAAATTTTCAATTTTTACTAACGGAAAAATCTCTGTATATTGCATGGGGAAGTTTTCATAATATAATGACTTACTGCATGCCAGAAATGTAGCAAGTATTCCAATAACTCATCCGTGTTCCCGTCGAACTGCTCCACCATAGCATTGTCACAGAACAGCAATAGCTCCGGCTCAATTTTAGTCACTTCCGATCGAAACTGTCGTTTGTGCCTACGGTGCACGTAGGGGACGGAGGTAGGGTTGGTTCGATTGGCTACCGGTGGTTTCTGTCCATATTTAAATTCTTTTGGAAATGGAAGCTTGTCTATATGGTCAGGAACTGAAACATATATTGATGCCTAATTTTAGCTAAGTCAGAGATATATCTTGACTAACGGATACATGTCGATGCGATTTATTTTCTTATGCATCTACATGAAAAGGTACGAGGAAAAGGAGCAATCAGAAAAACATTCCCACTCCAAACACCGAGGTGGGAAAAAACTAAATTAACAATCAGGTACTTATACCATGAAAACATATCGTAAGCCGAATGAGCAGCTATCTTCCCAAAAGGTGGCCTCTCAGTTACCTAAACTTAATTAAAAATATGAAAACATACAGAAGGCGCCAACAGCACACAATGTTTCAAATGCCAAGACATAAAACAAAAAGAACCATCACACAAGAATCGCCTTGGAACGATCAGTAACACGAAATTACTGGCGGGCTCAAACCGGTTTGACATGGTTATAGCCTCACCCTCAGCTTCTGCAGTGGTTCATAACATTTAGTTATACCGTCGGTCCTCGTGGTGAATCTCTAACTAGTCAATGAATCATCAAGAACAAAGAAATAAATCATGATAAACATCCTGATGAATCAAAAACCAGGACTCACAGATTGAGTAAGCTGCCCTACGATGGAGATCCTTGGGCCCTGAATAACTTACTAGTTCCGGAGCAAAAGAAAAAACACCAGTTGGACCCCGGTGGGCCAAGCAACAGACAAGAAGCTCCGGCCTCAACCAACTCCGGCCCTAATCCTGCTATAGTCGAAGTATTTTCTTAAATTGATCATAGCATTACAAGTACGCATTTTATACAACTTCAAACACAATCAGGCTAAAGGTTATATGCGATTCCTTGGCTTGACGGAATTTGTAATGCTACATGTAGCTGTGAAGCAATATTTGTACAGATAATTTATTTCATTCAATTCAGTTTTACGTCCTTTCAAGATTACTTCAGCTCATATGAGACGGGCCAATCAGGCGAAAACGGGAGAACCCCGAGAAAAGCCACCTGGCACACCCGCAATCAGAATTTGGCTTGTCCCACATTTGGCCAGTGCGGGGCTCGAACCCACACCAGACACATCGGTTGAGAAAATTCTAAATTATATAGGAGTGTCAAAACTGTGATTAAATTAACACAACAACCGCATTTCCACCTCTAATATAATGATAAAACTTACCGAAAAGTTCATCATCTTCAAAGTTGAGTACTTCAGCAGCCTGTCTCCATACTGTATGTGTCTCTGTATGTAATGCTCTTTTGTGGCGACTTCTGGCTGAGGGTGGCGCAATGATAACATCGCCATGGATAATGCCCTCCTGTTACAATTTATGATGTCAATGTAGAAATAGATAGTCACAAATACCGAATAATTACTTATCAAGAAACAATGATATAATTCTCTCACAGTTAAAAAAAATAAAAAATATAGAGATGTTTCAAATTTTTTGCCAAGTCTACAATCTAAGGAGGAATATTGTTAAAACACACTTCATGTTTATAGTAACTTTAAACGGTAAGCTTGATGAAGTTTTATTTTGTTATGTGTGTATTATGTATATTCTCCAAGCACCTGTATGTTGGCCATTTAGATTTACATTTAACGCCCTTTGTATACAACGATGCTTCAAGTTTAACCCCCAGGATTTTTTACATCTTTGGACTGTTCCAATGCAATACTTCTGTTGTGGTTCTTATTGTTAAATATGATATGGTATTGATTTGTAAGCTGTGTGCACATCTTATGTACGTGTTCATATATTTAGTTAAGTCCGGGTAACTAAGCGGCCACCTATTTGGAAATAGCTGCTTGCTCGGCCTAAGGCATGTTCTCTTTGTGTTTGTACCCTATTGTCAATTTATTTATCTCACCTCGGTTTAGGGCGTGACATTTCGTTCTGATTGCGCCATCTTCTGACAATTGCTAATTATTACTTTTTTTTCAGAAACACAATTTATTCCATTGGTGTGAAACTATTTATTTAATAAGTTACTTACAATATGGTGCTGCAGCTCGCTAGGACCCGTATGTTGAGCTTGTTTAATACTGAGAAAAGTGTCGGTAGTTGGATCGTGGTAGAAATGAAGCTGTTTTGCCTTATTATGTAAATGGTGCTGAAACAAAGATTAATCCATATTTGACGAATGGATTCTCCCATCGTTATCATTTGGGTGAGTCCACTTTTAATTTTAGGGGCGTTGTGAGTGCATTTGACTATTTATTCCATTTTTCGATGAAATTCCTCTAAGCAAATAGAATAGCCCTAGCTGGGGCTATTCTGTTTGCCTATGTCCCATAAAAGGGACGCCAGGCTTAAATGAGTTAAATATACACAGAAAACGTAAAAAAGAGTTATAAGCTCCTTCCTTACGTATGTTTTCTAAGTTTATTTAAAAGAGTTAGCTTGATTAATGCAATGTTGATGTCTGCATTAAAATATATATTTTATCATAAACATTTCGTTGTAATATCCGACAAAATGATTTGCTCCATCCCTCATACAGTTCAGAACAAAGATTGCGAGAATATGTCATATCTGAAATGCTCACGCTAATTTGTGCAAACAAAACGAGGTTTTATTTTGTATTTTGTTTGCGCTATCCCTGCTGAAAATTCCAAACCCAGAGTTTCTGGTAAAACAGTTACTGAAAACATAACACTTACCGGTCTAGTATCCTCGTGGAATAAAGTTTTACCATCCTTGTCAGTTGATATTGACAAAACTTTCAAATCACTATGTAAAATTTGATTATAGAGTTTTTGTAGAGTAAGATTGTATGTTTGATTATGTGTCCGAACTTTTAAGTTAATTTCACTGTCTATAAATGGATTTCCTGATACTTTTACATGGGCTGATGACTGGCCTTCTGGGTGACCTAGAAGGAAAAACAAAATAAAGTTATCATCAAATTTTAATCCTGGTTACATTTCAGACCCGTTGGTAGCTATGGCATATGGGTTTGATGATTGGAGCCAAGTAAAATCGGCGTAAGCCTTCCAGTAATTTAGGTATTTATTTCTCATGCCTTGTTTGTGACTTGACAGTTCTGAGAATCTGTTAGAATGGTATCAGTCCACTAAATAAAACAATATCACTTGGACTTAAGTAAAGAAATGTCCATTTGGATTCAGTATGCAACTATTTACTATCAACGTCAGATTTAGTGATGTATTTCAGCTAATGAGGGAGTAATAATCAGGAAAATTTGTCCGTGAAATTTATTCCCCCTTAAATCCCACTTTTATATAGAAAAAAATGGGGTTTGCAGGGGTAAACCTTGTTTTCTTAATTTTGCTCCAAAAACATAGATTGTGGGTACTCCATAGAACCGCCTCGGCAATGCGGTTCTAACGTGTACCCACGATCTACGATCTATGTTTTGAGCAAAAATAAGAAAAATATCAAAAATTTCCCAGTGAAAATTTTCATTTTTACAACCAAACAATTGATAATATGTAACTTAAATCATCTCAAATACTAGACAATGACAGACATTGAAATTAAAAAATCAAGCAGGTTAAATAAAGTGATCTTAAATATTATTATTGCAGTCTTGGCATATTTTTGAAGTAATATGTCCATTTACCTGAAAATGTCAAGGGTCGGTAGGGATGAGAATCTTTTTATTTTCTTTCAAAATGGCAATAAAAACTGCAGGGTCGGCACAAAAAATCAGGGTCGGTCGTGATAGCAGAAACACAGCTTTTTTTCGGCCTAATCAGATGGTCGGTCAGAAGATTAGAAGCTTTTTAGAGGCACAAACAACCACGAAGTTCTTTACAGTTTGGGTAACACGGCAAGTATGCTCCGAAAGACGGATACCCTTTGAATCTATGTCTTGCTAGTCATTTTGCTCTTCATTCGTGTTGTAACATTTTCGTGATTTTCTGCACGTACTTTCTTTCCCGCCTGGTGTCTTGGTGTTGGATTTTAAATTTTATTGTGCAATCTCTGTGCCTTTTATTCATATTTTGTTTACAAGAGAAGCAATTTTTCTTTGCATTTAATATGTCATGACGACGTACATGTACTGTATACGTGGGTTGGGATTTAAGTTCGTAGACTTTCTTAATACAAGTTCATATGTCTTTCACACAAAAATAAAAATGATATCACCCGAAAACACATTCTTTTACCTTTCGTATAAGATATTAAGCATAATTCTAAGCATAACAGTTTCGCCACAACAATGAATTCAACACAATGGCCTTTCAACAACCGGGGCACGTCGTGGAAATTTTGACGTCAAAATTACGTCAAATTTCAATAAATGTCAGATTTAAAATGCTTTGTTTAGAACAACATAACACGCCATATCTTTACTAGTTTGCAAGATTTCCTTCAAGGGTTTGATGATTGTAATTGTTGAAATACTGTTTTCACCAGATATAACAAATTTTAAGTGTATCACGCATATTCGAGTTTTAACTTAAGAATGCTGGCCGTAGCATTTGTAGATTAATTGTAGGTGTGTGCATTTTAAATCGTGCAAAATTCAAATAGGTCCATCTGGAATCTCGCAAACACATTTAAATACCACTGCGCCATCTGTTCTACAACTTTACTACAAATCCTGATCATTTTGAATGTTTATTTGGGCATGTATGCTACTCAAACATAAGATGTGATCATAGGTCTTGTTTAGATGTTAATTGTTAATGTCATTTTTCTTTCCCAAGAAACGCGACTGGCTTTACTTTTTCTCCAATAACAAAATCAATCTTCGACATAGTGCTTAAAATTTTATATGGAGATAACATCATGATACTAGAATGCCTAAAATTGACTTAGCTCAAGTTTTGGCCTATTATATAGCTACACTTGGTATGTTCTCCAACGCCATAGAACTTCAGAATTATTTAAAATACGACGTGCCCCGGGTAGCGAGTCCAAGGTTGCTATGGAGACCATTTTTATGTGCACTGCGCATGATTTCATGAAAAGTATTGTCAACACGAAACAAGGAGACTTTGTTTCTTTATAATAATGCATCAAATATTGGATAAATGCTGTAATAGAAAATCAGTGGCCAAAGTCTACGAACTTAAATCCCAACCCTCGTATGTATCATTCGTGAATGTTTTACAAAATACGTCCATTGATTAACATGTATTAGTTATGATAATTTGCATCTCAATAAAAATACTCCTGCTTGGCATTTAAATATGGCAATCTCTCTTTCATCACTTGGCATTTGGATGATTAAACTGTCAATGGGTGAATATGTCGTTTTGTTATAATATGAAGACTGATTGTATTCAATGGCATAGTCAGTACAATATTCAGGGGAAGGGGGGACTTCTTCGGAGAAGTAATTTTGCGCTGGGCATTGACGCGAGCTAAGGGACATGCTTATTTCACTCAGTATCGTTTACATTTATTTGCCCCAAAAAGTTCTTTCTATATAAATATGAGCACGAGAGTCAGTGGCTTGTATACAAGCACCATTGAGAGTAGGGGGTGTAGTTCATATACTTATAACCTGATCATAACAGTTACTAAAGTTCATAAACCCCCGCATCGAGGAAGGGAGCAATAACATATTAAGAAACCACTAGTATATAAATAGATACAAGTCCCGCAATCAAACATCTAACACAACGCAATTAATAGCATTTTATTGCCTCTTTTATGTACCATATTAGTAACCAAGTAATAAACTATCTATTGTCTTATCCATCAAACTGCCGATAATTATTGCAAATGGACATAATTGTTTGAGACAGGACCTGAGAAAGAGTAAGTTATACACAATATTTGAACACGTTCTTTACAGCTTGCATTGGTCATATGAAGACGGTATGCTGTTGCAGAACTAGCAAATTAGCATTTACCCCAATCCATTGCGAAAAACGACTATGTAATATGCACATCTTTTAGCTGTAAAATTGAAATGTTTTAGCTGAGAACTTATGATGTTTTTGATAATTTTGCTCATAACATTCATTGTGGGTACACGTTAGAACCTGTTTGCTGAGGCGGTTCTAACGAATATCCACAATCTATATTTTGGATAAAAAAGAAAAATGGTATAGCCCTGTATACCCAGTCAAAAAGTGGGGTTTAAGGGGTATACTGTTCATGGACATGTTTTCTTGATGTTAACTGGCACCTTCGTGTAGTTCTGTGTTTTCACTGGCCACATATACAAGCGGCGTACTTATTTACTGCAGACAGCAATCAGGCAATGATCAGTCAGGCTGAATTCTAGAATAGCTTAATCTGCACTGTTACAACTACTTGGTCAAGTTTTAATTTGGGAGCAAATGCCACTCCGGTTGTTTACTTAACGTAAAGTACGCTGTGATTCATTGTATAGGCAGTTGGTCAGTCACCAATAGATCAAAACAGTCTTAAGAGTTAAAGACCTACAGTTTTCCACCTCCAACCGCTTATGTATTACATGTACCTTAATTACATGTAATTGCATTCTCCACCAAAACATTGACATAGGAGATTTTTTCGACAACGTTAAGCATGAAGATGACCGAGCAGCCACTGCACTCAGTAGAGTTTTCGAATTACACATTCCGAAAACATGCCCATGCATTATACAAAGATTTTTAAAGTTGTAAAAAATGAAAATTTTTAGTAGAAAAAAATGATATTTTTCGGCGAGGCGGTTGTAACGAATACCCATAATGTATGTTTTGGAGAAAAACAAAAGAAAAAATAGGTATCCCCCTGCAAAGCCCAGTTTTTCTATGTGAAAGTGAGAATCAAAGGGGTATACTTTTCATGGACATGTTTCCTTGATACAGAGAAGACTGTACATGTAACAATGGCTTGTTACTTTAAGCATGAAGTTGTCCGAGCAGCCACTGCACTCAGTAGTTTTCGAATTACAGAGATCTAGCTTACTGAGACTGAAAAAATGGCTTGCTAAATATTACAATTAAAGTGGAATCCAGTAAGTGATCTAACCCGATCACTTAACCTTAAAAGAATGACTGAATGTAGCCAGTCACCTGTCGTTTCAAACTGAGATTGGTATCCAGGGGCGATGTCTGTTTTTATCTCTGTTTGTTGTGCCTAAGTTTCTAATAATAGTCTACCTTTTGTTTACATGCTATTATTTTAGTATTTCTCAACATGAGTGCATGGTTCTTTTTGTATGTTTTGCTAGGGCGTCAATTATACAGGAATTAAAAGCATAAATAACTAAAATTAAGCATGATAAAATATAGAAATGAATAAGAAAAAGATGAGTTCAACAATATCGAGAACCCTTACCTTTTTCATCTAAAGAACTATGATATATTTGTTTCACAGAATTCACTTGATCTTTGAATATCTGTGTCTGTACAATGTTTGGAATTCTTCGGTCTGGTTTTCTCGAGAACGCCTGAAAAAGTGGAAATCACTTTTAAATAGTATGACTTGTACATACATGCAACTACAGATTGTCGTTTACATAAATGATGCAATGCATTTAGCGATTCTGTCTAGCGTATGTGAGTTCGAGGCAGTTCTCAACTGGAAGACACTTCTTAAAATACTGGTATTGGTGGGGTTAGCAAGGGGGTGGGGGCGGTTGAAATATCTTTTTGGGCGTAGATATTTTTCAACCTGATGCGACCGAATTTCAAGTTAACCTGTACTTGATATTTTCTATCTTGCCATTAAGTAAATATTCACGTGGACTGTATACCCCCATATACCCCACGTTTATACATTAAAATGGAATGTGCACAAAGATTTCATAACACGTATTTTATGTTATGACTGAGACTAATCATAAAATTACTTCCGACGCGATAGTCTTAGTATCTTAAGACTATCATGCTTTATCTCATGACATATCATAGTTTTGATCTTTTATTGATCCAAAACATAGATTATGGGCACTCGTTAGAACAGCCCCGCGACTGGTCCTACGTGTACACACGATCTATGCTTTCAGAAAAGAAAAATATATATAAAAAAAAAAAAAAAAACTATCGAAACTGTTCGAATAAAACTTTGAATTTTCACAGGACTGGTATAAAAATCTGTATGCATTACTGCATGGGTGTGTTTTCGTAATGAAAATTTGTTCCTGGATTAATAGCAACAGTATTTATGCAAAGTCTGCAGTCTCATATCACGAGTCAGCGACGTTGTTGACAATCACGTTAACGACAAACAATATGACAGATAACATCAATTATTGAAACAAATCGGTGTTAAAGTAATAATATGCGCATTAAATAATTTACACAAACATGCATTTAACGGTTATCTAGCCTCAGGTTTGCATTAAACAATATGTTATCATCATGTCCAAATATTTTGGCACGAATGGACAACACCCTGGTGTACCTGGTGTACATATGGAACATTACACGTGTATAAAATGACGGACTCCGTTGGAATTGTTTTAGTCTAGTCTAGAATGGTTCCTAGACCATTTGGAACCCGTATAAGTCACAGTTTCCGCATGAAACGATACGGAAAAGAGAAAATTATTGGAATCATTGGCATATATTGGCCGTCGCCATTACCTCATGAATTGCATAGTTTTACGGTGAATAGAGTTAATTTTGTATTACATAACGAAAATTTGCCCATGCAATATACAGAGATTTTTTAAGTTGTAAAAAATGAAAATTTTCATTAGAAAATTTTTGATATTTTTTTTTTATTTTTGCTCAAAACATAGATTGTGGGTACACGTTAGAACCGCCTCGCCAAGGCGTTTCTAACGAGTACTCTCAATCTATGTTTTGGAGCAAAAATAAGAAAAATAGGTATATACCCCCTTAAACCCCAGTTTTTTTTTTTTTCTATAAAAAAGTTGGTGATACACATTTCACGGACATGTTTTCCTAATGTAAAGTCGTGTAGACGTTGAATACATGAACAAGTAAGATATTGTTTCGGTACCTTAATAACAATAATGCTCTGAGAACCTTTAAAACTTGCTTGTATCCATACCGAAAAAGGTTTGTGCGCATAAGGATACCTATGGTTTGTCACTTTTCTGGGTAAACAATAATATGATATTATGTATCATTGGATATCGCGGTACACATTAAAAGAATCTGATTTTTTCATTTTGGTCATTTATGTTTACTGTGTATACATACTATTTTAAATCTTTATGTTTTTGAAACAAACACAATCCTTTTCAAGCTTTACCTTCTTTATATTAGCATGTATTGGACACGCATGTACATGTACTAAACAATATCATAGTTTGCCAGACATTTCCATTATAGTATACGCCAGAAAAGCAGACATGTTATACTGAGAGGCAAAAGAAAGTTTATGAAAAATATGGACAATCAAAACGTGACTGTGTACTTTCTTTTGCCTTTACGAGTGTATGTAAAGCGGGTCTGAACTTATAATTCATCTCGCCACATTCACTAAAATGCGCTTGTACATGTAATGGTTTTTGTTTTCAATAATGATTCTGAGTTGTTGTTTTTTGTTATCTATCAATTAACATCGGAATAAAAACAGTCTAAAACAAATGACAGGACATTCATCAAAGTGGTTTAATATTGTTCACCGTATAGAAGTGACCTACTGATCCTACCTATACAGGTACATACATTGTACGTGTGATGCATGGTAGTAAGGCTATGCCGTTTTTCGCGCGAACATAACGGTAAATAACTGCGATCAGTACCGATGCATTCTAACACATTAGATAGCGTTGCATGTTGAAACATGCAGTTGTGGTAAATACGTCATACATGTAAACCCTAAAACGCGGATGAGTTGGAATTCTTTGTTTTTTCGGTTTCTGTCAAACTTTGAAAGATCGATAGATGATACACGCTTAGTTGTGCATATTTGTGTACATGTAGCGTAGCATCATGGGGCTCATATAATATAAACTAAAGTGTTTATGCATTGTATATGGTTGCAGTTTACAGCTCATTATGTGAATACGATTCATACTTGCACCTACAACATGTATCAGATATAAAACAGACTATAAAAGAACAAAAGCACACCAAAGTTATAGTTTAAACCCTGTTGATTCAAAATTAAAATTGATGGATTATTTAAAATGTAACATTTTAAATATCTGGTTTGATTTGATCCAGACATTTTTATGACTGTCTGTCAGCTATGTCAAGGGTTGACGGGTGCTCAAAATAGTTACATAACATACACAGGCAATTATAAATCTGTAGATCTTAATTTCCTCGTTATTGTAATAGACTGACAGCCGGGTTTAGCTAGTTACAATATTGAGTTTAAACGGCCATATAATTGCTGTTGGTTGATCATTCAAGAGTGTCCATCAGGAACATGTCCGTGAAATGTGTACCCACTTAAACCACACTTTTATATATTAAAACTGGGGTTTGCAGGGGCATACCTATTTTTTTTCTTATTTCTTATCCAAAGCATACATTGTGGGTACTCATTAAACCGCATCAGCTTTGAGAGAACATGTTAAAATATAATAAAAAAGAATCCAATGGAATTTTCATTTTTAGGGCTGAACAAATCTCTGTATATTGCATGGGCAAGTTTTCGCAGTAATGATATTGTTCAACGATCGTTCTCTTTCGATGCTGAATTAAATTGTGATTTAATGGAATGTTCAGTACAGGCAAATAGATATGCACAGGGTACCGCTTAATTTTATCATTACGAAAACTTGCCCATGCAATATACAGAGATTTTTTAAGTTGTAAAAAATGGAAATTTTCAGCAGAAAAATTTCGATATTTTTCTTATTTGTGCTCAAAACATAGATTGTGGGTACACGTTAGAACCGCCTCGCCCAGGCGGTTCTAACGAGTACCCACAATCTATGTTTTGGAGCAAAAATAAGAAAAATAGGTATACCCCTGCATACCCCAGTTTTACTATATAAAAGTGGGGTTTAAGGGGGTATTCATTGCACGGACATGTTTTCATGATGTGAGCTACCCGGTTATCGTATGCGTTTTATACAACACGTAATCAAGCATCCTCAGTATGCTGAGTACACCAGGGACCATAAAACCAATAAACAGTGGTTCCACATATAGAATCCTTTAAGAGCCTCTTTATTACCCCCTGAAGGGACGAGGTAATCGTCTCCTAATGACAGTCATTTGATCTCTGGATCACATTGCATCAGTAGGGATCATAAATCGAATAAACAGTTGTACCAGTTAAGCTCCTCCAGCTTATGGGGTATACAATGTACAGATATTTTATCAAAGTTGATATTTTCAAATATTCTGTACAGCTTAAAGTACAAACCACACAAGGTTGGCCAGCTACATTATTTCCATTATTATTTTTTACGAATTCCCAAGAGTTCCAACGTCGATGTGTTCCAAATTTATGCAATAATAACATACGCATTATTTGTCACAGCCTTAACCTGCGTAAGGAATGTTTAAGAATTCGACAGTATGAGTGGCAATTAATCGCAAAACTATTATGGCATTTGTAAAGACCCGCACTTATTCTTACCGGTTTCTCAGATACATCATTTTCTACAGCCCCGTCCATTCGCATCATATTCTGTGATTTCAGCGCGAATTTCAAATTTTAGGATTCGCAAGGGATAGTCGGCATATATGGGAGAGCAGAATAAAGGGGGGAAATGCTGGATTCATATGAACGCACATGGAGGTGGCTTATATTTACATTTTACGTGTAAGTTGTGTTTTATGATTACGCATACAATATTGTATCTTTAGCTTTAATTTCGCTTTATATAAAATTAATGAGTCTCATATACTTTAAAGTTGATATTTACATTAAATACAGTGTGACTAACAAGTGTTTGATTAAAATCATTTGATTTGAAAACGTAGGTGTGTTGTTAATATAAATTGTACTTCCCTATCCTCGAGCAATAGCCATACCTTATAGCTACAATATGCTCTATAGATTAACTCTCAAACAAATAAAAATGTCAGGTAAATATTTAAATCATCAAACTTATTAGCATGTTTAACCTTACGACTGTGTTTTGTTTTATAGTTTTCAACTCTCTCCTTTAAATCTCGTGGAAAACGTACGTAACCCCATCATGCAAGAGATTTACACGTAGATTTGCATTCCACTACCGCGAAAAGCAAACAAAAAATTTATTGAATGACCAGCCTATTTTATCATATTAAAGGCTTACTTCAGAAGGAGCTAAAATTGGTATCACTTTTTATTCGATGGTGCAGTATGGCCCATAAATCAATGGACTGTCAAAGTGAGGTGATTATCACATCTCTGCCAGGGGTCATAAAGAGGCCCCTAAAGGATAATACCTGTAGTTCCACTGTTTATTGATTTTATAGTCTCTGATAACCTGTGAAATAAAACTGCCCCCCTCTGCAATCAATATTGATTTTTCCTGTTTTGGCCCCTACCTGTATTCTGAGTCATTGTCAGGGTACATGTAATAGTTTTTTTATTGCCATGTCCGTTATCTAATGACCCTCAATAGACATGGATATAGGTCTTCAATTGCATTATTGATAAACACTGCGAAACAGCATTTCTGTACCGCAATACTTTGCTACAATAATCTGCAATCAAGCAGGATTTGTTTTAAATTTTACTATTATTATTATTTATTATTTTATTTCTTTTTTGCAAACTACCTTTGCTAAGTACTTATCAGCAAGTTCTGGGCCCAGATTTACAATCCTCCCTTAAAGTTAAGGAAGATCTTAGTCAAGATGTCACATTTCAGCTATGCTATCATAATCAATCTTAACGGTTTCATTGTGTAAATAACATTTATTATTATATAACTATAAAAAGACAGTATTTCAGACAATGCTTTCAGCCAATTGCATATTGTTCATATTCTATGACCTCGGGTTTTTTCATGTACATGTATGTTGCTAAAGTGAGAACATTGTATCTATCATGAAAATGTACATTGATTGATGTAATGCAGTCCTGCTGATGAACTACAGATGATATTTACTAATGTTTAATTTATTTGAATTAAGACTTTATGTCCCAATGAACTTTTTTTCAGTCATGCTGGGACTATATACACGTACATATAAGCTGTTGAAAACAATCCATTTTCAGATGAAAACTATTTTTTTCTGCTAATTCTTTTTAAAAGATTTGTATTAAAAGAAAGTGTTATACAATAAAACAATTGTTGACTATTGTGTCATTGAATATGGTGCGATATCCAACAGTCAATATTGGTAGTCTCTGCTGGATATCACATCGTATTCAATGACTCAATAGTCAATATAATATCACAGATAAAGCATTTTCGTATTTGCAGTAATTAATGATTTTAACGATAAAACGTCGAATCAAAATTTTCCAAGGTGGGTCTAAACTTTAAGGAAGCATTGCCTATCTTGACGTTGAACTGAATATGTCAATCATGTAACGTTTTATTTTGCTTCGAACGATACGCGGCCTCAAGAATGACATCTATAGTATGATTATTGTATTGTATTGTGTTGTGTTGTATTGTATTGAGGTTAAACACCACATTCAACAATGTTTCAGTCACGTCGGGACGAAGCCAACTCTTCCTTGGTTTAACCAGTACTGTAGGGAGTTAATGTGTCTTGCTCAAGGACACGGTGACGCTTGTGGGGATCGAACCCAGGACCTCTCGATTCAGAGTCCGACTTTCTACCACTACGCCACCGCGCTCCCTATGATTATTTACGAGTAAAACATTTTGAAATGGACATGAACCCGAATCAAAATCTAAGATAAGAATCTGGAATATTTGAAATATTTGCATGCAGCGATAATTGGATGGTAAATAAGTAGCAATCACGTCAAACATAAAATGCATAGCGACACGTTTTCACGCGTAACGTGACAGCTACAAATCCATATTTATAATATATAGTTTCAAACCATTTGATCTTTTCATAGACATATTACGGGGCATACTACAAAACCTCTTGTTGCGAATGTTGCGAATCTCGTTAGTAGATATGCATGTTGTAAATATGCATGTTAATCTTACTGCCTTAATTCATCTGGAGTAGGTTGTACATGTACACGTGCCGTGCTATGGGGGAGCTGTAATTAATCTGGCTGATTAATTATTTGACTATCATTATTCTACCATCGAATGTATAAACATTTGTTGTCTGTGACTATCTGTGGCTACCGTGAGGGAAATATATCTATGCAATATATACATGCACATGTACCCCCTGAAACCCCATTATAGATAAATTGGGATTTTTACAATTTTCTTAATTTTAATCTAAAACATAGATTGAGAGTAATCAAGGCGGTTCTACAGCGAGTACACACGATTCTATGTTTTTGGAAAATAAATAAGAAAGGAAATGTATACCCACGTAATTCCTAGTTTAAGTGGGGTTCAAGGGGATATACATTTAATAGACATGCTATCCTCATGATATGTGAAAATACGCTTGTTTTCATGCAACTGTTACTCTGTCAGGAGTTCGAGCTCGTATAATATCGTGACACAGTTTGGTGAATTGAACTACAACTAACTTAGTTCATGTAGCCACAGCGCCGTATTGGTGTAGATAATTTACATTTAGTACAAAAAACTTAATCGATTGTTTTGTCTTAAGAAATCGACCTAACGACCGAAGTTATTGATATGGCTATATTCGTTATTAAAGTATATAGTTGGGGAACCAATAAGAGATTTTGGCTAACCCTTGCACCCGAAAATAATACGGCTAAATTGTATATGGTTGAAAAGGTAATTGTATGGGGTATCTGAAACCACTGTATAGAAATCACGATCGACTTGCATAGAAACATAGCAGGCTTTTTTCTATGGTAGCCCATTAAGTACTTGTGAAAAATAAGATTGATAAACTATCAAATAACTTCTACCAGAATTAAGAAAATCGGCCAAGATTCGGCAGATATAATGACTAACATCTGTATCAACATTCATATCAAGGATGGTTCTTTGCATGCAGTGGTTGTCGTTTTATAGACATTTGATTGAGCGAGCCCCGATTTTGCAATTTTACCTTTACAATTATTTGCCTCTGAGTCCATCTAAAATGCATTTTTTGCTCGAAAGCGCATTTCATGTTTTTTTCTAAATATGTTTAAGTAAGTAATAGCAAAAAAGAATTCAGATTGATATGTCTTTGATGTTTTCCCACAAAAATGTTTAAAAAGACACATTTTAACATAATTTTTATGTCTTCCAAATTTGATAAGTTTGAACACCGTGCATCGTCAGAATGGTGTTTGTGAGTATTATATAAAATAATCACGTTTCTTTTTAACAAACCTGTGGCATTAATTGAGGGTCAAGTTGTGGAAAAAAAAGCCGTGTGTGTATTACACTTTTTTTTGGCCGTTACTTCACATAAAAAGTCAGAAAGGAGATAAAACAATTCAGTCAGTGGGACCCCGCCCGTTGAGGCATAAAGAAAAAAATGGACTGATTGTGCCTCCAGGCAAAGCTTATATATACTAATGACTGATCTTCTGATTACTGGTTAACCGCTCTTGCCTGAGCCTGCCCAGGAAACGTGGTTCAAGTCAAACCATCCATACGTATAAGCCTTTTGTGGCTTAGTTGGATGGTTATATTTCAAACACTTGCTGGATGTAATGATATTCTCACTTTGAGTAAAAGTCCCAAAAATGGAGACAACGTCTCAACATTACCTTAGCTGAGGGACGTAAAGAATCTATTCAAACAAACGTACAACACATCCTGCTTTGTTTTTTTCTATATATAATTCATATCAACCTCAAGTGGCGTGACTGCAGTCGATATAATTTATAATATGGCTCTGAAGAAAATTTTAAAGGTTTATCTTGACATAACGTCTTTATCGGTTACTCGGTTACGTGACCTGGAGCAAATGAGCCCCTGGAGTCAAATTGTATGTTCAGAATCATTGATATTCATTCCTACTGCCCATTTCCTACAAGATTTTCCCTTCAAATGGCATTTTAACAGTTTTCCCCATTTCAATGCTTATCGGACTTAAGTTGGCCTTGCCGTAAAATAGGTAAAAGTCATCACAGGATCATGATTTATATATACATTGTAGTACTTGAGTCCTCAATGCTTCATGCCAAATTTCTTCGAAATCGGCTCACCGGTTCCGGAGAAGACTTTGAAATGTTTTTAACCATGATATATGGACAAGGCGGCCATCTTGGTCATGTGACCTGGATTATTTATATACAAAATGGTTCCCCTTCCAATAGATGCTTCATATAAAATTTGATGAGTTCATTGACGAGTTAGAGTTTTACCACGAGGGCCGAACAATTAACTAGATATTTTGAATCACTGCAGAAACTGAGGGTGAGGTTAGGATCCTGCAAAACTAGTTTAAGCCCGCCAGTTGATCGTTCCAATGCGACGCATCAGTGGTGGTTCTTATTGTGTTATGTCTTGGGTTTTAATTTTTGCGCTTTTAGCACCTTACGTACGTGTTCATTATTTTAGTTGTTTGGTAACTGAGTGGCTGCCTTTTTGGAAAAAAGCTGTATACTCGGCTTACGATATGTCTTCTTAGTATGAGTACCTGATTGATAATTTTGTGGGTTTTTTTCCATCTCGTTTTTTGGAGTTGGAATCTCTTTTTGTTTGTTCCATTTCCTGATCATTGCCTATTATTAGTTCTCATATAAAGTATGGCTTTGATTGGTCAAGTGGTTTCGGGGAGAACTTTGTAAACGCACGCCGGCTCAAGTTCCATCCTATAAACTCTAAACCTATAAATTCCCAGCTAAAATGATGGACGACGACTGATGGGTGATCGAATGTTGGGTAGTTGCCTGTTCAGTAAGTTCAACGTGTGAGCCGGGCGGCGAATGTGAGCTATAAACAAAGTTTAAAACGTAAAAGTACCTTGAAATAACAGCTCACTTTAGTCTGCATGACAAACGGCTGTCCATACCTTTAAATGCATTTTAGTTCTCACAAAGTTCTTAGATAATAACAGCATTGAATTAGGTTCAAAATTAGTGTACAATATTACATACGTTCTGACATAGCGAGTGTGCATGAAAGATAATTATTATAGACACATCAACGGCGTTCCATACAAAATGCACTGTTTTATCGAAATGCAATCCGCAGCGTATTTCTATACAGTGGTTCCATATCAAGCACTGTTCAGGCTACAAATATACAAAAAATCAGCCGTATCAAAGTCGGGTGCAATTTTTTTGTCATTTTGCAAGTTACGCGATTTCGGTTCCCCAGCTAAGCAACGTGCACATGTTGATTTTACATTTGACAGATTCTTTTAATTCAAAGGCAAAGGCAAGCAACTGAATTGTATAGTTTGGTCATGTACTATGCGCAAACTCGACTCTGAATTGACTCTTGGATTCACAAACAGAAATCTATATTACGTGTTGAATAAATGGCCGTGAGCACTAAGAGGGTGTTTACTTAAGAAATGAATTTCATTTTGCTGATGTTCATGGAGCTATGAACCACACTTTCTCTCCATCACTTGTTGAAACATTATCAATGCGATAACTTTAACAAGCAAATAGAGAATTTACACATACATAGTTTGTGTTCAAACAACAGAACGACATCGATGGTGGTATGATGTTTACAACGTACAATCACAATGGTGACACTATGTTTTTGTGACGTCAGGTTTGATCATGTGACGTCGCGAGACATGATGTTGTTCATGGAAGTATGAATTACATTTTAGCTCTATAGATTAATTAAGACTTTGCATCAGAAATGCTTGTACATGTGATCGCCTTGATAATTTGTCATCAAGCGAAAGAGAGAAATGAATATAAATATACAAGTAAGCAATAAATTTCATTTTCTGATGTTCATGGAGCTATGAGCCACAGTTGGTCGCTAGCGAAGAGAATGAACCTTGAAGGAGCTATGAACCACAGTGTGTTTCGTGCAAAGTGAATGAACCCCTAAGGTTCATAGCTCAATGACCATCAGAAAAACTAAATTCATTGTTTATATTTACATTCATTTCTCTCTGTCTTTTGTTGAAAAAATATCAAGGCGATCACGTGTACAAACAAATAGAGAATTTACACACAGTGTGTGTTGAAACAGCGGAACGGTATCGATAACGTCATGGCGTTTAAAACGTCCAATCACAACGGTGAGAGCTATGACGCCAGGTTTGATCATGTGACGACGCGTAACTAGATGTTGTTCATGGAACTATGAATCGCATAATAGTTCAATAGATTTATTAAGATTTTGCATGCATCAGAAATGTAAATATTTCAAAACGAATAAAACGTCAACGACGTCACGAAATCAAAGATGATGTGCGCCGGGTAGACCATATCGACCTTTTAGTTTTGACTGTAGAGTTTTAACTGCTCGTTATGTTTTCTTGATATTTTGCCACGATATTCTAGCCATATTCCGATTATTGTTCATGTTATTTTACATGTATATGCCTTCGATTGTGCTTTATAGAAGCTACAGCAAGTGTCTGTTATTTTGGATCATCCCCCGTAATATTTTGACACACTGAACAGTATGAAGTATGGCGAAATGAACTACATCTAACCTAGTAACCTTAGCGCAACATTGGTGTAAAATGAATTACATCTAGTAAAAAAAACACAACTTAATCGATTGTTTTGTTTTTACCACCAGGAAATTCATCGTCAGTATCAAATTCATCTTAATTGTTTTGTCATTGCGATCGGAAACCGACCTCACGACCGAAACTATTGACATGGCTATATTCATTTTTAAAGTATAAGCAACATTCACATGAAAATTTCACATTCAGTGGTTGTATTATTTTAATTCGAGCAAAAGCAAGCAGCTGAATTGCATAAAGTGAGTCGTGTGATGTTCTGAATTTACTCTCATTACGAAAACTTACCTTACGATGAGGCGGTTCTAACGCGTACCCACAATCTTTGTTTTGGAGCAAAAAAAAAAAAAAAAAAAAAAAAAAAAAAAAAAAAAAAAAAAAAAAGGTATACCCCTGCATACCACAGTTTTGCTATATAAAAGTGGGGTATAAGGGAGTATGCATTACACGGACATGATTTCCTGATGTTAAGGTACTTGATCAACTAAATAAGCAGAAAATTTGCTAAAATATACATACAGTATGTAGCAACTGTATCAAATTTAGTCAGTATGTAGGTGTAGAGCACGAGATGTCATTTCAACAAATGAGGAGAGACTGGACCTCGGATAGACAAAACAGCAAAAATGCTAACATAGCATTTAACGTTAATAATCAAGAAGGTGGTCACTTGTAATTTGTATGCAGTAGTAAAAATACAGTCTAGCTGTTTACAGCTAATTAGGGTATGGTGTCACCTTGTCATGTTGCCTAATTATTATACAAATGGGTCAAAATGGAAATGATTGTATTACGTCAGATTACAGGAACGGAAATAATTGAAATAAAGTAGTAATGATTACAGGATAAAATTACAATTAGGCAAAAATATTGAATAATATGGTTGTTAAAATATCGAAATATAGCATGTAAACCTGTTATATACGACACATTTATGCTGTTTTATTATTTCTGCATAATTGTGATGATAATAAGTAATTTAGTATTTTATATACAACAGCGATTTGCGCTATAGTCGCGCACCCCCTACTCTCGTAACTGTTGTATTCATACAATACGAAAAAAGCGCGTAACATACAGTACTTTAGAACGCGTACAAGTAGGCAAGGATCAGAAAATGGAGCAATCAGAAAGATAATCCCTCTCTAATACCCGAGGGGTGGGAAAAACGACACTTAGGTATTTATACCAAGAAAACATATCGTAAGCCGAGTGAGCAGCTATACCACACACCCCCAATAGGCGGCCACTCAGTTACCCGAACTGAAC
This sequence comes from Rugalucina vietnamica, assembly GCA_964017185.1. Taxonomy (NCBI): domain Eukaryota; kingdom Metazoa; phylum Mollusca; class Bivalvia; order Lucinida; family Lucinidae; genus Rugalucina; species Rugalucina vietnamica. The sequence continues at coordinate 49,658,838 of OZ024873.1, forward strand.
TAAAATATGGAAACGTACATTAGGCTCATTCGACTCCAAAGAACCACAAGTATCGCCTTGGAACGATCAGTAATATAAAATTACTGGGGGGCTTAAACCGGTTATACAGGCGCCTTACCTCACCCTCATTTTCTGCAGGGGCTCACACCATTGAGTTAGTTGTTCGGTCCTCGGGGTGAATCTAACAAGTCAGTGAATCATCAAGGACAAACGAATAAATCACCCTGATGAATCAAAAACAATGACTCAACAGATTCAGTAAGCTGCCCGACGATGGAGATCCCTGGGCGCCGAATAACTTACTGAAACCCGGAGCAAAAGCAAAACACCAGTTGAACCCCGGTGGGCCAAGCAACAGACAAGAAGCTCCCCAACCAACTAAAATGAATAGCTTTATGTCGGCTCCATTATAGTGTCTGATGTCCGACCCACCGGCGGGCAATTAAAGAAGGCAGCATAGTTTTTCATAGTTTTAAAGAAACGGTTTACTTTGTGCAGAAATAAGCATCATATCTCCATATTTTACTACGAGGGGCAATTGGAAAATACGTAGCGTGGCCCATTATTTCAGTAACTGATTGGCAAACCAATACATGTTTGGTATCATTTTAAACATCTATCTTTCCTCTACCTTCTTACACTAGTTGCATGAAGGTGAAATGAGCAGTCAGGCAAAAATGTTATTGTAAGCATGTGTACTGTTTGTTTACTGGAAAAAGTAAACTCTCAATGAAATAGACATAAGCCGTGCATGAACTCTGTTTACGGGAATATGATTGTTTTACATCATTGTGTAACCCGTCATATAGTTAATTTGTTATGCAAGTCTTGGCTGAATTTGCTGATTCTTATAACTTTAAAACGAGACAGTAATACCTGTACCACATGGAATTCTCGTAATGGCAGTGTCTTAGCATTATTAGAACAAAGCCTATAGGTCGACGCCCTGCATGGGCATTCTCAACCTTTGATGGATTCTATGTGGGGCAACAAACCCATAACCAAAGCAGGTTTCTCATTTTCATGACACTGATCGATCTCATTATTTTTGTGTCTGTTTTAATGTGCATTTAGGCTGCAATGTTTTTATCTCCATGAACCCTCTTCATTCATGAATATTCTTAATGCATGTATTAAGGTGGCGTTGACATAGCTAAATGCGTGACGTGCATGCACATGTACTAGGCGCAGTCGAAAAGGATGTCGGAAAGCCTACAATGGATTATCATGATTCGGAATGGCATTTATATCCTTGTAGCCAGTTTTGCAGGATTCTTTTATTCATGCACATGCAGTTTTGACGTGGTTGTCCCGATCCGTAGCGCACGTTGGGACGTAAATGTCAATACTTTTACATTATTGCCTTGCTATCAACTTTGGCCTTCAGTTTGGCTCTTTGGCAGCTGTTACATGCGTAAAATATGACATAAAATGATGTATAAGATCGTTTGCATATTTCGAGGAAACCGCAAGTGGGCGATTTATATAACCTGCTTTTTGTGTTCTTTAAACTTAACTCATTTAAGCCTGGCGTCACTTTTATGGGACATAGGCAAACAGAACGCGGCGTCCCATCTTGGGCTATTCTGTTTGCTTAGAGAATTTTCATGGAAAAAGTGAATACAATTTTAAAATCACTCCTGACGCCCCTAAAATGGAAGTGGACATACCCAATTGATAATGATGGGAAAATCCATTCGTCAAATATGGGTTAATAATGCATATTTGATGGGTTATGTTACATTCTGACGACACAAAGTCAGCAACATTATTCAAGTGATCGGTGCAAGATGAACGTTTTTCCGGTAAAGTTCGAAAACATCCATTTTGTTTGTGGTGTACACTTATTGAATCCTGAAACAAAGCACTAGACTAAGCTTGAAGTGTTTATCATTAAAAGTTTACGAAATCGCCGTCAAATACTGACTCATCTCCAGCATATGGAAAATCAAACCCTGATTAGTCTGTAGTCTGTTTCTGTATGTTGTTGTAAAGGCAAAATAAACTTGGTATCCGAATAATACATAATGCACAGGATAACATATCCATGAAATGTATACTCCCTTTCACCCTACTTTTATATAGTAAAACTGGGGTACGCAAGGGTATACTATTTTGTCTTATTGTTTGTCCAAAACATAGATTGTGGGTACTTGTTAGAGCCGCCTCGTCTAGGCGGTTCAAACGTGTACCAACAACGTATGTTTTAAGCAAAAATAAAAAAAAATATCACGAAAATTTTTCAATTTTTACAACTTAAATCTCTGAATAACATGAGATTGTTATCGTAATTCTTAAAATCGCATACATTACAATATTAAAGCAATGTACGAAGACAAATCGGTGTCAATTAAAAACCAGGTCTGTGGTCTCGTTATTCATATATCTAAATAACATATAGTCATCCTCAATGAAATGTTGTTTTTATACTAGACATGTCACCAGATAACATATAAAATATAAAGATTTGATCCTTTGGAAGCAATAAAAACATTCAAAGGGAGATAGTATCGACAAGCCCGAGATAGGAATGGCAATGCAGCTGAGTTGCAATAGTTTGATTTTTATATCCCTACTGGCTTACCTCTGGTATTTTGTTTAAACATATTCATTCATTATGGATTCACAATATTATATAATTATTCATACAATACAAAAATAAATAGTGGGATTCAGAAAGAAACCATCAAGCTTATACGTATCTGTCTCCCTTATGTGTATTTGTGAGCCGTATTATTGTTTTGTTTCAATAAAGCTATTCAAATATCATAAACACGACATGCCCAGGTGCTTTACACGATTGTCACAGTCGAAGAATATCTCAAGCACATAGAGACATCTCTTGAATACATGTATTTGTATTTACGAAACGCTTTCATTTGAGATCGGCGGAGGTGTTCTGAGAAATCAGAAAATTATTATCGGTTTCGATTCATGTTCTAACCAACATTAAATATATTTGGACCCATTTGGATTATACTAGTCATTGTATCTATCCCCCTGTTGAAAATTGCAAAGTTCGGTAATTCTCTTTGGCTCCATGTTGCCAGATCTATAGGGTCACTGAAGAGGCTTAAAAAGGTACAAGTAGGCAAAGATCAGGAAAAGGCGCAATCAGAAAAAGATTCCCACTCCAAAAACCGAGGTGGGAAAAAACAAACTAACAATCAGAGTAAGAGCGGTCAGAACCTATTGTTAAGATAGAAACATATAGCCGAAACCGCAGTATGGCCCATCCCCTTTCTCATTAAAATGTTCACTGCTCTTAAAGGATCTCAGTTAAATTTTATTCATGTATGGATAACCGGCAAGGTCAAAGTTCTTTTTCTATATCCATCTGCGAATGTTGTTTGAAACGATTACTTTGTGTATACATACATACATGTAAAGTAATACTCATAAGTGGCAGATATTTGATTGACTATATAATCAAATGTTCTCCTAATTTATTTTCTACATTCTTAATTTTCCCGATCTGAAAATGTGCCCCTTCCTAAAATCGCTATTATTACCTGATTTTAACCCTATAATGAATCGTCGTTACCTGCCTGTCTTATACGTAACAGTTTCTACCATGAAGATTAAATGGCTCACTGTCCTTAAAGCGAAACGTACCACAATTCTTACCTAGATAGAAAGAAATTAAAGCACTTTGAGAGTTTAATAATCATTAACGTTCGCAGAGTTTGCTGCCTGGGAAAGACTATTCCACTGATAAAATATGTCAAGTGTTCTTGAAGCGTTTGGAAATATGAATCGCGGAAACCTATTAACAGGATAAGTTTGCTTTTGAAAGGTCGCATAAAATAGGCCAATTCATAACAAACATCGAACTTCCTGGTAATTTATCAAAACACTTTATTTTTAATGGTCTGAATAAAGCCTAGTACATGTAGATGATTTAAATATATCCATGTTACCTCGGACAAGAATACCGCATTGGGGTTGAAATTCGGTGTAACGTATCTAAAAACAATGCCGGGGTCCAGAAGTTTTCATGTTCATCCGATCTGCTATATTTACCGTAACAATAAATGCCACATATTTGGAGCAAAATGGCTGCAAACGTGAAGAAGTCTGCAAAGGTGTTCGCCACTTTCCAATTAGAGGATAGTCAAGCAGTTGTGAAGCCAGTGTGGTCCACTTAGCCTAACTGGTATGCTACTGGAGATACTGTTATCCTTAAGCAAACTAAAAATAGCTTAATAATATTTATCCCAGGGGAATGTGCATGTTTAGGTACATGTAGACGTTGGTTGTCGGCTTAGTTTATCGCATGAAACTTCACCCTTAGCTACTATAACGCTACAATGATTTGTAACCGGGCATGTTTTTGTTCTTGATGGAGTCGTCAAAGAGTATCATCGTTTACAGACTTTTCCTCACCTATAAAAAGTGAATATTTCAGTTGAAAAAAAATACATTTTTAATATGTATACTCAAAACATAGATTGTGGATGCACCTTTAAACCGCCTCGTCGAGTCGGTTTTAACTAGTACCCACAATTTGTATTATTTGGAACAAAAATTAGAAATGAAGGTATATCCAAATTGCTTTAAGTATAAGTGGGGTGTTAGTGGGAGTTATCCGGATGTACATAGTGCCCGGAGGGGGTACTCCTATATTAAAGCAGTACGGGTATGTGCCGCGGTAAAGCCCACCCACCTTTTTTTTTAATATTATTAGCTCTGAATGTACCTACATTTTCAGTTCGATTAGCTCTAAAAGCACCCACTTTTTCTGAATGCACCCGTTTTCCCAGTTCGATCAGCTCTCAAGGTTACCGTTTTACGGTTCGTTCAGCTCTGAAAGCACACACTTTTTCAGTTTGATCAGCTCCGTAAGCCCCCTACTTTTTAACATAGGGCGGCACAAACATACCAATTTTATATGTGAGTACGCCCCTCGGGGCGTAGTATACCTACCTGTGAATGCTGGGCGGATAACTGTAGAATCACAAGAACAGATATAAAACTTAGTTTTCCCATCTCTCCAATGTCTAGTCTATACACCAGTTTTATCCAATAAAATAATCCCATTTCTCACTTCAGTTGCAACATGCCACACCAGTCTCCTCACCGACTGACACACAAACACATATTTAAAGAGAAACACAGCAAAAACAGTAAAACAAATGTAAAATGTCTGCTTTAACCTTTTTCTCACACGCGAATATGATAAATTTTTACTTGTAAGTAATTAACTTTTGCCACTTTTGTTTTGAACATGAATTACGAAAAATGCCCGTCTTGTATTGACTGTATCACAATTGATAAAATAAACAAATTGTGAGAGATGACTGTCCTATCAATCGAAGCTAACTAATTACGGATAACATAAACTTCCGATCACCGTCTGTCATCTACTCGTCAACTGACGGTATGGCCTAAAACTGACTAGGAAAAAGATGTGTGGGTGATTCATCAAAAATGACAGGCGCTGATCATTATATATCGGCTATAAAATGGGGAAAAAAACGTCAAAACGTAACGTGCGATATCGCATTATATTTTTAACTTTTTAGATTTAGATTTATGCTATTTTGAACGTTAATTGTTTTATCGCACACGGCTGTTTCGACTGGTGTGAAACCACCTCTCGACTCAACGGTACCAACACGAGATTAACACATCAATTGATCATGAACCTAAACTTGGCGCCCTAAAACATCAGGTATACATGTCCGTGTAATATATACCCCCTTATACACCCATTTTTATATAGCGAAACTGGGTTACGCAGGGGTATACCTTTTTACATATTTTTGCCCTAAAACATAGATTATATTGTGGGTACTCGTTAGAACCGCCTCGATTGGTCATTTCTAACATGTATAAAAATACCCGCAATCTATTAGTCGGCCGTGCTTAATTTCTACGATAACTCATGATGGCATTTTTTGTTAATGCTCGGCATCCAGGCTAGAATTATTCCTTGGGATACTACAAACAACATAGGGCCGGATGCCAAGCGTGAATTTGCGTTTTAAGGTCACAGTAAGGTCAAAGGTCAACTAAGTGCATTCTGTAAGAAAAATAATACTTAATTTCATAATATGTACTTTTATGTCACGAAACTGTTACAAAATAAATAAAAACAGCTGTCAGTTTATATGGAATGACCAAAAGGCTTGCCACAAGGATTAATTTGACACATGGGTTCGATACACAGGAAGGTCAGAGGTCAAACTAGTGCGAAAATGTTGAAAATGCTTACAAATACAACCACCTTTTTTCTTTATCCTAATTTGCTAATTTAATTATGAGTGAAAGAGTTGTAAATAGACATAGTGTTATGCAGAGGGCTAAAGAAGTAATTTATTTTTGTTTAAAGCAGTAAACATGCCGTATTTGTGCTAATAAAGCACCCCAGGTTATTCGCATTGTGCCAATATAATGTAATGCTACAACTAATCTTTATCATAAACCTGATCCTGTAAAGTTGCTATGACTTTTTTAATGTACTTTTGATATTATTTTATATTTCCTGATTGTGACATGAACATTCAGTTTTCTAATAACTGTCCATATTGTCCTCAACAATCAACACATTTGCATGGTGTAAAATAACATAGTGTCCGCGCCAACCTGTGATTCAAACGAATTGGCTGTACTTACAAAAATACTCATATCAAACCAATAGTATGTTCTAAACTATTATGATTGGCCTGACAGTAATACTTAACATAAATACTAAATATTCAAATCATTGAACTTGCTAATTCATGAATATTAATGATACAAAACATAAGAAATTTGAGAAAATCATAGAAAAATAGGGGATATACGTACATACATCACTTACCCCAAGGCTGTATATAAACCTAGAATGTTGAAAGTGGTATAGATGTATAGAATGAATGCTATGGAAAAGAAATATCACTCATGCGTCTGGTATGTGAACAATCTGATCTTCAATCTCATGAATATTAATGAAAACTTTAGGAATTGGAGAGAAAAAAAGAAAACATTAAACGGGTAAACCTACAAAATGCCGTGAATCTCGGCAACTCAAACACTAAAGTGCTGAAACTGGCATCAAATGATTGCTAGGGGTATATTATACCATTTTGACCATACACAAATATATAACATATATAAGCCATTGGATTTTTGTTTTCATGAACATTAATGATATCTTCAGAAATCGGAGTAAAATCGGGGCGAATTAATGTGGTATACATGTAAAAGCAAATGTAGCGTGGCTACTGATGGACCTAGAGTGCTGAAATTGGTATCAGCTGATTGCTAGGACAATGTTTTATAATTTTTTTAATCAGATTATATAAATATGTTGATATTTTTGTGGTATCAATATTTAAAATATGCTTAAATTGGAGAAAAATCATTAAATAATGAAGGGCTATACCATTAAGATCGCATATATCTCGGGTCTCGACTACTAATAGCCCTAGAAAGCTCAATGTAGCATCATATAATTAATGGAACAATACTTTATCGTTATAGATTCAGATATGTAAAGCATAATTGTTGGCAACCAAGATGATATAAACAATTTTCTTGGCGCACAATCTTCAATTTTCTGTAATTTTCATTATTTTGTTCATATCTTACATATTATTTACAATATTCCATATAATATGGTTTATCTATAAGACTATATGGCAATAGTACATTGATATAGCATTATACTGATACCATTTTCAAGGCTCTCAGGGCATTTGAAGCCGAGATATAAGTAATTTTGTTGGTATTCCCACTTCATTTTTGGTGAATGTTTTCTAATTCATAAAGTCCTCATTCATGTCCATACAAAATATTTATGATTTATATATCTGATTACATGATATACACAATAAACATTGTCCTTGCAATCATTTGAGTCCAATTGCAGTCTTAGAAATCATATTTCTTAGATTTTCATTAATATTCATGAGATTGAAGATCAGATTACTCTTTTATCAGACTTCAACTAGTGCGAAAATGCGAATTTATGTGGTGGTTCTTTTTATTTTATATCTTGGTGTTTAAAATTATTTTGTGCTGTTGGCGCCTTATGTATGTTTTCATATTTTTAATTAAGTTAAGGTAACTGAGTGGCCACCTATTGGGAAAATAGCTGCTCATTCGGCTTACGATATGTTTCATGGTATAAGTGCCTGATTGTTAGTTTGGTTTTTTCCCACCTCGGTTTTTGGAGTGGGAATCTCTTTCTGATTGTGCCTTTTCCTGATCTTTGCCTACTTGTACCCTTTTCAGAGTGATTAAGTAGTAATTACCCGCTGAGCGACAGGTGGGTATGATATTTTCCTGACCTGTCCAGCCAAAAGCATGCACCGAGAGCCCGAAGGACTCGAGGTGCATGCTTTTGGCTGGACAGGTCAGGAAAATATCATGCCCACCTGTCGCGAAGCGGGTAATTAACTTACCTTATGACCCCACTGAGTGAAATTTTAGTTTTAAGATCTATACAACGATAATGCACACCGGTAAAGTGACTTTTCTCTCGATATAACTATTGACCGAACACTGCACGTGCAAAGCGAGGAGGCTTGTCAACTGTACCGCGTCGCTATTGTCAAAAATAGATCAGAATGGAGTTTCTTCCCTTGTGCATTTAAAACATTTTGAAACCTAATTTTTGCTTATTTTGTAATGGCAATTTCTTTATCAAATTGTCTAATCACAATAGAAATTATCTTTTATTGAAACAGTTAACAAACTGGGAGAGTAAATATCAATTACCATTTCTTTTGTATGCAAAACGTAATACCATTTTGTAATGATTTTCATATAAGTATATATAGCGTGTATACGTTTGTAACGCAGGGTTTGATACCTACGGGCCTAACTTTCTAAAATCCCCATAGTAAGTTAGGGGACCAGTATACAAATGCCCAACTGTATTTAAGGGATACAGTTGGTCGTTTATCATGAACATTCTCGCAATGCAATAATGTGTGAAATTGGTTTCTGGTTCATCGTTCTTGCACTTTAACAACAACAAGGATAGCTAGAACCAGAAACCAATTCCAAATCAAAAAGACTCTCAGCTCAGTGTAACTGCCCAGTCCGATCAGTGCACAGCAATCGATCCTCATGTGAACTGGTCATGGTCAGTTCCTTATTTCAATACTTATTGATGATGCAACTTTTTGCAAGGCAGTAAAAGCAGTTATGTTGGAATTGAAGTCTGCATCGAAATGGCGTGGCCACGCTTTAGTGCATTTTTATGCATCAGCTGTGACGAGGTAGGAAAGGCACTTTCACCACCGGTCTGGGGGTGAGGAAAGTACTTTCCTTACCTCCAGATAGGTGTGAAAGTATTTTCTCTACCTGCATAACTGCCTTAGACACCGCGCGTGCAGTAATGTATGAAAAATATTTCCCCATGATTAACATTGCAGTCATAAGGTAATTATAATTATATACAGTATCCTAGATTTATTTACAGCCCTTGAACAAGTGATTTTGTATGTATACTCAATATTTTATCTTATTTTCTTCATTAATATTCAAGATTAAGTAAGTTCAATGATTTGAATATTATGTTTATATGTTAAATTGCTATGTCAATGCATTACATTCAGACCAATCAAAGTATCTTAGAGCATATTCTTGGTGGGATATGAGTTTGTTTGTACGTTCATCCCATACTTTAGAATCACGTTATAGGGAGTGGGCGTGGAAACTATGTAATTTCACATCATGCAAATGTGCTCATTGTTGAGGACAGCAATATTCTATGGCATTTATGTGGTACCTCGGGCCAAACTGGCAGCATGAGAATTGTCCTAAAGTGCAAGGGATATCTTATATAACCTACATAAAATCCTTAAATGGGAATAGATTTTCCCTTGCTTTGCCCAGATGTTCAACATTTTAATCAATATTCATGAATATACAAATGAGACTATTATCATATATGCCCATGACATAAATATTTGTTTCATCATACTGTATAAATGGTGCAGTAACAAAGTGTGATAATGATAATTTAGGATTAAAATTAGTTTATTCGTGGATATATAACCAGTTTAAATCACTTTGAATGTTTTCATTAACATTCATGATTATGCAAATTAGTTAATTTGCAGTACTTACCACGCATTGAAAGGCCTATGCCTCAGCGTTAACACGAGACCAGATTCAGAGGTCTAGGACTAGTAACAGCAGAACTGTGATCAATTTTGTAGGAACACCCTCATGCTAATGAATCACGTTAGCAGTTGCCATGGAAATACTGCATTTTTCAAAATGCAATTGAGTTTATCGTGTACGTCAAAAACTCTTTGCATTTCAGAGATCCCAATGAACGATTTGGCACCCATGAAAAATTGTCCGGGGGTGCAAGTTAGGTCAAATTAGCCCCAGGGTCATTTTAATTTGCAATGAATTGGAACGTTTGATATACGTCAGCAATGCAAATTGTTTAAAATCTAGCTTTTGTAGCGTTCTCTATATGTCGGTGCGGCTAGGTGTTGTTATTACTAGGAAAGATCATTGTTACTTCTAAATGGCATTTAAATTTGTAAAGCAAAATGGATCTGCAATTCGTGACTACAAATATTACTACAAACATTGTGCAAGCTACTCTGACTGAATGATTTTGGCAAAAGCTGTACTTGTATCTATCCCATAATAGGAACTATATTCCTAAAATTGTTCTGTTTATTATTTCTATTACTGCATGGCTGGTTTTGAGCATATTAATCATAGTTAGACACTGATAAAATAATATTTATGACAAATTAGATTCTAAAACAGAGATTTTAAAACCGAAATGCACCTAGTTGACCTTTGACCTTACCATGACCTTAATTCGAAGATTCAGACGCGGCATCCGCCCTGGGACACTTTGTCATACCCCAAAGAACATTTCAAACATGGATGCCGAGCATTAACAAAAAATGCCATCAAAACTTTTTTCTAGAGGCCCTAGAAATTAAGCACGGCCGACTACAACATTTTAATCAATATTCATGAATATACAAATGAGACTATTATCATATATGCCCATGACATAAATATTTGTTTCATTATACTGTATAAATGGTGCAGTAACAAAGTGTGATAATGATAATTTAGGATTAAAATTAGTTTATTCGTGGATATATAACCAGTTTAAATCACTTTGAATGTTTTCATTAACATTCATGATTATGCAAATTAGTTAATTTGCAGTACTTACCACGCATTGAAAGGCCTATGCCTCAGCGTTAACACGAGACCAGATTCAGAGGTCTAGGACTAGTAACAGCAGAACTGTGATCAATTTTGTAGGAACACCCTCATGCTAATGAATCACGTTAGCAGTTGCCATGGAAATACTGCATTTTTCAAAATGCAATTGAGTTTATCGTGTACGTCAAAAACTCTTTGCATTTCAGAGATCCCAATGAACGATTTGGCACCCATGAAAAATTGTCCGGGGGTGCAAGTTAGGTCAAATTAGCCCCAGGGTCATTTTAATTTGCAATGAATTGGAACGTTTGATATACGTCAGCAATGCAAATTGTTTAAAATCTAGCTTTTGTAGCGTTCTCTATATGTCGGTGCGGCTAGGTGTTGTTATTACTAGGAAAGATCATTGTTACTTCTAAATAGCATTTAAATTTGTAAAGCAAAATGGATCTGCAATTCGTGACTACAAATATTACTACAAACATTGTGCAAGCTACTCTGACTGAATGATTTTGGCAAAAGCTGTACTTGTATCTATCCCATAATAGGAACTATATTCCTAAAATTGTTCTGTTTATTATTTCTATTACTGCATGGCTGGTTTTGAGCATATTAATCATAGTTAGACACTGATAAAATAATATTTATGACAAATTAGATTCTAAAACAGAGATTTTAAAACCGAAATGCACCTAGTTGACCTTTGACCTTACCATGACCTTAATTCGAAGATTCAGACGCGGCATCCGCCCTGGGACACTTTGTCATACCCCAAAGAACATTTCAAACATGGATGCCGAGCATTAACAAAAAATGCCATCAAAACTTTTTTCTAGAGGCCCTAGAAATTAAGCACGGCCGACTACAACATTTTAATCAATATTCATGAATATACAAATGAGACTATTATCATATATGCCCATGACATAAATATTTGTTTCATTATACTGTATAAATGGTGCAGTAACAAAGTGTGATAATGATAATTTAGGATTAAAATTAGTTTATTCGTGGATATATAACCAGTTTAAATCACTTTGAATGTTTTCATTAACATTCATGATTATGCAAATTAGTTAATTTGCAGTACTTACCACGCATTGAAAGGCCTATGCCTCAGCGTTAACACGAGACCAGATTCAGAGGTCTAGGACTAGTAACAGCAGAACTGTGATCAATTTTGTAGGAACACCCTCATGCTAATGAATCACGTTAGCAGTTGCCATGGAAATACTGCATTTTTCAAAATGCAATTGAGTTTATCGTGTACGTCAAAAACTCTTTGCATTTCAGAGATCCCAATGAACGATTTGGCACCCATGAAAAATTGTCCGGGGGTGCAAGTTAGGTCAAATTAGCCCCAGGGTCATTTTAATTTGCAATGAATTGGAACGTTTGATATACGTCAGCAATGCAAATTGTTTAAAATCTAGCTTTTGTAGCGTTCTCTATATGTCGGTGCGGCTAGGTGTTGTTATTACTAGGAAAGATCATTGTTACTTCTAAATAGCATTTAAATTTGTAAAGCAAAATGGATCTGCAATTCGTGACTACAAATATTACTACAAACATTGTGCAAGCTACTCTGACTGAATGATTTTGGCAAAAGCTGTACTTGTATCTATCCCATAATAGGAACTATATTCCTAAAATTGTTCTGTTTATTATTTCTATTACTGCATGGCTGGTTTTGAGCATATTAATCATAGTTAGACACTGATAAAATAATATTTATGACAAATTAGATTCTAAAACAGAGATTTTAAAACCGAAATGCACCTAGTTGACCTTTGACCTTACCATGACCTTAATTCGAAGATTCAGACGCGGCATCCGCCCTGGGACACTTTGTCATACCCCAAAGAACATTTCAAACATGGATGCCGAGCATTAACAAAAAATGCCATCAAAACTTTTTTCTAGAGGCCCTAGAAATTAAGCACGGCCGACTATATTGTTTTTTGCAAAAATAAGAAAAAATATCGAAACTTTTCTACTGAAAATTTTCATTTTTTACAAAATTAAAATTCTCTGTATTCTCTGTATATTGCATGAGCATGTTTTCGTAATGTAAGTCCAACGCTGATTAGAGCTGCATGTAAATCCACATGTACAGGCTTTTTACGTTACACTTTGCTTGAAATTCTTAACTTTATAGTTAAAAGCCACACTTGCACGCTTCAGTCCATCTTCGTTTTGTTCAATGCAAACTGTTGTCTTGATTTGGTTGCGGGTATAAATCGTAGTTTTTTTCCAAGAGTTTACAACCGTATTTAAGAAGCAAGGTGTAACAACAGTTTACTGTTCATTTCATGATACGTCACCCAGTTCATCCATATGCCCATGTTTAAATTCTTATATTGTTATACTATTTTTAGTTGGGGAACCGAAATCGCGTATCTTGCAAAATGACAGAAAAAATGCACCCGAAATTCCTACGGCTGAATTTTTGTATACCGGTAGCATGAACAGTGCTTGATATGGAATCACTATTTAGAAATGCGCTGCGAATTGCATTTCGATGAAACAATGCATTTTGTATGCAGCGCCGTTTAAGTTTCCATGATTATGATCCTTCATGCATACTCGCTCTCTGAGATGACATACAGTGTATTATGTTGTACGCTTTTTGTGAACCTAATACAATGCATTTATAATGAGAACTTTTTGAGAACTAAAATGCATTTAGAAGCATGGGCAGCCGATTGTACGCTAAAATTTAGTTAGCTGTTTTTTAAAGAGATTTTCACGTTTTAAGCGTTGCTTAAAACTCACAAGGTGTGTTAATAGGATAGGCAGGTGTCCGGTGTTCGTTTGTTGGCCTGTCCGTCGTCGACCTACATTTTCAAAAATCTTCTGCGACGAAACCACTCGGTCAGTCATAGCCAAACTTCATGTGGAGTATCCTTAGAATGGGGGGTCGAAAATTGTATGAATGGTCCAGGTCACATAATCAAGATAGCCACATGTCATAATATAAACCTTTAAAATCTTCTTCTCCAGAACTGGAGAATCGATTTCATTAAAACTTGGTATGTCGCATCGAAGACTCTGACCCATCATCGTTTATATATATCATGCTCTTGGGTGGACCATGGCCTATTAAACGGCAATGTGAAAATGGGTAACATTATTTGTTCAATGGAAAAATACGAACACTGGGTCTTTAGAAAGTTTTGTTTCCGGTGACTTGAAAGTTGGTAAATTCAGACACCTTATTACGTTAATGAGGTTATCATGTGTAGTCAAGGACAATGCAATTTCCTGAACTTGATCAAAGATCATTCACATGTATATTTAAATCAAAATTTATTTTTCTACATATCGTTTGGCGGATCGAAGCCAAATTTTAAGTAAAGCCTTCATTAGAATGGTGAGAAACTTACAAAATGATCCAGCTCACCTGATTAAAATGGCTACCTTGCCCATATATGCTAAAATCATTTACATCTTCTTCTATGGAACAAGTGGACCAATTTATTGTGTTATGTCTTGGTGTTAAAACTTATTGTTTATGTCTTGGTGTTAAAACTTTTTGTGATGTTTGCGCCGTATGTATGTTTCCATATTTTAGTTTAGGTTACTGATCGGCAACCTATTGGTAAAACAGTTGTTCATTCAGCTTACGATATGTTTGCATGGTATGCAAACATATCGTAAGCTGAATGAACAGTTATTTTACCAGTAGGTTGCCGATCAGTAACCTAAACTAAAATATGGAAACATATTGCTAATTTAGTTTTTTCCCACCTCGGTTTTTGGAGAGGGAATTCTCTTTCTGATTGTGCCTTTTCCTGATCGTACTTTTTCAATTTTGGAATGTAACATCGGGAAATCAGCCCATCATATTTTGAATAAACCATTACCTCGGGTTTACCTTTACCTATTTACCTGCAAATTTTAAACTACATAAGCTTTTCGATGGAGAAAAGTATAAGCAATGGATTTTTCAGAGTATTCTGTAGCCTGTGACTAGAAAATTGGTACATGTAGATACAGACAATTTAATTCCGAGTCAATGAAGTTATGTGAGCATTCATGGCCCATGCCAGTTTGGTAAAATGTAATTTGTACGACCAAATCTCAAGTAAGCATCCTCAGAACCAATTGTCTTTTTGTTGTATAATTTGTTTTTCTTACTTAACATTTCTGTTGCAAGAATACCTGATTTTTGGACATACATCATTAACCAATTTCGCTCTGAGAAATGAGTTATGTTTATTTAAACGCATAGAAAAAAATACCTTTGTCTCCCAGCCAAAGGTATTTAAGTCACTTTTTAAGTCACTTTTTGTCAATATGTGTCATAGAATGAACGAAACAACAAGGTTTTGATCTGTTGATGTGCAAGATTTGCATAAAGTAATTATAAAGGATATTTAATATAAACGAAATCAAAAACTGTCATACGGCGACAATGGCGCTGAAAGGTTCAAATTGAAAATAATACGTTTTATCTTTAGACCCCATGAAGAGCTTATGGTTTCCTTTCCGGTGTAAAAACACATTGTGTATTTCAATGCGCTAAAATGTGGGGGTGGGGAGGAGGACACAAATGTTGAAAATCAGTTCGTAGTGTTTATATTATAAGTTGCTATAGACTACAATCCAGCCACTGGAGGTTGATATAAATTGTATATAAAAAGAACATTGCAGGATATTCGGGTAACTGAGTGGTCGCCTATTGGGGTATAGCTGCTCTCTCGGCTTACGGCGTGTTTTCATGGTATAGGTACCTAAGTGTCATTTTAGTTTTTTTCCCACCCCTCGGTTTGTGGAGTGGGAATTTCTTTCTGATTGCGCCATTTCCTGATTATTGCGTATTTGTACTTTTTTATTGATTTATACAGCTTATTATATTGTTTGTAGCTACATTCTAACTCGATAAGATGTAGAAAAACGCAAAAATACAAACATACACTAACCACATTTTTCTATAATTTGACTCTTCATTCTTGCCACAGTACTGTTTGAAAAATAAACGTCATTCACTTATATTTACACACAAACGTCATTCTATCGATATTCGGTATTCAGATACATAAAATTCGAAACACACAAAAAATATGTTAAAATATATGTTTTTGACCATTTTTTATAAAAAAAAAAACAACATAAAATTTATATCAATATGACTTATTTTTGCAATGATTGTTTTCAACATATTCAAAAATAATTATACCATGCACTTTTGAGCCAGAAACGCATTTTTGATGGTATCTGGGGCAAATAAACGTAAAGATAAACTTCATGCAGGCGAGCTAAAAAGATTGTCTTCGAGGATGGAATCTGATTTTGAAATTTTATTGATTGATTCTAATTTTGCTTTGAAAATACATGTACTACTATTTCCCTTTAATAATTTCATTGACTTATCATTGAATCTATTCGATACATGGGCTAGAGTGTAGACAACCGCACGGTATTAAATTTTGATCAGACCTAATTTTTGGCGTCAGTGTCATTTCCGATGTTTTCAAGATTTTAAAGCCATAAATAACTGTGTACGTGGGGCATCTAACATTACTGAGGCATTTGCTAAAATGTCCATGCATGATTTTAAGCCAGATATCAGATCTTGAGATTCGATTAGGTCTGGAAATTACATGTACATATAATATTATTGGTGTTAATAGTGTCATTTGAAGAGCTACAAGTAATGACTGTGAATACATAAATGTAATCTGCGAATTATTTCTTAAAATAAACTTTAACTAATTGAATGCTAATGCTGCTAAATTTTCAAGTGACCTTATGTAAATCAAGGTTCTGTTTTCAATAGATTATGAGCCGCCGCATGGAAAAAACAACAATCTGCATAGGAGAAATCCAACGCGCAGATCAGCTTCGCTGTAACTGCGAAGCTGCTCAGCGCCTTTGTTTTCGCTACACGGATAGTACAATTCTCATTTTTTCTAAATCAAAAATTTCCAGCCTCTAACCTTCTTCTGTGACTGTGCAGCCCGTTTTGTGTCAGACCTGGTCGGAAACTAAAATTGTTGGTTTTCTCAGGCACATGCTCATGTGATGTTTATAGACGAGAGTAAGACCTATCTTTCTAAGTATAAACTAATATGACTAAAACATTAGATAAAACAAAACAATTAATAATAGAGATTGAAGGTTGAAACTGATTAGGTTAGATAATTTACGACCATTCGACATTTTCGACAATGCATTTTATTTCAATCTTGTTATTAGCAATTCAATTGGCCTTTGATGTTTAATAATCAATGGGACCTTTGCGGTGTAAAAAAGTCATAACTTCGATGCCATGTTATTTAAATGTCGCCTGCTAGAGAAAAAGTGTAACCGTATGTATCTTAATGTCACGAACATGTACATGACAGTAAAGTTGATTCTCCAGAGTTTCGATAATACTTCAGTCTAAAATTAGGCCACAGGTTGCGAAGGATCTCAGGTAGATAGCTCGATGACAATTATTGAAATATGTGGCAATATACATGTTCTTGTACATGTATTTAACTTGGGGAAGGAGCAGAAATGTTTTCCTTGCACATTCGACAAGAAAAAACATCAGTATATTCAAGATTTTGGTCAGGGGTAGAAATTCTTATCTACCTCTGACCCTGCATCACGTGTTCCTTTTTAAAATTGTTTGTACAGGACGTCACGTAACTTTGTTGTTAAGTGCAAACGTCACACCGACGTCAGAAACGTACCTTTTCACAATGGCGGACGCTATTAATGCGTTTTTCAATGCAAAAATGAAGACTCTATCATGCGTGCAAAGTATGGATACACAAATCTGTCCCTCGTGTCAGTTTTCAAAGCCACCCTCGGGACAGCTTTGTCTATCCATCCCTGACACTCGTGGTAGATTCATCAGATACTAAGTATTAACATACAAATTCTCATTTTCCTATTCCTCGAAAGTTGTTTCCAACTTAATGGCAATTTACCAATTTTGTATATTTAGATGCTTTGGAAGTAAACCGTGCTTTAAATCAGCTCTAGGTCATTATTTATATAAATGATGTAGAGCGTGAGACCTTGTTGCCACATGGCAAGTTTCAAGATCATAAGACTTTGGAATCTGGAGGACGTTCTGTAAATTTTTAAAATATATTGGCATGCTGGCCATTTTGGTCATGTGAACTGGACCATTTGTATAAACATTCTTTACCCCTTCCCACAGAGGAACCACACCAGATTTAGCTTCAGTTGGCCAATCCGTTTCTCAGTGGAGCAGAGCTTTGAAAATGGTTGACGAACTATACTGTAAGCTTACCTTGTGAGCTTTTGGTCTAGCGGGTTTAATGTGATGTAGCAGAATCGATGACAGGCGACCCTGTTATTTAAAACCCAACCCAACCAAAGACAATAACTTAATGTCAGTCTCGACTTAAAGCTACACTACAGAAGGAAGGGGCCTAACAATTGAAGGGATCAGTGCAAGAAAATGTCTAAGTCTACTTGTGTCAAAATTTGAGATTTTGGTGTCATTGGGTTCGACATACAAACAGGTAAAATCTGATAAATAGTTTGTGCTGCCTTTTACTTTAGTGCGAGTGTTTTTCGGTGCAAGAACATGCATAAGCCTACACATGCACGTGTTCCTAAGTCCAAAGAACAAGTTTATATAAAGCACTGTTCTATGTCTGTCGTTTCTGTTGCCCTATCAAAACCGTGAAATATGTTTCTGGCGACGCGGATCAGTACATGAAATTTTATTATTGAGGAAAACAATGTTATTTTAAGGGGCTTATTTATATTTAATGATGTGATCTAAATAACAGATCACATGTATTTACACTAGACATTGTAATTTGGCCATGACCTACCGATGATTTATAACCATTTAATATTTACGAAGTTTCAATTAAGGAACGCACATGTAGAAAAAATAATATCGAATTTATTTGGCATAAATCATAAATCAAAGTGGTCATGTGCTACTTGACAATGATAATTCGAGTTAAGTGTTAATTACCTAAACATTGGGACACCAACCATTATACGGTGACATCCTATTAGAAGAAACGTAAACCAACTATTGGAATAACATCGGCATCTACATCGATATTTTTACTTTTTACGCAACTGTCATCCGTGACTGTTTCTATGAATACCACGTGCACGTGTGTATCCAACAGTTTGGGAAATTATGTAGACAATATTTAGAAAGATAAAAAGTAACAAATGACATACATTACCTAATTACACAACAACGTGTAATTAATATAAATATAATAATTACTGCTAATTATTGCATTTCTGACTAAGCAATAAAATCGTAAAATGTATTTAGTTACATAATATTATGGCTGCAAATTGTCACGAATGTGTTGCTATACAAATTCGACTGTCAATCAGGCCTATTATGACATAATTGACACCGTTTCATGGGAAACCCATTAGAAAAACATGTCCGTGAAACGCATACCCCTTTAAACCCCACTTTTATAAAGAAAACTGGTATTTGCAGGGGTATATCTACTTTTCTTATTTTTTGATCCAAAACATACAATGTGGGTACTCGTTAGAACCGCCTCGGCGAGGCGGTTCTAACGTGTACCCACAATGAATGTTTGAGCAAAAATACTAAAAACAAATTTGCAATGAATATTTCCTTTTTTTTCTAATGGAAAATTCTCGGTATATTGTATGGGCAAGTTTTTCGTAATGCCTTCACTATGGTTTGGCATTGAAGCACGATTGTACATGGGTATACGGGGTATAAGCTGCTATAGAATACACACTTTGGCCCTGTCGGTTCACCTCGCATGGTCGGTTACCGTATGGTTATCTCCTGGCCTCAGTTAGACAGTATTCATGTGTCTAGTGAAGCACAATGGAATGCCATGTTTACAATATTGGAAACGCAATATTGAAAAAACTTGTCCATTAAATATTAATGGTTACATGTAACCGACAGGGCAAACGAATTCATTACGAAAACTTGCCCATGTAATATAATGAAGATTTTTTTCAGCTGAAAAATTGAAACTTTCTTTGGAAAAAAAAAATATTTTTAATATTGTAGCTCTAAACATTGATTGTGGGTACACGTTAGAACCGCCTCGCCGAGGCGGTTCTAACGAGTACCCACAATCTATGTTTGGATCAAAAATAAGGAAAACAGGTATACCCATACATACCATGATAACAGATAACACCTTTTTTGTTATTATTGATCCAAAACATAGATTGTTGGTACTCGTTAGAACCGCTTCGCCGAGTTGGTTCTAACGTGTACCCAAAATCGATGTTTTGAACATGAATATTGAAAATAGTTTTTTTTTTCTCAATCAAAATTTCAATTTCTAATGATATAAAATTTTCTGTATATTGCATTGGCGTGTATTCGTAATGTTGACTAAGAACACATACATGTATACCAGTTCTAGAATCCGAAATTGAAAACTTAAACACACTTCAAACAAGTTAAGTCCCAGTCCCACTGTGCTTAAGATCGCCTTACGATTGTCTTAACCCTTATCCTGCTGAATTTACAATAAATAGGATTGAAATTGGGAGTGACCTTTCTTGGGACCCAATAATTCCACTTTAAAAAGTCCGATTAGGCTGTAATATTGACAGTAGACACGCCAATGGAGGCTGCCATATTTTCCCATAGCTGTCATGTGATTTTCAAATATGACAGTCACGTGACAAACCGGCGACCATTAGCTGTTCTTATAATTATTTGTAGCGGTGTGTTAACGACTGGCGCTATAGAAATCCGATAATCTTACAGGTGACGCTTCAGATGTCCGATAATCTTACAGGTGAACGGTCACGAGATTCTCTCAATTTCAGTTATACGATTTTACGCCATTTAGTACTTTTTATTTTCAACTTTGACAGTTCTAACACTGTTTCCAACCTCTCCAAGATGTATTAGCACACAGAAATCATAATTTTGTTAAACTTCTGTTTAATTTTCCAAATTTCTTCATTTTCAAAATTCCGTAGCCATTTTGCTGTAGTTACATTTTTCTAGTTTGTAGCGGTGTGTTTATTATGTAGTTATATAAGGTTTTACAATGTTATGAGTAGTATGTAGAATTTTTAGATTACATTTTGTCTCCTAGTTTTGGACTGCCTATGACAGGCAGATGTAGATATCACACTCTTATTATGTAGTATTTAGTAAGCCTCTGAAGAAACCGAAAGGCGAAAGCGCGCTCAGGTACAAATAGGATTTTGCACTGTTGATGATAAAATCTCCATATATATATATATATATATATATATATATATATATACTATGAAACTAAGAACAGCACGATACAGGAGACAGGATATTATACATGTATAAAATACTGATGTAGCGTACAATAGTCGGTCGAGCCGCGACCGGGAATCGAACCACGGACCTCCTGCATTCCGGGCAGACGTTCTAACCATTACACCACCGGCGGTCTTCTGATTCTGTACGCAAATTTTAGCATCTATAAACCTTTGACGTCAATTACGCTATTTAGCGGCCTATTATTTACCGTCATAGGCGACCTTATCATTTTCGATTCTTTTTATAACCTACGGACGGTTAGCACGTCTGCCCGGAATGCAGTGTTTCATGTTGCATGACTTTGTGGCCATTTGAATTTCATTTGGCTGTTAACTTAGCTTTCATTTTACTTGTTCTGTCCAAGCAATAGCTGCTCACCCTGCTTTCCGTTATGTTAGATAATGGTTCACAGTATTTTCATAAAATGGGTTTTCTTATTTCTCGTTTATATTTGTGTATAACAGCGCTGAGGGCGAGGTAAGGCGCCTGTACATAGAGGATATTCAAGTTTTTGGAGTGAATATGAGTTTTATTTCATTGAGTGAAGTGAAATTTTTTTATATTTCATGAGTGCCGAAGGCACGAGTGAAATATATAATTTTTCACTTCACGAGATGAAATAAAACTCATATTCACGACAAAAACTTGAATTTTCTTTTTATTATATTGCATGTAGTCATTGTAACGTTGCGCGCTAAAGCATATGACGTCATAATCTTAAATGACGTCATTACGTCACGCCATTACGTCGCTATTGTGTGTGAACGTTCATTGCGTCAACAATAGCATAGATTATAAAATTTAGTTATGTATAAATTAGAAATGAAACAGTGGAATCGTAATTTGCGTATTCCCAAATCTTATATTTTCCCAAATCTTATATTTTCACATGTGAAAATATAACTTTTTATATTTTCACATGTGAAAATATAACTTTTTTCAAATATTGGTTATATGTAATACATATTTCTCTATATTTCATCACTTGCCATATAATAAAACAAGTTTAAGCCCCAGTGGTGGTTTTACTGTTTCATGTTTTGTCATTGAATTTTTGTATTGTTTGCACCTCAAACATGTTTTCATATTTTATCTTTAGTAACTGAGTGGCCGCCTATTGGGAAAATAGCTGCTCACTCGGCTTGCTATATGTTTTCTCAGAATTAGTACCTGACTGCTAGTTTGTTTTTCCCAACTTTGTTTTTGGAGTGGGAATTTCTTTCTGATTGCGTCATTTCCTGATCATTGCCTACTTTTACTTTTACGATATTTTTTCTTAGTATAAGTACTTGATAGTTAATTTAGATTTTCCCCACCTCGATTTTGGAGTTGAAATTTCTTTCTGATTACGCTATTTCCTGATCATTGCCTACTTTAGAAACTTAGTGACCTCCTATTGGGAAAGAGCTGCTCATTCGTCTTACAATATGTTTTCTAAGTATAAGTACCTAATTGTCCATTTAGTTTGTCCCACCTCGGTTTTTTGAATGGGAATTTCTTTCTGATTACGCCTTTTTCTGACCATTGCCTACTTATACCTTTTTACCTTTATAGAATGTATTTACTGTCTGGTGTCTGAGTTAAGTTTCTTTGAACAATTCCTGTTCTTTCCGTTATTGCTTGACATTTTACGTTACGGCTTTAACCTCGAACTGGGGCAAGTAGCGATTACAAAATAATTCAAATGTGCCGCCTCGTGGAAAAACCAACAATGTGGTTTCCGAGCAGGTCCGACACAAACCGACCTGTACAAGCACAGAAGCAGGCTAGAAGCTTAAAATTTTGGAGTTAAGTAGAGGAGGAATTGTACTATCATAGTAGCGAAAACAAAGGCGCTGATCAGCTTCGCGGTTACCGCGAAGCTGATCTGCGTCTTTGTTTTCGCCTATGCAGATTGTTGGTTTTCCCATGGGGCGGCTCAAATGTAATCTGCAAAGCTGGCAAAACACGTTTATTAGTACAGCAAGAAAGTTATACATGGACTTGCAGATTTAACTTCAGATTTGACTTCCCTTTTTCTGTTTCTAGTTTTTAAGACGCCTGGTTAATGAAAAAGGTTAATGATCAGTTGGTTCTTAAATGTAACGTAACAAATAACTTAAATTTGAATGTTTGCATTATGGAATACTCTCTCGTCGGAGACGCAGATGGTGCTGAGAAAGATAATAAAAAAGCTGACATCGAAAACCAATCAGCTCAGGACAAAATAAAATATGTGTGTTTCAGGTCTCACGACCTACCCTATTTTTTCCAATGACCCTTAATATTTTTTTGCGTTCTCTAAAAAATAAATTTGGCGCGACCGACCCTAATTCAAAATTATGATCTCCCGGAGACTCGTATCATGCGATCATTTTTGCTCGCTGCTTTTCGTTTTGATTGGATGATCTGGTGGTTTTTATTAGTTTCCGGTATAGCATGGTCGGGTATAAAGGCCCAGACAGAGCCGGTCTGCCGCGTTTACGGATATTTCTTAAAATACTCACATGAAATATGTTTATTTGTAGAAATGACAAACTAATTGAATCTTTAAATGGTATTTATGTGCAAGTCTTCTCAAACGCAAAGCAGCAGTAGCCAAGCAACATTTGGCATGAGCATTAGCTGGTTTCTTGAGAGATTAATTTGTTGCGAAACATGACACTTACTTGGGCGACCTAATCACTACAGTTATACTGGTAGTTATTTGAAATGCTCAAACACACTGGTCCTGGTTTTGTGCTCCACACTTTTTGTGTGGCGCTGAAATCAATGGGTAGCCTGGTTTACTCACGTAGCAAATTACCAAATTATCCTTATTTTTCATAAAATTGCTACTAACGGATGCCCATAGTATGATTGTTAGTGCGAAATATTTAACTTTACATAACAGCATATTGAATCGCTTTATATGCGTGCTGATCACGATCAAACAGACTGCAAAATTGGAAGTTTCAAATATAGTTTGTGATATTTGACCTGCTTCGGTTAAGCATATTTATCAGCTTTGAATCAATGTAGCATTTGTATCTTTACGAAAGAAAATGTAACTATGTAAAATATGGAATAAATGGCATAAATGGCAACTTCATAACAACTACACCGCATGAAACAGGAAACACGCATTTTTTGGCCTTATGCACATGACAAATATACATGTATCATTATGTAAATGATTCTCCTTTTTTTTTTTTTTTTTTTTTTTTTTGGGGGGGGGGGGGTATGGTGCATTTCTACCCTAACGTATACTGTAATATGTAAAATGAAGCACAAACAGCTTCACCAGTAGTGTAACAGAAATGCGTAATACTCCCGATTAGCAAACTCTAGAACACATAAGAATTCAATATTCCCTATTCTAACACACCTCGCCTATATAGCCGATGGTAAAAAAAACGTGTTATATTGTGCAACAATTTCACTGGGCGAATAAGCGTGACGTTACTTTGCGGCATTTGTGACGTCAGCTATCCCACAAAGCAGCGTTAGACGGTGAAACGTCGTTGTAGCGAACAAACGTAATAAGTGTGTGTAAATACCAGCATTACAGTCAAATATTTGGCGGGATATCTGCAATGCAATGGCGGAAAGCTGAACGATATCGACGGTTTCAGCAACATTTATTCCGTTTATTGTGTGTTAGAATCGAAATAGATTAGCTCAAGTGCGTGAATTGTTGCGTATCATGATCTTCTTTACAACTGACCTCCAAACAGTGAATTATTACTCAACAATTCACTGCTAGAGCTGATCTATTTCTTAAATAATGCTTGATAAAATCAAAATCCAACTTGATAATATAGATCATTACCTTCTCATTGAAACCAGAAATTTCAAAATCTTTGTACCCTATCAACGGACTTACCAAATACCACATAAAATCAGTCCCAAGAACCATCAGATATTGGAGTAATCTCCGTTGTAGAATCAGGGCCAACACCAGCGTCATGTTCATGCCTGGTCACCGTCACATTTAAAACTCATCATAATGCTTTAGCTATAGTAAATTGAGCCTGTGCATGAGAAAACCAACAATTTGCATAGGCGAAAACAAAGCCGCAGATCAGCTTCGCGGTAACCGCGAAGTTTTTGTTTTCGCTACACGGATAGTACAATTCCTCTCCTACTTAAATCCAAAATTTCAAGCCTCTAACCATCTTCTGTGACTGTACAGGCCGGTTTGTGTCAGACCTGGTCGGAAACCCAAATTGTTGGTTTTCTCACGCACAGGCTCAATTTAGATCTTTTAAAATCACTATCATCATTTTCATACATACACTGTACATGCCTTAACCTCACACAATTATCACCAATTTCTAGCTGTATCCCGACATTGCCTCCCAATGCAAGTCAGTTGTAGATTGTTTGGGGTATGAAGTAGAAACATGTAAATGCTTATTGCTATTTCATAATATCACGTATTGGCCAGTTTTTAAATATCAGAATGTCTTTCCCGCCTGGCGTCTGGGTTAAGTTTCTTAATTCAGTCGGATCAATTCCTTTTCTTTCCGTTATCGCTTGACATTTTACGTTACGGCTTGAACTGCGATCTGGGACAATTACCGATGACAAAATTATTCAAATGTAATTTGCAAAGCTGGCAAAATACGTTTATTAGCACAGCAAGAAAGTGACACTTGCAGATTTATTTTTCTTTCTTTCTTTTAAGACAAAGAGGATCTTACACTCGTGGTCATTTCATATGAAATTTATTAAACGAGCCTTTGGCGAGTTTAATAAATTTCATATGAAATGACCACGAGTGTAAGATCCGTTTTATCATATGACTCTTAAAATAGGAGTTTATCGCCTTCGAAGTGGACATATTTTCAATGAAAATTTACATTGTTGTTACGGACGTGGTCAATGACGTTACGTATTCCCGCAAAAGTGTTATTACACGTGTGTTCATACGATTTTTATGACATGACGTTATCCACTGGAAAACAGCGACGTCATATGATAAGCCTGCTTAATAAATAAGGTCCCTTGCACTTTCCTTCGATTAAACAGCGTTACTTTCGAATGATTAGGTGCTTTTAATGTAACGTAAAACAAATAATTTGAATGTTTGCATTTTGTTGGAGATGCAGATGGCGTTTTCAAACATAGTGAAAAGCTACGGCCGAAAGACCACCAGCTTATGCACATGACATAAATATGCAATAAATGGCAACCTACCTACCCTATTTTTTGCATGAATCAGGAAACACGTATTTCATTTTTGGCCTTATGCACATGACATAATTATATTGTTGTGTATATGTATCTCTTTTTTGGGTATGGTATATTTCTAACCTAACGTATACTTAAATATGTAAGATGAAGCACAAACAGCTTCACTAGTAGTGTAACAGAAATGCTTAATACTCCGATTAGAAAAATCTAGAACATAAGAATTAAGCCGCCTTGTGGGAAAACCAACAATGTGCTTTCCGAACAGGTTCGACACAAACCGAGCTGTACAAGCACAGAAGCAGGCTAGAAGCTTGAAATTTCGGATTAAAGAAGAAGAGAAATTGTACTTTCCGTGTAGCGAAAACAAAGGCGCTGATCAGCTTCGCGGTTACCGCGAAGCTGATCTGCGCCTTTGTTTTCGCATAGGCAAAATATCCGGTTTTCTCACGATGCGGCTCATATGATAAGCTTTAATATGCAAGATGAAGCACAAACAGCTTCACCAGTAGTGTAACAGAAATACTTAATACCCCCGATTAGAAAACTCTAGAACAAAATAATTCAATATTCCCTAATAATGTTCGGTAAAATCAAACATCAACTTGATAATGTAGATCATTACCAGATAACCTCATTGAAACCAGAAATTTTAAATTCTTTGTACCATAGTCACGGTGGTACCAAATACCACATAAAATCTTATTTCCAAAGAACCATCAGATATTTGAAGGTAAAAGTAGCAATGATCAGGAAAAGGTGTAATCAGAAAGAAATTCCCACTCCAAAAACCGAGTTACCTCCGTTACAGCATCAGATCCAGCACCAGCTTTTTGTTCACGCTGGTCACCGTAACATTTGAGCCACCTCGTGGAAAACCCAACAATGTGATTTTTGAACAGGTCCAACACAAACTGGGCTGCACAAGCACAGAAAAGTGCTAGTTGCGCCTTTGTTGTCGCCTACGCAGATTGTTGGTTTTCCCATGGGGCGGCTCATTTAAAACTCATCACAATGCTTTAGCTATGGTAAATTTAGATCTTTTAAAATCGTCATTATCATTTCTATTCATACGCTATACATGCCTTAATATCACCCAATCATCACCATTTTCTAGCTGTATCCCAATAGTTCCTCCCATTTGAGCCACCTCATGGGAAAACAAACAATGTGCATACTAGGCGAAAACAAAGACGCAGATCATCTTCGCGGTGACCGCGCCTTTGTTTTCGCTACTCGGATAGTACAATTCCTCTTCTACTTAAATCCGAAATTTCAAGCTTCTAGCTCTTTCCAGTACTTGTACAGGCCGGTTTGTGTCGGACCTGTTCGGAGACCACATTGTTGGTTTTCTCACGAGGCGGCTCATTAATTCTTGGAGGGTTTGAAGTAGAATTAGAGAAATGTTTATTGCTATTTTAGTTTTACATGTATAGACAAGTTTCATAAGATGCGTCGCCAAATCGTTCCCTATGGTGTCTTGGATGGGTTTCTAAAAGAGCCGCGACGTGAGAAAACCGGTCTTCGGGGTTGCCGACCAAGTCTGATATAAACCGGCCTGTGCAGCTGCAGAAGCAGGCTAGAGGCTTGAAATTTTGGCTATTAGTAGAAGAGGAATTGTACTATCCGTTTAGCGAAGACAAAGGGGCGGTCACCGCGAAGATGATCTGCGTCTTTGTTTTCGCATAGGCAAAAAGCCGGTTTTCTCATGGCGCGGCTCAAAATCAGTTGAATCAATCCCAGTCCTTTCTATTCCTGCTTGACATTTTACTTTACGGCTTTAACCCATTAGTGGCGAATGGACTTTCCCACAGTTATCAAATGGGTGGGTGCAAGTTCATTTTAGGGGAATCAGGAGTGAATTATATTTTTATTTTTTTTCAATTTTCGATGAATTTTCTCTTTAGCAAATAAAATAATAGCCCCAGATGGGACGCCGCGTTTTGCGGCGTTAGATCTGGGGCTATACTGTTTGCCTAAAAATGTCGCAAAGCTTAAATGAGTTAACCGTGAACTTCATAAAAGCTGTAATCTGCAAAGCAGACAAAACAAATATATTAGCACAGCAAGAAAGTGACACTGCAGATTTCATGTTTTTCTTTTTTATTCCGTTTTTAGATTTTAAGACGCGTGGTCTATGAATAAGTAAAGGTATCTTGCACTTTTTTTCTAGTAAATAGAGTTACTTTTAAATGACTCTTTGATTTTAAAGCCTGATGTACGTAATTGACCTCACGGTAGAATTTTTTTTTTATTATTATTATTATTACTATTATTATTATTTTGCATGTGAGTGTATTTTGATGTCCTACATACATGTACGAAAATGAAAAGAAATCGATACCGTTCCGAGCTTGTTTTCGAGATATCGGCCTTCAAAATCGTCCAATTTGACAGCGAAAATACATTGACGTCAACGTAAAATGCGATTTTTAGACCCCCTTTTTGTTAATTTTCTTGATATATTTAAAAAACAATCCACGGTAGGATTAAAAAAAAACTGATATGTATTAGAGGAATTCCTGAACTACATATAGATAACGAGAAAGTCCTTAGTTACATTACCGGCTTCGTTTTCCTGCTACAGGCGTGCGAAGAGAGGTAGTCGTTGCTGAATTCAGTACATTTTACGCGCGACGTCGATTTTGCGCCAAAATTTCCGACACTGTTTAGTATTCAATATTGTTGACTGTCGCGGAAATGTTGTTTTCTTCGGGATAACATGCCAACAATCTATAATTTGAGCAAAAATAATAAATAATATCAAACTTTTTTACATTTCTGAAGTCCTCTGCATTATTGGATGGATATAGTTGCGTATTCCGAATGTAAACTGACGCTAGAATTGACGTTTCGAGCGAAAACTGACGAATGCGGCGTAAATAAAAAATGACGTTTCGAACCTTAGAGTCGCACGTTCCTTTGAGCGCCTTCAATTACGTACATCCGGGTTTAAAATGTTAGGTAAAATACATAATCTGAATGTTTGCATTATGAAATACTCGATCAATGGAGACGCAGATGGCGTTTTGAAATGAAAACCTAACGCCTAAAATGCATCAGCTTATGCCTATGACATGATTGTAATAGGACTAGGAGAAACAATGTATCCAAGGAATACAGCATAGTATCGCATAGTATTGTTGTGCTGTTTGCACATATTTTAGTTAAGTTTGGGCAATTGAGTGGTTACCTATTGGGAAATAGCTGCTTACTCAAATTACGATATGCATTCATAGTATGAATACCTGATTGTTAGTTTAGTTTTTTCCCACCTCGGTTTTTGGAGAGGGATATTCTTTCTGATGGCGACACTTTTCAGCGCATTTCTGAACGCCCCACGTATTTCAAACCTGACCAATGAAATGATAAATGGTTTGTACTAGATAATTTTAAGTCTGTCATTGTGGTGGCAAGTAAATTGATAATCCTGAACATTCTACAAATCCTATTCTATTCCAGTAAATTACAACCGTTGGGATTTATACAATCAACGGGTACATTAGGAAAACATGTCTGTGAAATATTTACCTCCGTAAAACCCACTTTTATATAGAAAAACTGGTGTTTGCAGGGGTATACCTAATTTTCTTATTTTTGATCCAAAACGTACATTGTGGGTACTCGTTAGAACCGCCTTAGCGAGACGGTTCTAACGTGTACCACAATGTATGTTTTGAGCAAAAATATTAAAACTATCATTTTTTCTGGTGAAATTTTCAATTTTTACAGCTGAAAAAATCTCTGTATATTGCATGGGCGTGTTTTCGTAATACATAGTGCTCGATACTTTACTATTTATGTTTGTCTTCAGATCATATTCATACGAAAGATTAATTCATCATCTTCTCATTAGGATGACCACCAACCATTTTTTTTTTCAGCATTTACTATGATAGGATCTGTTTACACCAAGAAAACATGTCCGTGCAATAATAGTGAAAATGGGGTTTGCAGGGATATACCTATTTTCTTATTTTTGATGAAACATTCATTGTGGGTACTCGTTAGAACCGCCTCAGCGAGGCGTTTCTAACGTGTACCCAAAATCTTTGTTTTGAGCACGAATAAAAAAAGTCATTTTTTTCCGCTGAATATTTTCATTTTTCACAACTTTTAAAATCGCTGTATATTACATAAGTATGTTTTCATGTTTGACTGGATACATTAAACTTCGCTTTGGTTTGATGTGCTGATTCTCTTTGTAGAAATGATTTTATAATATTATTTTCGTTAAGTAAACTTCTAGTTAGTATAGTCTCTTTTATCTTGTGCATTTGTTTATAATGAAGGAAAACATAAATCATTTTGCCATTAATTTTTCGCCAATTGATTATAAAATCATACTATATATTGTGTGTTTAATTATCGGTTTAGATTCATTTTGATATATATTTGGCTATTTTTGAATAATACTAGACTTTGTATCGACTATCCTGTTGAAAGTTGCAAAATTACAGTATTTCTCTTGGGCTCCATTTTGCCAAATCTAAAGGGTCACTGAAGAGGCTTTAGTAGCCGAAACCGCGGTATGTCCTATCACTTTTATCATTTACATGTATATACTCACTGCTCTTCAAGGAACTGATTCATTTTATTCAGTTGTCCTGATGAGATGGGGTACGAAATAAAATACACGTATAAAGGTAAGATTCACCGGAGGCAGTGAAATATTCAAAGGGATATAGTATGTGCCATATTGCGCAATTTCGAGTAACGAGGCCCCATCAATGACCCTTTATAAACTGGTATATAGAGCCAGACAAGTGTCGTGCAATTTCGAAAATTTACATTCTGGAAATCTTTATCAACGATTTAGGGTCGCATGGTTGAAATGCTGTTTAAAATATGTTTCTAAATGTACGTGTCTATGTTTTGAATACTATGAATATTCTCCCTGGTCTAAAAGGGCTGATCAGCACTATGGTCAGCATTTAATGCTCATTTACTTCTCCACCCACAGAAGTATACATAATCTTAGGCTTCGCGGTTTAGAAGTACATTCTAGTAGATTTTGACATGAATTTAAGACTGTATAATTGTCAAATTGTTGTCCGATTTTTTTTTTATTTTTTTTATTTTTTTTTTTTTTTTTTTTTTTTGATTTTTTTTTATTTTTTTTTATTATTATTATTATTATTTTTTTTTTTTTTCAAAGTTGTATACATATACACCTCAAAAGAAGTTTTTCACATTTTTTTGTTTATTGTTTATTGTTTTCATATTTTCAAGTGGCATTCTGACTTAAAATTTCAAAACCAATTTTTTTGAATTTGAACAGTCTGAAAGAATTTTACGGAAACGATTTGAAGAAAAGTTGAAAATTCCTTTTTTTTCTATAAATACTGAAAATGTGAAAACCGAACAATACCCACAAAAAGTCACAGCATTTAGAACTCTCTCTTTTTTCTCCAAAATTACACACAAATAAAAATAATTGTTAGATCCTTTGGAAGCAGTAAAAATACAAAGCTAGAAGATGGGCCATATTGTACAATTTCGGGTAAAGAACCTTCATCAGTGATCCTTTATAAAACTGGCAGCGAAAGCCAGACATTTTGCTGCAACTTCAAGAATTTACATCTGTGTAGTCTAAATCAAAGACTCAAATTCCCAAAGGGGCCAAATAATCAAAATACTGTTAAGAAGATGATTCTTAACATATAAAAATTTGAAATACTTCATATATATTCACTGATCCCAAAGGATCAAAAGAAAAATATAATCTGCACTATGGATGATGTACGGGGAGAATTATTAGGGCCGCCACACGGCACAACACCAGCTGCAGTAATAGCAAATAAAAATAATTGTTAGATCCTTTGGAAGCGCTAGAAGATGGGCCACAAAGACTGCAACACAAATGATCAATCCAAAACACAACTGAGAATATTTAAGAAATTGGGTAAAATTCTTTTGACAAAATTACATGTTTGATTGTTTTCATAAATCTTGAAAAAAAAAATGAGAAAACTCAACTTTCCAATACACGCACCCGTTGTTTGGACACCAAAATCTAGTATCGCATATTTGCTTTCTGTTAAAAGGGATATTATGTCTAACGTTTCGCATAAGCATTTTAGCTACGCTGCTTCTTAAAAAGTCTGACTTCGGATAGGCTGATAAGAATTACCTTCTTCTAAGCATTAAGCTGTGTTTGGTGGAAGAAATCCTATTTTGTTCTAATGATGAAGTTTCATCAAAAAATTTAAACAAATTCTCAAAAATCGTAATTTTTTGCCAAAATGGCATTTTTATCCAAGAAAGTAAATTATTACTTGCTTGCTTTCAATGATTGCATTTATTATCTAGAGTGTATATATGAAACGAATTCAGGATTGGAAGCCCAGGAATTAAGTTACGGGCTTTATGCTGCATCCCAAATTTTGATGTTTTTAAACATGCATTTTTGCACATTTTAATGTAACTAAAAGTTTCATAACATCTGTTATATATAATTGATTCAATAATATTGATTCTTTTAAAAGCTATTACTTATAATTTATATATATATAATCAAAGGGGAGTAACCCAATTAATTAATATATATTTCTTTTTATGTTTCTACAATTTATTATCTAGAACTTTGTAGAAGAATGTCATTGATTATTTTTATCACTGTTATATAATTTAGAAGTATAGAAAATTCTATGAGCACTTTGTGGATAATTCCAGATGAAAATGGAGTGAGTGTTTTTTTTTTACCATAAGTTAAAAATATATTTGGACTATGTATACTGAGATCTCGAAGGGTCTAGCGGACTCTCGTTTAGTCTTGATGGTCGTTGCGGCCTTGAATTCTCTCTGGAGAATTCTAAATTCTCTTTGGAGAATTTAAAAGAACTTTCGTTTAGTTCGTTTCTTTTCTAGAGAAAAGTTTATTATATCATTCTCTAGAAACCTGGAGAATTTCCTTAGATGTATAAATATAGGTCCCAATTCAGTCGTAGGTATTCAGAAATTTGAAGTGATTTAAAGTATATAATTTTGGTTGTTTCACTAGTGTTTTGTGTGGATTAAAATATACATGTGCTCATATTCTGGTTACTGGATTGTGGACTTACATTTGAGGGACAAGGACTTATTTGACATTAACTTTGTAAGTTATTTATTTATTTATTTACTTATCTGTTTGTTTGTTTTTATGTATTTGCAGCATTTATTTGTTTGATTAAATATTGTTAAGTTTAAATTACTTGGTTGTTTTTCGCTGTACCTGTCTAGTTACGCTAGGTCGTAATACATCAGAAAAAAAATCCTTGCAATGTATACCCCCTCATACCCCACTTTTATATAGTAAAACTGGGATTTAATATTAGTCTTTGTATCGACTACCCTGTTGAAAGTTGCAAACTTTCTGTAATTCTCTTGGGCTCCATGTTGCCAAATCTAAAGGGTCACTGACGAGACTTTATTAGTCTAAACCGCGGTATGGCCCATCCCCTTTCTCATTCATGTGTTTACTGCTCTTAAAGGATCTCAATTTTAATTTTTATTTGCTTTTACTGCAGCTGGTGTTGTACCGTGTGGTGGCCCTAAAAGTCTCCCCGTACATCATCCATAGTTCAGGTTATATTTTCTTTTTGGTCCTTTGAGATCAGCGAAGATATTCTGAGAAATCAGAAATTTATTATCGGTTAAGATTCATTTTCTAACCACAGTTTAACATACTTGGTCCCATTTAGATAATATTAGTCTTTGTATCGACTACCCTGTTGAAAGTTGCAAACTTTCTGTAATTCTCTTGGGCTCCATGTTGCCAAATCTAAAGGGTCACTGACGAGACTTTAATAGTCGAAACCGCGGTATGGCCCATCCCCTTTCTCATTCATGTTTTCACTGCTCAGATCTCAGTTTTAATTTTTATTTACAGGGGTACACCTTTTTTCTTATTTTTCATCAAAAACATAGATTGTGGGTACTCGTTAGAACCGCCTCGCCTCGTGTATCCACCAATCAATGTTTTGAGCAAATATATTAAAAATATAAACACATTTTCTGATAAAATTTTCAATTTTTTATGACTGAAAAAAATCTTCATATATTGAATTTGGCAAGTTTTCTTTATGACAAATTGTTTCTCCGAATCCAGCCCTTTAAAATAGAATAGATTATTTAAAATTTATTTGAAAAAAAAAAAGTTATTTTTGTTTTAAAATGATAAACATTTTAAATGGTGCAAAACTTTTTTTGATAAGAATACTTTACATCATCATGTTGGGTAGAAGTATCTTAAAATGGAGGCAACGTCTCTCGATGACCATATCTCTTGACTGGGATGCTAATCCTAAAATCAAACAAATAAAAAGTTTCACTCGTACTCGTAAGATAATGCTAATTTTCACTTGGAATGCAAAGGATTCTCACATTTTTTCAACAAAAAATAACAGTGTATTTGTAATATTGCCATTTGAAATTTTAACGAATCTTTAACTAAGTCGTTAAATTTGAACAATTGGGCTCACATTTTCAATATACCTGAAGCACAAGATTTGTATGTCATATTTAAACCTTACTTACAATAACAACTTGAATCTTCTTAACTTCGTAAATAATATCGCGGTGATTAAGCTGAAAAATAAAACCATTTACGATGAGACGGCATCTTTTTCCAGATGTTACCATCGCAGTTTGTTTCTGTCTGCTAGATAATTATGATTTCAACAGCCTATATAAAGAAAGAAGTAATCAGCTCATCAGGAAAATATGTCCGTGAATAGTGTGTCCCCCTTAAACCCTACTTTTATGTAGTAAAACTTGGGTTTACAGGAGTATACCTATTTTCTGTATTTGTGATCCAAAACATACATGTAGCTTGCGGATACTGGTTAGAACCGCCTCGGCGAGGCGGTTCTAACGTGTATTCACAATCTATGTTTTGAGCAAATATAAGAAAAATATCAACAATTTTTCTGAACAAATTTTCAATATTTTTCAGCAGCAGAAAATCTCTGTATATTGCATAGGAAAGTGTTCGTAATGTGATTTCAACAGCCTATATAAAGAAGGAAGTAATCATCTTTAAGAGTCTTTCATTCCTAGCGGTATACTGCTATTATTGTAGATTCAAACGGATAGACTATAAAACAATTCAGTACGTATAAAAGTTTTAAATTCGTATGTATACATTAGTATTAGGAAATTCCATCAATGTGTCTTCAAAATATTAAAGAAAAAAACGTTACGGACGGACGCACGGACGGACGGACAACGTGAAAACAGTATAACCCCCTTAAAGCTTCGTTTTTGCGGGGGGATAATAGGTTTCTTACGTAATTCGCGTGATTGGACAAATTCACTAAGTTTTAACGGTACATCTCTGGCATATCAAAATCCTGGTTATTGTTATATTTTTATTCAGTTTTACGTCCCTTTCAAGATTATTTCAGCTCATATGAGACGGGCCAAGCAGTAGGTCGGCGAAAACGGAAGAACCCCGAGAAAAACCACCTGGCGCACCCGCAAGCAGAACTTGGCTTGTCTCACATGTGGCCAGTGCGGGGCTCGAACCCGCACAAGACACAGCGGTGAGATGATTGAGTGATTAAGAAACAGCGATCTTAACCGCTCGGCCCCGGGGGCCGCTATTGTTATAATGAGCCATAGAATTATTTTACCACATGACTGTCCAAGCCCAGGGTGTAGGACCGTACTCGAAAACTGTCCGTATACAAAGGTGAGACCGACTTTTCTGGGTCAAAATTTTGAATTTCCATTTTATTATTATTATTATTTGTATTTTTTTAGGTGGGGGTGGGGGTGAGGATTGCCTCCATTTTAAACTTTCAAATGCATGCTAAGTTTTCTTTTGACGTCAAGTTAGGACGATATTTGAATTGCAGTTTGTATTTATTGTCAAGTTCTTCAGGAAAGCAAATAATAGTTACTTTTGTTCTTTATAGAAAGTCATTTCCACTCCTGACAACAAAATACACACATTGTCAATCATCAAGGTAGATGAAGAACAACCAAACAAGCAAATTCAGAGAATTTACATGTTATGTCCCCCGCCTTGATTGTTTTGTTACACAAATATAATCTGAGAACAGTTTGTATATCCAAATCAGATGCATTTTTCTTAGTGTAAACTCTCGAAAAAAAAAAAAAAAAAAAAAAAAAAAAAAAAAAAAAAACGACTTAAGTTGATAATCTGAGGATTATAACCAAACCACAAGCACATCTTCAAAGCATGATCAAGACATCTTTTAAGTTCCAAAAGAATCAGAATAAAACTATAGGAGAAGTTACGCACACAAGATACCCACTGTCCATTAACTTTCATTGTCAAAATGCCCGAATAAATGACTAAGTTCAAATTGCGAATAAAGTGTGAAAAATCTATCTGAGGATTATGCTCAAACCACATGTACATCTTCGGAGCATGGTCAAGACATCTGTAAAGTTTCAAAAGAATCGGAATAAAACTGTAGGGTGAGTTGCGCACGCAAGGTACATACTACCAAAGGGGTTGGAAGGACGAAAGGACAAGCAGACGGAAGGACGGAAAACCGAAAACTACATGTATGTCCCCCCCCGCTTTTCTTCGAAAAGGCGGGGAAAATAAATGTTTTAGCTACGTTACCGTTTATTGATTAACTTCAGAAATTGGGGGTTAGGTTATGCGTTATATTCTTACATTTGACCCCAAAATATTCATTACTGATCGTTCCAATGCGGTGATACGGCCGTTGTTCATTTTGCGTTTCGTTTTGATGACAGTTTCTTTCAAAAATTGATATCTATGAATTATGTTTATATAATTGGTTGAGCTGAGGAAGCTGACAACTTTGTTTCTGTATCAACTGACAAATTTGTTGCATTAGATACATGTATCGTCAAAATAGCTTACTGAATCTGTGAGTCCTGGTATTTGATTCATCAGGATGTTTATCATGATTTATTTGTTTGTTCTTGATGATTCATTGACTAGTCAGAGATTCACCACGAGGACCGAAGAACTAACTAAATGCTATGAACCACTGCAGAAGCTGAGGGTGAGGTTATGGCCATGTAAAATTGATTTAAACCCGCCAGTAACTTTGTGTTACTGATCGTTCCAAATCGATACTTCTGTGGTGGTTCTTTTTGTTTCATATTTTGGGGTTTAAGTCATTTTGTGCTGTTGGCGCCTTATGTGTGTTTTCGTGTTTTTGGTTAAGTTAAGGTATCTGAGTGGCCACCTATTGGGAAAATAGCTGATCATTCGGCTTACGAAATGTTTTTATGGTATAAGTACCTGATTGTTACTTTGGTTTTTTCCCACCTCGGTTTTTGGAGTGGGAATCTTTCTCTGATTGCGCCTTTCCTGATCTTTGCCTACTTGTACCTTTTTTCAATCCAAAAAGTCAACATGACTTTCTTTCTGATTTAACTTGAAATATCCTGTTTTCAGTTTGGCATTGCTGGGTAAAACAAAATCTGATAATTAGTTAGAGAGATGTGGACTTGCACATATACCTTTGTGGATTTAAATTGGTCGATCAAAAGTTTGACTAGTATACATTTTTAATACTGAGAGTCGAATGACTCACAATGCTGTACTTATCAATAATTGTTTTTAGCATTTTGTCCTGATTTTCAGGTTCCTTACAAAATGTCTATTGACAACGTCTACATTCAGAACCCTTGCCAGTACCTCGACCTTTTTGGATGCCATTTCTCAGTGATGATGTGGCGGATCGTTTCTCCATTATTTCTATTGGTTGGTTTAACCGGAAACGTTATATCATTCTTGGTCTTCTCTAGAAAGCGCATGCGTGATACGACGGCATCAGTGTACCTGAGATTCCTGAGTGTGTTCGATACTCTGGTTCTACTGACTAGTGTATTGCGACATCTGATTCGGAACTTCACTTACATGGACGTGCGTAAGTTCAGCGATTTCGCGTGTCGGTTACATGTTTGGGTGTCCAGTAGCTCAAGGCAAGTTGCAATATGGCTACTGTGCGTGATTGCAATAGACCGCATGCTTTTGATCAAACACCCAATCTGGGCAAAGGCAAACTGTACCAAGAAGAGGTCAATCTACGTAGGCCTGACAATGGCTCTAGTGCTGTTTACTTTGGATTCACCAACTTTTATGTTTTATCAGAGGAGGGAGCTTTATACTCATTCAAATGAAACAAATGCCTCCGTACTCACTGGCTACGCGTGTACACACAGTACACAGACTTTCAAATACTTCAGTACAAAAATTAAATCCGTACTTATATTGTTGTTATTCAGTATCGCACCAGTAATTTGTTTGGCGTATTGCAACATCATATTGTTGAAAGAACTGACGCGGCGCCATCACAAAAAGCAGACCCGGCGTGTAAACACTGCCATGAAAGTAAAAGAACAACTGGAATTGCGCTCTGTCACGAAAATGCTGGTCACAGTATGTATATTTTTCATTATCATAACAGTACCTGGTTGTATTTACCTCGTTCTTGAGCCATATCTTTTAGACAGGGCGATTCCCTATGACGCCTCCATATCTTCGATGATGAACGCCATATTGGCATGTTTGCTCTACAGTAACAATACCTTTAATTTTATACTCTACTGCGTGTCAGGACAATTGTTTCGGAAAGAACTGTCTGAAATGATGGCGGGTGTAAAGTACAGGGTACTAAAGCGATTAAACAGAAATATTGAACCAATTGAAGACACGGTGCGAAGCCTTAAGGATGCTTCGGGAACCATGCAGGACCGCACAGATACTCTTCCCAGTACAAGTACTAAAAATTGTTTTGTTTCTGATGTAGAAAAAGCGGTCACATCAACGGAACAGAAAGAAACGGATGTTTGAAATGACCATTTATTAAATTCTGGGTGAAAAAAGTATACATTTATTGTCAAACGTGTTGTTTTAATATTTAAGACGACGTGGGCATAATAGATATTGTGTTTACTCTTTCTGCACCTCCGTTGTGCTCATTGCCTTTGATTTTGGTTGAGACTAACCGGATGGAGACCTCTTGGGAAAGAATTATTCATCTTCCTCTACAAGCGTTTTGCAGGAAAAATGTTTTATGACGTAATATGAACATTTTCTTTCCTGCCCGGAGTAAATAGTGGAGATTAAATTTTTTGGCAAAGATTCCTGCCTCTCCATTCCTATTTGTAACGAGGACTGGGTCATTGCAAATATAAACATGACGAACATACGGGACTATATAAGCGATTTTCGATTTTATGTCTGGTTATCTTCCCTTGGATATTTGCCGCTCTCGCTACTTACATGTACCTGGAAAAACTCCGACTCGGGTTTATTAAGAAAAATTTTTTGAAACATTAAAATAATTCGTAATAATTTATTTTTTATTGATCTGTCATTATTTTATATGATATCCAATGCGACATATTTACCTGGATAAACGTGTATCGATTATCTGATTATTGGTTCAGCCAGGGATGACAATGTCTTGAGCCATGATGTAAGGGAGACCATCGGTTTTAAGTTATTGATGTTTAGTTAGATCACGAAAAACAACTGGTTATACAAGCCAGTCGATAGTCCCTGCCACTTGAATTCGTAGAATCTTGAATAACCAAAATGTTAGTTTTGAGAAGGGCGTTAAGAAGGCGAATATTAAATATCGTACTATATAAATGATTCTAGGACAGGATTACACAAATGCTGAATAACTAATTGAAGTCCCGTCCTATATGTCGGTTCCATTATGCGAAGCACATTGCATGAGTCACGTACAACGACATTGAACATGATTTCCAGAAAGGATTGATGCAGTGTTTTTTCTCTTAATTAAAACTTTCACTTGTGAACATCTGACAGCTCACGTAAGATAAATGAGCCTGTGCATGAGAAAACCAACCATTTGGATTCCGACCAGGTCCGACACAAACCGGGCTGCACAGTCACAGAAGATGGTTAGAGGCTGGAAATTTTAGATTTAGAAAGTAGAGGAATCGTACTATCAGTTACTGCGAAGCTGATCTGCGCCTTTGTTTTCGCCTATGCAGATTGTTGGTTTTCCCATGCGGCGGCTCAAATAATAACAGCTTCATAACATTATAAATTACACGCTTGTTTAGCTATAGTTTTATATTACGTCTTTTTCATGGTTGTCGCAATCAAAGAGATGATCTCAGTGCCCATCAATTAAACGAACGTTTACTTGCAAATGAATCGAAAAGGACCTTCACTAGTGGTACTATGAACTAATTGTACCTCAATTCTATACGCATTACGAAAACTTTCCCATGCAATGTACAACTGTAAAAAATGAAACTTTCCTAGGAAAAAATATATTTTTTAATAATTTTGCTCAAAACTACGCATTGATTGTTGGTGTACGTTAGAACCGCTACGAAGAGGCGGTTCCAACGGGTACCCGCAATCTACGTTTTGGATCAAAATGAGAAAGAAATGTATACCTCTCTTAACTCCAGCTTCCTATAAAAGTTCGGTTTACGGTGGTATTTATCTCATGAACATGTTTTCCTGATGGCAGAATTAGTTTCAATAGTTTATGGTGTATTCGAAGGGTCAAAATGACCGAAGTGGTTAACCGATCGGTCCATGCGGATAAACGTATACAGTTTTATTCACAAAATACTAATTTTTAACCACCCAAATCGTCCTTTAGGTATTTGAAGCAGGGTATCCAAAAAATGTCATAGAAAGTATGGCTTGGTTCCAGCAGACAAGGCCGCAAACAATGTTGTTGTTGTTTGTAGGCTTATTTGCTATTACTGCAGCTGGTGTTGTGCCGTGTGGCGGCCGTAAAAAGTCTCCCCGTACATCATCCATAGTGCAGATTATATTTTTATTTCGGTCCTTTGAGATCAGTAAAGATATTCAGAGTGTTCAAAACACTCACGTTTAGAAACATACTTCTAAGCATGTTTTTAATTAGTTGACCCAATTTAGGAATATGTCTTTGATTCAGACTCCTCGTGTAAATTCTCGAAATTGCAGAACAATTATAGTCTGGCGTTCGTTGCCGGTTTAAAAAGGGCTACTGACGAGGGTTCATTACCCGAAATTGCGCAATATAGTCCATACTATCTCCCTTTGAATGTTTTTACTGCTTCCAAAGGATCAAACCTTTATATTTTATTTGCTATTACTGCAGCTGGTGTTGTGCCGTGTGGCGGCCGTAAAAAGTCTCCCCGTACATCATCCATAGTGCAGATTATATTTTTATTTCGGTCCTTTGAGATCAGTAAAGATATTCAGAGTGTTCAAAACACTCACGTTTAGAAACATACTTCTAAGCATGTTTTTAATTAGTTGACCCAATTTAGGAATATGTCTTTGATTCAGACTCCTCGTGTAAATTCTCGAAATTGCACAACAATTATAGTCTGGCGTTCGTTGCCGGTTTAAAAAGGGCTACTGACGAGGGTTCATTACCCGAAATTGCGCAATATAGTCCATACTATCTCCCTTTGAATGTTTTTACTGCTTCCAAAGGATCAAACCTTTATATTTTATTCATTATATTAACACCTTAAAACAGGAGCGTGGTGGTACAAGGACATATCAGGAGACAGATAGTGATGAAATATCAGTAGTTAATGCTCACTTAAACGAATTGCCTGTTAAGTTTTCTGTTTGTGTCAATGAAGGTCAAGACAAACTTCCTAGTACGATGTATTGGTTACTTAAGCTTCGCAAAAACGTCTGTTTTGATGGACACAAACAGAAAACTTAACAGGCAATTCGTTTAAGTGAGCGTTAACTACATACATTTCATCACTATCTGTCTCCTGATATGCCCTTAATTGGATGATAATTGCGGTTCTAACGAGTATCCACAATCTATGTTTTGGAGCAAAATAAGAAAAATAGGTGCACTGCACTGATACCCCAGTTTTGCTATATAAAAGTGGGGTTCAACGGACATGATTTTGTGATGAACCCGATACTGAAGCTCACCATCTCTTTCATAAAACCATATTTGATTGAACAAAAACAAAACCAGACAGCAAATATATCTCATAATACGAAATTATCGATATAACAAAACAGTTCCACACCTGCTGTTGAAGGAAAGCACAGGAGGTCTGACTTTAACCCATATTTGACAAATGGATTTTCCTATCATTGTCAATTGGTTGAGTCCACTTTCATTTTTAGGGGCGTCAGGAGTGATTTTTAAATTTTATTCAATTTTTCGATGAAACATTTTTAAGCAAACAGAATAGCCCCAGATGGGACGCCGCGTTCTGCGGCGTCACATCTGGGGCTATTCTGTTTGCCTATGTCCTATAAAAGGGACGCCAGGCTTAAATGAGTTAAAAAGCTAGTTTGTTTCTTATTTCTATTTTAACGATTTTATAAAATTTTCACACTCTGGAAATCACACCTTGACTTACAACAGGATAACATGTAAATGTCATATACCCAATTGAACGCCAATTATAAAACGGGGGTATAAAGATAAACAAGTTCTTTTTTTTTTTTGTGTGTGTGTTTTTTTTTTTTTTTTTTTTTTTTTTTTTTTCGTAAACATAAATTGTGGGTACTCTTCTCACTCGTCGGTAACCACAATCGATGTTTTGAGCAAAGATATTAAAACTATCATTTTTTCTAATAAAATTTATCATTTGTTACAGTTGAAACAAATATCTGCATATATTGTATGGGCATGTTACCGTAAAGAGTATAATTATCTGTTTGCTTCGAGACGATGTGGGTTTCTATTGAATTTTTCCTATTCCTATTGTTCTCTCAATCTTAAACAGCAGTCACTCATTAGCGTATAACCCAAACGCGCGCCGGGCGTATGAAAAATCTCAACACGCTGATGATTTTGGACGTATAAAATAAATTTGTACCTTTAACTCGCTTTAGCAGTCATACATTAGCGCGCGACTGAGGCGTGTGCCGGACGTATAAAAAACCTCATAGTTTTAGAGTACTTTTGTCGTACGTCCTAGACACGCAAAGCCCACGCTATAGACGCGCAGCGAACGTTCAATGCGCGCCTCACACGCGCTTGGAGCATGTTACTGAAGCAATATCTCATAAAATCGGAACGCACATGTAGCGTGCACTGGCGTGCCTAAAACGTGCGCCAAACGCGTTCGAAGCGTATTCAACGCGCCTGTAGCGCGCGTGGAACTTATTCGAAACGTATAAGTCACACGCCCGGGACACGCCGAGCTTCTAGAAAAAAATTTAAGCATGTTTGAAAAATTTTTGATCCCAAACGCGCACGAAACGCGCGACGATTTGTAACGACATACTGCGACGCGCGCCGAACGTTCACCAAGCGTACACGACGTACTCGTAACGCGTTTGGAACGTGTATCCGACGTGTGTTTGGCGTATGTGGAATTTTGCAGTTTTTTCATCACGCCCGGCGCGCGTTTCACTTAATATACGCTAATGTGTGACTGCTGTTTTAGATAGATAAA
This sequence comes from Rugalucina vietnamica, assembly GCA_964017185.1. Lineage (NCBI taxonomy): Eukaryota > Metazoa > Mollusca > Bivalvia > Lucinida > Lucinidae > Rugalucina > Rugalucina vietnamica. The sequence continues at coordinate 49,702,768 of OZ024873.1, forward strand.
GGCAAGCCGCGTAGCAACATTGCTGAAAAAAGCTAACAATTTTACACTTTGTGTCGTTATATACTGACCCAAAGTTCTTATCGATCACACTAAAAATCGTGACCGGTTTAGATATCGGATTTAGACATCAAGATATCAAAGCAAAAGAGCCATTCGACTCTACTATTATAATCAGATTTAAGAATGTATTCAAAGAGCATTTTGCTCATGCGCATATTCATAGAATCTCTTAAAAGCTCGTCGCACATTTGAAATAATAAAAAATCATTTCGATTTGCAGAAATTGAAATTTCAATAATGTTTCAAAGAAATGACAATAAAACTGCTCAAAAACTTGGAAACAGTGTGGCAGGGAAAACGGTCAACATCAATACAATTTAGCTCACCTGGGCCGTCGTAAAACAATCTTCAATTTATTATACAGTTATTCAATTTATTATACAGGGACCAAGTTATACATGTACAGACAAATTGTTGGAATTCCGATGGGTACAAATTGCGCACCTCTCGTAGCTGATTTATTTTTATACTGCTACGAAAGAGATTTCATGGATTCTCTTAACCATGATAATCAAGCTGATGTTATCGAGGCTTTTAATTCCACTTCTAGGTACCTCGATGACCTTTTGAACATTGACAACCCTTATTTTGAAGATATGGTCAATCAAATTTATCCATCTGAACTACAGTTGAATAAAGCCAATATCTCGGATACTGAAGCCCCCTTTTTAGAACTACATCTGTCTGTTGCAAATGGATTTGTTTCTTTTAAAATTTATGATAAGCGCGATGACTTTGATTTTGATATTGTAAATTTTCCGTTTTTGGATGGTGACGTTCCTCGTCGTGCTTCTTATGGTGTATACATTTCGCAACTTATTAGGTTTGCTAGAGTCTGCAATCATGTTACAGACTTCAACGCTCGAAATAAATGTTTAACGGCCAAACTTCTCCAACAGGGCTATCGGTATCATAAACTTCGAAAAACCTTTTCTAAATTTTATCGTAGACACTATGAATTGATTTCTAAATATAATGTTGGGTTAAAGACGCTTTTAAGTGAGGGCCTTTCGGAACCAGAATTTTATGGTGACTTGGTTTACAAATTTAAGAAACTTTTTGGAAGTAATGATTTTTCTTTTCAGTTTAGAAAAATCATAACACGTTACAGATGCATAGGTTATAACTTGAATGTTATGCGACAGTCTGCATGCTTAGTTTTTAACCCAATCACGGTTGATATTTATGCTGCCTTCTTTAATTGCACGCCGGTGTGTCGGGCGTCAGACTCTATGATGGCCCCGACTTGAAGCTATTCATTTTAGTTGGTTGGGGCCGGAGCTTCTTGTCTGTTGCTTGGCCAACCGGGGTCCAACTGATGTTTTTCTTTTGCTCCGGAGTTAGTAAGTTATTCGGCGCCCAGGAATCTCCATCGTCGGGCAGCTTACTCAATCTGTGAGTCCTGGTTTCTGATTCGTCAGGATGTTTACCATGATTTATTTGTTTGTCCTTGATGATTCATTGACTAGTTAGAGATTCACCACGAGGACCGAAAACTAACAAAATGTTATGAACCACTGCAGAAGCTGAGGGTGAGATTATGGCCATGTAAAATCGATTTAAACCCGCCAGTAACTTTGTGTTACTGAGCGTTCCAAGTCGATACTTCTGTGGTGGTTCTTTTTGTTTTATGTCTTGGTGTTTAAAATATTTTTGTGCTGTTGGCGCCTTATGTATGTTTTCATATTTTTAGATAAGTTAAGGTAACTGAGTGGCCACCTATTGGGAAAATAGCTGCTCACTCGGCTTACGAAATGTTTTCATGGTATAAGTACCTGACTGTTAGTTTGGTTTTTTCCCACCTCGGTTTTTGGAGTGGGAATCTTTTTCTGATTGCGCCTTTTCCTGATCTTTGCCTACTTGTACCTTTTCAAACATCTTCTCCTCTGAAACCACTGGGTCAATCAAAGCCAAAGTTCATGTGGATAAAATATGTGTTAGATCCTTTGGAAGCAGTAAAAACATTTAAAGAGAAGTGGGCCATATTGTACAATTTCGGGTAATGAATCGTCATCAGTGACCCTTAATAAAACTGGCAGCGAAAGCCAGACATTCATGGTTGCTGCAATTTCAAGAATTTTCACCAGTATAGTCTTAATAAAAGACTTATATTCCCACAGTGGCCAAATATTCAAAAATCTGTTAAGATGATGATTCTTAACGTACAATATATCTGAAATACTCCAAATATCCTCACTAATCTCAAAGGATCAAACGAAAAATATAATTTGCACTATGGATGATGTACGGGGAGACTCTTTAGGGCCGCCACACGGCACAACACACGCTGCAGTTATAGCAAATAAAATATAAGTGTTAGATCCTTTGGAAGCAGTAAAAACATTTAAAGAGAAGTGGGCCATATTGTACAATTTCGGGTAATGAACCTTCATCAGTGACCCTTTATAAAACTGACAGCGAAAGCCAGACATTCATGATTGCTGCAATTTCAAGAATTTTCACCAGTACAGTCTTAATAAAAGACTTTCCCAAAGTGGCCAATTATTCAAAAATCTGTTAAGATGATGATTCTTAACGTACAATATATCTGAAATACTCCAAATATCCTCACTGATCTCAAAGGATCAAAAGAAAAATATAATCTGCACTATGGATGATGTACGGGGAGATTTTTAGGGCCGCCACACGGCACAACACCAGCTGCAGTAATAGCAAATTTAATATAAGTGTTAGATCCTTTGGAAGCAGTAAAAACATTTGAAGAGAAGTGGGCCATATTGTACAATTTCGGGTAATGAACCTTCATCAGTGACCCTTTATAAAACTGGCAGCGAAAGCCAGACATTCATGATTGCTGCAATTTCAAGAATTTTCACCAGTATAGTCTTAATAAAAGACTTATATTCCCAAAGTGACCAATTATTCAAAAATCTGTTAAAGACAGGGTTTATGTGCCGGGGGGTCAAAATACAGGTAAAACACAGGTAATCAATTATTGATTTTTTGGTGACAGGAATAAGCCAATCACATTACTGTATTTAGGACTATATATCATCTATTGGCTGAAATTTGATGTGAATGGTCTGAAGTCTAGTGAGAAAATGACAACTGAATGCTAATCCCCTTTATATAGTCCAGCCCTGTCTTTAAGATGATGATTCTTAACGTACAATATATTTGAAATACTCCAAATATCCTCACTGATCTCAAAGGAACAAAAGAAAAATTTAATCTGCACTATGGATGATGTACGGGGAGACTTTTTAGGGCCGCCACACGGCACAACACCAGCTGCAGTAATAGCAAATAAAATATAAGTGTTAGATCCTTTGGAAGCAGTAAAAACATTTAAAGAGAAGTGGGCCATATGGTACAATTTCGGGTAATGAACCTTCATCAGTGGCCCTTCATAAAACTGGCAGCGAAAGCCAGACATTCATGATTGCTGCAATTTCAAGAATTTTCATCAGTATAGTCTTAATAAAAGACTTATATTCCCAAAGTGGCCAAATTTTCAAAAATCTGTTAAGATGATGATTCTTAACGTACAATATATTTGAAATACATTTGGAGAGGGGGGGAGAAAGTTTGTATTAAGTGATAAAGGTCAAATGACAATATGGTCACCAGGGCTATAAATAGAAAAAAAAAATAACATCTCCGGAACCGGTGGACCGATTTCCCCGAAACTTGGATCTGTAGCATCGGTGCCTCCAGCCTATCAACGTTTGTATAAATCATAACCTTAGATTGACCTTGACCTATTTTACTGAGGGATACTGTGCGACATGAAACTTTCGGTAGGGTGCGACACAGTAAGATACAGTGAGTTGGTGCGACACGGTGCCGTTAGTATGGTACGATACGGTACCCAAAGTGCGGCGCGATACAGTACGGTTAAAACGGTGCGATCCTTTGCGGTAAGTACTTTCCGATAGGTACATACGGCACTACAGAAACGGTATATATGGCACGACACGAAACGGTAAGTAAGATATGGTATGCATGTGAGAACTACCGTACTATCGCACCGTGATTACAAACCGTATCGTACCATATCGCATCGTACTTGCCGTAAAGTATCGCACCGTACTAATCGTATCGTTTCATACCGTATTGCAACGTACTTACCGTATCGTGTCGAACCGTATCGCACCGTATTTACTCTATACTCGTGGACCTCATTGTACCGTACTTATCGTGCCGGATCGCAAGTTTTTGCTTCGTACTCACTGCTTCGTTCGTTCCTACCGTATCGCACTATTCACAGCTAGGTACCATACTTACCGTACCGTATCACATCGTGCTCGCCGAACTGTATTGCATATTTCTAACGTACCGCTCCGTACCACACTTTACTCGCCGATCTGTATTGCACCGTTCTAACGTACATGGTCCTACTCATCGTAACGAAGCGCACCTTCCGTATCGCATCGTACTCGCAGCATTTTCTCCGTGCCATATCGTATCGCACCGTATCGAACCTTAGGAGCACCGTTCCTCGTACAAATCTCAATGTATTGTGACGGGATAGCCTCCCTTGGAAAATACGTTGGTGCAACGTATTAGCGGCATATTAAGTGCTTGTAATATGCAATCACATTCGAAACTTTGTGAATCGAGTAAGTGTTGAGTATATAGCGCAATAAACCACCCTTGGTGGATGAGCATGCTTTTCCACTGACGGGGTTTGCTGTGGCTCGGCTCGGCTGATCGCTACAGTACGTACCGCGCCGTACTAACCATATCGTTTCGCACCGTAACGGAGCACGGCACCAAAATCACTTTTGAAACGACAATAAACATCGCAAGAATTATATTTGAACAAACAGAGGACCAATGGTCCTGTAAACGCTCACCTGAGATATATATTTATAAACTTGTTTAACTAGAATGGTAATATACATGTATATAACCCGAGGGCAGGGTCACAATAACCCCCAGGAGTCAATATTTTTTTCAGATCATAAAAATTCAGTTCATTTGCCAATTTACTGCAAGTTTTGCGTTTCAAATGAATTTTAACAATTTTCCCCATTCAAATGCATGGGCGATCTAATAGGTTAAGGTCATCCCAAGGTCTATTCCTTGATGTTATGCCAAGTTTTAACATCACAGGCCTTTTGGTTCTGAAGAAAATATTTTTAAGGTTTTTGTTATTTATAGCCATGGTTACCATCTTGGTCAAGTGACATTGACTTTTTATGCAAACTTTCATTTCCTCCTCCTTATTTTGCTCCACATAAAGTTTGGCTTTGATCGGCCAAGCAGTTTCCGGAAAGAAGATGTTTTTAAAATGTTTTGGTCATATACATGTACATGTATATAGCCCCGGGGCAGGGACAAACAAGCCCCTGGGGCCAAAATATTTTCATGAACATAAATCTTCTGTCCATTTGCTCATTCCTAGAAAATAATCTCACCTAAAATTCCATTTTCCTTTTTTTTCCAATTCAAATGCATGGGCAACCTAAGTTGACCTTGCCGTAAAATAGGTCAAGGTAATCCCGGAGTCATGATTTATACAAAAGTTGTAGAACTCTATTCCCAGATACTTCATGCCAAGTTTCAAAATCATAGGCCTTCTGGTTCTGAAAAAGAAGATTTTAACTCATTTAAGCCTGGCGTCCCTTTTGTGGGACTTAGGCAAACAGGATAGCCCCAGATGTGACGCCGCAGAACGCGGCGTCCCATCTGAGGCTATTTTGTTTGTATAGAGAAATTTCATCGAAAAATGGGATAATAAATAATAGTCACTCCTAACACCCCTAAAAATGACAGTGGACTCATCCAAATGATGATGATGGACAAGTCCATTCGTCATATATGGGTTATAGGTTTTTTGCTATTTATAGCCATGGCGGCCATCTTGGTCAAGTAACCTTGACCTTTTACATTGTATATAAATTATTGTTCCCCCTTCCTAAGGATGCTCCACATAAAGTTTGGCTTTGATTGGCCAAGCGGTTTCAGAGAAGAAGCTGTTTGAATATTATGGTCATATACATGTATATAGCCTTAAAGAAGGGGCAGACAACCCCCTGGGTCCAAACTATATTACATAAATCTTCTGTCCGTTTGCTCATTCCTAGCAAGTATTCTGCCATTAAATGACATTTTCATTTTTTCCATTCAAATACATGGGCGACCTAAGTTGACCTTGCTGTAAAATGTGTCAAGGTCATCCAAGGGTCATGATTTATAAAAACTTTTAAGAGCTCCATTGCTAGATGTTTCATGCCAAGTTTCAAAGTCATAGGCCTTCTTGTTCTGGAGAAGAAGATTTTTACAGGTTTTTGCTATTTATAGCCATGGCGGCCACCTTGGTCATGTGACCTGGACCATTTATACAAACTTTTGTCCCCCCCCCTTCCTTAGGATGGTTTGGCTTTCATTGGCCTAGCGGTTTCAGAGGAGAAGATCTTTGAAATTGTGGACGACGGACGAACGGCGGATGGGTATACTATAAGCTCACCTGTGAGCCTTCGGCTAAGGTGAGCTAAAATTGCTCTACCCGTACACGTACATTTTTCGCAACCACTCTATTACTGATCCAACACATAGATTGTGAGTACTCGTTATCCACAATCAATGTTTTGAACAAAACTATTCAAAATATCATTTTTATGAAGTTTTCATGTCTTACAGCTGAACAATCTCTATATTGCATCGGCAAGGTTTCAGATGAAAAGTGCATTAGTACCCGGAAACTCAACTGGGAATTTCTTTTTTATGTCATGATTCCATCTTCAGGTTTAAATTAAAGGTTGGTTGAACATCTATGATTACCACTCTGGAATAAGCCAACTATTTCAAACCTACATGACGGTAATATGCTTAAAATAAGTAGATTATGAGGCTAAATGCCAAGCACAAATAAACAGTTATATTCAAAAGTGATTTGAGAGGGATCTTCTACAGGAAGGGGCACATGCAACACGTACATTACGAAAACATGCCCATATGATATACAGTAATTTTTTCAGGTCAAAAATCGATAATTTTCAGAGGATTTGTTTTAAATATTTTTTCTTATTTTTGCTCAAAACATAGATTGTTGGTTTTGGAGCAAAAATAAGAAAAATAGGTATACCCCTGCAAACCCAAGTTTTACTAGATAAAAGTGGGGTTTAAGGGGGTATTCATTCCACGGACATGTTTTCCTTGACGTATTTGTCGATTGCGTCCACCAGTATAATAATGTAATGTTTTACATGTATCCGACGGTTTTATGATACGACATTTTTTTCTCTTGAAAACTATATGACTAAATAAAACTACTTAGGCGTATTTAGTAATTTACACTTCATAACATTTATCAATTTTCAAATTTTCTTTTTATGTCCAAATATCCCATATTATTATATAACTATAAATAGTCAGTATTTCAGACAATGCTTTCAGCACATTGCATATTTACCTGGAATTTTTCCCATTGAATATATGTTACTAAATTTAGAACTCTCTCTGTCATTGGAAATGTACATTGATTACTGTCAAGCAGTAATGCCGATGAAGTACAAATGATGTTTATTACTGTTTAGTTTATTTGAATTTAGACTTAATGTCCCAATGAACATTGGGACTATATGTAAACTATATGTAGACACTAGTTCATTTACAGATAAAAATAGGTATTTTAGAATTATTTCATAATGTTTGTATAAAAAGAGTGTTATATAATAAAACAATTGTTGACTATTGAGTCATTGAATATGGTGTGATATCCAACAGAGACTACCAATATTGACCGAGACTCAATAGTCAATAATTGTATATTATGAGTAACTGTTATGCATTATGAAAACTTACCCATGCGATATACAGATAAATTTTTCAGTTGTAAAACATGAAAATTTCATTGGGAAAAAAGTGAGATTTTTAATATCTATGCTCTCAACATTGATTGAGGGTACACGTTAGAATCGGAAGCTCGGCGGGACGATTCTAACGAGTACCTATAATCTATGTTTTGGATCAAAAATAGGAAAAATAGGTATACCCCTATGAAATCCAGATTGACGGTAAAATTAGGGCCCTGTAAAACCGGTTAAAGCCCCCACTAATTTTATATTACTAATCGTTCCAAGGCGATACTTCTGTCACAGTGGTGGTTCTATTTGTTTTATGTTTTGGAGTCGAAATTTTGTGCTGTTGGAACCTGATGTTAAGTTAAGTTCAGGTAACTGAGTGGCCGCCTATTGGGATATAGCTGCTCACTCGGCTTACGATATGTTTTCTTAGTATAAGTACCTAGTAAGTGTCAATTAGGTTTTTCCCATCCCTCGGTTTTTGGAGTGGGAACTTCTATCTGATTGCGCCGTTTCCTGATCATTGCCTACTTGTACATTTTTACTATATAACACTACACGGACATGTTTTGGTGATGACATTTGTGGTGTATATTTGTTCGGGGTTCCTTCGATTTTTTTTTTTAGTTTAATATGTACATTAGTAGCATAAATGTTTCTTCGAATTTCCGTATGTGTATGATTTTTAAGTTTTTGTGTCTTATCAACACACATGTTACAACCTCACGATTACCAACGATGTACGTTTGAATTAACAATGATTTATTAGTTATATTTCAAACAGCAAAGTTTTATCATATGTGATAAATTGTGTATAAAGCACCGGGTATATAAAGCACATAAGCACGTTCTCCTAATGGATGCAAGTCTTCATTTTCCAAGTTTTCACTGCTTTAATGAACTCTTGCCTATATTTGTATGTGATTTTATCTTTATTTTCGATTCATTAGTCAGGTCGGAAAAAGACACAAACCGAAAGCACACCTGTCACAAACCCATTTATAATGTACGAGTATATACCTGGTATAGTCTAAGCAGTTAACTTTATGTAGGGTAAGCCATTGTCTATGTGTTAGTATACATTTGGTACAGGGAAAAGAAAGTATGTCGAAGAAACGGTGACGTGTTCGGGTAATTGAGTGGCCGCGTTTTGGGAAATTGCTGATCACTCGGCTTACGATATGTTTTCTTGGTATATGTACCTAAGTGTCTAATCAGTTTTCCCCGACCCTCGGTGTTTGGAGTGGGAATTTCTTTCTGATTTCGCCATTTCCTGATCATTGCCGTGTACCTTCCCATTAACAAATGCCTATGGTTTTAAGATAAAAGTAAAAGTTAGCCATCTTTCTCTTTATTCACGTTAACTTAGCTTCCATAAATGAGAGACTGTGTGATAGAAGAATTTATTATTTCATTTTAAATGGCCCAGGGTCTACAATTAGGGTTGGAACAACCATTTAATTATGACATATATGGAATTTTATAAAGTATTGCTCCCGCCTAGAGCAAACATGAGCTTTTGTATGTACATACACTTGGCAAAAATGCCAACGCATCAGTTCTAAATATTGAATAAATTTCGTTTCATCAAAGATTTTGCTTTTAAATTTTGCATACTCTACCTTGACGAACATTTACGCATAACGACTAGATTTCTTGCAAATTAATTTAATCACGTGACCACGCCATAAAAGATATGCAAAAAGGAGAAAAATATGTCATTGTGCGAAATCCGACATCTGTTTCCCTTTTCGCATTGAGTTCAATGGCTAAAATGGTATTTTTCGATTTCCTGTAGCTCAAAAACTATTCGGTAGTCAAGGAATATTTTTGCACATTCCGAAGGGGGAGCATTTAATACATGCAAAAAATAACAAAAAAAAATCCATGTTCCATTTTTTTCGAATGAAGGGTATGATTACTAAAACTTTGATTATTCTCCACAGGAATCATCGATTGCAATACTATTTCAGCATTCTGCTTGAAGATGATTAATTTCAGCATGCAGAGAATTTGAAGCTGTCTCTTTATTTTAAATATTTATCAAAATAATACTAGGTGCGTTGGGAATTTGGTTAAGGTAAATATATAATCTGCCAGTATCCGCACAATATATGAAAATGGCGTGCTTGCTCGGGGGTAGTGGGAACGATACTCTAGAGCCCAAAAACGAGAGCCCCCATTTATTTTTAGTCAAAGCTTCTCATTTAGGCATAACTAGCAGTTATGAAGTTATCAAACTTGAATCAATCATAGAGCGTTAGTTTAACTGCAGTTAAGTTGAACTGGGATGCTGCAAAACCAACTTCCATAATTTGGGCACTAGGCATATCCATATTTGACGTGTGATGTGATACAACAAATTGAATCTTAAATTTGATAGGTTTGATAAAATAAGATAAATGTCATTCTTATCAGTAGTGGAATTTTAATCTTCCTGCCCATGTACGTTTCGTTTTTGGTTTAGTTTACGCGGATGCGTTCTCGTGTACTCAAAACGGACCTTGCTTATTTCAAGAGGTGAAATGTACATGTATCTAATGGCATAACCCAAAGGCAAGTCGTGAATATAAGGAAATTATTATTCTTAATTAAAAGAGAGTTCTTTTTAACGACCAAAAATGGTAACGGTACAGAAATAAAATATAAATAATAAGCCGAAAGCAACATTATCGTTTAAAAGTGTCAGCCTCTAGCCTTGTGGTGAGAAGATTGAGACAAGAATCAATAAATGAGCCGCCTCGTGGGAAAACCAACAATGTGGTTTCCGAACAGGTTCGACACAAAACAGGCTGTAGGCTAGAAGTTCGAAATTTTGGATTTAGGTAGAGGAGAAATAGTACTATCCGTGTAGCGAAAACAAAGGCGCTGATCAGCTTCGCGGTTACCGTGAAGCTGATCTGTGTCTTTGTTTTCGCATATGCAGATTGTTGGTTTTCTTATGAGGCGGCTCAAATGACGATTTATTAATACTACGCAAACACGGAAACAAAATTTATATTAGAGGAAAGATTCATGTTCTACTCGTTTTCCATGTTATTGCCTCGAAGACAATTAACTATTTACCAACGGTGAGATAATACATGTATTCGTCTAACGGACAGATTTATCCGGGGGCGACGTCCGTTCCAAAGTTTTGAGCATGCTGGATAACAACGGATTAAATGGACACCATCGAACTCGGAACTCATTCACTGTATGAGGAAAACATACGAAACGGACGACGAAAATGTATGCGAACGTATATGCCTTTTACCCTTGTCACCAACTTTACCATCGCGCTTTAAATTTTTTGCCAGTTTTACTGCCTTCTTACTATCGCTGCATTACAGTATATCATTGGAAGACTAATCATATTGAGAATCCGATTAAATCGCGTTTTAAAATCCGGTCTCCTCTGATATGCGTTTATCTCACGAGCTCTACAATCTTAAATTGTTGCAATGTCATTTAATAGCGCTAATATGCAACATGTTTGCAGCAAAGATTAGGGTTTGCTTTTGTTTTTTAATTCCAACCGATGAAAGCGACACCAGGTCGATCTGCTACATGCAAAGATGCACAGCTAAAATTTTGAAGAGAAATTGATATACAGTCGATTCATAGACGCATGGTAACAAGGCTATGCCATTGGTTAATAACGGTAAACAATTGTAATGCATGTACCGATGCAATCTAGCACCTGAATATCGTTGCATGTTGATATAAGCAGTAAATTAAATATGTAAAACTTTGTGGTAAATACGTCATATCTGTAAACACAAAAAACGCGGATGAATCAATTTTCTTTGTTTATAACGGTTTCCTTCAATCTCAGAAAGATCTACATATATATCTTATTGCATGAGTATAATATCAGTGTCACACTTTTTGAACTGTCGAATCTTAACATCAAAGACATTCAATTCTCTTCCCGACTGAGGTTTTCTAGCAATCAACATTGCGCAAATCGACATTGGCACAGCTGATGATCACGTGGTACGACATGGGTGACGCATAATGAAATTCTGTCCGAAGCTGAGATGAAAAATTGAGTGTTCTCTTATAGCGAAGTCCGAAGTCTCTGTCCGAAGTAGAGATGAAAAATTTGAGTTTTCTCTTATAGCGTTTACTCTATTGACTGATAGATAGGTGCAGTCAATGCAGAAATTGAACATTCAGTGAATGAAAGTAACATAAGGAAGCCAGGTTATTACATTTTTGCAAACACGTCCGCCCCATGCACATAAAGTACTTCCAAAACAATAACCGGCATTAAAGTGTTTACGAAAACGAAATAACCGTTATTTCTTATGTTACTTTCATTCAATAAATGTTCAATTTCTGCATTGACTGCACCTATCTACATGTAGCAGTCGGTAGAAGAAACGCTGTAGGAGAAAACTCGAAAATCTAACCTCAACTTCGTTCTCACTTGCAGTGTGTGTCACCGATCATTTATCGGTTTGTTTGTATACAATACCACGTGATTGTCAGTAGTGATATTGGCGACTATTACATGAAACTGTTGTGTGCGTCGGTCTCGGTCTGTTATTTTGGATCCGAGGCGTCGGTGCACAAAGACTATAATATGTACTAAAACCTAAGATCGACACGCAAGGTCGCATGACTTGCATTTCGATACCGTCCGTTATCACTGACATACAAAACCAGAAATGCAGCTTGATTCAGCCGAGACAGTCGCCAAGGTAACACAGTCTGCAAAAAAGATGTCAGGAAATGATCCGCGTATTAGACTGACAGTCATTTCCGGCTTTATTTGAAAACCCTTTAGCCATGCGATGAAAAAGACTAAAGACTGAACAAAATTTATCCAACCGTTCAAACACGCAAGCCCATCGTACTTTTTCATCTTATGTTGCTTTATCGGGATCATTCTTATTTTTTGCGACTGTGTACGGGAAGGACGACCGTGTACGGGGAGGACGACATAATTGTGAACGCGCAGGTGACACTTAGTCATAGATCAACAATGACGTAATATTCCTTTTATGCTTGACTCATATAAGCCTGTCGTCCATTTTATGTGACATAGGCAAACAGCATAGCCCCAGATGGGACGCCGCAGAATGCGGCGTCCCATCTGGACCTATTCTGTTTGCACAGAGAAATTTCATCAAAAAATGAGATAAAAAATAAAAAATCACTCCTAACACCCCTAACAATGAAAGTGGACTCATCCAATTGATAATGATGGGAGAATCCATTCGTCAAATATGGGTTAACCATAAAAGCATTGACATCACAGGAAACGATCCCATTCCATTTGTTGTTTATGCTAGAAGAGAGCAGAGCTACCGATTGTGTTGGGTACACTCTGTAACCTTTGCTTACACAATTTTGCGAGTACAAAAGTAAAGTTATTAATTCATTAATTTGGAATTCTGTCTACTTAGAAAGTTATTAGACCCCCCAGGGGCAAAAATTTTCCATTAACATTAATCTTCTGTCCATTTGCTTATTCCCAGTAAGTTTTACCCATTAAATAACATTTTACCATTTTTTCCCATTCAAATGCATGGGCGACCTAAGTTGACCTTGCCGTAAAATAGGTCAAGGTCATCCTAGGGTCATGATTTATATAAACTATGATGGGCCCACGTCCCCAATGCTACATACCAGGTTTGGTGAATCGTCAAAAAAAAAAAAAAAAAAAAAAAAAAAAAAAAAAAAAAAAATCATCGCAAAGTCTGTTACATCTAGGGTGCAAGAAAAACAGAGTTCGTCTAAAATCCAATCAGTCTTATGGCCTTAACACACATTTCAAATCAATATGGTTAATCAATGAGCCCGTTCACAGGACATTACGAAAACACGCCCATGCAATATACATAGATTTTTAAAATTATAAGAAATGAAAATTTTCAGTAGAATAAAAAGGATAAAATTGATATTTGTTCTTATATTTGCTCAAAACATAGATTGTGGTTACACGTTAGAACCGCCTCGACTATTTTGGACCAAAAACCTTCAAGCATTTGCAACTTGAAGCGGATTACAGAAATTAACGAGTAATTTTACAACCCTACCCCTAACTCGAAAAGGCTTTATAATTGTGTCAAATCCATAGTTGTAGATTCAAACTTTCAAATTACTTGCAGAAAATGGGATGAAAAAAATTAAGTATGAAAATGAAAATTATGTTCTCTGCTCTTGAAGGATGTCAGCTTATTTTGATTCCTTAGATTGATAATTTACATGGCTTGTTCGATGTGCACCATCAATATATATCCAAATGTAAAATGTTAGGAAAATATTTGAGGCAGCCGTTTAGGAGATGTTCAACAAAATAAAAACCGAAAGTTAAAAAATGCGAGATTTTAAATACATGTAGTTATGCCTTACTATGTCATATAGTTGAATTTAATTACCAATTCCCTTTTCAACCAGTTCGTTTAAATTCATTCCCATGTCGGACTTTGTGATCATGATATTGTTTCTTTAACTTTGAAAATGATTAAGGATGTTCGCTGCCAATGAAAAAGATATATTCAGTCTTTTTTTTCTAACAGTTCTTTTTGGCTTCAAAAATTTAAATCAAGAGATTTGAAACCAATTATATGGTAGTGTGCATTTTCTCGGACTACAGGCCTCAGAATGAGACCTCTTAACAACACGCTTTGAAATTTGAAAATTTCATTTAATTTCCCTTTCTTCAATATGTATACGCCCTGAATAGAAATTCATCTAGTTTGTTATCAAAAATAAACTGATTTATGTGAAGCAGACTATTTTGGACCAAAACCCTTAAAACATTTGCAACTTGAAGCGGATTACAAAATCTAACGAGTCATTTTACAACTCTATAACTTAAAAAGGTGGGAAAAGGCAGAATTTCTAATTGTGTCAAATCCATAGTTGTAGATTCAAACATTCTCAATGTTTGTATTTTCGCATTTTGCTGAAAATCTCCATAGTGATCGAATAAAAGAATGAATAATATTGGGTAGTGTGCATATAAGAGAAACCTAACAACTTGAAATTCGCTATTATTAAGCCATTTTTCGGCTCTTTGATTTCGAAGACCCCATTTCATTAAGCAAGCACACGTATGAAATAAATACTGATATAGAAGACCCTGTGTACATAACTCTGTTGCTGAAAGGTGCATTTAATCTGTGCATTTAATGTGTAGACGTGTAATATTCAAGTTAAACGAACCCTACCCCCTATTTTTACTGACGACAAACATTTTCAGAAACGTTGCAGAAAATGGGGGAAAAATGAAGTGCCTTAGATCGATAATTTTCTTGGCTTATTCGAGGTGCAACATCAATATGTATCCAAATATAAACTATTAGGAACACATCTGCAGTAATTTAAGAGATATTCAACAAAAAAAAAAAGAAAAAAAAAAGAAAAAGAAAAACAAAACACACACACACAAAAAAAAAACGGAAGTTCAAAAATGTCAAATGTTTGCATCCTTATATAAAAACCGCATAAAGAAACAATAGAAAAAGTTCTATAGTTATCGATGACATTGGTTAGATTCTATACTTCCATAGATTGATTCTCTCTCTCTCTCTCTCTCTCTCTCTCTCTCTCTCTCTCTCTCTCTCTCTCTCTCTCTCTCTTCACCTTGGACTGATTTCAAATTAGTGCTAGGTGAAAGATTCTTGTCAAGGTCTCACAGAACCAGGCCCAGACTAAAATTTATCTTGCTCATAAATGTTTAACTGCCAACAATTGTTGGCATTTTAACATTTATGAGAAAGATAAATTACAGGATATTGTGGTATAAACCTGAAATTTCAATTCATTTAGGCTATTTCAATAACTGTAAGCATTCAAAATTTTAAGCTCAGCTGAGTTGAGCATAAAAAGAAGTTTTATAACCTCTGGACCTGGATTAGAATTATGTTGCCTTGATTAATCATGGTGTTTATTTGTTTGTCCTTGACTAGTTAGAGATTCACCACGAGAACCGAACATCTAAATGTTGGTTAAACATATTTATTCAGTATAAATTCTCAATATTACATACCATACAAAACATACAATAGGATACTGAAAGAAGCCAAATGGCTTATACGAATCTGTCTCCCTTATAACATAGATTACAAACAGCCGGTGACATAAGTAGCTATGATTATAACATATTCATTTTATCGTTCAAACCAACAGATCTCCATGTTAACACATAACAAATTTAGAGAGAGAGAGAGAGAGAGAGAGAGAGAGAGAGAGAGAGAGAGAGATGTAAAACCGGTTTAAGCCCCTAGTAATTTTATATTACTGTTCAAGGCGATACTTCTGTTGTGGTACTAATTGTTTTATGTTTTGATGTTGAATTTTTGTGCTGTTTGCACCTGATACGATTCGTTTTATACACATGGGAATAAGTATTAGCTCTTGTGAAATATTTGAAAAAAAAAATCCATTTTCCTATTTCCTGGCGATAATGAAAGTTTTATCAAATGTATTTCATACATTGCGAGTTTGCCGTTTTGCTTTTGCACTCCGCAAAACTCAACGTTTGAATGCGAAACAGGAATAGAATGTTGCATCTGATCGTTTACAATGAACAGACGACTTCGGATCTAAAAAATTCACGTTTCCTCTCAAAACCAACTGATCATACAAAATCTGCAGTTAGCATTGATTTCTATGGAAAACAAAATTGTTGGAGTTTTTCAAATGATGCAGTAAACGAATAATTCCGCTATTTCACTATGATCAGAATGTGTTTAAATTCCTAAAGGGTCGTATCGAATATCTGACCCAACGCTTACAACCTGCAAAATGTATAGCCAAAGAACAAAACGTAATCATGAAACCTACCCAAGGAAAAGTATGGATCTACCGCCGACAGTCGGTCAGGAAAGAAAAAAAAATAATGATATCCAATCCACAGGCAAGTTCTAAGCTTGATGCTTAAGAAACATTTTGATAGAGCAAGTTCATCGCAAAGAATATCAGCGCGTTGCATAAATCTAACAAAAAATTCTGAATCAAAGATGGTCGCTGTCCGCCGCAGGTTATGTTTGATGCTTGCCATTTTCACATAGAAACAGCTTTTGATTCTGTCAAGTTGTAAAAACAATCTTCATAATTCTTACAAAGAACAATATATACTGTCCAAAATTGGTAGTCACATTATTACAGGTGTTCCCTAACTTATTTTCATGTGTGTTGTTTATTTCTAGTTAAGTTCGGGCAGAAGAGTGGCCGCCTATTGGGAAATATCTGGTCACTCGGCTTTTGGTATAAGTACCTAATTGTTGATTTAGGATTTTTCCACCTCGGTTTTTGGTGTGGCGCAATTTCCTGATCATTGCCTACTTTTAATTTTTTAGTTTATGAAGAACATTCTCGCATAAGGAAAACATTTTTCTCATATTAGGGGTACGGAATTTCAAGATGCTGATGAGCATTTATGGCAATATATGCGCTTTCTTTACTATTTTATTCACTTTCGCCCAATCTGCAGGTAGTCTCAAACTGAATCATTTCGATTGAATTACTATAATTGTTTGTCAACATCATGTTTCAAGCAAGCTGAAAAAAGCTCTGTGACAACATGAATGCAGAAAAAGTATGTTGTTTGGCGTTCATGAAAGCTTATTACCCCTGCTATTGATCCCCGTTGTCGTGGCTTTCTAAAAGTGTAGCGTCACATTAGAAAAAGGGAAGGTAACTCTCTACTACAACAAAGCAAGTTTCGACAGAGAGTTGTTTTCGTTTGAAAAACAAAAATCATAGAATTATTCATGAAACAACGTAACTCTGTTATTTACATGATACAAACATGTATTTCGCGGCAATTGATCGCTATTTAGGTTCCTTGAATGACAAGACGATGTTATTACGTAATGTTACGTAACATACTCATAAAATCGGTGTAAATAATTTTTTCATTTACGCAATTCGTATAAATAATTTTAAAACGAATTTTCTTTGGTTTTATAGACGATTTCATAAGCTTTTCAGACATGCAAGCTACGTTTCTGTACTATTTTTATCATTTGAGTTGCATCCCTTTAAAGCATTGCATACCCGTTCAAAAACTTGCACATTTTAGTGAATTAATAATGGGGTTACACAAAGAAAATGGGCCATGTCTCAGCTGTTTCTTATCCTAGACCACGGAGCTTGGTCTCATTTAAAAGCAGAGACATATCCCTGATATCTTTTGATACAGAATGGAAATTGTTAATTTGCGTATTCATGAATGTTAATTAAATCATCAAAATGACCGAAAAGAAAACGTATAAAAACAGTTAATGAACTAATTCTATACCTAAATTAACATTGCGACACATTGTTATTAACAAAGTGCCACAACAATAGTTTGGGTTTGAAACTTTAAGGTTTTAAATGATTTTCTTTCAGTATTGATATTTGATTGGTGTTCATTGATGAATATGCATTAGATTGATGCATAATTAACCATTAGATAGAAGAATTATATTTAAGCTATAACCTGAAAGCATGTTAAACTGGTGGTCCAGGATTACTAGCAGCGATAATATTGATTAAGCATTTTACACTCAAAACACTCAAAACACAAAATACATACAAAATATTGTATCTTTAAGTGTTATGGTATAGAGCTATCTCCTCCATTCACAATATGACGGTACACATTCTGAACATGGCAATAAGAAGAAACAAGAAGGAGGGACGATCAGCTTTAATTTGACATAATTGTCAGCACTGTTGCTATTTTTAGCCGAGGTGCAAGTCATTTTTGAATGTATACGAGGGATTATCAAAAATCACATGGACTTTTCTCATAACTTGATAACGGTTCAGGCAAAGATATTCAAATTTCAGCTGACGATACACTTGCTTAATTCCAATCAATTCTGAAAGTTTGGTTAAATAAAAGTGTTTTATTGCCAGTTAGTGATGGTTTCGCTTAACCCACCCACCCCATCACGGAGCACGTCAGAAATGACGTTAAGCTTGGCATTGCAGTATCGCATTTCTTTTGAGTTTTCTTCAAAACTATTTTGCAGATCACAACGAAAAGTGCCATGTGTCTTAATGAATCCATTACAAAGCATTTTGTGCTTGCTCAAAAATTTTGATGGACCGTTTGTGCACCTATGTTATTTTGCTAAGGCCTGCATGTTTTCTTTTTCAAAATGTTTAAATGGCATCTGAACTTCATGCAACTCAGATCATGCCGTCAATTTTATACAATTCCCCATGAAACAAACCCTATTTTCTCATTTTCCGGTAACACTTCAAGGACAGTTTGTAAAACATTACAAATCAAAACATCGCATGAACTTTTGAACAAATAACAGGTCTAAGAGCTGACATTTCAAGTCTTTAAATCTACAGACTTACTAGATTTACAGATTGTCTGTAAATCTACAGACTTGTTAAGTCTGTGGATATAAAGACAGTCTGTAAATCAGTCTATATATTTAAAGACTTATGCAGTATTTCATCGAATTTTGGAATACCAAGACAAAGCGCATTCTATATTTAACGTAAATGAATGACCTATACATGTACGATATTCGGTGTGTAAAGTTCGTGTAAAAGTATGGCCTTATTTCCGTGTACTGATAGCAAATAATAACTAAATGTGTTCCTTGTTGATTATTCTCCCTTTGAACATTGTTGGCGATGAATGTCACCCGGTCAGATATCAATTGTTGAGTTATAGTATATGGGAGAAAACTTTTGTACATCAAAACACATTTATTTGTTTCTTCCATTATCCAATGTTAAGTCAACAAACGATGAACATTTTTCTGCACTATGCAACTGCTTATGTAATAAAGCAAATCACAAATGTTTATCAGTGCGAGTTTTCCGTATTTCATAATTGTTGCTATTTCTTCGTTTTAGTCTTAAATTCTATAGACTCACAGGTCTTTAAATCTAAAGACAGTCTGTAAATCTAAAGACAGTCTGTAAATTTATGTCAGCTCTTAGACCTGAATAATGCCCAAATAAATATCAGAAGTCCGTCATTTAATTTTTTCCAACGTCTAAACCATAATGTTCAAAATCAACATCAATATATTCAGTCCAAACTTATTCTCAAATCAAGGTAATGCATTAATATTTTATACAGATTGGTAATTTAAACCGGAGCTTCTTGTCAGGGGGTCCAACTGGTGTTTTTCTTTTGCTCCGGAGTTAGTAAGTTATTTGGCACCCAGGGATCTCCATCGTCGGGCAGCTTACTGAGTCTGTTCAGTCCTCGTTTTTTATTCATCAGGATGTTTATCATGATTTATCTGTTTGTTCTTGATGATTCATTGACTAGTTAGAGATTCACCACGAGGACCGAAGAGCTAACTAAATGTTATGAACCACTGCAGAAGCTGAGGGTGAGGTTAAGTACCTCTAAAATCGATTTAAGCCCGCCAGTAATTTTTTTATTACTGATGGTTCCAAGGCGATACTTCTGTGGTGGTTCTTTCGTTTTGTGTCCTGGTGTTTAACGATTTTTGTGTTGTTGGCGCCCTATGTATGTTTTCATATTTTTAGTTAAGTTTAGGTAACTGAGTGGCCACCTATTGGGAAAATAGCCGCCAATTCGGCTTACGATATGTTTTCATGGTATAAGTACCTGATTGTTAATTTAGTTTTTTCCCATCTCGGTTATTGGAGTGGGAATCGTTTTCTGATTGCGCCTTTTCCTGATCTTTGCCTTCTTGTTTCTTCCTATAGTGGACAAGTTTTTAACATACTTTGAGCTGTACAAATGTAAAAATCAGCATCCTGAAAAAGCACATTTTGTGGTTCAAAATCGTAGTTTTTGTGTCGACGTCACTGACGTCATCAGACGTCATTTGACTGCTCCATGATGGTGAAAGTTGGTGTTTTCATTTCATTGTAATTTTATAACGGATGAAGTGATTGTGATGAAATTTTGCAGACCGCTGCATATTACATGGGAACATTAGACTGCTTCATGATGGTGAAAGTTGGTGTTTTCATTTCACTGTAATTGTATAACGGATGAAGGGATTGTAATGAAATTTTGCAGACCGCCGCATATTACATGGGAATATTTGCATTATAAGTTTGAGTGGAATCGAATAATATACTCAAACGATATAAGAAAAGTCCACATAATTTTGATAACCCCAGGTACTGTTTTATTTTTTTTCGTCTTTTTTTTCTTCATTTTGACGTTTTCATTAATATTCATGAAATTTAAATCTCATGATTGTATACCTGACTATTTTGACAAAAGTTTATTGTCTAAACATTCATTAGAAAGCTACTTTGAAAACACTTTGTCTGACAACAACGCAGGTACATGTGTTTGTGTAGGTATACCCCTCATTTTCCATAATTTATCTTGGATTATACTTATATTCATAAATACGCAAATAAGACCATGATGATGTTGTATCAGCGGTGCAATAAAGAAATCGCCACAATGATTAGTTTGGTCATAATTAATTTATTTTTTTTTTATTTTAAACGATTTTGTTGAGAATTAATGATTCTATCAATAAAAATGCATAATGCAAATCAGATATTTTGCGTCACTTACCATTAAATGAAAGAAGTGTGTCTTAGCGTTGAAATGAGACCACGTTTAGTCATCTAGGTAAACTTACCGTGGAGATATCGACGATGTAGCATTATGCACTCTTTAGAATATTGCATTTCACAACTCTCCTCTCAAAACATACATGATACATTAACACTATCAAACAAAATCCCAACACACAGAGAGAGAGAGAGAGAGAGAGAGAGAGAGAGAGAGAGAGAGTGAGAGTTTGAAAAAAAAATAGTTTTCAAGCAGCTAAACTCTAGAATGATCTGCCTGAAGAAGCTAGGAAGATCACTTCCTTCAATATCAGAAATTGGAATGGTGTCAGCTGCAAATGCAGCAAGTGTAAATGAAACCTTACCTAGTCTCACCTTAGGCGTCTTTCGCTTTCGTGGTAAGCTTTGTCTCTTTTTTGTTTCGCTCTACAGAACTGATGCGTGTCTGCCTTTTGACCTTAGATGGCTCGCTGAGATTCATATATGCAACGACAGGATACTAAGATTTATTCTTAACTTTGATTCCTTAATGTATAGATCTGCTGGTCAGACTCCTGTTATCTTATATATTTATGTTTATATGTAAACGTGTTCTGATACTTTATATATACTTAGCGTCAATGAAAGGTTACCAGTAAATCAGGTTCAATTAACATATGACAATATTTTATTCATTCTGAAGAGACTGCTGTCGTACTTCAGTATTCATTTTCATGGCATAAGATGTCATCCATCAATGGTATTCAAAACGGTGCTCATCAGCACCGAAAAGCCACAAATTGCACGTGTATCACGTGCACCATTGTTCCAAAATGAGTCGTACTATTTTATGTCACTAAATCATTACACTGTTGACCAGAATCATTAGTGAGACTAAAAATGTATGAAAGATTTTTTTTCTTCAAAATATTACATATATTGCAAAGTTAGTTGATTGATGGAAAAAGTTCCTAGGAGCTTGCATTACGAAAACATGCCCATATGATGATATACAGTAATTTTTCAGGTCAAAAATCGATCATTTTCATAGGAAAGTTTTTGATATTTTTCTTATTTTTGCTCAAAACATAGATTCTCTGTTTTGGAGCAAAAATAAGAAAAATAGGCATACCCCTGCATACCCCAGTTTTACTATATAAAAGTGGGGTTTAAGGGGGTATTCATTGCACGGACATGTTTTCCTGATGTGTTATTATGTTTGTGCAAATACCGACTCAAAATAAATTTTACTAGACATGACTTGTACCACTGTTAGCTTCCAACTGCAATTCCCCTTGAACGGCAGCGTTTGGCGTATATCTGCCCACCCCCATAAAACACCTCGCACCACGTAGCTGGATGAAGTTAGCGCAGGTAAATAGCCTTAAAAAATAACTTCAGGATTAACAGGATACCTATCATAACCAAAGAACTTGAAGCGTATAGCGACATCTGAGACAAATGACCAGCAGTTGCTTCCCAGTTACAGAGATGGCAATAGACTAAAGCACGTTACTGCTACATATAATGTAAATGCTAAAAACTTTTCTGATCGTTTCATTGAATAGATCAGGATATTTGTGTTGGCATTGCAGTACTTTTAACGTACCAAATTCGCTAAGGAGATATATGCCTAAGATGAGAAAAGTCCCTAAAAGCCTTTAATCGAGGGGTCAATTTTTTAAACATGTAATTTAAGCAAAATTTTAAACTGTATTATTTGGTATATACATAAAGTGTGTGTGACAAAGGATTTGGCAGCGTTCCCAAACGCCAACAGGTGGAGATAACTGACCAAATATATACAAGTTCTTACCCTGCTAATAATCATGAAGCAAAGATATAGCTTTCTATGTATTTAATTGCTTTTTTGTGCCACAAACCAGAGCAGAATAGATGTTGTCAATATTAGCCCGTGTTGGTTTTGTTGTTATTGCGCATGCGCATTATTGAAACACGTTTTACAGCCATTCTGTTTCTGATAAAAAAATAAAAAAATGGGACAATGAATATTTCATCGAATAGATCGGAAAATTTGTGTTGGCATTGCTGTACTTTTAACACGTTTTACAGCCATCCTGTTTCTGAAAAAAAATGGGGACAATTAATGTTTTTAGTTTAAAAGTACGTATATTCTCCCCTAGACTCGGCTTCTCACTAACATACTGTATATTGTGTAAATATATACATTTGTATTAGGCGTCTCCAGTAAGAAGGGTTCGTTGCGTCTAGATAAATGTAAATATTTGGGTAGGTACAAAAACCAAGAGTTATCTCCACCTGTTGGCATTTGGGACCGATGCCAAATCCTTTGTCACCCAATTTACGTACATTTGTATATACCCAATAATACAGTTTAAGTTTATGCTTAAATTACATGTTTTAAAAATCGACCCCTCGTTTATAGGCTATTAGGGACTTTTTCTCATCTTAGGCATAGATCTCCTTTGTTTACTTGCTTTGGAATCATTTGCCATTCTGTCTACATGGAAACTTAATGATCAAAATTAAACAAAAACATAATTGGTGAAACGCTAATTTAACTGTAAATTCAACACCGCAACGTTTGTTACATCTAGAGTTCTAGAAAAAAAATTGTTCGTCTAAAAACCAAGATTTCTATTGGCCTTAGAACACATCATCAGGAAAACATGTTCGTGTAATGTATACCCATTTGAACCCACTTATAAATAGTGAAACTGGGGTTTACAAGGTATAAATAGTTTTTTTTCTTATTTTTGATCCAAAACCTAGATTGTGAGTACTTGTCGAGTACTCGCCGCGGCGGTTCTAACGAGTGCCCACAAATAATGTTTTGAGCAAAAATATTAAAAATATAATTTTGTTTCTAATGATAATGTACTTTTAATTTTTACAGGTGAATATGTTGCATAGACAAGTTTTCGAGTAATTACTGAAATGTGTATTCCATTGCAAATAAAAAAAGTCATGTTTATCACTGAACCCGTCTTGAAGAGAAAAGCGTGATCATGGTTTGCGGCACGTATATTACTTCCCCAAAACGAAGACAAATTCCAGATCACTTTGTTTATATCCATTCCCCTCTCAGAATTGACTCCTCCGCCAGCAAGGTCTCGCCACGCCCACCCCTATTTCCTTAGACAAACATTGTGTTTTTGCACCTACATTTACCTGTAAAAAGCACGTGTTGGTTTGTTTGTCTAATCCACGTGTTGTCTAACCGTCATTGACCGTTAGCTAATGTGCTGAATTGAATGGTCAATATAAAATGAATATTAATGATGGGTGGTTTGACGGAGGACTCAATTTGTGATCATGATATTGTTTCTATCATAACCAAAATCATTATTTTACTGTCCTAAAACGTATCAGAATTTTCATAAGGTCTTCATAACCAACGAAAATTAAGTATATAGCGACATTTTAGGTAATTAATCCGCAGTTGCTTCCCAATCGAACACAAGCTGCAGTTCTTGTCGTCTTTTTCAATCATGTTCAGTGGACAATATGATCTAAGAAAGGGTGCCATCGTAGCACATTTGACTGAAATAGACCAAGGTAAAGTCTAAAACCTACGACAGTTACCGAGCCCTTCGGGAGCATTTTGACGGGGATACAACATCCGATCTATTTGGAGGTAGAAACAATAAGGTAACGACGGAACAAGTTACAGTTAAGTTAAACTGCTGCACTAACCTCTTCGAATTATAAATCAAGATGAAATCAGTTGAGCATTACAAAGTAAACAGCACGGTAAGTTACAGAATAAAATTGTGCATTTAGAGCCATTTTCTAAACAATGCTTAGTTATTGGACCCGGTTTAGGCATGTGTCTTTGATTAAGACTTACCTTGTGTAAATTGTTTGAAATTGCAGTATATTTATCTGCACGGGTGGGCATCAGGGGAGCTACCTCGAAAATGTGTTAACGCAAATTTGTTCCCACGCCACATCCGGGAACTGTCGAGGTAGTGGAAATCTCCATAATTGGAAGTACACGCAAAGGTGAGCTCTCGCTTTTTTGCTTTTTTTCTTTCAAGGGGCGCATTACTCAGAAATCGGGCGATGCAATCCCATGTAAATATGGTTTAACAATGCATGAAGACCGAAAATCCCATTAAATAGTGGAAAATATGAGCAGGACGACCTAAACATCAGGACTGTCGGACTGCATTTTCGCCGTGTCTTGACATATCGGCGGGCATCTCAGACAGATTTTGTAGCTCAGATTCAGTTTTGGACCGCTGTCACATGTTTTGGTGCAAAACATGATCAAATTGACTACAATGACGCAAAAATTTCAGATCCCCTGTTCTCCTGAATAGATGACCTGCCCAAAAATACATTCGTGTTGTTCCCAGACCAGCGAGGTAGCGGTAATCTAGCGAGGTAGTTCCAACGCGTTTCAAACATCTAGCCATTCGGTTGATATAAAACGGAATGGATTAACTGTATAAAATGTAAACTCAGTTCTTTTTGCCTCTTTTTTTTTTTTATTTTTCACTCACGGATATAATATTCAGCGTCAAAGAAAAGTTACCGGAAATTGATAGTAGATATTTTGGAAATTATTTCACATATCTTCATGTGTTCATATATTTTCATGATTCAGGACAGCGACCTAATGGTTTATTGGCGAAATTCAGTTCCGCTAGTCTCGGAGCTGTGACGCACGTGCGATTTCTGATTTTTGCAGTTTTTTTAGAACTTATAAGTTAAAGTGAAACAATGATCAGTAACTGGCGCAATTACAACATAAATCCCAACCAAAAACCCAAGTGGAAAACAACCAAAATTGATCATGTGTTAGACCTACCAGATTTACTGTATATTAGAGAACCAGAATGGAATTTGAAGTCGATTTGAGGTGCTCTCAATGTATAGAGGGACAGTCTTTTTATGATTATTTGCTTTTAGCTGATGTAAGCCGTATGGTTATCTTGTGGCTTTCACCAGCCAAACGTTACAAAATCCTATTCCTTAAATTGCTGTGAAGAAAGATGCATGTAAAATGTAACATGTTTAAGAAATAGATCAGCTCTAGCTGTGAATTGTTGAGTATTAATTCACTTTTTGGATGTCAGTTGTAAAGCAGATCAATTCACGAGCGCGTAGCGCGAGTGATTTATCTGCTTACGACTGACCGACAAACTGATTTATTACTGAACAATTCGCGCACTAGAGCTGATCTTTTAACATTCCAACACACAATCATGGACAAAAATACACTTGAAGCCTTCAGTTGCAGTGCCATTTCGACGCAATTGCACTAAAGAAATCCCGCAAAAAATAGACTGTTTCACTAATGCCTACAATGAATTTGTTACATCAGTAAAAATGACGTAACGCCCGTCTGTCGCAGTAACTGACGTCACGTTTGCATCTGAAATTGACGCCATAGCCCCGCGCTTACAAAGTGTGAAATTGCTGTTCAATGTAACACGTTTTTAAAGCATTGGCTATATAGGCGCGGTGTGTTAGCGCTCTTATTAACTCACACATATTTTAATGTTGTTTACAGCAATGGCATAAAGGACAAGTCACTCGACGTAGCCAGGGGTCTAGGGTTCGGTCCCAGGCTTCTCTAGTCTTTCGGACGAGACTTTTAACCGAGATCCCGTCTCCATATGACCCTAGCTGCTGAGTGGGAAGTAGAACACCAAATAAACCAAATAATAAACTGCTTTTGTTTTGCCTAGGTAAACGCGTTGGAACTGCCTCGCTAGATTACCGCTACCTCGCTGGTCTGGGAACAACACGAATGCATTTTTGGGTAGGTAATCTATTCAGGAGAACAGGGGATCTGAAATTTTTGCGTCATTGTAGTCAATTTGATCATGTTTTGCACCAAAACATGTGACAGCGGTCCAAAACTGAATCTGAGCTACAAAATCTGTCTGAGATGTCCGCCTATATGTCAACACACGGCGAAAATGCAGTCCGACAGTCCTGATGTTTAGGTCGTCCTGCTCATATTTTCCACTATTTAATGGGGTTTTCGGTCTTCATGCATTGTTAAACCATATTTACATGGGATTGCATCGCCCGATTTCTGAGTAATGCGCCCCTTGAAAGAAAAAAAGCAAAAAAGCGAGAGCTCACCTTTGCGTGTACTTCCAATTATGGGGATTTCCACTACCTCGACAGTTCCCGGATGTGGCGTGGGAACAAATTTGCGTTAACACATTTTCGAGGTAGCTCCCCTGATGCCCACCCGTGATCTGGCTATCGTCGCCGTTTTATAAAGAGTTACTGATGAGGGTTCAGTACCCGAAATTGCGCAGTATGCCCATACTACCTCCCTTTGTACGTTTTCACAGCTTCCAAAGAATCAAGCTTTTATATTTTATTTGGCACAAGCGAAAGAGAACCACACAGAAGGTACATGCATTTAGTCTTTTTGTTAATGTTTTATTTAACAAATAAAAGCGTTACATGAAGTTACACCCAGTATTTTTACGTAGTAAAACACTCTGATAAATATTGTATGCGTTTTATTCTTACAGCTGAATACGAGCTTAACAAAGCAATCAGTAACCATATATGACCATAAAGAGCCGAAACATGGACCTGTCCAGGATTATTATTTAATGGATGTTTATAATCCTATGCATTATTGTAAGAGACCAGTATCCTTCAGAAGGTCATGATTTGGAGAGAAGTCGTCGACGACTACATAAAGCTAGAGGTGGTCATTGATAAAGCGGAAGATAAAATGCGTATCCCTATGGCTGGTTCCGACGAGGACCAGCAAAAAAGGCAAAAGTAGGCAAAGATAGAAAGACACGGTTTCAACTGTGGTCAGGGCGGACATTAGTAGGTTGAATGGTCAAGGCAAAGTAAAAGAAAAAAAAAGTTAACTACTTTGTTAATTCTGTTTCGTTTGTATTGTGGCAGAAAATAATAGCACGGGGACGATACTGTGATACTGTAATACTGTGAGTATCTGTTTATGTTTTGGTGTCGATATAGACACGTTTACGTGCGTTATTGCCCACTGACTTAGTTTAGTGTATGTAGTCTTGGTTTCAGATTTAGTTCTAACTTTGATTGATTTCCATCATTCTCAGATTTTCGGTGTAACTTTATTTCTAACTGAACAAGTTCCTGATTGTTGGTAACCGTTTATATTTTACAGTGCCCGTGTGTCGTATATAGAGGATCTTACACGAGTGGTCATTTCATATGAAATTTATTAAACGAGCCTTTGGCGAGTTTAATAAATTTCATATGAAATGACCACGAGTGTAAGATTCGTTTTATCATATGACTTTTAAAATAGGCTTTTATCGCCTTCGAAGTTGACATATTTTCAATGAAAATTTACATTGTTGTTACGGACGTCGTCAATGACGTTACGTATTCCCGCAAAAGTGTTAATACACGTGTGGTCATACGATTTTAATGACATGACGTTATCCACTGGAAAACAGCGACGTCATATGATAAATGGTCTACATTATAACATCGGCGACTTTAACTGGATCGTATGAATAATGAAAACTAATTCAGTTTGACCATATGCCGAGCTCAGAAAATGACAATCCTCCAGATTCCAATCAGGCAATATAACATCCGAAATATATGGGCTGCTACATGGGAAAAACAAACAACAATTTGCATATGCGAAAACAAAGACGCAGATCAGCTGTTCAGTAACTTCACAGCTGATCAGCGCCCTTGTTTTCGCTACACGGATAGTACAATTCCTCTTCTTCTTTTATGCAAAGTTTCAAGCTTCTACCTTTCTGGCTGCTTTGTGTCGGACCTGGTGGGACACCCAAATTGTTGCTTTTCTCACGCACAGGCTCATATATTACTTCAATAACTCTGTTCATATGATACTGCAATAACATGGTGTGAAAGGCTTAAATAATTAATTCTTGATTTGTACGGGATAATATAAAACAGACACTATGTTAGACCCTATCCTGTCATCTACATTCTCTCTGACCATAGACAGCAGTTGGTATGCATTCATAAAACAGTATTTTCGGGGTTTCGGAGGGTTGCCACAAAGATCTGGGTAAGTGAGATGTACTTCATTGAAAAACTTATTTTTGTTACTTGTTTACCACTTATAATATGAGCATGCATTGCAATTGTGTTCTGTGCAAATTCGTGTGTCATTTCTTACATATTATGTCATTCGATTTAATGACAGATGCAGCGTGTCTCTGTTATATTTTGGTTCTAAGGTAACTGTGTGTCTTTTTACATTTTGGGTATTTTCGGTTTACAATTTGTTGTATTGCGTTTTACCGGTTTGCTATATTTAATTTAGTTATTCTGCATAATGAAAAGGTTGGATCGTTAAAAATGTTTGGGCTTTGAAACTGCTTCGGTTTAAACCCGCCAGTAGCTCACATTATTCTTTTCTACCCTCAAAATGTATATTTCAGCCGCCACTATAAACAACCCACCACAGAAACGCCGCACTGGAACTGTCAATTGTTTATTTTATGGGCGGTAAGTAGTGGAACTGGATTTCAAACAATGACATTTTCCCCTTTTCATAGTTATTTTAACGATGTGTTCGTTGTCGCTGTTTGATGATCGTCAAATTCATTTGTATATCATAAGCGTCCACGGCAGATAATACTCAGGTAAAATTGAGCAAGACGGGACACAATAAGCAATTGTAAAACTTTCCCATCTTTGAGTTTTAGCGCGGAACATTATTTGTTATTGCGCCGGTTCCTTATCCTCTTGATAGGTTTCGGTGGTTAGCAACTCGTACTTATACTTTGGTCACTGTAATTCTTCTTTTTTTTTTCAAAAGCACATTCGTCTTGAGTTTTTTTGTTGTTGTTTTTTTAATATTTTCTCCGATTATTGATTTTAGCATTGTGTTTTTCTCTTTGTGTTTTTTTTTCTTTCTACCTTTCTTATTTGAACCAATCATTTGTACATGTAATCCACGGTCCCTCCAGGGCCGTGGAATATCTGGGGGATAAACTGTTCAGTTTAAAAGCCCTGCTAAAAGCCCGAAACTGCAGGGTCAGACTAGTGGTAAAATCCCTGCTAAAAGCCCCGGCTCCCCTGAGGCTGGCATTAAGATGGAACAACAGCTGGGAGTTGTTCTAATGAAAAAAAGTGGGGATAGAATTTCGGCTCATAAATGTAATGGTGAATTTGCAAATTATTAAAATAAGAACCATAAACATAATTAATTAATTGTTAAAAAACAACTAAGATCTAATATTTGAATTAATATGACCACGAATTTGCAGAAAATGAAAAGCCCGGGACATCCCCGGCACTGCCGGGACTCATTAGAGGTTAAATCACTTAAGCCCCGCTGCCTGGTGCATTAGGTTAAAATTGGCCTACTGGTGTCCGCATCATGAAATCCATTTGCGTATTAGTATGCATTGTAACTTTCATCTCCTATGGCAAAGATGATTCATTTACTTTTTGGCTAATCCTAAAATTGGTCAAAGCTTGAAAGATTTTGATGAAAAAAAAACGTACAAGTAGGCAAAGATCAGGAAAAGGCGCAATCAGAAAAAGATTCCCACTCCAAAAACCAGGGTGGGAAAAAACCAAACTAACAATCAGGCACCTATACCATGAAAACATTTCGTAAGCCGAATGAGCAGCTATTTTCCCAATAGGTGGCCACTCAGTTACCTTAACTTAACTAAAAATATGAAAACATACATAAGACGCCAACAGCACAAAAATATTTTAAACACCAAGACACAAAACAAAAAGAACCACCACAGAAGTATCGACTTGGAACGATCAGTAACACAAAGTTACTGGCGGGTTTAAATCGATTTTACATGGCCATAACCTCACCCTCAGCTACTGCAGTGGTTCAAGTATACTGTCTTCCTGGTTTATATTTCTTGATATAACTAAAAAAGTATATCATTAATTTAAAGTATACCGTGTATGTATTTGTTAAGACTTTTTGTCCAATGAGCCTCCTACATACGTGCATTAAATGTCCTTGTGGTAGAACCACTTGCCTCGTAAACCAGTGGTGACTAGTACAACCCTGTCCTCTCCAATCGTGTGGATGAGACTTTAAATCGATTAACTGACTCCGTATGACCATCGCCGTTGAGTGGGACGTCAAAAACCAACTTATTTTCTAGACTTCCCCATAAACAGAAAATTATTGATAATGCTTTTAATATTATATATATTAACGCCAAGCCTTACTGAGGCGTCCCATATATTTCTGTTTCCAAAATAAGCATGTTAGTGCTAAAACTTGTTTTGTTTTTGTCTACAGCATTATCGAGCAGGCTATAGAAAATACCTCCTTATGGCGCCTATCTTTCGACGAGAAGTCATTTGTCCAACAGCGTTCAATAATACCAGTATCGACCGCTCTTCTGCCGCTGTAAACACTCAAACTAATAGCATTCGCTCCAAAGATGGAGAGGCATTGCTATACATAGTCGTTACATTGCTGTTCTATTCCTTGGGAATTATCATTGGGATAGTGTCGTATCTGAAGCAAGAAAAACAAGAAATTGAGGAAAATAAGATGTTTGATGAGTTTATAAACAATAAAGGAAAATCAGAACTACACACCGCTAAGGACAGGCAGGTTTTGGTGCAGAAAGCCATAAACAGACTTAAAGAGATCGAGGCTGCCAGCTATGTAAATCGATCCCGATTCAACAGCTTTGACATATTCGGCGCAAGTCAAAGTTCTTATAGTACACCGCGGCATAATAAATACCATCAAATACATATGGAGCGAGATTATACTGGAGATGCGTGTGGCCGTAGTGCGGATTATGATATTTCAGACGCGGAGGAGGATCCGTTTCCGAATCGTCGGTTGTCACAGGTTGTAGCGCAAATTCTCGAGAGCGAGACGAACATTGAACATATGGACGATGATCAAGTTCAGCAAACGGGTCCCTCGGGTAGTCAAACGTCTGAGGCAAATACGGAGGCCATGCAACGATCAGAAACCAGCGAAATCGGAACGGATTTCATTGACTACAACGAGGAGCCAAAGAATAAGACATTGTTCCGTGGATTGGGTAACGAGGGTTGTGAAATAACTATAACGGAAGACAATACAAAGACAGACGATACAAAGCCACACACGCCCGAAATATCAGCATACGACGCTAAGGCTATAGACCCTGTGTATGAAAATAGTAAGAGGAGACAGTCTTTGTTGGAGAAGTTCGCGAATAATGACCTTGCAAGTATTGAGGAAGAATGTGAATCACCGACGTACAAATGGTCTGTAACCAGTGTTTGAGCCGTCCTTAAGGTTTGAGATGGAATTTGATACTGTTTTGAATATGTTAATTAAAGACTGAATGCAATATATTACAAAAGTGTGTATTTTTTGTTAGTTACAGATGGACACTGATGAATTAGATAAACATATTCATGTAATTGTTTGTTTGTTGCGCTTAGTTCAACATATACACATGTTGAAGCAAACAATTGCTATTGTTAGTGTTATAAGAAATGAGAGATTTATGTTTGACTGTTACACGTTATAATTCAGTAATAATAATATATGAAATTCAATGTATTTGTAAAAATCGTAGTACACCCCATTTTACTAGAGTATGTCGGTTCAGCATTTAGGTCAATCAAATTTTTATTCTATTTTAGAACTGAAACAGTATCCCAGGTGCCAGGTGTTCTTAAAATCTGTTCAGCATTAATCTTTAGAAAATGATGTCACCTCTTCTGATAAAAAAATGTTAATTTAGTTTGAAGCTGTCAATCATTTCAGCAGATCAATCAATCCAGATATCTTTGTGGACAACAAGAAACGAAACCCAGATCTTCAGAACACTTGGTCTTCTTTTGTAACGGCAAACTCGAGTGAAATGGGGTGTAACATTATTATCACGGTTGTGCAATCGTTAAAACTCATACTAGAGGACACGCATTATTTACCTAGATAATTGATTGATACATGCATCAATGATTTTAAATATGCCGCAGTTATTCAAAATTGTGTATATTAAACAAGCTAATGTTTCTAACGAACAATAATTAGTTTAATCACAAGAAATGCTATTCAGGAATAAGTATAACTGCAACTCCTCATTTTCCAAATTTGAAAATCAGATCTGTTCTACATGTGTACAAAGTAGACAATTTGATTAAATAATGTTATTCATTAATGTGTTTATCTTCAATTGCACGTTTTAGTGTTCATGTACTATTTGAAAGCAGATGACAGTCCCTTTAATATTAGATATGGTCGATAATTTGGGAAACGCATACATTTCCAAATGAAATATGGCTCAGCTAAACTTAAGGGATATGTATATCACGAATTGGCATGCGCAACTTGATAAAAGCGACCGTGCTTAAAAATACATACAAAATATTTAAAACTTTGGTAAGATAGATTATCTTGTAACTCTGAAAGTAAAGTTTAGAAAGGCTTTTTATCAAAATAAGAACAAATGACCATCGTTTACCCGTTGAACCGGGCGATGGCGACGTGCTCCAATGAAAGATAGAATGAGTAATCTTTGCAACGAAACATTAGGGGATGAATTTCATGTCATCTGGAATGTGAACAATTATAGAAATAAGAAAAAAAATATCTAAAAGGAAAAAATATCTAAAAGCGTATTATTATAAAAGTCCAAATATTATCAAATTCCAACAATTATTTAATACTGAAAGTAAGAAAGAATTGTTAAATCTAAATTTAGGCCGTTTGGTAACGAGATTTGATGTTTCACGTTATAATTTTCATATGTTTACATGATGATAGTATATATGTGTGCGCACCGACATCTCAGAATATGTGATACGTGTATGTGGTCATGCCTGTGGTTAAAGATAATGACTGGCAGTTCTTGACTTGTGTCGCATGCATGGGCCGAAACCTCTGTAGGTATTCATTATTCTTAGTGCTAGATCGCCATTTGTCGTACGTCAAATAATTGTGCTTTGCTTCCTTTAAAGCCTCCATTGTCAATGTGCTTTTTTCATTACCTCATATTGCCATTTGTATAATGGCCCGATCAAAATAAAGTCTGAACTGACTTGAAATTGATAATAGCAATTGGAGCAGTCACTAATTTATGCTCAGTTTGGATACACACTTATGCAAAGAGGTACAAGTAGGCAAAGATCAGGAAAAGGCGCAATCAGAAAAACATTCCCACTCCAAAAACCGAAGTAGGAAAAAAACAAACTAATAATCAGGTACTTATACAATGAAAACATATCGTAAGCCGAATGAGCAGCTATTTTCCCAATAGGTGGCCACTCAGTTACCTAAACTTAACTAAAATATGCAGTATACATTTCAGCTGTAGAAATAACATTTTCAGTTTGATTTCTACAGACATATTCAATAAAATATAAAAGTAAGATCCTTTGGAAGCAGTGAAAACGTTCAAAAGGAGATAGTATGTGCCATATTGTACAATGTCGGCTAATGAACCCTCGTCAGTGACCCTTTGGGGTTGGACTTTGGCTCATTTGGAATCTGAAACAAGCGGTATGTTTAGTTATCTCCCATTTATTGTTTATAGTCGTAACAAAGTATGTGAATGTGAATAATGCTTATGATATCAGAAGTATGACATACCATCTTGGACCCGCAATTGGGACCCTGTAGAGTAATCGATTTTTTTTTTTTTTTTTTTTTTTTTTTTTTTTTTTTTTTTTTTTTCGCAGAAAAAGCCAATTCAAAGCGATTCTGCTACATTCTATATTGTTGCCATATGTTTAGTAAAAGTTATAATTTTGCTAGCTATGTCGAAACAGAACTACCTCTTCCTCCTCCGTATTAACCAGTTCTATTTCGAGTTCATTTGTCTTATTTAAGAGTACAACCCGGTGCCACTAGGACTACGGTACATCCCCGACCTTTCGATTTGGTGGTCAGATGAACTAATAACTGGGCCACCACCTTATCCTAGGCATTTGTGAGAGCATCTGGTATGAATAATTGATCTACATGTAGTGGCACCTCATTTAGCAGCCTGTGCACTCCGTTGATTTGATTAATCGCATTGATCCCCAAGAGTACAGCTGACTTCTTGGAGCTACATTACGAAGTGACAAAAAAGTCATATCGATTCGTCTCTCCCAAATATGCGCTTTTGTATTGTGACAGAACAACCACGGTGACCCCGTATATGTCCATGTATTTTCGTGTGCAAAAAATACTGCAAAGAGCAACATCAGACTGCAGTATACTCCGCATAAGTGTAGCATACCATACAATAATTAGGTATCTTCAGTCCAATTCGCATGTGCCAAATTTACACGTACATGTATGTAAATTAACTCCCGTGTGCAAAGATACTGTGGTGTGCAAGTCAACATATTAGTAAATTCAAATTGCCTTCACATGGGGTTTATTGTCATGAGTATGTTTGTATTAAAATAAATAGTTTCTAATATAAATGTTGAACATTGGCAGCAGAGAAGAATCGTGTAAGAGTCAGGCTTACCGTAGCAGTCGTCATGTTCCCTGTGACCATTCCAGACCTTCACTTGCAATTGGAATTACTATTTGAGCCGCCTCATGGGAAAACCAACAATCTGCATTGGCGAAAACAAAGACGCAGATCAGCTTCGCGGTAACCGCGAAGCTGATCAGCGCCTTTGTTTTCGCTACACGGATAGTACAATCCCTCTTCATCTTAAATCCGAAATTTCAAGCTTCTAGCTCTTTTCTGTGACTGTACAGGTCGATTTGTGTCGGACCTGTTCAGAAACCACATTGCTGGGTTTCCCACGAGGCGGCTCATTTAGATACCACAGGAATCTTCCCCAAGAATAATGAAGAAATGAGCCGCCTCGTGGGAAAACCAACAATGTGGTTTCCGGACAGGTCCGACACAAACCGACCTGTACAAGCACAGAAAAGAGTTAGAAGCTTGAAATTTTGGATTTAAGTAGTAGAGGAACTGTACTATCCGAGTAGCGAAAATAAAGGCGCTGATCAGCTTCGCGGTTACCGCGAAGCTGATCTGCGTCTTTGTTTTCACATATGCAGATTGTTGGTTTTCCCATGAGGTGGCTCAAATATTGTTGATTGTACTCCATATGATCTAAAATGTTTTGAATGGTGGAAAATTCTTATTCACCAAATTTCCAACTGTTTCAGCAACACCCATGTAATAAGTAAAGAACAAAATAAACCAAAGAACAGATTCTGCAACCAAGTTCGCATTGGACATAACAGTAAACCCCAGTTTTGCTGATCGAATAAAAGTGGGATATGAGGGGGTATACATTTCACGGACATGTTTTCCTGATGAGAACAACTTGTGGAGTCATTTATTTTCTACGATAGCATTTGTTCACCACAGACTGAGAATAATTATTGATTTCTGTGGTCTCATCAAATCTAGCTGATGTATTTCCAAAACGTTTCTCCACGACCATTATTAGTTGATCAATAAAATCCCTGTCGTGTGATCATTGCATAAACAAGACAAATTGTTCAGAATCAAGAACTAATCCTATTAGACTTTAGCTAATGCTGTCTGCTTGGTAATAACAGCCCAACTGCCGTTCTGACTGTCAATTGTAGACAGAATATTTCCATCGGTATTCCGTTAGACCTCTCCATACCGACGGAAATGACTTCTATTGAGCCCTTGGTCGAAAATAAATAATCATCGAAGGCTCCAAAGAAATTGAAAATTATGTTAAACAAAACATAACAAAAAAATTCTGACAATTATCACTAAATAAAGCGGCTATAAGCTTCTTACGAAATCCATAATCTGTTCGACCATAGTTTAAAGGCAACCTATGCTAAGCTGTCACGGGAGAGGAGCGAGATCACGAAGTGTATCGGAGTGCAGGTTAGCCAGCTGATCTATGTCGATTGCAGAAACAAACATGTTCGTTTGTATAAAGCAATTCGGGTTAGAAGAGATTTTTTTTTTTTTTTTTTTTTTTTTTTTTTTTTTAAAGGTTTTCATTTACAATGTTTTTTCCTCTTCAAAAGCAATTTACACGTCTCAAGTAAAATTTGCGAAATTACAGTACAATAGTCTGGCTTCCGCTGCCTGTTTGAAAATTGCTACTAATGTGATGAGGGTTCATTACCAAAAATTGCGCAATACAGTCCATGCCATCTCCCTTTGAATGTTTTACTGCTTCCAAATGATCAAACCTTTATATTTTATTTGCCATTACTATAGCTGGCGGACCTAAAAAGTCTCCCCGTACATCATCCATAGTGCAGATTATATCTTTATTTAGGTCATTTGAGATCAGTAAAGATATTCAGAGTGTTCAAAACACTCACGTTTAGAAATATGCTTCTTAGCAATGTTTAAACTATTTGACCCCGCTTAGGAATGTGTCTTTGATTTAGACTTCTCAAGTAATATTTTCGAAATTACAGTACAATAGTCTGGCTTTCGTTGCCGGTTTTCAAAGGGCTCATGGGCGGATTCAGAGGGGGGGGGGGGGCAGGGGTCCGGACCCCCCCCCCTGGAATTGCAAGATTATTAATTTTTGCCATGTTGAAATTTTCCGTCAGACCCTTTCTGGGAATTTGGACCCCCCCCCCCCCCGAGAAAGTTTTCTGGATCCGCGCATGGGGCTAATGATGAGGGTTCATTACCCGAAATTGTGCAATACAGTTCATACTATATCCTTTTCCAAAGGATCAAACCTTTATATTTTATTTGCAAAATGTTGCATGAAAAAGGTTAAATGCTGATTTCATTCGATTTTGTAAAAGATACATGTATGTATGGCGCAATTTCATCTCTGCAGGGGGGTAATAAAGTGGCTTCGAAAGGATGATACCTACTGTGGTACCACTGTATATTGGTTTTATGGTCCTGATGTCCTGTGATAATTGTCTCCACCTGTAGTTAATACTGATCTTTTTTTTTTTATTTTAGGCCACTTCCTGTAGTCAGATTCATTGTCAGGCCTACAGGTTATCTAGTGTCATGTCTTTTATCAGTGATCAGCTTATGGCTCTCAATAGACAGGAAGACACGTCTTTAAAAGTTTTACCCAATCAGTCGCATTTGGACAAATTTGATTTTACATGTAACTATATGTACATTTATACGCAAATGCAATTCGAAAAAAGTACAAATAGGCAATAATCAGGGAAATGCGCAATCAGAAAGAAATTCTCACTCCAAAAACCGAGGTGGGAAAAACCAAATCGACAATTAGGTACTTACAATTAGATGACACATCGTAAGCCGAGCGCGCAGCGAATTCCCAATAGGCGGCCACTCAGTTACCCGAACATAACTTAAAGACCTATTTCTGAAGAAGCTAAAAGTGGTACCACTGTTTATTCAGTTAATGACCTTTAATGGTGCAATATGGTCCTTAGATCAAAGGACTGTCATAATGAGGTAATAATCACACCTCTGCAGGGGGTCATAAAGGGGCCCATAGAGGATTAAACCAGTAGTTCCACTGTTTATTGATTTTATGGTCCCTGATAACCTGTGCAATAAAACTTCCTCCATCTGCAATCAATATTGATTTTTCCTGTTTTGGCCCCTACCTGTATTCTGAGTCATTGTCAGGGCACTAGGTTTTCTAATGCCCTGTCCCTTATCTATTGACCCTCAATAGACATGGAAATAGGTTTTAAAGTATGAAAACGCACTTGTACATAAGGTTCAAACAACACAATAATTCGACTCCAAAACATAAAACAAACAGAAGCACAACAGGAGTATCGCATTGGAACCTACTGGGGGTGGGCTTAAACCGGGTTTACAGGGCCCTAACTTCACCATCATCTTCTGCAGTGTTCATAACATTTAGTTAGTTGTTAGGTCTTCGTGGTGAATCTGTGGCTAGTAAATAAATCATGGATAAACAAATAAAGCATGATAACCATCATGATGAATCAAAAACGAGGACTTAAATTATTTGACCCCGTTTAGGAATGTATCTTTGATTTAAACTTCTCAAGTAAAATTTTCGAAATTACAGTACAATAGCCTGGTTTTGGTTGCCGGTTTTCAAAGTATGTAACTCACAGACTCAGTAAGCTGCCCGACGATGGAGATCCCTGGGCGCCAAATAACTTACTGAAAAATAATCTTTATCTGATTAGCTAAAATGCATGGCTTTGGTTTTTTGGTTCATTCATGTCAATTGCAATCCTATATCAAAAATGGCAATTTTTATTATTAATAACATTATTATTAGATTGATAACCGTTAAATTGTGACGCAAGTTTAAGATGAGAAAAATTCTAATTGATACAGTTACATAAATTTATATTTAAAGCTTGCAAAAACTGCCCTGAAGATTCAAATGATATTTATGTCGAGCTCGGTAATATCATTTATCATCAAATATCGATTGCATTATTCCAGACGGATGATCTAATTAGTGTAAAATTTTGAGCGCAGACAGCAATTATAAAGATATAAGTGGAAAGACTGAAGCGAACCACAATCAAATTGCAACATACTGTCTGACGGGTATCATCAAAATAAATCACATCATCACTTGACTGAAACTCTTACTGTCCATACACCATCTTTCAGAAACTGCATTTCTCAAAATCTCACTTTTCTTAAACACCACAAAAAATATGACCATGTCATCTTTTTGCAACCCAAAAGTCGTAAAAAGTGATTGACTCTTTACAATTCAACATTATTTTCTGGCATAAAATTTTTATTTGTTAACCTATTTTCAAAATTTTTGTGTCATTTTTAAGGGTTTTGGACCATGACATATTTTGCAACCCAAAAGTCGCAAAATTGCCGCAAACTTTCTGAAAATTGGTTCACTAATAAAATAATTATGCCCAAAAATATTTTGAATAGGCCTTTTGCATGTGCAAGGCAGGTAATCCAAACACGTTAAAACTGAAAATCAAGCAAATATGTGGAATAATTTTAAGAGTTTGGCGATCAGCTATGCATACAATACAATTTTTGGTTTGGTTTGGTGCATTTTAAATGAAAAAATAACCAATATTGATTATTCCGGGAAAACAGTTACTTTCCTTGCTGACTTTTTACATTTGAAAAAGCCCTATTCAAAATAATTTTCTGGCATAAAATCTTTTATTGTTAACCGATTTGCAACATGTTGTGTTTTTTTAAGAGTTTTGGAATGCAAATTGGCGACATGGTAATATTTTTCTTGAGGTCTTTCAGATTAAGTGAGATTTTTAAAAAAAAAAAAAAACAGTTTCTGGAAGACGGTTTATGGACAGTAGACTTTTTAATTTTGCATTAATTGCATAGTCAAACCATCCAACACAGGGAATTGTACGAACGGACACATTCAAATAGCCCACCAGAACTTAATCAATTGTTTTACATTTACCTAAGTTAGATTGCCGGGCATATTCATAGTCGATACAAAGATATATAAAATTCATATAAGCTCTTATTAGACTGCGTAACTTGATAATATGTCACAGTTTCATACTTGGAGGCATACAGTGCAATTTTTATTCGATTAAACCATTTACTGAGAAACTGCCTGGAAATGATTTAAATGTACGTAACGAACAAGTAAATCGAATTCCATATTGTAATTTAAATGGAGACGACATATTTGTCGCGCTTTGGAAAACAACTGCGTATATTCGAGGTCTTGAGAAATACCATCACGAAAACATGTCCGTGCAATGAATACCCCCTTCAACCCCACTTTTGTATAGTAAAACTGGGGTGTGCAGGGGTATACCTATTTTTTCTTATTTTTGCTCAAAAACATAGATCGACGAGGCGGTTCTAACGTGTACCCACAATCTATGTTTTGAACAAAAAATAAGAAAACTATCAAAATTGTTTCAGTGAATTTTTTCATTTTTACAACCAAAAACTTTTCTGTATATTGCATGGGCGTGTTTTCGTAATGATTATCCATACAACATCTTGTTCCAGGTACCGCTTTTTCATAATCTGACTTTTCAGAAGAACATTAAGACAAATATGACGATGTCACCATTTTGCAATCCAAAAGTCTAAAAAAGTAACACAAATATTTTGAAATTTGGTTAACAAATACATCTACAAAATTTATGCCCAAAAATATTTTTCAGTAGGGCTTTTTCCACTGTAAAACTGTCAGCAAGGGAAGTGACTATTTCCCGAAAAAAAAAAGAAATCCAAATTGATAATTTTTCATTGAAACTGCACCAAACCAAAACAGTATTGTGTAGTTTACATATTAACTGAGCGCAACTCTTAAAATTATTCCACAGGCTTGCTTGATTTTCATTTTTAAGATGTTTGGATTGGGTCCCTTGCACATGCAAAAATCCTATTCATGATACACGTAATTTTGGGGGTTATGTTTTCAAAATTTTTGCTCCACTGTTTATGACATTTCGGTTACAAAAGGGTGACATTGTAATATTTTTCTCAGTTTGATGTTTCTGAAAAGTGAGATTTTGAAAAATGCAGTTTCTGAAAGATTGTGTATAAACAGTAGTATTTCGTTGTCCGCACAGGTTTGAATTAGTATTTTAGAGACCCCTCGTCACCGTAGCTCACAATTATATTATGAAAACTTACCCATGCAATATACAGAGATTTTTAAAGCTTTTAAAATTGAAAATTTTCAGCTGAAAAAAATTGATATTCTTCTTATTTTTGCTCAAAACATAGATTGTAGGTACACGTTAGAACCGCCTCGCCGTTGCTTTGTTGAAGCAAAAATAAGAAAAATAGGTCTACCCCTGCAAACCCCATTTTCTCTATATAAAAATGGGGTTCAATGGGGTATACATTACACGGACATGTTTTCCTGGTTTAAGATTTATTCCTCAATCGATTCGTAATACTGTTTTCTTCTCTTATTTCTACGTCGTACTAAATCATTCATATTGGGTGTTTATGGTGATATATGAGCCGCCTCTTGGAAAACCCAACAATGTGGTTTCCGAACAGGTCTGACACAAACCGGCCTGTACAGCTACAGAAGCAGGCTAGAAGCTTGAAATTTTGGAGTTAAGTAGAGGAGGAATTGTACTATCCGTGTAGCGAAAACAAAGGTGCTGATCAGCTTCGCGGTTACCGCGAAGCTGATCTGCACCTTTGTTTTCGCCAAGGCAGATTGTTGGTTTTCCCATGGGGCGGCTCATATCATTTCGTCTCAAAGCTCAATTTATTCGAGTGACATTTCATTTTTTAGCGCTACGTGCAATTTCAGACAACATTTTGCAAATCAATATCTTCTGACGTGCCATAAGTTCATAAAATAATAAGACAAATTGTTAAGGAACAAGAAATAATGGTTGGATTCCGATACAGACTTCGTTGTATTGTGATATGACAGCCGTCTTACGAGAACGTGACTGGAGGTTATAAAATTTCATGCTCAGTTCAAGTGACACTTAAAATTATCCTGCACATATATGTTAAAATGCAACAATTGCTTGCATTTTAACAATTATTAGCAAGATAAATTACATTTGGTGATCATGACTAAACCGGACTTTCCATTTTGGTTCTATGTCAGTATTTATCATGTGAGCAGTTTAAATTTCATGCTCGGCTAAGTTGAGCATGAAAATAGTTTTTATAACCTCCGGTCCATATGCGTGGAGCCAACGGCACATACCAGTGATACAAGAATTTGTAACACAGCTACATTGTTTGTCAGAGGAAATCCACAACATTACGAACACTCGCCTATGTAACATGTAATATACAAAGACTTTTTCAGATTCGGAAGGACAAAAATAGATTTTTGATTATGTTACATGTAGCTCAAAACACTGATTGTGGGTACACGTTAGAACCGCGTCGGCAAGGCGGTTCTAACGAGTACCAACAATCTATGTTTCAGAACAAAAATAAGAAAAATAGGTATTCAGTATAATATACTTAATTAATTATGCTTCCAAACAAAATATGATGTACATGTTGCTCACACTTACATCCAGTATCAATAGACTAAAGTGAGCTTTTCGCAGCCATGCGCTCTCAGTGTATGAGCGTCTTAATTTAAACATTATTCTGTTACACGTAGCTCAAAACACTGATTGTGGGTACTCGTTAGAACCGCGTCGGCGAGGCGGTGCTAACGAGTACCCATAATCTATGTTTCAGAACAAAAATAAGAAAAATATGTATTCAGTATAATATACTAAACAATATAATTATGCTTGCAACAAAATATGATGTACATGTAGCTCACACTTACATCCAATATCAAAAGACTAAAGTAAGCTTTTCGCAGCCAGGCGCTCTCAGTGTATGAGCGTCTTAATTTAAACATTATTCTATATTTTACTTAACTACACAGAATGCTCAAGGAAGTTATTTTACACGTTCTTGGAGGAGAGGATGTACACGTTATGTGGTCAGACATGGTCCAGGAAACCGATGAACCCAGGTAAAACCACTGATATTGAACAGGCGTCCACTACCCTGCCACTAACAAACAAATACATTATCCAGGTTCCCATTACAATAACTTGCCCATGCA
Source organism: Rugalucina vietnamica (assembly GCA_964017185.1). NCBI lineage: Eukaryota > Metazoa > Mollusca > Bivalvia > Lucinida > Lucinidae > Rugalucina > Rugalucina vietnamica. Next base: position 49,746,423 of record OZ024873.1, read on the forward strand.
ATATACAGAGATTTTTAAATTTTTAAAAATGAAAAATTTAAGTAGAAATTGTTTATTAATATTTTTTCTTATATTTGCTCAAAACATAGATTGTTGGTGAGGCGGTTCTAACGAGTACCCACAATCTATGTTTTGGAGCAAAAATAAAAACAATAGGAATACCCCTGCATACCCCATTTTTGCTATACAAAAGTGGGGTATAAGGGGTATATATTACACGGACATGTTTTCCTGATGGAACTGTGATAAAGACTCATCAGCATCTCTTGACATACACTCTACCCTCATAGTGATATGCCTTATAATGCGGTTTCCAATCATTTGCTATATGTCTACAGTGTATAGTAAGTAACCTAGTTACATCACGGCTTCACTGACAACACGTTCTGTTTCTATTGACACCATTAATAGCGTTCTAATGAGGTTGACCTACATGAATGACCGGTACAACAGGTCCGGTGTTTAACAACAGTTTCGCATTACGAAAACATGCCCATGTGATACATGAATACAGATTTTTCCTAAATTGAAAAAAAAATGTAAATTTTCAGTAGAAAAGTTTTTTATGTTTTTTCTTATTTCTACTCAAAACATAGATTGTGGGTACTCGTGAGGCGGTTCTAACGAGTACCATGGGGTTTTGAGTGACAAGTTTAAAAATATCGTGACCAGTTCGCGACACATGAAATACTTGTGACACTCGTGCAACACTGGTACGAATGTTGTGTGAAAGTCCGCGACAAAATTCGCAAAACAGTCGCCAGAAATTCGCATGCCAGTGAGATACTAGCTTTAAATATCTGATAGTTTTGTCTTATGTTATGCAATCAGTATTGAAATTTTTGAAACGAAAGAAAGAGTATGCAGGGTATATACAGCAGAAATTAAGGTGGAATATATTGATATACTCAACTATTACGTTGACTTGAGAAGACGCCCCCCCCCCCCCCCTATGAGTCTGCATGCGGCCACTTTAATTGACCAAAGCCAACATCTAGAAGAGAACAGTAGGGCTAGATCTATTGGTTAAAGATTACCAATGTTAATATAGCGTATGGAAAACTTCTCAACCCCTCAAATTATTATTTAGCTGACAGAATGAGGGACTTCGATTTCAGACCATAGACTAGTCCCGGAAGGTCGAACAATGTTTGGTTGGTATATATGGAAGCTAATATGGCGGCGCCCATGGTCGAATCTGAATCCACAACCAATGTTTTGAGCAAAATTATTTCAAATATCATTTTTTCCCCCAATGAAATGTTCAAATTTTGCTTTTGAAAAAATCTCTATACATTGCATGGGCCTGTTTTTGTCATGACTAACAATAAAGTATCAAAAGAAAAGGCGAATCTGAAAACTTAGGTGAAGCCCCAGCTGGAAGGTACTCTTTGACTTTTCTGACTGGTTGTGCTATAAAAAAAACAATAGATGGCCAGCTCACTCATGATTAGGACCACCATCAACAAGGTAAAATTAAAAAAAAAAAAGTATGCTGAAAACTTCATAGTAGCCCAACCCTCCTGGGTGTCAAACTTGAAACAACCTTCTACATCATATGGTTCAGTGATTACTTGGTGTATTTCATAGTAATAGTTTCTTTGAGAAAAGAAAGTACAATGTATATTTTAAATAGTTATGGACAAAAATGACCATGGCACAGAACCAACGGATTAAAATGAATAAAATATTTGCATAACTGCTGGTTACCAGTCTGAACATAATCAGTTTTGTGAAAACAGATAACTAGATTAAACCTAGGGTTATGGTTACATCTTATTCCACTTTTCATTATGGGCATCTTTGAAACCAGCAAATAGTGCAGAATTGGTGCAGTGGTCATGGTTCTTATTGTACTTGAATGCAATGCACTTTAATTTATACAAATGTATGATAATGTATGTGCATGCTATATATATATGTTAAATGCAGACAAGTTGTATTTGAAGACTGTCACATGTGCTGATGAACGAGCTGTCTACGTGCGAAATGTTCATGGGACGAACTGTCTCGTTTCTGTTGCAGTGTAGTCCGCAAAATACTTCTGAGACACCCCCTTCCTTGCTGCAAACATTGTTATTCGCTAAAGGAGCATATACAACGAGTTGCTTTGATCCATGTATCTCACTCTGGATAATTTATATTCTCATGCTTTTGTTACAGCTGTTAAAGGGAAGAATTGTCTTTCATTCCATGTATTATTTGCTTACCAAATCGCATCTACTTCTTCACAAATCAACGCGCTCTGTACTTTCGCTTCTAAAACGTGGCTCGAAAATGAAAACCCAAATGAGGACAATCAAGCGTTCAGCTGACCATGATCAAAGGCCCGACGGAATGTAAATAAAATTATTTTGTGAATCGAATACTCTTAGAACAACAAGTGCGACTGCATAATCATTTAAAGAAAAAATGTCTCTGGTATATTTTAAATTGGCTTTAAATTACATGATGGTTCGGTAAGGGAGCATTTTCGATAAGGGAAACCTGTATTATACACAAATCGGGTTTTGTTGGTATTAAGACTAAAGATTACGCTGGTCGTGATGCTCAGGTCGGGTGTCGCGCTAACGCGCGACCCCCTCTGACTGACGACCTCTGTCAGTGGGCGGAGCATGCCAATGCGCATTGCGCAGTCGAAAGATTAGCCCGCTTTTCTGGCGAGTTCATTCAAAAGATCATCTTTGATTGGACGATTGGGAGCATGCGCGAGGGTGTTTCCGCGGTCCGTGCGCGACGCAGTCTCGTGATCTAAACCACACTTTGCACGCAATAGATTATGGGAATTTAGACATACGATGAGTGGAAAGAAAGCAAAGTACTCCGCATATATTTTCAATATGCCGCGACAGGGTTGCACCCAATTATACAGGGCGCGGCCATTTAATGAATCAGTCCGAGTCCTTCGGTTCTTTTCCTTATCCTTTTGACAGACACTTTCTTGGAGCCTAAGTACAACGTATAACGTGCAACCTAAAGGATGCACGTATTAAAGTGGGGTACAAGGGGGTATATATTATACGGAAATGTAATCTGCGAGGCCATCGTCAGAAACTATTACGCTGGCATTTTATATTCTTGAACTGTCTGCCTATATACGTGGGTGATCCAAGAAGTAATGCGAACACATCTATATTTTAGTAACCAATGCAGATACATTTAAATAATTTGTCATGTTTACACGTGCATATATGTGCAGTAATTAGGTGTAATATCATGAAGTTCAGATGACGAGATGAGATAAAAGGATTATTTGATTTGTCGACCCGAAGTCGACATGGACGCGAAATTGACTGAAAATGTCATTTTTGTTTGGGGTACAGGGAAAGATTTTGTGCTCCAATTTATCAAACTGACACTTATATACACACAAATAATATTCGTTGTGTTATACATGCCTTATGTTGGGAAATAATAGAGAAAACGAAATGCAAAGATCAGCAGGGACTATTCTATGTTGCCTAGCAACGGCATCTGACAAAAATATCACAATTTCGACAAAGTACGACAAATACCCATAATTCATGCGTATATTTGACCAGATAAGGATGTAAATATCGACATTTATGACCACAGCCTATCACAACGAAGAATTTCTATTCAAAAAATAAATATTGTATGGAATTTAATCTTTTTGGTTAAGTAGAAGGGGCGTTGATGAAAATGTAGAGATTTTAAGAGACAAAAATTGACTCAATTTCTAGGGGGTACAGATAGCCGAACCTCAATAATTTGTGCTACGTTCAACTCATCAAGGTATGTACAGTAACTTTATTAAAGGGATTATTGTACTTTTGAATAAAACGATTATTAACTTAATTATGCTTTACATTATGACATTTCATTAGATAAATAAAATCTATTTTAACCGTGGCCAAGGCCGTTTACCTTGCATTCTCTTGTTGCTAGGTAACGAGGGTTGCTATGTGATTCAGTCAAAATAGTAATCGGATCTGGAAAAATCGATAATGCATCGTTATTCTGATGTAAACTATCTTGAAAAATGGCAATGGTGAAAGAAATTACACATGAGTTCGCATTACTTCTTGGATCACCCTCGTATATGGCATTCTATCCTTTTTTCGAGATTAAGTTGCGAAGTTGCACAAGACACATTGTATTGTGTTGTTCACGGAATTTGGACAACATGGTAAACCATGTGCAACATTCAGTTTACTACAAAGCATTTTACATCTATACCTCATGCATACTCTTACAGTAGGACACAGACCTCTAATTATAACGTTGCAAGCGACTGGCCAAAAGTGTGGGCGGAGCAACCACAGTAAAATTAAGATGTAAGGCTACCTACGAAGAGTATCTTCAACCATCTGAATCATAAGATATTTTAACCATTCTTCACTATTCTCCTCAATGGAGTGACTGAATAAGCTGCCGTTTTGCCATGCTATAACTAAAATTGCGGATGTAGTGATTTTTGAATATTCCCATTTTCCATTGTTAGGATGTCCCTAAACAGCGAAAAATACCGTCCTTGGATGCAGGCTCTCATCCTATTTCTTTGTTGCACTTGCATGCGGCCTAGGGTGTAATCGCACCTGTTGAAGTTGAATGAGTTGGGGTCCGTTTAGAGTTGTGAGGAATAGGAATGAATCTTGTTTGGAGGCACATTACAGTGGGGTCTACATGTTTATAGGAAAGATAATTACAGGTCTTTTCTAGTAATGGCTATATATACTGTATGGCATTGTTTTCCACACGAGCAAATCACACTTTATCTTATTAAGCATCATTTTATGATGTGACGTTTATGAGCATAAGGCGAAGTGCTCCTATAAATAATAGAACTAAGAAGCACCTTTCCTAACAGACAGAATGTTCTATATATTTGATTAATCAGATAAATATCCCAGGAGTATCGTTGACTTACACCGATGAAACCATTGCTACATTCAGAAGTGACATGGAATTCCAATCGATACGCCTTTCTCTCCTGCTAGAACGCCAGTTTATGGCTTGTAAGAAGACGCTCGTACCAGTACATTGATATATGAGCCTTCGCATGAGAAAACCAACAATTTGGGTTTCCGACCAGGTCCGACACAAACCATCCCATAAAGTCACAGAAGCAGGCTTGAAGTTTAGGATTAAAGTTAAGAGGCATTGTACTACCTGTGTTGCGAAAGCAAAATGCGCTAATCTGTGCCTTTGGTTTCGCATTATGCACATTATTTGTTTTCTTATGCCTTTACTCCTTTATGCTATTCAGTTCAACGTATTGTTCTGGTAATGTTCATCTATACCAGACTTTGTAAACATAACAGTCGCTAACAGGTAGAGTTTCATCCACTGACCTGTCGCAGTTGACACATCGGATGTGGGAAATTCATGCGGGATGCTCTTGCTTTCTTCGTTCGCAACTTTTAGCCAAAATGGGCTATATCCCACAATTCAAAGCGTCATCTGCGAGAGATCGAGATGGGTCTCGTCTGATCTCGCGAGAATGACATTGTTTAAGATTTAATATATCAGTCACACGCGGTTGCAGTTGTAGTAGTGTTCAAACGACAAAAGCTGGAACCAGTCTCACATAGTGGTTAAGCCGCTTGATTGATGTAAAGGCCTCGATAGCACGAAACAAATTGTGCGGCTTATGAACGTTTGAAGTGTGACTACCTTCGTAACAACATCTGGCAGCCAGTTCAAGCGATATTACCTTACGTGTTCGCTTTTTGTAATATTAAGTAATTGCAAAAAATGTATGTAAAACATTTATAATCATTTGGTTTAAAAACAGACAGAATCCTATTTCTGTGGTCTTGTAAGCATTATTTATTGTGTCGTATGAAAAATGCTTCCTAAAACCAATCTGTATTCATTAAATATTCTTGTTCTGTGTCACCAGGGTGAATGTTAAGAATTAAGGCACCATGGATAAGCCCCTTTATACTATAATCAGCTGTATTACATTTCACAATTTATCTACCATACAGAATACTTCTGCTACAATAAATAACGGGTCCTCGTCAATTGTGGCCCTGAGAAATAGATGGGCTGCTTGTGCCTCCAGTAGACTTATAAACCACTGACTGGCCAAATCATTACAAAAACTTGCCCATGCAATATATGGAGATTTTTAAGTTGTAAAAATTGAAAATTTTCAGTAGGAAACTTTTGATATTTTTTTTATTGTTGCTCAAAACATAGATTGTGGGTACACGTTAGAACCGCCTCGCCGACCCCGAGGTACCCACAATCTATGTTTTGGAGCAAAAATAAGAAAAATAGGTATACCCCTGCATACCCCAGTTTTTCTATATAAAAGTGGGGTTTAAGGGGGGTGTACATTGCACGGACATGTTTTCCTGATGGATTACTAATTAACCGTTCTGAGCCTGCCCAAGAAAAGAGGCTCAAGTGGAACCAGCCAAAAATATAAGCATATTTGGTTTGCTTGGGTGGTCATTTTTCAGACACATTTTGTGTGTCCTGCAGTTCTGGCAGTGATTTCATTTTCAAAGTGCACAGTAAAGGATCATTGACTCTTTCCTGTAATATATATGCCTTCGGTTTTCGAAAGCCCAAAACTCAGCTTTAAAGCAATTTCTTCTACAATTTTGCAATGCAGACTGTAGTAGGATGTCTTAAGAAAGGATAAATGCTATACCTCCACATACTGCAAAAATGGCTAGCGAAGCGGAGGTAGAGGTCAAAATTTTAAAAATATAAATTATAATAAAAATCATTTTTGTTGCATGTCTGTATTCTGTTTCAACATTGTTGTGATTTTTAAACATGTAGGTCGGTGTCAAGGGTCTTAGACACCATAGAATTCATCTCAAAAGTTTGATGCTTAATAAGAGACATTATTTCCATAAATTATTTTGGGAGTTACCTGTATATCATTGCGACTAGTATCGAGCAAAGTCATGAGAAAATCTGTCATTAGTTTCCAAACAGGTAGACCATAAACCCAAGTTATGTAGCCAAAGAACATGGCAAAATACTTCACAAATTGGGGTTTAAAAAGCCCATAGGAAGCAAAATATGTCCATGACATTGACGAGTACCACACAGCTGATCTGTACTTTAATTTTGGTACATGTACATGCATATGCAAAACACATTTTCTCATGGATATCTCAATTACTGTATAATTTGCACAAACATAAAATGACACAGAATTTATTTGCAAGTCTGGAAGGAATGAATGAATGCACGCATATTACCACTCGAATTAGATACATATGAAATCAAAATGCCTTCTGTTGTTAATTTGTTCTTACACTGGTCAAATATTTTTCAATGATAAAACTAGTGCATATACACCTGGTACATGTATACATGTACCTGTTTAGCTATAACACGCCCTGCTACCTCTTTCTTAATGCAAAGCAATAAAGTGTATAGAGAAGGAAGTATTTCAGTGAAATATTAAATGTACCTGTTTAGCTATAACACGCCCTGCTATCTCTTTCTTAATGCACAGCAATAAAATGTATAGAGAAGGAAGTACTTCAGTGAAATATTGTTGGTCTAAATGAGTCTAGACATACAGTGAAGAGTAAACCAAGATGCTACCACTTGAGTATTTGACTAGATTCACAGACCTTTATTCTCTGTAAATCACGGATTAAGAAATGCCTGAAGTAGTCAAAATCTTCATGTCATGGTGCTTGCACCAAAATGCTTAGAGATCATCCATGACACAATTTTAATACTAAAAATTTTTCAATGTATAGTCTAAAAATGTCCCGTTATTTGTCCTTGAATCAAGACTTACATTTGTACCTCTCCACATGTTGAATTCAGACATGTTCTTTAAAAGATTAGGGGGGGTGGGGGCGTGTATGTTTTATCTTGTATTTGTATAGACTGGTGCTAAAGTTTGTTCTATGAAGCATTATTTGTTTATTATTTGGATGAATGAAAAATGGAAAATGGTCAAAAATCAATTATTTTCCAGTATCAGATGACAAAACTGGTACATGCATATATCGCTTAATTGTACGTGATAGGAAAGAATCTAATTTCCACCATTCTCGCCTTATTAAGGATTTATACCTATTTTATATACATGCACACAGTTTTTTGGTTACAGTTTTGACTGGGCAACATTGCGCCCCCACCCCCCCCCCCCCTTTCCCCGAGTACCAACACGCCATTCGAATATAATATGTATTTTATGATGACCTAGCAACACGCAAAAGGATTTGTTGATACTCGGGGAGAACAATGCTCTGTTTTCTGTTTTTTCTATATGTTCAATACAAAAAGCAGCTGTTTTAGCCTAAGAATAAAGCCATGCATATATCGAAATGGGGATCAAATAAAAATAAAACTGAGATCCTTTAAGAGCAGTGAACATACAAATGAGAAAGGGGATGGGCCATACCATGGTTTCGGCTACTTAAGCCTCGTCAGTGACCCTACAGGTATGGCAACATGAAGCCAAAGAGAATAACTGTAATTTTGCATCTTTCATCAAGATAGTCGATAAGACTATTATAATCAAAATGGGGCCAAATATATTAAACGATGGTTAGAAAATGAATCTTAACCAATAATAATTTTCTGATTTCTCAGAATACCCTCGCTGATCTCAAAGGACCAAAAGGAAAATATAATCTGCACTATGGATGATGTACGGGGAGACTTTTTAGGGCCGCCACACGGCACAACACCAGCTGCAGTAACAGCAAATAAAAATAAAACTGAGATCCTTTAAGAGCAGTGAACATACAAATGAGAAAGGGGATGGGCCATACCATGGTTTCGGCTACTTAAGCCTCGTCAGTGACCCTACAGGTTTGGCAACATGAAGCCAAAGAGAATATTTGTAATTTTGCATCTTTCAACAAGATAGTCGATAAGACTATTATAATCAAAATGGGGCCAAATATATGAAACGATGGTTAGAAAATGAATCTTAACCAATAATAATTTTCTGATTTCTCAGAATACCCTCGCTGATCTCAAAGGACCAAAAGGAAAATATAATCTGCACCATGGATGATGTAGGGGGAGACTTTTTAGGGCCGCCACACGGCACAACACCAGCTGCAGTAATAGCAAATAATAGTCAATGTCAAATGGGCACAATAAATCGTCCCGTGGGAATTTTATGACGATTTGTGACGACCTACCTTAAATCAAACTTTGGGGCATATGCAACAATTTAAACCAGTTCGTCGCCCTGAGACCCGCGTCTGTGCTGAAATATGACGTCATCAAAATGGCGACCAGCGCATTCATAATATGCATTTTAAACAACCATTTTCATACTATGCTTGTCAGATAAAAATTGATTTCCAGCTTCTCGCTGTTTTTAAATGGGTGGATTTTACCAATTGTATTTATAAAAGCTATTTTAGCACAAAAGTATCTCTCACAAGGAGCATAACACTAAAATATCAGTCACGTCACGACAAAATCTGCGTACAAAGTGCCAAACTATGCATAGTACACCAGGAGCTAATTTGACCTAGCTTGCATCCCCCTAGACATTTTTATGGGTGCCAATCATTTACTGACACCCCAGAAATGCAACCAAAAATGTCCCCAAAGAAAAACTCAAATGCACTATGAAAAAATGCACGGTTGCCATGGCAACCGTTAACGTGATTCTTGAGGATGGGGTATAAATACAAATTTGATCATAACTCCACCCTTACTTATCTTAGATTATTGAACATGGTCTCATTTTAAAGCTTAGACATAGTCCCTTCTTTTTATGGTAAGTAATGCAAATTTTCTAATTAGCATATTCATTATTTTTTATGAAAACATGCAAAATGGCAGAAAAATCTTTAAAAATCCATAAATGAAGTAATTTCAGGCCCAAGCTGTCGCTGTGACACTTGGTTATTTAACCAGTAATATCATATGACGAATTTATTGATGACCTGGTCCTATATGAAAATTATCTCATTTGTATATTCATGAATATTAGTAAAATTGCCAAAAAGTGAGGAAAAACAAGAGAAAAATTATACCCATTGCAAAGTATTGGATATAAGATCCAATCTATTTTGCATCCCTGGGATAAATTCTCAAGACTGTCAGTGTTTTCAGAGGGACAACCTTAATGCCATTAAATATTGTTATCAGCAATGAAAAAAAAAATGCATGATGTTAAATTACATAGTTTCCACACCACTCCTCATGCGATTCTAAAGAATAGGATGTTCTTCCTAAAATACTTATATTCTACCAAAAGAATGCTCTAAAGTGCTATAATTGGTATGATAGTGATACATGCAGATGGACCAAACAATTTAGCCTACAAAATGACTCGTATCTCGGCAATCGAAAGTCATATGGTGCTGAAAAGTTACATCAAATGTTATGCCATCCTGTACTATAAAGTGTGAGTCATTTGTGTTTTAGTTTTAAGAATATTAACAAAACGTTTTGAATTTAGAGAAAATATACAGAACAAATAAGGGGTATGCGTAGAAAAACGCACGTGTCCGGGTTACTGAAAGACATAGGGAATTATAATTGGTAATAAATAGTTGCTAGGACAATGTTCTATAACCATATAATCCGATATATATAGTAAGAAAAAGAGTAGAACTGAGATCCTTGAATAGCAGTTAACATATAAATGAGAAATAAGGGTTATACCGCGGTTTCTTGCTATTTTTCTTGTAGATCTATTGATATTAATGAGATCTTAATAAATAATAGCAACATCAATGAAAAATGAAGGGGTACACCAACAACATTGCTTATATCTCAGCTGCCAATAGCCGTGGAGAACTCAAAATGGCCTCAATTTATTGCTAGGACAATGTTTTATTGTCATGTGCTCAGATGTATAAATCATGCTTTCTTGCAAGCAAGATTTAATAAATCTTGGTGAAGCACAGCCTTCAATTTTCATATTTTTCGAAACTTTATGTAACTTTCAGAAAATCTAATAACATGTGGTTTAGCTATCGTACTGCATGGCATTAGTGCATTCTCCCATCATTCTAATGGAACCACTTTCAGCATTCTAATGATATTGTCAGCTGAGATATGAGCGATTTTCTTTGGTGTACCCGTTTTTCTCTTATTTATGAAGATCTCAGTAATATCCATACAACAACAATAGCTGATTATATCGTTACAGAACATTGTACTAGCAATCATTTGATGCCAATTATGGCTCTTCTACGTATACTCACTTAATTTTTCCGTTTTCCCAACCCACTAAATTCAAAAGGTTTTGTTGATATTCTTAAAACTCATGAAACTAACACCAAATGACTCGTAAATTGTAGTTCAGGATGTAATAATATTGCCCTAGACACCATTTGATGCCATTTTCAACACTATAAGACTTTTGATTGCCATAATACAAGTCATTTTGCAGGTTAACCCATTTTTTCATTGTCTTTTCTCTAAAATTTCTGTAGTTTTCATTAAAATTTATGATATCGGAAATCAGATTATTCTTATATAATACTTCAGGGCCATATTACATTGCCATAGCATTCATTGAACACCTCTTTCAGCATCCAGGGTTGATAAACAGCTCTGGAACAAGCGATGTTTGCACATATACCCCCTATTGTTCCACAATTCTTCTACATTTTATTGTTTTTATTTTTATTTATCTATTCTTTTATTTTTTCTATTTTCTTTATTTTCATGAATAAGTGAATTCAGTGCTATAAATATGAGGTATAAAGGTTGAATAGTTCAGTTCATGCAACACTATCAGACTAATTATAGTATTTTAGAGCATTCTATTGGTGGAATATGAGCATTTTTTGTAAGTACACCCTATTCTTTAGAATCGCATGAGAGGTGGTGTAAAAACTAAATGCAAATGATTTTGTTGCTGAGGACAATATTTGATGACATTAAGGCGGTCCCTCTTACAACACTAACAGCCTTGAGAATTTGTCCCAGAGATGCAAGTTAGGCCATATAACATATGCAATAACTTGCAATGGTTATAGTTTTTTCCCTCGTTTTTCCTCACTTTTTGACATTTTATTAATATTATGAATATGCAAATGAGATAATCTTCATATAGGGCCAGTTCATCGATAAATTTGTCATATGATATTACTGGTTCAATAACAAAGTGTCACAAAGGCAGTTTGGGCCTGAAATTAGTTAATCATCTTAATTTATGGATTTGTAACGACTTTTTGCCATTTTTATATTTTCATTAAAATTAATGAATATGCAAATTAGATAATTTGCATTACTTACCATAAACAGGGGCTATGGAGATATGATCAATTTTGTATGTACACCCCCATGCTCAAGAATCTCGCTACGGTTGCCATGGAAACCATGCATTTTTTCATAGTGCAATTTAGTTTATCTTTGAGGACAATTTTTTTGTATTTCTGGGGTCCCAGGGACTACTTAAGCCTCGTCAGTGACCCTACAGGTTTGGCAACATGAAGCCAAAAAGAATAACTGTAATTTTGCATCTTTCAACAAGATAGTCGATAAGACTATTATAATCAAAATGGGGCCAAATATATTAAACGGTGGTTAGAAAATGAATCTTAAGTTCGATATGCTAAAATATGGACAGACAGTGAACTAACGTATGATGGATGAAGCATGTTACCATCTTTCATTTTTCAGTCGAAATACAGGGCAGCTATACATTGTGACTCCCATTACCACTGTCAAAGATCCTTTATGATGAAGATCATGACGTTCCTAAATCGATATAAAGGAGAACGTCAAAACCCGTATTCAATTTGCCTAGATTTTGAAAGCCTGCATTGAGAAATGTGCATAAATAATGCCCATAATTGTGTGTTTTTGTGGAAGCCTGACACCCTGTGCACACAATAAAACAAGTGTGATTTGAAAATTTTACATATACTCGCCATAAGGTTAGTTTTTACAGGGCAGGGGTAATTTTTTGGATAAAAAAATTTTGATACCAAAAACCAAGATTTTCTCAAGTATAGATCGAAATACATGGTAAAATAATATTTGCAGCGTAAATCGATGCTGCAAATGATCACATTTTGATAAAAAGCGAGTAAAAATATTTCAAAGTTTTTGTCAAATAGTTATTTTATCTATAACTTTTGAACATTGCCTGTAATGCCTATATTATACCCTGGCATCATTCAGGTGAATCACAAATACGCCCTGTCAACATAAAATTCAAGGTGAATACCGTCTACATGTCTGATAAATGTACCTTCTTATACATGCAAGCAACAACAAAAAAATCGACTATTTGTGCTTTAAGGCTTGTAAATATTTGCCCACTTATTTTGAGCAACACAGTTTGTATGACATAACATTTTGCAAAACATAGAACCCGATGACTATGTAGACCATGACTTGCCTCATTGGGTCAACACAAGCTTACATGTTACTAAGTCAGGACAAAGGTATGGGTCACCACTTAGACATTGGCACAGACACTCTAATTTCTTAAACCTACCAAGTGATGATCATCAAAGTTCACCAGAAGTGTGTCTGCTTGAAGAACAGAGGACAGACTTTCACCTGGTGTAACACTAGGTCATGTTATGTATACAAACAAGCTACAGTTGTAAACAAAATTATTGAAGTCACTTGATTTGATGGGCTGGCATTATAGATTGTTTTGAGCATTTTGACAGCCTCCCCCCGGGACCAAGCATGCCAGTTTTATATGATGTTTTTTATGTAAAACTACCAATGTGTGCAAAAGGATTTTCTTGGTCCCGGGGGGGGGGGACACACCTGAAAAAAAAACTTTTTCAATTTCCATTAAGGTTAATTGCAGAAACTATGTTTTCACACCAAAAATTTTAATTGGTAGTTTTTCCTGGAGGAAAACATTTTAGGAATCAGTGAAGGCGTATTCAAACTATCTAATTCACTGACAAAAAAGTGTTTTTGAAATAAATACTTATTTCGCCTTTTCTATAGGCAGTCTCCCATACAGAATGGACGTTCTGCTTTAAAGCGACATTATAAGTAATCCAGTAGCTTTGAAAAAGTACAGTAGAAGAAGTCCGTAAGGGTTTCCCGGAATAAGTGGCCGTCAGAATAGCGAAGCTCGTATAGGTCGTAGAGCACTTTTAAATTATGTTGCAATAAACACTGAAGTGAACTATTGCAACTTATATGGATCGAAGCGATAAATGTTATGTATTTGAGCCTTGTTATTTGAATGATTTGTACCCAGGCAGTATAAAGGGTATTTTATAGTAGTGTCAATTACATAATCAAACAAAATATATGGAAACTTAATCTCCGCAATGGTATTAGGTTAGCAAGGACTGACCCTCGGTGAAGGTATTATAAGGTGTATATATCTAAACACGATAAATTTGGAAAATATTAACCGACTTATATTTCGTTGGTAGCCTTGAATACAAATACATTTGGAATACAAAATGGCACACTTTGAACGATTTAATTTTGTTTTATTTATGTTTTTTACATTGGCATCTACGAATTCCTTTCAGGCCAAGCTTGATGCAAACACCAGTAACAATGATAGGGGTAAGTCATGTGACCGACTTTTCAAATTTCAAAATTAATAATTAGCATATTAAGCAAGTCGTTGTCTAGCGCGTAATTGCAGCTTTATCGTAGCATAACTTGCTCTAAGGTAAACAACGACATGATTGAAAAATTGTTGACTGGGACGTTAAACTACAAAACCAACAAACAAAACAACTTTCAAGTATGTTTGTTTGTTAATACTTGTTTCAGTGAAACCTGTTTATAATGCCATTTTGTAAACCTGTCATGGCAAAGGTCATTTTGGTTCCGTGTTCCGTTAACTAAATAGTTAAAACGGGACACAGATGTTCACGATGATTGGACAATAAACCATGCGGCCACTGTGGTTATGCTTTTGTCAGTACCTGTGCATTATATTTACTTTGAAGATATATAATTCAGAGATAAGTGACACGGTATATACACCTCAGGTTTTTGGAGTGGGAATCTCTTTCTGATTGCGCCGTTTTCAAAGCATTGCCTACTTTTACCTTAAAGTTAGTCAATATGACGAATTTCAGCATCCAAAAAGATGCATCTAAAACAAACTGAATTTAAACTTGTCGGATTTATTACATGGCATTTTATTTTTCACACGTGTATAGTTTTATATAACAGTGATAAGCAAGTTTTCGTAATGCGTTTGTTGTTGTCAGTTGCCTTGGTCGTCTCCGGATAACCAGTGTATGTAGTATATGTTTGCCAATGCAAGCCATGACACTATATGATAGCATCAAGCTCATTCATTGTAATTATGTACCTTAATTTGTTACATTCCAAAAAAGAAGAAAAAAATGTGGAGCTGTGATAAATATGATACTCTAATAAAAATGATTAAAACTTAGCCATGATTTGGATGCGTTTTGCGTTTAAAACAATTCAGTGAATAAGAGAGAGAGAGAGAGAGAGAGAGAGAGAGAGAGAGAGAGAGAGAGAGAGGTTTACGTGGTATTTGCAGCTGAGGATGAGCTCACCATCGACATTTTTGAATGTTTCAGATCCTGAATACGCATTCGTTAGGCGTGCTGTGAATCAGGCAGCAAAGGGTAAATATCTCTCGACGCATCAAAATATGAGCCTGTGCATGAGAAAACCAACAATTTGCATAGGCGAAAACAAAGCCGCAGATCAGCTTCGCGGTAACCGCGAAGCTGATCAGCGCCTTTGTTTTCGCTACACGGATAGTACAATTCCTCTCCTACTTAAATCCAAAATTTCAAGCCTCTAACCATCTTCTGTGACTGTACAGGCCGGTTTGTGTCAGACCTGGTCGGAAACCCAAATTGTTGGTTTTCTCACGCACAGGCTCATTTATTTCTTGTCTTGTGTTGTTTTGTCAGGTTTTGTCTTTTCATGGGTTGGTTTGGCTTGCCGTCTTTTAATTTCAAAACTCCTCAATGATGGGCCAGTTTACGGAAAACTGCACGATTGTTTAGGAGTCCTAGTGTAAACAACCCGAACTGATTTCTCCTCATTTAACGTCAACCCATAAAATCTAACAGAAGACTATCGGAATTTACGTAGAAGTCTTATACAGTTAATTTTGATTTTGGTTATGTCCTGCCAAAATCGCCCAGTCTTGTACAGCATGTGTTTTGACAAAAACGGTTGACTTTTCAAACTAAACTCAATCGTTGCGTTGTATGCATTTCTAAATTCCACACAATACATATCCGCAATTGTGGGTTGCCTCATCTATAGACATTTCTCACCCATCAGACAAGCATATCCCATGGTGTACTTGTATATTTTAGCTATCTCAAAATGTCAATCATTTCTGTATTTAGCCAATAGAAACGTGCATCTTTATGTGTACTACCATATAAGGAAGTGATAAGCTTGGTGTCAACTGTCAGTGACAAAAATAAACTTCTAGGTGTTTACAGGAGTACATGTAATTGTAGTCTGCTGCTTTGATGAAATTTTGCTGAGCAAAATGCTGATTAAATTTTTTTGTAAGGTAAGTGCATATACAAAATTATATTTATTTCTTTCACAGCCATGTTAATTTGCATATTGCGTATTTGTAAAAACAAAATGGCTGCCTGAACAGCACTTGAAGCCTATACAGAGTCAAAATGGTTAAAGTTATGGGTGAGAAAAATAATCAATGATGGTGTTGATGCCTCAACAAGGCAATCTCGGGCTCGTTTTCAGATTATTCGAGACTCATCCTCAGATGAAACTCGAATCGGATGAGACTCGAATAAACTGAAAACTTGCCTGCGATATCCTGGTCTCGGCCTCAGCCTCATCATGGATTCTATTAGTGTACAGAATTTGGCAGTATACTTTGCTGTCTTCAGTTTTGTGTAATCTGTATAATTTTCTGTGTGAGGTGGAATTACGAATTCAATGGGTGCGTGATGACTATCCAAGGAAGCATTACTACTGACGTTTGTTCTGATTCCCCAGTCCCTGATTACTGCCTACATGTACCTTTGGCTTTCATTACGAAAACGTGTCAATGCAATATTCAGATAGTTTTTAAGTTGCAAAGTTGAAAAAAAAAACTTATCAGTAGAAATTTATGATTTTTCTTAAAACCATGGATTGTGGCTACACGTTAGAAGCGCCTCTCCGAGGCGGTTCTAACTAGTACCCACAATCTATGTTTTGGAGCAAAAAAAAAAGAAAAATAGGTAAACCCCTGTATTCCCTAGTTTTACTGCATGTATATAAAAGTGGGTTTAAAGAGGGAAACCTTTCATAGACATGTCATCCTGATGTTTAACAGGATTGGCAGCCACACAGAAGCTGTTGAGAGATGCACAATTTCTAACAGTAGAAGCCCATAGATGCAGAAAATACACCAAACCAGGCGACCTCGACACTGCAATGAGAGACTTCCATTCCGTCGACCCTATCAATGTTCACAGACAATCTGGAGGTTTCCTCGCAACAGGAGCCAGTGATGTAAGTAAGGACGTTTAGTAACAAGTAATAAGTAACAACGTACATTCATTTACATTATGAAAACTTGCCCATGCAATATACAGAGTTTTTTTAGCTTTTAAAATTGAAAATTTTCGGCTGAAAAAAATTGAAACTTTTATTATTTTTGCTCAAAACATAGATTGTGGGTACACGTTAGAACCGCCTCGCCGAGGCGGTTCTAACGAGTACCCACATTCTATGTTTTGAAGCAAAAATAAGAAAAATAGGTATACCCCTGTATACCCCATTTTTGCTATATAAAAGTGGGGTTCAAGGGGGTATTCATTACACGGACATGTTTTCATGATGAGTAAGGACGTTTAGTAAAATGTTACAATGTATTTTGCCTATTTACGACGAATGGATTCGCCCATCATTATCATTTGAGTGAATCCATTTTCATTACATTTGAGCCTCCTCGTGGGAAAACCAACAATGCGGTTTCCGAACAGGTCCGACACAAACCGACCTGTACAGTCACAGAAGATGGCTAGAAGCTTGAAATTTCGTATTTAAGTAGAAGAGGAACTTTACTATCCGAGTAGCGAAAACAAAGGCGCTGATCAGCTTCGCAGTTACACAATCTATGTTTTGAGCAAAAATAAGAAAAATATAAAAAAAAAATCCAGTGAAAGTTTTCATTTTTACAACAAAAAAAATTCTATATATTGCATGGGCGTGTTTTCTTAATGTCTGTTTGCAGACCTCTATCATTGGCCAAGTTGGTGACAAGCTACTCATTCTGCGACCTGTCGGGGACAAGTCCAGTCATCTCAACCCTGTCCTAGAAATCAGGTCACAAACAAACCGAGTCTACGACAAGATCGTGTACAAGCCACCAAAATAAAGATAGACACCAGAGGAAATATATAACATGTGAACCCAACTGTCAATTAAGAAATGATTTTACTTTACTGTGAAGGATCATGATTAACGCAGGATGTTGGAGGGTATATTGTGATGTATTAATTCATGACGGCACAACCGTAGTGAATTAAATATCGCATCTCCCCGACAACATCACGCGTTAATCAAAGCTAATTCACAGTAAAGTAAAATTATTTCACCTTTCGCGCGTAATTTTATTTAGTGACGTTTCCATTAGGTTCAATGGGGAAAACGATAACATTGTGTTTAAGCCGCAGTCTTGTATTTCTTTGTTTTCTTCTATAATGCAGTTTTTATTGTTTCAGCGATTCATGTACAGGTATGTTGCGCAGATGCGTCATTCACGCCTTGCGCAGCATTAGCTATTTACATTTTGCAGTGGCATAATTTACTTTATAAACGATGACATTAGTGTAATGTAATTACAGTACATGTAGCATCTGCATAAGCCACATGCATTGGCAATGTCAAACTAGAGGACCAATGGTCATGTAAACCTGGGGTCTGGGATATATACCAAGAAACATGTCAAACTATTATGGTCATATATAGCCCAAGTGCAGGGACAAATGAACCCCTGAGGTCAGTTTTATTTTCAGAATCACCAATATTCTGTCTATTTGCCCATTCCCTGGCATTTTAACAGTTTACTGCATACACGACCTAAGCTGACCTTGCTGTAATATCGGTCAAGGTCATCACAGTGTCATAATTTATGTATACACTGTAGTATTCTAGTCCAAAATGCTACATGCCAAGTTTTGTTGAAATTGGTTCACCGGTTCTTGAGAAGATTTATGAAGAGTTCTTACCATATATGGGGACGGCGGCCATCTTGATCATGTGACCTGTATTGTTTATGTATACATTGGTTTACGCTTCCTAAAGATGCTTCATATCAAATTTGGCTTTGATTGGCAAAGCGGTTTCAAAGAAGATCTTGGAAAATGGTGGACAACGGACGGACGGACGCCGGACAATGGGTATACTATAAGCTCACCTGGTGACTTTTCGGCTCAGGTGAGCCAATAATTACAGTTTTGTGCAAAAGCCATGGAATTTATTTTTCTTGTTTATATACTATTCCTTAAAACTCAGATCACCCAAAGATGTAAAATATTAAGTATTTGTAAAATTGGCTGTTCGCTATAATGATCAGTACATGTATCAATTTTTTATGTTGCTTAATTGTTCCTTTCTTGCGTTCTAGCAAGTAGATAAAAGTGCAAAACATTCACGACAAAATGTGTTTAAAGCATGTCTTATCAAGTTCCTGACTGTCCCAATCTCACATGTGCCCGAAGCTACCTTTATTTGACTGATCTTAAGGCACATAACCACAAAAAAAGCCAGTTCACAGATTTTTAATGATTTTCTATAGTTTTGTTACTTTAAACTAAGCATGTTCTTCTATCGATTCGTGCAATAAAAAATACATTATTACTGAGTTTGTTTCGCGGGGAAACAATTCTGAAAATGGGCGATTTTATGGTCAGTTTGTACATAACGTAATGGGGAAATGCGAAAATGCTGTTGCTTTTCAGGCATGAACTGGTATTATTTTGTAAAAGCTGATCCTTTGAATTTGATCAAAAACTGAATTTATTTTGGGAATTCTATTTCAAAGCAGAAAATGCAATAAAAATCTTTGACTACCGAGTTAGTTGATGCCCTTTGAATCGATACTAAACGCAAGGTAAGCTAATGTTGTGACGTTATAAATAATGCAAATGACGGTATTGTCATTAGCTATGACGTTATCCAAAACAACACTGGTATCCAACGTTAACGTCGCACGTGAAAGTTTGTTGTACTTAACCATAAACTTTCTGAAAGGACGTCACTGTGTATTGCATGTGACGATTAAGCAATGACCATAGCTGTTTCCCGAGATACTAATCAAGATAATATTTCGTATTTTAATCCTGCAATTTTCTTGAATAAATCCTTAATGTTATTTTTTTTATTATTTCTCATGTTCACGTCCGCATTTGTGGCCACAGATTATACATTTAAGAAGGGTGCGAAAAGAAACAAATATTACAAATAGTAGAAAGTCCATGAAGTGATACAACTAATTTGAAATTAAAAATTCTAAGCATGAGACCAGACCAAAGAACAGTACAACACTTGGCATCGCACGAAAGAAAACAAAACAAAATGACGAGCAATGTGAGTAAATTTTGGTTTTCTGAACAACATTGCGAAAACTTGCCCATGCAATTTACAGAGATTTACAGAGATTATTTTTCAGCTGTAAAAACTGAAACCTTCATCAGAATTTTTCTTTATATGTTTCATATTTTTGCTCAAAACATAGACTGTGGGTACACGTTAGAACCGCCTCGCCGAGGCGGTTCTAACGAGTACCCACAATCTATGTTTTGGAGCAAAAATAAGAAAAATAGGTATACCCCTCCATACCCCAGTTTTGCTATATAAAAGTGGGGTTTAAGGGGGTATATATTGCACGGACATGTTTTCCTGATGGATGGCTATCAGGCTAGCATCAGCTAAAACTAAAGATGCTGTGCAAAACTGGGAAGAAGGTAGACCAATAAAGGTAACTTCCGATAAATCAAAGCAGAACCAACCTGGAACGGTTAGTGAAGAAGAACATGTAACTTACGTTTTCAAAATAAACACAAACAAATATGGTGTTTGTATGACAACAAGGTTGTTCTATGGAAAGATGACAAGGAAGTTTTGGATAGTAAAAATAAAACTAAGAGCAGTGAACATATTTATGAGAAAGGGGATGGGCCATACCGCGGTTTCGGCTACTTAAGCCTCTTCAGTGACCCTATAAATTTGGCAACATGGAGCCAAATAGAATAACAGTAATTTTGCAACTTTCAACAGGGTAGTCGATACAATGACTAGTGTAATTTAAATGGGGCCAAATATATTAAACGTTGGTTAGAAAATGAATCTAATCCGATAATAATTTTGGAGCATACATTTGCATGTTAGTATAGTGCAAAGGTAGGTTTCAGCCTTCATCTGATATTAATAAAGACAGTGTATCATCTTGTTTGTTTGTTATTCAATATCACAATTTATATATTTAAGTGATATTTGTTGCATACTATGACCAAAGCTATGACAAAAATGTGCATGTCACATATGCAAACAAATTGAACTTAATCCACCGCCTGTAGCTTATAGATAACATAGACTGTGGGTCCTGGACGTTAGACTACCGATCCATTGCCGATCGGATGGGGATTTGCTATAAACTGGTATTGAAGCGCAATTCTGTTTTGTTCTCACACTGGAAAGACTTACTGGCACCGGAATTGAAATAAACGTGAACGTACACACTGTTTGAGATGATCTTCCACCTGCTTTGTCATTTTGCTATCATTCTGAATATATTCATTGGGTGGATACAGACCATCGAACAGAAATCGAATCAGGCCAATCGCATTATTCTACAAAATGGGTTCGGCGATTTTGACGATTTTTATGATTCATATGACGGAGGTAACATATGCTCTCTCTCTCTCTCTCTCTCTCTCTCTCTCTCTCTCTGCCCCTCTCTCTCTCTCTCTCTCTCTCTCTCTCTCTCTCTCTCTGTGTGTGTGTGTGTATGTGTGTGTGTTTCTATCTCTCTCTCTCTCTCTCTGTCCTGGGTATGAAAAGGTAAAAATAAACAATGCCAAGAAATGGATTATAAAACGTCACCTTGAAAACGTCGTTAACCTTATTCACGAGTTTTTCGAAAGGACCATCAATGAGAATACGTTTTAACAGCATAATATCTGAATTGAGAATTATTATTTATTTGAGAAAATCCAATATTTCTGTGAACAGTTTTACACACATATATGGCGACTGGTTGAACTCACATAGGATTGTTTGATACATTTAGAACCTAGCGAATATATTGACTTTTTCAAGAAGTATTATACGGTAGTATCGCGAAAATACAGGTATGCTAAAAAGTTTCATTTGCCAACCAAAATGTTATCTGTTATGCACAAGCAATTTCTAATGATCAAATACACTGCTTTACTCTTAAGACTTGAGTATAAGCAATGTTGTAAATGCGAACCAAAATGAACATGTGTGAATAAGTAACTGTCCTCAGGTGATGTTAATACAATCTGGGCTGCCTTTGCCTATTTTATTGCAATCCAGCAAAACCACGTGAATTGGTTAACATTAGTAGGCACGTGTGTTGATTTTGACTGTAATAAAGCGACTTTATATATTTATACATTATACTCACCAACATAGACTACTGGGTATGCCTTTACCCCTATTGGTGTATAATGCAAGCTGGGCATGTTTCAGCACACTAAGTATTCCTGGCATACCTTATGCTTCAAGTATTTCTACCATACTTCTGCACACTCAATATCCCTGGCATATCATTTGCATGAACTATAGGTATTCCTGGCATACCTTATGCTTAAAGTATTTCCTGCATACTTCAGCACAATAGGTATTCCTAGCATACCTTATGCTTAAAGTATTTCCTGCATACTTCAGCGCATTAGGTATTCCTGGCATACCTTATGCTTTAGTATTTCTAGCATACTTTAAGCACAAAAGGTATTCCCGGCATACCTTAAGCTTAATATATTTCCTGCATACTTTCAGAAAAATAGGTATTCCTGGCATACCTTTTGCTTAAAGAATTCCAAGCAAACTTAAGTTCAATGGGTATTTCTGACATACTCTATATGTGTGCAATAGGTATTCTTGGCATCCCATATACTTTGCATGCCTGGTATACCAAATATCATAGTTTTAGGCCGAAATGGCTGATTGGGATCCTGTGGATTCTCGACAACGACATTTTCTGCTCATGCGTCTTTAATTATATCAAAATATCAGATAATAGGCCTTTATCCCCAATACTTGTCACAGGAACAGGCTTGCATAACGCTTGTCGAAATGTTGCCTGTAAGCGATAGCCTGTTGCGCTTTCAGCCAATCATGGCCGTTCATTACAATAAATTCCGAAATAACATTATCGAAAAATATATTTGTTTCAGAAACATAAACTACCTCTTACGCTTAATAAAACTGATAATTAAAATTTCAATATAGGGATCAACCATGGTTTTCAGTGTTCAAACATTCGATGGATCACGAGGAAGGTGTTTGAACACAAGGCCGCAGGTGCAGGTTTGTTGGTGCACGTTTGAACCGCTGCCGAGGCGGTTATAACGCGTACCCACAATATATATATTTTGGTTCAAAAATAAGAAAAATAAATGCATCCGTGTAAACCCCAGTTTTGCCACATATAAGTTGATTTGGAGTTAATGTGTTTTGCTTAATGACACAACCCAGTGACAGAGAACATCGCAACCCATCGGGCCACCAGGCTCACCTTCTTTCGTTTCTGGACTCCTTTTTAGCAAACCAGCAGGACACAACTGTCATTTTGCCAGTACAAGAGACAAATCACAATAATGACTGAAGTTAATCTTAACATTGGGTAACATGTATTATAAGACAGACATTGTCCATTAGCAGAAGTTGTGTTTTCTTTCAAAGTTTAGAAGCGAAACACACTAATTCTTTCTTAACACCTGTAGATGTTGCAAATTAAATGAAAGCAATCGATCTCAAGGCATAAGCGGTAACGTCGTTTGAAGATGTTGACAACAGACAGACAGACGCTGGGAACCTGCCCATCCTATAAGCTCACCTTGGAGACTTCGGCACTGAACAAAACAAAGAAACACCACAATTCTGTTTCTCTATACTCTGTAGTAACTATGATATTTGCAAGTACAGATAAGTTCATATTAATCTAAGTTAGATATTAGACATCAAAATGAACGAAACTGTTTTTCATTGTGATAAGTGTTGCAAGAGTTATTCCATACCATCCAAAGACATGCTAAAAACAACAACAGTGCAACGCTAATGCACAGGCTATAAAACATTATGCACATTATGAGACGTCACATGTCTGTTAAAAAGTCGATATATTAAATAGGTCTTGTCTTTTGGAAATGTCTCATTTTGTTTTATATAAATCCTGTCACATGTTCATATTCTGTTTTCACTGTTGGTATAGAACTTGCAACTCACACCATGCCTGTCTGAGGAGTGGTTTAGGTTGCAAAGTCAGTTTCTCATCTTTGACAGGTTGATGGCATGAACTTGATCTCAATCATTACGAAAACTTGCCCATGCAATACAAAGATTTATTTGGCTGTAAAATTGAAAATCTCGTTGGAAAAATAATTTTCATATATATATTTGCTCAAAACATTGATTGTGAGTACATGTTAGAACCGTTCAAACATGTGCCAACAATCTGTGTTTTGGATAAATACAAGTAAATAAGAAAACCCCCAGTTTTACTATACAAAAGTGTGGGGTTAATGGGGTATAAATGTCATGGACATGTTATTCTGCTGATAAGACGCAGTATAAGACTCACTTTTATCTCTTAGAAAAGGATATGAATGTCTCGGGTTTTTGAACTTGTCAAGGATCTAGTTATCAATTTCCACTTCCAACAAAACTTGATAAACCCAAATTATGGATATATATGATGTCAAATATCGGAAAATAAGAAGTTGATTCACATGCCGTAAATTTGTATATTTGATTCAGTAAATAAGACAAAGCGCTTTCGCCAGTGCGGCTTTTCAATGTAACGTTAGAAACGGCATGTGATTCAACTTGTTATTTTCCGATATTTTGCACATCTTGTGCCGAGAACTTTTTCTCCTTTTTCCATATGATGTCAAATATAGCCAAAGGTGGTACTGTCTCTAAATAAAACCTTATCTTCACAATTTCAAAGCATGGCTTTAAATAACCACACGAGTGGATGATTCTCTTTAATATGACCATTTCAGCATATATACTTTCGGCACGAAAGCTACATCAGCGCCTCTCAAGATACATCAGCGCCCCTTCTTCTTCTTTGAGCCAATGATAACCTGCAAAATCAATGGAATATAATTATAGGTTATGGAATGAATATCGTAGAATATTCGGAAAAGTTAATATGGCGAGGACGCACAAGCTTTTCTTGATAAGAAAGGTATGGTTTTTGTCCAGAATTACAGGTATTTGTCTTTAGATCGGAATTTTGTGAATATACTGTGCGACGCATTATGTAAGTTTTCTAGCTTTGCCGTTTGTTCAGTTGAAGTGGAAAAGGAAAATGGCTGCCATATATATATATTTTTTAAAATGGCGATCAACTAGCGAAAGTGTAAACGCGTGGGAAACGTGCTTCCTTAGACCCGTGCTATATTGCAGAATTTTCCATAGAAATGATCTTATATTTTTCTGAAACTAGACAAAATTGATGAAAACCAGATCAAACCAGTTCCTGGATGTTAATTATTTTCACAGATTTTTTTATATTAACTTCCAAAATCTATTTTACCCTTTCTGAGTACCCCAAAAATAGCATCAGCATGAAAGTAATATGACCGGGCTATGTGAAATCGACATGATTTGATGTATCAACATTCAATAGGTAAACTAAGGACTTTTCATGGGTTTTAACAACAATTTTGTTTTATTTGTGTTAATTTCTCTTTGGCTGAAAGGGCATATTTAAAATGAATAGCGTGTTATACTTTTTCTGTGGCATATCTTTAAACACAAAATAAAAGGCTATTTACTGAGAAACTGCCTTTTAAAACAGTTCAGAAACGGTTGCTTAAACGTGTGAGAAGGACCTTAGTTAGGACCTTATTTAGACATTAATTCTGCCATAAGATTTTAGCTTAAAATGACAGTAGAAAGTTTGCTCTTATAGTCATTAAGTCGTACAACAAAACATATTAACATGAATTTCTATAGACATAAGTATTTATCTACCCTAAGAAAATAATATTCAATATGATTTTTGTCTGGAAGATATATCCTAGATCAGCTGGCTAACCTTCACTCCGATACACTTAATGACTTCGCTCCTCTCCCGTGGCAGAGAACACTGATGGAAATATTCAGTCTATTAAAATAAATCCTTATAATTCCAACTTCACTAATTTCTTATATTCTGATATTTTTCACTTCACTCGTGAAATAAAAGCCATATTCAACAGAAACATTTGAATATCCTCTATGACTCTTCTTCGAACTTTGTTATGTTACTCGTTAGAACTGCATCATTGTTAAGAAAAAAATGTCAAAAATGGTTCAATTATAATTTTGTAAATATGTTAGCAAAACAAGGAAAGGCGAGAGGATTTAGGTCTCTCGAAACCGATTTAGGAAGACATAAAACATTTGTTATAGTTCTGCATCGCCACTTTTGATGTCAGAAAAAAAACAAAGGGTTATACTCATTTTAAACAACTAAGAGTAATTTATCTCTTACATTTAAGAAAAATTATGCTTAACATTAAAGATCTTGTCAATTTTGAGGTGCAAATAAAATTTTGAATAGTAATTTGCCAAGTTCCGGATAACTTCTATTCGATGTAATTTCCAAATACTTGCTCAGAGCTGTCTATAAATTCGCACAATATTGAGTACAGGAGTAGAAACATAATTCTTAGTCAATCAAAGACCACCACGTAGACACACCCAACACGATATGCAGGTTGTACTTCAGAAGAATAACGACTGGAGACTCTTGTTTTAAAACTTATTCAAACCTTCAACAAATGTCAAGAGCAGTTCTGTGTATGAACTTACAGGTGGGATTGGATCATCTTCATCTGAGTGTGTTGTTTCAAATGGCACCGGCTCTTCTTCGACCTCTTTTTCCCTTGTCTCTTTAACTAACTTGCACAATATATCAAGGGCCCATTCCGGCAATTCTTGGTCTGTTTCTGAAAAAGAGATACTGTGAAATCACAACTAAATCATATACATTGAATACATACCCGAAATTCCACTTTTATGATAAAGGGAATACGCCTTCAAAGGTTATTCTTAAGTTCGGAAAAACAGTGGTCGGAGGGACAAACATTTTGACAATTTATGAAAAGGTTACAAGTAGGCAAAGATCAGGAAAAGGCGCAATCAGAAAAAGATTCCCAATCCAAAAACCGAGGTGAGAAAAAACCAATTAACAATCAGGTAACATGAAAACATTTCGTAAGCCGAATGAGCAGCTATTTTCCAAATAGGTGGCCACTCAGTTACCTTAACTTTACTAAAAATATGAAAACATACATAAGGCGCCAACAGCACAAAGATTTTAAACACCAAGACAAAAAACAATAAGAACCACCACAGAAGTATCGACTTGGAACGATCAGTAACACACATTAAATCGGGCTTAAAATCGGTCAATCGGGCTTAAAATGAAAATCGGTCATGTACTTTTGTAGAAATGACAATTTTTTTTTACACTTGACAATGGCTGCCTCCATTTTGTATAGCTAGTCACATGACCAAAATGGAAAGAAGTACTTATCTGAGGCAATTGACTTAGTTTTCCCCCCATTTGAAAATTCCTTTATTTCATCAAATAAATACATGTAGAAATTTCTTTGACCAGTTTCGTAATAGAGATAACGTGTAAATAACTGATTGATATTTGTAGTTATTATATATTTGAGGATGTGACTTCTATTAATGAAAAGTATATCACAAAAAAAATAAATAAATCTTCGCCTTTTCATAAGGCACGACATATGATCACTACAATTCTGTCCTTGTTATAATATTTACCCTGTTCGTTTACACTTTTGAAAAACTCTCCCCACCAGTGTTTGTCTTCGTCTTTTAAGAATGGGCCAGCTTTTCCAACTATATCTTCTTGAAGTCTCTTCAGAAGAATCTGGTCATAAGAAGCCCGCACTATCTGCGGCTCTCCGCCGGGCTTCATCAATAGCAGTGCCCCTGCATTTATCCATTCCTAAAATGAATTCATTTGATAATTACCGGAGGCAATAAGAAAATCCAATCAGGAAATTAGTACGTTAACTGGCCTTCTAGTGAATAAGTTCAAATATTTCGAAAATAACTAAATTTACTGTATCAAATATTCTTTTTCAGGAAAAAAAATGTTGACAATCTATCAAATATTATTTTAAAGCGACAATTTATGCTACAACATTCTATTAAAAATGATAACACGAGAAGATGACTTCAAAAACGAAAGAAATAATGACCGACTATATTTGAGCCTGTGCGTGAGAAAACCAACGATTTGGGTTTCCGACCAGGTCCGACACAAACCGGGCTGTACAGTCACAGACAAAGGCAATGCGAAAACAAATGCGCTGATCAGCTGTGCAGTTACTGCACAGCTGATCTGCGACTTTGTTTATGCCTATGCAAATTAATGGTTTTCTCATGCACAGGCTCATTTTGTAGCCTCATAGCATTTTCATATATGCGTACGTTTTATATCAACACTGGTTTGAGCTGAGTTCAGTTACCAATAACTACGTGTCGCTCGGTAATGAGCCTCAAAAAGTTTTTATGTGGAGCCTCCATGGGTAGGGGGAATGATATCATATTCATGGAATCTTGGTCACATGACCAAGCTGGCCGCCATGGCCATATATGGTAAAAAACCTTCAAAAATCGTCTCCAGAACCGGTGGGCCAATTTCCACAAAACTTGGTATGTAGCATTTGGGACTCCAGCCCATCATAATTTGCTAAAATAACGACCCTGGGATGACCTTGGCCTTTTTTCGGCATGGTCAATTTTGGAAAAATAGGCTTTTACATGGGAAAAGGCCAAAACAAAGCATATTTGGAAACTATTGCAGCCTGAGACTTGAAAATTGCTAGATGCAGACAACTAATGGAGTCATTGAAGGTATAAAATCAATTAAGGTCAAAGTCATTTCATGTCCTTGACCCAAGGTCATTGAAATATCAAAATTAAGTCACAATTTCAAAGATCTTTGAAACCGCTTGACCGATCAAGTTGAATTTTTATGAGGAGCCTCCTTGGGTAGTAGAATTGAAATTTTGTTCGCAATATCTTGTATCTTGGTCACATGATTAAGATGGCCGTCATGCCCATATATGGTAAAAAAACCTTCAAACATTTTCTTCTCCAGAATAGGTGGGCCGATTTCCACGAAAATTGATATGTAGCTTTGGAAACTCCAGCCCATCATAGTTTGCTAAAATGATGACCGTGTGATGACATTGACCTGTTTTACAGCAAGGTCTATTTTTTGGAAACATAGTCTTTAACATGAGAAAAGGAGGAAACAAGGGATATTTTGAAAACTATTGCAGCCTGAAACTTGAAAATTTCTAGATGAAATATCAAAATTAAGTCACAATTTCAAAGATTCTCTTCTTTGAAACCGCTTGACCGATCAGGTTGAAATTTTTAAGGCGCCTCCTTGGGAAGTGGTATTGAAATTTTGTTCGTGATATCTTGGTCACATGACCAAGATGGCCGCCATGCCCACATATGGTAAAAACCCTTCAAAAATCTTCTTCTCCGGAACCGGTGGGCCGATTTCCATGAAACTTTGTAGATAGTTTTGGGGACACCAGCCCATCATAGTTTGCTAAAATGATGACCCTGTGAAGGCCGTGTCCTTGACCAAAGGTCACTGAAATGTCCATATTCTGTCAAAATTTTAAGATCTTCTTCTCTGAACCCCTTAATGAGATCTTATATGGAGAGGATTTACAATCGTGGTCATTTCATATGAAATTTATTAAACGAGCCTTTTTATCATATGACTTCTAAAATACGATTTTATAGCCTTTAAACTGGAAATATTAACATTGCTGTTACGGACGTCGTCGATCATGACGTTACGTATTCCCGCAAAAGTGTTAATATTGGTTATAACTGTGCAAAATTATAATAAATTTTATATTATACTTTACAGTGAAAACCAATGTATATCAAAACTTGGTAAAATTGGTATTTTCACTGATATGTTTAACTGATATCAAATCTCATTGATATCAAAAGTCACTAGTGACTGATATCAGCCTATAGCTTCACTGTAGATTTTGGATTACCTCTGACGTTTCCATTTACTTGACGTCATTAAATGTGTCTCACTTCAGAAATTCAAACTCTTATAACCCCGTTATTTATGAACAAAAACATAAAGTGTGGCATTCATTTTCTTAGTTAGAACGTAAGGAACAATGTGATACCAAAATTATTTGTGTTTTCAAATAGTTTTGTTTTTTGCATTTTCACCGCCTGCCTTGTGAATTGGAAAATGCCCGTGTATTGAATAAAATAAAAAGAAAATTCGCTTCTTTTTTTCGGTGAATACCAAATATTTTTAATCTCGTGAGATGAAAACATAAAAAGGTCCACTCGTGCTGCGCAATCGTGAAAATTCTGATATTTTCAACTCACTCGATGAAATAAATTTGGTATTCACCTAACTAAAAAAGCAAATATCCTCTATCTATTCTAATTGCACGAAATAAATGTTTAACAGCCAAACTTCTTCAGCAGGGCTATAGTTATCATAAACTTTGAAAAACCTTTTCTAAATTTTATCGCAGACACTATGAACTGATTTCCAAATTTAATGTTGGGCTAAAGACCCTTGTACGCGAGGGCCTTTCGAAACCAGAATTTTAAGGTGACTTGATTTACAAATGTAAGAAACTTATAGGAAGGAATGATTTTTCTTTTCAATTCAGAAAAATCATTACGCGTTACAGACGTATAGGATATAACTTAAATGTTATGCGACAGTCTGCATGCTTAGTTTTTAACCCAATCACGGTTGATAACTATGCTGCCTTCTTTATTTGCACGCCGGTGGGTCGGGCGTCAGACTCTATGATGGCCCCGACATAAAGCTATTCATGTTAGTTGATTGGGGCCGGAGCTTCTTGTCTGTTGCTTGACCAACCGGGGTTCAACTGGTGGTTTTCTTTTGCTCCGGAGTTAGTAAGTTATTGGGCGCCCAGGGATCTCCATCGTCGGGCAGCTTACTCATTCTGTGAGTCCTCGATTTTTATTCATCTCGGAATTTATCATGATTTATTTGTTTGTCCATGATGATTCATTGACTAGTTAGAGATTCACTACGAGGACCGAACAACTAACTACATGTAAATGTTATGAACAACTACAGAAGCTTAGGGTGAGGTTAGGATCCTGTAAAACCTTTTTAAGCCCGCCAATACTTTTATATTACTGATCGTTCCAAGGCGATACTTCTGTTGTGGTTCTTATTGTTTTATGTCCTGGTGTTTAATTTTGTGTGCTGTTGGCGCCTTATGCATGTTTTCATATTTTGGTTAAGTTTAGGTAAATGAGTGGCCACCTATTGGGAAATAGCTGCTCATTCGGCTTACTAAATGTATTCATGGTCTTAGTAGCTTATTGTTAGTTTGGTTTTTCCCACCTCGGTTTTTGGAGTGGGAATCTTTTTCTGATTGCACCTTTTCCTGATCGTTGCCTACTTGTACCTTTCTATCCTATTCACGTGTGGTCATAACGCTTTTATTACATGACGTTATCCACTGGAAAACATCGACGTCATATGATAAAACTATTTTCTATGTTCAGTATTTTGTCTATGTGCCCTCGTGTCGAGATGCCGCACTGGTGTCAACCATTTGCAAGAGCTGTAGCCTTAGGTAGGTTCCTAAATGTAAAAAGATAATGTCGAGAGGTTCTGTATAACTTGGTGAAACTTACCTTATCCGTTGCCCACTTTTTCCAGAAGATTTCCACCATTCCATCTTCATTTCTGACCATTTTAAAACAGTGGGGCTTCGAATGCCTTTCCATGGAATCCAGGCACGGTATCAACCACTGCTTGACATTCCATGTGCGCTGCAGGTTGATGCCAGTGGGAGCCGGTACCTGGGAACGCTCCCATAGGTTCAGAAGCCCATCCAGTTGGTGCCCCATTGAATCGCAAGGTCTTACTGAAACTGGAAAAACACACGAAAGGTGTTTAGGGCGATTTAAGATGAATGTATTTTTATTTAAAACATGTAATTTATCTTCGGTGAATAAGATCTGTTTTACAAGAGGCCCAATGGTCCTGTAAACGCTCACCTGAGACCTGAGATATATCATACTATAATTTGAGCAACGTTTGTCTGTTTGTTTGTTTGTCTGTTTGTTTGTTTGTTCCCCTACTCTATTTGTGTATTATACATGTATTTTGCCCCGGGGTGGGGGCAGAACAACCCATGGGGGTCCAAATTGTTTTCAGAATCACATATCTTCAGTCCATTTGCACATTTTCTGCAGGTTTTTCCTTTCAAATGACATTTTAACAATTTTCCCCATTCAAATACATGGGCGACTTTTGTTGACCTTGCTGTAAAATAGGTCAAGGTCATCCAAAGGTCATAATTTATATACACCTTGTAGGTCTCCAGTCCCTGATGATTCATGTCAAGTTTCGTTGAAATCGGTCCAGTTGTTCCGGAGAAGAAGAATTTTAAAGGGTTTTTACCATATATGGGCATGACGGCCATCTTGATCATGTGACCTGGATTATTTATAAACACATTGATTTCCCCTTCCTATGGATGCTTCCTATTAAATTTGGCTTTGACTGGCCAAGTGGTTTCAGAGAAGAAGATCTTTGAGTATTTGTGTAATATACATGTACTTTGCCCCGGGGTGGGGGCAGATCAACCCCTGGGGTTCAAATTGTTTTCAGAATCACATATCTTCAGTTGACGACGACGGACGACACGCCGGATCATGGCCATCCTGTAAGCTCACCTTGTGAGCCTAACGGCTCAGGTGAGCTGAAAATATATCAGTTTAAAATTCAAGTAAACCAAACTTTTGATGGAATTCAATTTTGAAATATAATTATGTTTTCTGAAACTCCGTGTTTAAACTTTGTTGGTAAGCAGACTTGAGTGCATTGTGAAAAAATGACACAATTTATCAAAGAGACCATGGCTATACATGTAATATAGAAATGGTAGCTCTGTCAGAACGCAAGTGAAATAATTGTTGACTGGTTGTTTAAGTCGTATCTAAATCTATCCAATCCAGGATATGTTGTTCCATGTTGTACATGTAGTGCTAATAGCGGTAATTTTCATGTCCCCTTGTGTTAAGTGTTAGTATGTCATTTCTTTCTATATTTGTCATGATATGCATAAGTCAGTAGTAAATGTAATCTTCATTTGTTTTAAAGGCTATCATATAGCTTGAGCCAGAGGTACATGTACATATATATTACTTGGTTAATTTTGCTTCTTTTCTTCAGACTCTTGTAACGTTCATAGTATTAAGCTCCTCTGCGGCTTTCAGAACTTTTTCGAAATAAAATTGAAATCACATTTTTGAGATCATATCGAGATTCAACACTGGGTTTAATGTTCTTGAAGCATGAACGGGTTTCTCGTGTCTAATCCGAAAAATTACCGTGAGAAAACTCTGTCAACATCCTCATGCGTGTGCCCAACCATGAGATACCCCAGCTTCACCTTCCTGAAGATACCTAAGTGTACCAAAAGTGATAGAAATCCGATTAAGAACCTGAAATGAGAAATCGTAATGTTTTCATTTTGGTTGTAACTCATTAAACTAGTTTATAAAAATTTACTCTCTCTCTCTCTCTCCCTCTCTCTCTCTGTGATTTTTATGTTTATTTACCGCAAGCCCAACCATATTTTTCGAAAGTCTTAATTGTTTCAAAGTTTTTTAAACATAGTTCCTGTAATTGTTACCTGTTTTTATTATCTTTCCAACAGTTGTCCATCTGCAGGTACAGGACAGGGGGAAAGCACGTAAGACGCTGAAGAATATTCATCAATACGGCAATGTTTAGGTTGCTGTCATGCTACAAAAAAACGACATACAACTGAGGTGCGTCAAAAGATCGACGAGCATGAAGTAGCACGTGAAAGGTAGATCGGTACAAACTGGCTCACTGTTAAGTCTGTTACACTTCGGTTGCCCACACAGTAAGTATTTGTACTGTTACAATCTGAATATCCTTTCACGTGCTGCTAAGTAGACTCGTGGATCTTTTGACGCATCTGAGGTCAAAATCAAGTCATTAAACCGAACCCTATCTGTTAGCAGAATAAATTGAATACAAACTTAGAATTGCCATAAAAAAGGTACAAGTAGGCAAAGATCAGGAAAAGGCACAATCAGAAAAAAGATTCCCACTCCAAAAACCGAAATGGGAAAAAATAAATTAACAATCAGAATCTTATACCATGAAAACATATCGTAAGCCGAATGGGTAGCTATTTTCCCAATAGGTGGCCACTCAGTTACCTAAACTTAACTAAAAATATGAAAACATACATAAGGAGAGACAGGATAATTTTTCTCGTCAACATGAAAATACATGGAAGTCTTTGGAGTTTTCAAAACGTGATGAATACTTTTGTCCACCGTCTGTACATGAGCGCTCGGATATCCAGCAGTTACTCATGTGCATTCAATATTATAGTTTCAGTCTTTATTGCATCTACAAATAAATAGAGTTTAGGTGTACTATTCTCTGTTTTCAAACATAATAAATCAAAATAGTGTCACCAGACATCGTCAGACCTGTAGCAGAAAATTGGATGCTAGCAGCAAAAAATGTCTTTTTTTTCTTCTGGCTGTCATGGCTATAGAAAACGACTTGACTAATGTCGCAGACAAACGTTGTGGAGTGATGTTTCGCAACTACATCTCGCCCTATCATACACAGTTCTGTGTGGAGCGGATTGGCACAGGGTAGAATGTCGGACTCCTGTAATCCTCGCGAGGGGGTGCTGCAGTAGATCTATAGGCCTATATCGGATCACAGGTCATTGACGCTCTATAACCATAAACAGTCTAAATAGCCAAAATGTAGTGTTTAGCTGACGAAGCTAGAATGAGTATTTTGGGCAAATGAGGGTTATTTAAGCTATCAGTATATAATATTGAGTAAGCGTCAATGACCTGTGATCGGATATAGAAAGGAAGACTCCGGTCCAAAGATCCTGGGTTCGATCCTCAGCCGTGTCGCTGTTAGTTGTGGCCTTGAGCAAGTCACGATTCCACAGCTCCTGGGGTAATGGTCAGAAATTGATCGACTCAGTACACATTAAAAACAAATAAACAAAAACAAGTTGGAATGCTCAATGTGTCATTGAAACCGCCAGAAAATGGGCTTTAAGAAAAAAACGCGCTTGATCTTGTGGTGGACATATAACGAGGGATATGTTTTACAAACTCACTGTAATTTTCATAGTTTAGTCTGCTGTTCTGGTCGTCTAATTGCGAATTTACTTGAAATATTGACGTCTCTGTCGTCGAACTATCCGCCATTTTCCTCTGAACGTGCTATGACGTAGAACGTCGCACAGTCTGAAAATGACGTCAAAATTGACGTTTTACGTCGAACGATTCAAACGTCATTTTGAACGTGACGCAAAGCTTGCGGCAAAAAAATGGCGTCTCAGTTGAAGTGGGGATTTCAATTCAAGGAGAATAAATTATATATTTTACTGAATAGAGCCCCCATGAGAAAACCCAATGGGGAGGAATATTCCTCTGTGACCTATATTGAAAGGGGAAATAGTGCTATTCAAGTGAAGGTAAAGTTTCCCGTAGAAAGTCTATTTGGAACTTGAAGGCACACCAAAAAAAAAATATTTTATTTTTTTTTCTAGCTTGAACAGCAGCAGAACATTGAAGCAGCTGAATCATTAACAGTTGCAGGAAGCGAGGTAGCCGAGTGGTTAGCGCACTGGCTTCTTGTGCTAGAGGTCCCGGGTTCGATTCCCGCCGGCGGCGAGGAAAACTTGTTGGTCCGAACTTGCTTCCCTTCGTGTCATTTGCAGGAATGACAATCATGATAAAGTGCGCCGTCCTTCGGATCGGGACGTTAACTGGAGGCCCCCTGTGCAGGGACAGTCATCCCCTGTGCAGGTTAAAGATCCCTACACAGGTTCTATCCTCATGCATGTAGGCTCATCCTGCAAACACACCGGAGTGTACAATGTACACCTCCCAAGAATAATCAGAAATTGATTGATGGGAGTAACAAGAAAACAAATTTATATTATTCACATTCAATACAACAGGGCGCAACCTAGTCGCATGGTGTTCGTTCGATGTTATTTGAGCCTATGTATGACAAAACCAACAACTTGCATAGGCGAAAACAAAGACGCAGATCAGCTGTACAGTACCTGCATAGCTGATCAGCGCCTTCGTTTTCGCTGCACGGATAGTACAATCCTTCTTCTTCTTAAATCCGAAATTTCAAGCTTCTAGCCTGCTGCTGTGACTGTACAGGCCAGTTTGTGTCAGAAATGGTCAGAATCCAAATTGTTGGTTTTCTCACGCACAGGCTCAATTATTTAAAAAAAAATCCATGCTAAAATTTTTGGACTGACAGATAATTATAGAGGCTGATCTAAAATGATATTGTTATTTCAAACCTATGCTGAGCGCGTTTTGTGCCTACTGCGGATGCTTTTCGCGCATGAAAGGATAACGAAGACGAAACCATCGCCCACGGACACAGTCATTAAAGTTTAAATCGACCTATAATTGACGTACAAGTTCTGTATTTGTGTTTTGTTCGCAAAACAAAAGTATTGTGTGTAATGTTTCGCTAAGCTGCACTCCGATACACTTCGTGACTTCGCTCCTCTTTGGTTTAAACAATATTTATTTCAATCAAGTCATACACTATATGGTACAGGATTTGATAAAAAGCAATGCTTATAAACATCATCTCCTGCATGCATTGAGATGCATGTGATGTATGCGGCATAGAACTGAGAAATATTAAAGAAGAGTGAGGTACATAGAAATATTGATAATAATGAAAACAAGAAGAAGAAGAAGAGGAAAAAGAAGAAGAAAAGGAAGTGATGATGATGATGATGATGATGATGATGATGATGATGATGATGATGATGATGATTAACACGAAAAAATGTGTGAGAAAACATGAATCGCTCCTCTTTCGTAGTATGGAGAGGTCATGGAAATAGTCCGTCTATGTTTCGTCATAAAGAAAAGTCAACAAGCGTCTTTTAATAAAAAAGAAGAAATTCCCGGGACATTGCAAATTGACGCATTAAAGAAAGAAATGACTATCCACAAGTAGCTCATGAGCTCTTGATATCCAGGAAATGATAACGGCGATAAATGCCGTTTCCAATTTTTGCCATATTTTTATTTGGATAAATACGAGCGTGTGCTTTCGGTTTATTGAATAAAACTGGTGATATAAAAACTAAAAATTCATACTAAAATTTATAGAATCTCCAGAAAGCGGATGTACATGTACGTAATTGCGTACATCCATGCATTTCGGACGGCTCTATCATGTGGAAGGCGATGTGCGGGACGCGAGGATCGAACCCACCAACGCCTCATTATTATCATTTATTTGGTTCATTCGCCTGGTATTTATTTATTTATTTATTTATTTATTCGTGCTGTTTTGGTGGCTTATCCGATCAAGCTTACAAGAAGAGAGACGTTTTTGAAACGAAACAAACGGCTGCTCTTGAAGGATCTAAGTTTTTTATTTCATTCTCCAAGACAAAATATAGGCCCCTGCCCACCGAGGCCTAAAGATATAGACGGGCTGCTTTTGTCTCCATTCCTGCTTAAACGCGCAGGTCTAACCTGTCCAGGAAAAATGGTTCAAGTCAAACCATCCATAAGCGTTATTGGTTTAGTTGGATGGCTATACGTCGGACCTCTGGGTCGGAGTCAGGGGGGTGGGGCTAGAGGTCAAAATCTAGAACTCCCCTACTTTCCATGGTTCAGTGATTTTGCCTTATATCTTGACACTCAATTAGTATATTTTCTTACTTCTTTCAGATTATGAGTGAGTACGACCAGGCCTTTGACCCCAATATACTTATAGGTCACTGTGACCTAATTTCACGGTTCAGTGATTTTGCCTTATATCTTGACACTCAATTAGTATATTTTCATACTTTTTTTCAGATTATGAGTGAGTATGACCAGACCTTTGACCCAAATATACTTATAGGTCACTGTGACCTAATTTCACGGTTCAGTGATTTTGCCTTATATCTTGACACTCAATTAGTATATTTTCATACTTTTTTCAGATTATGAGTGAGTATGACCAGACCTTTGACCCCAATATACTTATAGGTCACTGTGACCTAATTTCACGGTTCAGTGATTTTGCCTTATATCTCAGTACCCAAATGGTTTATGAACAAACTTCTTTCAAAGTATGTTTGCATATGACAAGACCTTTGACCCTGAAGTAATCCTAGGTCACTGTGACCTAATTTCACGGTTCAGTGATTTTGCCTTATATCTTGACACTCAATTAGTATATTTTCATACTTTTTTAGATTATGAGTGAGTATGACCAGACCTTTGACCCCAATATACTTATAGGTCACTGTGACCTAATTTCACGGTTCAGTGACTTTGCCTTGTATCTCGGCACTCAAGTGGTTTATGAACAAACTTCTTTCACACTATATTTGCGTATGACAAGACCTTTGACCCTAAAGTAGTCCTAGGTCAATATGACCTAATTTCACGGTTCAGTGATTTTGCCTTATATCTCGACACTCAGTTGGTATTTTTTCATACTTCTTTCTGATTATGAATGAGTATGACCAGACCTTTAACCCAAGCATACTTATAGGTCACTATGACCTAATTTCATGGTTCAGTGATTTTGCTTTATATCTCAACACTGAATGGGTATATGATCATATTTCTTTCACATTATGAGTAAGTATCACTAGACCTTTGACCCTGAAATACTTATAGGTCAGTGTGACCTTATTTCACGGTTCAGTGATTTTGCCTTGTGTCTTGGCACTCAGTTGGTATATGAACACACTATAACTATAACTATAAATCTTAGGTAGTTATAGTTAACTTTGATGGTTCAGTGATTTTGTCTTATTGCATCAAGGCAAAAAGATGTATGAGCATAATGCTTTGGGTTACTGGTCGGGTGTGGCCTTATGTTTGACAAAGATCAGAAGCAGTCGAGCACGCTGTCCTGCGACAGCTCTTATTTAGCATAATTTATTTATTCTGGCCCTTTCCTTCAAGTAAAGGCCATACTTTATGGTGTTTAGCCTTAAGCTATCCATCAATGTATGATAGACAACCTAAAGTCCCGTGAAATTTTTGTATGCCCAGTAAAATTGTCTTTTTATTGTGTACATCGCAATTTGAGAGAAACAACAAAGTGGTGTGTGTTTCAAGAGAAGACTTAGATCAATAATGACATATTTTTTCTATGCCCCTTCGCAAATTGTGGGTGATTTCATTTTACATTGATATTATTGGCTACAATGTTTGCGAATGAGTAAAAACTGAAAAGAATTCGGAAAGCATTCGTTACACATTCGCTTCATTTGTAATGTGTTTGCAAGACGTTCGTATTATTTGTAACGGCATTTGTAAGCGTTCGGAACATTCGTAAGGCATTTTCAAGAATTCGGTAGTGTGGATGGCAATCAATCGCAACATTCTTAAGGCATTTGTAAGGATCCGCAAGCATTCTTAACGCTTTCGCAAAGACATCGTTTTGTACAAGCCCCGCCCCGTCCATTCGCATCATACATGTATTCGGTAATTTCAGCGCGAATTTCAAATTTTAGCATTCGCAAGGGATATTCGGTATATGGGAGAGCAGCATAAACAGAACCATCTGATACAACTATATCCAGCACCTCCCTCTGTGGTCAAGTGGTTAAGAGCGTTGATTTTATTCACGCGCTGAACCAATCGATCACGATCCTCTCACTGCTGTGTCATGGTGTTGGGTCGAGCTTTACATCAGGCACATGTGAGACAAGCCAAGTTCTGCTTGCGGGTGTGCCAAGTGTTTTTTTTTTTTTTTTTTTTTTTTCTCGATGTTCTCCCGTTTTTGCCCTTTGTCCAACCTACTGATTGGTTTAAATAATGAATAGGGCGTAAAACTGAATAAAAACATATGCGCTTACAAATAGGGAAGGTTTGTAATGAATACGCAAGGGAAATCATGGCCTGAATAAAACTAAAACAGACACATTTACTTTACAAGAAAGGGTTTGTACAACATACATGAATCACGCGTTTGATGCAATGATATTTTAAATGAGTTTGCTTGAAATTTAGACTTAAATATTTTGAATAGTACCTTTAGAGTACGCCGGGTTTGAACCATTCATTGTTTGTGATATGACTGAAAGGTCGTTGAATATTCGGATTCGAGTTGAATGTCTTAAATTCGCCGCCTAAAGCTCATTCTAATAAACCAAACGCCGCTCGTTTATGAAACACGCCCAAAACGTCAAATGTCGTTATCCTCATGACGTCAACGTCATTTACCTGTCTAAATGCGGTGACAAATAGCGCTGAAACCAGCCTGATAGTCAAAGACTTTCTTTTTACTTTTTGACTCAAGATTACGGAAGACCATTAGGGCCAGGTATTTTTTTTTAATTTTGAAATTTCGAGTTATTAAGTCGAAATTTCGAGATAGTAAGTCGAAATTTCGAGTTACTAAGTCGAAATTTCGAGTTACTTAGTCGAAATTTCGACTAAGTAAGTCGAAATTTCAAAATTAAAAAAAAAAATACCTGGCCCTAATACTCTTCCGTAATGGATCAGCGTTTTATGGTTCTTTATCTTAAGTTCTATCAGAATGTTTACTCGTTTTCGTACTACAGACTGTACAAATATCAACAGTATTAAAATACTCACCCAAGGATCAAGACTACAAGAGATATTGGGCCTCGGCTCTGTACGATAGATCACCTTGAAAAATGGCATTTTCGTCGTGTGTAGAAGAAATCTGTTTTCAACGTTTTCAACACCTCCAGTAGACTTTGTCTTTTCCTTGCTTGTGCCAAAACTCGTGTATAATTATAATTATCCATGTCGTTTATATACTGAAACACAACCGCGCTTGATGCCACGCATTACTTACGCCATTTTGTTGGTGCTTAAACAATGAGGGTGAAATTTTCAGACGCTGGGCGGGAAACTGACGTCAAGCACGTGCTTACTTAAATAACCGGCAAAGTTAGCAAACAGAATGAAAAGCAAACTGGCAGACTAAGCAGAACGAAACGGTAAAGTTAGCAAACTGACAGAATGAGAACTTTACCACTGAATACAGATTTTATTTAAACCCTTGCATAAACATCCGCGCCACACGATACTAAATTTTATTAACGAAGAAAAAAAAAACGACTTATTAATGAGACAGTTCACGTGCGCATGTGTCACCTGTGCGCATGTGTCACCTGAGCCGAAGGCTCACAAGTCTTGTATGATAAGTGTCGGTAAGCGCGTAAGATTGCTTAAGATCGTCATGTGATTGTCTCAATATTAATTAAGGGGTCAATACTTTGGCAACGATATGCAAATTAAGAAAGCAAAACTACGTTAGAAAACATTTCACAGATTTTGCATGCGCAGTCTGGTAAAAAATTAATGATTATACAATCGTACGATTGCTTACGATTCAGTGGGACTGGCACTATAGACAGGGTCATCAGACTGTGTATAACCGTACAGTGAGCCAAATCGCAAGTGACACAGTTGTACGCAAATATACTTAAACGCAAAAGTTTCGCAACACTTTTAAAATGCAAGTTTCTTCTAATTGGCAAAAATATTTCTTTTGGTGGTATAACGATTGACAAGTCCAGTTCTTTGCCTCCAGTGTCTACATATATCAAAAAATGCTTAAATGCAATATCTTTGACATGGGATCGTCTTTAACATAAAGAAAATATGCGTTTGGTTTTTGGTGTCAGATGTGTGAAGTTGGCTGTTAGTTGTTAATGTTAATTCAGCTGTTGATAAGTTATGACTGT
This sequence comes from Rugalucina vietnamica, assembly GCA_964017185.1. Classification (NCBI taxonomy): domain Eukaryota; kingdom Metazoa; phylum Mollusca; class Bivalvia; order Lucinida; family Lucinidae; genus Rugalucina; species Rugalucina vietnamica. The sequence continues at coordinate 49,788,353 of OZ024873.1, forward strand.
CTGGCAGTCATAACTTATAAACAGCTGTTTATTCAACTGTTACGTAGTTGTTAATTCGAAGACAAGTCTAGTTAACAGCTAGCTGTTTCTTCAGCTGTTAGATGTTAATACAAAGAACATGGCGAATTAACAGTCAGCTGTTTATTCAGCTGTTAGTTGTGGGTTTGGCGAATTAACAGCTAGCTGTTTATTCAGCTGTTAGTTTTGGATTCGGCGAATTAACAGCTAGCTGTTAGTTGTTAATTTAAATAACATGGCGAATTAACAGCCAGCCGTTTATTCAGCTGTTAGTTATGAAATAGGCGAATTAACAGCTAACTGTTGATTCAGCTGTTAGTTGTTAATAAAAAAAAAAAAAAAAAAAAAAAAAAACAAGTCGAATTAACAGCCAGCTGTTTAGTCAGCTGATAGTTGTGGATTCGGCTAATTAACAGCTAGCTGTTTATTCAACTGTTAGTTGTTAATTCAGAGAACAAGTCGAATAAACAGCTGCTAGTTGTTAATTCAAAGAGCATTGCGAATTAACAGCCAGCTGTTTTGTGTATACTGCGAATTAACAGCCAGCTGTATATTCAGCTATTAGTTGTTAATTCAAAGAACATGGCAAATTAACAGCCAGCTCTTTATTCAGAGAACACGGCGAATTAACAGCCAGCTCTTTATTCAGCTGCTAGTTGTTAATTCAAAGAACATTGCGAATTAACAGCCAGCTGTTTATTCAGCTGTTAGTTGTGTAAACGGCGAATCAACAGTCAGCTGTATATTCAGCTGTTAGTTGTTAATTCAAAGATCATGGCGAATTAACAGCCAGCTATTTATTCAGATAACAAGTCGAATTAACAGCTAGCTGTTTATTCAGCTGCTAGTTGTTAATTCAAAGAACATTGCGAATTAACAGCCAGCTGTTTATTCAGCTGTTAGTTGTGTAAACGGCGAATTAACAGTCAGCTGTTAGTTTTTAATTCAAAGAACATGGCGAATGAACAGCCAGCTGTTTATTCAGTTATTAGTTGTGGATTCGGCGAATTAACAGCCAGCTGTTTATTCAGCTGTTAGTTGTGGATTCGGCGAATTAACAGCCAGCTGTTTATTCAGCTGTTAGTTGTTAATTTAAAAAAAAATATGGCGAACTAACAGCCAGCTGTTCATTCAGCTGTTAGTTGTGGATTCGGCGAATTAACAGCTAGCTGTTAGTTGTTAATTCAGAGAACAAGTCGAATTAACAGCTAGCTGTTTATTCAGCTGTTAGTTGTTAATTCAAAAAACAAGTCGAATTAACAGCCAGCTGTTTATTCAGCTGTTGTGGATTCGGCGAATTAACAGCTAGCTGTTTATTCAGTTGTTAGTTGTTAATTCAAAGAACATGTCGAATTAAAAGCCATCTGTTTATTCAGCTGTTAGTTGTGTATACGGCGAATTAACAGCCAGCTGTATATTCAGCTGTTAGTTGTTAATTCAAAGAACATGGCGAATTAATAACTAACAGTTGAATAAAGAGCTGTTTATAAGTTATGACTGCCAGACTGTCATAGCTTATTAACAGCTGAATTAACATCTAACAAGTAACAGCCAACTTCACACATCTTTTGGTGTCAAAACATCTCAAATGATAGGAATATTGATTCTACTTTTTTCTCCAAAATTCATGATTTTTTGTCCAAAAATGCAATTTTTTCAAAAATGCATTTTTACCCAAATTTTGAGACTTTTCCAATTTTTTTTTTTTTTTTTTTTTTTTTTTTTTTTTTTTTTTTTTTTTTTTTTTTGCTTATTCATTTGCTTTAGAAATTTGCATCCGAGGTGCAAAAGTACACTTGAACAAAAATAGCGCATAGGACTATGGCTTGAAAACAGATACACACTCCATGATAAATAAAAGTAAAATTGCGTTCCTGGTTGTAGCTGCTCGACTAATATTCTACTATATACTGAAATTTCATTTTAATTTCAGTTTCACTTTGAAAACTCCAAAACCGCCAGATGCCTGTTCAGGACAGACTTCGATGGAGATTTAGACGATCTCAATAAGAAATTTTCAGTGGCGGCCACAACTAGCAACACGGCGTTTATTAACTGCATTCAGAAGGAAACGGGGGTGCGGTCAAGGAAAAGAGGATTACTTGGTAAGCTTTCTCTCATTTTTTTTAAAAGGTCAAATTTTATACCAAGATCTATCTACCGAAGAAAAACTTTGCAAAATTTCAATATCGAAACACATATTTTTCGATATTCGGAAACTTTGCATTTTGTGCTCGAAATTATATTTCAGCAATTGACCAAACGCCACATGTCACTCAAAATAGCCAGTAAACCTCTAGGACAAACAAATGCACCTGCGCATGTGTCACCTGTGCGCATGTATCACCTGAGCCGAAGGCTCACAAGTCTTGTATGATAGACCGGTCATCACACTGTGTATAACCGTACAGTGAGCCAAATCGGAAGTGACACAATTGTACGCAAATATACCACACGCCCATTTTTATAGCCCCGCTTTGCAAAAGTGGGGCTATACTGGATTCACCCTGTCCTTCCGTGATTCTGTGGTGCCGTGGTTCCGTGAAAATTTCGTTTCCGCTGAATATCTTGAGAAGGAATGGACAGAATCCGACCAAATTTTGTATCCACAACATCATCGACAGGATCTAGCTTGGAATTGTTACCCGTCATTTTTCGCAAAATTTTGACGGCGTTACGGCCCTTTATTGACGTCAGAATTTCGTTTCCGCTCAATATCTTGAGAGTGAATGGACAGAATTTGACCAAATTTTGTATGCTCATCATCATTGGCAAGATCTAGCTTGGGATTGTTACCCGTCATTTTTCGCAAAATATCTCGAGAATGAATTGACAGAATCCGACCAAATTTTGTATGCACATCAACATTGACAAGATCTTGCTTGGGATTGTTACATGTACTCATAATTTTTCGCAAAATTTTGACGGAGTTACGGTCCTTGATTGATGTCAGAATTTGGTTTCTGCACAATATCCCAAGAACTAATTCACAGAATCTGAACAAATTTTGTATGCACATCAACATTGACAAGATCTAGCTTGGGATTGTTACCCGTCATTTTTTGCAAAACTTTTGACAGAGTTACGGCCCTTGATTGACGTCAGAATTTCGTTTCCGCTCAATATCTTGAAAGCGAATTGACATAATCCGACCAAATTTTGTGTGCACATCATTATTGACAAGATCTAGCTTGGGATGTTACCTGTCATTTTTCGCAAAATTTTGACGGAGTTACGGCCCTTGATTGACATCAGAATTTTGTTTCCTCTCAGTATCTTGAGAACAAATTCACAGAATCTGACCAAATTTTGTATGCACATCATCATTGACAAGATCTAGCTTGTGATTGTTACCCGTCATTTTTCGCAAAATTTTGACGGAGTTACGCCCCTTGATTGGCGTCAGAATTTCGTTTCCACTCAATATCTTGAGAACGAATGGACAGAATTTGACCAAATTTTGTATGCACATCATCATTGACATGATCTAGCTTGGGATTGTTACCCGTCATTTTTCGCAAAATTTTGACGGAGTTACGGCCCTTGATTGACATCAGAATTTCATTTCCGCTCAATATCTTGAGAACTAATTGACACAATTTGACCAAATTTTGTATGCACATCATCATTGACAAGATCTAGCTTGTGATTGTTACCCGTCATTTTTTCGCAAAATTTTGACGGAGTTACGGCCCTTGATTGGCGTCAGAATTTCGTTTCCACTCAATATCTTGAGAACGAATTGACAGAATCCAACCAAATTTTGTATGCACATCAACATTGACAAGATCTTGCTTGGGATTGTTACATGTACTCATAATTTTTCGCAAAATTTTGACGGAGTTACGGCCCTTGATTGATGTCAGAATTTGGTTTCTGCTCAATATCCCGAGAACTAATTGACAGAATCAGACCAAATTTTGTATGCACATCATCGTTGACAAGATCTAGCTTGGGATTGTTACCCATCATTGTTTTTCTCGCCCTGGAAAATAGCTCAGAAGCGGGGCTATAGTCAGATTCTCTGACAATTCTAGTTTCATATCGAGTTAACTTTACTTTAACACCATAAATGGCTTATGTGTAATGAATGGCTAACTAAGCACATGTGACATGTAAATAACATTAGTCTTCTGAAAGCAACCATCTAGATGTACCTTTCGTATCTTGATAATACGCCGCTGATACGTGAGTCGATGCGTAATAGTGTGACAGCAGTATAAATGCTGTAAAATTTCATTTAATGTCATACATGGGCAGGGTGTGTCCCCAGTTCCGCAAAATGGTTTTTACGTTGTTAAATTGGCATTTTGATTGACTTTGAGGATATCAGCACTAGATACTTTAACTTTACTAAATTTAAAACATGGTGATCAGAGGTCTCATTCAGATGCCGGTAGCTTGAAAAAATGCACACTACCCTATACTTATTTTGTTTTCAAATGTCTTGTGTTGTATTTTGGAATCAAAAAAGAGTAGTTAGAAAAAAAAATTTGAATACTTTTTCATTGGCAACGAACATCCTAAAATTTGTTTTTGCAGTAACGACATATGTATCAAAAAACGTCTGCTACGAGAGAGTTTTTTTTTTCTGAAATAAACGAGAAACAGTCGAAAAGATCTGATACCATCATAGGACGAGGCCCGTGACCCCCAATTTTTATATCAATCATTTATAAATCAAAAATCTTTGTTTTCGAATATCGAACATTGAAAATCTTTTTCTTGCTTTTTATTGCTTCAGAAAATAGAACTTCAACTTCTGGCAAAAGACCAAAGCTTGCAACTGAATCACAGTCACAAGACATGCCAGGTTCACAGAGGCAGTCCTTATTGGTATCACCTGAGTTTGGAGAAAAATTCCTCGGTATGTTCGTTAGTGCGAGGGGTGTTTGAAAAACATAAAACGTTCTATTATTTCTGTGAAAATAGTGACTGACCGTCTCTATGTGACCTAAGCTGTCGACAGGGACACCATTTTAGACCCCCCCCCCACTCAAAAAAAAAAAAAAAAAAAATAGCAACGTATGCTTATTATGAGTCTTAGTAAGCCAAGTTTCCACGGGCAATGTTTCTTCGTCAAAGATTCATTGTCGTAGAAACTATGACCATTGCCATATATATTTTCCACTTCGTCACAGAATTAAGTTTACACGAGCATATTTTACTTTGACAAACCAACTTTGCCAGAGAAAAAGTGCCCGTGGAAACCTGGCTTGATAAATCTCATTCAGTCGATTTCAAATACTACTTGGCCAAGTTGAACCCCAAATAGAGAGGTTGGGAAACCCAAACATGCCTGCATCAGGTTGTGTCCTTTAGCAAGACATTCTCCCTATAGCACTGGTTAGTACCTAGGAATCAAACACTTCGTACAGACATGGCTGAAGAATTGTTTAATGGCACCATAAACCACAACACAAGCAAACAAATAAGTACATTTTTTGCTCCTTTACAGGGGTATACACTGAAACAAAGTTATAAGAGGCCACCTCATATTTTGTCTTCTAGTTCAGAAAGTAAAATACGATCAATTAAAATTCATGATCATATGAATAAACCAATGTCTAACAGTGGCTCTGTGAGTTTCTGCATTCCAAAATGCGTGATACTTCTAACACAGACGAAGCATGTGTAAAGGTACCCTATTTCAAAAAGTCACACTTTATTAACATCAAATTAAATGTCATATTATGACGTTGTGTTTTTACATTTTAATTTATTTGAAAGTGCTACTGACTGCCATGATGCAAGATAAAATTAAGTCAAAAGTGTTGCTGCAATAAGAATCTTCGTTTCTGTTTTGCACATGCAAGAAGACAACAACCTGAATAACAGGAATTCAGCTTTTGTATGCAATTTGCATACCAACTTTGTTCTTCTCCAGTTGCGTTATTATCAGCAGCACGGCATTGAAATTTTCAGCGATTATTTAGGTCAAATACTAGACTCTGATATACTTTGAAAATTAAAAAAATCGTCCACAAATTTTGTTATTTTGTTCGTTAAAAATTGGCATTGAAACCGGAAGTGTGCGGCAGCCTTGACATGTTGGTCCTCGAAAATGGTCAAAAACAGTTCAGTCGAATTATATCTCTCATTTCCAGGCCTCATCAAGTGAATTTAACAGGGGTCAACATGTTTAAGAGGCACATTTATGAATTTTTTAAAAAATCTCAAAATTGGCGATTTTTAAAAATGCATAAAAATTCTACCAGTAGAGAAAATTCGAATGTTTGATGTTTTTCCGAGCCGTAACGACCCCTTTGATGACACCCGTTCCTAATTTCAATAAATGGTGTGCTGTATCCAATTTTTTATTTAAAAACATTGATTTTTGCATTTTTACTCCAAAAACGCCTCTAGTAAAAGAAAATTATTTCTTAACACTTTGGAACTTTACTTACTTGAAAGACACGTCTTTTGGCAAAAAATTGTGCAATTTTGAACTTGGCTTAGAAACAAAAAATGAGTTTGAAAAGTGGCCTCTTTATAACTTTGTTTCAGTGTACATGGTTTCTCTGCGGTTTCTCTGCGTCTTTAGCATATACGATTAGCTCACATGAGCCGATGGTGTGAATATTTTGTGAGTAGCAATGTTAAGTAATAATGTTACCTCGTTACAAAGTCTGCCACCCATGCTCCTGGGGTGCATATACAAGCCACACCCCCGGGGTAAGGGCAGGGACCATAAGCTCTTCTACAAATAAAAACTGTCCAGATCAGGTGAGCGTTTACTGGATCATTGGTCCTCTGGTCTTTTATTTTTCAGGCCAGTTCGATGTAAAACTAACTATTCTGGAGCCAGCTCCATCAAGTCTCTCCGTCCGGAATGTAAATGATGTATGGGTAAAGAACCTAAAAACAAGAATTCTGAAAGACCCAGGGAAGGCCCCGGTTATCTTGCCTGCACTTATTGATTCGAGCGATTGTCCTGGAAAGGACAATTTCCAGGCACAGGACCTTTCGACCTACACGGTATATGCTTTAGGTGGCAACCACCTCCTGGCAGCCCTCAAGGAAATCCTAGCTGACCACCCTGAATTCAGTAGTTGCATGAGGTAAATATAAAAGTTCTATTGTTTTTGTTTCAGTTAACAAATATGTTTTACACACACACACACACACACACACACACACACACACACCTCGTACGCCGCGGCACACACTTGTACGGTGCTTATAAACATCTGTTTACATGTCATCCGTTGCCATGGAGACACTGGCAAAAGTGAGAAAATGCTATATTTCAAGATTTTCAACAAATTTTTAGAGGTGTGTGTGTGTGTGTGTGTGTGTGTGTGTGTGTGTGTGTGTGTGTGAGTGTGTGTGTAAAACATATTTTAAAAGAATATGTTGAATGAAATTACATAAATTTACAATAATAAAATATATTTATAAAAATCCCTTTCGGAAACTAATGCACTTTGTATTTCTCTAAAAACATATGCCAAAATCTTAATGATTTAAAAAAACTTTTTACCAAAAGTAACACAAACTATGTGATTGTGAATCTGCCGTTAGACAGTATGCGTCATACCCTTTTCAACAACCGCCATTTCGTTAGGAAGCCTGTGCGTCCTAATATGGAAACCAGTGTGATCAATTTGGCCAAGTACATGTGAATAAATAATTCCCTGTCAAATTTGTTCCAGCAACATCAGAGTAGACCTATATGCCGGCCTAACCGAGCCTGAGGCTAGAGCCATCGCCAACAGGCACAATGCGAAAATGAAATGCATGGAGATAACATTTCAAGTAAGTGAAAAAGAGTTTTTGATTTGATCTGGTAGTAAACCACATGCAGGTTTTCATCCACACATGCATGTTTGAATATAAATGTTTGATATATTATGCATAAACTAAAACGTATGAAGGTATGAAAGAGGACTCCAGGCATAAGCACTTGCTCAGTCATACGTGTGCCTTAAATTTGAACCAGAGATAAAGTAAAGCTACTGTCTTTACACCATCTTTCAGAAACTGCATTTTTCAAAATCTCACTTTTCTGAAACACCACAAGAAAAATATGACTTTGTCATCTTTTTGCAACCCAAAAGTCCTAAAAAGTGCCGCAAAAATTTTGAAAATCGGTTCACTTATATAATAATTATGCCCAAAAAATGATTTTGAATAGGCCTTTTACATGTGCAAGGGAGGTAATCCAAACACTTTAAAATTGAAAATCAAGCAAATCTGTGGAATAACTTTAAGAGTTTGGCACTCCGCTATGCATACAATACAATTTTGTTGTGGTTTGATGCATTTTAAATGAAAAATAACCAATTTAGAATTTTTTTCCGGGAAAATAGTTACTTCCCTTGATGACATTTTACAATGGAAAAAACCCTATAGAGAGGTTGCAGATGACATCACACACCATGAGTTATCTAACTTGCTGGAGACACCCAGGCTGATTTTCAACACAAATTTAATGAACTTTGAGCCAAAATATCTTCCTTCTGTTTCAGAAATTTATAACAAAACTTCGATTATTCGATTTTCATATGCCCAAGAAAAAAATTATTTTCTGGCATAAAATTTTTATTTGTTAACCGATTTTCAAAATTTTTGTGGCACTCTTTAAGACTTTTGGGAGGCAAATTGGTGACATGGTAATATGTTTCTTGAGGTCTTTCAGAAAAGTGAGATTTTGAAAAATGCAGTTTCTGGAACATAGTGAATAGACAGTAGTCTAGATAATACCCTCCAGTCAATTCCCATCTCCTTCTGTGGTATTGTCAATTTGACATTTCACCAGTATGTACTGTTCTGAGTGCTAGTATTATGAATAACTTATTTATACCATATTTGTTCAATTAATATAATATTAATTTCTTATAGGACAAGGTGCGACAGGCCAGGTGGTTGAAAGAAAGCGGGACACAGCACCTGACAACAGATACAGCAAAACTGCTGTCAGACATGACACTTCAAGTAAGAATAACGATACTGTCACACAAGTGTGTTTTCTGACCTCAATTAAGCATTGAAATTCATATTTTTAGCTTTCGTAGCTTTCATTGATGATGGAAAAAAAACAGCAATGAATGTGAAGCGCCCAAAGGGCTAGTTTAATAAATTTCATATGTGAAATGACAACTTGCGTATATGATTTTAGGCTATAGGCCTGTGTCACACGGGTTTCATTCAGTTCGCCCGAGTTTACACATCGATAAAATCAACAAAAATGAATTTCATTCCTATAATAAGTTCTAAACACTTGTTCATGTTTTGCAGGACGTACCGAAGGAGTCGGTAACCACCGTGGTTAGCGTGGCAAACTACAGTGACCAATCATATCTGCTGGTCACAAAAATATTTCAAGAGTACGAGGACAAGTATGGACCGGGAAAAAGCGTTCCCGTGAAGGTAATAAAATTGCAAATACGAAGTTTGTAAACAAATTGTGGTAATGCAAAGAGTTAACATGATATCGCATGGCTGCAATTAGTTGTTTGTTTTATTTTTGTTCAAAATTATAAGTGCCTGGTTAAAATTTCGAAGTATTTTACGCTGAACAGAAAAGATAGGGATAATGAAGGATTGAAATTCAGATTTCAAGATAAAAACATTAGGCTGTTTTAATGTCTGTGAAGCCCAAAGTCATATACATAGAGGATATAAATTTTGCTTTTTTGAGGTGAATACCAACTATATTTCATCGAGTGAGGAAATAGCATGTCTATTTAGACTACAGTGGGATTTGCTAGCCCATACTCATTAGACACCTGACATGTATACCTTGAAAAAGAGTGGGTTGGTAGGCAATAGCAAACAAATATAATTTATTTTTGGCCTCACTGTCTGACTCAAATTTTCCACTCCTTGGATTATTCTGACGTGAAATATTGGGTGCTATAGTCAGATTCTCTGACAAATCTAGCTATGACTATAATATATTTTATTAATACTTCAGCTGTTCAAAACACTCCAGGGATCTGCGTTCACGCCACAGCAAAAGGAGAGTTATCTAAGACTGGCACTGGATAGCTCCCTGGTGCATGCCGGGATCGAGGCAGAAAAGGAAAAAAAAGTAAAAATTGTACAACAGACATTCGTAACAGAAACGACTTGCGCTAACTGGGAGGAAGCCCAGGAGCTCTACCCCCAGCACACTTCAGACGAAGTAATTTCTAAGCTTGCAGGTAATTTGATAAGTTCAGGCTAGTAAGCGAAAACTTCTGTCACGGTTGATATCCACTACAAAGGAGAAGACATGAAGTATTAAAGTGTTCGTGGAAATTGTTGTCTACTTTAAATGTTCGCACATAAAAGTTAATGTGTTGTTGTTGTTGTTGTTGTCATGTTGTCACCATGATCTCATCACACAACAGTGTGTAGATCTATATTGCAAAACCGTCATAAATGCAAAACCTTAATGGTAGATGCTAACAACTAATGGAATAGATGAAGGTGTGTTATCAATTTACCTTGGCGGGTCTGTTGTCCATACACACTTTACAAAGATCTTCTTATCTGAAACCGCTTGGCCAATCAAAGTGAAATTTTATGTGGAGTATCCATGGGTAGAGGGAACGAAAGTGTTTGATCCTGAAATCCTGATCACATGAACAAGTTGGCCGCCACGCCCATATATTGTAAAAACCACACAAAAATCTTATTCTCCAGAACCGGCAGGCCGACTTTTCACGAAAATTGTTATGTTGCATTTGGGACTCCAGCCCATCATAGTTTGATCAAATGATGACCCTAGAATAACCTTGACCTATTTTACGGCAAGGTCAATTTTGGAAACATGGTCTTTTACATGAGAAAAAGTGAAAACTAGATTTTTTTTTAAAAGTATTGCAGCCTGAGACCTTAAAGTGGTAGATGAAAACAACTAATGAAGTAGATGAAGGTAAGTGATTAATATAGGTCAAGGTCATCTCTTGACCTTGGCCTTTCTGTTGTCCATACACACTATTCAAAGATCTTCTCCTCTGAAACCGTTTGGCCAATCAAACTGAAATTTTATCTGGAGCCTCCATGGGTAGGGGGAACGAAAGTTTGATCGCGAAATCTGGGTCACATTACCAAGATGGCTGTCACGCCCATATATGGTAAAAACCACTCAAAAATCTTCTCCAGAACCGGCAGACCAATTTTGACGAAACTCGGTATGTAGCATTTGGGACTCCAGCCCATTATAGTTGATCAAATGACCCTAGGATGACCTTGACCTATTTTACGGCAATGTCAATTTTGGAAACATGGGCTTTTACATGGGAAAAAGTGAAAACTTTGGATTTTTGGAAAACTGTTGCAGCCTGAGACCTGAAAAGTGGTAGATGTGAACAACTAGATGAAGGTATGTGATTAATTTAGGTCAATGTCATCTCTTGACCTTGGCTGGTCTGTCGACCATACACACTTTTCAAAGAATTTCTTTACTGAAACCGCTTGGCCAATCAAAGTGAAATTTTTATGCCGCATCCATGGGTAGGGGAACGAAAGTTTGATCAAGTAATCCGGGTCAGTGACTGTACTTGTTGACTCTCAGGTGAGCGAGCTACTTGTTATTAAATGACGTTATCCACTGAAAAACAGCAACGTCATATGATACAATAAATTTGTATATGATTCAAATGTCCAAAGCGTACATGTAAAACCAACCGTTAATGCACTGTTTCAATCGCCCATCTAAAATATAGTAATGCTAATGCAATACTTGATAAATAATGCTAATGCAAATGCATTGTTAGCTCGCCTGCACGAAGTGCATAGAGCTATTGTAGTCACCTCGGTCGTGCGCGTTTACGTTTACGTTTACGTGTGCGTCCGCGTCACACTTTCGGTTAAAGTTTTTTAAAAGTCTATATCTCTTGACCATGTTGATGGATCAAGTTGATACTTTGCATGTTGCTAGAAATTGGTCTGAAGTTTTACGCAGTACCATCATGACCCACCCTGGGTGACCTTGAGGTCAAGGTCACAGACTTAGAAATTTTGTGTTTAAGTTTTTGGTTAAAGTTTTTTAAAAGTCTATATCTCTTGACCATGTTGATGGATCAAGTTGATACTTTGCATGTTGCTAGATATTGGTCTGAAGTTTTACGCAGTACCATCATGACCCACCCTGGGTGACCTTGAGGTCAAGGTCACAGACTTAGAAATTTTGTGTTTAAGTTTTTGGTTAAAGTTTTTTTAAAAGTCTATATCTCTTGACCATGTTGATGGATCAAGTTGATACTTTGCATGTTGCTTAGCAGCTAGATATTGGTCTGAAGTTTTACGCAGTACCATCATGACCCACCCTGGGTGACCTTGAGGTCAAGGTCACAGACTTAGAAATTTTGTGTTTAAGTTTTTGGTTAAAGTTTTTGTAAGTCTATATCTCTTGACCATATAGATGGATTGAGTTGATACTTTGCATGTTGCTAGATATTGGTCTGAAGTTTTACGCAGTAACATCATGACCCACCCTGGGTGCCTTGAGGTCAAGGTCACAGACTTAGAAATTTTGTGCTTAAGTTTTTGGTTAAAGTTTTTGTAAGTCTATATCTCTTGACCATATTGATGGATTGAGTTGATACTTTGCATGTTGCTAGATATTGGTCTGAAGTTTTATGCAGTACCATCATGACCCACTCTTGGTGAAATTGAGGTCAAGGTCACAGACTTAGAAATTTTGTGTTTAAGTTTTTGATTTAAGTTTTTGTAAGTCTATATCTCTTGACCATGTTGATTGATCGAGTTGATACTTTGCATGTTGGTAGATATTGATCTGAAGTTTTATGCAGTACCATCATGACCTACCCTGGGTGACCTTGAGGTCAAGGTCACAGACTTAGAAATTTTGTGTTAAATTTTTTGGTTAAAGTCTAAATCTCTTGAACATCATGTTGATGGATAAAGTTGATACTTGCATGTTGATAGATATTGGTCTCGGGTTTTATGCTGTACATCACAACTCACCTGGATGACCTTGAGGTCAGGGTCACGGACTTGGAAGTTTTGTGTTTAAGTTTTGGTTAATGTTTTTATAAGTCTATATCTCTTGAACATGTAGATTGATCAAGTTGATACTTTGCATTGGTCTGAAGTTTTATGTTGTACCATCATGACCCACCTGAGTGACCTTGAGGTCAAGGTCATGGGTCATAGATTTTAACAGATGTAGTGACAAAGCACAAGTCAGGCGAGCTACGCTGTCCTGCGACAGCTCTTATTTTTATTATACGCTGGCTTATTATATGTCCATGCTATTTCTTTATTTTCTTTTTGTTTTCACTATTTTTTCAGATTTTAAAGTCCAGAGGGAAACAGTGCCAAAAAAATTGCTAATTCATATCAAATCGGCAAAGGCCGATTTGCCTTTAATGAAGGAACCGGATATTGAAATTAAAGTACTTTGCGGAGGCATTGCGATGAATACTCGAGATTTCCCAGAGATAGAAAGGATCCTCAACACCACAAAAACCAAAATAGCGCGGGCTCTCAGTAAATCTAAACAAACCCCAGAAGACTAAACGAATAACTATGTGTATAGTACAGTGGCCTCATTGTTTATTGTCAACAGTGTCCCGTTGTAACTCTTAAGTTAACATAGAGTCAGTGGACATACTTATTCGCCACACACTTACATGTATTTTCTCATTCTTTTTTCATGTTTGCAAGAAAACATATCCTGTTTCTCCTGAACAACATGATTTTATGTTTGTAATTTGAAAGGTAAATGAATAAACCAGTAAACAAGATATTTGTTTTCATTTAATTCTATGCATGCATTTTAAAGCTACAATTTTTAAAAACTTAAGATTTTTATTCGGACACTGTTTGGGCAATGTCACCATTGACGTCAATGGGAAAGTGTTTTTTTTTTAATTTCCTCAAACTTTAAACTGCTGTATATAAAAAGTCAACGTTGTACTTTCACCAAATAACCTTTTTTTCATTGCTTTGTTCATTTAATTTTCAAATGACACCAAAGTCAAGAAATATATGTTGACCAGAAGAGTCAGAATATTTTTCTTGCAAATATGACAATACATGTAAGTGTATGGAGATTTCCCAAGGTGGCGAATAATTATGTCCGCCGACTGTATTAATCCAAGAGTTAACTAAACACAGAACCGGTATGACCTTTGCCACGACATGTTTACAAAATGACACTATAGCTCGAACTTGACCTCAGGTGCGTCAAAAGATCGACGAGTCCATGAAGGAGCATGTGAAAGGTAAATCACTACGAAATGACTCAATGGCTCAAGTTTTCCGTTACACTTCGGTTGCCCGCACAGTAAATATTTTTACTGTTACAATCTGAATATCCTTTCACGTGCTACTTCATGGACTCGTCGATCTTTTGACGCATCTGAGATCAAATCCGAGCCATACAGTTTCGCCTTGAAAACTGTTGGATTGAATAACAAACATATAACTCGAATTCGACCTCAGATGCGTTAAAAAGATCCCCGAATCTGCTCAGTAGCACGTGAAATGATATTCAGATTGTAACAGTACAAATACTTTTTCTTTACAGTAAACATGGCAGTGAGGTCAGAAATTTACTGTTAGAAATATGAATGGTGTGTATGTTCCTATTGGTCAAATGTATTTATTTCATTCATATTCCTAACGGTAAAACTGTGACGTCATTGCCATGTTTACTTCAGAGCACTGTAGCGGTGAAATCAATGTATATCGAAAATGAATAAATGAGGATATTTGCTTTTTTGAGGTGAATACCAAAATCTACAATGAACGTTGTTGACGTCATGACGTCATGGCAGTGAAGATATAGGTTGATATCAGTCACTAGTGACTTTTGATATCAGTGAGATTTGATATCAGTGAAATTTCATATCAATGAAAATACCAACTTTATCAAGTTTTGATATGTATTGGTTTTCACTGAAAAGTATAAAATAAAAGTGATATTTTTACCACAGAATTTGATATTGATATTTTTACTAGTGATTGATATCAGCCGATATTTTCACTGTAGAGTTTGGATTACTTCTGACGTTTCCATTCACTTGACGTCATTAAATGTGCTTCACTTCAGAAATTCAAACGCCTATAACTCCGTTATTTATGAACGAATGTTGGTTGGTATTCATTTTCTTAGTTAGAACGAATTTGGTACCAAAATTATTTATGTTTTCCAAAAAAAAATTGTTTTCGCATTTTCACAACCTGCGCACCCGTGAAAATTCTGATGGTTCAACACACTCGATGAAATATATTTGGTATTCACCTCAAAAAAGTAAATATCCTCTATTTACTACATGCGTGCAACCGAAGTGCAACCAAAATCTTTCAGTGTTTTGTATGTTGATTTATCTTTTACGTGCTACTTCATGGACTCGCCTATCTTTTGATGTGTCTGGTGTCAAAATCGAGCTAAATATGATGGTATTTGATGGTACTGGTTGATCTTTGACATAGATTTGCATTTATCACATTGCTAAATATGGATCTTTTAAGAATGCGATTCTATTATGGCAAACAAGACATGCCCACGTGCATCATAACTGTACATTTCCAATGAAAGTTAGGTACCTTGTGTGCACAACACCTCCTACAGTTTCATGCCAATTCTTTTAAACCTTTACATGTGTTTTGGTCATCCTTTGAAGATATGCAATGTGGGTTTGATGTAATATATTGTTTTGTTTGTTGTTGTTGTTGTTTTTTTTTTGTGTGTGTGTGTGTGTGTGTGTGTATGTGTGTGTTTTGTATTTTTTACAACTTGAACATACTCATTTTTCCAGCATTTTCAGTGAGTCTCACATGTGTGCCTTGTACCCACACTAGACAAAGCGGTTTAAATGATCGAATGATAAAGCACATTAACAAAAGTATAAAACCAGCACTCTCGGCCACAGATGTGGCCTTAAACCTATTAGGGGTATAGTGTTTAATAAACACATTT
This sequence comes from Rugalucina vietnamica, assembly GCA_964017185.1. Classification (NCBI taxonomy): domain Eukaryota; kingdom Metazoa; phylum Mollusca; class Bivalvia; order Lucinida; family Lucinidae; genus Rugalucina; species Rugalucina vietnamica. The sequence continues at coordinate 49,804,254 of OZ024873.1, forward strand.
TCTAGTTTCTTAAATTTTGAAAGAAAGCTTATGCTTATAAATGCAAAAACAGGGTAGACACTATCTGTGTTATAGCAAAAGTGATGAGAGATATTCAGTGTTTCAATTTGTAGAGTCTGTAATTTCAGGGCTACTCAGTCCTTTGATTATTAGCTCACCTGAGCGAAAGACTCATGGTGAGCTTATAGTATAGTAGTCGAGCCGGCGTCCGTTCGTCCGTCCGTCCATACACCTCTAAGACAACAAGGCCAATCGTAATCAAATTTAATCTAAAGCATCATTGAGGTTGCATTAGGTTTCGGATCAGAACTCTGGTTTCCATGGCAACAGATAGCTCCCATTGACTAACAATGGGAAAAACATACAAGACCCAGAGCTTTCATATTTAGTGTGTAGCAATGTATAGTGGCCCTCTTTATAAATTCTGCAAATCATGCCCCTGGGGTCCATAGGGGCCACGCCCCGGGTGAGTCATTGGAAAAAAAACATAAAAAAAATCTTCTCCGAAACCACAAGGCCTAGAGCTTTCATATTTTGTGTGTATCAATGTGTAATAGTCCTCTTTATAAATCTTGCCAACCATACCCCTGGGGTCAAAAATGGTCCCACACCGGGGGTCATCATCTCCCATAGATTTACAATGGGAGAAACGTACAAAAAATCTTTATTCTCAGAAATCACAAGGCCCAGAGCTTTCATATTTCGTGTGTAGCAATTTACAGTGGTCCTCTTTATAAATCCTGACAACCGTGCCCCTTGGGGTCCATACAGGCCATGCCCCGGGGCGTCATAGGAGAAAAAAAATCTTCTCCAAAACCACAAGGCCTAGAGCTCTCATATTTTGTATGTAACAATGTATAATGTGCCTCTTTATAAATCCTGCCAACTGGGTCAAAAATGGCCCCACCCAATAAAAAAAACGAATACAAATCTTGTTATTAGAAACCACGAGGCCCAGAGTGTTCATATTTTGTGCGTAGCAAAGTATAGTAGTTCTCTTTATAAAACCTGCCCCTGGGTCCATATAGGCCCCGCCCCGGGGGCGTCATTATCTGCCATAGGCTTATAATGGGAAATACATAAAAATCTTCTCTTAAACCACAAGGCCCGGAGCTTTCAAATTTTGTGTGTAGCAGTGTTATGTTCTCTTTATTAATCTTTATTAATCCTGTCAACCCCTGGTGCTCATATAGGCGCCGTCCCGATGGCTTCATTATCTGCCATAGGCTTATAATGGAAACACATGAAAAATCTTCTTCTCTGAAATCACAAGATCCAAACCTTGTACATTTAGTATGCAGCAATGTCATGTGGAGCTCTACATAAATCCTGCTATTCATGTCCCTGGGGTCAAAAATGGCCCCACCCCTGGGGACATTATAGGTTCCTGATTTTATATAAGATTATTTTTTCGAACAAAACAAATTAAGGGACAGAAGAGGATAAACGATTCAGACAAGAGCTATTCCATAGATGTTAGTAGGGTTTCAAGGTCACATGACCAAGATAGCCTCCATGCCTAAAAACTATTCTTTTGTCCAGTGACTGTACTTCTTGACTCTCAGGTGAGCGATTGTTGCCCTTTGGCTACTTGTTGATTATACAGCATGTTTGTGTCAGTCTGGTCAAAACACCTTACAGGCAAATTATATTGTAATGGTCACCAGTAATATTGCATATTAAACAATCATTTTAATGTAAATCTGCGGTCTCTCTTGTTCTTACATTTATGTCCAGAATTACCAGGCTTCGATCTTTGCTCAAACATACATTTAAAACGTATTGAAATTATAATTACCAGTAAGGTGTATGTTTTAAAAACAATCATATTTACGGAAAAGCTATTTTGGACTTTTAACGATAAAATATCGAGACATTTATCACTTTAATAAAGATCGACCTTAACTTTAAGGAAACATTGTAATTCACGGCCATGATTGGCTGAAAGCTCAACAGACTCACGCCTACAGGCGACATTTCAACAAGCGTTATGCAAGCCTGTTCCCGAGGCAATGATTTGGGATAAAAAGGTCTATTAACAAACTTTATCACATAATTATAGATACATGAGCAGACAATGCCATAGTTTAGAATCCAAAAAAAGTATTCCAATCAGATAAATTCATAAATTGCACACATATAGAGTATGCCAGATATACCCATTGAGCTTAAGTATGCTTGTGATACTTTAAGCGTAAGGCATGCCAGGAATACCTACTGTTCTGAAGATATGCAGGAAATCCTTTAAGCAGAAGGTATGTCAGGAATACCTTTTGTGCAAAAAGTATGATTATGGCACTTTAAGCATTAGGTATGCCAGGAATACCTATTGTTCTTAAAATATGCAGGAACTACTTTAAGCATAAGGTATGCCAGGAATACCTAGTGTGCTGAAGTATGCAGCAAATACTTTAAGCATAAGGTATGCCAGGAATACCTAATGTGCCAGAAATTCTTAAAAGCATAAGGTATGCCAGGAATACCTATAGTTCATGCAAATGATATGCCAGGGATATTTAGTATGCAGAAGTATGGTAGAAATACTTGAAGCATAAGGTATGCCAGGAATACCTAGTGTGGTGAAACATGTCCAGATTGCATTATACACAAAGGGAGATAAAGACATATCCAGTAATCTATGTTGGTGAGTACAATGTATAAATATATAATCTCGTTGTGTTGCAATCAAAATCAACACACTTGCCTACTTATACTAACCCACGCACGTGGTTTTGCTGGATTGAATAAAGTAGGCAAAAGCATCTAAGATTGTCTTACCATCCCATATGGCACTTACTTATTCACACATGTTCATTTTGGTTCGCAGTTACAACATTGCTGGTACTCAAGGCTTAAGAGAAAAGCAGTGTATGTGCGCATTTGAAACTGCTTCTACATAACAGATAACGTTCTGGTTGGTGAAAGAAACTATTAGTAAACCTGTATTTTCGTAACACTACCGTATCATACTTTTTTAACATGTCAATACATTCACTAAGTTTTAAATGTATCAAACGACCCGGTGTGAGTTCAACCAGTCGCCATATATGTGTGTAAAACTGTTCACAGAAATATTGGATTTTCTCAAATAAATAATAATTCTCAATTCAGATATTATGCTGTTTTTTCCTTTTCGGAATGAAATGAGCCGCATCGTGAGAAAACCGGATTTTTGCCTAGGCGAAAACAAAGGCGCAGATCAGCTTCGCGGTAACCGCGAAGCTGATCAGCGCCTTTGTTTTCGCTACTCGGATAGTACAATTCCTCTTCTACTTAAATCCGAAATTTCAAGCTTCTAGCTCTTTTCTGAGCTTGTACAGGCCGGTTTGTGTCGGACCTGGTCGGAAACCCCGAAGACCGGTTTTCTCGCGTCGCGGCTCAAATGTAATCTGCCATCTCCATAAGTTCATGATTATCGGAACAGTTTACTTTGATTTTCAGGGTATAGTAAGAGTATGAAAGATCCGACATCAAAACGAGGCATAACTAAGGCAACAGCTAAAGGTAGGTATACCTCGGCAAATAGGTCACTGTATGGGCGTTACCTTATGAATACGTTATTAGGTATGGTCTACTATTGACCTAGGTAAAAGCTAAAGGTATACAGTTAAAAGACTCAACTCACATGTTGTCCGTTAGAATGACAATCCGAGTTTGTCTAGTTTACTGGATTGGACAAAATAGGTAGCTGATCTTTAACGGTAAAATATGTGACAGCGCTCTAGGCTGACTGAATTCTACTTTTCTATTATCTCCCTACTTGAACAGATGGACTAGCCGACCACACCCAGATATGAATATTAAAGTTGCCGCCCATACAGTGACCCATTTGCCGAACTATATAGTAGAAACAAATTTACATGGTACACCGACAGATGGCTGGCATCATGTGAAACCTCTGAGATGTTTTCGTTTATGAGATGTTTTCATAGGGGCATATATCTAAAATGAGCCTTCGCATGAGAAAACCTAAATTTGCATATGCGAAAACAAAGACGCAGATCAGCTTCGCAGTAACTGCAAAGCTGATCAACGCCTTTGTTTTCGCTACACGGATAGTACAATTTCTCTTCTTCTTAAATCCGAAATTTCAAACTTCTAACCTGCTTCTGAGACTGTACAGGCTGGTTTGTGTCAGACCTGGTCGGAAGCCCCGAAGACCGGTATTCTCGCGTCGCGGCTCACCTTATTTTTCACGTTTTTTTTTTTATATATATATATCTCGTGTATATATCCTTACAACAGTCAGAGAAATGACCACGACACATGTCTATTTTATATGTATATACATGAGGGTCTGGATGGGGTATAATGATTATTGAATAATGGCCTAAAATTTTTAATGAGAGTGAATAAAGAGCAAAAAATCTAATGATTATTGAATAATGAGGTCCTAAAGAATAATGAATAAGTGTAAATTTTTAATGAATAGCAGAGTAATATAATGAATAGTGAATAATAACATTTTAAAGAATAATGAATATGCTAACATTTGGCTATGGAATTGTCTTAGATGGCCTCCCTGACAGAATTCCATTTTTTTTCTGGGGTCTGGACGCCCCCAGTCCCGATTTAGTTCAAATGTTGTATTCATCTTTCAGAAATCCTTGAATGTTTGGAAAGACATATGTCTGGAAGCCAAGCATTTACGGGCTCACCTCATGGACCAATTGAAAAAGAAATGTGTCACAATTGAATTAAATCATTCTGGATGTTTACTGAGCCAGATACTATTTCACTGTTTTGTTTGCTTATGTATATGTATTTTCTTTTTATTCTATTACCCCACTTTGTCCGTACATTGTATTATGTATGTTCCAATCCTATAATGATAATCTTTTCTGTAAATAGACATCATCTTGCTTTTTTTATATGACAAAACATAATAATTATGCAAATCTACCTGGCAATTTACATGTATATGGTGCTACATATTCTTTTCCTCGCTCGCTTCGCTCGCTCGGTATTTAAAGGGGTGCACACACCACAGCGATAGCGCCAACGTATGCCGACATATGAGACATTTTGTCCATACGTTGGCGTACGTTGAACACGTTCGGCATAAGTCTTGCATAAGTTACGGGTACGCTACAATACGCTAGCATACATTGTCGTACGTCGTGTATGCTCAGAAATTTTGTGCATGCACAAAAATTTCCAACGTATGCCGACGTACTGATTTACGTTGCTCATAAGTTATGCGTACGCAACGAATACGCCATGCATAGGTTCACGAATGTTTCCTGTAAGTAACTCATACGCTCGCCAAAGCTCACCTGGATTTTTGTTTAGCACATGAGAAGCCTATGCATAACGTATTACTAACGTACGAGCAGCGTTTGCCTGGCGCACTCGGAATGTATGCAGCGTATGTTAAACGTGTGAAGAACGTATTCACTTACGCGTACATGTAGCACAATGGTCAGCGTTCGGGATTTTATATATAAAATGGAAGGAATAGGTACTGTGTTCATGATTAAATAGTCACACGGAAGCATCAAAATGGTATACTCGACCAAAAACAGTCTGCACAATAGGGTGTATGGCTAAAGTTGTATTATCGCTTGTCCAGAGAATATCTTTAAAAATACTGGATGCCTTCAAAGATCATATTGAATGGCCCTTTCAAAAATTTCGACATATAAAGCGCCAACGATTTTTTTTTTTTTTTGTAAATTAAAATATTGTTTTCCAGTTCAGTTTAGCGTCCATTTCCAGATTATTTCAGCTCATATGAGATGGATCAATCAAGAGATGGGGCAAAAACTGACCCATAAACTAATTTCAACCTTATTTTTGAAAATGATCCTTCTGAGAAACGATATAAGAACACCACAAAATGCACGCGAAGAATCAGGTGTGTAGATTTCTTTGGTCATTTTTCTTTTCTTTTATTTATTTATTTATATTTATTTATTTATTCATTATTCACTTGTTACTGGATATATCTTTGACTCACCTTTTTGACGAACATCGAGTTCTTAGAAGCACGCTATGCGTACGTTTGGAATACGTCAGACGTGCGTTGTACATACGCTGCTTATAAGTCACGAACGGTATGCTAACGCTGGGCGTACGCTGTTATAACTAAGTCATGGTATGCCAGGGATACGTTATGAATAACCTACTCATACGTTAGACATACGTTCCGTGTGCTAAGCATTCGTTTTGCATAAGTTCAGAGAGAGCCTTTTCAAGATTTTTAACATAAAATGAACAGCGTATAACAACGTACAACAACGTACTGGATATTTTTTCATACGCTGCTCATACGTTGGCTAATACGTTGTGGTCTGAGTGGGCCTTAAGACATTAATAAAATGTATTGTTCAAGCACAAATCCATACATCACATAGTACTCCTATGCTAAACTAGTTTACTAAATAAAAACAACATCACTTTATTATAACTTTTACCCTGAAGTTACAATTTTTCTTAAATAACCTTTGATATTCATAATTGAAGAGAAAGATTCAGGGTAAAACTTAGGGCGTATTCAGTATTTAAGGTGGCGGGGATTATACTCCCAACAGATTTAAAAGGGAATTTGCTAAAAAAAAATGGTATAATATTTCGGAAAGTTTCTATGAAACTTTGTGGTCTAGCAGAGTATAAATGCTTCTCTCAAGATGTTAATATCAAGGTTGCACTCAGCAGTCTACAACTTAATATCATAGAACTAGTCTTGTGGCTTGAGATAAGGGATGCCTTAGGTGGGGAACACCTATTTGCTTACGGATATTAGCTGGGTGAAGAAGGCGTGACTAGTAATAATCACATTTTAATGAATAATGGAGCTAATTTTAATGAATAAGCCAAAATTTTAATGACAGTGAACAAATGGCTAAATTTTTAGTGATTAGTGAATACCAGGACCCCCCATCCAGACCCTCATACATGTACATATGTGTACCTTTCACAGGTCTGTACGCTTTACAAAAACTCCTCGATGGGACAAGAAATGTCCAATCAGCTTCCAGCGCAGTCCGGCGATATGACAAATATGGAAACAAGGACGATGCTTTTGAAGACTTTTTCTCCGTTCATCCCTCCAATGTCAAGAAACTTGCAAAGTCTGACTTTGGGTCGCTACGGAATGGTGTAAGTTAAATTTAAAAAATCCTAGCTGTGAAAGACTCTCATAAATTGCGTAAAGCTGCGGACGCATGTTTAAGTGGCAGAGTTTTAGCACAGGTCTGATATCGTGTTCAGTTTTAAGCTTTTTAAAATGGTCTAAGGTAACAAAATGGTGAAATAAATTGTCACTTTTGTTGTTGGGAAACAACTCAAGCTCATAAGCACATAAATCAATCACCATTTGTGTGTGTAATCCACCAATTGAAATGTTTTCTGCGATTAGCTGCTTTGTTGCATATAATTAAACCAACAATTTGGGTTTGCGAACAGGTCCGACACAAACCAAGCTGCTGTTCAAGCAGAAAAAATGGCTAGAGGCTGGAAATTTTGGATTTAGAAAGTATGCCTTGGGAATTGTTTTATCCATGTAGCGAAAACAAAGGCACTGATCAGGTGTGCAGTTACTGCACAGATACTGCACAGCTGTTCTAGATCTGCGCCTTTGTTTTCGCATATTCAGTTGTTGTTTTCTTATGCGGCGGCTCAGGCTCATAGTTTATAACTGTTATAATACGCTTTCTAGAGCTTTCTTTTTTTTTTTTTTTTTTTTACTTCAGGACGCTTATGTGGGACAGGCTGGTTATCTGCGACTCACTTTACGGCCTAATGGGGATAAGCATAACCAAGGACTTCCAGTCTTAGAAATCAGATCATCAACAAGCAATATATATGATAGAATTGTATACAAACCTAAATAAGGTTTTATATAGAAACATAAATAAGTTAAATAGTGAACAATCTCTATTACTTCAATAAACATTAATTATCTTAAACTTGAGACGTTACTGTATGTGTAATGGCCGTCCAATGCCCAATCGCGAAATGACACAAACTGGAATTCCAAATCACAACTCAAGAAAAGTACCTTTTTAGAGTGTCCGACGTGGTCTGACACAGACGGGGCTGTGCTTGGAAAGGTCGAGGGGGTGTTTTAACGTTTGAAGTTAGATAAACGGTTAACTCTATTGCCAGCGTGAAAACAAAATCCTTGTTTAAAATTAGCTGAGCTAATCTGCGTGTTTGTTTTCGCGTATGCGAGATGTGTTGTGTGTGTATCAACAACTGGACCGGATTACCCCCATTTAACCGGTTATTCTTAGAACAAGACGTAGTTGTTTCACTAGCTTATCGTTGGCCAAAAAATAGGAAAAATACTACCATTGGAACCAGAATCCCCACATGTTAAATGAACCACCTCGTGGGAAAACCAACAATGTGGTTTCCGAACAGGTCCGACAAAAACCGGCCTGTACAAGCACAGAAAATAGCCAGAAGCTTGAAATTTCGGATTTAAGTAGAAGAGGAATTATACTATCCGAATCACTGCGGTTATCGCGAAGCTGATCTGCGCCTTTGTTTTCGCCTATGCAAATTGTTGGTTTTCCCATGGGGCGGCTCAAATGTAGGAAGGTCAAAGGGCAATCCCCTGTTCTACTGGGCCACATTTCGATTTTTACATATAAGCCTTATTGGCGAAGTTGGTTGGTTATATTTGAAGCATTTTTTGGATGTCATGCCATCCTACTTTTGGGTAAGAGTCCCATAAAATGGAGGGTACGTCTTGACATGACCATAGATGTTGACTGGGGCGTTAAGTGTCAACTCAAACAAACAACAGGCATGACAGACCCGTCGTTTAACCACTATTTGACGATTGGATTTTCCCATCATTATCAATAGGGTGAGTCCACTTTCATTTTTAGGGGTAGTAGGAGTGATTTTTACTTTTTATCTCATTTCTCGACGAAATTCAAAGTTTCTCTGTGCAAACAGAATAGACCCAGATGGGACGCCGCGTTCTGCGGCGTCACATCTGGGGCTATTCGGTTTGCCTATGTCCCATAAAAGGGACGCCAGGCTTAAATGAGTTTATAATTAAAATGATCGTATTCTTTTCCTGGTTCAGGACATTTGCTTATATGTGTATGTTACATTTAATAATTTGTTAAAAGCCCCTCACATTACATGTACAAGCCAAGACAATATCTTATTTCAAGTCGGATACAGAATGACTGTCGAAATTATTCACCGATATCTTATTTGAGTCACTGCACGAGACACCAACAAAATATTTTGGCGAAAACAAAGGCGCAGATCAGCTGTGCAGTAACTGCACAGCTGATCAGCGCCTTCGTTTTCGCTAGATGGATAGTACAATTCTTTGTCTACTTATAACCAAAATTCCAAACTTTTAGCCTGCTTCTGTGACTGTACCGTGATACTGGCTTGTGTCGAACATGGTCGGAAACCTAAATTGTAGGTTTTCTCATACATACAAAGGCTCATTTGTCGGTAGGGTATAATAATACTTTGGTAACCTATATTAAATTAAAAAAAAAAAAAAAAAAAAAAAAAAAAAAAGTTTGTAAAATGGCCACTTTCTATGTACGGCTAGACGTTATTACATTTATTTGGTGTGTGTTTGTAGCTGCGCATTGCCTTAAGACAGAACTGGGCGACGACTTAAATATTGACCAATACGGTAAGACATCTGGTACTATTAAATCAATTAACTGAGTAAAAACTTTTATAAATAAGTAAACGAATAATAAAAGATATCATCAATTGCGTAACTTGTGTGCGGGCTGCCTCACAAATGTTTTAATCACTTTGCCGTAGTATCATTTAGCGCATATGTTTATTTAGGGCTAACCATATCTGTGTTGAGTAGTCTCTCTCTCTCTCTGTGTGTGTGTGTGTGTGTGTGTGTGTGTGTGTGTGTGTGTGTGTGCAAAATAATCACACAAATTCATTTTTTATAAATGAACTATTCCGTCATTTTTCAGATCATAAACATGGATTGAATAAACGGGCTGTCAACAAAGCAGCAAAAGGTATACGGAAGGGTTACCATGCTACTCTCATTTAATTGAATTAGCTAAAGGTCTATCGTCAGTCAGATTGAAGGCTTACAGTAGCTAAAGATCACTCTTACTAGTATTAGAAAAGTACAAATACAAATGAGCGCGGATCTGGTAAAAGGTGGCTTCGGGCATTCAAGTACATTTTATGCTACTAAAGTTTAAAAAACACCTAGATTTGAAATATTTGGCATGTTTTGATATTTATTTTATACAGTTTTAATATTGTAACACAATCTAAGACACATACTTTTCTTATAGTCAAACGTTATTTGTATCATGTATGTTGCCATGGCAACCATTGCGCCATAAGGACTACCCTCATTTTAAAAAAACAGGTACGCCCATTGTATTGCATGTTTTATCAAACAGATTGTGAATTCTTGCCTGTTGCATAGTCTGTGCATTAGTATAGATGTTGAACTTAAAGAAACACATAGAATTTCTAGAATTTTAGTCTTCCCTTCTTTTAATTACAGTGATTTAAAGACGTTAACGTCATCAACGTCCAAACGTCATCAAAAGTTTTATTACGTCATGTTTAGATTGCATCGACTGCACAACTTTCAACGTTCATATCTTTGCTATTTGTAAAGATAATCTCTTCAAATTTTCAGGAAATACTCAGAGAAACTTGGTCTTTTATATGAAATTAATATATTAATTTTGATTTTTCTGCCATTAGATCCCTTTTATCAGATCTTGGCCCAAATGTTTAATGCTGAAATAGCGTTATTTGTATTTGTATTTGTATTAGAAAACACCTGGGTGTCGTTTCAGAGTCACACTCATGCAAACTAAAACAGCAGAATTATGTTTCAAAATTTTAAAATGATTTTGCAAACACTTTATACAGTTATTCAGTGTCGTCAAACATTGAACCAAAAATGTGACAATATGTCATGGCAAGTTCCCTAAAAGCAACATATTACGAAAACTTGCACATACAATATGCAGAGATTTTTTTCAGCTTTCAAAATTGAAAACTTCGTTGGAAAAAAATTATATCGATATTTTTTAATATATTTGCTCAAAACATATTATCACACGGTTTTATTCGTATACTAAATTGCTGTCACTGAAAACCATGCTGTGTATTAGAATGACCGTGTTTTCCTAAACAATGACTTCTTTTATAATATGAGCCGCATCGTGAGAAAACGGGATTATTGCCTATGCGAAAACAAAGGCGCAGACCAGCTTCGCGGTAACCGCGAAGCTGATCAGCGCCTTTGTTTTCGCTACTCGGATAGTACAATTCCTCTTCTATCTATTTGCAAAATTTCAAGCTTCAAGCCTGTTTCTGTAGCTGCACAGACCGGTTTGTGTCAGACCAGGTCGGAAACCCCAAAGACCCGTTTTCTCACGGCGCGGCTCTATTAATGACAGGCTTAGCTGCCGCTCAGAAGCTGCTGAGCGATGCACATCACGTGAATGTGAGGTCTAAGACTTTCAGGAAATATTATAAAACAGGGGACACAAATACAGCCCTTAAAGACTTTCATTCCGTCAGCCCAGTCAACGTCCAAAGAAAATCACGTTTTAACTTCGGACGAGGAGGTGTAGGCGACGTAAGTAGCTAAAAACGTAACTTAGGACCGACATATTATACCAACCCAAACTTCCAACGCAACATATTACATGGCTGATTGTGATACACAGTCTCACCGACCGCACTTTTGCGTTTCGCTCAGGCATCGAATGCAAATTTTAAATGCAAGGAAATCGCTAGAGCAATGGTTTCCATTCATTTTAAAGACCTACTTCTGAAGAAGCTAAAAGTGGTACCACTGTTTATTCGGTTAATGACCCCTAATGGTGCAATATGGTCCTTTGATCAAAGGACTGTCAAAATGAGGTGATTATCACATCTCTGCAGGGGGTCATAAAGAGGCCCCTAGAGGATAATACCTGCAGTGCCACTGTTTATTGATTTTATGGTCCCTGATAACCTGTGCAATAAAACTGCCTCCCTCTGCAATCAATATTGATTTTTCCTGTTTTGGTCCCTACCTGTACTCTGAGTCATTGTCAGAGCACAAGGTTTTCTAATGCCCTGTCCCTTGTCTAATGACCCTCAATAGACTTGGAAATAGGTATTTAAGGGCTGAAAGTGTATTTTTATGCTGCTTAAAAATGTTAAAAAGCATATAGAATTTTCATAAATTTGAACTAATTTAGGTGCTAAACTTATTCCTCGAATTTTGTTGTGATCCAAATTTAACCTAGTACCATCAGTCAATTGCACATGATGTCATGTTAACTGATCGGTGATCCTCAAAATTTTAATCAAGCATGCAACGAATAACACATTCTAAAATGCGTCAAGTTGGATGTTTCGTAATTTAAATAAAAGTTTAACATGAAATGTTCGAAGATATCGAACTTTCTTTTTCAAGTGTACGAATTAAAGTCACATGCCGAATACTAGCAAATCCCCATGCATTTTGTTTCTTACAGACATACCGTTTCGGAAAAATTGTCTGAATCGTGGCGCCTTAGCGACTGGTGATTAAAAAATTCGTGCGGTACTTGGATAACCCAGCATTTTATTTTAGAAAATATTCTGACGAAATAAGTGAGGGGATGAGTGAAATTGACAACCCAATCCACTGTTGCGTTGGCTCATTGGGCCAGTAAATTTATCATAAGAGTCAATGTTTTATTCAGAAGAACTTACTATACCTTATACATTTTTGTCTGTAAAATTTTCAGTAGAATCAAAAGGTTCGCAGAAATATAACCCTCAAACACTTCATAGCTTTTCCATAGCACAGTTTCTAAACGTTCAGTAAGTTGTTAAATGTGTACTGTAAGCAAAAAAGGAAGGCCAATCAAACTGGAGCTTTACAGATTGTTATCGTGGTAGTTACATTCTGAAATTGGTGTTTAGCTCCATCAAGACTGGAAAAAATGAGAGTTTAAACCAGAATCAGTAAGCCTATGTAGATGTATAAGCGTTTATTACAGTAAATTGTCAGTTGGTAGTCAAGACGTTATTTATGAAACAAATTCGTCATTCAGTGGCAATACTTCCGCTTCCGTTTATCAACTAAAATAGCTTTCGTTTTAATCGTCTTGCAGAGTTCTATTGTTGGTCATGTCGGCGATAGACGGCTCATCCTGAGACCATCCGGGGACAAGTACAGTAACCGATACCCAGTCTTAGAAATCCGGACACCAACTGATCCAGTTTACGATAGAATAATTTACAAGAAACCAGACATGAAATAGACAGAGATTCACGAGAGACGGATACAATCACAGACTGATGTGCATATGTCCATACTTCTTTTAGAATTCATTTTCGTGTAAAAATTAACTTATTAATTAACACAACAGATTTAAAAACAAGGCCGACAAAATACATTTTAGTTTATGTGATAAAGTTAACACTTATGAACAATACTATAGATTACATCCTGATTAATAAAAGCCAACCGCACAGAAAAACAAAACAGTAACCTCCCTGTACATTTTGTGTATTTTTAGTACAAAGACAATTGCATCGCCATTTAGTTTCCCAAGTCTGAGTGTGAGCGTTTTGGAGAGGGAATACTGTGATGGTGAGCCCAATAGGTACATTGTACTTGTATAACGATTGATTAGATCTACACGTGCTAGATGCGAAGTGTGCCCACATCATACACGTTTTGAAATCAACAACGATAGCTTAAATGTATAGTGTAGATCAGTTCTCGGTCCCAGAGCTGTACCCACTTTCTGACCAATTCTCGGTCCGAAATCTGTACCCACTCTCTGATCTATGCCCATGACATGTTTGATCTCTATCCGCTACCTTTACCTATATTACGAAAACTTGCCCATGCAATATACAGAAACTTTTTAGATTTTGAAATTGAAATTTTTCAGCTGAAAAAATTTGATAGTTTTCTTATTTTTGCTCAAAACATTGATTGTGGGTACATGTTAGAACCGCCTCGCCAAGGCGGTTCTAACGAGTACCCACAATCTATGTTTTGGAGCAAAAATAATAAAAATAGGTATACCCCTGCAAACCCCAGTTTTACTACAGTGTATATAAAAGTTGGGTTTAAGGGGGTATATATTGCACAGACATGTTTTCCGATATGGTGCCAAGGTCAATCTCTGATCTGTATCCATGCTTATTTCCGACCTGTATTCTCATTCTGCGATTCCTGATTCGTACACATGGTAATGTCTACTACAGCTTATACATGAAACTATTTTAATACACAAAATGATAGTTGTGCGACGTACTAAGTACAGTCAATTCATAGATGCATGGTAATAAGGCTATACCATACATCGCACGAACAGGTAAATAACGGTAAATAAATGCAATTAGTAGAGGCGAACTCTACAACTTGGGATAGCGTTGCACATTAAAATAAGCAATAATATCTAAATTTTTGTAGATACGTCATGCCTGTTAACCCTAAAACGCGGGTGAGTCGATATTATCTGCTTTTAACGGTTTCAAAGATCTATGAACGATTTATAGTGGTGTTTCAACTAGACACTATAAAGGATGATAATTATTGTACGTACCGACATGATGTACACAGATCAGGGATATACATGTACAGGTGGATACTTATCAGAAGACACACAGTTGTGAGAACAGATGATCAGGGATTTCGAGGGTATACATCAGGGTCTTCCTTCTGTAAGCATAATGACCTCTGCCCCTTTGGTGGCTGAGTATACTTTCCAACTGAAAACGGCCCCACTCGCGTTACAATACCCTCACAATCAATGTATTGAAAAGGAACCGTACTGTAAGTCTTGGGTAGTTGAGTGTATTATGTAATCAAACGGAAAGGTATAAACAGTCGCGCTTATCTGAATAGTTGCTGTAATTCCGTCTTTATAAGAGTAAGGTACTGTTTGTTTTTAGATTTAATATAAGGTTGAGTCATCTCAAAATTATGTAATTTCAAATTCTTATAATCCATACTTATACAAAACAAATCCTATCGGCACTTCATACCATCTAGCTGACAATAAGGCCTGGATATAAACATTAATTTTGATTAACGATTTTATAATCTTTGCAAACGAAGTCAAGTTTTATCAGTGCTATATAAGTTCAGTGAACATTACATAATTTACCTGCATATTAAAGCCAGAAATCCGTGTAATGAATACCACTTCAAACCCCATATGTATACAGTAAAACTTGGGTGTGAAGGGGTACACATGTTTTTCTTATTTTTGCACCAAAACACAAATTGTGGGTACGCGTTAGATCCCCATCGGCGATCAATGTTTTGAGTAAACATATCAAAAATATATATCTTTTTTTCCTGAATACTACATATAAATACGTCGCTTCACAGCACCACGGCCTAGTGAAGACAAATGACCAGTCTACTTATTGTCTTCTTTGTGTGCCATTACGAAATTGTTGTATTTTAAAGTAAATTAGCATCTTTTCTTTTCGTTCCATGGATTAACTCAGTATCGTCTTCTTTTAATTCAGCAATCCAAAAATTAAAGTCTCTAGACATCGTCTTTTGCGGCCGCACAAACAAGAACTGTTCAGATACACGCGAAGCTGATCCGCGCCTTTGTTTACGCCACACAATTCGAAATTTCAAGCTTCTAGTCTGCTTCTGTGACTGTGCAGGATGGTTCGTATCGGACCTGGTCGGAAATTCAAATTTTCTCATGCGTAGGCTTATGTTTTAAACAACCTTGCCTATCATTCTGGTTCTTGCTGGATGCAACTTTGACTTTGTTCGTTTTACAACACTTGTCAAAGTAAGTGTACTACATGTGCATAGAAGCGAAACTAAAACTCAAACTGTCACTCTGCATAAACGGCAAACACGAGGCCCAGTGCCAAAAGATTTCCCGTCTTGAACTCCACAGTTACGTAATTGTCATATTTATGATTCCATAGACATCTAGAGGTGACCAGCATTGACTGTTTCGCCTCCTCCCCCATCATTACAATACAAACAATTTTAAACCTGTCCATTTCTAAGTATTTTACTCTTTCCTTGATGATTTCACTCATGAGCTTACATTTAGAGCCGCACATATTTGGATCATACTGTTTCTCACGAATATTTTCTGCAAAAACAGTCTTTATTATCTCCCTTACTTTGCCTTCATGGAACTTGCAGTCAGGTGTAAGTTTGTAAGTGTTCTCATAGACAACCATTGGTGTCGGTATCTCGGTAGTCCCAGTGCTATGACGGTCACTCTCGTGGTGGATCGAATGCGCCGTATCCTTGCGCGTGATAGTTGCGGCACGCGGTCGAATTGGGTGGGCTCCATGATGAGAGTGTTGGTCTCTCCTACCATGGTGTTCACCATCGTGGTGATCTCCCTTATGACTTTGGTCTGATTTGTGGTGTGCACCACCTTTACCGTGGTCCTTCGGGTGATGGTCTTTATCAGGTACGGAGATTTTTCTCGCGCTCTCTGACTTGCGACGCTTTCTTTGAGTCGGGCTGCCTTTTGTGCTCATTGTGATAGATTATTCCTGAAAAAAAAAATTTACTATACTTATGAGACTCCATATCAAAACATTAACCAGAAATGGTATATTGGCTTTGTCGATCGATGTGGATACAATACGTCCTTATAGGAACATGATAATTTTGTTTGATTTGGTAGGTCATAAATAGACAGAATGAATACATGGAATACTACATCGGATATTACGAAAATTGATAACAAAATAACGCGTTTATTTCCGTAAAATAATCCATATAGAAATAAGAGAAAGTACAAATGCTCATATCAGTATTGCGTACCATCAGGAAAACATGCCCGTGTAATGTATACCCCCTTATACCCCACTTTAATATAGCAAAACTGGGGTATGCAGTGGTATACCATTTTTATGTATGATCCAAAAAAAAGATTGTGGATACTCGTTAAATCGAGGCGGTTTTAAAGTGTATCCACAATCAATGTTTTTAGCAAAGATATTTAAAGTTTCAAAAACTGTCTGCTGAAAAAAAAGTCTGTATGGGCAAGTTTTCGTAATACACTTTGAACCTCTGTAAATCGCTGATAACTGGAATCCAAATCAACTGTTACGAGGAAAATGTATACAAGTATTTTTTTTCTTGGAGGCAATGGCTCAAATTGTTTTCAGGCATACGATAGTAAAATACACTATGCATCTTCTATTAAAATTGTTAAACTGAAAATCATTTATTTTATTTCGGAGTTAAATAAAGGTGAGGATAAAGATGAAACAAACAATCGCGGTTTTCTATATGAAAATGCAATTTACCTGACTCGAAAAGTGCAAGGCAGTGCTGTAAATGCTCCAAGGCAGTACAAATTGTAACATTTAATATATAAAACGCAACTTACCTTGAAAATCTCTCAAAACTAAACACTGCCGATTCTCTCTCCCAAATGCGCTTTCAGATCAGTAATATTTGTTTTTGACAATCAAACCATGACTTTCAAGTCAAACAAGTAGACCAAGCGTCGTTGCTACGTTATTTATCATGCACAATCCGACAAAGTTTATCGAGGAATCTTACAATTTAATTTCAAACTAAAATGTTATCAAAATTTGATTGACTTAAATACACATAGTCGAAGGAAATGATTGATTTCCAGTAGCAATTTTATCATAAAGTGAGACGCGTCATGAGAAAACCAAACGGGTGGTTTCAGAACAGGTTCGACACAAACCGAGCTATACAAGCACAGAACATGGCTAGAGGCTGGAAATTTTGGTTTTAGAAAGAAGATGTATCAAAATCAAAGGCACGGATCAGCTTCGAAGTTACCGCGAAACTGATCGGCGCCTTTGTTTTAGCCTATACAAAACGTTTGTTTTCTCATGATGCGGCTCAAGTATACAAAGGGCACGTTGCGACGGACTGTAACTTGTATTAAAAAGAGTAAAAATGAAAATGCAATACTATACGTGATACATAAACTGCATGAATGTTAATTCACGATATTACATGTTAGACAAGGTAGAGATTGAGTGTGAAGCAAGCATAAAACTTTGCTTGAATGACAAAGTCTTATTACATTTGTTATCGAACTTCAAAATCACATTTTTTGTTTTCAAAAAATAATATTTCTACAGCACAGGACATACTTTATGTTGTTCCAGTTGTCGTATACATGAAGGTATGAGGTCAATCTCGTTTAACATCATCAGTGCAACTGGTACACTACAGTCCAAGTGCGGGTTTGAATAGCTCTGGCACTGATCATTGACTCAGTTCTTTTCAAGACATGTTCTTATTGATTATCCAAAATAATTTTTTGTTTCTTATCAGTTTTGTTAAGTTCGTGTAGTTCAATACATGGCTAACATAATATATGGGGAAAATTTTGATTAAATACTAGTACTGTGAGATTGTATAGTAATTTCATGAGCAAAAGGGGTGCAGTGATATCTGGTCAAAATTATTACGGCTAAAGCGATGTGTGGTGGAATTCTTCTAAGATCTATTTTGGTCGCATAAGCGTGATCGACGACTAAATACTGTAAATCTAAAAGTCCACCATCGACAATACCACAGTTGAGAAACACGTGGTACGGAATGGGTGACGCACAATGAAATTCTGTCCGAAGTTGAGATGAGAACTTCGAGTTTTCTCCTATAGCGTTTACTCTATTGACTGATAGAAAGGTGCAGTCAATGCAGAAATTGTATATTTATTCAATGAAAGTAGCATAAGGAATCCAGGTTACTTCGTATTCGCAAACACTTCCGCCCTATGAACATATAGTACTTCCATCACAATAACATTGAAGTGTTTGCGAAAACGAAGTAACCGGGATTTCTTATGTTACTTTCTTTCAATAAATGTTCAATTTCTGCATTGACTGCACCTTTATCAGTCAAAAGAAGAAACTCGAAAATCTAACCTCAACTTCTGTCTCAATTGCAGTGTGTGTCACCGATCATTTATCGGGACGTATGTATACAATACCACGTGATTCTCAGTAGTGAATGCATTGAATAAAAGCACTTGCATCGGTAGACATTCTAAACAAACTCTCAAGTGAAAAACATAACTAAGGAAGAAGCCGGGATTTCTAAAATATTGTTTGTTGGTTGTGCTGTTATACGACATGTACGATCATGGTCATCCACCCATATCATAAATGCCTGTTATAAAACGAAATATTGTTTATTTTACCAGAGATAAGTACCCCTTGATTCATTCTTGAATCGGAATGAAAGTTTCATTTCATTATGAAGGAAAGACAAGACAAACCCTGGGTACGGCACAAAAACCTAACGACGATGTAATAACTGTCCAAAAAAGGAACCCGTTTAGAAATTTCATAGGATGAAACAAACTTTTCAAAACCGATAATATTTTTTGTACTTTAACCGTTCAAAACGTATTGTAGCTAAAATATGCTTCGCTGAAAACAAAAATACGTTTATTTGCAAAATATGCTTCGCTGAAAACAAAAATATGTTTATTTGCAAAATAAGTCCAGATATAGTGCAAACACCAGAAGAAAATTCATCATTAATGTGGATGTTGTTTTACAACCCTAGTCATACAAGTCTTCACCAGCGACAGATTCCCAACGCACAAATATGTCTTCATCAGGAAAACATGTCCGTGCAATATATACCCCCTTAAACCCCACATTTATACAGTAAAACTGGGGTTTGCAGGGGTATACCTATTTTTCTTATTTTTGCTCAAAAACATAGATTGTGGGTACTCGTTAGAACCGCCTCGGCTAGGCGGTTCTAACGTGTACCCACAATCTATGTTTTGAGCAAAAATAAGAAAAATATCGAAATTTTTCTGCTTATGTTTTTCATTTTTACAGCTATAAAAATTTCTGTATAATGCATGGGCAAGTTTTCGTAATGTGAAAGTATACGCCTCCTCATGCGCCGGTTTCCTGGTCGTAATGAAAACATTAAACATAGAGAAGCTCCCGGGGAACTCGCGCCCTGCGGCCGGCTTATTTGGGCTATGAGTGCCGTAGAACTGGTGATTCACATTACCTTGACCCGGTGGGAAGTAAACACCTGTAACGTAATCCCCGTCATCCGTTCCCACGGCAATGGCCGAATGGCTTTCTTGCGAAACATGATTGTGAAAAGTGAGTGTCCTTGTGTCGAAGCGCCAAATTCTCGTCATGTTCCCTGCTAGAAATACCGCCGGTGCCTGTAACTCTATTTGATTATCACCATCTGGCCAGTGACCTCCAATAGTAAACGTTGACGTGTATTCAATGCAATTCACAGATCCGGCACAGCTGAGAGTCACCTTCTTTTCAAACGGGTATGGATACGTTATGTTAAGATTAAGAGCTGGGCTTCCTGGTGGGCACCCACTACCGGCCACTTGATGGGATCCTGGGCGCAGCCAGAAAGCTGGGTAGACCTATGAAATAAAAAGTAGATAAACGTTTAGACAAATATCAAATTGAACAATTCACATCCCCATATAGCGCGGAAATTTTAAGTCATCTTAAATGCATGTACTACATGTACATGTACATGTACCATTACTGTCAAACCCATAGCCAGAACATTCTTTTGTTGAGACTTAATCACTGTATTCAGAGTCAAAATAGCTTCAAGGTTCAGGAGTGAAAATGTTCTACGTGTCTTTCATACATTCTAGGGGTCTGTGGGCGATGTTTTGTTGTTTTTTTTTTTCGTTTTGTGTGTCTTTCGAAGCTGTCAAAATTAACACACCTTCGTCTGGAGTGTCTGTCCCTGTGTCTGTACAGACATCACTTGTGTTGTTGACCACGCCCTATCGTCTCTCCCTCCCATTTCAGTCGGTTTGTAGCATTCACCAATCAAATGCATTGTTGCTTTCATCTGTAGACCTCGCCCATGGTCATGCGCACTCAGAAACTGCTTATTATTCCAAACGAGGCTATCAATTCCCGCACCCATTCTTTCGGAAGCACTGATGAAAATGTGGTCATTTGAAATCGTCCATCGTTTGCCAAATGGCGTCGGAAAGCCACATTCAACGTTTCCTTTTTTGTGCTCAGAATGACCTGTCATAACAAAGTGTTCGATTGCTTTTGTGTAATTCAATCCGAATGTTTTCTTTAAGTCAGGATACCTGCAAATGAGACAGCAAATATTAAATTAAGAGCTAAAAGGCTTGGGCGGAAATCCTGTACATGAAAACATGTGCATAGAATACTTGATCGTTCTAAGGCGATATTTCTGTGGTGGCTGTGACAGTTTATCCTGGCCCTCGGTAAAACAAATAGGTGCCCATTTTACCGTGTTAACAAAACTTAATCACTTGAGTTCAAGCGGCACGGTCAAAGTATTTTACCTAAACATCTATTCTTAAGTATCTTTATTTGTGTGGTTGACCCACGAAATACGCACCAATGACCTTCTTACCTTTGCAAATACTGTTTAGAGTGGAATGAACCACACCCTTGACGTCCCTCCTCGGCACCTAGGCTAAGCCAGTGAAGTTCAGCTTTCTCCTTGGTTAGAACATCAGCAAACATAATATCTGGGTTGTCATTGATGTAGAACAGGGCGTCAAATACAAGGGGAGATAACAAGTAGCTCGACGCAGTGTCTGCAGTTGTAACAAAATATCGGATAAAAGAACTAGAGAGAGAGAGAGAGAGAGAGAGAGAGAGAGAGAGAGAGAGAGAGAGAGAGAGACTTTATAAGGTTGCTGATCTACGCCTTTGTTTTCGCACAAGCATGTTGTTGGTTTACTTATGCAGTGGCTCAATTTTCTGATTTAGGCCTCCATCCCATCACAATAATAATACCACGGGTGGGCATCAGGGGAGCTACCTCGAAAATGTGTTAACGCAAATTTGTTCCCACGCCACATCCGGGAACTGTCGAGGTAGTGGAAATCCCCATAATTGGAAGTACACGCAAAGGTGAGCTCTCGCTTTTTTGCTTTTTTTCTTTCAAGGGGCGCATTACTCAGAAATCGGGCGATGCAATCCCATGTAAATATGGTTTAACAATGCATGAAGACCGAAAACCCCATTAAATAGTGGAAAATATGAGTAGGACGACCTAAACATCAGGACTGTCGGACTGCATTTTCGCCGTGTCTTGACATATCGGCGGGCATCTCAGACAGATTCAGTTTTGGACCGCTGTCACATGTTTTGGTGCAAAACATGATCAAATTGACTACAATGAGGCAAAAATTTCAGATCCCCTGTTCTCCTGAATAGATTACCTGCCCAAAAATGCATTCGTGTTGTTCCCAGACCAGCGAGGTAGCGGTAATCTAGCGAGGTAGTTCCAACGCGTTTCAAACATCTAGCCATTCGGTTGATATAAAACGGAATGGATTAACTGTATAAAATGTAAACTCAGTGCTTTTTGCCTCTTTTTTTTATTTTTCACTCACGGATATAATATTCAGCGTCAAAGAAAAGTTACCGGAAATTGATAGTAGATATTTTGGAAATTATTTCACATATCTTCATGTGTTGATATATTTTCATGATTCAGGACAGCGACCTAATGGTTTATTGGCGAAATTCAGTTCCGCTAGTCTCGGAGCTGTGACGCACGTGCGATTTCTGATTTTTGCAGTTTTTTGAGAACTTATAAGTTAAAGTGAAACAATGATCAGTAACTGGCGCAATTACAACATAAATCCCAACCAAAACCCCAAGTGGAAAACAACCAAAATTGATCATGTGTTAGACCTACCAGATTTACTGGTAACTTTTCACTGACGCTGAGTACTCGTATATACCGTTATATTGCCGAGAATGGAACAGCATAGTGGCAAAGGTTTTGCATGTTGTTTTTAAACTTAGTGAACTTTGCTTCATAAAAATACTGTTTGATTAATTTTAGTGTTTTTTTTTCAGATGGGTGTCTTCAAAGGCAGAAAGAAAAAAGGACTCTCGTTATCGTACAAAAAGAGATACAACCATTTAAAATTATATAGGGCTGCAACTTTTCCCCTCATCGCGTTTTCCCTCCATAATATATCAATCTGTAACAGAAAGAAGGAGAAATAACTGTTAAAACTACGTTAAAACAAATCCATGCGTCATATATGATTCATACGTACGTGTATATTAGAGAACTAGAATGGAATTTGAAGTCGATTTGAGGTGCCTACAATGTATAGAGGGACAGTCTTTTTATGATTATTTGCTTTTAGCTGGTGTAAGCCGTATGGTTATCTTGTGGCTTTCACCAGCCAAACGTTACAAAATCCTATTCCTTAAATTGCTGTGAAGAAAGATGCATGTAAAATGTAACATGTTTAAGAAATAGATCAGCTCTAGCTGTGAATTGTTGAGTATTAATTCACTTTTTGGATGTCAGTTGTAAAGCAGATCAATTCACGAGCGCGTAGCGCAA
Organism: Rugalucina vietnamica; assembly: GCA_964017185.1. Taxonomy (NCBI): domain Eukaryota; kingdom Metazoa; phylum Mollusca; class Bivalvia; order Lucinida; family Lucinidae; genus Rugalucina; species Rugalucina vietnamica. The sequence goes on from OZ024873.1 coordinate 49,827,553, forward strand.
GTGATTTATCTGCTTACGACTGACAGACAAACTGATTTATTACTGAACAATTGGCGCACTACAGCTGATCTTTTAACATTCCAACACACAATCATGGACAAAAATACACTTGAAGCCTTCAGTTGCAGTGCCATTTCGACGAAATTGCACTAAAGAAAGCCCGCAAAAAAATAGACTGTTTCACTAATGCCTACAATGAATTTGTTACATCAGTAAAAATGACGTAACGCCCGTCTGTCGCAGTAACTGACGTCACGTTTGCATCTGAAATTGACGCCATAGCCCCGCGCTTACAAAGTGTGAAATTGTTGTTCAATGTAACACGTTTTTAAAGCATTGGCTATATAGGCGCGGTGTGTTAGCGCTCTTATTAACTCACACATATTTTAATGTTGTTTACAGCAATGGCATAAAGGACAAGTCACTCGACGTAGCCAGGGGTCTAGGGTTCGGCCCCAGGCTTCTCTAGTCTTTCGGACGAGACTTTTAACCGAGATCCCGTCTCCATATGACCCTAGCTGCTGAGTGGGACGTAGAACACCAAATAAACCAAATAAGAAACTGCTTTTGTTTTGCCTAGGTAAACGCGTTGGAACTGCCTCGCTAGATTACCGCTACCTCGCTGGTCTGGGAACAACACGAATGCATTTTTGGGTAGGTAATCTATTCAGGAGAACAGGGGATCTGAAATTGTTGCCTCATTGTAGTCAATTTGATCATGTTTTGCACCAAAACATGTGACAGCGGTCCAAAACTGAATCTGAGCTACAAAATCTGTCTGAGATGCCCGCCTATATGTCAAGACACGGCGAAAATGCAGTCCGACAGTCCTGATGTTTAGGTCGTCCTGCTCATATTTTCCACTATTTAATGGGGTTTTCGGTCTTCATGCATTGTTAAACCATATTTACATGGGATTGCATCGCCCGATTTCTGAGTAATGCGCCCCTTGAAAGAAAAAAAGCAAAAAAGCGAGAGCTCACCTTTGCGTGTACTTGCAATTATGGGGATTTCCACTACCTCGACAGTTCCCGGATGTGGCGTGGGAACAAATTTGCGTTAACACATTTTCGAGGTAGCTCCCCTGATGCCCACCCGTGAATACAATACATGTACATACAGAGAATGTAATATACAATCAGCAGTACACCAGTAGCTTAGCTATTAAAAAATTACTGCACCGATCGGATTCCGATTTTCCGTGAGAGATACATGCTTACCGGTAAGGTATAAGACAGTTGACCTAATTGTTCACTTTAATGATCTGTGCCCAGAATTTCAAAGCTCTCTTAAAATTAAGGAAGACCTAGTTCCAGTTATACTTTTGTCACAGAGAAGTGTTTGTATTGCCATTGTTACCAGATGCAGTGTTCGTGTACTTGTTCAAAACTTCGTTAGCTTAACGTCATCGTTAAGGCCTCACTTTGTTAAGTAAATGAGACTACATAAGGAAATTCACTGTTATTTTATGTTGATAAAATGTGAGAACCCTTTGCATTAACAACTGGGTCCTGATAATTGTCTGACAAGCCGTGAAAACGCCAGGTTTGTGGTTAGAATACAGCCAGGCATTTGAAAAAACTTGAAGATGAAGGTTGTGCTACTTACCCTGCATACTTGCCTTTATTCCAATCAAGTGCACCGTTGCAACCAGCAGAAGTATTGTTTCCATGGTTTTATTAACTTTAAGATTGTTCGGGTTGTACTGTTTTTTTAAGTAATTATTAAATCCGTAATATGTGTTTTATATTCTTCACCTGTTTACAGCATCACACATTATAACTTAGTATTGTACTGTCGTTTTGTTCGAATTATTATTTTGGTCTTGCTTATGTAAGCTTAGTAGAGATAAGGTACAATCAAGGTTTGGTGTCACTTGTTGTCTGCAACGATGGCATTATCAACTGTATGGCATGCAAGGTCACAAACGTTCCTTGATATCGCGCCATAAACACAGAAAGAGTTGGTTTTACGAATCGAATATTCACCAACAAAAAAGCAAGCATACACCTTAAGAAGTTTTAAGTGTAGGCCTATATATATAATAAACAAACTGAATGAGCGTACAAAAGTCGGTCGTGCCGCGACCGGGAATCGAACCACGGACCTCCTGCAGACGTGCTAACCATTACACCACCACAATCTTCCGATTAAAATACGCCAATTTTAGCATCTATAAACCTTTGACGTCATTTACGCTATTACGCTATAATATAAAGAACCGAAAATGATAGGGCCGCCTATGGCGGTAAATAAAAGGCCGCGCAATATTATAGGTGTAATGATTAGCACGTCTGCCTGGAATGCAGGAGGTCCATGATTCGATTCCCGGTCGCAGTACGACCGACTTGTGTAGGCTAATTCAGTTTGTCTATATAATTTCCTGTATCGTGCTGTTCTTTGTTTCTAAATTATATATATAAATCCCGTCATGACCATAATTGTTGACAGGCACTTTAAGCAACAAATCAAACAAACAAAAGAGCATTCATACAACATAGATGTGTATATCAAAGCCAAGGAGAATATTAACAAAACCAGAGGACCAATGGTCCTGCAAACGCTCACCTGAGGTTTTTCATATAAAACACTAATAGAAAGCCATCAACTGTTCTGGGAGGAAGTTCACGTGCAACCAAAGCATGTTTGTTAAGCTACTCCTCAAGATTCCAGGTTCAATTCCAAGTTTCTCCAGTCTTGCGTAAATGCCTTTAGCTATTGAGTGGAACATAAAACAGGAAATCAAATGATCAAATCTCATGAATGATTTGTATTTCCTTCAAATTGTGCCAGTTCTAATTTAACTGTTTGATAGCCTTTTGGGAAACAGCTGTTCACCCTGCTTACCATATTATGTTGTCCTTGTATCAGTACCTATTTGTAAATTTGGTTGTTTGCTATGTGTTTTTTAGACTTTGTTCTCATTGTGCCAGTTATGATCATTGCTTTAATACCTTCTACTAGCCCGGAACTTGTCTGTCCTTTCATATTCAACTTTGTAATCAATAGGTCAGAATCAACCAAGTGTCACCATTTCAACAGTGCTTCCCAGGCAAGCCAAATTAGTTGCTGCAATTGGAGTTTCAGTGAAAACAACTAGTTTCTTTATCCAATACTTTTAATATCTATACTCATACTACACTGATTCTTATAGTTTTCTATTAAAATCCATTAAGATTAGACACTTATAACTAAAACACAAAAATACTACACAAATGAGAGCTATTGTAATCTAATGACAATCTTTAAAATAAAATGAAGAGAAAAAATATGAAGAAACTTAATCCTGAATCTTGATTGATAGATGTAGAAGTCATGAGACTGTGTCTATAACATTAAGACTTGGAAAACATTCAAAGACTGAAATTATGCTATTACATTTCTCTGACTAAAATAGATACTTGTAAAAACCAATGTAATGGTACAGTTTAATTTAATCTAAAAATTATACAAAGCAGACCACAACATAGAAAATAGGTAAAGTAATGTCACATTATTACTGGATAATATGATCATGAACTTGTCAATGAACATAAGATTGTATGCAAGTTTTTACACAACAAAATACAAATACATGCACTGATAGGATATTTCTATTATTTTTTCAATCTATCATTTTTAAGATCTTCATTTTCATTTAAATCTGTATACCATATACATATTTGCAAATTATATATTCTTTTAATTATGATGTACATCATAATCAACTCGGAATCAAGCTCTATGTAACTATACTTTTGTGGAGCAACATGAGAATCTGTCCAACACTCACAGCCATCCATTATTATCCAGATTCTTTAAAATAAAAAAGCACTGCCACTCGCTGTTCATCACAATGTAACAATATCCTTTTGCAGAACCCTGTAACAAAGCATATCTGCTTGCCAAACATTTATACATTTTTATATAAAACTATAATGCACTTGCTATAACAGTTTTCACCGTATCATTACAATATAATTTTTACAATGCATCAAACTGCTTCCTTTTACTGAAATCAGTAGTTTACTGTATATTTGAGATTCTATTTAAACATGATGTTATAGTCACAGTTTCATTAATTCTACCTCTAATTTGAGAATGCATTACAAAAAAAGTTAGAATTTGACTCGTACATAAAAAAGAATAAAAAAGAACACATTAGGATAATTTCTCACTCAAATGTGAAAAAAGTGAGAAATTATCCTAGTGTTTATCATCTATTCTCTCCAGCATTGTTATTTGAGAATATTTAAAGAAAAGAAAAAAACAAAAAAAAAAAAAAAAAAAAAAGGTGGCAACCCCAAAACTTGCTAAGCCACCAAATTTAACCTAGTGGGGTTACGCCCTGCAATTTTTCTCTTCAATTCTATACTTTGTAATGCTATACAAGTTGAAAAATTTTTAGAGGCATAGTGATTATCTGAACCAAGTAACAATTTAATAGCTAACCTTAGTAAATAAGACTATTTAGTTCATTAAAAATTCAGCTTTCCATCTTTGTGGGATTATGAATTTGCCATTTATCATTTGAATATCTACTTGTCTAAGGCACAATATATGAGTTTATGATCAGACCAATAAGCCTCAATGACATCACAAAATCCTTCAGAATTTGAAAATATCAAATCTAGTATTGATCCAGAGTCAGTTGTACATTGTTTAATATGTTGCATACATCCAAATAATGTCTCCACAAAATCCACAAATCCTGTACTGGCACAATCTATCTGTATGTTGAAGTCCCCTAATATGACTAATTTAGCATCCAGATCTATAACAGGCCTAAGATGACAGTGAATATCATTTCTAAAATCAGTTTGTGAACTTTTTGGGTATTTGTACAACACAACAACTTGAGCATAACCTCGTTGACTGCTGAATGTGCCCGTGAATATGAATTCAAATGACTTACATTGCATTTTCACAACTTTCTGGATCTGCAAGTACTCCTTTACATACAATGCAAGTCCATGATATGGTCTGTTGTTTGTCTCTTTTACTGTGTCATCAAGTCTTATAAGTCTGTACCGTTTCAGGGCAAAATGTACATTTTCATCCCTACTACATAATCTTGTTTCAGCAAATCCAATGATATCTGCTGCCAACACATTTGGTTCAAATTGAACTTCCCTATAATGTTTATGCAAGGATCTAGCATTATTGAATGCGATTTTGGTTTTGTCTGATCCGATTTTATACAGAGGAACATAACACAGTTCTAGGGCAGCATCTGTGCGTAGCCTTTGCATCTCTACATTCACATCATCATCTAGCGCCATAGCAGCTTCATTCATATTCAGTATATATAAATCTTCCAGCTTTTTCACTCTACTAAATGCAACATAGTGAACGTGTGGTATTTTCCTTATAGGCTGCTGGGACAAATCAACAACTACCTTGTCAACTGTTGCACCTTCAGCTTTCCAGACTGTTTTTCCTGAAGCTGGTGTCACTGGGAACTGGCTTCTCTGAAATGTTTTGTAGTTATGTATAAATGTTCGCTGTGTTTCAAATACAGGTGTCCAGTCTGCATGAATGCTTGAGTTGTAAAGTTTCCTGTTTTTCTCACGTGTTGCTCTACCAACCCGAGGGTCATCAAACAATACCCAAATAATGCTAGGACGGTTTGTTCCTTCCATCCATCTGAAGTCGATGTGTTTAACCACACCAGTAGCACCATTGGTTAAACCGTCTTCTACATCTACATTAGCTGTATGAACAACAATCATTCCAACAACTACTGTCAATGACTTCTTTAGCTGGCCTGTTTGTCCATAGTCCTTTGGGAGCTTATCAATCAAGGACTGGTGCCTGTTGGCAGGAATGTGTGCTGAGACAACACTGTCATGGCATGATATCACATACTTTTCTCCTGGCAACTGACTCAAAATAGTGTCATTGTGTTGGTCTACATAATAATTCTGCGCAAACAAATGAAGGGCATCCTTTGGATAGTCACCAGTTTCACGATCAACAACACGTGTCTGTAGCTTTTGTTTGTCTTCCTCTGTCATTTCATTCAATCGAAGACGGTTTAATAACTGTGCGAATGCTAGGTCGTCTTTCTGTCTCATGATATCAACCAATTCGTACATTGTAAAGAGCTCTTTCCATAAGTTCCTTCCCAGTGAAGATGCTCCCTTTTTCAAATCAAGACTTATCAAGTAATCACCTACTGGCTTAAGCTGGTAAAGATCCCCAACAGCAATAACACTTAAACCACCAAAAACTTCTTTTGTTCCCATCAGCTGCTGTAAACGAGTGTCTATAAAGCTTAGTGTCATGTTGCCTACCATTGATATTTCATCAATAATGATAATTTTCAGATGTCTGTACTTAATTCTGAATGTATTTAACTCATCAGCTGAAAGATGATTGCTTCCCTTTTGATACATTTTCCTGTGGAATGCAGAGCAAATGGTTTGGCCACTAATATTAAAAGCAGCAAAGCCCATATATGCACACAGCAGAATTCTCTTATCATCTGGATTTTCTCCATCTTTCAAATTCAAAATCCTGAAGAGACTTTGATAAAGTGCTCGAATCACTACCGATTTACCAACACCTGCCCCTCCTGTTAGAAAAGCATAGACAGGTTCATCTTTACATTTAATCCAGTGCACAATATGGTTAAAGAATTCTCTTTGTCTCAAATTAAGACTTCTGAGTAGTTGTAAGTATTCATCTTCTGGTAATAAAATGCTACTAGTTTCTACTGGGGGCACTGAGCAAGTAGACTGTAGTTCTATGCCAATATCATAATGTCTCTGCTCCACAACTCTACTTGGGTTAAAACAAACAAACTTTTCTGACTCTCCTGTCCCTTCTTCTTCTGCCTCCCTATTTTCTTGCTCTGCATTTGGTGCAATTTGATCATAGTCCCTTTCCTCAGCTTCCATCATCTGTCGTGCAAGCTCAAGTTCTTCAGCATGGTGCTCATACTCATTTCTTTTGGATATCAATAATGTCTTGACAGACTCATAGTGAGCTTCATATGTATCAAAGGAACCTATCAAATCTTTTTGTTCATTTCGCCAAGGTACAAAAAGCATAAGCTGCTCTCTGAAGTAATTTTCTGGGTCCTTTTTCTTGTTGTATTTAACATACCTAATTATTTTTGGGACTTTTCTTTTCTTGTATTTTGTTCCATTTTTTGCTTTAAACAGCAAGTCTGAACTTTGACTGCTATCCTCATCCAAGCTTTCATGACCTTCATCCTCAGAGCTACTTGGAAAACTGTCATCATCATTAGTATCATTAACTTTATTTGGTAGTTTATTTCCTTTTGGATAAGTAATGTCAATCTTTGAAACATAGTCAGCTAGGCAAAATTTCCCAAGCTGCCTGGGTCTTTTAGAATACCTCTGTATTACATTTTCTGATTCTATATCTGTAGATTCAGCTGGAAGTTCATCAAGAGCAGCTTTTGGCTTAAGCAGAAAGATTCTTTCTTCTGGTATAGATGTATTGATGAAAACAATATCCCTTGTGCACTTTGTCAAAGGAATTTGAAGATCAAGATAAACAGCCTCTTGAGCACTAACCTCCACACAGTTTGAAAATACATTCCCAATATGCCGGACTTGTTTTTTCAGGTCAAGGTTTCCTCTTCGAGCCTCTTTTGCAGCTGCATCAAGTTGTGCACTCATACCTCTTTGTGATTTACTTATATAACCAACTATATATGATGCACACCCGTATGGTTCAAGAACAATCTGAATGTCAAGATTGGCTTTCCAGGCAAGAAGTATGTTTTCATTAAATGGATTAATTCTCATTTCCTTCACATCACGTTTTAAGAAAACCTTTGGTGCTTTCAAAGAGCTTTTGATGCAACAAATGTAGTCTTCAAAGTCCATTTTAGCAATGTTTTCTAGAAATTCCTCAAATGTCATATCTTCAGTTTCTTTACACTCATTCATTGCTTTTTGGAGCTCTATGTTCTTCTTTTTGTACTTGTCAACATTCTCTTCAAGAGGATACAACAACATAGCTCTCGGCAATGGTGGCAATGGAAATCCAAACCTACAAATCGGTTTACCTTTTTTTCTGCAGGTTCTAGAATGTTTGTGACTTTGAAGGTTAACAAGATTTGCTGTCTTCTCATTATCAGTACTGCAAGTGAGATACTGATTAACAAACTGAATTATTTCGTCTTCAGAGTTTGTTTCTAAAGTAGGAGCATTTTCTACCCAAACAAGCATATGAATATGAGGAGAGCCACGCTGCTGAAACTCAACTCTATAAAAATAATCACGCACCTTTCCTATTGGCTCACAACTGCTCTTTAGAATTGTACTGAGGAATTCTTGAACTCTATGATCAAAGTACCTTGAACATGTAACTGGGTCTTTCTGGACTAGCTTTGTTTTCTCTTGCCAAGTCAAATTTTCTAATTCTTTTTCAGAATATTCAATGCCATCATTCAATTTTGCTAACATCCTCAACAGATCTGTCCATTTAGTATCTGCGGCTGACAATGACATAAACCAAGTAGGCAAGGAAAGTTGCCTAATCATTGCAAAAATGTCTTTCTTGCGCATTTCCAAATAGGCTGGTGAGTTTCGCAGTTGGCGAAATATATAATAGCCTTCATCAAGATTTACAAGTTTATCTAAATAATTTGAATCTCTAGCTTCAGCTGCTGTAATTTTTTTGCCTTTCTTTTTACACCTTCTAACAGCTAAGTTAACTTTGTCACTGATTTGTTTCATTTGTAGCTTTTTGTGTTTAAAGAATATATTTGGAACTGACTGTGCAGCTCTCCTGTCAACACTTCGCAATTCCCATTTTACAATGTCACTATAATGAACTGGAACTAATCTTTCATCCTTTCGAGGTGGTGTCTGGCCACAAAATATGGACGGGAAGCATAAGTACTCTGCATCATTATCTTGATATAAACTTAAAGGGTGCTGACCTTCACCTGGGGCAAAAGTGAAAACCTTGTCACACTTATTGTCAATATCAGCATCATCTACTAATGTATCTATATTGCCAACATGGTCATTTGCATCTATCTCACTGTAATGATCAGAATCATAGTCATTTGATGCTTTCATGTCATTTTCACCTGTCTCTTCTTGTTCCTGTTTTTCATTTTGTGTTTTCTCATTGTCATTGGGCTCTTCTCTTGACACTTCTAAAAATTCTCTAACTGTATCATCTGCACTTTCACTTACCTCCTGAAACCAGCTTTCATCAGCTACTATGCCAGACTTTTTGTATAACTCACTGTTGTTCATTAGCCAATGTAGTGCAGCCAAAACTCTTAATGGTCTTACATTTTCTTTAAAGTCAACCTTTTTATAAGAAAGTTTTTTTTTTAGTTGGATGGCAACTGTAAAATTTTCATCCATTGGCCTCGGAAGACAGTTGATAGTAGGCTGAATATCAACAGGTACATTGATAACATTTCCTTTTAAGGAATACTGGCCACCACGAGGAAGTTCCCTGATCTGCATAAATGGAATACGAAGTGCTATTAATCTTTCTTCCAGCTGATGCAAATTTAGTTCTACAGGTTTGTTTGGCCATTTGAAGCCATTAGCTACTGATAATTTTGGACATTTCCGTTCTCGTAAAGCACTCAAGCAAGTATGACAAACCCATTCTTCATTATTTACAGAAACAAAATTTGTGCAATACTGTTGTTTACTTTCTTTGGCAATATGAGTGTTCTTTAACATTGAAACACTTTTTCTAAACCATGTTTGGTGACAACATGTACAAATATATAAGGGGCCAATAGATATATCTAAATGAAACTGTTTAATAGTTTCTTCAATAGTTTTAAAGGCCTTCTGGTGAGTTTTATGAGGCAAAGTTTCTGTATCAGGCTTGAATCTTTTGCAAGAAACAGTAATTCTAGAAATGTCGTTACATTTTCTCTTCTGTTGTCTTATCTGTTGCTTCTTGATTCTTTCACCTTCCAGAACAATGGGATTTTTCCTTGCATTTTGTTTAGACACATTCTGGTACACTTTTTCTCGTTCCAGAAAAGCAGGATTTTCTCTTGCTAACTGTTTTGATTTCTTCTGATATGCATGTTCTTTCATTCTAAAAGCAGGATCTTTTCTAACATGCTGCTTTGATTCCATTTCTTTCCTTTTGAAGACGGGGTCTCTCCTTGCTTGCTGCTTTGATTCTTTTTGATACCTGATTTCTGTATCCTTAAAAACAGGGTCTTTTCTTGTTTGCTGCTTTGATTCCATTTCTTTCCTTTTAAAGTCAGGGTCTCTCCTTGCTTGCTGCTTTGATTCTTTTTGATACCTGATTTCTGTATCCTTAAAAACAGGGTCTTTTCTTGTTTGCTGCTTTGATTCCATTTCTTTCCTTTTAAAGACAGGGTCTCTCCTTGCTTGCTGCTTTGATTCTTTTTGATACCTGATTTCTGTATCCTTAAAAACAGGGTTTTTTCTTGTTTGCTGCTTTGATTCCATTTCTTTCCTTTTAAAGGCAGGGTCTTTCCTTGCATGCTGCTTTGATTCCTTTTGATACATAATTTCTGTATCCTTAAATGCAGGGTCTTTTCTTGCTTGCCGCTTTGATTCCATTTCTTTCCTTTTAAAGGCAGGGTCTCTCCTTGCTTGCTGCTTTGATTCCATTTCTTTCCTTTTAAAGGCAGGGTCTTTCCTTGCTTGCTGCTTTGATTCCATTTCTTTCCTTTTAAAGGCAGGGTCTCTCCTTGCTTGCTGCTTTGATTCTATTTCTTTCCTTTTAAATGCAGAGTCTCTCCTTACTTGCTGCTTTGATTCCATTTCTTTCCTTTTAAAGGCAGGGTCTTTCCTTGCTTGCTGCTTTGATTTCATTTCTTTCTTTTTATAAGTTGGATTTTTTCTGGCCAATTGTTTGAAAGTTTTATAATATTCAGTGCGATTACGCTGCTTTCTTTTTTTCAGTAATGATTCTTTCTTTGATTCAAAGGTGTGTCTACTACTCACATTTCTTTGTGTTTTCAGAGCCTGTCGAAATCTTTGATCTTTGAAATAGCCTTCCATACGACTGTTCAAGTCATCTTCATAAGTCTGTTTTTCTTGATATTTCTTAACATGGACTGGCAGGAAGTCAAACTGCAAATTAGTATCAGTTTCTAGTTTCATGCTATCATAGAAGGCATATATATATGTAACTAGGTCATCCAGGTTTGAGAAACTTATTAAACAGGAAGCACCGTCACTTGATGAAAGTCCATTTTGTCCATGGGAATGAGAATCAAAAAAGACATAAAACCCATTCTTTCTAAAAACTGCAGAACATATTGCACCAACAGTTAATAGGCCACATGATACAGAGGAAAATGCCAACTGCAAGGTAGAGTGAAGTGTTGGTAAGCCATGATCTTGAGTATCAACAAGAACACCACTTTCAATTTGAAATTTTTCTACAGTAAATTTTCCTATCTCTACTTCAAAATCACATGGGATTTCTTCTAAGCTCAAAAGCTGGTTAATGAACTTTCCATCTGTTTTCAACTTGCTAATAACAGTTTGATACAGAGCATCCCCTTCACAAAGTACTTTATCTATCAATGAACTATTATCTACATTATGGCTAAGTGTGTATGACAACATACATAATGCATTACATGTGCACTGATATCCTCTTGACTGCTGAGAAAATCTAACATCATTTTGATGAAAACTGCCAAATACCAAATCAGTTGCATTCCACAACCCTTCAAATGATCTTATTGCTTGATAACATACCACATCATCGACTAAGCATGTTTCAAATGTATCACTGTTAAGATGATGTTGTGCTGTAACATTTTTATGAAGCTCCTCAATTTGTATAGTATTTTGAGTGCAAAAAGCTTTGTTTACACTTTCATAAAATTCCACATTGACTCTTGATTGAAAGTCTGTAGCAACATCAGGAAAACCCTCCAGAAACACAGTATCAAAATCTGTCTGTAAATTTGAGCTAACCTTCTCTATAATCGAATAGATATCTGTAATTGTCTGTTTGAACTGACTCTCTTTATCTATTTTAGCTTGTAGTTCTTTCCTTTTGCCTGCCGGTGCCCCCATGCTAGAGGGACTTTGTGCCACTGATGGGCTGCCTGCCCCAACGCTGGAGGGACTTCGTGCCACAGATGGGCTGCCTGCCCCAACACTGGAGGGACTTCTTGCCACAGATGGGCTGCTTGCCACCACCCTCGGTGGACTTCCTGCCACCTCCTTTGGTGGACTTCCTGCCACCTCCTTTGGTGGACTTCCTGCCACCTCCTTCGGTGGACTTCCTGCCACCTCCCTCGGTGGACTTCCTGCCACCTCCCTCGGTGGACTTCCTGCCCCCCTTTCGGAGGGACTTTCATACCTGACTGTCGCTTCACTTTCTCCCCCACCACTGTCTACACTGGATCTCCCCCTATCACCATCACTGCCATCTGCTCTCAATCGCTCTCTCCACTCCTTCCTTTTCTGCTCTGACCACTTCCAGCCCTTTCGCCTAGGCATGATTAATCACCTAAAAATAGAAAGAAAAGGTAATGTGCAGAATTGTTAAACATTTAGCCTATATAAATCTTCAAAATAGAACCTAGAAATATTATACCATAATAGCAAAGTCCAACAAAAGTTCTAACCAGTTAGTGGAGATGCTCAGGCTCATCTGTAACTTTGCTGTTTTCGTAGCATGGTAGGTTTTCTTGTGCTGAAGCACATTTACACTTAATTTGACACAATGCTTAAAACAAACAAAGAAACAGATCAGCTGCTCTACTCTACAGACTGATAAGCCCTTTCATTTTTACAGCTGAAATAGTATGATCTTTCTAGTTTCTACATTTCAGATTACACCTTTTACAAAAAAAAAAATAAAATAAAACTTATCTGTCACTTCATCTGTTCTTGACCTCTCTCTCTCTCCATCTTGTTCTTTTGTTTTCTATTTTAGCCAGGTCTTGCTCCTAGGCATGAGTACACCTGAAAATAGAAAGGATTTAATATTTACATACAATAATGGGACAGGCAGCACACTGGGTCAACATTTCCCTGATAAATGTAAATCTTGTATCTGTTTGAACATTTGCTGCAAGCTACTTAACATGACTTTGTAACAGTTTCCTCTTATTTATGAAAGTTACATGCCAAGTTTCAAGATAATAGGACTTAGGGTACTGGAGAAGATTTTTAAGGCTTTTACCATATGGAGAAGATGATTTTTACAAAGGTTTTTAACCTATATGGGAATGGTGGACATCTTGGCCATGTGACCTGGATTATTTATATACACTTTCAACCCCCCATCCTACAGATTTTTCCTTTGAATAACTTTAACAGTTTTCCCAAATCAAATGCATAGGCAACCCATGTTGACCTTGCTGAAAAATAGGTAGTTGAAGATTTATATATACATTGTAACACTTGAATCATCAATGCTTCATGCCAAGATTCGTTGAAATCTGTGAACAAGTTCCTGAGAAGAAGATTTTTGAAGGGTTTTTACCATATATGGGCATGGCGGCCATCTTGGTCATGTGGCCTCCATTAATTATGCATGCATTGAATCCCACTTCCTATAGATGCTTCCTATAAAATTTGGCTGTGATTGGCCAAGCGGTTTCAGAGAAGTAGATGTTTGAATATTATGATTATATACATGTTTATTGCCCCGGGGTGGGGGCAGATGAGCCCAATTTTTTCAGAACCATTAATATTCAGTCCTATTCATTTCCTGCAAAATTATCCCTTTAAAATGACATTTTAACAGTTTTTCCCATTCAAATGCATAGGCAACCTATGTTGACCTTGCTGTTAAAATACGTCAAGGTCATCTTGAGGTCATTATTTATATATACAATGTGGGCCTTGAGTCCCTAGTGTTAAATGCCAAGTTTCAAGATCCTAGGCCTTTGGGTTCTGCAGAAGAAGATTTTTAAAGGTTTTTATCATATATGGGTTTGGCGGCCATCTTGGTCATGTTACCTGGATAATTTATATATACTTTCATTCCCCCTTCATATTGATGCTTCATATAAAATTTGGCTTTGATTGGCCAAGCAGTTTCAGAGATGTTTGAATATTATGGTAATATACACATACACTGCCCAGGGGTGGGGGCAGATGAGCCCCTGTGGTCCAATTTTTTTACAGAAACATTTATATTCAGTCCTAATGCTCATTTCCTTCAAGACTTTCCTTTAAATGACATTTTAACAGTTTTCCATATTCAAATGCATAGGCGACCTATGGTGACCTTGATGTAAAACAGATCAAGGTCATCTTGAGGTCATAATTTATATACACAATGTGGAACTTGAGTACCCAATGCTACATGCCAAGTTTCAAGATCCTAGGCCTTTGGGTTCTGGAGAAGAAGATTTTTGAAGGTTTTTACCCTATATTGGCATGGCGGCCATCTTGGTCATGTGACCTGGATAATTTATATATACTTTCATTCCCTCTTCCCATAGATGCTTCATATAACATTTGGCTTTGGTTGGCCAGGCGGTTTCAGAGGAGAAGATGTTTGAATATTATGGAGATATGAGTGTATAATGCCCTGGGGGTGGGGGCATATGAGCCCCTGGGGTCAAATTTTTTTCAGAATCATTAATATTCAGTCCTACTGCCCAATTCCTGCAAGACTTTCACTTTAAATGACATCTTAAAAGTTTTCCCCATTCAAATGCATTGGCAACCTATGTTGACCTTACTATAAAATAGGTCAAGGTCATCTTAAGGTCATTATTTATATACACATTGTGGACCTTGAGTCACTAGTGCTACATGCCAAGTTTCAAGATCCTAGGCCTTTGGGTTCTGGAGAAGAAGATTTTTATAAGGTTTTTACCATAAATGGGCATGGCGGCCATCTTGGTCATGTGACCTGGATTATTTATATACACATTGGTTCCCCCTTCCTATAGATGCTTCATATTAAATTTGGCTTTGATTGGCCTAGCGGTTTCAGAGGAGAAGATGTTTAAATATTATGGAGATATACATGTATATTGCCCCGGGGTGGGGGCATATGCGCCCCTGGGGCCCATTTTTTTTCAGAATCATAAATAATCAGTCCTACTGTCCCATTTCCTGCAAGACAATCAGTTTAAATGACATTTTAAAAGTTTCCCCATTTAAATGCATTAGCGACCTATGTTGACCTTGCTGTAAAATAGGTCAAGGTCATCCTAAGGTCATTATTTATATACACATTGAGGACCTTAAGTCACTTATGCTACATGCCAAGTTTCAAGATCCTAGGCCTTTGGAGTCTGGAGAAGAAGATTTTTAAAGGATTTTACCATATATGGGCATGGCGGCCATCTTGGTCATGTGACCTGGATCATTTATATACACATTGGTTCCCCCTTCCTATAGATGCTTCATATAAAATTTGGCTTTGATTGGCCAAGCCGTTTCAGAGAAGAAGATCTTTGAAAATGGTGGACGACGACGACGACGACGACGGACGACGGACGACGGACGACGGACGGACGCCGGATCATGGCCATCCTATAAGCTCACCTTGTGAGCCTAATGGCTCAGGTGAGCTAAAAACTATTTTTAAAGTCAAATTATTTTATTTTATTATGTATAATAAATGTTTAATGGGTACCCTCACAAATGAACAAAATAAATAAATAAATAAATAAATAAATAAATAAATAAATAAATAAATAAATAAATAAAATAAAGCTTAAAATCAATCGATAATTTTGTTAGTGATAATGACATATTAATACAACCTTCCAAACTTGGTTACTTTACACGTGGTTGATGGGGAAGGGTAGTAAATCGTAAAATTTAGAAGAAAAAAAAAGACTTGTATTCACAAGAAAATGGTCATAAAAGTCAAAAATACAAGGGGGTATAGGTAAAATAATTGATAAACTTTGAAATACGTGGTTATTATCATTTTTTTAGTAATGGATATGATATATCCACCATATAGGCCTCGTCAGACATTTACTAAAATCTCTAAACGCAGACTTGCGCAGACCTGCGTAAAGGGTATAGCTGTCATTAATGCCATTTCTGGTCGATACGTTTTGTAGGTATGTCATAAAACTACTATTTAACGCGATTGGAACACCAAGGATAACGATTTTGTCCAGAAATTACAAAACATTAAATAATAACATTTTATTCAAGTCTGTGTCGAGGGATTTTCGCTAATACACGTATGTGACGAGTTCTTAACCTCCATGCAGTGTAGCCCGAAGTTTCGAATCAACTTCCGGATTCCAGATGCCCGCAAGATGATACTAGAATACTCCCCTACAATCTCACTTTCAAGACTTTCTCGCGTCCCAGATTGAACATTATGGACTGATATGCTTCTCTGAAGACAGTCCCACATCAGCTCAACCGGACAATGCCAAAAGAGTCTGCTCGTCACTCCAAAATATGGCTCGAAATGACAGTGAGATAGTCAACTTTTCCATACGACCCACGTTTGACAAAAAGGCAAAGACGCTTAAGCTCAGGCACATGGTGTTTTCGAGATTTGTGAACCGTCTTCACAATATTAAAAGCAAAGCACGAAGGCCTGCTGTGCCCTTCCAATGACCCCACAATTCAGTCGACTCCGACAATACTGTGCATATTGGCATGAGAACATCCTATTGGCTCATATGTATCAAAATCTGCCTGGATGCCAGTAACGGAAGGTGTCTCGAATTGCGACAGACAATTGAGCGTTTCTTTAAACTTTATGTTGTAGGAACACGAATGGTTTGCCGGTCCGTTTGTTTGTTTTTAAATTTAGTTTTACGTCCCTTTCAAGATTATTTCAGCTCATATGAGACGGGCCAATCAATAGGTGGGGCGAAAACGGGAGAACCCCGAGAAAAACCACCTGACACATTCGCAAGAAGAACTTGGCTTGTTTCACATGTGGCCAGAGCGGGGCTCGAACCCACACCAGGCACAGCGGTGAGATGATCGAGTGGTTCAGAAACAGCGCTCTTAACCGCTCGGCCACGGGGGCTGCTTGTGCTTGTGTGAGGTGGGTATGTTATGCTGGATCTATGGAGGTGCGCATTATTCAGAACAGGACTGACTGGTATGCAATATGGAACTGGAACATTGGGCAAAATATTGTTCATCCATTTGCTGGCGCAGTTTGTCCTGGGTTTATTTCAATCATGAGACTATAACGACTGACAATGAAGGGCTAGAGGGGTTACAGGGTTCCTTGACCGCGAGTTAGTTCAGTTTACGGACTGGTTAGCAAGTTCTGACACGAACCGATTGCAAATATGTGTGATTGTCATCAGGGAAGAATCGCGGCCTCTAATGTTCATTGTTGGACTCGGAAATATCTGGAGTGTGAGCTGGTAGACGATTATGTCATGATTTTTCTTGCGGACTTCCGGAGGTTGATTCAGAGCTTCCGGTCAAATTGCATGAGAGTTAAACCGTTATCATGTTAACATCTACGGCCATGATGTTGTTTTTTATTAGACCGTATACGAATAACAAGGGCAAACGCAAAGAAAAGACACATTATTAATGATGTGGATGATGTCTAACAACCCTTGTCATGCAGTTTTTCACCAACGACATATTCCCAACACACAAATACGTCTTGAAAGTATACGCCACCTCATGCGCCGGCTTTCTGATGGTAATGACAACATGAAACATTGAAAAACTTCCAACAAATTCGCGGCCTTGCGCCGGCTGAAACTGAAACGGGCTATGAATGGCATAAAAGTGGCGGTATACATAATGCTGACCCGGTGGGAAGTAAAGCCCTATAGCATATTTTCCGTCGTGCGTACCCATGGCAATAGGCGAATTGCTTTCTTGAGTCGAATGATCGTGAAAAGTGTGCGTCTTTATATCGAAGCTCCAAATTTTCGTCATGTTCCCTTCTAGGAATACTTCTGGAGCATGTAAGGAAATATAATGATCTCTATCGGGCCAGTGCCCTCCAATTGTAAACGTTGATGTGTATTCAATGCAATTCACAGAACCGGCACAGCTAAGTGTTACCGTCTTTTGAAACGGGTATGAATATCTTAGGTCATGGTTTAGAGCTGGGCTTCCTGGCGGGCACCCACTACCGGCTACTTGGTGGGATCCTGGACGTAACCAGAAGGCTGGGAAGACCTATGAAAGAAAATTAATTTTAATCAACATCGCATTCAGATAGCCGCATCGCCTATTATATATAAATGACCGTGACGGGGCATTTAAAACTTGCAAGCATTAATGTTTGAGCATTATTGTTATGGACCGTGGATGTCATTCAATCGTGCTTTGCACAGTGACACGATTAGACCTGAGGTTAAGCTCTTGGCCATCACATGCTTTTGTTCTCTTGAGCTTAATGTGTTCCCTATAGGTTACATGATGTTATAAACATCTTCTAATCATTAATGAAGTTCTTTATGGCCACTTAAACGCGATTACAAGTTAACGCACCTTAGTCTGTAGTGTATGTGCGTGTGAATGTACCGACAACAAATGGGTTGTTGACCACGCCCCGTTGCTATCATCTCTGCTTCCAATTTCCGTTGGTTCATAACATTCACCAATCAAATGCATGGTTGCTTTCATCTGTAGACCACGCCCATGGTCATGCGCACTCAGAAACTGTTTATTATTCCAAACAAGGCTATCGATTCCCGCACCCATTCTTTCAGAAGCGCTGACAAAAACATGATCATTTGAAATCATCCATCGCTTGCCAAATGGAGTCGGAAAGTCACCTTCAACGTAGCCTTTTCTTTGTTCAGAATGACCTGTCGTGACAAAGTGTTCGATTGCTTGTGTGTAATTCGATCCGAATGTTTTCTGTAAGTCAGGATACCTGCAAATGAGATGTCCAGCAAATATTAAATTCAGAGTTAAAGGCTTCGGTGGAGATCCTGTACATAAAAACAAGTGCATAGAGTACTCGATTGTTCCAATTCGACACTTCTGTGCTGGTTCTAATTGTTATATGTTTTGATGTTGAATTTCTGTACTGTTTGCGCCTTATGTACGTTTTCATATTTTTAGTTAAGTTTTTGTTACTGGGAATTGTTTTGTTACTGCCTATTGGGAAATAGCTCATTCGGCTTACAATATGTTTTTTAGTATATGTACCCGATTGTTAATTTAGTTTTTACCACTTCGGTTTTGGAGAGCAAATTTCTTCCTGATTGCACCATTTCCTGATCATTGTAAATTTTTTCCTTTGGAAGTGATCGTCTTGCCTCTGGAGTGAACGCAATTGTATCCATGACGCAATACTGTAGTAACCTATCATTATGCAGTTTGTAAACAGGTGTCTGCCTTTAAGCAACGTGAAAATATCATTCTCAATGTTCTAAATTTCCCGATGAGAAACACTAACACAGCGCGTGATCTTGGCCACTCCTAAGGGCGGAGCGACATCAACACTAGCTATTGATGTTATGAGTTTAGTCATGTTGGCAGTTACGAAAGCGCGAAACATTAGCGTTTTGGTTCTTCAAAAGCTCCGTTGATTGTAATTTAATACCGAAGATATAAAAACTATATACACTATATAAAGAAGTGATAGTATTTGGAAGAAGAATTGTGACCTCAATCCTTAATTGAGGGCGACAAATGAGTACTCTGATCTGGACGTTCACGTACATCAATTCTTACTTCTGGGGTGGTTCTTATTGTTTTATGTCTTGGTTTTTAAAATTTCTGTGCTGTTGGTGCCTTATGTATGTTATCATATTTTTAGTTAAGTTTAGGTAACTGAGTGGCCACCTATTGGGAAAATAGCTGCTCATTCGGCTAACGAAATGCTTTCATGGTAGAAGGACCTTATTGTTTGTTTGGTTTTTCCCGCCTCGGTTTTTGGAGTGGGAACCTTTTTCTGATTGCGCCTTTCCTGATCGTTGCCTACTTGTACCTTTTAATGTTTTTCATTTGTGCAACAGACCTGACATAATAAATTATGTGATTACAACAGCTTTTCTACCTTTGCAAATACTGTTTAGAGTGGAATGAACCACACCCCTGTCGTCCTTCCTCTGCACCTAGGCTGAGCCAGTGGAGTTCAGCTTTCTCCTTGGTTAGGACATCAGCAAACATGATATCTGGGTTGTCATTGATGTAGAACAGGGCATCAAATACAAGGGGAGATAACAAGTAGTTCGCCATGGTGTCTACAACAAACATCTCGGAACACAGGACTCCAAGAGAAGTGATGCACAAAAAAGGCAAAAATGCAGCACACAAATGGGCCAAAATATACATTCAAGCAAAGACATTTAAGTCTATAATAATATTGCGCTGACCGAATTCTGTTGTTCTACGAGAGATTAATGGAAGTACACTTTCCGGTAACATTTAAGATAATTTAACACATTTACCTTGATTACCTTGAGTGTACGAAAACTTGCCCATGCAATATATACGAAACAATTTCATTCGTAAAAATTGAAAATTGCATTGGAAAAAATTTGATATGTTTCTTATTTTTGCTCAAAACATTGATTGTGGGTACACGTCAGAAACGCCTCGAGGAGGCGTTTCTAACGAGTACCCACAATCTATGTTTTGGAGCAAAAATAAGAAAAATAGGTATACCCCTGCAAACCCCAGTTTTTCTATATAAAAGTGGGGTTTAGGAGGGTATTCATTGCACGGACGTTAATTGGAATCCGAACATCATGAAAATCATCATACAGAACGAAACATGCGCATTAAAACAAGAATCGACATGCCAGACTTTTCAAACGACAAGTCTCCATGCGCAGCCATAGCTGTGTGTATACTTGCCATTGCTACTGGCTGCAAAGGTATGTAAGTATTGTCTGACAAACACAGAAGACGCCATATTGGGATTATAATATAACCAGACATTAATGACGGTCATCTTCCTTACCCTGCATACCTCTATTTATTCCAAACAAGAACACCATTGCGATGAGAACAAACAAATTTTCCATGGTTCTGTGACGTCTGTTGAGATTTATGTGTATTACTTCACGTTATACTTTAATACTATGTTATTGTTGTCTAAAATATCATCTTTTTATACACATGTAGTTTATGAAAACCTCGTAGAGATAAGGTGCAATCTAGATTTGATATCATTTTTGGACAACAATCATGGCATTATCAACTGTACGGCTTGCAAGGTCACAAAGGTTCCTTCGGCATACTCGTACCTGTCACGTCTCCCAGCATGGACGACTGAAATCCACAAACCTTGGCATGGTCATTACGAAAACATGTCCGTGCGATGTATACCCCCTTGAACCCCACTTTTATATACAAAAACTGGGGTTTGCAGGGGTATACCTATTTTTCTTATTTTTGCTCCAAAACATAGATTGTGGGTACTCGTTAGAACCGCCTCGGCGAGGCGGTTCTAACGTGTACCCACAATCTATGTTTTGAGCAAAAATAAGAAAAGTATTAGAATTTTTCCTCTAAAAATTATCGATTTTTGACCTGAAAAAATTACTGTATATCATATGGGCATGTTTTCGTAATGGTTTATTGTGCATGTCGTAGACCCGGTTTTGTGATGACTCGAATGCGTTTTATACCACAAACAAACAACAGACAAGCATATAGTATTGATAACTATTGGGCTGGAATTTTAACGACAATAATTATTGATGCACTAGCCTTAAGATGGCCTTACAATCAGCTTTAGCATCCCTTAAGGATTAGGGTGACCAACAGGAAGTAACCTTAAGTTACCATTACGAAAACTTGCCCATGCATTATACAGAGATTTTTATAGCTGTAAAAATGAAAAACATCAGCAGAAAAATTTCGATATTTTTCTTATTTTTGCTCAAAACATAGATTGTGGGTACACGTTAGAACCGCCTCGCCGAGGCGGTTCTAACGAGTACCCACAATCTATGTTTTTGAGCAAAAATAAGAATAATAGGTATACCCCTGCAAACCCCAGTTTTACTGTATAAATGTGGGGTTTAAGGGGGTATATATTGCAAGTACATGTTTTCCTGATTGATGACAACATAACAACATCGCAACTTAAAGGTCAACTTCCACCTTAGCGTAATCGTATCTTACTAAGTGACAACATTCGTTTCAAAAAATATTATTTTTGGCATTGTTTCCTCTCGTTTGATTACTTTCATTACTATAATGCTGCTGTAATCTTTTGAATAATAATGTGAAAATGAATCGTTATTTGGGTTGATTTTGAAATATGAAAAGGCTAGCAGAAACATCTATGATATTGAACAGTACCTGTAAAAGAGCAATATTTAAATGAGCAAATGAAATAATAAATAGGAAACATAACAGAGGAGGAGCATAGCAAAGTTAATTCAAATCTTAGATACATGTACAGAAATAAAAATTAAGAGAGTTTCAGTTCAAAATTGATAATAAAATTCTGATAACGAATTCTTTCTAAAATAAAATCAATAAAACTGCTGCCATTTGTGCTCTGTCTGTCAAAACGACACTGAAAGCATTTATCACTTACTTGAAAAGTACTGTTTTGTTAATTATTTAGTAGATTTAGCAAAATACAGGGCGTCCCAAAAATGTATCCGCTACAAAAGAATGCAAAGCTTTTGATAAAAATGATACATGTATACGCAAAATGTTTAAGAATTTATCAATATTGACATGAGTCGGTGGGGTATGTTAAACAGATATCTACTGTTTTTTTTAAATCTGTCAATCAAATGATGATGTGCATTTATTGCTTATAGATGTCACAGATACTAGGAATGACTCATTATAGTTATTCTTTTAAAATTTTAAATAGCTTGGCTTAGAATTGGAAATGTAACTGGTTTTCGTGGGACCCATTTCCTGGAAAATGGAATGCATTTGAATAAAATTACACAAAGCCTACATGTCTAGGATACATAATCTGACAAATTAAGGATTATTTTGGGGTCATGGAAATGTATTTCTCTAAGAAAAATTAGTGTAAACATTTTTTTTCTAGAAAATTCTCAAAGTGGGTAACTTGGGGCGGCTCGTGTTCGCTTATTGTTTGCTGAAAGATGACATACCTTTTGTTTCAGGTTCTTACATGATTGAAGTCAATGGCTACATCGAAAAATCTGTTTTTTTTTTTTTTTTTTTTTTTTTTTTTTTTTTTTTTTTTTTTTTTTTTTTTTGAAAAAGCTAAGAAAAATGGGTCCGACGATTTCAACCCGGAAGTAACTGAAAATTGACTCACTTGCTCTGAGCCGACCACTCATTTCACAATCATGTATACAAATCCATGTATCTGCAACATATTCAACAGCCCCATGATAAAGCATGCTAAAGAATGTAGCATTGTTGACAAAAATAAACAATGTTTTTATACAGGTAAATCTTCAAACATGTATATACAGTGACCACACATAAGTCCTTAAGACAGTAGGTCCAACACCAGTAAAAAATCTCCCATAGGCCGCAATGCAAATTCCCTCACTTTGTGACACTCCCAGCTAGTACCCAACATTGCACGACCAAAAGGTCTTCTCTAACTTGATAGCCCAGCCACACCCCTATCCAAAGGTGCCACTACCGAGGGGGGCTGACCATCTCGATTTTCCGGTATTCCATTTTGCAATATACCTATGGGTGGATTTTACACTCTAGAATGGTCCGGATTTTAGAGGGGATAGTGTACAAACAGACACCTCCGATGAGATATAGTCCGTTTTGGCATGGGGGTTTGTGCACTAACATGTCGTATTATGGCGATACTTTGTAGTAAATGCGAGATCTTACACAGAATGTGGGAAATGTTCTCACTATTCAGCATCAAACATGTGTGGATGAAATTTTTAAATGCACTATTTTCGTGGGGTACGGCGGAGTGATATTTTTACCGGTGTTCCACCGCGGAGTGATATTTTTTACCGGTGTTCCACCAGTAGTACTTATTTCTTTGCCTGATACCCATTGTGTCAGTGTGTGCTTAAGGATGTTCGCTGCCAATGAAAAAGTATTCAAACTTTTTTTCTAACCACACTTTTTCGATTCCAAAATACAACACAAGACATTTGAAAACAAAATAAATATAGGGTAGTGTGCATTTTTTCAAGCTACAGGCCTCTGAATGAGACCTCTGAGCACAATGTTTTAAATTTAGTAAAATTAATTTTATTTTTTATTCTTTGAAACAAACTTGTCTTGAACAAAAAATACACCTAGATTGCTTTCAAAAGTCATAATATTTACGTGACGAAGACTATTTTGGACAACAAGCATAGAAAAATTTGCAACTTAAAGTGGATGACAAAATTTTACGACTCCTTTTCCAACCCTACCCCCATACTTGAAAAGTCGGAAAAACTTAGTATTTTGAAATGTGCCAAATCCATATTTGTTGATTCAAACTTTTTCTTGTATTTTCACACAAAATAGAACTTGGTAATATTGTTCGAATAGAAGAAAGAAATATATATGGTAGTGCGCATATAAGAGAGAACCAACAACTTGAAAATCGCCATTTTCAGCCTTTTTTCGGCTGTTTTGTTTCTTAAAGCCCATTTCATAAAACCACCTAAAATTTTAAAACCAGAACACCAAATACACAAAGACTGACTTAGAAGACCATGCACACATATACTGTACAGCTAAAATAAACATCGAACTAGTGCAATTAATTTGAAGATGAGTAATATTCAAGTTTAATCTACCCTACCCCCTAAATTTTCCTGACAACTTAAATTTCCTGAAAAGTTGCAGAAAATGGGGTGAAAAAATGAAGTTTCTTAGATTGACAATTTTCATGGCTCATTCAATGCATATCATCAATATGTATCCAAATATAAAATATTAGGAAAATATCTGCAACCGTTTACGAGATATTCAACAAAAGAAAAACCGGAAGTTCCGAAATGTCAAATGTTAGCAGCGAACATCCTTAAAAAAGGAAGTGACATCACAACAAATCTGTGATATCACTTCCTGTTGTCTGCTGCAACTTACATTCCTGGAAATGTACATCAGTAAACAAAACGTAATCCAAACATTCTCAACCCTTTAAACTCCCTTAAAAGGAACAAAAGGTGGAGGAAGTTGTCATAGTAACATCTATTAGGAAATCAAGGGTTGTTGTGAAGAAATAGACCAAATGTGGTGAAAAAAAGGAAATTATATCCAAAAACGGGAGAGGACGTCAATTAAAATAAAAAAAAATCAAAAAAAAATCAACAGACGTATAATCCCGGGCCAAAAAATGGCCAAAACGTCATTTTTGACGTCGTAACCTCATGTTTGGTGTTTGATTTGTCTACAGAAATATACATGTCTATCCAGCTGTTTGAATTAACATCATTTGTCTTGACTTTTAGGGTTGGCTCAGTACGAATGGGACGCAAACATTATTTTGAGGCTAAGTATAGTTTTCTATGACACATTTTTACAGAATATACGCCTGTAAAATACGTCATTTTCCAGTTTAATTAGGTCATTCTTTCAGTATTATGTTTATGCTTGAATAATTATGCTGTCTATAGGAACGTTGTTGTTGTAGTAAAATCAGAGACGGCCGAAAATAGTTCTAAAATTTGTTGTGTTTGTTACTTTGACCATATACTTTCGAACAATGCATACAACCATCAGAGTATCCCAGAAACACGCACATCATTAATGTGGATGATGTCTAACGACCCTAGTCATGCATTGTCTAACAAGCGAAAGGTTCCCAACACACAAATACGTCTTGAAAGTATACCTCATATCATGCGCCGGCTTCCTGATCGTTATGACAGCATGAAACATCGAAAAACTTCCGGGAAATTCAAGGCCTTGTGGCGGCTGAAATGGGCTATGAATTCCATAAAACTGGCGGTATACATAATGTTGACCCGGTGGGAAGTAAACCCCTGTAACGTATCTTCCGTCGTGCGTACCCATGGCAATGGGCGAATTGCTATCTTGAGTAGAATGATCGTGAAATGCGTGCGTCTTTGTGTCGAAGCTCCAAATTTTCGTCATGTTTCCTTCTAGGAATACCTCTGGGGCATGCAATGCAATATGACTATCTCTACCGGGCCATTGTCCTCCAATTGTAAATGTCGACGTGTATTCAATGCAATTCACTGATCCGGCACAGCTGAGAGTCACCTTCTTTTCAAACAGGTATGGATACGTTATGTTATGGTTCAGAGCTGGGCTCCCTGGCGGGCACCCACTGCCGGTCACTTGGTGGGATCCTGGACGTAACCAGAAGGCTGGATAGACCTATGACAGAAAGTACATTTTAATCAATATGAGATTCAGACATCTTTATCACCAAATGACCATGGTTATTGTTTTGCGTTATTGTATTCTAGCGGAGTCGGTTGGACTGGGTATATTTAGTTGGACCTGAGGTCAAACTCAAGGCTAAAGCCTTCTTTCAAACAGTCATAACAGTTTACATGTTACACAGTAGACGCATTGAAGGGAGCACTAGAAGGTCAAGTTATTCTGTCTATTGTGTCATTAAACGGAGCACAAATTTTAAAACACACCTTTGTCTGAAGTGTCTGCCCATGTGACTGTACCGACACCACTTGTGTTGTTGACCACGCCCCGTTGCTATCATCTCTACTTCCAATTTCCGTTGGTTCATAGCATTCACCAATCAAATGCATGGTTGCTTTCATCTGTAGACCACGCCCATGGTCATGCGCACTCAGAAACTGCTTATCATTCCAAACGAGGCTATCGATTCCCGCACCCATTCTTTCAGAAGCGCTGACAAAAACATGATCATTTGAAATCATCCATCGCTTGCCAAATGGAGTAGGAAACCCGCCTTCGACATAGCCTTTTCTTTGTTCAGAATGGCCCGTTATAACAAAGTGCTCGATGGCCTGTGTGTAATTTGATCCGAATGCTTTCTGTAAGTCTGAATACCTGTAAATGAGACAATGCTGAATACTAGTACGAACTGGCTGTCAGATTCAGAACTGAAGAAGTTGTGTTAATTGAGCTTGTATATATAATAAAACAATATGTAAGAAACTTGTCTATGGAGTATTATATGCTATGTGCATTATCCGATCGCATCCAAGTTTTGGCAATACTTTTGTATCCTATATGTCATTTGTAGTATGGAGATGACTACCAGGTTCGTCAAATTGAATGGGTCAAATGTGTAATATATTCAGCAACTTGAACATAGAAAATAGTTTCTTTATAGAAACACAAGTATGTGATACGGTGAATTCTATTTTAAGCTTTTTAGTTAAATTCGAGAGACATATGAAGCATACAAAGTGTTTGCCACCTACTTTTGTAGGTATTGTTTTGAGTGGAATGAGCCACACCCTTGGCGCCCCTCCTCTGCGCCTAAGCTGAGCCAGTGGAGTTCAGCTTTCTCCTTGGTTAGAACGTCAGCAAACATGATATCTGGGTTGTCATTGATGTAGAACAGGGCGTCAAAAACAAGGGGAGATAAGAGGTAGTTCGCCATAGAGTCTACAATAAATATCTTGGACAAGTTGGCTTCTTTAAAAAGAATCCAATAGAAAGGTCTTCTGCTAGTTGATAGAGGTGGTTCACTAGTAAAACATTTTAGAGATTTCAGAGGAAACAAGAAATTGGCTGCAAGCAAGGCTTACATTATACCCCTGGAAGATAATAACTTGTAAACCCTGTTTGCTAATTACAAAGTATTTTAATGACATCAAACTTCTTCGTAGAGCTGCAGTTTATTAAAATGATACACTGAAAGGTCTAGGAGAAGTTGATTTCACAATGTAGGCACGATGTGCCATAGTTTAGTATGTGAAGTGAACGAAAATTGGCCCAGTTCAAAACGCTGTATTTTTTTTTTCACCAAGAATCATCTTCATGCACATCTTCAATATATCTGAAAGATAACTGCAAAATATTTAAAGGATATAGATCTATTGTAAACTCTAGGAGGAGTTGATTTCACAAAGTAGGCACTATATGCCATTGTTCAATATGTAAAGTGAAGTCAAATTGGTTAAATTCAAAACGCTGTAAAATTGATAAAAAATCACCAAGAAAAAAGATGCACATCTTCAATATGTCTGAAAGATAACTGCAAAGTATTAAAATGATATACTGAACACTATAGGAGGAGTTTTCACAAAGTATGCACTGTTTGTACAATAGCAAACATCTAACATTTAGCTTAGATATTTATCTTCATCAATCTATGGCCATAAGTCCATTGCAAATTTGGGAAAACTAGAAGTGTCAGAGAATCTGACTATAGCTAAGCTTCAGCGCTGTGTAATAAAGGTATTGAGCTGAAAACAAAATTGTAGGTCAAACTCTGTTACAAATTTGTAAAACATGACGGGTAACATTCCCATTTGCAAACAATGACCCTTATCAATACCAAGCTAGTTGGTTGGTTGATTTGGTGTTTTACTTCCCACTCAACAGCTATGGTCATATGGAGAAGGGCTATCGGTTTAAAGTCGCATTCGAAAGACTGGAGAAGCCTGGGATCTAACTCACGACCCCTGGTTTATAAGGCCAGTAGCTTATCCACTAGACCACGGAGGCTTCAAAAAAAAAAAAAAAAAAAAAAAAAAAAAAAAAAAAAAAAACAAGCTAGATATTGTCAATGTTGATGTGCACAATTGGAAACGAAAATCTGACCTTAATCAAGAGTCATAACTCTAAATTCTATCATTTGTTTCTCACCATCTTAGTGGTAACGGAAACAAGTAACCACATAACCACGGAAAGAATCCAGTATAGCACCACTTTTTTCAAAGCCCCACTTTTTCAAAGCGGGACTATAATAATGACACGGTTCCCTACAGTAGTTCCTTGCTCTTTTATCAGTCAAGAAAACTAACAATCATTCTTATTCCTCCTCGCGAGTCAACTGTCAAGTTTTGATTTTATGTACAACCTATATTTGTGCAAAATACCATATATGTGCAAAATAGCAAGGCTTTGAGTAAAAAAAAAAAATGAAAATGATCACTTTTATTAAATTAAAATTGCAAAAAATAAACAACACTGAGTTTGGTACCTCACAGCTGATCAGCGCCTTTGTTATCGCTACACAGACAGTACATTTCCTCTTTCATAATCAAAATATGTCGTCTGTACACCCTTGTTTTGTGTCAGACCTAGTCGGAAATGCTCTGCAGCTTTGTTTTGGCATATGCCAAATGTTGGGTTGCTCTTGACCCAGCCTAAAGCATTTTGGACAACCTTGCTAAGGTAAATGAAAAATGACATAATTGAGCCTCGACATGAGAAAACCAATGTTATGGTTTCACTGGGGATGCCAAAGTCCCCGCTATTCGCCGGGGAGTAGAGGCCGTGGTTAGAAATGACTAGTGGATAACTCGTTCATAATATATTATCCGTAAATCGACCAAACCTGTGTCAAAGAGTTATCCGCACCGCATGATCTTTTTGAGCATTCCAGTCATTTTCGCTAAGGCTATCCGAGTAATACGAGTAACTGGAGTAATCACTAACAGCTCGCGTTACATCCGAGGTACTGTAATACGCATGTGCATACACTTGTGTGTATAACTGTAACCACGGGTGTAAGTCGTACTGTTCGGGATTGTTACTCGGGTTATTCGTGTTACTCGGATTGCCTTCTCGAAAACGCTCTCCGTGTAACACGAGTAACTCGAATAGGAATGCCGAACAGCTACGACCGAGTTACAGTAAATAATGCACATGCATATGACGTGGATCTATGCGCATACGTATTACTGTAACGGGTGTAACGCGCCGTTCGGCATTACCAGGGGCCAATTTCCCCAGTCAAAGAGGAATAAAAAAACAAGTGGTCCCAAGACAGAACATACAATAATGTAAAAATCACACATTTGCCTAGTATGATAATAATTGTGCTGATCGAATTCTGGTGTTTACGATTGAGAGATATATGGAGCTATTTTAACCGCTTAGATTTAAGATAACCACACATATATTTACTACAGTATCTTCATTGTTAGGCTCTAGCTTAGTGGAATCAAAACCTCATAAAATCATCATATATCATAAAAAAGATGCTTTAAAAACGTAAACCGAGGCTGTACGTAAACGACAAGTGGCCATGCGCAGCCATAGTTTTGTGTTTAGGAGGCTGAGTATAATTGCAATTGTTACTGGCTGCAAAGCTAAATACATTGCACAAACTAATTTTTGTCTGACAACCGCAAAAGACGCCATATTGGGATTCGAATATGACGACTAAAAGATGTAAGTCATCCTACTTACCCTGAATACCTCCCTTTATTCCAAATAAGAACACCATTGCAACAAGAACAATCAAATTTTCCATCTTTCTGCGACGTCTGTTTGGATTTTCGAGCAATTTCTTTTTTCTGTGCAAGTATTTGTCAAAATTTATCCGCTGTATGTGTACTACTTTCGTCACAGCATTTCACTTAATTATTGTCATTATTGTCTTAAAAGTCATTTTATATAGTTTATGAAACTTCGTAGAGATAAGATGCAATCTAGTTTTGATACCACTTGTGGACTACCAACATGGTATTATCAATTGTATGACTTGCAAGGTCACAAAGGTCATCAGGAAAACATGTCCCTGAAAAGTATACCCCTCATACCCAACTCTTATATAGAAAAAAACTGGAGTTTGCAGGGGTATACCTATTTTTCTTATTTTTGCTTCAAAACATAGATTGTGGGTACTGTGCGTAAACGCCAAGTCGCCATGCGCAGCCATAGTTTCGGCGAAGGGGTCTTAACGTGTACCCACATTCTATGGTTTGAGCAAAAATATTAAAAATATCAAACTTTTTCCAATGAAATTTTCAAATTTTACAGCAGAAAAAAATCTCATAATATCGCATGGGCAAGTTTTCGTAATGTTCCTTCGCACCACAAAATTGCACTAAACCAGTACAGGGACGGCAAGCTCACATCAAGATAACGTGTCCATGAAATGTTTACCCCATTGCACCACACCTTTTATAGTAAAACTGGGGCATTCAAGGGTATAACTATTTTTTATTATCTTTGATCCAAAACATATATTGTTAATACTCGTTTGAACTGCTTTCTAACATGTACCCACAATCAATGCTTTGAGCAAAAATAATAAAAACATCAATGTTTATCTGACAAAAATTTTCCTTTTTTTTAATCTATGTGTATTGCATATGCGTTTTTTCGTAATGATAACTTGCTATAAATATTTATAACTTGACTGTTATGCGACAGTCTGCATGCTTAGTTTTGAACCCAATCAGGGTTGATAACTATGCTGCCTTCTTTAATTGCACGCCGGTGGGTCGGGCGTCAGACTCTATGGTGACCCCGACATAAAGATATTCAGTTTGGTAGGTTGGGGCCGGAGCTTGGCCCACCGGGGTGCAACTGGTGTTTTTCTTTTGCTCCGGGTTTCAGTAAGTTAACGGCGCCCAGGGATCTCCATCGTCGGTCAGCTTACTGAATCTGTGATTCCTCGTTTTTGATTCATCATGGTGGTTATCATGATTTATTTGTTTGTCCTAGATGATTCATTGACTAGTTAGAGATTCACCACGAGGACCGAACAACTAACTAAATGTTGTGAACCACTGCAGAGGATGAGGGTGAGGTTAGGCGCCTGTAAAATCGATTTAAGCCCCCCAGTAATTGTATATTACTGATCGTTCCAAGACGATACTTCTGTTTTGGTTCCATTTGTGTTATGTTTTGGAGTAGAATTGTTGTGCTATTTGAGCCTTATGTATGTTTTCATATTTTTTTTATTTCAGTTCGGGTAACTGAGTGGCCACCTATTGGAAAATACTAGTAGCTGCTCACTCGGCTTACGATTTTTTAGTTGGAGTTTCTTTCTGTTTTCTCCTTTTCCTGATCATTGCCTACTTGTACTTTTTAATAGTCAAACTTCTCCAGCAGGGCTATCGATATCGTAAACTTCGAAAAACATTTTCTAAATTATCGCAGACACTTGATATATATCAAGCACGGCAAAAAATAATTATGCCATAAGTATTATTTTGCTGAACTTAAGAGGTTTTATGACATTTGTATTTAAAGACACATTTTGCATTGCATAACACCCTAATGACCTTCAGCAGACTACTGATAAGAAATCAAAGGTAATGCAAGGGTGGCTTTACAGGTAGGGGCCATGAAAGGGGACCTAAAGTCAATACCTGTGAAATATGTATTGTATAACAGAGATAGTATTTTTATCTATGATTATTGTCATCATCAATTTGGTAATTTAGATGATCTGTCCCTTTGGGTCTAATTCAGAAATAAAGAATATTGCAAATTTATTTATTTATTTATTTATTTATTTATTTATTTATTTATTTATTCAAAAAAACATTTTCATTGAATAATTGGAACACATTTGAAAGTCTTGTGTCTAATAGCACTATTCACAGTTTAGAAGGTTCTTTAATCCAGTATGTGTTATGAAATTTGGTGTATTTTGCAGTCTGATCTGATTCCTTACCGAACTTGGATACATTTATGTATTTGCTCAGGTTGCCATAAGTATATCTATGATGGGTCGGGCGTTTTTTAAAAGCGTGAAAACGCTGATATATACATCATACGATTAACATGTAAAAGGAATGTCAGGCGAAAACTTGGATTAGTGAATCTTTTACCACCAGTGGCACTTGGTGGGTGCATATCTAGAAATGTTGTTAGAAGATGTGTATGAAGAAAAATGCCGATTTAGATTTGTGGTTTGTGAACGAGTTGGATTTATGGTCTTGTTTCTTGTCTGCAATGTATAAAACGTGGGATTGTAATTTGGCAAATTAATTCGATATTCAGAGATCTTGAGGCACCATGTTTGGGTGGTTTGTGGCTGTGCCTGTTCTTGGTTCGTGATAGACATTGACGCAGTTGTCGGTAAGTAAAATTTTATTTATAAATATGCATCGAATTGAAAGTATCTGGTGAAATTTGGCTGCATATTGTTTCAATATATATGTCAAATTGTTGTATTTCCTTTGCGATGTTTTAAGAATTCAAATATGCTATATGTACGTCGTTGAGTTGTAAGGATGGAAATTTCTACATGTAGGTATAACGTTGCTGGTAAGTGTAACGTTAATTTTACGTTGACGTACAGTTAATTTCGCGTTAAAGTAAGTTATTCAATAATTGCATCGTGAAATGAAGTTAGGGTTTGATTCTAAGCAATGCTGTAAAATGAAATTTTTTAATTGAGCCTGTGCATGAGAAAAACAACAATTTGCTAGGCGAAAACAAAGCCGCAGATCAGCTTCGCGGTAGTTGATCAGCGCCTTTGTTTTCGCTACATGGATAGTACAATCCCTCTTCTACTTAAATACAAAATTTCCAGCCTCTAACAATGTTCTGTGACTGTACAGCCCGGTTTGTGTGGGACCTGGTCGGAATCCCAAATTGTTGGTTTTCTCACGCACAGGCTCAATTTTAAGTTTTACGCAATGGCGACGTAACGCTTGGATTTGACGTTAATGACGTCATCAATAGTATTGAATATTGCTGAAATTATTGATGTCTTTGAGAATATTTGATAATGTAACATGATAACCTTGCAAGCTTTATCATTCTTGTTGCGAAATGGCTTTCTATGAGAATTTGGTCAAAGATTGGCAGTACATGACAGGAGATTGCTTGTGATGCCATTGGGTGTTGAGCTATGGTTAGTTTGCGACATATGAGGTTTAACGGTATTTTACATGTGAATAAATGTTTCAATGTAAATACTGGAGTATTATAATTTTGCGTGTTATACAAGCAATCTGGCGAATAAACTTGCATAGTTCCTGGGTTGCGGAATTGTGGGAGATTATTTGCAACTTAATGTGGTGACGTGCATGTCTGCAGGAGATTTTAGTATGATAGATTTCAATATGATAAATTGCGACGTTATCAGTTATTTAGTTGTTAAGACACATACAGTACAGTTGTCGCGATGCTTTGAGCGATCGCGCAACGCGCAAAAATTTTTAATCCCTTCTTAAAACGTTTTGCGAGTGACTTGCGCGTCACTCGCGAGTCACTCGCGAGTGACTCGCGAGTGACGCGCAAGTTTTACGTAATACAGTTTGCGAGTGACGCGCAAAGTTCTTTTGGATCGTCGCGCATCGCGCATGGATCTTTGCGCGATGCTCGACGTGATTCATCGCACTATAACATTCAAGCATATGTTCTTATAGAAAGTATTTGTAAATTACTACTTTTTCGCCTAGTTTCAACGTTTCAACGCTTTTTTGTAAATGACGCTCAATTTAACTATATTTACATGTACGTTTGGCTATTAATCAATTGTTTTGTCCTTTATGTTTGGGACTATTTCGGACAGTCCTTTATGTTTGGGGCTATTTCGGACATAAAAAAAAAAACAACAAATAAAACAATTAACTTGTTCACTGTGAAGTACATGCTAACCAATTAGCAGGGCTACTGTATGACAGTAAGTTGGTGTTAGTCAATCATCAAAATTGTTTGAAGCATAACAAGTCATTTTTATCAAATGAAAAAAATGATTGAGGCTCATCTTGCTTATCTTATTTTTACCATCATGTAAAATAAACCACAGCCCACCGCGTAAAATTGCATGCGCGCAAAACGTTTAGACTAGTATTCGCATATGTACTTGCTGGAGTTGTATTTATATTTTATATAATTTTTGTTTTTCGTGTAACTGAAATTGTTAATCGGGACGTAAAACCACAAATCAAAATAACCCAGGTTAATGTTGTAAAGTTGGTTTTACAGCTGCATATAAATGTACAAACACGACATACTGTACATGTTTGTGTGCTTAAATTCAATGGTGTTTAGAGATTCACCACGAGGACCGATCAACTACAATGTAACTAATTGATGCACGTTTTTATCGTCATTACGAAAACATGCCCATGTAATATACTGACTTTTCCAAAGTTGTAAAATTTGAAAATTTTCTGTAGATTTTGTTTACTTTTCTTATTTTTGCTCAAAACATAGAATGTGGGTACGAGGCGAGGCGGTTCTAACGAATACCCACAATCTATGCTTTGGAGCAAAAATAAGAAAATTAGGTATACCCCTGTATACCCCAGTTTTGCTATTAGAAAAGTGGGATTCAAGTGAGTATACATTACACTGAAATGTTTTCGTGATGTTTAGTTAAGTTCGGGTTACTGAGAGGCCGCCTATTTGGAAGTAGCTGCTCACTCGGCGTTCGATATGTTCTCTAAGTATAAGTACCTAATTGTCATTTTGTTTTTT
This sequence comes from Rugalucina vietnamica, assembly GCA_964017185.1. Classification (NCBI taxonomy): domain Eukaryota; kingdom Metazoa; phylum Mollusca; class Bivalvia; order Lucinida; family Lucinidae; genus Rugalucina; species Rugalucina vietnamica. The sequence goes on from OZ024873.1 coordinate 49,862,616, forward strand.
CCACCTCGGTTTTTGGAGTAAGAATTTCTTTCTGATTGCGCCTTTTCTTGGTCATTGCCTACTTGTATCTGTTTAATTACCAAGACTGAGAAAAAGATTTCTTTGTTTAACAGAAAATTCATCTCCATACGTGTATTTGGGATAGCTAAGGTATGTGACCGGGCTCACCGCAGACCTTCTGTTTACACTATTTTCTTCTCATTTTTAGATAGAAAATATACAGTGTATCAATTTTCCTTCGGGTCAGACGAATATTCTACATGTACATGTATCTCTAGCCTAGTCACTTTGTACTACCTTTGTACGAAGCATATCTATATGTATTAAGTATGAATACTTGGAGGGACCAGGCAGTAATCGATGCAATCAAATTTGACATACATGTTGACATCAGGCGGGCTTGAAAATTCAACATGAAACTTTATTTTACAACACACCTTACGAGCAAGATTGTTTAAATTGTATAAATCGCGCATATCTGATTCACGTCGCGCGTTTGACAAATGGTTTTGCGCGTTTGCGAGATGATCGCGCAAATTTGCACAAAGTTTGCGAGTGACTCGCGAGTCACTCGCGAGTGACTCGCGAGTCACTCGCAAGTAAAGATAATCCCCTACGCGCAACCACGCGCAAATGCGCGTACGCTCAAAGCATCGCGACAACTGTACTGTATGCTTTCGTTGAAGGCCCTGTCGGGATATTAGTAATGCCCTGTTGGGATATTTGGACATGTCAAAAGTAACCGGCTAGTCCTTGGAACCAGTGATTGACACCCGGGAATCCGTGGAGCGGTTATTAGGGCACGGAATTGGGAAAGATGTAACACGGGGAATGTTTCGATGGCTATTTCGGGTAAGGGCTCGTTACCGGAAGTATGGGACAATGCCTACTAGGAAATTTCTGATCATGCCATTTCCTGATCATTGCATACATTTATCTTTATCAATATGAAAAAGAGTGCACTGAAAGGGAATCGAAGCAGTATCATTTTTGTTTACCGGACTAACTGGCGTTCAGGTACGTTTAAATCGTAGACTACGGAAGATATGGGTGTATGTAACAATTTGCAAAGCATCCATGCATATAACTTTGCAGTCATCGTTTGCTTTTGAAAACTTAGTCAAGTGGTCAATTCGTCTGGCTGTCAGCGAGACACATTCATTACAAATAATTGGTAATGATTTCAACAGAAATGAATGTCACATAAGGAAATTTAACAAGTGCATTCAACCCCAAATGTTATTTTTATCTTACTTTTATATCATTAATCAGCATTGGTCTTATACAATAAACTTCATTTCCAGAAAGTAACGTTGAACAAAGTGAAGCCGTGTGATTACGCGTGTGGGTAGTGCTGTACGACTTTGGTCAGACAGTCTGTAACGATGTGTTGGTCTCCAATACATAAGTAGGTCTTGTATGTGAATGTTACAGTGTGTGATTGCCGCCTCTTTCTGTATACAACGTTCCACTTATTAGTACGATCAGTAAATCCATGTCCGCCAAGTGAGACCATTGTTCCGTAGTATTGGTTGGCATCAGTATCTTGTCCTGGCGGCGTGTACACTCCCATCACATAGTTGCCATCTTGTGTACCCATGGCAACCGGTTCTTTGTTACTATGGTGCGCCTGCAGAGTGTGGGTCTGTCGGTTAAAGGTCCAAACCCGTGTGAAGTCTCCAGGAAGATAACCAGTGGGAGATTCCATCTGGATATAGTTGAACCCAGTAGGCCAGTTACCACCAATAGTAAACATGGAGATATATTCTACGCAGTTATTGGACCCAGCACAGCCAATGGTAATCTTCTTCTGGAAGGGGTAGGAGTAGGTGGAGTTTGTGTTGAGGGCCGGGCTTCCCTTACCACAGTGACCAGTCCCCTGTGTCTCGTGGGTACCAGGTCGTAGCCAGTAGGAGGGGTAGACCTGTAATCAGGGCAAATGATGAATGAATAAACGTTGGAAACGTAGCCTCATAAATGTTAATAAACGTAGGAAAATTTTAATAATTTCGACAACTCTTATACGGAAATAAATTAGTCAAATTTTTAGCCTGTGCATGAGAAAACCAACAATCTGTATATTAGGCGAAAACAAAAACGCAGATCAGCTGTGCAGTAACTGCACAGCTGATCAGCGCCTTTGTTTTCACTACACGGATAGTACAATCTATCTTGTTCTCAAATCCAAAATTTCAAGCTTCAAACCTGCTTCTGTGACTGTACAGGCTGGTTTGTGTTTGACCTGGTAGGAACCCCAAATTGTTGGTTTTCTCACGCACAGGCTAAAAATTTTGACTAATTTATCTCCGTTGAAGAGTTGTCGAACTTTTACGTATGAGTTCAAAAGTGAGTCATTTAAAGTCGGATGCCCTAACCTTAAGAGAAAAGATATCCACTGCAGAACACAATGCTGTCGCAGATATTCAGAAACATTAAGACAAAAATTCAATTCATCGTTATTAGTTTATGATCAGATAAAAGCTAAAATGACCGACCAACCATTTGCATTGTACTTGCGACACAAAAACAGCTAATTATGGTTTCTGCATGGCAATTTCATGCTCACAATGAGTACCTTGGTTTGCATCACGTGACCATGTGCGTTGACACTGACAATTCTAGTCATTGTAGACAGCCCGAATCCGTCGTCCCTCCCGCCACACTCTGTTGGGTTGTAGCACTCCGTGAACACGTCCGTATTGCAGGCCATCTGTAGCTCTCTACCGTGGTCGTGAGCATTGATAAACTGTTTCTTATTCCACACTAAGCTGTCTACTCCGGCTCCCATTCTGGAGGAGGCGCTTATGAAGATCTGGTTGTTCGAAATGGTCCAACGTGTACCGGCGCCTTGGCCTGTTGCGAAGCCATTGTCCACGTATCCGAGTCGGTGCTCTTTACCAACGAATGTTAGATAGTGGTTGATAGCCGCTACATAGTCGGACCCAAATGCCTTTTGTAGATCAGGATACCTGTCACAGAAAAGTGCATCATTCATTAGTGCCGACAGAAATATGCATGTACGGTATGTTATTAATAGAATACATTGCAACATACATGTATGTAGCAATTGTCGATCACTCATTAAATTGTAAAATATCGCACTGATATAAGTTTGACACTGCAAAAGCAGAAAAACTCGCTGATGTCACTATGCAAGTTGAGATGATAAACATGCATTACGGTCGCCTATTAATGTTGTTTTTTGTCTGTATGCATTATCTGTGATCTCTGGCAATGCTTATTTCAGTAATACATTAAAGCATTATTTACCTTTGAAGGTATTGTTTAGAGTGAAAGGACCCGCATCCCTGTCGGCCCTCCTTGGCCCCTGTTGTTAACCAGTGGTGTTCAGCCTCGCTCACTGTGTCAATGTGTGAGTGGATCAGGTCCGTGTTGTCGTTGATGTAGAACAGCGGATCGAACACCAAAGGAGATAAGTACTTCCGGTCGAGCTCATGGGCTACGTAGAGAATACGTATAAGTTTTTAACACATTGATCACTAAATACTGCTGTATTATAGTCTCTTCTGTGATCATTGTGGTATAATTAAACTTATGTACAGTACATCAAGGTCAAAATTGAATTATTTAATAACACCTACACTACATCGCCCTATGCTCACTTTAAAGTGTTTTGGTACCCTAAATGAAATTGCTCTTCGAATTAAAGAACTTTGTAAACCAAGCATTTTGATAAAAATTTGACTAAAATCGGTGGTCTAATAAGAAAGCTATGGGTCATTAAGTATGAAACATGGACGGCCGCCATTTTGTTTATTAGTTGAGATTGAAAAAAATGGGGTAAAATCAAAATTAAAGGATTCCTTTCCCACAGAATGTGTGCCAATTCAATTAACAATATTGCTTGTTTCCTAGAAATAAACCTCTATCAAAGTTTGATTCAAGAATATTCGAAAACAATTCATTTAATTTGATTTTTCGAATTTTGATTTAGACTCCATGCATTACCAAAAGTAGACTCCTGGCCGCCATTTTGAATATTTTCAAACTGCTGTTATAGCACTATTTCTAGAACGATTTCAAAAATTCTTTCTCCAAAAAGTATAACTAGCTGGCCCTAATGCTTGAAGAACTTATTAAGTGTTAATTCTAATTCAATTTAGTATTTATTTTGATTTTAATAAAAATATGAAAACTAACAGAGAAAACAAAATGGCGGCGCCCATGCAATCATTTGTTTCTAATTCTTCATCCGATTTTTATAATCTTTATATCAAAATTCATGGTTTTGAAAGCATTTTAATTTGAAGTACATATTAATTAAGGGTACCAAAACACTTTAAGCATCGTCGCATCACTTGTACACAGCTGAGAAACACGTGGTACGGCATTGGTGACGCACAATGTAATCCTGCCCGAAGTTGAGGCGAGAAATTCGAGTTTTCTCCTAAAGCGTTTACTCTATTGACTGATAAATAGGTGCAGTCAACAGCCAATGCAGAAATTGAACATTTATTGAATGAAAGTAACATAAGAAATCCAGGTGATTTCGTTTTCGCAAACACTTCAGAAAAATGAACATATGAACAATAACATTAAGGTGTTTGCGAAAACGAAATAATCTGGATTTCTTAATATGTTACTTTCTTTCAATAAATAATCAATTTATGCATTGAAGTCCTTCGCCTATTTATCAGTCAGTAGAGTAAACGCTAAAGGAGAAAACTCGAAAATCTAACCTCTGTCTGAATTGCAATGTGTGTCACCGATCATTGATCGGTTTGCATGTATACAATACCATGTGATTCTCAGTAGTGTTGTAGTCAACTACTTAATAGAAATAACTTTGCATTGCTTAAAAGAAAGCCATGTAACCAAACAATGCAGTTGTAGATGTAGATCCCTATCAAAAAGGTGAGATGACACGGAAAAAGGCACCCCCTACGACATTTAATATCCATATCCCGTTACAAATTTACTTACTGAAAATGAGCCGCTTGTCAACAGCCAATGTCCCTGAAACAATAATCACGAGATACACGGAAATCATCTGGTGTTGTTTCTTTTATAATTGTCGTGCCGAAGGCGTGACCTCAAAAGGGGAATATCTAAAAGATATAAAGAAGACTTGAGTCCGTGTCCAGGGTTCCTTTTTATTTTTTATGTCTTTACCAAAGCGTGGTCAATTGCATTATGACCCAAAGACCCTGGACCGGCTCTGTCACGCCCACCAAAGCGTGACGATGCGTCGACCAATGAAATTCGTTCGCGCCATTTCACGGTTTGTGATTAAGCCCCAGAAAGGCGGGACAAAGTCAATGTGCTATTGCGCATGTGCAACTTATTTGTTTTTGATATATTTGTTTATATTTTGCCTGCTTTCCTTATTTTGTCTATTTTTATATGAATTTCCATATTTCATCCCCAAAGTCCTAACCTTACATTCTGACTTACATTCTTCTTCTAATTATTATTATTATTATCATTATTATTATTATTAGTGGTACTGCTGTTGTTCTTGTTGACCTTGCTGAATTTGTTGTCCACACATAATTTTGTATGGCCTACATTTTGGAAATAATGTTTTAGCAGAAATCTATCAATGCATGCCATCATAAATACAATGTATGCCTGAAATTTAATACAATGTACGTAAATACAATGTACGCAATTATTTCTTATTCATTACTTATCCGCTCACAGATTATATGATATTTAAACCTAAACATGCCCGTATTGCGGTTAAAACGCGCATTATCTGCATGTATGCGCCCATGGTTGCAAAAGCATCTTTTATTAAATTTGTAATCCAATGTATACGAAATGGGTATCAAAATTATTGTCGCACTTTCCAGATTTCAGGAAACATGCTTTAGTTACAAATCTATTAAAGTAAAAGTTTGCTACCTTTTGCATGTTCTATTTGTTAGATATTTCGCGTTAATCAAAATCAAGTTTTTAAAAGTTTTGGATATGGCTATAGCATATTTAGTATCAAAATAATCTGTGCCAAAAGTAGATTTCAAAGATGATATTTTTAAAATCATAATTTGAAACAGTTCCAAGAACCATGCAATATTTTATTTTTCATTTCTTGATTTTTCTGTTTTACATGTGACACCTAGGTGACGCACATTCTTTCCGGTCTTATCCACGCCGCAAACAAGCTTAAGACAGATTGGACAAATTAACTGTTGCGCAACTGAGTCCCTAAAACTTGCTAAATGATGCCGACAGACATGCGAATTAAGATATAACAAAGAAGAGTTAAACACTTGTCAAAGCCTGTGGCAAGTAGAGCGATAAAAGTCGCTTAAGCAATTTGGCGCTTTGTTCTCACAAATGCCTCAACCATTTACTTATTTGTCTGTTCCTTCTTTCTATTTTGTTTTGACTTTACAAGATTTATTAACTTTATTCATTTATCTGTTTCCGAATTTATTATTCATTTTACCCTTTTTTCACAGCACAACATCAATGTAACTATACAACTGGTATTTATAATAAAGAAATCGGATAAAGCTTGATATGTGAGCTATTTCTATTGTCTCAGTTTTCTTTCTTTTTTTTCTGCTGATATATTTTCATATCACATTGCTTCCTAAGATGATACAAAATAATTTATGACTCTAACCTAAGAGCATGATCTCTGATCTGATCGTGCAATCACTTAAGACTAGTGATACCAGTTCCGCATTTTACAGTAACAATTGCATTTACAAACAAGCAATGTGTGTAGGTATTTTTTTTATCATTTGCTGATACTGGTGTCCAACTTGAACCCCCGGTGGTACTTGTCGCCCGACCATTTTCACATTGAAAAGGGAGAATCATCGTTTCAGTACTTTAAATGTTTTACGAATGTGGTGGATGTTTTTAAAAAATGTGTCTAAAATTTATGTCAATTAATAGCATTCAGGTCAGAAAGTTGCAATATTGATCGCCGAAACTTAAAACATTCAGTAGAAATCTGCTAGAAATTTGGTATACGTACTCGTACGCCGTCTAAGTCAGCTTCCTATCCGAGCGGACTGCTCATGATTAATATCATAACTTTATACCACTTTAACACACTTGAACATTTACAAAAAAACTACGAAAGTTTTGTAGGAGCCAGATTCATGTTTATCCAGCAAAGATCGATGCAATGCAGTTTATTTTGCGACATTGCAGGAGTATGTTATTTTTAAAACGGAGCTGTAAATAAAAACGTCGTAAGGTTGTATTGTCTTTACCGGATTGACTAAATAAGGCAAAAACTTACACGTTATTCCGAATAAGAAAACACACAGAAAAGAGAACATGTCGGACATTGCAATGACAACCTACAAAATTGTAATGCCGTCTGTCTTATCAGATAGTTCTCCGGGATAGTTGACTAAGTGCATAAATTTCAAGTTATTAAAATGGTACCAAAATCAGGTGAATAGGACAAATGCACTAATAAACTAATTGTGAAAGCCGCCTTCATGGGTATGCTTTGTATGGTGCTAAAAGTGACAAAAACATTATGGTAGCTTTGCGAGAAGTAAGAAGAAATGAAATATCGTGCAAAAATAATCTTGAATAACGTTCATCGATCTGGAAAATTTTCACAGCCATATCTCCTACAATTGCTATGACACTAATCTGTATATCAAATGAATCCAAATACAATCTGTAGATGGTCTGAATCAAAATCATTTTCAAAAGAATTTTACAAAAATATAAAACGAGGATAACTTGGCCACTGTTTCATTCCTTCGCTCAATGATCGTGGATAATGACGTCAACATCTTGTTCACGTCACTGGTTCCCGGCTCATATGCAGAAGCTTTCTCTCTTACGCACGGTTATCAAATTTCCCAAAAATAAAAGGTACCATGTACATGATTGTTTATGTTATAAAGCTAAATGTAAACAATGAATAAATCTGCGATTTAACAAGCATTATATAATATTCCGACGTGATTCAGATCTCCCATGGAACATCGTGTGTTCGGTGTGGGTGGGGTTGAGCAAATATGGCTATGGGAAAATGCCACCGAAAAAGGCATATGTTTTGGTCCTCGAAATATACTTAGAAAAACAATTGAGGGATATGGTTTTTGTTTAGATTTCATTCCTTAAGGTATAGTTTTTTCTCCCAAATAATTAATAGATATGTAGTAGAACCATCACTGTGCAAGGATTCCATAAAATTTTCGCGTTGCCTGGAAGCGCTTCTCGCAGACTTGCAGAAATGATGGAACACCCCTAAAATTAAAGTTATCACTGCTCCCTACCCTATCCAAATCTTTCATTCACCTCCTCTTACTGGTTCATCCAAATGCAAATCTGTTTTGATAATCGAAATGGCGACACTTTTATGTCTAAAACGCGCTTTGGGTTAATTTCAGAAATCTGTGATTTTTGGTAAAAAAAAAAAACACATTTTTTAACCAAAAATTTTTTTTTCGTTTAAAATGTTCCCCTTTGTGCACTGCGAGTATGAAACTGAAATCCGTTTTTGAATGTGCGCTCTGGTTTTCTCAAAACAGCGTTTTTTAAAATGTGTTGACAAATTTTTAATCACGTAATGCAAATTCCCATTAAGGTAATGTTCAATTCTTTAGCAAATGTTTTGAAACGCTGTAAAATCTAAACTAATGCACGTAGCTCAAATCGGTTTTCTGTACCAAACTCGCAGCTTAAAGGGCAACGTTTTAAGCGAAAAAAAAATTTTGGTAAAAAATCGTGTTTTTAACAAAAAATCACAGATTTCTGAAATTTTCCGAAAATGCATTTTAGACATAAAAGTACTGGCAATTCGATTATCAAAACAGTTTCGCAGTTGAATGAACCAGTAAGAAGGGAGGAATGGCAGAATTGGGTAGGGTAGGCAACAGTTGGAACCTCAATTTCAGGGGTGTTCCAACGTTTCTGCAAGTCTGCGAGAAGCGCTTCCAGGCAACGCGAAAATTTTATGGAATCTTTGCACAGTGATGGTTCTGCTACATATCTATTAATTATTTGGGTAGAAATAATTATACCTTTAACAATGAAATCGAAACAAAAACCATATCCCTCAATTGTTTCTCTAAGTATATTTGATAAGGTGCACTGTATGACTACATGCACAAAATTTGAAGGATAAACCTAACGGCGGTGATATATGGTCCATCGAATGATTCGGATTACCTTCAATTGATTCGCTTCGACTTCAATTCTGCATAAACTTTCACGCTCCATTGGTCATAGTCACGTGCTTGATCAAAAATGAAAATCATTACAGTCGATGAGGAACTAAATTGGATTCAAGCAGGGTCTCTATAGAAGGGGTCAAGAAACTATGCATTGATTTTTCCAATAATCAAAAACTCAGGTATGCCAAGTACCATATATACGGACAGTGTAAGAAGTTGTTAAAAAAACTTACTCAGAAGTGAATTTATCACAGTAAAAATTGTGAAAAACCAATTAAAGATGTGAAATACATTCCAATAAGCAATGCATCATATCAGCTTCACATTCATATAATTTTCAACAGAATACTTGTGTAATGTTCCAGAAAATTGTGAAAATGCATGAAAAATGTGAAAATGGACACTGTGGTACATATTAAGTCAAAACAGATATAAATTCCAAACTATAGTGCTATTATTAACGTAGACTGGATAATTTAGCATGTTCTGATATAGAAAAAAAAACGAAAGAATTAATAACAGGATTATGGTAAATTGACATTAATTATAAATTTTGAATAAATGTTTTAAGGTGAGTAAGTACGAAACTGACATACAACAATTTTGAACAGAGGGCAAAGATTCTTGACCCCTTCTATAGAGACCCTGATTCAAGTTAGTACTAAAGTTATAATACTCAATACATTCATATGCGCATTCGCAGCAATTTTCATGAACTTGATTCGGAAAGGGTAGAATAATTGTACATCTGAAAATAATAATAATAATAATAATAATAATAATAATAATAATAATAATAATAATAATAATAATTATTATTATTATAATAAGTTTAGTTTTTATTTTCGGCCTTCAGCGTCAACGCCAGACAAATTTTCAAAGTTTGTCACGTGGTCGTCTGGAAGGATGAAAGACCATAATTTATGCATTCATGTTGAAAAAAAAATGTAGCTATGACTAGGCGGAACATTCTGTACCTACTGAAAAGTGTAAAGTTTCGAAATAAAGCACTATACTGTGTTGCACATAACGGATCATAACGAAAACTTGCCAATGCAATATACAAAGAATTTTTTTCCGCAGTAAAACCTAAAAATTTCAGTAAAAGTATTTTGATATTTGAAAATTTTCGCTCAAAACATACATTGTGGGTACATGTTAGAACTGCCTCGGCTATGCGGTTCTAACGAGTACCCGCAATCTATGTTTTGGAGCAAAAATAGGTACATGCATACCCCTGCATACCACAGATTTGCTATATAAAAGTGGGGTTTAAGGGGCAAATGATAATGACGTCAACATCTTGACGTCAACAATCATTGCACAGACATGTTTTCCTGGCGTTATTGAAATGTTCATTTCATGTCCAATTAAACTTAAAATGTCATTTTGACTTTGTTCATTATAAACTTAGTAAAACAATTGAGGGATATGGATTTTATTTCGATTTCATTTTTCTACCCAAATAAGCGCTCCCAGGCAACGCGAAAAAAATGATGTACATGTAATGTTTGCACAGTGATGGTTTTGCTACATTTCTATTAATTATTTGGGTAGCAAAAATTATACCTTTTGCAATGAAATTGAAATAAAATCCATATCTCTCAATTGTTTTGGTAAGTATATTATTGAACACCAATCCCTTTGTCCCTCGGAATCATAAGGCAAAATGATAATTTATCGGCGAAACGCCAAACTGAAAACAGTGGAAACTTAGACATTGTAAGATCACCCGACGTTTTTGAAGAGACAGCGCTGTTAATGGTATTGGCAAAATGAACATACCTAGGCTACCAGTTTAAACATATTTTATTGTCAAACTTACAAAGGGGTTGGGCTACAAGGCTACCTACCTACTTTGCACCTACATGTAATAAGCAAATACCTGCCTGCCTGCCTAATATCTCCCTCTGTCCCTCCCTACCTACTTACATGTATCTACCTACATGTACCTACCTACATACATACATGTATACTCGTATGTCATACTCGTGCATGCCTAATTGACTATATTTTATAGACAATGAAACAACCAACAATGCGAGTCGATCCCGGACAGGAGCCAACGGAAAGCGAAATGTCTTGTTTTCTGGTGGCAGATTTTACCCAATTGGGTCGTTGGCTTTTAACCCAAAAAGTTGCGCCACCATTAGCAAATTTGACAGCTGTCAAAACATTAATTTGCTCAACAGAAACAGCCTACAGCGATAAGATCAGAAGATGGGGGTTATGAAAGGAACAAAAGACCTGTTTGGTTATCATTCTACAGGAAATTCTGAGTACGTTGAGTACTGTCTGGCTGTCTGCGCCAGCATTTTTCAAAAGGTCAATGGCACTGCCATCACAAGTGAAAAACAAGTTTGATCTTTTTGAAAAAGTGACAACTACATGTATTGACCAGCAATACAGGAGGTTTCAGATCTCAATATAAATGATATTTGACTAGTCAGACGTCAAAATTAAAGTATCATACCCAGTGGTTCATAATTATCTTACCCAGTCACGGGTACCCAACTGTTAATCGTGATTATTGATGCGACATGGAATGTTAATGCATGCTATTATGAAGTTTCGTATGCGTCGGCGAGATCGTTACGAATGCGACGTTCCACATCCTCTGTCCTTGGACCGTAAGTATCACATGCTTTGCTCTTGTGAAAATAAACAAAGCCGAGTTTGCAAAATCGGCGTCCACTATGATCTGCAAAATTCTTCTATGTTCCCACTTGAAGTCAATTGGAATACTTACGGCACTTGTGTTTTTCAGCTAATGGTTTATAAAGTTGACATGTAGATACAATTTTGCCACGGAAACTCATTACATTCTTAAAGTTCTTTTGTTTCTCTTTGTCTTGGTCGTAAACTAACAAGTATAACACAGTCCTGTGGGTGTCTTTATTGAAATTTGTATCCAAACGGCTTTGTAAATGCACATTTATTTACTGAGCATGAAAAATAGTTAGATAAGTATCTTTTGTACGCATCGAAGACGAAGGTACTTACTACTAGAATGAGTCCTGGAAGAATTAGCTTTTTTGTTGTGCTCTTTCAAAAAAGTTATTTACGTACATGCAGAAGCATAACGAGTGCCTTTATCATGCGAAATATTGCATGGCATTTTTTTTTGCCTAAAAATGGACTACATGCACTTCGTTGAGCGAGCTTCAAAGCATATACCACTTTTATTTTGAATGAGGTCACAGAGTGGGGTGTCTGATTCAGCTTTGTCAACATTCGAGTGACACAACTGATTTATTCTTGCCTCGAAACAGCAAATCTTTTTCGGACATATGAGTGACAGAGCTTATATGTTTCCTTACATTAAATGAATCTAAGGCTAAACCAAATAATTTTTTATCATTGAATACGGGTGGCTCCATGCATTTCTGATAAGCAGGAGGGGACAACAGAATTAAAGGGGTTTATGTGGTTTTTAGGTGCGGTTGCGAGGTAGTTTGCCATTGGAATGGTGTGTTATACAAGAACAGCGATAAACTATGGTTATTTCATTGCATTAACATTAGAAGAGTCTTCGGGAGCACTTTGAACCCTCGGCCTTGGGCTCAAACAACTTTCTCCAGCCTCTGCAAGTAATATTTACAGTATAAAAACAATGGTTGACCCCTTTTACATGTATCTAAAAATATTTATTGAAGAAAATGCATCACTGTCTCCATATCGCAACATTTGCTATTTTATTTTACTGAATCATCGGTCTCATTCTTCCACGATGCATTTCTGTGTCGCATATTAAATTTTAACAACGTCTTCGATGCATACAACAGATGCTTATCTTACTGTTTTTCACGCTCAGTAGATAAATGTGCATTTACAAAGCCGTTTGGATACATATTCCAATAAAGTCACCCACATGACATTGTTATAGTTTTTAGTTTACGACCAAGACAAAGAAAAACAAAAGGAATTTAAGAATGTTATGAGTTTCCGTGGCAAAATTGTATCTACATGTCAACTTTATAAACCTAGCTGAAAAACACAAGTGCCGAAAGTATTCCAATTGACTTCAAGTGGGAACATAGAAGAATTTTGCAGATCATAGTGGACGCCGATTTTGTAAACTCGGCTTTGTTTATTTTCGCGAGAGCAAAACCTGTGATACTTACCATTCAAGGGCAGAGGATGTGGAATGTCGCATTGGTAAGAATATCGACGGCGCATACGAAACTTCGTATTAGCATGCATTAACATTCCTCGTCGCATCAATAATCACGATTAACAGTTGAGTCCCCGTGCCAGTGGTTCATTTTGTCATTCTGCACCAACACTGGCTATCCACACGACAGTCGTGCAGTTAACGCCACTAAAGCACAAATGTCGTGGTGATAAGTGGCGTTATCCACACAACAGGGAAATCAAGGGTGCGTTCCTTTACCTGAATGGACTACTGTAATGGACATTTTGCTGTGGCTTTGTGTGCTTCAAATGTATTTTATCTGCATAAAATGTACTTCTGGAGTCGTATAAATAGTTTTTATAAAATAAATCTTAGTATAGCAAAATTGACTTCTGTGTTAAAATCCTTCTATTTCCATAACAGTTGTGCATAATCAAACAGCTGGAAGTCGCATGTTTCAGTCTTCAACTTGATGCTCTAAAACTATGAGCCTCTCGCTGGATATATTTTGCAAAACCTATCAGTTTTCTTTCTTTAATACTTATGTATGATATAATTGCGGCATGGGAATTTGAATAATATTTGATTCTTTGTTCTGAAACTTGCTGTTTCTAAGCTTGGTTAAAATTATTTCAGGAATATCCTAGAGCCTGACCTGTCCTCTGAAGATGAACCTATCCCTGCCCCTGTACGGAAACGAGTCCAGAGACCTCAGAGGCCCAGGTCTGCTGTCGAGAGTATCACTGATGCCATTGCCAGTAGAAGAAAGGGGGCAAAGCAAGCCAGGAGATGTGAACATTGTAAGTCGCTATGACTATGCATCCTGACTTTGTTAGGTTTACAGCAAAGATTTCTTTAATAACTTTTGAATATTGATAGCATTTTAAACTGCCTAGGATCTTTTTTCTTAATTAATTATAATACAGTTCAACCTCATGATAACGCGCCTCACTATAGTATGGTTTTTAAAATAACATGGCCATGTTATGGCTCCCAAAATTGATCATTTTGCTATGTGTCTATTGTAAATAAACCTCATTATAACATGGTTCACTTATAACATGGTCTGTTTCCATGGACCCCAATCATATAGTGACAATAACATTGACCTTTAGTATCATTTCAAAGCAAATACTAGGGAGATTCCATAGGTTCCACAAAAACATGAAACTTTCAGTGTTTTACTGCAGCAAATGAAGTGCGCATAGCTGTTTGAAGCTGTTTTCAATTGGACGAAAGCCATGTTCAGACAGCAAAACCCATGTTCAAATCATGAAATTCATGTGCCATTTGAACATGGGTTTTGGCCTACTTAATTGGTCAATGTGACATGATGTCATGTGTTTCGTAGAAACAAAATTGCCGACATCAAAGAAGCTCTGTGGTTTTCGGTGAGTTTTGACGGTGTTAAGAGTTAAAATGCAATCTTGAATAGCTATCAACCATGGTTTGTTTCAGTGTTCAAACACTGGATCACTCTGAAGGGGTTTGAATATACGGCCTTCGGCCTTGTGTTCAAACACCTTCCTCGTGAACCATCAAAATGTTTGAACACTGAAAACGATGGTTGATCCATTTAGCATTACATTGTGTGGCTTATGTATTTCTGTTTTCAGTACGTGATCTGATGAGTGTGGTAGAGAAGGAAGACCTAGAGCTAGGCTTTGATGTGTTTGAGCCCAGTGTTTCTGCCTTTGCTGAACTCTTCTCAGAGAGGGAGAAAATGAAAGTTAGTATAGATCATAATAAATATGAGCCACCGCATGAGAAAACCAACAATTTGCATAGGCGAAAACAAAGGCGCTGATCAGCTGTGCAGTGCGAAAACAAAGCCGCAGATCAGCTGTGCAGTAACTGCACAGCTGATCAGCGCCTTTGTTTTCGGTACACAGATAGTACAATCCCTCTTTTTCTTAAATCCGAAATTTCAAGTTTCTAGCCTGCTTCTGTGACTGTACAGGCCTAGTTTGTGTTGGACCTGGTCAGAATCCCAAATTGTTGATTTTCTGACACGATGGCCCATATAATACAGATCTATATGAAATTTAGCATCTGCTGATCTCTTAGCTCTACATGGAGAAAGTAAAATTGATAAATTTCTTTCATCATAAATTTATTTAGAGAAAGATTTAGTCATCTTTACCCACATCTGATTTTAAAGGGTACATTTTACTTACAAAGATTATGATATGATAATTATACCAGAAAAAACAAACAAACATGCGTGTCCATCATTTTGCATCTTGTGCGGACAACATTGTGCCATATTAGCCAGAGTTTGTAGTTTTAGCAGCATCTTTGTTGTGGTATCATACAAAGGTGGAACCTCTTACATGTGTATCTGAATTGAATTAATTCTATAGCGTTTACAATGTGAACATAATTTGAGCCTTCGCATGAGAAAACCTACAATTTGCATATGTGAAAACAAAGATGCTGATCAGCGCCTTTATTTTGGCTATACTGATAGTACAGTTCCTCTACTTTCTAAATCCAAAATTTCCAGCCTCTAACCATTTTCTGTGACTGTACTGCCCGGTTTGTGTCGGACCTGGTCGGAACCCAAATTGTTGGTATTCTCACGCACAGGCTCATTTAATAGGAACTTAGGAAATCACAACTTTGTATTGTACATATTTTCAAAACTCTCACTATAAACCAGGTCTGGAATGACTTTGTGAACTCTTCTGAAGAAGAGCAGGCAGAGTTCCTGAAGACTGGTGTCCTGCATGTCGAAGATGTCGTCCTGCACATTGAAGAGAACGGTAACCAGGTTGCTGGGGACGCTGAGAACAACAACAACGGTCTTGACGATACCTGGGAATGTGTGGCAGGGACGGCATCAGCTGCTGATAAAAGATCTAGTAGGTGGTTTTTAACTTCATTACGAAAAACACGCCCTTGCAATATGCAGAGATTTTTAAGTTGTAAAAATTGAAAATTTTCAGTAGAAAAACATTTTTTACTTATTTTTGTTCAAAACATAGATTCGGGGTACATGTTAGAACCACCTCACCAAGGCGGTTCTAACGAGTACCCACAATCTATGTTTTGGAACAAAGATAAGAAAAAAATAGGTATACCCCAATTTTAGTGTATAAAAGTGGGGTTTAAGGGGGTAAACATTTCACTGACATACTTTCCTGATCAGTTGGACAGAAGTTGAGCATTTTAAAAGAAATAGATTTCATATTCAAGCTTAGACTGAAATCTGAAACGAATTAATCACCAGTGTTGTTAAAAAATTCTTGAGTTTAATCACACATAATGTAAGTCCTTACAAAGTAAACACAGGTATTTTGATATGCTTTGTTGACTTGCTAATAAAAATACTGTATATCTTTTATCTGAAATGTGATGTGTTTTAAAACATTCATACAGCTCAAGTAAAAGCAGTATGTAATGAACTATTAGGTATGATAAAACTATGGCAGGGATCTCACTAGGATTTTGAAAACAGGAGTCCGGGACTCCTCCAAAAGAAAAAGTAGGAGTCCCAGACAAAATTTAGGAGTCCCACTATAGAAACTCAATTACAATCCTAGGCAGTGGCTAGGGATACGGTACCGTATCTTTAGCCTGTGGGCTAGGGATACGGTACCGTATCCCTAGCCTGGCGGCTAGAGATACGGTACCGTATCTGTAGCCTATATGTCGGAAATGGCTAAAGGTACGGTATAGATTAAAAATCGATAATATAATATTTTCAGGTGAGTTTTAAGTCGAATCATTGCAAGTATCCTAAATGGCTAAAGGTACGGAAGACTAGAGACACAGACTTAAGAAAATAATGTTAATGTATAAAGTTTAGCGATTTCAATTTTATTTCTAACCCCGTGGAACGAAATTTTCAATTGTTATATTTGAGTGTGTGTTTGTGCAATATCACCATTATCTACAATTATTTGTCCGACATCAAAGGATATAAAGCCAACTCGCAGTATGAAAGTTTCTAACGATGCGTGAAGATAATAACAAGATAATATTAGCCTCGATACGATGTCCGCGCCTCAATGTGCGAACAACACAGAAAACAGTAATGAAGTGTTGATTTATTTTGTCCTACCGCTAAACCCCTGAAGTAAGACATTGGCATTGTTTGATTTGCCAATTATTATTCGGCGAATGCTTTTAACTTTTGTTATGGTTAAGTAAGTAACTGCAATATAAAAGATTAAGCTATTACTTAATTCAATCGCCGTACAATTTTAAAACATGCATGCA
The DNA here is from genome assembly GCA_964017185.1 of Rugalucina vietnamica. Lineage (NCBI taxonomy): Eukaryota > Metazoa > Mollusca > Bivalvia > Lucinida > Lucinidae > Rugalucina > Rugalucina vietnamica. The sequence continues at coordinate 49,880,100 of OZ024873.1, forward strand.
ACTCTTGATTTATACCGTCAGAATGGCTCGTATACTTCACATCGGGCAAAAAGTTGAAAACTCTCAAGCATTTGAAAGTGCTATTGTGCGCAAAGAACTTCAAGTCTCGAGGGACAGGAGTGAGATAATCTATCTATCTATCTATCTATCTATCTATCTATCTATCTATCTATCTATCTATCTATCTATCTATCTATCTGCCTGTATGTATATCTATCTATCTATCTATCTATCTATCTATCTATCTATCTATCTATCTATCTATCTATCTATCTATCTATCTATCTATCTATCTATTTGGGTTACATGTAAAAAGCGCTGCAGATAAAGACACGGCGTAAATTTGAATTGCGGCTCTCCACGCCAGTGCATTTACTTGAAAATTTAAAATAAAGTAATTTGACATTTTCTAAGACTTGCGCTTTCTATGCTAAGAATTTGCAGTTGAAAAAAATGTCTATCAAAGACCGCTTTCCGTGATTTATGATACAATTTTACGCTTGGTTTACACGTTTTCTTCTTCTCGTGATTGTTCTTTATGCGCTTATTTTAAGTTGGAAATCATGTTGTGATACTTTGGCAATTACTGTTGAACTTAAGATCATGTCGATCGATTTTTTTTTCTTTTTGCGTCGAAATGATTGAGATACATGTGTGTTCCTTTATCTAAGGAGCTTTTTTTTATTTAAAAGTGTACAAGCGATTTTCCATTAAAATCAAGTAATAAATTGCCTAAAATGCAATCGAAATATAACATTTTTATAACAGATCTAATGACCAAGACTAGCCAAACTGATTGAAAAAAACATGCAAACCGCCTTCGTCTCGTACGTTTTTATTTGTTATATATATATATGCATAATTTCCCAAGCAATTAAAAACAATTAACGCTACTACTGTAACTGTTAAGATTATTGTGCATGTGTAGAGCTTGCCCAACCATGAAATTGTGAGAAAAGTGAGACACCCGTAAATGTTTATTTTTATGATTCATTAATTAGGAAACTTGCAATGCTTCAACTTAAATCTCACCTGAAAATATTATATTATCGATTTTTATCTATACCGTACCTTTAGCCATTTCCCATACATAGGCTACAGATACGGTACCGTATCTCTAGCCGCCAGGCTAGGGATACGGTACCGTATCCCTAGTCCACAGGCTAAAGATACGGTACCGTATCCCTAGCCACTGCCTTTTTTTTTCGACCAAAAAAATCATAATTATTCTACCTCTTTATAAACAGGGTTTGGGGCTACTATTTCTTAAGACAATAATGTTGGCCATGGCACTTGTCAAAACCTTACACTCACCTGATGGTATAAATGACATGCTTTCAATTGTAGAATTGGTTGAATTAAACATTTTTAGTAGTGTGGTTACACTGGTTAGGTACGTGTACATGGGGGTGGGGGTGTCTACTCTTCTAGGTAAGACCAAGAAATATGTGTAATGCACTTCAAAATTAGCTCCTTTTGTAGACAAAGCCTTTCTGTGACATCTGTCTATCATATAATGTTAGGTGTACATCATTTACTTTCACCTGTGGGTCAATGAGGGGTGACCCCTTAAAGGCTGGATTTCCTACTGTCAATTTGGTAAGAATGATAAGATTGGCTTGCATTCTTCATTACTAAAATATGGACACTAAACCTCTTTTGAACACTTTAAACAAAGTTTTACCAACAAATTATGATTAAGAGGCAACAAGAACAAACAAATAATCACGATTTTTCCATTAATTCTAAAGTCGCGAAAACTAATGACATTTCAAAAATCGGCCCAAAAGTATATTTTTTTTTCTCTTTTCAATTGTTTATGTAATTCAATTGATCTTTAAATGAAAATCGCTAGGTTTTCACAAGATTTTATGACTGTTTAATAAGTAAATTGTTTTATTGTAGCTGACCGATCAACCGTAACATGTTTAGACAAAGACACGTGTTATGAACGCGACCGTCGCATTGATCAGACGCCGGAGGCGTGAAACTTTATAGCATGTCTAATTTGCATTGGGACAAAACTCTTAATTTGAGTAATCCCTATCTTGATTGGAGATAATTGATTCTTGGAGGTAATTTACAACAAAGCCAAGGTAAAGATGGGAATTTTGGGACGTCTCATGGCGAAAAAATCTTGCGTCCCGGGAATCATCTCTTGGGCGAATTATGCGTACGAGCACAAGTTTTCTCGTCCTGGGACGCCGAATCTGGCGTCCTCGAGATCTCTGCTATGGTTTCCCATTAGCCACTAATAATAGAATTATATTTCTTGCACACCAGATAGAAAAATCCTACGTTTTACCCCATGTGAGAAATTCTTATCCCACCCTCGTTATCTCACCCCGGTCGCACCCTGCGTTCAAGTGTTCTTTTTTAACATTGGTTGTATAGGACGTCACGTAATTTCGTCGCTAAGCGCACACGTCACGATGACGTCAAAACGTTTTAATTCAAAATGGCGGACGCCGCGATTGTAGCATTTTTCTAGGTAAATAGTATGAAAATCAAGCTTTGCCGCATTACGGCGTGCAAGAAAAAGAATCCATCATTCGTGTAAGGTATGGATAGACAAATCTGTCCCTTGGGTCACAGTTTGGCATCACTCGGCGAGCCTCGTGATGCCAAACTGTGACCCTCGGGACAGATTTGTCTATCCATACCTGACACTCATGTAAGATTCTTATATGTTGCTCATATCTACAGTATCTCCATTGCAGCTCATCCGTCATTCAGTGCCGAGGAATGCTTTCTGAAACTGGACAAGAATATCCGTACCATGTTGAAACGTAGACAAAGGCCCATGGTAAGACCAGTGGTATTGACTAAACTGTCACAGTTTTGGAAGTTGGAAAACCTTGGAAATAGAATATGATTTTACAGACATGACAAGAAATTCTAAATTTTCAGAAGTCCAGTTTACCAAATTCATACATCTAAAATACCTGTAATGATGTACATGGTATGTAGTTTTTCCACAATAAATTTCAACTTCTATTTCTGTGGCAAAAGCACCTCTACAACCCTGGGTGCCCCATACCAGCTGCATGTGCTAGAAATGTCTACCAAGGTCATGGGTATACATGTCATTTTGGTCATGAAGAAATAACCATTTAAAGGTAAGTTAATGCAAAATGTTTGGACACACAAGCTGTTTGTTGTCATTACATTCAAACACAAATTAAGGGTTTTGTCAAAGACATATAGATAACATTTTGCGAAAACTTGCAATATACAGATATTTTTTTAGCATAAAAAACTTGAAAGTTTCATTGGAAAAATTTTGATATATTTAATATTTTTGCTCAGAACCCACAATCTATATTTTTTTGGATCAAACATAAGAAAATTTTATTCTCTGCATACCCCAGTTTTACTGTAAAAAGTGGGGTATAATGCAACAATGCAGATCAGCTGTGAAGTAACATACAGCTGATCAGCGCCTTTGTTTACCAGTGTATCAGTTTATCTTGGCGGGTATGGGTTAATAGAGACCAATAGACATATTTGTTAAGCTTTATAAGGTAACAAATGTTTGATAAAATGATCAATATTTTCCACTTCTTACTGACAACAACCCTAGTACATTAACTCATATAAGCCTGGCGTCCTTTGGGCCTAGGCAAACAGTATAGTCCCAGATGAGATGCTGCAGAAAACGGCTTCTTATCTGGGGCTGTTCTGTTTGCTTAGAGAAATTTCATCATAAAATGGAATAAAAATTCAATATCACTTCTGATCATCAGTGATGTCCCTAAAAATGAAAGGGAACTCACCCAAATATTAATAATGGGCATTCAAATCCATTCAACACAAATGGGTTAATTTTCAGGGTATGTTAACCTGGCTGGAGAATGAGATCATCAGCTTCTTTCTGGAATGGCCGACTTCTGTGTATATCTCAAAGCTGTCAAGCTCCTACGAGAGAATGATGGTACATGCTCTGTGTCAATACCTTGATCTCCACTCGAAAAGTAAGTGTTTGGTTTGGTATCCTTAAGTTACAGAAATTGTATGAGCAGTCTTTCTCTCACTCTGATTCAAGAGCCTTTAATGGGAAAACCAACAATTTGGTTTCCCGACCAGGCCTGATGCAAACCTGTCTGTACAGTCACAGAAGCATGCTAGAAGCTTGAAATTTCAGATTGAAGGAGAAGAGGAATCATACTATCTGTGTAGCAAAAACAAAGGCGCTGATCAACTTCACAGTTACAGCGAAGCTGATCTGCGTTACTGCGAAGCTGATCTGCGCCTTTGTTTTTGGCATATGCAAATTGTTGGTTTTCTTAGCGGCAGCTCATTTGTTAGTGGTGACAGAAATGTGCAGTAAGCACTGTTAACCTGCCTCTGGGAAACTTGTCCAGAGACAGTTTGGTTAGGATAATTGACCATCTTGACTTGACCTAAGCTGTTACCCTTAGATGTAAAGCATGAACTTGAATTAAATCTGAAACCCTCGATTGTCTTACTCTGTCCCACTCCCATGTTACATGCCTACACACGTTTTAGACCAGGGTTGCCACGTGTCAGGGAAAAGTTAGGAAAATTTGAATTTTTTCAAGGTCAGGGAATTGTCAGGGAATTTTGAAAACTGTCAGGGAAATTTGGAATTTTTGGTAAATGTCAGGGAATTGTCAGGGAATTTTAAAAATACGAGACTCAAGTGCAGTTACTGAGTAAATTTATTTTCATCGGATCAATGTTTTTGGTGCAGTCATAAACCAGATTGTATCCAGAAGTGCATTTTATGTTGAATTTAGTTCTAATTGGTGTGTTGTAGTGATTAATGACTTTCCAAAGTTTAGGAATTGTCTTACTTAGCTGCTCTTAGAGACCGCATGCCAAGATTTCATTGTCGGGAAAATTTGAAATTCCGTCAGGGAATTGTCAGGGAAATGTCAGGGAATTTTGTTTCTGCCTGAGCCTGTATACACATAAAAATGATTATGGTTCATTGGAAAGACGTTATATCTCTCTTTCAGGTTTTGACACAGATGGTTTGCGGCAAACTCAGGTTGAGAATCCCCAGCCGACCTTCAGCTGTCCACCTGTACTGCTGACCGAATACCTTGAAAATTCCTGCTCACATAAGACTGACAGAACTTTATGACAAACAGTCAGATGTACAGAATTAGTTTTAGGCCATGAAATATTGTTTACTTTAATTGAATAGCATTTATGCCTGATTTTATCCAGTATGAATTTACTTCATACATGTAATTATACTTTATAAGTATTCATTGATATGTGTTATAAGCAATCATCTTCTCAAAAATTAGCAGCTGGTTTAAACACTAAGAAACAATAAAATGTTCATGGGTTTTAAAGCCTGTCTGTGGAATTGTCAACATAGCAAGGCACAAGCTTAACATTATTAAAACTGTTTGGGTCCGGAAATAACTTTGAGATAGACTCCATAGACTGAGTGGAGAATTATGTCCAGGCTTCGTTTGAATGCTTTCACTGCTTCCAAAGGATCAAACGTTTATATTTTATTCAATGTTATATAACATTAATATTCTCCTCAACTGAGAATGAAATAATGTATCATGCTCATAAATGAGCCACCTCATGGGGAAAACCAACAATCTGCATATGCGAAAACAAAGACGCAGATCAGCTTCGCGGTACCGCGAAGCTGATCAGCATCTTTGTTTTCGCTACACGGATAGTACAATTCCTCTTCTTTTTAAATCCCAAAATTTCAAGCTTCCAGTCTGCTTCTGTGACCGTACAGCCTGATTTGTGTCGAACCTGTTCAGAAACCACATTGTTGGTTTTCCCACGAGGCGGCTCAAATGTTATGTTGACAATTGTGATTAGGTTAAATCCAATAGACTGAAATAATAAGTGCCATGAAATTGAATCCAGCAAAAGTATCTTACAGCATCAGTTCCTCTCTTTACATCAGGAGAATATGTCCATGAAACGTATACCCCTTTAACGGCACTTTTATAAAGTTAAACTTATTTACAGGGGTATAAATTATTTCAATCTTTTTCTTTTTCAAAACATAGCTTGTGGGTACTCGCTGGAACTATCTCGGTGGGGTGGTTTTAATGTGTACCCACAATTCGTTTTCAGCAAAACCGAAAATCAAATCAAAGTTTTACAGTTGAAAATTTTCCACTTTTACACCTAGGAAATGTGTATATATATACATGTGTATGGGCATGTTTTCATAATGTATCTGATTGTTCTATGATGATATAAAACAAAAGAATTTGCAGTCTTGTTTCCATTAAACTGGGGAAAAATAAACAAATACATAAAAGCAATGTTTCTCTTATGGCATTCAGGGCTTGACATTGAATCAAAAAGTTTGTTAATTACCATAAAAATTATATTAAACGCCCACTCTCTAATAAACGCCCATACCCCCATTTGAATGCCAAAACTGTTCATTATATCATTCTGTGAGTTTTGGAAATCCAGGAGCCTCCGATAAATGCTCACTTTAAAAATATGGAAAAAAACCTATAATTTAAACGGTAAATTTCAAATTGCTGCCTTATCACACAACACACAAATCTATTTTCCTTTTGTAGTCCAAATAATTGGTAATACATTGGATATCCAATCACCTACTAGAAACAAAAGTCATTTTTTTTTTTTTTTTGGGTCGGCACCTCCGCCCCTACCCGACCCCATATACACACCATACTATATATATATATATATATATATATATATATATATATATATATATATATATATATATATATATATATATATATATATATATATATATATATATATATATATATATATATATATATATATATATATACATATCTATTATTTACAAATTTACAGTTCAAAATCAAAATCTTCATGTACATATTTCAAACACATTTACACTACGTGACTTATACGCACATGTATACTCACACACACACACATTCTATATACATATTATATATATATATACATACACTCATACATGTAAGCACCTACGTGTGCACACATACATAAATACATACATATACATGCATATCCATGAACAAATACGTATACACACAAAAATATATACGCATACACACATATAAATATATACGTACATATACATGCATATATCTACACTATATACATATATCTACTTGTACATTACTATATACATTATCTACCTAAATTCATTATACATACAGTATACGCATACTCGTATACCCATAGCATCAGCCATATATACAAAAAAAAAAAAAAAATACTATTCATATTTAACATACATACATATACACGAATATATATCCATACAGACTACACATATATGCCTACACATATGAAAACACAAGCATATATACACATATCCAACATATATGCAAACACCCACGTGTATATTCATAAACTCACGTACAATTTAAACGCAGATATACTCATATACTCCTACACACATAAACATATGAAACAACGTACAGTGTTTTGTTTGTTTTTTGTTGTTGTTTTTATTAATCTAGTTTTTATTGAAATCTGTACATGTCTTAAATTAAGCAGGCACGTAAATTTAGTTCATCGATTATGTTGCCAAAAGAGAAACAAATATAAGTGAAGAAAAACCCTGTGTGTTTGAACAAATATTGTTATTCTCGGTGCTCTGATTGTGACCGCGACTGCCCCAGTCGAGCAGGAGCGGACAAGGGGGGGGGGGGGGGGGGGGACTTTACCCGTCGTGCCCTAAAGAGGCAGCCGCAATCTCAATCCCAGCACGGCAGAGTAACATTTGTTCCCTCTCCTTATTATTCTTTTATTACATTATTTTATTAACAATAATTTCATAAGAAGATGTATACACAGTAGTAGCTTAGATAGTAGACTGATATTCAGTCTCTAATTCTTTAATCTATCTTCACAATATTTTCTAGCATCTTAGTATGCCTCTCTGATAGCTTCAGAATTACTACTTTCAGCCAAAAGTATTCTTGGTAAGAGGAAATTAAAAAAGACAGAAAAAAATGAAAAAAAAAAAAAGTCATGTCTGAGGCAAATCGAGATCCACCAATAATTACAATTCCTATATATATGAATATACGGATCGAATGTGATTTTCCATTCATTAACATTTGCTAGGTCCTGATGGAAGTGTTGAAAACCGCAGCCTGAGGTTTTCAACACTCGCCGAGGGACCTAGCAAATGTTAAAGAATGGCAAAATTATATTTGATCCCTATATTATTGCATAAATTGTGCAAAAACGAAATAAATAATGGTGCATTATATTTTACAGCCTCATCACATTTTCATATGTGTAAAAGTTTTCATCCTTATGCTTGTTCCAGGTAAACCTCAGTTACTCATTATTAACAAGTGTTTTGTGTGGCACCAGGTAACGAGCATAAATAAAAGCCATGTATTAACAGCATGTGCGCACGAGAATTACTATATTAATACATGGCTTTCTTTTCATTAATATATGGCTGGTAATATCATGTGACACAGGTATTTATGCAATAATGCTTGAATGTTGCCCTACAGTGTAGCCTCCAATAAACGCCTATTGTAAAGGTACTGTTTTGACAAAATGCCCGGGCGTGTAATAGAATTTTTATGGTACTTGTCATACACTTGTTTGTCTCTGTGGAACAGTGTTTTGGAAGTAGAAAGAGTACATTTGCTGCTGTGTAATTTTTGGTACACGGATGCAAAAAAAAAAAAAAAAAACGAAAAAAAAAGGAACATATCTTATTACTCTTATCTATTAGTAAATATCTTTGACATTGTAGCCGTTTTCCCAAATTATGCAATAAAAGTGCTATAACTATTCAAATATACAATATGTGTTGTCACAATGCTTAATACTTTTTTTCTAATTAATATTTTGTTAGCCACTTCAGTTTTCTACTTTCAACTATTCAACCTAAACCATACTTTAATGTCCAGTGTCAAGTCCATGTGGATGTTGTTTGTGTGCATGTCTGCAAAATAAAAAGTGAAAGATTTCATCTTAATTGTATTTACTTGCTTCACCAAAAGCCCCAGCGAAGTACATTGTAGATACTGATGCATACTGCGTAGGAACGCACAATTTTTTGCTCTGTTAAGGTCATTTTTGTGTGTGTGTGTGTGTGCATGCATGCTTTTTGTGTGTGTGTTTTTGGTTTTTGTGTTGTTTTTTTTAAGACAGATGCAGCTATCACTGCTTTATACTAGGAAATATACTTTTATTTTATACTTCACAGTGCAAACCTATGTATATCAAAACTGGATAAACTTGGTATTTTCATTGATATCAAATCTCACTGATATCAAAAGTCACTAGTGACTGATATCAGCCTATATCTTCACTGTAGAAATACTTTTTTTTCAGTTTGTTTATGTTTTGTCAAGATTAGTCTAAAAAGTATAAAATAAAAATAAAATTTGCTCTTTTTTTTCGGTGAAAAACAAATATATTTCATCTCATTAGTTGAAAACATCACAATTTTCACTTCTGCTGCACACTAGTGAAAATTCTGTTTTTAACTCACTCGATGAAATGTATTTGGTATTCGCCGAAAAAAAGCAAATATCCTCTATTTATCATAAATGACAATTGATGGACCATAAAATATAGGTTACGTTCACCTGGTCAAGGTGCATTGTTGATGAGTGTGTGTAGGACTAATATACTACCATGCAAGATGTCTTGCTTACAGCTGTCACTGCTACAGTGAGGTACCCTGTAGACTCGACGTAACTTGATGTAAATATTGACAAAGTTGATGAATTGTAAAATATGGACCAGCAGCAGGTATAGATTGAAGAATATGTGAAGGACCATTACTATGCACTGTCTTGTATTACTCAAGAAATACACTTTAGTTGAGACTCGCTGATAGACAGAGAGATGAATGGACAGACTGATGGAATTAAACTAAAATCACAAACTGCTATAAGCTGAGTCAGGATAAAAAACAAGTCCTGTAGACAGAAATGATCCAGGTCTTTTCTGAACATTGAATGCAATTATACAATCGTGATTTTTTCACCGTGACGATTCTTATTGCGTCAACCCAAAGTATTTTGAATCAAAACCAAGGTCAGTGAGCGTGTTTTCCAAAAATAAAGGTCACTTGCCCGATTAGTAGTACAGAGCTGTGTCACACGTAAAGATGTTGATTTGCCAATATCCATTTTTGACTGGACAGTTTATCTCATCCAGTCTCAATGTTCTATAATAAATCTACCCTATAATTGATCGTCATCTAACTGACTTCCTCTAAGCTTATGATAATGATGTAAATCAAGATAAAACATTGATAAATTCAAGTGATATATTTTCCTTTTCCATGGGCATTGCCATTTCGGATGTTAAAAGCAGGAAACAAGGGCACAAAGAACGAACTTCAATCAAAAGAATTTGTTTGATGTATAAATTTTGACCCCGCATTCACAGTACTTGAACCTAAAAATATTTTATTGACAGGTCGTGTTTTCTCACGTTTACATAGCAGCTTTCGTCGCGCCTTTCTGCAATTGATTGTAAACTATTAATTCCATTAAATTTCTTGTATCAAATGAGGTTGGAAGTTTCTATTAGATTATTGTTACTTCATAGCAAACAACGGATAATGATTGTAGCAATGTAAAATGGATTCAAGCCCTTCAGTCATGACTTTACCAAGTTCTGCTGTTATTAACCTTCATTATTCTGATGCTGCCTACCTCTGGGTTGTACTTGTATTTGGTTGATGCTAGCCAGATGGCTACCTTGTTAGGAAAGAGCTTGTCATCTTCTTCATGGGTGTTGTAAGATTTTTGTGATGTTCTCTTTACAGTCTGGTGTCTGCAGATTTTATTGTAAAATCTCTTTGCCTGTAAAATATGCAAATGTTACCAGAAGGCAATCATTTATAAAAGCTTTGTACAACTTGATTTGTTGATTGTCATGTTTTACATATGTCATGTTTTACATAACACTCCACTGCTAAGGTCATATTGAAGACCAGACCTTGGTTTACAGTCTCATCCAAAAGACAGGAGAAAGCCAGGATTGAACCTTAGACTCTTGTTTTACAAGGTTGGTTGGTTAATTGGGGTTTAACGTCCTGAGACGGGACCTCGGTTTATAGTCTCATCCGACGGACTGGAGAAGCCTGGGATCGAAACCTGCGACTCCTGGTTTACAAGGCGAGTGACATAACCACTGCACCATGGAGGCTTCTGTGTTTTACAAGGTGAGTGACTTAATCATTACACCAGAGGCTTCTTTGTCCCCAATGCAATATCCTGCATTATTATATAACTATAAATAGACAGCATTTCAGACAATGGTTTCAGTCCATTGCATATTTTGTCATATTCTATGACCTGGGGTTTTTCCCATTGAATATATGTTACTAAATTTAGAACTCTCTCTGTCATTGGAAATGTACATTGATAACTGTCAAACAGTAATGCTGATGAAGTACAAATGATGTTTATTACTGTTAAGTTTATTTGAATTTAGACTTAATGTCCCAATGAACATTTTTCAGTCATGCTGGGACTATATGTAAACTGTATGTATACACTAATTCGTTTACAGATAAAAATACTTATTTTAAAATTATTTTTATCATGTTTGTATAAAAAGAGTGTTATATAATAAAACAATTGTTGACTATTGAGTCATTAAATATGATGTGATATCCAACAGAGACTACCAATATTGACCTCGGCTTCGCCTCGGTCAATATTGGTAGTCTCTGTTGGATATCACATCATATTCAATGACTCAATAGTCAATAATTGTATAATGTAATACCATCTTGTAACTAGAATTTGTTTTCTATATGAAAACTGATGTCTCCCCCCTTTCTACGTGCATGTCCAAAATATGCAAGCAAGAGTTATAGTTCTTGTGCATCACATATCCTGTCATTCTGTTTTATAAGTGTACCAAGTTTCATTGAAATATCTCTTATGGTTTTCAAGGTATAGAGGGGGCACGAAAGTGTTTGGAAAATAATCAAAGGGAAATAACTCCAAAGATATGAAAGCAAGAGTAATGATTCTTGTGCATCATGCTTTATAAGTGTACCATGTTTCATTGAAAAATCTCTAATGGTTTTTGAGTTATAGAGCAGATACAAAATTGAATGAAAAATAATCAAAGGGAAATAACTCCAAAGATATGCAAGCAAGAGTTATGGTTCTTTAGCATGACACATCATCTCATCGTGCTTTATAAGTGTACCAAGTTTCATTGAAATACTTCTTATGGTTTTCAAGTTATAGAGTGGACATGAAATTGTATGGAAAAATAATCAAAGGGAAATAACTCCAAAGATATGAAAGCAAGAGTTATAATTCTTGTGCATGACACATTGTCTGATCATGCTTTATAAGTGTACCAAGTTTCACTGAAATTTCTCTTACAGTTTTCAAGTTATAGGGTGGACACGAAATTGTATGGAAAATAATCAAAGGGAAATTACTCCAAAGATATGCAAGCAAGAGTTATGGTTCTTTAGCACGACACGTAATCTCATTGTGCTTTATAAGTGTACCAAGTTTCATTGAAATAACTCTTACGATTTTCGAGTTATAAAGGGGACACGAAATTGTATGGAAAATAATCAAAGGGAAATAACTCATAAAATACTCAAGCCAGAGTTATGGTTCTTGTGCATGATACATCGTCTGATCATGCTCAATAAGTGTACCAAGTTTTATTGAAAAATCTTTAACGGTTTTCAAGTTATACAGCCGACACGAAATTGTATCGAAAATAATCAAAGGGAAATAACTCCAAAAATACTCAAGCCGGAGTTATGGTTCTTGTGCATGACACATCGTCTTGTCGTGGTCTACAAGTGTACCAAGTTTCATTGAAAAATCTTTAACGGTTTTCAAGTTATACAGCGGACACGAAATTGTATCGAAAATAATCAAAGGGAAATAACTCCAAAAATACTCAAGCTAGAGTTATGGTTCTTGTGCATGACACATCGTCTGATCATGCTCAATAAGTGTACCAAGTTTTATTGAAAAATCTTAAACGATTTTCAAGTTATACAGCGGACACGAAATTGTATCGAAAATAATCAAAGGGAAATAACTCCAAAAATACTCAAGCCAGAGTTATGGTTCTTGTGCATGACACATCGTCTCGTCGTGGTCTACCAGTGTACCAAGTTTCATTGAAAAATCTTTAACGGTTTTCAAGTTATAAAGCGGACACGAAATTGTATCGAAAATAATCAAAGGGAAATAACTCCAAAAATACTCAAGCTAGAGTTATGGTTCTTGTGCATGACACATCGTCTTGTCGTGGTTTACAAGTATACCAAGTTTCATTGAAAAATCTTTAACGGTTTTCAAGTTATAGAGCGGACACGATTTGTGACGGACAGACAGATGGACGGACGGACGGACAGACGGACGGACAGACGCACGGGGAAAAACAATATGTCTCCCGACCCTGTCGGGGGGAGACATAACTATTAAAAGTTGGATAACAACTTAACCAGAGCAGGCTCTGCAAAAGTATGTCACTTGAGTACTTGCCTCAACTAATATCGGCACTTTCAAGAAATGACAAACAAGTTTCAATATTCCAAAATGTTTAATGACATATCATGGTAATCACAATGATATTAGTGAATCACATATGCTGTGTAAACAATAAATTAGCAGTAAAATTCATATGATCTATTTACAACATGTTAGAAATATAAACATCAACAAAAATATGTCCTAGTTTAATTACCTGAAATCCTCACTAAATGGAATGCATTTTCAAAATAAATAAAATATATAGTTTTTTGCATGCTTCTTTCAAATCAGTGTGCAGATGACTTTTTTTTGAAGATTTGAGACAACTGAATGTCAAAAATAAGGCTTTGAAGCGTCTGTCTGGATGTCCTTGTAGGGGACAAAAGCTACATACAAGCATCAGCAATTCAAAAGATGCCAAAAAATATACATCCAAGAACAAGCGGAATTGTTTTAGAAGCAAATCACATTTATCTATTAACTTGAGTTGGTGCTTTACATACAGAGCTTTCTGTAGAAACATTTTCATGACCAAATCTTCATGAAGGGATGATATCACAAGTTGTATTCATTACAAAGTGGACATGCTACCCATCAAACTATTGTGCCCAGTTTCCCAATATGTGTATATCTTGCAATGATACTTTACTTTGGCTTAATGGTTTATTTCATATGGGCAAACATGATTGGTCCACTTATCCAATGTAAGATGGTCCATGTAAAAAAAATGGTTTGTAAATACATGTATAAATGTTTATTGAGTCTATTACAGATTTCTTAATCAAGGGTTCTACTCTATTACTGTGGCCTTTCATGCAAAAAATATTTTCATGCACTATTTGATTAAACTCAAAATAGCAATTATGCTTATCATGAATGGCTACTGACCTGTATCTTTAATACCATGAAATATACATGTACTTATGTATAACAAATCTCCATATGAACACACTTTTATGTTGTTTGTAGTCAATACCAATAAGTGTGAACATATAATAATTCTATGTAATACTCTAAATCTATTAAAACCTAAACTAGTGCAAGTATATTTTAAACTAATGCAAGTACATTTTAAGCTAATGCAAGAACATTTTTCGAACATGTTTTCTGGCAAAAATCTTTGAAAATTTGTCTACTGCATCTAGTTAGCCAAGTAAGTTTTCACTAAATGAAGCTCTAATCTCTAGGTAATTTCATTACATGAACTGTGACATTATCAAAACCACATTTTGATACTCATAATAAGGAATGCAGATTATTTGTACTATTGCATCGGTTGATCAATATCTTAGTAGGGAGTGTGTTTTCCTGTTGGTAGAGCATCAGACTCCAAATTGAGAGGTCCTGGTTTCGATCCCCACTTTGAGTGCCGTGTTGTATCATTGAGCAAGACACATTAACAAGCCACAGTACTGGTTAATGCCAAGGAAGAGGTGGTTCTGTCCCCAACAAATAGATGACTGGGATGTTTAACCTCAATTCAAACACTATCTTTGCTTTTCTAGATTTTGTCTTTCCAAATCTCAATTTTAAAGCTCATTTCAGGATAATATTAGAGGGTATACTATAAGCTGTGACATGAGAAAACCAGTCTTCGGGGTTTCCAACAAGGTCCGACACAAATGAGCTGTACAAGCACAGAAGATGGCTAGAGGCTGGAAATTTTGGATTTAGAAAGTAGAGGAATAATAGTAATATCCGTGTAGCGAAAACAAAGGCACTGATCATAACTGCGAAGCTGATCTGCGCCTTTGTTTTCCCATAGGCAAAGTTCGGGTATTCTCATGACACGGCTCCTATAATATCAACATTCTCTTTAAGTCAAGTTTTAATCTAATATAGTTTTTGTGTGGCTTATGATAAATGGAGCATACAGAAACACGTACATGTAGAATGAATGGTATACATCTCTGATTTTTCTTACTTTACATACATACATGCCTACCAAACGCTCTTATACTCAACCAATGGTCAGATACGAAAAACATCTACCCTTCGAGGAGAAAAAAACACAGAAAATGCTATGCAGTAGTCTATGAATTCCTATCTTTGTGGTATAAAAATGAGGCCGGAAAGTTCTCCCGTTTTGTCAAATTAACTTTTTATTCTAATGAACATTGTCCTGTTGAACTCAGACACACATACATTACTGGAAAAGTAAATCTGACAAATCAGGAGAACGTTCCGGCCTCATATTTATACAAATTACATAGGAATCCATAGGCTACAGCAGGATCTTGATGATTCTCTTCCTACAGCAGTTGCTTTTCATTACGAAAACATGCCCATGTAAAATATAGATTTTTCTTAAGTTGTAAAAATTGGTAATTTTGAGCAGAAAATTTTTGATATTTTTCTTATTTTTGATCAAAACATAGATTGTGGGTACATGTTAGAACCACCTTGGCGTGGAGGTTCTAAAGAGTACCCGCAATCTATGTTTTGGAGCAAAAATAAGAAAACTAGGTATACCCCTGCATACCCTAGTTTTGCTATATAAAGTGGGGTATAAGGGGGTATACATTTCACAGACATATTTTCCTGAAGTCATTTTTGACCATCAGTTGAGCATCTGAGTATTTGGTAGGCAAGTAAATATTGTCAAATTGTTTTAGAAGATATGGCTATTTGTTCACAATGGAATGGTGAAGGAGGAGTCACATAACATATACCAGTACAAACACATAAAAGTAAAATTGGACAAGTAAAATAATCTTCTGGACGGAAATAGTGAGACAGGAAATAAAATTATCTCTCAGAATACAAGTATAAAATTTGGGACACTAAAACATATCACATATCCTGTTGGAATTGTCAATGGCTTTTATCAATAAATTATACACTCACTTGCTGTATTAAGAACAAGTTCATAAATATATACATTATACATAAACAATTTATCCACTAGCAACTGGAGTTATTGGTCCACATCATTAAAATGGAATGATTTTGACCCGAGTTTACCGTTTGCATTACACAAGAAGACCATGTGTTCTGAAGATCTGAGTTTTTTTTTTCAAGTTGTCCACATAGACATCTGGGTTCATTGATCTGCTGATTTGAGTGACAGTTGCAAACTAAATGACCTTTAAAACGACAAACTCAAGTGAAATTTTTATCTTACTAAGTGGGGTTTTGGCCATGTAGATACTGATAGGTAACTGCTAAAATTGATATACTTCTGCTTTTGTCCCTATCCTATTTCAAATGTGTGTTCTTAATATGCATTGTATATGTTGTGCAAAGAATTTTAAATAAAAATGTGCTTTAACCAAACAATTACAATGTTTTTATCGTAAGAGGTGACATCATTACCTAAAGCTATGCTGATTAGATTTTAAGAACACCTGGCACCTGGGACACTGTTTCAGTTCTAAAATAGAATAAGAAGTTACCTGATTTACACAACTTGATTGACCTAAATGCTCAAACGGCAAACTCAAGTGAAAGGGGCTGTATGTTTGTCTTGTACTTTAATGTTCCAGTCAACATTTTTTCAGTCATATTTGGACTCGGTCATTACTTTCTGTGAATTAATTAACCATCTTGCTTAAGGACACAACCAGTTCGAACACAGGACGTCTTTATTTGTACACTGGCTCTACCACTAGGCCACTGTGCTCCCCCTATTTAGGAAGTAAGGATGTGCAATCTTTGGAGAAATACTCAAATGGTCCAAAAAGCTGTTCAGGGCCTTTGCCTTATCATACGCAAAGAAAACAGCAAAATATCCTTAAACCAACCCTGTACATGTTTGAAATCCTAGCTTTCACACTTGACATTTTAGTATGGTGCAAACTCGGTTTTGTCTTGATAGAAGTCTGGACTGTCAACATCCTAGCTCCTCTATTTTACAACCTCAAGCTCCCTCAACACCACAATTGCCTCCAACATTTCCATTTCAGTCTACCCTTCAATAAACTTTGATCATTTGCGATGATCTGTTACAATATGAACACTTTGAGAAGACTTCAACACAACACAAGTCTGAGACGCGTCATGAGAAAAGAGTTTTGCTTATGTGAAAAAAACAAAAGCGCAGATCAGCTGTGCAGTAACTACACAGCTGATCAGAGCCTTTGTTTTCACCTCTTGGACAGCTGACTGCTTCTTAAATCCGAAATTTCAAGCTTCTAGCCATTCTTGAGACCAAAATTTAAAGATCAGCTAGTGTTGAACCGGTTAAGAAACGCCGAAGACCAGTTTTCTCACATTGCGGCTCAGTTTGTATGCTTCCTCAGGTCTTCTTCCCCTGTATGGCGGCTAGACTGCTGGCCGATATCGTCCCCACGTTCTGAGTATAGCTACCAAACACCGCCTTCGGAGCACCAGCTGACGGATTGTTGACTGCATTGCTGAACTGTTTACGACCGTACACGGGCTTAGGTCGAGGTTGTGAGGCAGAGCTGGGTCGGGCTCCTGGAACCTGGAAGACAAGAGACACAATGATGAGTTATTACTATGGAACTGGTCCAAAGGTTATAAAACTTTTTTCAAGCTCAACTCAGCTGAGCACAAAATTTCAACTGCTCATAAATGTTGAAATAGTTGAAATTAGTGGAAAATTCAGGTTCAGTACTAAACAACTAGTAATTTATCCTGCTCATAAATGTTAAAATGCCAACAATTGTTGGCATTTTAACATTTATGAGCAGGATAAATGTTAATCTCAGCTGAGCTGAGCATGAAAAAAAGTTTTATAACCTCAGGGCATGGAATAAATTACTTGAATGTTAGCATAGCAGGAAAAAGAGACACTTTGTGCCTTACCACAAGAAAGTCTGTCTTCAAATTTATCAAGAACATATAATAACTATGACCAAAAAAAAAAAAAAAAATAGGTCTAATTTCAGATGAATGATTGTACATGTTTTTAAGGAGATGTCTAGAAATCCCAAATGGAAGACAGGTTGTCTTGTGACAGGCTAACACACATGAACAACACTTACAACTTATATGGGTGTAACAAAAGATGCAAGATTTATTATCAATTCTTATTCCACAACACTTGTAAGTCCCCAAATATCTGAGCCTCGACGCGAGAAAACCGGTCTTTGGGAGTTCCAACCTGATCAGACATAAACCGGCCTGTACAGTCACAGAAGCAGGCTAGAAGCTTGAAATTTCTGATTTAAGAAGGACAAATTGTAGTATCCGTGTAGCGAAAACAAAGGCGCTGATCAACTGTGCAGTATGTGCTTACTGCACAGCTGATCTGCGCCTTTGTTTTCGCATAGGCTAATATCCGGTTTTTTTATGATGCGGCTCATTTGCACGTTATTAAATAATGGTTCATTTATTTGAGAAAAAAAGACTAAATTGCTATCATCCAATTCCTTTCCTTCAGACATCCATTAATTTTGTTCATAAAAAAAATTACCATTTTGCCATGCCCTGCATTTATTGCTCAGACTAATTTGTCCTAAAGTTACCGTCTATTAGACAGTAACTTTAGGACAAAATAGACAGTAACTTTAGGACAAATTAGTCTAAGCAATAAATGCAGACTATACACCATCTTTATGAAACTGCCTTTTTCTCAAAAAAACTATGATTGCATCACCCATCTGCATTCAAGAAGTTTTAAATTGTGTCACTAAAATTTTGAAAACCGGTTCATAAATAATTTTTGCCAGAAAATAATTTTGGATAAGACTTTTTTTCCATTGTAAAATGTGAGTAAGGGAAGTAACTATTTTCCAGGAAAAAAATCAAACTTATTGTTTTTGGTTGAAATGCAACAAACCTAAACAAAATTGTATAACTGAGCTCCAAACACTTAAAATCATTTCACAAATTTTCTAGAAATTTCAATTTGAACTTGTTTGGATTACCTCCCTTGTACATGCAATCTGCCAATCCAAAAATATTTTAGGCATATATTTTTTTTTGGCAACCAAATTTTCAAATTTTTTGTGGCTGTTTTGGAATGCAAAGAATGACATGTTCGTGAATTTCTGGAGGTGTTTCAGAAAAGTGTGATTTTGAAAAAGGCAGTTTCTGAAAGATGGTGTCAGGACAGTGGGATCATTTTAGGAAAGTGTGTCACGAGAATACCCATCTTAAGGGTTTCTGACTAGTTCCTAGGGTTGGACTTATTAAGCCAGCTTTCATATGTCAAACAGTTACCAATAAACAGTGTTTCAAATAAAACAATACTAGTATTAACTAAAATCAACGTTAATTAATACTTTCCAGTACAATGTATTAGATGTGTAACTTCATGTGCATAATAGCACCCAACTCCAAAGCAAAGAGTGAACTTGAGTAACAGAAATGTTTGTTTGCCTTGTTGCTTTAATAGTAATGTCAAAGTCATTGGGGACTTTCGTATATGGACAGAAATTATGTTAAAACAAAATTTCGGGCCAAATACCCGAGGATATACATCCCCAAATGAGAATGTTAAATGTGGCTACCTTATTTCTGCTCAGTGGCTCATTCATGTGATGGTTAGTTGGCAAAGGTGCAAAAAGAACAAGGGCAGCTATAATATGGCCTTGGTCAAAATGATTCTTTTCATTTTTCTATACTTTATACATTCTTGAATAACAATGATAGAAATTCACAAACTAGCAAATAAAGCAAAGTAAGCCATTTTGATAACTGAAGCAGTGTGACTTAAATGGAATAAATGGAAGTTGGCCAAAAATGGAGGATGAACATAAGAATACAACAAAAATACAAAACTGATGAAAATAAATAAGTCCAAATATATATATTGAAAAAAAATTCAATTTTTTCCATTATGTAAGTTTATTTCTAAAGAAGATGTCTCAAAGCTTAGCCTATGCACCATTATGTCTGAAGCTTTTTATTCTGATAAAACACACAGCACAGAAAAGGCTTATCTTTAGACACTTACACAAAATGCCCCTATTGGGGGGAGGGGATCCCCTGTGCGTCTAATCCAGCCATGGTTCAGCTAAGAAAGAAAATATTTAGCATTCAGCTTGGAACTTTTTTTAACATAAAAATATGCTTATTTGTCTTCTTGCCTGTATCTGTTGTAGTACAAGAACAATATATATATACTATGCATCTGTTTTAAATGTGTACATCTGAAATATTCATTCAAGTTTCTTTTGCAAAATGATGGGATATTTCTATATATCATGATTATATAGAATATCAAATTTGTAGCATTCTTTCACAAAGTAAAATATTCCTTTCAGTCAAAATGTAGTTTAACAACATTATCCTTAAACATTTATCTTAAATGCAGTGCTCATTTAAAAGTTGTTTGGCTGTTTAAAATCTGATTGGCATTGGAGGCCAGGACCCAATTGTTCAAAACTATTAACTTAACGCTGTCATTAAGCCCTCAATTTGTTATCTTTATATCAACTTCAAAAGCAAATACACTGATATTTTTTCTTGAAAATGCAATACATTTAAAAAAAACAAAAACTGACAGTGTATTTGTAATATTGACATTTGAAATTTTAACGAATCGCTAACTAACAATGTCGTTAATTTCAAACAAATGGGCCAAGAATGTGTTTAAAATATGAAATTTCCTACATCATCTTGCAAAAGAAAACAACTATTCCTGCTTGCCTACTTTTGTTACACCCTTTTCTAATACAAAACTTAAATATATAAACCAGAGGACCAATGGTCCTGAGAACGCTCACCTGAAGCCTGATCCTGGAGTATTAAGTCATCATGAAATGACCTTGACCTTGAATACTCACACACCTTTATTGAATTCATAAGTTGTCTGCATCTGCAAAGATTCAGGTCTCAGGCTGCAATAGTTTACAAACCCAGTGATTTCTGAGAAAACTATAATTTTAATTTTGATATTCAAATGACCTTGGGTCAAGGTCAAGAAATGACCTTGGCCTTCATTAATTACTTACCTTCATTGACTCCATCGGTTGTCTGCATCTAGCAACTTTCAGGTCTCAGACTGCAACAGTTTCCAAAATATCCATTGTTTTCGCCTTTTCCCATGTAAAAGCCTATGTTTCCAAAATTGACCTTGCCGTAAAATAAGTCAAGGTCATCCTATGGTCATCATTTGATCAAACTATGATGGGCTGGAGTCCCAAATGCTACATACCAAGTTTCGCGAAAATTGGCCTGCCGGTTCTGGAGAAGAAGATTTTTGAGTGGTTTTTACCATATATGGGCGTGGCAGCCATCTTGGTCATGTGACCTGGATTTCACGATCAAACTTTCGTCTCCCCTATCCATGGATGCTCCACATAAAATTTCACTTTGATTGGCCCAGCAGTTTCAGAGAAGAAGATCTGTGAAAAGTGTGTATGGACGACAGACTGGCCAAGGTCAAGAGATAACCTTGACCTAAATTAATCACATACCTTCATCTACTCCATTAGTTGTTTGCATCCACCACTTTTCAGGCATCAGGCTGCAATAGTTTTCAAAAAATCCATAGTTTTCACTTTTTCCCATGTAAAAGCCTATGTTTCCAAAATTGACCTTGCCGTAAAATAGGTCAAGGTCATCCTAGGGTCATCATTTTATCAAACTATGATGGGCTGGAGTCCCAAATGCTACATACCAAGTTTCATGAAAATCGGCCTGCTGGTTCTGGAGAAGAAGATTTTTGAGCGGTTTTTACCATATATGGGCGTGGCGGCCATCTTGGTCATGTGACCTGGATTATTTATATACACATTGGTTCCCCCTTCCCATAGATGCTTCATGTAAAATTTGGCTTTGATTGGCCAAGCGGTTTCAGAGAAGAAGATGTTTGAATATTATGATAATATACATGTATATTGCCCCGGGGTGGGGGCGGATGAGCCCCTGGTGCCCAATTTTTTTCAGAATCATTAATATTCTGTCCTACTGCTCATTTTCTGCAAGATTTTTCCTTTAAATGACAATTTAACAATTTTTCCCATTCAAATGCAAAGGCGACCTATGTTGACCTTGCCGTAAAATAGGTCAAGGTCATCATAGGGTCAAGATTTATATACACATTGTAGTACTTGAGTCATCGATGCTTCATGCCAAGTTTGGTTGAAATCGGTCCAGTGGTTCCGGAGAAGAAGATTTTTGAAGGGTTTTTACCATATATGGGCATGGCGGCCATCTTGGTCATGTGACCTGGATTATTTATATACACATTGGTTCCCCCTTCCCATAGATGCTTCATGTAAAATTTGGCTTTGATTGGCCAAGCTGTTTCAGAGAAGAAGATCTTTGAAAATGGTGGACGACGGACGGACGACGGAGCATGGGTATACTATAAGCTCACCTTGTGAGCCTGACGGCTCAGGTGAGCTAAAAACATGCTTTATAAAACATGCAAGGCTTTATGTCACATGCACATGCTTAAGTTATTGTTTAATACAATATAAATCTATGAAAAAAAGAAATGACACACCAGTAAACTCCAGTAATTTGATAGCTTATAATAATACAGGCATTAACATAAAAGTCTGCAAAAACCAGATGGGCGATGAAAAATTAATGCAGGTTTCATAGGCTAGGCAAATGAGTTATGAATTATGGTCACATCATATCTCTTTGGAACTCATGTACCTCATACATGTACCTGTTTTTCTGCATCTTGCTTGCATGTGTGCAAGTTATAAAAGATATCCTTAAAACAGCCCTTGATAAGTTGTTTTATTTAAAACAAAGATCAGGGTATGGTCATTAGAATCCTTGTCAACGATCTTTGGTATTAAATAACAATCCATCTTTTGAGCAAAACTAAGGCAATAATCATCTTGTCATCTGAAAACTGTACTTTTGCCTAGCCAGAAAATCGCAATTCACACCCATAACATGGCAAATCAGTTTAGTTTTACAGACCCTTAATATTATAACAAGCATGTTAAGTAAATAAATAACATGGTTCATGTTCCTACCATTCTAGAGCTGGTGATAGTGAGACCAGTCTTGTCGTCTCTTGTAATGATTGGGTTAGCTGACTGCTGTCTGAAGGCCCCGGATGCAGGGCGCCCTGGGGCTCTAGACCCCGCTGGGGCAGATGTTTGTCTTCCTCTTGGAGGGTATGATGCATCCTGAAAGAAGAAAATTGAGACTTCGCGTGAAAGAAACAATCTGAGTTTCCGACCTGGTCTGACACTAATCAGCTGTAAAGCCATAGAAAATAGTTACTCCATTAAAATTTAAGAAGAAGAGGATCCGTCATTGAACTTTCTGTGTACGTGAAAACAAAACACTGATCAGCTAGGCAGTTACACACAGCTGATCTGTGTCTTTTTTTTTGCATATGCAGATTGTTGTTTTTTTTTATGCAAAGCTCAAATAATCGACTTTGTTTTTGTGTTTAATTGAGTAGCAAAAGTGCTGCACATCACAACTATTTGAGCCGCCTCATGGGAAAACCAACAATCTGCATAGGCGAAAACAAAGACGCAGATCAGCTTCGCGGTAACCGTGAAGCTGATCAGCGCCTTTAATTTCACTACTCAGATAGTACAATTCCTCTTCTACTTAAATCCAAAATTTCAGGCTTCTAGCTCTCTTCTGTGCTTTTACAGGCCGGTTTGTGTCGGACCTGTTCGGAAACCACATTGTTGGTTTTCCCACGAGGCGGCTCATTTCTTTACTTTTTTTTTCAAAATGTACAAAGTTCAAGTACAGAAAATGCTTCTTATTTGGTGCTTTACATCCCAATCAAAAGCAGTGGTCATGTCAGGACCTCATATATATAAGTTGACTCCATTCTATGAGACTGCTACCCAACAATGGGGATGTCAGGACATCCAAAATGTGCTTTGAATATAACAACCCAGGTATAAAATTGAGGCTTATATGTATGGATTGTTTGACTATACTAAATTTCCTAGTAAATGTAACAAGAATTACAGGCTGCATAGTTGCACTTGTTTGTTTTGCAGTAAGGTTCACACAAGTTTTCCCATGACATGACCTATGCAAATAATGGACATCATTTGTATTACCTAGACATAAGTATAGTACTGCTTTTTTCAATTGAGTGAAAACACCCCCAGTTTGCCTGTAGGTAAAGTTTGCAAGTGTAGAGTGTAAACTCTGTGTCACTGTGACAATTGATTGGAAATTTTACCTCAGTCTCTACTTCTATTTTTATCTGCAGTACTCTAGATCTATTTATAGAGCACTGACAACATCAATACACCAAAATAGACAATCAAAAATGGTGACAAGTAAACAGTTCAGTCAGTAGAGTTTCTTTGATGTTTGAATTATGCTTTACAAGTACATTTGATTTTTAACATGACCCAAATTGTTCTAGTGTAAATTTTATGAAAAGTGTCAGGTAATTATTTTATCTAGATTGTAAACTTTCATATCTCTTACATGGTTTCAAAAGACCAGTGCAATTATTATATATTTGCAACTTATCAATCAAAATTGACAAGTTATTTAACCTGATGGCATGCACAATTTTATTTATTCAGTTTTTGAATTAGCTCAATAAGGTGTTGACTGAGACCAAACACTTCAAATGCGAACCAGACAGTTTGTAGGATTTCAAAGATTGTTATCTTAATTATACATTATCCAAGTATGAATGGTGTTATGGATTGTCAAATTGTTGACCAACCAAGATAAAAAGAAAACAATCGGAGACAGACGAGAACAATTGCTTGAAACATCAACTGTGAAAACAGTCTTCCCCTGATCAGTGTCTTTGCTTTCGCTATGTACAGCGAAGTAAATATCCTCTACCTATCTAAATGCAAAATTCCCAGCCTCTAGCCATCTTTGCTTTTAGTCAATTTCTGTATTGAGAAAGCTAGTTTAAATGTAATTTGGTTTATAAAGATCTTGTATGATTTGCTGACGCATGTAATAAAACATAATGGTTTGATCCTTTGGAAGCAGTAAAACATTCAAAGTGAGATAGTATGGACTATATTGCACAGTTTTGGTATTAAATGAACCCTCATGAACATGGAAAGAAACGGCGAACAACTTCGTCAGACAGATATATAGATGGTAAAATAATATATGCAATCTTTCAACAGTTACACTGCTACACTGTGTTTGTTGCCTAACTTCCTGCAGTCCGGATCAGGCAGGGTTTGTCATCTCACGGAGAATGTGATCCCAGTACACTCTGTCAACATAGCATGTCCCATGGATGTCTTAATTTAGGAATGAAAGTTTGTTTCCCAGTTGTGCGTAAAAATCTTTTGAAGTAGGCACCAAAACCAGGGAATACAAAGACCGCACATTCGTTTAAATAGCAATGAGCTCATCCCTTTTGTTGTTTCTTTTTCTTTTTCTCTCTATCAAACGTTAAATTTGCGCTAACAGAAATTGAATTAAATGAGTGCACATCTTGATAATCATTCCCATGCAGCATGCATGACAGAACTGTCTGGATCTACCAGGTATTAAACAGAGGAGGCACACGACTTATTACAATGCAAAACACGCTTAATTCACAATGACAATTTTCAAAATTTCATCACAAGGAATTTTGGGTCAATAGATCAAGTGTCACCAATTTAAACATCAAACTTAAATGTTTTGGGCCACCCACTGTGCTGTTAAAAAGAGATTTGTCATGATAAATAAATTACCTTGTAAATCTACAGCTATACCATACCATATGGTTAATTTGCAATTAATTAAGGAAGAGGATTTATAAAGTGAAATAATGATAAACCTTGCCACTGAATGAACTAACTGCACCATTCATAATAATTATGGGCTATTTCAACACCTTTTCATGTGACCAGCTCTAAGGACAAATGACCTTTGCTAAAAGTTTGCCTTTGAATATATTTCCTCTCATGTCTGAGCAAAGACCCCTTTTTTTAAAAAAAAACAACAACAACATCTGTTCACTTAATACACAATTGTCAGATTCTTGCCAGCTGAACATAAAGGATATTGTTATAATATTACGTCAGAGAAGAGCTCTGTCAATTACAAGGCTGCACAAAGGGGTCTCAATTTTAAAATATTGTAGTGACATGACATTTTTGTGCGTTTAGTCTTTAAAAGCGCAATGTTATTCAATAACATGCTGAGCGTGTGACTTAGGCAGCACACAGCAAAACAGCAATCCAGCACATTGAGGGATTTCACTTTCAACAGGAAAATTTTGGACAGAAGTTTCAGATGTTTTAATTTGCAATCAGATGGACTTTTTTGCATCTTTTTGTCTTCAGTAATAAACTAAACAGTGAACAAAAATCAACTATAAATGTGCAGACACGTTTCATGGTAGGTGGCAGGTTTTTTTGTTTGTTTGTTTGAATTGATGCTTAACCTCCAAGTCAACAGCTAATGGTCATGTGGGCATGCTGCCCCCATTTTATGGAACTTTTACCAGAAATTAGACTGCCATGGCATCCCAAATTGCTTCGAATATAATTACCCAACTAAACCAACACGCCATAATGTATGTATAGTTTGACATGAACCACTTTTCCTGGGCAGGCTCAGACCTGAGCGAATAACCAGTTATCAGATGGTCAGTCAGTAGCAAAGAAGCTTTGCCTGGAGGCAAAAGCAGCCCATCTATTTCTTTAGGCACCAATGGGCGGGGGCCGATATTCACACCCGACCATAATGGCATCCTTCTTTTTAGTTGTTGTTTTGTTTGTTTGTTTGTTGTTGTTGTTTTTTTTACATATTTTGTCTGTCCTTCGCTGTATTATTTACATGTACATGATATGATTAGATTCATAAATGTGCTGTCATGGGGGAAAAAAAAAGAAAAAATATCAAAGGGAACTGTTGATGTCATCAGAAAGTCGTACTTGTTGGTCTTTTTTACAAGCATACCATGTTTCTTGAGTAGGAAGCATTAGAAATTAAGATCCTTGGAAACGATTATCTAAGCACATTTCAAGGATGTTTGATGTTCGAACTGGTAGGGAGTACAGACTAATTGGTCATTTACCGTAACTTTACTAGAACTGGAATCTTCCATGTTGCAGTGGCTAAGTCGCTAGCCTTGTAAACCAGAGGTCGCTGGTTTGATCATGATCAAGCTTCTTAGACGATAAACAAGGTAAATGTAAGCGAGGTATATTAAACTTCCCTAGATAAACCAATGCCCCGTAAAATTGCGTTTCATGTTTCAAAGTTTATTCTCCCTGGAGTTACATGAAACATGTAAAACATGGGCAATGCAATATTACAAACACCATATAGGTTTGGCGACACACACACACACACACACACACACACACACACACACACAGACACTCATCGGAGGGCAACTTAAATCACATGTCCTCGATGACTGGCTTTTTATTTTGCACTTTCACCCGTTCTTTAATTCAATCGTCCCTAAAAGACAGCCATTTATTGTAGACGCATTCTATTTCATACACCAGGAAAACATGTCCATGAAAAGTATTCTCCTTGAATCCAGTTTTTATATAGAAAAACTAGGATTTGCAGGGGTATACCTATCTTTCTTATTTTGGCTCCAAAACATAGATTGTGGGTACTCGTTAGAACAACCTCATACCCACAATCATTGTATTGTGCACAATGAAGAAATATTATATATATAACTATTCTATTTAAAAAAAAATCATTTTTACAACTTGAAAAATCCCTTTATATTACTTGGGCATGTTTCCGTAATAGAAAATTTCAATTAAAAGGCTGAGGTGGTCAAGATTCAAATTCCCATTGAAGAAGCAAGACCGATTTCAAAAGGATCAAAGTAGAGATATGCAGTCAATAGACAATTATTTGACACCTTTGGAAGTTTCCCCTGACTTCAGTGTATTTTAATGTTTACTTGTCTGGCTGGCCAGTTGGTAAAACAAATTAATCATCTTATTCAATAATATCTAATGGGTCGTTAATATCAGTTATCAAAAATTCATTTAATATTTACGACTGACTCATCAAGCAACCTGTTAACAAAAAAAAATGTATCCTGCCTCTTCTAGTCAACATAAATTTATGAATTTAGTGTCAATTGAAAGTTAAATGGATAAAGCAATAAACAAAGGTTACCTGATAAAGTTTCAACATTGTACTTTTCATTTACAACAGTTTAAAGTTCTATGAAATTTTGAAAATACAAACAAACACACTTTTCCAATGATACAAGTTAAGTCTAAAAATAAACAGTTAGGAAATACAATATTGGGTATAAAAATAAACCTCTCCTGACTAGGTGTATTGATTTTGAACACTACGCGTCTAATAATAACTTTATTGGTCCACTGTAGTATAGTTTATTGAAGATAACTGTGTCATTGTTCTCAGTCAATTGACTCTTGCTGTAATAACATCAATATTCATTGAACAAATATTTGCTTTTCATATAATACAAGTGTGACAGGCTAAAATGAGCCACGTTATGAGAAAACCAACATAAACAGAGCTGTACAAGCATAGAAGATGGCTAGAGGCTAGAAATTTTGGATTTAGAAAACAAAGGAATTGTAGTATCTGTGTAGCGAAAACCAAGGCACTGATCAGCTTCGCAGAGTAACTGCGAAGCTGATCAGCGCCTTTTACATATGCAAAATGTTGGTTTTCTCATGAAGCAGCTCAAATTTGTTTTAATTTTTATGTAAACATTTGCTGCATGTGACCTGTCGGAAATAAAACTTGTAGCTAGTTTTGCGTCAATAATCCCAAAATTTTGTGAATAATTGTTCCACAAAATAAATGTTATCTGTCGAAACTCTTTTTTCGTTATATACATGTATATGTTCAAGACAAACAAATCTTTCAGTAGCATTTGTTAGAGTTTATTACAAGCAGACAAAAGGACATCATGATCAGTTAACATTAGTGTCAGTTTAACAGCTACATGTTAGTGTTTTAAACAGTTTAGTCAAAGATTATGGATTTTGAGCCGAAAAAATGACATTCAAAATAAGCTTAGAAAATACAGAACAATCTTAAAGTATGTGTGCAACCAAGCTTAAAGCACAGCCCCAGTTTCAGTATTATTTACAAGCACACCATGCAATACATTCCAATTTCCTTGAGATGAAAGCAAGACTCAAAGTCTTTCTGTAGACTTTGTCATCAGACAGCTTAAGCTAATGAACCTTTGTGTCAGAAAGTCTGACCAGGTCTGACACAAACCGGCCTGTACAGTCAAATAAGCAGGTTAGAAGTTTGAGATTTTGGATTTAAGAAGAAGAGGGACTGTACTATCTATGTTGCAAAAACAAAGTTACTGCAAAGCTGGTCTTCGCCTTTGTTTTCGCATATGCAGATTGTTGGTTTTCTGATGTGGCGGCTCATTAATATTAGTATAAATCCTACAGTAACTCCTATAAATTCTACAGGAAATTTTAATAAGTTCTTAACCTAAATGCTGGGTGAGTTCAGCTAGCTTTTCTTTTCATAAACATTAACCCAAAAGTTGTTAGTACTATGTATAGCAAAATACCAAAATATCAAAACAGCACTGAGAAATTACTAATGAATTTGAAAAATGAGGATTTCATATGAATTATCACATAAAAAAACCTTCTCTTTGAACAATTTGCAGACACAAAGGCTCAAATGTTCAAAACAGTAGGCACAGTCTGATCAGCAGCTATGTCCTTGACAACCATGTTATAAGAGCAGGATCACGAGAAAACCAGATTTTTGCGTAAATTATGCCAAAACAAAGACATACATCAGCTGTGCTCAGCACCTTTATTTTCATTATAAAGGTACAATTCACACTTCTAGCTTTCTTCTGTGACTGTAAACCTTTGTCTGTGTCAGACCTGGTCCGAAACCCAGAACTTAGGCCTGAAACGGATTTTCTCATGTCGAGACTCATGTGAGAACTGTATATTTTCATTCAAGCCGTAGCCTTAAGTTTCTGTGGCTCAGCAGATTATGTTGGAAGGTTTTTTTGTTTTGTTTTTTTTTTCAAAACAGGGCCCAATAATCTACAGCAGAGCTATATAATTTGAGCCACCTCATGGGAAAACCAACAATCTGCATAGGCGAAAACAAAGACGCAGATCAGCTTCGCGGTAACCGCGAAGCTGATCAGCGCCTTTGTTTTCGCTACAGGGATAGTACACTTCCTCTTCTTCCTAAATCCGAAATTTCAAGCTTCTAGCCTGCTTCTGTGATTGTACAGACTGATTTGTGTCAGACCTGTTCGGAATCCACATTGTTGGTTTTCCCACGAGGCGGCTCATTTGTAAGCTACGAGCATTAAGCAGCAGATCAGAACTCACCCTATAATTATACGACAAGAGGGTGGGGCTAGCTTTTAAAACATAGCACACCCTCTGTCTCCCTAAGAGTGAGCTTGAGGGCTGTGAATTGCAGAAAAAGAGCTATAAAACATTGAATTCTAGGAAATCTCAATTACAGTCCAACCTGACTCAATGACCACATTTAATAAAGGTATCATCTGAAGCACCAGTTTTAAAAACTTATCTTGGATTGAAGGCATAGAAAATTTTAATAACCATAGCTCAGTTTTTATTACTTTTTATTTAAAAAAAAAAAAAAAAAAAAAAGGAGTGTCCATGTCAGGATTTTATTAGTGGGACTAAAATCTTACACTGATACATCATCTCCATTGTGACGTGGTCATGGTCATAAGGTTGAACTGTACTTCACTTCATAAATTTTAACCCCGCCACCCAAGTTTGCATATGTGCTTTGCTGTTTATTTTTTTTTTTTTTTTTTGTAGAAAATATACAAAACAATTCAAAATATTTTTTTAAACTATACCAAAATTAAGCTTCCCCTCCATATTTTTTGCTATTATGTGTAAAAACTGCCATATGAGCTGCAACGTGAGAAAACCAGTCTGTGCAGCTACAGAAGATTTCTTGAAATTCGGGATTTAGGAAGAAGAGGCACTGTACTATCAGAGTAGCAACAACAAAGGGGCTGAGTTAATGCACAGCTGATCTGCGCCTTCATTTTGGCATAGGCAAAAATCTGGTTTTCTCATGACAGGGCTCATATTGAAGTGCAAATGAGCAACAAGTCTACATGCAGCAAGATACAGGTGTATAGATTGAGGGCATGCATAGACTTATAAATGAGTTTTTGATTCAAGCTAAACCTTTTTAAAAATCTTTAGGTCAGATGATATGCAGAATAGTTTTTAAGGTAAGAATGAAGACAGAAAATGTTCAAAATATTTGATTTCTTCTCTTTTAAAAAAAAATAAAATAAAGCTTCTACCATAAACTTGGAACATTAAGGTTATCAGTCTTTCTATTTTTACTGGAGCCACAACTTTTTTCAAATTATACATGTCACAAGTGTAATCAAACTAAATCTTACAGCAGACAATCAAATTAAGTACTTGCAATTTTGTTGGTGTCATAACATGGAATACCATATCACTTCAAATTTTTCGGCATGTTACACAAAAACTCATTTACAAGTCTTCTTAGCAAATGAAATTTCACCTTATTATTATTTTTATACAATATCATGTTATTTTCTGCTCGAAGATTTTTTCAGCTGCTTGTAAAGTAAGGATTTGAAATCTTTAAAGACAAACTAAAATGTAGAGAAAGCATAGCTTTACATTCTTCAAAAATGACTTGTTGCAACTTTACTGAAATAACAAATTATACTGGTAGGAAATTTCTGCTACTGCTTTTGATACAGCATTTCGTATAGCTTGGTAGTTAACAGAATGTATTTTGACTTGATTTACCTGTATTTTTTCGAATTCTTAAGTTAAAATTAACTGTGCCCTAGAGTATTTAATGACACTTCAAGATGAAATTTCATTTTCTATAAGTAACTATTCTACATTATCGTGTTACAATAGCAAAGATTTCCAACCACCAAATCTACATATACAATGGTAAGATAACTCTATGCCAACTTACCCCACCACCTCCACTGTCATGGGTTTTTGGTCTCTGATAACCTCCTCTAGTTTTGTTAACTGGTGCTGAGGGTGGGGCTTGGTCATAGTGAGTTGTTCTTCCAAACGCTACTAGGACAAAGAGAGAATGATGCATAAAAAGAGATAATATTTCTATGATAATATTTTGAAGAGAAGAAAAGACTCAAATATCAAGTGTTATATTCCCTTCACATCATATAAATCTTATACACATTACGAAAACATGTCCATGTAATATACAGAGATTTTTAAAGTTGTAAAAAATGAAAATTTTCAGTAGAAAAATTTCAGTATTTTTCTTATTTTTGCTCAAAACATAGATTGTGGGTACACGTTAGAACCGCCTCGGCGAGGCGGTTCTAACGAGTACCCACAATCTATGTTTTGGAGCAAAAATAAGAAAAATAGGTATACCCCTGCAAACCCCAGTTTACTATATAAAAGTGGGGTATAAGGGGGTATTCATTGCACGGACATGTTTTCCTGATGATGAAATGAAAATTCAATCTACGATTAATATCTATGGATTGTTTGTATAAATGTTTTACAACCTATATGTAGAATATCATTTTTTTCTGCTTTGTCAGAATGCTGAGTCCCCTCTTCCTAGGTACTAAGCCAAATCTTAAGAGAGCTTCAAGTGTATAACACACATTTCTAACCATGAGTCACTGGTTTTTGGTTTTTAATGTTAAACATCAAAAGACCTGCAGTTGAGAAATATTTATCAGAGAATCATACCTGAATCAAGTGTGAATCTATCATTAATTCTGTTGAACACAACTTTCTATAGTCTACAATCTGCTACACAAAAGAGGCCCCTAAGTTATAAAATATTTTATGCTCCAACTCAGCTGTGCATGAAATTCAAGCAGCTTATAAATACTAGAATAGCCCAAATTAATTTGTATTTCAGATTTAATTCACCAGAGCCTGTAATTTGTCCAGCTAATAAATATTAAAATGCCAAAAATTGTTGATTCTATTTACAGGTAAAAAAATTTTAGTTTCTGCTAAGTTGAGCATGAAAAAAAAGAAACAAGACTCACCATGGTTAGATGCAAATGAGGACTGATGCTGAGGTCTTGGCGGTGTATCAACCTCCTGTTTGGCATAGCGGGCATACCCGTGCTGATGAGGTTCCCCAGGAGGTGTCTCAGGATGCCTCATGTTCTCGTCATCTGGGGGCGTGGCCTCTCTAGCTTGCTGGGCTATATGCTGGGCACTCCTTATTTCCTGTCGCTTCCGTCGCCGCTCTGCCTTCTTGGCCATTATCATCTAGTTAGAAATTGAAAATTGATGAGTTAGTATCAACAGAAGAAATAAATTGTTGGTCTGTTTTGAGGCTCAACGTCCTGGTCAATCATTTTTCAGTCATGTTGGGATGGAGCCACCCCTTACTGAGTATTAACCAGTACTGTTGGGATTTGATGAGTCTTGCTAATAGAAGACATAATATGAAGGTAAGAGATAAACTAAGAAACATATTAAATCTTATAAAACTGTATTACAAAAGCACCAAAAAAGCCAAAGATACCCATGACCTACTGGTGGGACATTTTGTTCATACCTCATACAACTTAGTTCTATATTCATCTACTGTTAGCTGTACATCATCCGACAGAGGTGGGACTACGTCGTAGTTCAAACTAATCTCTTCAGCAGTATTGTGGAATCTAGATACATAGGGATGTCTTAGTGCTTCTTCTGCAGTACACCTCTTGTCGGGATTAAACTGTAGTAACTTCTTGCACAGGTCGACTGCATCTTTTGGTGCTTCTGCCATAACATCATCTAATGTCTTCTTAGGCCTAAGACGAACATGAATCTTATGAGTAGCATGTCTAACATAAATGAGCAGCAACGCGAGAAAACTGGTTTTCAGGATTTCTGACAAGGTCCGAAACAAACAAGCTTATACACGCAAAGAAAGCTAGAATCTTGAAATTTTGGGTATAAGTAGAGGTGGACATTATATTGCACAGACATGTTTTTGTAATGTGCACATACATGTTTTTGTAATGTGCACATACATGTTTTTGTAATGGGCACATACATGTTTTTGTAATGGGCACATACATGTTTTTGTAATGAGCACATACATGTTTTTGTAATGGGCACATACATGTTTTTGTAATGTGCACATACATGTTTTTGTAATGGGCACATACATGTTTTTGTAATGGGCAGTAATTGTCTCTAGCAGGACATACTTTTAGGAAAGAAAATCCACAATATCTAGTTCACACAATTTTAATGTGCTCTATCAATTATTCCATACATCCTATTATAGTTTTGTTCATCCGGATAATATGTCTGTGAAATGTATATCCCTTTAATAGACTAGAGTTAAATGGCGAATAAGTGTGCTAGAAAACACTTTTGTGGGCACTTTTGCGGCATGAGTTGCAACAATGCCTAAGTTACTCAGGGACATGCCCCCTTTCAGAATCTGCCTGTTGCAAAAACGAAATATCAATATTAAGGTCAGTAAATGAGGTCAAAGGTCATCAGGTGCAAAAATACGAAAAAATTCTTATACACAGTATAAAGATGGAAAAATGTACAATTTTCGCTGCAATATTTCACAAAAAGAACACGAAGGAAGTCTTGCCATGTTTATTTGTTTAATTACTCATTTGTTTGCATAATAACATATGTTTGTCCGTCTGTACGTATGGATATACATATCTTCAAGCCTAGGACGCAAACGTTCATTTGACGTTTTCAAAACAAAATGAAGCGCAGTTGTGATTTATATGTAGAAATATAAAGGAAAGGGTCTTGATTCTTGAGGTCTGTTCACATTTAACCTGAAGAGTGGTCGGATGGGAAGATGGGCCCCCGCCCACTAGGGCCAAGCAAAGCATATTCGCTACTAACCGGCCATCTGTTACTGGTTAACCGCTGAGTCTGAGTCTGCCAAGAAATGTGGTTTCAAGTCATGCATATAGTTATACTTAATTCTATTTGAAATGACATAGTAGTATGAGAATGAGGATGAGGACTTGTCTGTCCGCAGATGTGTCTTGAGCATTTCTCAAGATATTATGTTTGGGGTTTCAAAGGGTAAACTATTAACACCAAAGCATATAGGTCTAGGCTTAACAGTACACCAAGCAACACGATCAAAACAACTTGTTAACCTATTGAATGCAGCAGGTCATTCTGTCAGTTATGACATGATTCGAAGAATCGACACTTCTATCGCAAAGAAAGTGATAGATGATCTTCAAAGCAATGAATATGTCCCAGTACCGATGAATATCACCAGGAACACATTTTGCCAGTTTGCAGCAGACAATATAGATATCTTGGAAGAAACGCTCGACGGCAAGGACACATTTCACGCTACACAAATGGTCGTGTTTCAGAGAAGCCAGCAGGAATCTGAAAATACATGTGAAATTCCAATTGAGAAAGAAAAATCAATTACAGCGCCTGCCGAATTGAATGAGCTGCTTGATGCTCCAAAAATAACGGGCCGGCCTTGTCCAAAATACAATGATCCAGTACAGCCTCAGTGGTTTGAGCCAGACAAAAGTGTTGATTAGAAGGCTGATTTTAAGGATGTCTCCTGGTTACTTGCCAGAAATAGTTCATCAGACTCACAAAAGATACCCGCCTGGACAGGTTTCAATAGTATTGTTTCTCGTGTTGAATCAGACAAAACAAAGGTTTGGTTATTGCCTTTAGTAAACGCACCTGACTATGAAAGTTATACCGTGTGGACTGTAATTGACAGATGCTTAAAAATTTCAGAAAAGCTAAATCCTGGTCAGTCTACTGTTCTGACACTGGACCAACAACTGTACTCCAAAGCGAAGGAGCTCCAGTAGTCCAGGCCAGATGACTGCAAATCACTTTTTGTATGACAGGGAAGTTTCCACACCGCCCTGAACTTTATGAAAGTAATTGGGCAGCATTTTACGGACTCTGGTCTGAAACAGAAGCAGATCATCGGCTTATTTGAAGATTTTGATAAAGAAATTCAAAATCCAACGTTCGTATATTGGCGTCAATATATGAGTCTGGTTCAGATACTTCTACGTTTCATCAGAGCTGAAAGAGAAGGCAACTGGGATCTGCATTTGTCTTCCTTTGCGGCAATGCTGCCTTGGTTTGCGGCTATGACCATTCTAATTACACAAGGTGGGGGGGGGGGGGGGGGGGTGAGTCTATTTGACCGATATGAAAAATATTGAAGTGACTCATCCGGATGTATTTGCGGAATTTGTTGCCGGAAACTTCGTTGTGAAGAAGACCGGTCAGAGTTTCAATCAGATTTCCATATACCAGGCCTTAGAACACGTAAATAAAATCTGTAAAGTAGCCGGTGGCCTCATAGGCATAACAAGGCTTGAAAGCGCTAGGGAAAGGTGGTGTTTAACTTTCAATCAAAGAAGTGATATTGCCCAACAAACCATAGATATGTATGGCTTACAGAGTGAAGACACTGGAAAGCAGCAGAAGTCGAAAGATACTGGCGCATCTCGAATCGGACGAGACGAAGAAGATGTGAAGCTTATTGAACAACAGCTTAAAAGATTCCACCTATTAAGTATTGACCAGCAAGACCTTGTCGCCATTGCAAGTCGAGATGTAGCACCAGAGGAGCTAGGAAATGCAATGCTCAATGCTGAATCCCGGGGGAAAGAGAAAATTAGGCTGTTTGTCGATACACGTCTGAAATCACAACAAGTTAGCTTTCATGATGCTATTCCAAAGTCCAAGTCACCAACATTTAGGTCATTGTATGAGTCAAAGAAGACGCCGGTAATGGGAAAAGCAAAGGTGATGAAAGCTGACAAAAACCTTTTTCATCGGCAGTTCGTTGCGAAAAGTTCAGGGCGAACTGTACATTTGGCTGAAATACTTCGACACGAGTTGTTTCCCGTACCCCTTTCTCTTGCGGATACGGCAGGTGAGTTACACCACACTCAGAAAGCTGCACTCGGTCATATCTTAGAAAAGGGCGTAGTGGTTGAAGCATTGCCAGCATCTGAGGAAAACACATGTACGATCTTAGACGGTCAAGCTCTTGTACAAGCAATTGGAAAACCAAAGTCCGCGAAGACATTTGGTGATTTGGCACAGATGTTCAGCTCAACTTGTCTCAGTTATCTGAAAATGCCCTGTACACGTGTCGATGTCGTATTCGATAGATACGAGAAAGACTCAATAAAAGCTGGAACAAGATCCTTTCGAAAAGGATCAGGCAGTAAACGACCGGTTCGACGGATCGTGAACGACACAGAAGTTCCCTTGCCTAGCAACTGGAAACAGTTCATAGATCTAGAGGAAAATAAAGCAGATTTAGCAAAGCTGCTATATGAAGATTTAAGTAGTAAAGTTGAGGATGGAGATATCGTCACTGCTGGTGGCTTTGAGAATTCAGAAACAGTAAAATGTTCACCTGAACGTGATCCTGGCATATTAAGTGCTACACATGAGGAGGCAGACACACGTATTCTGCTCCATGCCAAAGACGCACAGCTGCACGGATTCGAGCGCGTTGTAATTGTATGTAGAGATACTGATGTGTTGGTGCTATTCGTTCACTTCAAACACCATCTTCCAAGGGAAATGTGGTTTATGTCTGGCACAAAGAAAGACCCCAAGTATGTACCTGTCCATGAAATAAAACTGAATGATGAATTGCGATCTGTATTGCCTGCTTTCCATGCACTAACTGGCTGCGATACAGTTAGCCAGTTCGCTGAGCATGGTAAAGTAACAGCATGGAAAGCTTTCGAGGATAACAGTCAGTTGCTGACAGGTTTAGGGTGTGGAGAGCTTACACACGATACACTTGAAAGGGTTGAAAAGTTTGTGTGTAAAATATATGACCCGTCGACCGATAAAACAAAGATTGATCAAATGAGAATGACTTTGTTCGACAAGGGAAAAGACCCAGATAGTCTTCCTCCGACATCAGATGCATTAAGACTTCACATGAGTCGAGCCCATTATCAGACAAACATATGGCTGAATGCTACAGTTCCGTCCCCAGAACGGCTTGGCCCTGAAGCGTACGGATGGGAGCGTGACCCTTACAGTACTCAGTTAAAGCCAAAGCTGTTGCTTTTGGAACCTGTACCCAAAGTTTGTACGGAATTGCTTCAGTGTAGTTGCAAAACGTGTGCAACACGAAGTTGCAAATGTAGGGCAAATAACCTCAAGTGTCTTCCATCTTGTGGCTGTAGTTCTACTACTTGTGGTAATCCCAAGAATGCGATGAAAGATTCTGATACAGAGGATGAGCTGTAAAGGAGGCAAATTACTCATTTTGAAGGGCTCCTGGTTTGACAGAGAATTACCTTCATTTTCTATGCATCGGTTATGTAAGAAATCAACAATTCAAATATGCACTTAATAACCTTTGACCCTGATTTGACCTGACTATATGACAGGCAAGATAATCTAATTACTCTTCACTACTGTCTACAATACTAGATACGTTTGTCCCAAAACGTCGATTAAATCTCCTCAAATCACTTAAATAGGAAGACTAAACTATGATATTTTTGACCTGACCCGACCTTATTGACCTTATGTGAGGTCGCAAGTATGTAGATAAAGATTAAATCAACTCAAATATGGTCATTGATATCTACCAGCGATATAGATCAATATGCAAGTTATTTATAAGGTTTCCTGCTCAAATTATTATATTTTATATGTCATTTTCCAATTTTTCAAATGCACTTAATGACCTTTTGACCCATTTTTATTACCTTAAATGGCTTCTGATGCTTGGTTTATCGGTTCTAATTACTTCAGGCATGTCTTCTGATAAAGAAACACCGATTTGCAGCTCAACTTGCACAATAAACATTGATTCTGCTATTGCCCTTTAACCCGACTACAATTAAATGCACCCGGTGACCTTTGATCCCGGATTGTGACCTTATTATGGCATTCCCATTTTTGCAACAGGGCAAAATCAGCTCAAGAATGTTTGCAGATATTGATAGGCATAGTGGGACCTTATGCCGCAAAAGTGCCCACACTTCGAAAAATTTGAATCTGAAACCGCCTGTCTATAAACCCCACTTTTATATAGAGAAACTGGGGTTTGTAGGGATATACCTATTTTTCTCATTTTTGCTCGAAAACATAGATTGTGCGTACTCGTTAAAGCCGCATCACTGAGGCGGTTCTAAGGTGCACCCACAATCTATGTTTTGAGCAAAAGTAAGAAAACTATCAAAGTTTTTCTACTGAAAATATTCTTTATTTTTACAACTTAAAAAATCTTTGAATATTGCATGGGCATGTTTTCGTAATGTTTGTAGAAATAGCAGCCTTCAGGCTAGCTTGATGGCTCCATGTTGGGAAAGAGCTAGTCTTCTCAGTGCTTTAACCTTTTTTGTGATGTTTTATACATTGCCCCCCACCCCCCCCCCCCCCACCCCCATAGTGTCTAGGTTAGATTTTAAATTTAAATGTACTATCTCTGTGCCATCTATTCTCACATTACCTGGATGCTGCCTTTTCTAATACTGATGATCCATAGGCTGATCTAATGCTGAGTATATCTGTAAGAATAATAGAATTTATGTTATCATTCACAATTTGTTTTTCATACTTTGCATTGTCAAATGTGCAAAGACGACCAATGAGACAGAGAACAACCAATGGGAATGCAGTGTTTTTTAATAGGGGACCAATGTCTCACAGCTTCAAAGAAACATTTTGACAATACTGTTGAGATTTTGGTGGACATTTACTTCAGGAAACAGAAATATTTGTGAATTTTGGGGGATGTCATTTTCCCCTCTCTGGACAGGTTTGGAAGGCCAACATGGGTCAAAATGCATATTCCCTAGGAATGACACCAATATAAGGCTGCATTATGCAAAAACCTGTCTGGGAGCAACCTTCCATGGATCAAAATGAACTGTGGAAATTTGTTTCCAGACAGTTATTTATTACCTATTGGAATATATTAACTCATATAAGCATGGTGTCCTTTTTATGGGGTATCGGCAAACTGAATGCGGCGTTACATCTGCAGCTATTCTGTTTGCTTAGAGAAAATTCATCTAAAAATTGAATAAAAGTTTAAGATTGCTCCTGAGTCACTTGAAAATGGAAGTGGACACGTCCAAATGACAACAATGGGAAAGTCCATTCGTCATATATGGGTTAATCAGGCTGATTGTTCAGTGGCGTTGTTTGTCTCTAAATAACAAGTGTGTCTTCTATTTCATTTTCTTAAATGTGCACAATATACATGCCGTACATGTTTGAAATTTGAATCATGATGAAAGTTACAGAAAAGAAAATATGCTATATTTACCAAGGCACACAACTTCTGATCACTACATCATGAAGACAGCTTATTCAATGAATGTTATTTACATTATTTTGCTTATACATTTACCATTACACTTCTTTCTACCTAAAAAGATCCAATGATTTTTGGAAAAAAAAACTGTCAAAATTTTAACAGTGTCGTTCTAGCTCTGACAGCTTTAACCCATTTCTGAAAACTGGACTTCCCCATGCGCATCAATTGAAAGAGTCTACTTTCAATTTTAAGGTAATCAGGAGTGATTTTTAAGTTATTTCATTTTTCAATAAAATTCCTCTATTAAAGCAAATAGAATGGCCCCAGATGGGAAGTCGCATTCTGCGTCATCACATCATGAACTTTACTGTTTGCCTATGTCCCATAAATAGGGCACCAGGCTTTGTAGTCGTATTTTTGTGCTGGTTGAACCTTGTGTGTTTTCATAGTTTTAGTTAAGTTCGGGTAACTGAGTGGCACCTATTGGGAAATAGCTGCTCACAGGGCTTAGGATATGTTTTCTAAGTATAAGTACCTAATTGTCAATTTAGTTTTTTCCCACCTCGGTTTTTGGAGTGGGAATTTCTTTCTGATGATCATTGCCTACTTGTACCTTTTTGAATGAGATAAAGATGAAACTGCTATAAGTTAACATCTCTTTAATAGGATCCTCTACAAAAATCAAATGACAGCTTACCAAACATTAAAAGTCTTATGACATTAATCTACATAATGGTGGTATCTACTTTTGACAGTAAAAAAATCTGTACCTTCTCTAGATGGCGGAGGTATAGAGCTCATGATTTTCTCTATTTGATTGAGTGTTGAGGAGCCGGGAAACAGTGGTTTACCCAGACACATCTCTGCTAGTATACAGCCTAAACTCCACATATCTACTCCTTTGGTGTACCTGGGGATAATGATGATAATAACTGAGCCTTCATGTGAGAAAACCAACAAACTTTATTATCTGATTTCCGACAAGACCCGACACAAACCGGCCTGTACAATCACAGAAGATGGCTAGAGACTGGAAATTTTTGATTTATAAAGTAGAGGAATTGTACTAACTGTGTAGAGAAAACAATGGCGCCGATCAGCTTAGCCTATGTGTTATTGCTTTTCTCAAGCGGAGACTCAATTTTTATATTTTAGGTGGATGCTGTATTCAGCATGAATGCCAGTAATAACTGTTTATCTGGGTGACGTGGGACAAAAAGTCATTAAATAACTTAAAATAGATTAGTTTATGATGAGAGCATTAATGGATGAAGTTTCAACAATTTTTCTTCCTATACATGTATATAGTTTAATATTTGATAAATGTAAAATTCCTACCTATGTGAAGCTAGTAAAATCTCCGGTGCCCTGTACCATCGTGTGGCAACATACTCTGTGAGGTTAGGATCTCCTGTTTCAGCATCCACGCTGATCTGTGTCAGAGAGCGGGCCAGGCCAAAGTCACAGATCTTCATCACACACTCACTGTCCAGGAGAATGTTGGAAGGCTGAAATACGAATGAATGATACATTTAAATATGTACATTACAAAAACATGCAAATGCAATGTATATATTTTTATTTAAGGATGTTCGCTGCTAACATTTGACATTTCGGAACTTCCGGTTTTTCTTTTGTTGAATATCTCGTAAACGGTTGCAGATATTTTCCCAATATTTTATATTTGGATACATAATGATGATATGCATTGAACGAGCCATGAAAATTGTCAATCTAAGGAACTTCATTTTTTCGCCCCATTTTCTGCAACTTTTCAGAAAAATTTAGTTGTCAGTGAAATTTAGGGGTAGGGTAGATTAAACTTGAATATTACACATTTTCAAATCAATTGCACTATTTCTTTTTTTATTTTAGCTGCAGTATATGTGTACATGGTCTTCTAAGTCAGTCTTTGTGTCTTTGGTGTGCTGGTTTTAAAATTTTAGGTGGTTTTATGAAATGGGCTTAAAGAAACAAAAAGGCTGAAAAAAGGCTGAAAATGGTGATTTTGAAGTTGTTGGTTCTCTCTTATATGCACACTACCCTATATATTTCTTTCTTTTATTTGAATAATATTACAAAGTTCTATGTTGTGTGAAAATACAAGAAAAAGTATGAATAAACAAATATGGGTTTGGCACATTTCAAAATATCGACTTTTTCCGACTTTTCAAGTATGGGGGTAGGGTTGGAAAAATACTCGTAAAATTTTGTCATCCACTTCCAGTTGCAAATTTTTCAATGTGTTTGGTCCAAAATAGTCTGCGTTACGTAAATATTATGACTTTTGAAAGCATTCTAGGTGTATTTTTGTTCAAGTCAGGTTTGTTTCAAAGAATTAAAAATTAAATTAATTTTACTAAATTTAAAACATGATGCTCAGAGGTCTCATTCAGAGGCCTGTAGCTTGAAAAAATGCACACTACCCTATATTTATTTTGCTTTCAAATGTCTTATGTTCAGTTGTGTTTTGGAATCAAAAAAGAGTGGTTAGAAAAAAAAGTTTGAATACTTTTTCATTGGCAGCGAACATCCTTAAGCTGCAAAAATTAAAAGATTTCATTTGAAAAATTTCGATAATTTTCGTACCGTTGCTCAAATCACAGATTGTGGGTTGACGTATGAGTAGCCACAATCTATGTTTTGAACCAAAAATAAGGAAAATTAGTACCCCTGTACACCCCATTTTTTTTAAAAAGAAAAGTGGGGTATAATGGAGTATACAATTCATGGACATGTTATCTTTATGCATGTATATTACTGACTTAAAAATTTGAAAAACTGTTCCAAAACAAAAACAAATCACAATTGCTTTTTTTTTGTACATGTATCTACAGTACAACCTCATTATAACGCTTTTATCTTTTGGGTCCATATAAGTAGACCCTGTTATCAGTGAAACTGTGTTATAATTAATGAAGTTACTTACTATAGACATACAGCAAAATAATCAATTTGGGAAGGAGACATGACATGGCTGTGTTATATTGAAAACCACATTATAGTGAGGTGTATTATAATGAGGTTGAAGTGTAGTTGCACAGCTTCTTCTACTGCAGCTTTCACCATATACACAGTTTTTTTTGTTTTTGTTTTTGTTTTTTTTGTTTTGTATTGAGGTTTAACATCCCAGCCAACAATTTTTCAGTCATGTCGGGATGGACCCAACTCTTCCTGGGTTTAACCAGTACTGTAGGGAGTTAATGTGTCTTGCTCAAGGACACACCACGGTGACGCCTGTTGAGTTCGAACCCAGGACCTCTCAATTCGGAGTCCGAAGCTCTACCACTATGCCACCGCACTCCCTAATATACACAGTTTGGGAATATAGCTTGATAATAAAGAAGTAGCAAAACCTCACCTTTTGATCTCTGTGTATTACATTCCCAGAATGCAGATATTTTGTGGCTTTAAACAACTGGTACATAATAT
Organism: Rugalucina vietnamica; assembly: GCA_964017185.1. Lineage (NCBI taxonomy): Eukaryota > Metazoa > Mollusca > Bivalvia > Lucinida > Lucinidae > Rugalucina > Rugalucina vietnamica. The sequence continues at coordinate 49,924,055 of OZ024873.1, forward strand.
ATCGTTTATGAACATCTTTAAGAATATTTCCTCGTTTTATCACATTGTGTAGATCGGTTTCTGAAATACCAATTAAAATATATTAAATATATGATTCTTAATCACTACAGAGATTACAAGTGCACATAGCCTTTACCATTAATTTAAATGATCTAAAGTATACAAAAATTATGGTTTCTAGTATTTTTGAACCACATCATGAGAAAACCAGTGTTTTGCCTATCAAGACGCAGATTGGCTGTGCAGTAAATGCAGAGCTGAACAGCGCCTTTGTTTTAGCTGTACAGATAGTACAATCCCTCTGCTTCCTAAATCTGAAACTCAGTTTTTAGTCTTCTTCTGAGAGTCTACAGGCCAGTTTGAGTCAGACCTGGCTGGACACTTCTAAGACTGGTTTTCTCATGTGCTCATTTTAAGGAAATAACTGCTCATCTGAAGAAGGCATGCTTACAAGTTTATGATTTAAGAACATGTAGCCTAGTAATTTTATTTAGCTTAAACAACCTAGCAGAGCTTTTTTTTTAAAAAAATGTCAGGTGTGACTGTGGCATCTATTGTAGAATTTCAGACCAGGTCCCGAGGTTATAAAACTTTTTTCATGCTCAACTCAGCCGAGACTAAAATTTATCCTGCTCATAAATGTTAAAATGCCAACAATTGTTGGCATTTTAACATTTATAAGCAGGATAAATTACAGGCTTTGGAGTTCTGAACCTGAATTTTCCACTAATTTTGATTATATCAACATTTATGAGCAGTTGAAATTTCATGCTCAGCTGAGCTGAGCTTAAAAAAAGTTTTATAACCTCAGGGCCAGAACTGCGCTTACCCATAAATTCAAAGACAAGATAAATATCTTTGTCATTTTCTGCTTTTATCACGTTATGTAGTTTGATGATGTTTGGATGGTCCCCAAATTCCTGGAGAAACATAATCTCCCGGAATGTTCGCTGAGCATCTGTTTGGTTCCTGAAGGCGTCAAAGATTTTCTTGACGGCCACAACTTCTCCTGTCCGCCTGTCGATGGCCTTCCATACGATGCCATAAGCCTAAAAAAGCAACAACAAAAAACATTTATACATTTCAGAAAATGTTTTCTGATGTTATTTAACATGAGAAGACCTGATGTCAGTTTTGTTTTTTTTTTCAAAATTTTGTCAAACTATGAGGGTGGTCCCAAAAGTTTTGATAGTCTCACCTTTTTGTCATAACAGCACTAGCAGTACATTGTACATCAGTTCAAACATTAATTATGGTCACCAAGTACTATATTTAAAGGTGTTGGTTGAAAATGTGATTGAAGGTGGCACTAAAATTGTAGGTTTATTGTTATTGCTTTTTGATAGAAATAAATATTCCAAGTGTCAGATGCTTTTGTTTTTAAATCTGATCAGACTCTTACATTTTGATTTTGTATTTGCCTTGAAAAAGCTATGATGTCTAGGTAGGCAAACTCAATTGTAGTTATAAGACTCAACCATTGGCCTGGGGTGACTAGACACCAGGAGTTGAGGGACTGAAAACCATATCTCCTAATTCCCTCCTCAGGGACGGTCAGTGCACACTGATGGGAGGGGAACAAGGCAACTCACTGACACAGGTTTTGAGACAATTTAATTCATCGACAGATTTTGAGACAACACTTCTGAAGACAAGTCACCAACACACATGACTTCTATGGTAATTTACTCGAATTCCAGTCACAGGATGCAGTGCCCATCCTGATTGACTTTGTTTCTTTCAGTAAATTGTTAATTAGATAATTTACGGACACTTTAAATTTTGGTCAGGTCCCCACAATCACTTCATACATGTACATGTGTAAATCAAATTCATTAAAAATAATCTCATCCAAGCAATCATCCTTTGGCAAATTGCTCATGATTGCCAATAATACATATAATTACTGCAATATAACTTCAAACAAAAGTGTCGGTGAAATGTCTTCAGGGGTGAGTTGTCTTGTCAGTTAATTGCCTTGATTCTGGTGGGAGAGTCCTGTGTATGAAATATATTGAATACAGGGGTGCCTTGGTATCCCAGCCTAGGTCAGTGCCATGACAGATCATTTGTACATGGCAGCTGTTAAAATGGCAAAACAAGTGGCTAGAGAATTCTTGCCATTGGCATTTTGATGATAATTGTGGATTAATTGCCCAATATCATTCTGGATTTTTCACAAACTGAAGAGGGGTGCGTTCCTTTACCGGAATGGACCGGAATGGACATAACTACCGGAATGGACATTTTGTTGTGGCTTTGGATGCTTTATATGTATTGAATCTGCATAAAATGTACTTATGGAGTCATATAAATAATTTGTATAAAATAAACTTCATCTTAGTATAGCAAAGTTGACTTCCCAGGCTGGTTAGGGTAGCCCAGCGGTGGGGTCCGGGATATGGGGCCACTGCTCAGAGGTTTCTATGATTAAAATACATAAAATCACCATTAGATATTCTGTAGCAAAAACAGGGGTGAATAGAAGTAGAAAGGAGTAAAATGTGCTTGCACAGTGACAGTGACCTATAAGCATATGTGAGTCCCTGACCTATGCCACCCCATCGTAAGGAACACAACTTAACTATACTTTAACTATATGATTCCCGAACTAATAACTGTCTGTGTACATTTTAGGCAAATCTATCCTATAAAACCAAACGAAAAATACTCAACGTCGAAGACACATATAAATGTCCATTCCAGTAGTCCATTCCGGTAATCAGATCCATTCTGGTCCATTCCGGTAAAGGAACGCACAGACTGAAGAGCCATGTGTGCAGTTGATTCTCTTGGACACTCAAGCCGATTAAAGAAAACCTATCTAGTATCACCAAAACTTAAAAGTCATGTTGAACTCCCTTCACATACAAGGCCACCAGTAAACGTAGTCCAAGATGGAAAATAAAGATCTAAATAGAAAAACGTATCTAAAATTAATTGCCACTAGATAATGTCATTGCTTTGCAGAAAGGCTCGTGTTCCCTTTTGGCAAACGAAATTTCTTAATCTGGGTGCATGTAAATTCGTTCTGACATGCACAAACACATGATCATGTTTTGTTAAAAAATGTCAAATTTTGAAGAAGAATATCTTAAGTAGATGAATCAATTTATTCAATCAAAATTATCGATGATTTCTTTCAACTTACCCCTTTGCCCAGACGCTTTTTGACTTCATATTTTCTGGTTATATGGGGCTCTATTTCGGACGTACTCATCGTGCAAAAAGCGAGGAATTTTGGCTGTCAGACATTTGGAACCTAACAACCTTCAAACACAGTTACATGCGCTACAAAATAGTTCTTATTTCAAAACATATTTATAAAAGACAAGCTTTTTTTCAAAATACTGATTTTTCAAAAATTGTGAGAAAATATAAATAATGCGTCTGTTTTTATTTCAAAGAAGCGAATAACTTCGAATCAACACATTTTATAATTTGTTGCGTGGTAATATAATTGCAGCACTACTTCCTACACTAAAATGTCGACGTCACCATTAACGTGGAGTTTGGTGAAGTTGTCATGGAAACAAGCACCTGCGATTCCGGGTTATCTCGGACCATTAAAGCTATGTCCGTGATAAAAGTTGGTAAAACCTAGACTCACACAATAAGCTGATGAGTATAATCTCCAGGGAGCGAGACGTCTCTTCACCATTTATACGACACTGGCTATCCGCACGACGGTCGTGCCGATAACGCCGCTTCACCATTTATACGACACTGGCTATCCGCACGACGGTCGTGCCGATAACGACCGTCGTGCGGATAAGCGGCGTTATCCGCACGACAGGGAAATCGATATCCAGATGTTGAATATATTTAGAAATTGATACATTTTAAGTTGAAAAATATATTACACTGGCTTCAAAATTGAAACAGAATATTATACATGCAGGTTTTTTTACATTTTAATTAACAAACTTGTTATTCTGCTGAAATTGACTTAATTACCTGTAAATTTACCTGTAAAATTAGTCATGCGTATGCGTAAATGAGAAAGTAATTATCGTTACCTTAATAATATGATAATCATAAAAATGTGGTAAATCCAAATGAATAAACAACATTTGATTTTAACAGTGGACTATGGAAACATTTCAGTAACAATTAAAAAAAATGCAATGATTATATTTTTATCCGCTGTTACAAATTTAATGTAACTCAGTTTTTACATCTGCTGGATTAATCAAGTCAAACCAGTTTTCTTATTTATAATTAACAAAATTGTAAATGAATGTATTTCAATAATCTAATGACAAATTAAAAGTTAAATGCACACGTCAGCTTGTACTCCCGTCGTGCCGATAGGCAATGCCTGTAGAACTGGCTATCCGCACGACAGTCGGGCCGATAACGCCGCTTATCGGCACGACCGTCGTGCGGATAACGCCGCTTATCGGCACGACCGTCGTGCGGATAGCCTCAGCCCATTTATACTGCCATACGCCCTCGCGGACATTTTAGGCAGGCTAGCGCAGCGTCTGTTAGTAGCAGACAGAAAAAGGTGGATCATAGTACAGAGGTTTAAAAGGATAAAAACAGATGATAGATAAAAATTAGATAAGAATAGCTAAAATCAGATAAAAACAAGCAATGGGATCTATGGGCGCGAGTGCTGCAACTTGCAGACTGCTGCCTTGAAGGCATCAAGGCTCTGCAAGGTTGCAACAGACTCAGGGAGGGAGTTCCACTGTAAAATGGCCAGGGGGAAGAATGTGTATTTGTAGTAGTCCTTTGATGTGTAGACCTGCCTGAAGGTCATGGAATGGCAGTACCGTGATATTCTGTTTGAATACTGCAGGTGATCCGGGTGGGGTACGGCAATCAGCCCGTCTTTGTTCCAATGTTCTCCACTTGCCTGTCTATCAAAGTTGCTGACCGTGTAGCGGGCAGCCCTTTTCTGGATTTGTTCAATCTTGTTTATCCGCCTGTCAGTATGCGGATCCCATACAACTGAGGCATACTCAAGCTGTGGCCTGACAAGGGTGTTATATGCAGTTTCACAAACCCCTGACATCTTCGTTTTGATATTACGACGGATAAAGCCGAGGGTCCGGTTTGCGTTTCCTGTTATGCGGTCGACATGACAGTTCCAAGAGAGATCACTGGAAATATCAATTCCAAGATACATGGCACAGGTGACAGCCTCCAAGACCTGACCATGCAATAAAAAATACAAGTAGGCAAAGATCAGGAAAAGGCGCAATCAGAAAAAGATTCCCACTCCAAAAACCGAGGTGGGAAAAAACTAAATTAACAATCAGGTACTTATGCCATGAAAACATATCGTAAGCCGAATGAGCAGCTATTTTCCCAATAGGTGGCCATTCAGTTACCTAAACCTAACCTAACCTAACATACATAAGGAGCCAACAGCACAAAAAAAATTTAAACACCAAGACATAAAACAAAAAGAACCACCACAGAAGTATCGCCGTGGAACGATCAGTAACACAAAGTTACTAGCGGGCTTAAACCGGTTTTACATGGCCATAACCTCACCCTCAGCTTCTGCAGTAGTTCATAACATTTAGTTAGTTCTTCGGTCCTCGTGGTGAATCTCTAGCTAGTCAATGAATCATCAAGAACAAACAAATAAATCACGATAAACATCCTGATGAATAAAAAACCAGGACTCACAGATTGAGTAAGCTGCCCGACGATGGAGATCCCTGGGCGCCGAATAACCTACTAACTCCGGAGCAAAAAAAAACCAAAAAAACACCAGTTGGACCCCGGTGGGCCAAGCAACAGACAAGAAGCTCCGGCCCCAACCCACTAAAATGAATAGTTTTAAGTCGGGCCATCATAGAGTTTGACGCCCGACCCACCGGCGTGCAATTAAAGAAGGCAGCGTAGTTAAGCATGCAGACTGTCGCATAACATTCAAGTTATAACCTATACGTCTGTAACGTGTTATGATTTTTCTGAACTGAAAAGAAAAATCATTACTTCCTATAAGTTTTTAAAATTTGTTAACCAAGTCACCATAAAATTCAGGCTCCGAAAGGCCCTCACTTAAAAGCGTCTTTAACCCAACATTGTATTTGGAAATCAATTCATAGTGTCTACTTTCGAAGTTTATGATACCGATAGCCCTGTTGGAGAAGTTTGGCCGTTAAACATTTATTTCGAGCGTTGAAGTCTGTAACATGATTGCAGACTCAAGCAAACCTAATAAGTAGTCTGTTTAAATTGGCTTTTTTATCCTGGAGCCTGTCATATGCCCCACCTGACATTTCGAGGGCCCCGGGTTGAACTCCATATCCCACCTGGTCTCCCATGCCGATAGAATGTCAAGCTCAGCTTGGCGTGTGGAGCTGTCGTCCTCGCCTTCTAGGGTGAGGTATAGGGCTGTATCGTCTGCAAACAATCTCACCTGGGAGCGGACCTCATTGGGCAGATCGTTTATGTAGACGAGGAAAAGAATCGGGCCCAGAACAGAAAACTGGGGGACACTGGACGTGACAGGTATGAACAAAACTTTTAATGTGTAAAACACTTCGTGACCTCACTCCATTTCCGCGACAGCTTAGCATAGATTGCCTGCATACCAATGTCGAATTGATTATGGATTTTGTAAGTTATTTGTAGCTGCGTTATTTTTGTGACAATCGTGTTATTTTTATTAGGTATTTGTACCAATAGCAAAAAATATTCCAGTATTTAAACATGAAATTGTCTACAAAGTTTAAATTAATATAGAAAAACAAACGATTTTCGACATTGAGCGGCTAATTCTACAGTAGTCTCCCCTGATGTATTTATGAGACCCCCCCCCCAAGGGAGTGGGGGTGTTCTTTTCTCCCTGCTCCCTTAAAGAAAAATGACTTTTCTCCCCAGCTCCCTAAATGTTTTTTCCACTGCTCCCTTCTCCCTAAAACCCCAAAAAGTTATGCTTTCTCCAAATCCCTGAAAATAAATGACCATTCTCCCCAAATCCCTGAAAATAAATAGCCCTTCTCACCGAATCCCCCAAACCCCTGGGAGGGCCTCATTTATAGACATCCTTGAAATTTTCCACAGATAAAAATGAAGTATTTTGTAATTCTACGTATTTTAACAACTAGACTATTTACAATTTATTTCATATACATGTATGCCAGAAAAGATCTAACATAAGTTATAATAGCACAATTTTACATTTCTTTGCTGTTTTGCTGAATTTTCATTTTCGACCAAGGACTCAATATATCCCATTTCCGTGGAGAGATTTAACGGAACACCGATGGGAATATTCAGTCTTAGAAAATATTTGATAATATGAACTCATCTGATATAGCTCTTGGTGCAGATAGTGAGAGTATTTTCATATGACATGTTCTGATAGGAATATTAACAAGTTCATAGCAATTTTTATACATTATTGTGGAATCACTAAATCAGTAATATAATTGTTACTCTTCAGACTCCAAACCATTTATCTACACACCAACACCCATGCACACATTTTACGTTAATTCGCTCACGGAAAGAAAGTGTGCCAGTTTGTTGGAATTCAAGCTATATAGCTATTTTCAGCCAAATTTGTGAGATTGGTCAAGTTTGTGGAAATCGGTCACGTTTTTGTGACTGGCCCAGATTGTGAAACTTACAGAGCATGTGCGCTAATTAAAACGAATATGGCATGTTTATGGAAGGAATTACATCAGCGATTGGAAAACAGTAACTATTTTAAGGTGATGGTTTGTGTCGCGCAGTGTAGTTTTATCATTGGAGTATGGTGGTGGTAATACCCTCACTCGAGGTTAAAATGAGGTGTCGCGGCCCCCGTTGCCGAGCGGTTAAGAGCGCTGTTTCTTAATCACTCGATCATCTCAACGCTGTGTCTGGTGCGGGTTCGAGCCCCGCTCTGGCCACATGTGAGACAAGCCAAGTTCTGCTTGCGGGTGTGCCAGGTGGTTTTTCTCGGGGTTTTCCCGTTTTCGCCCCACCTACTGATTGGCCCGTCTCATATGAGCTGAAATAATCTTGAAAGGGACGCAAAACTGAATAAAAAAAAAAATAAATAAATAAATAAAATGAGGTGTGCCGAAAAATAATGGCAGAACACTGCAGACATTCACGGCCAGAAAACCTCTGGGTACAGCTGAATCTTGCTGGCTCAAGATCATTGCTTATTGGAGCCTACTACAAACCACATGAGCTTGATCAGAAAAGTTTTGAGGAATTTAACAAGTCCCTAGACTTAGTTAAAAAGTCCAACTCAACACTTTGCATCCTAGGGGATTTCAATCTTCCCAAGATTGACTGGGTGACAAAGACTCTCAAACCAGACTGCCCCAACATTGACTTCTACACTAAATGTCTTGAGGCCTTTGATGATTGCCTACTGGAGCAAATGGTGACCTCGCCAACCCGAGGTCAAAACATTCTGGACCTTTTCTTTACTACAAATCCAACCCTCATAGACAAAACGTCAGTCCTCCCTGGTCTCTCTGACCATGATATAATAACTGCGGAAGTAAATGTCAAGCCCAAAATGATTAAGCAGGTCCCCCGTAATATCTTCCTATACAAAAAGGCCAACTGGGACCAGCTAAAAGAGTCTATGAGGGAATTCCACTCAGTACTTCAGTCGGACCTTGCTACCGCAGACATCCAGACTCTGTGGGATGAGTTTGTCACCAAACTCCAGCATGGTATCGACACCTACATTCCAATACGCAAGGCAAGATCAAGAGATGGTCTCCCATGGATCAATCAAGAGATCCGCCGCCTGATGCGTAAACGAGACAAACATTATAAGAGATGGACCAGGTCAAACAGACCTGTTGATCACAAGAAATTTCTTGACTATAAACACCTGGTACGCCGGGTATCTGAAACGGCCTATGAAAAATACATCGGTGACATTCTTGGCCTACAGCAAGAAGCCGATGACCCTGACCTTGACACCCCTACCAAGGTCAATACCAAGAAATTATACTCCCTGCTGAAACACTCCAGGCAAGACAATAGTGGCATAACATCCTTAAAGGCCAATGGACAGACTTTTACCTCTGACACAGACAAGGCCAATACTCTAAACCTTCAGTTTCAATCTGTTTTTAGCCCAAAATCACCCACATCACTGAAAGCCATGGCACAAAAGACCTTACAGGACCTACATGACCTAGGTCCAAACCTTCCCTTCCAAGCCAGCCCATACACTAAAATGCCGGACATAGAAATTTCATCAAAGGGTATTGAATGCCTTTTAAAAAAGCTCAATCCCCATAAAGCATCTGGTCCCGACCAACTCAAACCTGTTGTACTACAAACTCTTCATAAGGAATTAGCCCCCATTCTTGAAATAATCTTCCAGAGGTCCTTAGACCAAGGTAAACTCCCTACCATCTGGAAGGAAGCAAATGTGTCCCCTATATTCAAAAAAGGGGACAAGACAGACCCAGCCAATTACCGCCCCATATCGCTCACATGTGTTCTTTGTAAAGTACTGGAACACATCGTGGCATCCAACATATCAAAACATTTCACGGACCAGAATATCCTCTATGACTTACAGCATGGGTTCCGAGAGCGGCGGTCCTGCGAGACCCAGTTGATCATGCTTATTGATGAACTCTCCAAAAACATGGAGTCCAAAAAACAGACAGACTTAATACTTTTAGATTTTAGTAAAGCTTTTGATAAAGTCGCCCATGAAAAATTGCTCCAAAAACTTCATGCCTATGGCATTCGGGGTGACACTCTAAAATGGATAAAAGACTTTTTAGACAATAGGAAACAATCTGTAGTAACCAACGGTATCAGCTCCAGCCCCATCCCTGTCTCCTCTGGTGTCCCGCAGGGCTCTGTTCTCGGACCAATCCTATTCTTAGCCTACATTAATGACCTTCCAGAACAGGTAAGGTCAAGAGTCAGACTTTTCGCAGACGACACAGCAATGTATCTATGCATCAGCTCACTCTCAGAAGCAAACATCCTTCAAGAAGACCTCCTGAAACTCGAGAAATGGGAAGAAGATTGGGATATGAACTTTAACCCAGCAAAATGTCAGGTCTTACATGTGACCAGATTCAAGACTCCCATTCCATCCAAATACTTTCTACACAACACTGAACTTGAAAGTGTACCCGCTGCCAAGTACCTTGGGGTCACAATATCAGAAGACCTCAGCTGGGGAAATCACATAAATAACATCACTAAAAAAGCAAATCAAACGCTGGGCTTTCTCAAACGCAATATCAAAGTTCATAACCAAGACCTCAAATCCACAGCCTACAAAACACTTGTCAGACCACAGCTGGAATACGCCTCCTCTGTATGGTCTCCCCACACCGACACTGACATAAAAAAGATAGAATCTGTTCAACGTAGATCGGCCAGGTGGGCTACCCATGACTACAGGTCCACCTCCAGTGTTACTGAAATGCTCAATAAACTTTCCTGGCGTCCATTAGACCAAAGGCGAATAGATACCCGACTGATCATGCTGTACAAGATCACATATGATCTTGTAGCAATCCCTCTAACTGACTATCTCACACCAAATCGCAGGCAGTCCAAATTCATCCACCCGCTGGCATACAGACAAATCAGCACTTCTACCAATTACTGCAAGTATAGCTTTTTTCCAAGAACTGCAGTACATTGGAACGCTTTACCCATCAGTATTGTCATGCTCCCCACCGTGGCACAGTTCAGTCATGCTGTTTGCCAGGTGGTGCATGTGTCTCCCTAATCACCAGATTCTGTTTTTTTTATCTTTTAAACTATACTAACACTCTTCTTTCACTGTACAAACTCATTTCACCCACTTCACTTTTCTTTTATTTCAGCTAACCCCCTTTAGCACTTGGTATACCGGAATTCCTTCTGAAGTCCTCTGATGAGGTTAAGAAGTAGTGGAAGATAGATAGATAGACAGAAATGACCAGGAAAATACCGGAACCGGAAACTACATATTTTCCCGCAAAGTTGAGAAAAATAGTTGAATTTTAATTAAAATTCCAGCAAACACAAAAATAAGATAAACTATGCAATGAAGTATGAATAACTTAACGACTGTAAGAAAAGAAGGTAATGCAGATGTAATTACGCGATGTAAGATTTTGAAAAAAGGGAAGGATGTGGTAAATTTAACAAAAGTTACATGTTTTCGTGGTACTGGTTCTGCTATTATATATATCAATCAGGTCAGAGAAACTCATGAAACTACAGAATTATGTTGAAGGACAGAAAATCTGTCATTTGACAGATCTAACTATCTGCCGATCGACAGATACATGCTGTTTCAAAAGTTTTTTTCATGCGAAAAACATGCAAAACAACAAATCCGCATTGAGATACATGTTTAAATCATTAATTTTCAATGAAACCTACCGTTTAGTGAAGATCAGAAGTGCCTAGATTAGTGCAATTTCTGCGGCAGTCCAGCAGTCATATTTTGCTGTAACTCTGGATATGCAATCACCTTCTTCATATCTATCTATCTTCTGATACTGAGTCGATCAATTTCTGATCATCACCTCAGGTGTGGGGTGGGTGGCTAAATTTAGAATTTAGTCAAGGGAAAATAAAACATTTGGGGTGGACCATTAAAACTATTTACAAGATATAGATGAGAGGCATACTAAAACGCATGCCTCAGGGCTAATGATTTAAATAGAAGCCTTAAATTCCTCAATGGTCTTAGATAGGACCACTGAAGAAGGGAGACTATTCCAAACCGGAATAGTTCTGGGGAAAAAGGAATTTTTCAGGGCATCACTATAGGCAAATGGTCTTGTGTATTGTGATTCATGTGATGCCCGAGTATGCCTTAGATTGGGACTTCATGTGAAAATTGTGATAAAATATCCAGGTATCTGTCCTTTCATAGATAGGTACAATCTGTCAAACGACAGAATATCTGTCCTTTGACATAATTATGCCGATTTATGAGTTTCTTAGACCTGTTAGGGCAGGTCAATATGTTTCATCAGGAGGATTTAGTGGTGGAGAAATTAGTACTGTTCTTAGTATGCACAAGCCAAGTTAATTTGGACTCTCAATCTCCAGCTATACAGTGATCTATAATACAAGTGATTGGACTCTAGCCCTATTTTATAGAATATGCTTGTCTTGCCACTTGGACTGGGCTGGACAGGTATTCCAATAATTGACTATGCAATTAAATAAGCCAAATTATTCCAAACACTGCCTGTGTTTTACAAAATACTCCTACAAGCATACTGAACATGCAGTACAGTTATCGCGATGCTTTAAGCGATCGCGCAACGCGCAAAATTTTTTAATCCCTTCTAAAACGTTTTGCGAGTCACTCGCGCGTCACTCGCGAGTCACTCATGAGTGACGCGCAAGTTTCACGTTATACAGTTTGCGAGTGACGCGCAAAGTTCTTTTGGTTCGTTGCGCATCGCTCATAGATCTTTGCGCGATGCGCGTCGTGATTCATCGCACTATAACATTCAAGTACAATGTACTTATAAAAAGTATTTGTAAATTACTACTTTTTTCGCTTTGTTTTGGCTATTTATCAATTGTTTTGTCCTTTATGTTTGGGACTATTTCGGACAGTCCTTTATGTTTGGGGCTATTTCGGTCATAAAAAAACAACAAAACAAAACAATTAACTTGTTCACTGTGAACTACATGCTAGCCAATTAGCCAGGCTAATGTATGACAGTGAGTTGGTGTTTGTCAATCATCAAAATTGTTTGAAGCATAACAAGTCATGAGGCTCATCTTGCTTATCTTATTTTTACCATCATCTACGTAAATAAAACCACAACCCACCGCGTAAAATTGCATGTGCGCAAAAAGTTTTAGACTAGTATTCGCATATGAACTTACTGGAGTTTTATTTATATTTTCCTGCTTTTTTATAATTTTTGTTTTTCGTGTAACTGAAATTGTTGATCGGGACGTAAAACCACAAATCAAAATAACACGTTTATGTTTTTACAAGTTGGTTTTACAGCTGCATATAAATATACATACAGTTCAACCTCATTATAATGCGCCTCACTATAGTGCGGTTTTCAATATAACACGGCCATGTCATGGCTCCCAAATTAATTATTTTGTTATATATCTATTGTAAATAACCTCATTATAACACTGTTCACTTATAACACGGTCTGTTTCCATGGACCCCAAAGATAGCGTTATAATGAGGTTGACCTGTACTCGACATACTGTACATGTTTGTGTGTTTAAATTCAGTGGTGTTTAGAGATTCACCACAAGGATCGAACAACTACACTGTAACTTATTTATGCACGTTTTTATAGTCATTACGAAAACCTGCCCATGTAATATACTGATTTTTCAAAAGTTGTAAAAATTGAAATTTTCTGTAGATTGTGTTTACTTTTCCTATTTTTGCTCAAAACATTGGATGTGAGTACATGTTAGAACCGCCTCCGCGAGGCGTGGCGGTTCTAACGAATACCCACGATCTATGTTTTGGAGCAAAAATAAGAAAATTAGGTATACCCCTGTTTACCCCAGTTTTGCTGTGTTGGTGAGTTCTTTGATGGCTGACTAGGCCAATTCTGGCTCTAAACTGTCGGTTGCAAGTAGAGCAAGTCAATGTCATAGAGTCTGCTGGTGGCACATTTGTTTTGGCTTTGCGCTCTCTTTGCTTTCTTTCAGCTTCACAGATTCTCTTCTTTTCATAGAGAGCTGCTCCTTTGTTGATGAGACCTCGCCACTTTGATCGCTCCTGTGCAGTCTGTTCCCAGGACCCCATTGGTATTTCGAAATCCTTCAGAGAGGCTTTGAGGGTGTCTTTGTAGCGTTTCTTCTGGCCACCTTGAGAGCGCTTTCCCTCCTGTAGTTCTCCATAGAAAACTTTCTTTGGAAGTCGCGCATCAGGCATTCTTATAACATGGCCAGTCCATCTTAGCTGTGCTAGCTTTAAGACTGTATGCATGCTTTGCATCCCTGCTTTCCTCAGGACCTCTGTGTCTGGAATCTTGTCCTGCCACTTGATTTTTAACAACTTTCTCAAACAGCTTAAGTGGAAATGGTTAAGTCTCTTTGCATGGCGTTGGTATACTGTCCAGGTCTCACATGCATACAAGAGGGTTGGCAGTACCACAGCCATGTAGACTTTCAGCTTGGTGTCAAGCTTGATTCCATTTCGCTCCCAGACATTTGCACGGAGTCTTCCGAATGCCACACTAGCTTTTGCAATTCTGGCAGTGATCTCATCATCAATATGCACTGCTCTGGAGAGAGTGCTTCCCAGGTAGGTGAACTTGTCAACAACTTTCAGTTTTTGCCCATTCACAGTGATGGTTGGTTCATTATATGGTTTTCCGGGGGCTGGTTGGTGTACAACCTCTGTCTTTTTTGTGCTGATTGTGAGATCATAGTTATCACATGACTGTGAGACTTGATCCATGGCTCTTTGCATTTTTGCCTCTGTGTTGGCATTCTTATCCATATCATCTGCATAGAGGAGCTCATCTAACACATCAGTCTGGACCTTAGTTTTGGCTTGCAACCTTCTGAGGTTGAATATGTTGCCATCAAAAGGTACCTGATTGGAAAACCAGTGTCACTGTCCTGAAAAGCATCCATAAGCATGGCAGAAAACATCATGCTGAACAGTGTTGGTGCCAGAACACAGCCTTGTTTGACCCCATTTGTTACTTCAAATGGTTCAGAGAACTCTCCATCATTCTGCACACGTGCCTGCATGCCGTCATGAAACTGCCGCACCATAGCTATGAATCTGGGTGGACAGCCAAACTTGGCCATGATTTTCCAGAGTCCATCACGACTAACAGTGTCAAAAGCTTTGGTGAGGTCAACAAACGTCATGTATAGATCTACATTCTGTTCTTGGCATTTCTCCTGAAGCTGTCTTGCTGTGAAGATCATGTCTATTGTCCCTCTGTCTTTTCTGAATCCACATTGACTTTCTGGGATAAGTCCCGTCTGATCAAGATGAGCATTCAGACGATTCAACAGAATTTTTGCAAGTATCTTCCCAGCAATTGATAGGAGGGAGATGCCTCTGTGATTGTCACAGACTTGAGGATTTCCTTTCCGCTTGTATAGGTGGATTATGGATGCATCCTTAAATGCTTGTGGGATAGCCTCCTTCCTCCACATACAGTAAAACAACTCTGTCAGTTTCTCTGCCATGGGTAGCCCCCCAGCCTTGTAAACTTCGGCAGGAATTGCATCTGCACCTGGGGCTTTGCCAGATGATAGTTGTTGAACTGCTTTTCTTGTTTCCGTAACGGTAGGAAATTCATCTAACAGAACATTGCACTGTGTTCTGCCCACCTTTCCAAGATAGCTTCTTTATCTGTGAGAAGAGTGTTTCCATCTGCACTGAGCAATGTGGTGGCTCCAGAACTCTTTGGACCATAAATGGTTTTCAGTGCATCATGAAATTTCTTCATGTCCTTTCTATCCGCAAAAGACTGAATTTCTTCTGTTTTCTTCCTCAGCCAGGAATCTTGCATGTCCCTAAGCTTGGTCTGGAC
Source organism: Rugalucina vietnamica (assembly GCA_964017185.1). Lineage (NCBI taxonomy): Eukaryota > Metazoa > Mollusca > Bivalvia > Lucinida > Lucinidae > Rugalucina > Rugalucina vietnamica. The sequence goes on from OZ024873.1 coordinate 49,939,516, forward strand.
TGTCTTACAAATGTTGCTGTAGGCTGCTTTCTTTGATACTGAGCTAGTATCATCTTGATGTGCCTTGAGCAAACGGTGCTTTTCTTCAAGAAGCCTCTGAATTTCATCATCATTCTCATCAAACCAGTCTTGATGTTTGCGAGATGGATGGCCTAAGGTGCTTGCAGATGAAAAAAGAAAGAACTGTTTTATGGAAAACTGTCCAGTTTTCTTCGGGGTCCTCTGAATTGAGATTCATTGCATCCAGTTGGTTGCAAATGTCTGTTAAGAAATCTTGTCTCATGCTGTCTTTATTCAGCTTTGAGACATCCAGTCTCTTAGGAGCTTTCTTGCCTTGAGGTCGCCTCGCAGGCTGTATTCTTAGGTTGAGTTTGCTGACAACCAGTCTATGATCTGTCCAGCAGTCTGCACCACACATAGTCTTTGTCACTTTAACATCCTGCCTGTCTGTTCTCCGCACTATGACATAGTCTATGAGATGCCAGTGTTTGGAATGGGGATGCATCCAGGATGTTTTGTTCCTATTAGGTAGACGGAAGACTGTGTTGGTGATTAGAAGATCATGTTCAGCACACTTCCTGAGAAGCAAGAGACCATTGCTGTTGCACTTTCCAACCCCTTCTGGACCTATAACTCCTTCCCAGGTCTGGTGGTCTGTACCCACTCTGGCATTAAAGTCCCCAAGAAGGATAAGCTTGTCTGTGCGGGGTGTTGCAGAAATAACATTGTCTAGGTCATCATAGAACTTGTCCTTGACCTCATCTGGATTGGTCATTGTGGGTGCATAAGCACTGACAATAGTTGCATGTTTATTGCCTGACAGAGGAAGTCTCAATGTCATAAGACGGTCATTAATGCCTTTTGGCAATCCTGACAGCTTACCAACAAGTTCTGTTTTGATGGCAAAGCCAACTCCTGCTTCACGCCTCTCTTCACTTTTGCGTCCACTCCAGAAGAAGGTGTATCCAGCACCAACTTCTTTGATCTCCCCAACATCTGCGAACAGAGTCTCACTCAATGCAGCTATCTGTATATCATACCTCCCAAGTTCTCTGCCCACAAGGGCCGTTCTACGCTGTGGTCTATCTGACCCAGCACTATCCATTAAAGTGCGCACATTCCACGCGCCAATCCGTAAGGGGATTACTCTAGCTTTTTAGCTCACCTGAGCCGAAGGCTCACAAGGTGAGCTTATAGGATGGCCATGATCCGGCGTCCGTCGTCTGTCGTCCGTCCGTCGTCCGTCCGTCGTCCACAATTTCAAAGATCTTCTTCTCTGAAACCGCTTGGCCGATCTAGTTGAAATTTTATGTGGAGCCTCCTTGGGTAGTGGCATTTCAAGTTTGATCGCAAAATCTAGGTCACATGACCAAGATGGCCGCCACGCCCATATATGGTAAAAATCCTTCAAAAATCTTCTTCTCCAGAACCGGTGGGCCGATTTCCACAAAACTTGGTATGTAGCATTGGGGACTTCAGCCCATCATAGTTTGATAAAATGATGACCCTTGGATGACCTTGACCTATTTTACGGCAAGGTCAAATTTGGAAACATAGGCTTTTACATGGGAAAAAGTGAAAACTATGGTTTTTAGCTCACCTGAGCCGAAGGCTCACAAGGTGAGCTTATAGGATGGCCATGATCCGGCGTCCGTCCGTCCGTCCGTCTGTCGTCCGTCGTCTGTCCGTCGTCCACAATTTCAAAGATCTTCTTCTCTGAAACCACTTGGCTGATCTAGTTGAAATTTTATGTGGAGCCTCCTTGGATAGTGGCATTTCAAGTTTGATCGCGAAATCCAGGTCACATGACCAAGATGGCCGCCATGCCCATATATGGTAAAAACCGCTCAAAAATCTTCTTCTCCAGAACCGGTGGGCTGATTTCCACGAAACTTGGTATGTAGCATCGGGGACTTCAGCCCATCATAGTTTGATAAAATGATGACCTTTGGATGACCTTGACCTATTTTACGGCAAGGTCAAATTTGGAAACATAGGCTTTTACATGGGAAAAAGTGAAAACTATGGATTTTTTGAAAACTATTGCAGCCTGAGGCCTGAAAAGTGGTAGATGCAAACAACTAATGGATTAGATGAAGGTATGTGATTAATTTAGGTCAAGGTCATCTCTTGACCTTGGCCAGTCTGTCGTCCATACACACTTTTCAAAGATCTTCTTCTCTGAAACTGCTTGGCCAATCAAAGTGAAATTTTATGTGGAGCATCTATGGGTAGGGGAGACGAAAGTTTGATCGTGAAATCCAGGTCACATGACCAAGATGGCTGCCATGCCCATATATGGTAAAAACCACTCAAAAATCTTCTTCTCCAGAACCTGCAGGCTGATTTACGCGAAACTTGGTATGTAGCATCGGAGACTTCAGCCCATCATAGTTTGATAAAATGATGACCCTTGGATGACCTTGACCTATTTTACGGCAAGGTCAAATTTGGAAACATAGGCTTTTACATGGGAAAAAGTGAAAACTATGGATTTTTTTGAAAACTATTGCAGCCTGAGGCCTGAAAAGTGGTAGATGCAAACAACTAATGGAGTAGATGAAGGTATGTGATTAATTTAGGTCAAGGTCATCTCTTGACCTTGGCCAGTCTGCAGGGTTGGGGTAATTAAAATTGTAATTGTAATTAATTGCAATTTAATTACATTTTTCAAAATAATTGAAAATAATTGTAATTCAGTCTTTACTTTAATTACAATAATTGAAATGTAATGAATTACAGTGTCAAAAAGGGGGTGTAATTAACAATTGCTTTTGAATTACTTTGAATTACTTTAAAGAAAAATATCTCTTACATATATTTAGAGATTAATATTGTAAAAGTGCACTGCAGATTACCCTGTTGAAGCTTTTCCTTGTATGGCTCATTGAAGTTTCTGGTAAATTATACAGTACTCAAATAAAAATATTTTCTCTAAGCCATCATTTACATCAGTAGTTATAATTTGTCTATTTGATCTATAAAAACTGTTTCTTTATCTACTTTCCTAACTGATTCCCTAAGAACTATTTATCATCTTAAAATGACATCATACAATAATTGAGCAAATGTGTTTAAACTCAAACAATCATTATCTTTCTTTTATGCATTGATTGGTGTTTGTCACAGGATTCCTTGTTGGTTTTTCACATCTCACTGACAAGAGTCATAATTGAATAAGATATTGTTTAGAGTAGTGTTTTAGGCTATTTAAGTCATTTGGTCACAAAATAAAACTGATTCTTTTCAAGGTCCCCTTGTATTGCTAATTTATTAAGGATTGAGTGAACTTGGAATATCATGTTTTCCAAATGGGAAACTGCAGGGGCGGATCCAGGATTTCTGAAGAGGGGGTTCAAATGTAGAAAAGGGGGGTTCGTTTGCCGAATTTCACACAAAATCTTTTGAAATTCTCCATGAAAACGAAATAATGTGGGTCCAGAGGGGGGTTCAAGCGAACCCCTTGAACCCCCTCTAAATCCGCCACTGAACTGATAGAAATTATTAGTCAAACCATTCTTTGTCATGTTTGTCATGAGATATACCACTTCCTAGTTATAAATCAGTGATATGAGGTGTAGTTACATTCGCAAGTAATCTTTTGACATTTGATGTGATACATATGTCAAAACTGTTTATAACCACATCTTTTAATTGTTAATTCTGTATACATCAGCATTTTCAAACATTCCTATTCAATAGGGGACAAAAAGAAAAAGAAGACTAGTAGTACAAAACGTTCCTGCCAGATAAATCTCAGTCATTTACACTCCAAGTGGTCTCGTTATCAAGAGGTTTCGTTATCAAGCCGTGTAAAATCGATTTAAGCCCGCCAGTAACTTTTTGTTACTGATCGTTCCAAGTCGATACTTCTGTGGTGGTTCTTTTTGTTTTATGTCTTGGTGTTTAATATTTTGTGCTGTTGGCGCCTTATGTATGTTATCATATTTTAGTTAAGTTAAGGTAACTGATTGGCCACCTATTGGGAAAATAGCTGCTCATTCGGCTTACGAAATGTTTTCATGGTATAGGTACCTAATTGTGAGTTTGGTTTTTTCCCACCTCAGGTTTTTGGAGAGGGAATCTTTTGCTGATTGCGCCTTTTCCTGATCTTTGCCTACTTGTACCTTTTCATACGTCTAAACAGTCTATGCAAAGTAATTGTATGTAATGAATTACATTGGGCTAAGTAATTGTATGTAATGAATTACTTTTCTAAAATGCCTAGTAATTGTAATTATAATTTAATTGAACAATTGCCAATGTAATTGTAATTCAATTAATTACTTTTCAAAATAATTGACCCCAAGCCTGCCAGTCTGTCATCCATACACACTTTTCAAAGATCTTCTTCTCTGAAACTGCTTGGCCAATCAAAGTGAAATTTTATGTGGAGCATCCATGGGTAGGGGAGACGAAAGTTTGATTGCAAAATCCAGGTCACATGACCAAGATGGCCGCCACGCCCATATATGGTAAAACCCACTCAAAAATCCTCTTCTCCAGAACTGGCTGGCGGATTTTCATGAAACTTGGTATGTAGCATTTGGGACTCCAGCCCATCATAATTTGATCAAATGATGACCATACGATGACCTTGACCTATTTTACGGCAATGTCAATTTTGGAAACATAGGCTTTTACATGGGAAAAAGTGAAAACTATGGATTTTTTGAAAACTATTGCAGCCTGAGGCCTGAAAAGTGGTAGATGCAAACAACCAATGAAGCAGATGAAGGTATGTGATTAATTTAGGTCAAGGTCATCTCTTGACCTTGGCCAGTCTGTCGTCCATACACACTTTTCACAGATCTTCTTCTCTGAAACTGCTTGGCCAATCAAAGTGAAATTTTATGTGGAGAGTCCATGGGTAGGGGGAACGAAAGTGTGATCACGAAATTCGAGTCACATGACCAAGATGGCTGCCATGCCCAACTACTTTTAAAAACCACTCAAAAATCTTCTTCTCCAGAACCGGCTGGCCGATTTACGCGAAACTTGGTATGAAGCATTTGGGACTCCAGCCCATCATAGTTTGTTGAAATGATACCCTAGGATGACCTTGACCTATTTTACGGCAAGGTCAATTTTGGAAACATAGGCTTTTACATGGGAAAAGGCGAAAACAATGGATATTTTGGAAACTGTTGCAGCCTGAGACCTGAAAGCTGCTAGATGCAGACAACTAATGGAGTCAATGAAGGTAAGTCATTAATGAAGGCCAAGGTCACCTTGGCCTTCATTAATGACTTACCTTCATTGACTCCATTGGTCTTAGGTCATTTGTTGACCTTGACCCAAGGTCATTAGGTCACCTGAGCCGAAGGCTCACAAGGTGAGCTAATAGGATGGCCATGATCCGGCGTCCGTCCGTCGTCCGTCCGTCCGTCCGTCCGTCCGTCCGTCGTCGTCGTCCACAATTTCAAAGATCTTCTTCTCTGAAACCGCTTGGCCGATCTAGTTGAAATTTTATGTGGAGCCTCCTTGGGTAGTGGCATTTCAAGTTTGATCGCGAAATCCAGGTCACATGACCAAGATGGCCGCCACGCCCATATATGGTAAAAACCCTTCAAAAATCTTCTTCTCCAGAACCGGTGGGCTGATTTCGACGAAACTTGGTATGTAGCATCGGGGACTTCAGCCCATCGTAGTTTGATAAAATGATGACCCTTGGATGACCTTGACCTATTTTACGGCAAGGTCAAATTTGGAAACATAGGCTTTTACATGGGAAAAAGTGAAAACTATGGATTTTTTGAAAACTATTGCAGCCTGAGGCCTGAAAAGTGGTTGATGCAAACTACTAATGGAGTAGATGAAGGTATGTGATTAATTTAGGTCAAGGTCATCTCTTGACCTTGGCCAGTCTGTCGTCCATTCACACTTTTCAAAGATCTTCTTCTCTGAAACTGCTCGGCCAATCAAAGTGAAATTTTATGTGGAGCATCCATGGGTAGGGGAGACCAAAGTTTGATCGCGAAATCCAGGTCACATGACCAAGATGGCCGCCACCCCCATATATGGTAAAAACCACTCAAAAATCTTCTTCTCCAGAACCGGTGGGCCGATTTCCACGAAACTTGGTATGTAGCATCAAGGACCTCAGCCCATCATAGTTTGATAAAATGATGACCCTTGGATGACCTTGACCTATTTTACGGCAAGGTCAAATTTGGAAGCATAGGCTTTTACATAGGAAAAAGTGAAAACTATGGATTTTTTGAAAACTATTGCAGCCTGAGGCCTGAAAAGTGGTAGATGCAAACAACTAATGGAGTAGATGAAGGTATGTGATTAATATAGGTCAAGGTCATCTCTTGACCTTGGCCAGTCTGTTGTCCATACACACTTTTCAAAGATCTTCTTCTCTGAAACTGCGCGGCCAATCAAAGTGAAATTTTATGTGGAGCATCCATGGGTAGGGGAGACGAAAGTTTGATCGCGAAATCCAGGTCACATGACCAAGATGGCCGCTACCCCCATATATGGTAAAAACCACTCATAAATCTTCTTCTCCAGAACCGGTGGGCCGATTTCCACGAAACTTGGTATGTAGCATCAAGGACCTCAGCCCATCATAGTTTGATAAAATGATGACCCTTGGATGACCTTGACCTATTTTACGGCAAGGTCAAATTTGGAAACATAGGCTTTTACATAGGAAGAAGTTAAAACTATGAATTTTTTGAAAACTATTGCAGCCTGAGGCCTGAAAAGTGGTAGATGCAAACAACTAATGGAGTAGATGAAGGTATGTGATTAATATAGGTCAAGGTCATCTCTTGACCTAAATGGCCAGTCTGTTGTCCATGCACACTTTTCAAAGATCTTTTCTGAAACTGCTCGGCCAATCAAAGTGAAATTTTATGTGGAGCATCCATGGGTAGGGGAGACGAAAGTTTGATCGCGAAATCCAGGTCACATGACCAAGATGGCCGCCACGTCCATATAAGGTAAAAACCACTCAAAAATCTTCTTTTCCAGAACCGGCAGGCCAATTTTCATGAAACTTGGTATGTAGCATTTGGGACTCCAGCCCATCATAGTTTGTTGAAATGATGACCCTATGATGACCTTGACCTATTTTACGGCAAGGTCAATTTTGGAAACATAGGCTTTCACATGGGAAAAGGCAAAAACAAACTGTTGCAGCCTGAGACCTGAAAGTTGCTAGATGCAGACAACTAATGGAGTCAATGAAGGTAAGTAATTAATGAAGGCCAAGGTCATGTCTTGACCTTGGCCCAAGGTCATTTAAATATCAAAATTAAAATTATGGTTTTTTCAGAAATCACTGGGTTTGGAAACTATTGCAGCCTGAGACCTGAAACTTTGCAGATGCAGACAACTTATGAAGTCAATAAAGGTGTGTGAGTTTTCAAGGTCAAGGTCATTTCATTATGACTTAATACTCCAAGATCAGGCTTCAGGTGAGCGTTCTCAGGACCAATGGTCCTCTGGTTTAAATATCAAAATTGAAATTATGGTTTTCTCAGAAATCACTGGGTTTGGAAACTATTGCAGCCTGAGACCTGAAACTTTGCAGATGCAGACAACTTGTGAAGTCAATAAAGGTGTGTGAGTATTCAAGGTCAAGGTCATTTCATGATGACTTAATACTCCAAGATCAGGCTTCAGGTGAGCGTTCTCAGGACCAATGATCCTCTGGTTTCTTTGTATTTCGACCGCTTAAGGGGGATCCCCGCTGATCCCGGTTAACCAGCCAGGGGGGTTGAAGCAGGCAATTGTTTAGGGCACCTTTTCTAGCCCCTTCCCCATGCTACGGGGGTGAGCAGTGCGGTCCTAAATAGGTCTGCTCAGTCACTCAGCCGACTGCCGAATTCTGCTTACTGCTTCTCCTCACAGAAAACGACCATTAGAACTGAGCCGCCTGTGTGCAGGTCTGCAGCTACAGCTCCCAGTGTGTCCTACACCTGCTGCTTCACCACTCGCCCATCGCCACAGGACTTTGTAGGTATGTGGGTGCAAGTGTGATGAAATTGTTGTGTATGCAAGTGCTTGTGTGTTGAGAAATAAGATGACATGCGCTATGAAATTGGATTATAGTGAGGAAGAGGTTCGCAACGTCAACCTCACTCTCTAGTCCTCACCCAGCTGCGCCCAGAGGCAAGACACAGGTCAAGACGTCTGGAGTTGGGTTTGGATGCAGTGGATGACCGTAACATCTTTAGTGCCTTGTCACGCTCTGCATGTTCCACAACATGTTGCTGTATCGCTTTCTGAACCGTTGAATCAGATGATTTCTTCCGCTCCATCTACCGAAACAGTCTTTGCATATCTGGACTAGGCATATCCAGACACACAGGTTTGATTTTGGAGTTTCCTTCTCCTAGATGAATTGCTGGCCACAGCTGAAGAGCTCCATCTACCCCTTCTTAGGTTTTGTTTAGAGACTGTAAACTCCTAGGAGGGCTGTCAACCAAGACTAATGAGTTCCCCCTGCCCAGCTAGATTTTGTGTAGAGAACTAGCTTAACTCCTAGATGAGTTGCCTTCCAAGGCTAACGAGCCCCATCTGCACCGCATGACAACAGGTAGTACTGATTACATGTTACAGTAGCAGTTAAACTGACCTGACCTACTTTTTTTTTTTCTCTATACGTGTATTTGGGATAGCTAAGGTATGTGACGAAGCTCACCGTAGACCTTCTATTTACACTATTTTCATCCATTATTAAGATAGAAAATATACAGTGAATCAATTTTCCTTCGGGTCAGACGAATATTGTACATGTACATGCATCTCTAGCCTAGTCGCTTTGTACTACCTTTGTACGAAGCATTTCTACATGTATTAAGTACAGTGTATGAATGCTTGGAGGGACCAGGCAGTAATTGATGCAATCAAATTTGACATACATGTTGACATCAGGCGGGCATGAAAATTCAACATGAAACATTTTTTACAACACACCTTACGAGCAAGATTGTTTAAATTGTATAAATCACGCATATCTGATTCACGTCGCGTGTGTTTGACAAATGATTTTGCGCGTTTGCGAGATGATCACGCAAGATTGCGCAAAGTTTGCGAGTGACTCACGAGTCACTTGCGAGTCACTCGCGAGTAAAGATAATCCCCTACGCGCAGCGCGCAAATGCGCGTACGCTCAAAGCATCGCGACAACTGTACTGTAACTTAAAAAAGAAATATACCATTCTAGAGATGAACTGTCCCAGTGTTGTTTAAATAAAATTCAAATAGATTGAGTGAATACTTTTATATTCACTGTTACAAAAGAGGCAAAAAAACTGTTACAAAAGAGGCAAAAAAACTTCTTCTGGAAGAAAACATTTTTTCTTCATTTTTATACAGATGGCTTAGGTGTAATTTTTGGTGTATATGTTCAAACTTGACATCAAACAACAGCCCAATATGTGCTTAAACAGATGACATATTTTGCTTGAATAAAAATGCAATATAGAAGAAGGAGTAGTTCGTAGAAACTGACCACTACAAACACATATTTTCTTACTTATTCTCCATGTTAATACATATTGGGCATATTCTAAAACCTGGCCTGAGTCCAAGTCACACATACATTGGAAAATGATATTAGCAGTACTGAAGTTTCAAGTCCCTGTAAATCTACTGTCCCTGAGCTATAGAAGATGGCTAGAAGCTTGAAATTTCAGATTTAAGTAGAAGAGGAATTGTACTATCCATGTAGGGAAAACACAGGCGATGATCAGCTTGGCAGTTTCTGCGAAGCTGATCTTGGCCTTTGTTTTCACCTAAGCAGATTGTTGGTTTTCCCATGCGGCGGCTCTTGTATGTTGACTTTTCCACTGAGAGTAATAAAATATGATACCTTTATATTGCTACACAGTCATTTGTTTGCTATGACATCATACAGAAAGTGCGGTCCTGTTGTGCTAAACCTGTAAGAGCAATGCTCAATTAGTGGCTTTGCCAAATGTGTACAGTTCAAAATGGTAGCTAGGGTGACAAACTGTGAACTAAATATGTTAAATCTTGTCAGCCTACTATCATTACTATTTTCTGGTCTGACTTGGTTTTCTTTTTTTTTTCAGGTGATGTTACAATAAAGCAAGCACAGCCTATCAACAAAAACAAAGCCAAATTTCGCCATCTCGCCAGACAGGTATCGGGAGAAGTTTTTGATGTTCCAGAGGACAATCTGATACTCTTCTGTTTCAAACAAGAATACACAAACTCAGTTTTAGTCGGCCAGATTAGTTTTTCTCTGTCCGACCTTAAGAAGACGGAGCCAGCATGTAACTTTGACACAGAGTATTACTCACAGATTTCATTCCTGTTTGTGCACAAGGACTTTCAGTGTCTAGGGTATGGAAAGATGTTGATGCAAGAGGCATTGAAGATCATGAGGTCACATGACCAATGTAGACCAATCAGAGTCCAGGCTGCAGAAGATGCTGTGTCATTCTTCGAGAAGTTGGGGTTTAATGTTGTAGGACAACCAATCAAATGTGTTCATAGTGGGTCTAGACTCTTCCGAACCATCATCAATATGGAGATGCCATAAATGAGAAAATCAACAATTTGGGTTTCCGACCAGGTCTGACACAAACCAGCCTGTACAGTCACGGAAGCAGGCCAGAAGCTTGAAATTTTTGGTATTCAGGAGCATATAATCTTTCTCACGGAGCTAGTAGCTTTCTCTATAGTATTGTGAAAGCCTAGTGTGATGGCAAACTCTCCATCATTGGATTTCTAGAGAAGAGTTTATCAGTACACTATCAGTATCATTTGTTTTATTTTTAGCCATTTTCAAGTTCATGACATGACTAGTGTAAACATATTTTAATGGATAATCCACAGCTGCAGCATCTTATTGGCCACAGCCAAGCAAAACAATTGTTATGTTACTACAGTAAAAATCATAAAAAAGCACCATAATGCACTATTTACATCACATTTCACGTGAAGTTGATTTAAATTGCCGAATACGACAGTATTCAACCATTATTATCAGAAAACTCTTTGAATTAAATGCTGGTAAAATTCAATGGACATGGCTTTCTTTGAATAAGCCTATTAAACTGACAGATACAATATATTGCAATCTCTGCTGGGAACAACAGCCAATAGAACCTTGTCTTCCTAATCCTAACGCTTACACCAGATGATAGCCCCGTGAGAGATTATAGGCTCCTGCCGTATTATAAGTAGAAGAGAAATTGTACTACATGTATCTGTTTAAATAGCGAAAACAAAGGTACTGATCAGCTGTGCAGTTACCGCGAAGCTGATCTGCGCCTTTGTTTTTGCCTAAGCATTTTGTTGGCTTTCTCATGCAGTGGCTCAAATATTTTGATAAAAAGTGTTCATGTTGATTTAAATGTGTTCAGTTTGGCTTTCATGTGTTGAAGACACATTAATTTGGGCTGATGTTTCCATCATGGTGCTATATTGAAAAAAGATGAAAATGCATTAAATTAACAAATAGGGGAGTGTATCGGATAGTGATTATGTACTGGACTCTTCAGCTAAAGATTCTGGGTTCAGTGTCTACCTCTGCCATTACTTGGAGACTAGTCAATTTGAGTTTCAAATTTATAACATACAGGTACTATACTGTATACAGGCCCTGAGGTTGTAAAACTTTTTTCTTGCTCAGCTCAGATGAGATTATAATTTACCCTGCCTATAAATGTTAAAATGCCAAGAATTGTTGGCATTTTAACATTTATTAGAAGGATAAATTACAAGCTTTGATGATCTAAACCTGACATTTCAGTTTATTTGAGCTATTTTGGCATTTATGAGCAGCTTAGATTTCATGCTCAGCTTAGTTGAACATGAAAAAGTTTTATAAACTTGGGACCTGGTTTATTCCAAGGTCTAAATCAGTTGCTCCTTCCAAACATGTCTAAAATTGTTGAATGTGGTGTTAAGCCATAACTAACCAAAACCAAGCATTTGAACAGATTATACATGTATTAAAGCCAGCATGGTTAATGTTTGCAAAATATAAAACTGAACTGTATGTATCACACTCTGCATGACAATTATCGATATTTGACCAAAGCCGGAGTGAAATAGCTAACTCCGAGGCAATAGCCAACGCCTGAGGAACATTGTTTTAAGGGCTTTCAGCAAAACTATGTAATATTTTATAGTGCAAGAGAATAATGTAATTTGTAATGATAAGTTAATGTAGTAAGATGGCCCTGCTTCCAAATTAAATTTACATAATGCTACAATTCTTTGTCTGGAACATACAAAATACAAGAAAACTTACACGATTTTGTGCTTTTGATTGTCAAGATTGATTTAGAAGTCAAAAATTCTTTAAAGTCAAAACTTTTCATTCTCTATTCACGCTATAATCTATAATTCATATTCGCTGTACAAGCTATTTTACCTAAAACTCATTTTTGGCGAAGCGTTTAGATGTTTTTCGCGACCAAAGACTCCTTGTGGAAAAAAGAATGGGATCGCCAACGCCGGAGGGAGGTAACATATGGATAAGACCAACGCCTGAGGATGATAACGTTTGCACAGAATGCTGGTTCAAAACAAAAATTAATTTATTGCTCTACTTTGTTGTTGAAGTCCTTGTCACGATCATTGATATTGATTTCTGAGATTGTTTTGATAATTGTCAAGCATGTTTTCATAACCGTTAGCAATATATAATGTCATTTCAGAGCATGAAAACAGCTATAATTCCAGACTTGCGTCACAGATTTACCATTATATACACACGCCTGTTCCGATTGGCCAAACACATCTCATTTCATTCATATTTATAACGGTAAATATGTTACGCGGGTCTACTACGATAATTTTAGGTCTTATACCCATAATTTAGTCTTGGCTTGTAATGCCCAAGGACAGCTACAGATACATGTCGTAATCGGGTCCTGTCGTATTTCGATATCCGCAAAGATTAATATCTGATCCAAGTAAAGACAATAGGGTGGAAGCAACAGTAGTTGGCAGCTACATCTGTATAATGATACAGACGCACGTGCTTGGTTATTGAAATACTGTGATGCATTTTCATCCAGTTTTATGTACATACGAATACCCATTAATAACGTGTTTTAATAAAACATATTACTATTCGTATTTAAAAAGGCATGGCAAAATTTTTAAGTTATTCTTCGTAACAAATGGTTTTCTGAATCAATTTATGAATGATTCGACCGATTGAAACTATACAATCCAAATTCCTGTAAAAGAAAATAAAACTGCTCTTTTAGTGCATGTTGATTTTAATGCACGTCTGTGGGGAATCTAGCAAGCCATGATTTTGTTTCAGTTATTGCTCGTTTATATTTTCTTATACAGAAATATTTGGGCCAAGATCTGATAAAAGGGGTCTTATGGCAGAAAATTCAAAATTAAGATATTTATGACATGTGACAGGCCAAGTGTCTCTGGGTATGTCCTGAAAATTTAACAAATAGCAAAGATATGAGCAATGAAAGGTGTGTAGTTGGTGTAATCTAAACATGACGTCATGAGAATAGTTGATGACATTTCAACGTTGATGACGTTAACGTCTTTATATCAATGTAGTGAAAAGAAGGTAGGACTAAAATTCACAAATTTCTATGTGTTTCTTGAAGTTCAACATCTATACCACTGTATAGACTATGCAATAGATACAAATTCACACACTGTTTGATAAAACATGCATTACAAACGGCGTACCTGGATTTCAAAATGTGGGTAGTCCTTATGGCGCAGCAGTTGCCATGGCAACATACATGATATACACAACTTTGTTTCATAAGAAATATGTGTGTCTTGGATTGTGTCACAATATCAAAGCAGTTAGACATAAATATCAGAGCATGCCAAACATTTCAAATTTAGATGGTTTTCAACTTTTAATAGCATAGAATGCCCAAAGACACCTTTTACCAGATCCGCGCTCATTTGCATTTATGATAAACTACGAATTTGAAACATTAAGTACAACAAGATGTCCTCAATTACATGTGTAACAGAAATGTTCGCGCACGATCCCGTCCCACAAGGTAAGCGTCTTATAGGAAATTGTAGGCACACATGCCATAAAGGGGTGAAAGTAAATATGATTTCTTGATAACAAGACCTCCAAATCTTGAAAACATCATTGGGCGTCGTAGTTGGTCTTATCTCTTCTCTATCATTCCCTCCGGCTGCAGTCGTATCTTACTCCGGCATAGGCGTTACCCTCATTTCCTCACTAAAGAGGGTCTGTTAATTAAATGTTTGAAAATGTTCAAAATATACCAAATACAAGCGTGTTTCGGTTCTGTTAATGACATATACGGATTGTTTCTTCCATATGCACAATTTCAATCATTATCTCCGTCAGAAAGACATGTGTAGCTGTTTCAAGTAGGTTGTTGTTTTAACATACATTTTCATAAATTTATCAATTATACAAATATCTTTGCGCCTACAGTCGTTCTGAACAACAAAATCAATGTCATGGGAAGATACAGAGTTAGTGAAACTGAGTAAAGAGCGTGATTTCTAGTTTATTTTGACATTTTTAGATGAAAAACACTCTCTATTTTCCTCAGGCGTAGGCTTTATCCTCGGAGTTGGCTATCTCACTCCGGCGTTGGTCAAATATCGATATTTGGCATGCAGAGTGTGTGAATGTTCCACTGCCACTTTGAATTTCATATATGTTTTTTTTTTTTTTTTTTTTTTTTTTTTTTAACAACTAAATGTTTAGATAAACACACAGTATTGTGAATGTCCTTCAATTTTCAATCATTTATCACATATTGTAAATTATTTTAAGCCTCGTAAGTCATCATTTTCTGCACATGCAGGTTTATGTAAGACCTTAAGTCAACTCAGAGGTTGGAAACCAAGGCTATGGCATTTGGTTTAAAATAATATGGCTCACATTTATGTACACATGACTGTTTAACATGATAATCTGTATTGAATTTACCAACATGGTAAAATTTGGGGTTTGTCATCGGTCATGTTAAAGAATGTAGCTCTCCTGAGCCAATGGTTCACAAGGTGACCTTATAGTATACATATGGTCCTTCATCCGTCTATCCTTAACTCCACCATTTTCAGATCTCTACCGCAGAAACTGCTAGGTGAATTGAAGCCAAATTTATGTGAGCCTCAGTTGGAAGGGGGAGCAAAAGTTTAAATGAGTGCCAGGTCGAGCTTGTATGACCAAGATGGCCACTATGTCCAAACGGTAAAACCTTGATAAAAAAAAAACAAACAAAAAAAACAAGTTGTATGATCTTGTGGCTTGACATGCAACATACACGTATGGGATCCAAGCTCTACATAGTTTATATAAACCATGACCTTGACATATATGTATTTTACACTAAGATTTATTGTGGTCACATGTCATTGTGCAAAATGTTACAAAGTTGTTCAATGGTGAAACTTGAAGAAATTTGAGAATGGACAAACAATTCATGTTAGAGTGTAGCTGCCCCTGCCCCAGTACCATAAATTCAAACATGTTGGCAACCAAAGTCAAATTTTATGTGAACCTTCTATGTGAAGGGGGATTCAAAATTTAAATAAATGGTCAATGCTGTGTAACCAAAATTGGCCGTTATACCCTTAATTTATTATGTGGAGAAAACAATTGAAACTCTTTTTCTCCTGAACCCAATGTCATATGTTCTTGCACTTTGTATGTAGCATAAGGGACTTAAGCTAAGCTCAGACTTCAAAGTTTATATAATTTCGGGTCCTGCCATTACCCTGGCCTATTTTACACCAAGGTCAACCAGCCTCCAGTTATGTGAGCATTTCAGGACCCATGGACCAAATGGTTGTGTTTAACTTTCAGACTTTATGTACATGAGATATATTGAATGTTAGGAATTTAAACATCTTGTTAATTTGAACAGTCAGGGACATAACCTAAACAGGTTAGAAAGATAATAACTGACTCATAACTGAATCAAGTTATATTTTTTTTTTTTAAAGTTTTGCTTAAATAACTTGTTTAAGTTATTCACCCATTTTTCACCTTTTTCCATCTTCCAATTGTAGCCTTAGCACAGTTTTCATGGGCAAGTGGACAATTTTCTATGAAAGATCTGTTACATAACTTTATGACCAGCCAATAAAATTTACTAGGCATCGTCTAGAAAGTACTACACAGGGGGTCTAAAGTTCATGAACAAAAATACTTTATAACCTATTTAAGATATTTTGTAATACTTGCAACTTTTACAAAATAACTTAAATGAGTTAAACAAAGAATAGTTAACTCTCACAACCAAGAAAGGGAGATAATCTTAAATGCTTTTATAACTTGATTCAGTTCTTAGTTTTATATCCTGTTTAGGTTATGTCCCTGACTGTTGAACAACATTATAAAAATGATTTTATAACATAATATCATGATACCAATGCACTTGCATGTTTTGTTTACATGAGCTTTAAAGTCTCATTTTATTACAAGAATTATACATGTATTTTTTACAATTTTGTCTTGGCTGTGTCATTGTAATTAAAGACACTTGTAAGCTGAATATTGAAAATAAATTTCAGTAACTATGAAAACTGTATTTCTTATATATATTTAAGTTTATATACTGAACAAAAAAAGAAACACAACAATAGGTCACTTAGTTTTTTCGAGTTTAAAGGTAAAACGATCATACATGTACTTTCAGGTTTGTTGCTGTATGATTCCTGTTTGTGGGATATTAGGATATAATATGCAAAAACCTGATTTTCATTTTGATTAAAATTGAAGGAGAAACTTTTGTCGTTTTAAATGATGCAAATAGGGAAAGATTTGCTCTGCGCATGCACACACTTTTTAACCTCCAAATCATCAAGAAACAGTGTCAGCTGATTCCTCTCTATGATTTACTACTTTCAGCATGCCTGTGGTCGGCATCAAATAACTCTGGAAATACTCATTAAAACAAAAATCAATTTCTTGCATTTGGAAGTGTGACATCGAATGCAGAAGTAGCAAATGAATGAACTCTGATTATATCATAGTTTGCTCAAAATTTAGTGGAATATAATTGTTGCATTTCTTTTTATTTTTTGTTCAGTATATAAAATCATTTTGTGTAAAGAAAATTGAATGCCCAGAATTTGACATTTAAATTTAAACTTTCCCTTCAAAGCTTTATTCATGATCATATTGTTAGATTTTATCTGATTGTCCTGTTGAGTTTATTTTATCTTTATCCTGTTAAATCTTCCAGGACCATTCTGCTAACATGATCAACTTAACCAAAAATGAGCCAAGGATGGCATGCACAACTACATGTAACAAGAAGACTGGGGAGCAACATGAAGAATCACCAGTCAGTACTACCTTAGAATAGTGCTAATTAGAACAGGGATTTTCTGTCTATATATTTAATATAATAATGCACCAGTCATTTATATTCCCGGTCCCCTAGGGCCGGTTATGGCGGAGACACAGCGGGGCTAATACCACCATTTAACCTCTGATGAGTCCCAGCAGTACTGGGGATGTGCCGGGGTATTTTAAATATCCCGCCATTACAGGGCCTCAGTAATTCAAATTAGATATTAGTTGCATTTTTAGCTTGCCTGTATGAAAGTACAGGAAGAGCTATTGCAGTGTTTGCGTCTCTGTTTGTATCGGCGATGCTCAAATGTTAAAGTTTTTGTTTAAGTTTTTATAAGTCTATATCTTTTGGACATGTTGATGGACTAAGTTGATACTTTGCATGTTGGTAGATATTGGTCTGAAGTTTTATGCTGTACCATCATGACCCAGCTTGGTGACCCTGGGGTCAAGGTCACGCTCAGAGAAATTTTGTGTTTAAGTTTTTGGTTAAAGTTTTTGAAAGTCTGTATTTCTTTAATGTGAAAATGGATCAAGTTGATACTTTGCATATTAATAGATACTGGTATGACGTTTTATGCTGTACCATCAAGAACCACCTGGGTGACCTTTCGGTCAAGGTCACAGACTTAGAAATTTTGTTTTAAAGATTTTTGTTAAAGTTTTTGTAAGTCTATATCTTTTTAGTATTTAGATATACATGTAGATCAAATTGATACTTTGTATGTTGAAAGATATTCAAATTGATACTTTGCATGTTGATAGATATTGGTCTGAAGTTTTATGCTGTGCCATCATGACTCACCTGAGTGACCTTGATTAAAAGGTCACAGACTTTGAAATTTTATGTTAAAGCTTTTACTTAACATTTTTAGAACTGTATATGGATGGATCTTGATGATACTTTGGCCGCTGATAGATATTATATTCTTAAGTTTTTTGCCATATTATCTTGACCCACCTGAGTGACCTTGACCTTTCTGAGTGACCTTGAGGTCAAGGTCACGGACTTTGAACTCTTGCTTTGGGCTAGAGTTTTTTTTACTGTCTATATCTCTTGAATGCTGTACCATCAGGGCCCACCTGAGCCTGAGAGACCTTGAGGTCGAGGTCATGGGCCATAGATTTTAATAGATTTGGTGGCAAAGCACAAGTCAGGAGAGCTTCATTTAACATTTAATAACTTTTGTGGTCCTTATTTAATTTTAACAATTTGCGAATGCACCTGTATATTTACAGGCAGAAATTCAAGCCCCTCTCTCATGTTTCGGTTTTCATCAGAACAACCCCATCTGTAATTATAATAATCTCGCAATTCTAGGGGCATAACATATTTAGCACAAATGCCAGTCTTCCATATGGTCCTCCAGTGAATACAGACGTTGATTATTATCACACATTTCTGTTTTTATTTGAACATACTTTTTTCATATTTTTGTTATATATATTATGCTGTATAAAAGATGCATAATAGAAGATTGGCAGGTAAGGAGATATCTGTCATGAACTACCATTTTCAAAAACTGCCAATGAGTTGCATATTCTGGCCGTGAGGTTATGTCCCAATGTCATAATGGCAAAGCGTCTGACTTAGAAGCATGAGTTTCTGGATAAGAACAGCATGTTTGTCATTGAGCAAGAAACACAACTCCCAATTGTGCTAGGTCCAGGAAGCGGTGGCTCCTCACCGACGCGAATGAATATTTCGACTGGGCATTACCCACACCCCCCTCCCCGGGAGGACTCATTCATTGGATTCATATTGTGGCAGTTATGAGTACGTGCCGCGTAAAAGACCCTTTTAGCTCACCTGAGCCGAAGGCTGACAAGATGGGTTTATAGGATGGCCTTGCTCCGCCATCTGTCCGTCGTCATCCATCCTTTCACTACATTTCAAATGTATTTCAAAGATCTTCTCAGCCTCTGAAACCTCTTGGCCAGTCAAAGCCAAGTTTTATATAAAGCATCTATAGGAAGGGGGAACCAAGATGGCCACCATGCACATATATGGTAAAAACCCTTCAAAATTCTGCTCCGGAACTGTGGACTGATTTCATCGAAACTTTGCATGAAGCATCGACGACTCAAGTACTACAATGTATACATGTATATAAATCATGGCCCTGTGATGACCTTGACTTACTTTACGGCAAGGTCAACATAGGTCGCCTATGCATTTGAATGGGGGGAAACTGTTAAAATGTCATTTAAAGGGAAAATCTTGCAGCAAATAAGCAGTAGGAGTAAATTTCAATGATTCTGAAAAGAAATGGACACCAGGGGCACATCTGGCCCAACCTGGAGCAACATACACGTACATGTATATTACCATAATATTCAAACATCTTCTATGAAACCGATTGGACAATCAAAGCCAAATTTTATATTAAGCATCTATAGGAAGGGGGGACCAACGTTTATATAAATAATACAGGTCACATGACCAAGATGGCCGCCATGTCCATATATGGTAAAAACCCTTCAAATCTCTTCTGCTCCGGAACTGGTTTACCGATTTCAACGACACTTTGCACGAAGCATCGATGACTCAAGTTCTACAATGTATATATAAATCATGACCCTATGATGTCCTTGACATATTTTAGGACAAGGTAAACTTGGGGCGCCCATGTATTCGAACGGGTAAAACTTTTAAAATGTAATTTGAAGGGAAATTCTTGCATGCAATGTGCAGTTTTGCCTCAAACATGCATCTGAAAGAATAATGTTCAGTAGTGACGATTGCCTATAGGCTATCAAAGTATATGACAGAGGTGCACCATGCCGGGGATTTTTGTAGACATATATTTTATGAAACCCAGTACCCTAAGCTACTAAATGCCGCTTGTTAGCACTCTGGCTGCCGGGGCTTTATCGTGCCAGAGCGTGTTACGTACGTTACCGATGTATGATTTTTAAATTCAAGCTGCTAAGGGGATCACCAAAATTTATGACAAAAAACAAATATTTGACAAGAACTTTATTTTTAAATATGTAGCAGAGATGTTACCTAATCTAACAGGACCAAATTCGATAATGTGTAGATTTCATGACTACTTGTACAACAGAAGTAACGTAAATAACCCATGTAATTTGGCATCTCCACCGTGTTTCGTTTCTTATAGAATATAGCTTAGACCAAATACCACAATACAATTTATATTATACATGTAGTTATTTACAGTGCTTGCCCTTTAAAATGACATATAGAAGAGCTCTCTGTGACCTTCCATCACTCCACAGATGCTGATTGTCTTCCCCTACCCCCATTTAAATAGTATGCCAATTAATAAACATTTCCCAGCAGAAACAGAACAAAGACACTTCCTTTCCCGAAAAACATTCCAGTTTTCGAAATAAAACTTCCATAGGTATTAAAAGCACACAAAAATCAACTACAGACAATGCTTCTTGATAATGGTAACATATTTTACGTAATGTCATGGTTATGTATGTAACAGTTTTGTATTTTCACTATAGAATCATATACTTTATGATTAATTGTAGATTATCATTTGTCTCTCACAGTTATTTCAATTAAGAAATTAAATTTATTGAATATCTATCCTAAATGGTATTAAAATCACACAAAATTAACTACAGACCATGCTTCATGATAATGGTAACATATTTTACATAATGGCATGGTAACGTACGTAACAATTTTGTATTTTATCTATAGAATCAAATACTTGTAATTTATAGCAGATTATCAGTCTTCTTTTATAATTATTTCAATTACCAAATTAAACTAAAATATGTCATAAAATGAATGAAATGAGAGTTAAAAGGGCAACAATCGCTCACCTGATAACAATTAAGTCTGAAAAAGGATTAAATTAGTAACAGGAATGGAATAAAATTTATTTGTTGCCGTTCTATTCTGCTAAAATACAAAATACAAAAATCACATTATTGTATAGTTCTATTATGATCGTAGACTCGCGTCACAGATTTACAGTTTTAAAACTGAATGACTCGCCTGTTGCGATTGGTCAAATACATTCACTTCCTTCATAATGTTAATGGTAAAGCTGTGACGTCAGTCTACTACGATGGGTATAATAAATCATACGTATCAAATTGACCAAAAAGTGAAGGCTCTAAAGAATATTATATTAGCTGAGTGAGCAGCTATTTCACTAAAGGTGGCCATACAACTACCTGAACATAACTTAACTACTTCCGTGTGACTTCAGAAATCGACACCAAAACCTAAAACAAATACATGTAGGACCACAAAAGACATACAACCTTGGGACGTTTGTGAAGCTATGTAAAATTATGTATTCATGTGGATTTGCTCTTAAAATGCACCCATTCTTTTCACAATAAAACGAAAACTACACCACCGATACAGCCTGCATATGTTTTCTAAGTATTAGTGCCTAATTGTCAATTTAATTTTTTTCCCACCTCGGTGTTTGGAGCGTGAATTTCTTTCTGATTGCGCCTTTTCCTGACCATTGCCTACTTGTACCTTTTTAGGATCACAGGTAACCCAACTGAAACTACTGACTGACTGACCATCTGATTACTGGTTAAACGCTTAGGTCTGAGCCTGCATACATGTATGTGATGAGCTTCTGGTGTGGAAGCAGGAGATTTGGATTTCATTTCAGGGGGATTTGGGTCTACTTCAGGGAGATTTTGTGTTGGCATCGTAAATGCGTGATTTTGCGTGTTTTCCTGCAACTTCACCATGTTTTCTGTCAAATTTGAATGAATTTGCATTCACCTATTTCCCTGCCTGTCCAGCAAAAGTGGTTAAGTCAAGCCATAATTCATATATATAAGTCTCAATGGTTTAGTTGGGTGGCTATATTTGAAGCAATTTTTGGATGTCAGGACGTCCAAATTTTGGTATAAGTCCCATAAAATGGAGGCAACGTCCCGACATAACCAGGACGCTAAACATCAATTCAAACAAAGAAACCTTGGAGCAAAAACAGACTGCCATATGAGCCTCAGTTGACTGAGGAAGACCACGAAGGGTCTGGCCCCAGCCCAGCCTACTTAAACAATATTTCCAGACATGCCAGTAATGCGAATTTTCATTCCTGACTTACATATGAACATGTACTTCTTACAGAAGTTCAAATAAGATATTGAAGGTGCTACAGAATGGCCACACTTACAAATTCGCCATTTTACGTGTAACATGTTTTGTCTTGTTCTCAAGCGCAGCTTATGCCGTAGTTCAAAGGAGATGCGATCAAAGATATAAGCTCTAGAGTGACCATAGTACTTTCAACCATTAATATTATACATTTGCATGGAAACCGGAATTCTGTTGTGATCTGGTTCTTCCGTATGCGTTCAAACTGCAGAACTGTATCCGTCTAAATTAAAGACATGTAGCTTGCGGTATCGCAGACAGTAAATGCGCAAAATGACAAATTTTCGTTATAAAGAGGACAGCTATTAAGTGTTTTCTGTCTCATAACCACCATTGTTGGTTGCTACTGATTGTTTTAAAGTGATGGTTTGGATTAAATTCTTATTTGATGTTAGATGGAATAGATATAATATATATCCTTTGTTGCCGTTTTTGTGTTTTGTCGTATACTTGTAGACAATTCACGGTAAAGAAAGTTTCAAACAACCAAGTTCTCACTCCTGGACTCGACTCTGTACAACTAGGTCACCACGCTCTCCACTGTGTATCTTGGTTCAGAATTAAGTAGTGACTACTATAGCATTGTCGTCATTAGCAACCTAATATTGTTGGGTTTTGCAGATTTCATGCAAGTATCCATCTTTCACCAACCATCCAATGCATGTAAGGTGTATAACCAATCAAAAGGAACACAGCCTCAAGGAGTTGCACTGAATGTTGTTCTCAATGGAGAAGAACGCTCGTTTAGCACTGCCACTCTCTGTCTTACCACATCGGTTCGGTATAATTACATGTATAATCATTTATTATTTCACTGACAAAGTACATTTTGCCAACATTTTTTCAGCAGTCACATTTAAGCAAACATATAAGAGTTTCTTTTATGCGTAATACAAAACACATAATGGTCTAATATTACAAGATCATGTGTAGTTTCCTGCAGAAAATTCCAATTTAGAATGCAACAAATAAATATGGCGAAGATTGATTGTTCTGTTGTATTGAAAGACTGATTAGAATATAAAAGGATGACCAAAAAAACACTGAAACCATTTAGAGCCAAATTCTGAAATCTAAGATGTGTTTAATTTTTGTTCAGATTCGTAAGCGTTTAGAAATCTCAGTCGTTTTTGTATGAGTGGAAATGACTTAACGACACATACCGTTATCTACGTTACCATATAACAAGACACTAGGTGACATGCATTAAGATGGCGCTGTGTTAGTATTAAGCTTGTGACCATTAAAACAATGGCGAATTTAAACTTAAAATGCGTAATTGAATTGAGTTTTTCACCCAATGACCCTTCAAGAAACTATATTATGTATTTTCAAATATGTATATGTCAAATACATGTATGCAGTCAAGCAATCCACTTGAGCGAAACAAGTTTCACTCAATGGGATACAGTTGCAAACAAAGTCCAAACATTGTTGGTTAAATAATTTGGACAGCAGACTTACTTGCAAACACTAAATTCATTATTTCGAAGCAAATCCTCACAACTTATTTCACCTCAGCCCTCTGTATGAAGGGACTGTCTTTATGGTATCTTGCCGTTATGTACGTTACCAATGACAAACCACTCGGTAACAATCAATAGATGCCATAAGTTTACCATTTAGACAATGCCAAGTTTAAACTAGAGTGTATCGTTGAATTGTAATATTCCCCAGTGTCCTTTTGAGAATGACTAAGTATGATTTAGTTTTACACGTAAATATATGTATAGTGGCAAGTGGGGACGACACACGTTTCAATATATGACATGCAGCTGCAAACAAAGTACAAACTTTTGAGTGAACTAATTCGGATAACAGACTTTATTCAAAAATATTTCCACACAATCAGTTTGTTCATTTGCGTTAGAAATTCGATGTACTGTTTGTTCATATGGAACGTCTACTGCATATTTTGTTACATACGTTACCATACATGGTACAATGAATTATGTTCATAGAAAAGCATCTGTTTTAGCATATTTTTCCTATTTGCTAATTTTTGTGTTTGTTTAAACACAAAACTTCATAAAAAATTACCAAACGTAGATTTTATGGCGATTCTTATGAAATTGGCAACATGTCACGTACGTAACGCATTCAAAAGGCCGCTACGTCCAAACGCCCCAACGGTCAGAGTGCTAACAAGTGTCATTTTGAAGGGAATTGGATGGGCTTTCAGAAAATTATACCCTACAAAAATCCCCGGCATGGTGCACCAGGGTCTATTGGCTCCACAACGTCTACTAGAAAACGTCACGAAATTCGACTAAGAGTTGTTAGCATACTGCGACCCAGAGCGAGAAAAGATTTCCTATCTTTTTAATCTTATTTGAGCCGCTGCACAAGAGAACCAACAATCTGCATATGCGAAAACAAAGAGCGCCTTTGTTTTCGCTACACGGATAGTAATTCCTCTTCTTTCTAAATGCGAATTTTCAAGCTTCTAGTCATCTTCTGTAGCTGTACAGGCCGGTTTGTGTCAGACCTGGTCGGAAACCAAATTGTTGGTTTTCCAATGCACAGGCTCAAATTTTGCATTTCAAACCCAATGAATCAATCAAACGTTAACTAAACATACGTAAGAAACACGAATTTACTATTTCTTCATGTGAGATTATCAGCATAATTTGTTAGAATTTTGCCATCAAATGATACAGGCCGACCCAAGCAAAGGTTTCACAAAATATGATGTTCCATCGATTCGATATGAAAATATGTGCAGCTTTATTAATACCTAGCGTCTGCAAATAAAGCAAAAATTTTAAAATGAACCAGAAGCACCAGTCATTATTGCAGCGTACACTTTTGACTACTTTCTCATGTAAAATGTGTGAAATTACATGTACGTTAGATTTTCTTTTATCCTACCCAACTAATCTTGATCATTTGTAGTTGTCTGTCATCTGCCGTATGATTGCGTAGATCCTGAACAGAGATATTAAATGCTTTTGCAATCTAAATTTTCCACCTTGACTTACTGAGTCTGCGTGTCTAATAAAGCAGTTTGACCCGTTAAACGAAACACTTTTCACCTACCAGACTGTCTGCGTCAATATGTGAGCCGCCCCAATCTGCACAGGCGAAAACAAAGGCGCAGATCAGCGCCTTTGTTTTCGCTACATGGATAGTACATGCACAATTCCTCTACTTTCTAAATCCAAATTTCGAGTCTCTAGCCATCTTCTGTGCTTGTAAAGGCCGCTTTGTGTCAGACCTGTTCGGAAACCACATTGTTGGTTAGGTGGCTCATGTACAGTGTAAGTGCTGCATGTATGGGTTTTACCTGCTGCAGTTGGGTTTTCTATTACTGTATGGTTCCATCGAACATTCCTACTAGAAAAGATTTCAGGCATGTGCAATTTTACGGCTTTGACAATGGAAAAATCACGGGCCTTTGAGGGGAAGGACTGTAAATTTTATCATATATATGACGTCGCTGTTTTCCTGTGGATAACGTCATGTAATAAAAAAAGTGTTATGATCGCATGAATAGAATAGAACAAAATATATTTTATTGCTCGCTTGCACATGTACCAAACATGTTAAAGGCAATCTGCATGTAACATACATACAATACGATACAAACAAAATTTACAAACATGTACATATATATTATATTGAAAATATTACTAAATGGTTTAGAGCATAATTATGAGACATTGACTGTTTTCGTTTAATTTTCAGAGACTGAATGTCACAGGGCATAATTTCGATACTAACAGTGCATGCGTACCTGATCAGTGACTCACCAAGTCCCAATCAAACATTGTTCTCGCCTTTTGCTGTATTTATGCTGACCAAGGTGACCCATACCGCACAGAAATGATTTTAGCTGCGACGCGAGAAAACAAGTCTTTGGGGTCTTGTCTTTCCGACAAGGTCTGGCACAAACCGGTCTGTGCAGCTACAGAAGACAGAAGCTTGAAATTTCGGATTTTGCATGAAGAGGAATTGTACTATCCATGTAGCGAAAACAAAGGCGCTGATCAGTTGTGCAGCTACTGCACAGCTGACCTGAGCCTTTGTTTTCGTATAGGCAAAAAAAAAAAAAAGATTTTCTCAGGACGCGGCTCATTTCATTGTCTTATAAAGTCATAATTTGACCCGAAATAACCTCTTGTCCGCAAAGAGGGGTCGGTCGTGCTATGGGAAAATATCTATTTTCGTCAGTGAATTTGTCCACTGATCATATCTAAACTTTTTTTTTTCTCAAAAAATATTTATATCACCAAGAACCTCAGAGACTCAGTTCTTGGAATTATCCACAAAGTGTGTTACATTTATAGAATAGAAATACTCAGCTAACGTATGCAGAAAAGTTGGTGTCAAATGACGTTAACGTCAAAAAATGCGATAGCGACTTGGTTTTCTGTCGATGTCTCCAAACCTTTCTACCTTTTTCCTAATAAATGAATTTTGATCGTTGAAAAGTGCGAGATCTTATTATAGTTTAAAATCTTGCCGCTGATTATGGTTTTGCGCAGCGAATTTTTGTATGGATGACGATGGGAAAAATACATGTCAAAATCTTGATCTATGTGTGTCCTGATAGGACCTGCAAAAATTATGAAAATCGGTCAGCAAATAAAGTTTTATTTGCCAACAGGAATTTTGAATTTTGAATATTTACCTCCCTTCCATGAGATTTTTGTACAGAATATCTCGATTCAAAATGTTTTGACTTTTTTGTTTCATTTTTTTTTTTTTTTTTTTTTTTTTTTTTTTTTTTTTTTTTTTTTTTTTTTTCACTTGCACTTGCAAGTTGCGACAAAATAACTGCTAAATTGTGCCATGAAAATAATTCATTAACATTTGAACAGCTGTAAAATATCTGCGAAAAACCATTATCAGACACTAGGAAACTTACTTTAGTATTTTTGTTCTTATTGAAAACTTTTTTACACACTTTTTGCAAAAAGTCCACGTTTTTCACCTGAAAATTGCATATTTGCATCTTTAGAAACGAAACCCACAAAGTCTATAAGCACGGTGTGGTTTCGTTTCTAAAGATGCAAATATGCAATTTTCAGGTGAAAAACGTGGACTTTGCAAAAAGTTTGTAATAAGTTTTCAATAAGAACAAAAATACTAAAGTTATTACGTTAAAGTCTATAGCACGTTAACGTAATACCACGCTCCAGAGGCGGGAACCGGAGTTTGACTTCTTTAATCATAGATCATGTTTGACAGGTCTGACACCTTCTCGGTAGACCTACATCATCGTAAATCACACACAAACGAGCCACCTCGTGGGAAAACCAGCAATGTGGTTTCCGAACAGGTCCTACACAAACCGACCTGTACAAGCACAGAAAAGAGCTAGAAGCTTGAAATTTCGGATATAAGTAGAAGAGGAATTGTACTATCCGAGTAGCGAAAACAAAGGCGCTGATCAGCTTCGCAGTTACTGCGAAGCTGATCTGCTCCTTTGTTTTCGCCTATGCAGATTGTTGATTTTCCCATGTGGTGGCTCATTTAACATCATAGCGCATAATTATGCTCTAATTTATGACGGATGAATTTTTATTACCGCTAAGGTGTCGCCAGATTTATGCGGAGACGTTAGCTTAGTCTAAACGTAAGGGCGACCGCCCGTAACGCGAAGACCTCCGACGGCTACAAATCTATCAAGATTTCACTTGCGAACTTACGAATATTTAAAAATGACTTCGCTAAAACATTTAAAGGAAAATCGTATGTAAGTCGGCATGGTGGGATCCATGACATTTCGTCTAAAACCAGTTCGTCTAAAGGACATTTCGTCTAAAGGACATTTCGTCTAAAAGACATTTCGTCTGAAGGACATTTCGTCTAAATATCATTTCGTCTAATGGACATTTCGTCTAATACGACATTTCGTCTTAGAAAACTTCTAAAATTCGTCTAAAACTCGTCTGAAACATAAATGATAAGGAAAATATTTTTGAACAACATAAGAGATCAATTTCATGACATTTAATCGCTCAAATTGCAGACTATCCCGTAGACAATCCATGTATTCTATAGTAAAAATGGTATAGTAAAATTTAACAGCCAAAGGCAGATAGTATGAGCCATATACATGTAGTATGAGCCATATTGTGCAATTCTGTGCATATTGTGCAAAGTCAAATAATAAAATCATTGTTTAGGAATTGTTTCTACAATGTATGTTTTAATACTCGGAAAGTTCTAACTGATCCAAAAGGATCGAAAGAAAATATGATTTGCACTAATGTCTGTGTAAAACAAAAGATAAACAAATTATAGACCTACCACTTTGATTAATATTGATTTAAAGTAGGGTGCGACATTTGGTCTAAAATTCTTAATTTTTCTTAACTTTGTTTTGACCAAATATCGCACCTGCTTGATTTTGAGACGAATTGTCCATTAGACGAAATGTCCTTTAGACGAAATTGTTTAAGACGAAATGTCCTGCACCCGGCTTGGTGATATACCTAGTATGCATCTCCCTGTAGTGGCATCCAACCAATGTACACTGACAGAATTTTCTTGTAGTCATCCACCTGCTGGTCATGTTGCAAGAAAGTTATACAAAAGTATCATGCCAGTATTACCATGCCAGTATCATGTTTGTGCTTAAAATTACTTAAAAACAGCAATTTACTGATATTATGCAAGACTTTCATGACACGAGTGTAAACTGATACTAGCAAGGTCCTGTACCGAACCGAGTAGTAGTTATGCCACCAATTTACTGATATTATGCAAGACTTTTATGACACGAGTGCAAACATGATACTAGCGAGGTCCTGTAATAGTATCGAACCGAGTAGTAGTTATGCCACCTTCGCTAAAAATGACTTGTATATGTGAAATACCTTGTATGTTGTTAATTCAACAAAGAGAATAAAGGTTTTGTCTGTCTGTCTGTCTGTCAGTAAGGCGAACATACCCGTTATTAACGTATGACGTTTACGCCCTTGCCACTGTTAACACAATATTTTGTTTTAGCTTTTCTACCCTGTCCATAATAATAATTGTAATAAAATAGAAAATTTTAGAGGGTGTTGCGAAATCTTATTCATTGACGACTTTATTTGGAATTGTGCTTTGGTTTGGTGGATTTCATTGTTTATGGTGATGATCTGAACATATAAAAAATATTTTTTTTTTTTTTTTTTTTTACATTAACAAAATCTGTAACGTTTTATGTCTAGTCCTTAGTACACACATGCATAAATGGGGATTCAGGTTGCATGGACATGTCAACCTGATAGACAAATATGGAAAGTTTGAAGAAAGAAAACTTGGCGTACCTAGACATGTTAGAGCAGAAACAAGTTTATGGTTGGCTAGCGGTACTTTATTTTACAACAATTATGAAAAATATGAACAATTCAATGGACGGATTTAGTGCAGTGTCACAGAATTCTTGAACAGAAAGTGTATGCAAGTCGTGTTAATGTCTTTACCGCCCTATTTTATTTCATCCATGCAGTCTTGAAAATACATTCACGTATATCCTTGCTTGGGTTTACACTTTGTGTTCTTTTGCTTTTAGCACGTTCACTACCGTGATTGACACACCAAGAATTTTTTTTTGATTCAGTTTAACGTCCCTTTCAAGATTATTTCAGCTCATATGAGACGGGCCAATCAGTAGGTGGGGCGAAAACGGGAGGACCCCGAGAAAAACCACCTGACACACCCGCAAGCAGAACTTGGCTTGTCTCACATGTGGCCAGAGCGGGGCTCGAACCCACACCAGACACAGCGGTGAGATGATCGAATGGTTAAGTGCGATAATGAAATATCAGCGCTCTTAACCACTCGGCCACGGGGGATTTGTCAGTGCTTTCCGGTAGCTTGAAAATATGTATATCTTCTTTCTCCAGCCATATTTTATCGCACTTACGAAGCCACGTTTTTATTTTATTGGTCTGCTTCGTGTATGGTTTTATATATGACCCAGTGCACGGTATGAATACATTTACCCAACATTGGTGCATTTCGTTCAACAACAGAATGTAACAGTTGATGGTGTCTGAAAACTTTCTCATTCGTAAGGATAAATTCATTTTAACATTACGAAAACTTGCCCATGCAATAAACAGAGATTTTTTAAGCTTTAAAAATTGAAAATTTTCAGCTGAAAAATTTTGATATTTTTCTTATTTTTGCTCAAAAACATAGATTGTGGGTACTCGTTAGAACCGCCTATTTTTGCTCAAAACATATATTGTGGGTACACGTTAGAACCGCCTCGACGAGGCGGTTCTAACGAGTACCCACAATCTATGTTTTGGAGCAAAAATAAGAAAAATAGGTATACCCCTACATACCCCAGTTTTACTATATAAAAGTGGGGTTTAAGGGGGTATTCATTGCACGGACATGTTTTCCTGATGATAATTATATTCAGTGATTTTAGTGGTAGAAATATAATTACTTTCAACACTGTGCACTAGGTCACATTCAACAGCAACTTAAAAATGCAATATATAGAGGATATTTGCTTTTTTGAGGTGAATACCAAATATATTTCATCAAGTGAGTTGAAAACATCAGAATTTTCACGAGTGCGCAGCACGAGTGAAAATTATTATGTTTTCAACTCACGAGATGAAATATATTTGGTATTCACCGAAAAAAAAGCAAATTTTCTTTTTATTTTATACAATGCACAGGCATTTTCCAGTGCAGCATTTTCCAATGCACAAGGTATAGAAGGCGGTGAAAATGCAAAAACAATTTTTTTTTGAAAACACGAATAATTTTGGTACCACATTGTTCCTTATGTTCTAACTAAGCAAATGAATACCCACACTTTATGTTTTCGTTCATAAATAACGGAGTTATATGCGTTTGAATTTCTGAAGTGAGACACATTTAATGACGTCAAGTAAATGGAAACGTCAGAAGTAATCCCAAAAATCTGACGTCATTACAGTGACGATATAGGCTGATATCAGTCACTAGTGACTTTTGATATCAGTGAGATTTGATATCAGTGAAATTTCATATCAATGAAAATACCAATTTTATCAAGTTTTGATATACATTGGGTTTCACTGTAAAGTATAAAATAAAATTTGGAAACGATGTTCTCTTTAACATAGTAAGTTGCACACTATGATGCATGGGCTTCCGTTCCCAAAGTTATTAAAGCACCGCCGACGAGATCACGTGATTGTATCGTCAAGGCTGAGTTCTGTATTGGGGCAAACTACAATATCGTCCAGATTCTGGTCACAACAACTACTGCTACTACTGCTGCTGCTGCTGTGACTGGTTCCACATTTCTCGGATTTCTGATTCTCCGTCTCCACTTTGCCATGAAAGCTGAACGGCCATGTCTGAAACAAAAAATACGCAGTTTTGTATTATGCTTCTTCTCATTTTTCTCTTCTCATCTCTGAATGTATGTGAGCAAGAACGAGAGCACAACCTTCATTTTGTAACAAAATCTCAGGTCACACTAGGGTGGCATAAGAGAAAATTTACAGCAAATATCAGCGAAACGTTTAACACTGACACTGATTTGATGAATCATACATGTAGTGGACATGTCAATCAAAATACTTTAAACTTTATTTGTCCTCTAACCGCTGGAAGAGCCTCGTTTAACCCCAAGTAAGGGCATTGCTAAAATACCGCCGCACTATATTGCGATTATTTTATGACTAAATGACAATTTTACCAGATGCATTTCTTTCATACCAAAAATCAAATACCAATGATTAAACTGCCACCAAGCAAAGTAGCGGGTCATCCGACTAATAATAATAATAATAATAATAATAATAATAATAATATTATTATTATTATTATTATTATTATTATTATTATTATTAATTATAATAATAAAGACATGAAGAAGAAGAAAAAGGAAATCAGGTTCATGTACTTCGTGTTCTTTTTGTTTGTATGCGGCGTCATGCAAGCGTATTTCGAATAATAAATGATTGTATGTGATGCGAGGTTGTTTTCTATTACAGAATACTACGTTTTGGTTTTGGAATTGACTTTGTAACGAACAGCCGAGCCAAGCCACAGAAACCCCGTCAGTGGAAAAGCATGCTCATCCACCAAGGGTGGTTTACTGCGCTATATACTCAACACTTACTCGATTCACAAAATCTCGAGTTTAAACTTTGCATATTTCCAAGGGAGGCTGTCCCGTCACATTACTCCCCCCTCCGAGAAGACTCGTCCCGAGTCTTGGCCTGGGGACTACATGGGTAAGGCAACTCCGTTCTCGCAGTTGTCATCATCCCACCGCTGCCACCAAATGTAACGTGCAGCCGAGCCAAGCCACAGAAACCCTGTCGGTGGAAAAGCATGCTCATCCACCAAGGGTGGTTTACTGCGCTATATACTCAACACTTACTCGATTCACAAAATCTCGAGTTTAAACTTTGCATATTTCCAAGGGAGGCTGTCCCGTCACAACTTTATATAGATTAAAATAATAATTATTATTATCTTCCAACAATATACCGCTGGCAATAAGCATATGCAGCTTGCAGTTTCAACAAGTAAATCGTTAGAAAGAGGAAATAGTTATTTCTGGCATTTGTACGAGGTATGGCAGGAAAGTTCGTAGACACCATTAGTATTTTCAACAGGAAAAGAAATTCAGTCAAAATGAATATATCTGGGTTTGCAAAAAATTTTCATGAGCAAATAGACGAAATTTTATGAAAATCTGGCCAACACGACATCTTCTACAGCCTTTTATGTGCACCTCCCTAACCGGGAGCGGGGCAAGGGTCAACGTCTCAGTGACGTTACTTGAAGTTTATTGCTGTCAGTGCTTTATATATTTGTAACAAGTTTAACCGATGTTTCAGAGTTATTCCACATAGGGTCCATGGATATCGGTACAATTTTATTATGTGTATCCAGCTGTCAAATGCAGATCTGTGCCAACTGTCTTCAGGTTCTCTGATGACCGGTTGAACATATGAAACCATTTTCATTCGCTGAGAATGTAAGACGAGTGCCCTTCCGCCGCCGTTTATCATCTTAGATGATCTATCGAGCATCCAAAAATCAACTCTGCCACTTGTAAACTAGTACCAGACAAGCTGATAGCTTTTATGTTGTTGTTGTTTATATCATTTCCATCGTGTTTGTTGGCCATTTCCATAACAAAAACACACAATATTATGGTAATCGGCTGTTCTCCGACGTCAAAATTAATTACGCCATTTTTTCAAACAATTTTTTCAGGCTGCATCTGAAATTTTATTCACAGATATCAAACAGTACTGCCGCGATGGCCCAAACATTCAGAAAACGTTGTTGATTGAACATTCTTTCAGGATCAAAATATTTTAACGTTACAGCACACTTCCGTGCCGTTTCACAAGCAAAAACAGAATGTGAAAATCGTCACATTTTATCACGTTTTGACACCTGCCCCGCATGGCCCTACCCTCAAGCAGAAAAGTGGCCATACCAAACGTGTTGTTACTTCAAATTGCACAAAATTTCTGAAATATACTCATAAGATATTGCTGCTTGAAATTGTGCAAAACGCTTCTTCAACAGCGCGTTACTTTTTCTGATAGCTGAAGTGTCTACGAACTTTCCTGCCATACCTCGTATGTGACGGTGAAATCGGACGTATCTTGATACAGTTGTAACACCTTAAGTAAATTGTACTCAAAATGTAAATATACCCATACACTGAAATGTAGGCTTTCGTTATCTGTGATTCGTTTCGGTTGGACCACGGCACAATTTTAAAATGCCTTTCTTAATCTTAATTGAGCCGCCGCATTGGAAAACCAACAATCTGCATATGCGAAAACAAAGACGCAGATCAGCTTCGCGGTTACCGCGAAGCTGATCAGCGCCTTTGTTTTCGCTACAAGGATAGTGCATTTCCTCTACTATCTAAATCCAAAATTTCAAGCTTCTAGCTGTTTTCTATGACTGTACAGGCCAGTTTGTATCAGACCTGGTGGGGAACCCAAATTGTTGGTTTTCTCACGCACAGGCTCAATTATTAAAAAAAAGTCACAAATATGTGTGATGTTAAAATGTTGACGGTGTCTTCTGTTGTCGTTTCTTTCCCGCCTGGTGTCTGAGTTTGGGACAGTACGAAAACATGTCAATGCAATATATAAAAAATACAGAGATTTTTAAGTTGTAAAAATTGAAATTTTTCTGTAGAAAATTTTTGATATTTTTCTTATTTTTGCTCAAAACATAGATTGTTCTAACGAGTTCCCACAATCTATGTTTTGGAGCAAAAATAAGAAAAATAGGTATACCCCTGCATACCCCAGTTTTACTATATATAAGTGGCGTTTAAGGGGGTATTCAAGACACGTTTCCTGATGATTAAATCTGATTTATCATTACGAAAACTTGCCCATGCAATATATAGATTGTTCTTAAGTTGTAAAAATTGAAAATTTTCAGTACATTTTTTGTGAAATTTTTCCTATTTTTGCTCAAAACATAGATTGTGGGTACACGTTAGAACCGCCTCGCCGAGACGGTTCTAACGAGTACCCACAATCTATGTTTTAGAGCAAAAATAAGAAAAATAGGTATACCCCTGCATACCCCAGTTTTACTATATAAAAGTGGGGTATAAGGGGGTATATATTACACGGACATGTTTTCCTGATGTGAACTGTTGGTCCTTCTATTCTTACTACATGGAGATGGACTACCTGTTTATATACGGAATGTACCATGTCGAAAACATGCCCATGCAATATACAGGTTACAACTGAAAAAAAAGTAATCAGTTGGATTTGTTCACTCAAAACATTGATTGTGGTTAAACGTTAGAACCGCTTCGCCGTGTGAGGCGGTTCTAACGAGTACCTACAATATAAGTTATGGATAAAAATGAAGAAAAATGTTCACCTCTGAAACTATATATAAAATGGGGTTTTAGGGGGTATACTCTTCATGGACATGGTAACCTGATACCATTCAGAGACCGTGATCATGTACCTGTTTAAAACATTCAGCGTTTCTGCAAAGAAAGCTCCTTTGTTTTCTGACTGTTCAAAATAAATATAGGTGTTGACCATGTTGACCGGTTTTAGAATTTAGAATGATAAATCTTAAACCTGCTTACATATCTCATATGTACATATATGACATATATGAATTGATTTCCAAATATAATGTTGGGTTAAAGACGCTTTTAAGTGAGGGCCTTTCGGAACCTGAATTTTATGGTGACTTGGTTTACAAATTTAAGAAACTTAAAGGAATTAATGATTTTTCTTTTCAGTTCAGAAAAATCATAACACGTTACAAACGTATAGGTTATAACTTGAATGTTATGCGACAGTCTGCATGCTTAGTTTTTAACCCAATCATGGTTGATTGCACGCCGGTGGGTCGGGCGTCAGACTCTATGATGGCCCCGACATAAAGCTATTCATTTTAGTTGGTTGGGGCCGGAGCTTCTTGTCTGTTGCTTGGCCCACCGGGGTCCAACTGGTGTTTTTCTTTTGCTCCGGAGTTGGTAGGTTATTCGGCGCCCAGGGATCTCCATCGTCGGGCAGCTTACTCAGTCTGTGAGTCCTGGTTTTTGATTCATCAGGATTTTTATCATGATTTATTTGTTTATTCTTGATGATTCATTGACTAGTTAGAGATTCACCACGAGGACCGAATAACTAACTAAATGTTATGAACCACTGCGGAAGCTGAGGGTGAGGTTATGGCCGTGTAAAACCGGTTTAAGCCCGCCAGTAACTTTGTGTTACTGATCGTTCCAAGTCGATACTTCTGTGGTGGTTCTTTTTGTTTTATGTCTTGGTGTTTAAAAAAAAATTTTTTTGTGCTGTTGGCGCCTTATGTATGTTTTCATATTTTTAGTTAAGTTAAGGTAACTGAGTGGCCACCTATTGGGAAAATAGCTGCCCATTCGGCTTACGATTGTTTCATGGTATAAGTACCTGATTGTTAGTTTCGTTTTTTCCCACCTCGGTTTTTGGAGTGGGAATCTTTTTCTGATTGCGCCTTTTCCTGATCTTTGCCTACTTGTACCTTTTTACATTGTAACTTTAAGTCAGTAATATATACAAATGTATGTTACAAGTCTGTGTGGGGCTTCGAAATAAATTAACATTTGAAAAATTATAATTGTTAATTTATTACGATACGTTGTCCATATTTACATGCTACAGTGCATACCACCATAAACATTGTTTAAGACAGACTATACGGCCCACTCAAGATCATGGTTACTATTTGTGTTGCACTTGAGGCAAAAAAAAATCAACATCTTTGTGTTTTCATGTTTCTTAGTTTAGGTCGTATAACAACTTAAAACCGCTCAGGTTTATATTCCAGTGATAGTTCTTTTGGGTCATGTGTTTTCGACTTTCACTATAGTAGGTAATGGGGATA
The DNA here is from genome assembly GCA_964017185.1 of Rugalucina vietnamica. NCBI lineage: Eukaryota > Metazoa > Mollusca > Bivalvia > Lucinida > Lucinidae > Rugalucina > Rugalucina vietnamica. The sequence continues at coordinate 49,976,268 of OZ024873.1, forward strand.
GTTCAGTACAAGGGTTTCAAATGCTTAATTGAGATCATATACAGCCTAAATATGTCAATGTTCCATGTTGCAGTTAATTAAATACAATGTAATCTGTGTGGTTGGATATGAAAATTTGGAGGAAACCTTGACTGCAACTAACATTGTATTTCCAATGTGGCTACGGACTCTACAGGCGATGCAAAAATACATTTGACCATATCAGCAGTCTTATATAATTTCTTGACAAAACCTTCAGATATGTTACTAGTTCTAAGTCTGAAAAACAATAAGACCATTCACTCTTCTGTGAGGATAAATGCAATCATTACGAAAACACACCTATGTAAGTACAGATTTTTCTTGAATTGTGAAAATTGATTTTTTTAGTAGATTTTTTTTATTTTCCTTATTTTTGCTCAAAGCATAGATTGTGGGTACACGTTAGAACCGCCTCGTCGAGGCGGTTCTAACGAGTACCCACAATCTATGTTTTGGAGCAAAAATAAGAAAACTAGGTAAACCCGTCCATATCCCAGTTTTGCTATACAGAGTGGGGTTTAAGGGGGCATACATTTCATGGACTTGTTTTCCTGCTGTTCAATTGATTCTAAACTTTCTTTGTCTTCACAGCGAAAGCATTGATACAAAAACTCATGTTCTAATCATGGGTGCAATTTCTTTGGCCTGCCAACTAAAGGCACCAAGAAAATTGAAAAAAAAAACATAACAAAAGCACAGTTTCACTTCCTATGGGATATTTCTGTTTCCGAATTGAATTCAGTAAAAAGTACATTACATGGGAAATATGTGTCTTTAATATTACATGAATATAGGACCTTACTTATTCTTGAACAGAACAGCAAATCAACTTACAAAACACCCAAAATAAAAGTGCAACATCATAACATGCGAAACAAGGTGATTTTGGACACACGTGAGGATATCGATAAACGTAATAAAATGTACAAATATCTATAGATTCGTCTGAAAATTAAAACGCATGTTACATGATATCCGCTTGAAGGATACACAAAATTTCATAAAATTATCCAAGAAAATGAGTAATTGGCATGTAATTACTTGATACAGTTTACTAGACAATGGCGAATCACTAAGAGATCTAACGCTATTATTTCAAACACGACCATGGGAATGTTAATCTATTTGACACTAAGAACATCTAACATATCTCAGCTTTACAGGAAAATAATAATTTTAATTCATTCAATTTCTTAATGGGAGATAACTCCTGTTGATATGATACCTCCTGCATTAGACAATGGCGAACCAAACTTGACAATGGCGAATCAATTAGCCTATAGCCCGAAAGAAACCATTTTAGAAGGGAATTTTTGCACACAAGTGGTGCCATTATCATGCGAGACTAAATGGTGTTCGATAATATCGTGTTAATTTGCTTTTGTGCCAACAGCAAATGTCATAAAGGAAAGGTCAATTTTACCGATTTAAGCATGTCTTATTGCTTTAAAGAATCAATGTAAGCCTAAAAGCAAGATGGTTAAACCACGACTTGCACCAATATTACATGTAGTTACGCAATTGACCAAACCAAATGGTTCCAGGGCAAGCCTTCAAAAAGTAGATTATTTGTGCACATTCTTTTCACCACACAAAGTATGATTCGAATTTACATGTACATCTTTCTCCGTTTATATCTACCTTCAATGTCAAAACTTTTATCAAAAACAGGCATATTGCACAACTAGGGATATTAGGCATTAAAGTAATGCAAAAGTGGCCATCATCAAATGCTAAGAAACGAGGTATTTAACGCATTTTATCTGAATGTTACATTTTGTGGAACAATAAACTAGGCATCTTAGTTAAGGGGTCAAGCGTTTCAGCAACCCTGATTTTATTGTCCGGTGGAATTTTGACTCCATTCTTTTACCAAACCCCAAGGCTTAGATGAAAGTAAATGACTGAGTTATAAAAAAAATAATATTTTGTCTAAGTTTCAAGAAATTCTGCAATATCTTTACGAGTGGTTCGCCATTGTCGATGATTCTCTATTGTCGAGTTCACTGTACTGCATGTATGTTTTTCGAGGCCCATACATGTACGATGTGCATGGCGTTATTTCAACGACTGCAACAGATTTGCAGTCAGGATACTATATGTCTATCTGTCGTCTATTAACATTACGCATGATGGGGTTTGTCATTTGTTTGAAATTTGTCTTTAAAGAATCTTGAAAAAAAAAATGGACGTTGCTTTTGTGGGGGTTGTAACGCCACCATAACGAAAATTTCATGGAAAGTTAAAAGTAAACAATTATCAGGGGTTGGTGCAATCAGAATCAAAGCCCCGCCGTGGGGGGCAAAACAAAAATAAAATGAGCTTGTGCAGGAGAAAAATAACAATTTGGGTTCTGACCAGGTCCGACATAAAAACAGCCTGTACAGTCACAGAAAAAGGCTAGAAGCTTGAAAATTCCGATTTAAGTGGAACACGAATTCTACCATCCGTGTAGCGAAACAAAGGCGCTGATCAGCTTCGCAGTGTTACTGCGAAGCTGATCTGCGCATTTGGCTTCGCCTGTGCTGATTGTTGGTTTTCCCATGCGGCGGCTCAAATTCAAAAGAGAACAAACGGAAAGCCGAGTCAGCAGCTATTTCCCTAAAGTTCCACTCAATTACTTGAACTTGACCAAATGTATCATTATACGCACATGAAAGCTACAACCAGCATATAAATCGACACCAAAACGTAGTTTGATAAACTTTGCCATTTTATAAATCTCACACTTAAGATTCTTTCACATAAACTTTATCCCACCGAAAATGATTTTCCGGAAATAAACGTTCCATGAAAGGAAGGACTGACAAAACGGAGTTTTGCCGATCTGTTGCTTTTCCAGTCATTCTATATATACTCCTAAAACATTCTAAGGTCCACTCTATTACACATGGAAATAAGTTAGGGAACACCTGTTATAATGTGACCACCAACCTTGGACTGTATATATTCTTCTTTGTGAAGTTTAGGAAGAATGTTTTGACAATTTGTCAGAATCTGTAGTCTCCAAAGTTGCTTCTATGTGAAAATGGTTAGCATCAAACATAAACTGCGGCGGAGAGCGGCCATCTTTGATTCAGAAAAGTTTTGCTAAATTTAAGAAACGCACTGCTAGTCTTTGCGATAACTTCATTATTTGAACTCGCGTTGTCGAATTCTTTCGTTAGCATAAAGCTGAGACATTGCTTATGGAACTTTGATCATAAAGTCTTTATTTTCTGACCGACTGTCGGCGGTAGGTCGATACTTTTCAGGGGGTAGGTTTCATGTCCACATTTTGTTCTTTGGGTATACATTTGCAGGTTGTAAATGTTGGGCCAGATATTCGATATGACCCTTTAGGAATCTAAACATGTACGTTCTGGTTATAGTGTCCTTGCGGAATTATTCTTTTACGGCTTTGTTTGCAAAATATCCAAGAATTTTGCTTTCCATAGAAATCAATGCAAACTGTAGATTTTGTATGATTAGTTGGTTTGGAGATGAAGCATGAAATTTTAGGTCCGAAGTCATTTATTTATTTAAAACGATCAGATTCAACATTTTATTCCTGTTTTGCTTTCAAAAATTGAGTTTTGCGGCGTGCAGCAGCAAAAAGGCAAACTTGTATTCTCAAAAACTTGAGTTTTTCGCATATGGCATATTGTATCCTCCGTAGCACAAAGGCAAAATGTTGTGACTTTTCATAAATTGGTCTGTAGCTAGGCCAAGGTATGAAATATATTTGATTAAAATTTCAGTATCGCCAGAAAACTGGAAAATGGATTTTTTCAATCTTTCCCCAACGGCTAAAAGTGTTCCCTAACTTATTCCTATGTGTATATTCCATATATCGTAGTGTAATGCAATCCCAGTTCAACTCAACTTTTATGCCAATCCCCATGGACAAATGCTCTTCTTCATTTGCATTATCTTAAATCATGCCTCGAAGTTACTGACTATAGAAATTTGAAACAGGAAATGCCATGTCAAAGTCGAGATAGACGTGTTTGTAAATCTTAAATTTTGCTAAATATTTGCATTTTTTTCAAAATTAGCTTAAACATGACCATCATTAGCAAAAATGAATTTTACACAAACAACATTTGCCGCAATGCATCTGACTTTTACGGAAAAAGTCGAACTCGAGTTGAATTTTGTGAATCTATGGAATTTCAGAAAAATACCACGATTTTCGAAAAATGCCAAAACTGTTCTATGGGCTTTGGTATGGCGTTTCCTTTTTCAAATGTCTTGTAGTCAGTTACTTTGTGACAATACCTAAAATAATGCAAATGAAACGGCTATTCTGCGTCCTTTGAGATGTCCATTAAATATTGGTTTAATTTGCCTTAACATTGCGATATGTGGAAAATAATATAGAGGCCCTTAGAATTTGTTGCCGACGCAATCAATTCACATACTAATCAAACGAACAAATGTCTAAAGAGACTAAAAAGTGTCACAATAAAATATTAAACAGAAGCGAGGTGAAAGAATGATATCAATTAGGAAAACAACTGCACAAAATTGTTTATCTTTATTAATATTTTACAAGTCGGATCAGCTAAAAGCTTTCCGATATTTTTACAGGTGCAGAATTTCAAAATATGAGTTCAGCACACGCGCTTCGAGAAAACAAATAAAAGAAATACTTTGACGTGTTACTCATTTTTTCCCCTCAGACTGATCTTTATTTATGGATTCTGCCTAAGCCGAATCAGCCAAATAAACAAAATCCTGTAAAATATTGATGCATTTTAGCTTCATCGTGTAAGACTTTCAAACAAACAAGTCAGACCATTGCTCTCAAAAGATTATCATTTTCGCCAAAGGTTTATAAATCTATCGTGTCAACAAAAATACAGGATAATTATACATGAACAAATTGTTTGCACTATGTTTGCTCAGACAATTTAAGCCACATGTAAACATACATGTACCACAAACATTTCTGCAAAAGACTCAAAGAACAATACATAGAACGTTCATTTAAAATGACTAATTTTTGCCTCTACCAAAAACAAAATAATGAAACAAGATGCTTGCGATGCTTCTAATCGTCATTTAGAATGCTGACCATGACAATATTAATTTTGGACTGGAAAGTATTGCTTTAGCATAAATTAATGACACTAAAATTATCAGTGTCGACAAAAAAGCTCTTTGACATTTAAACAGATCCTTTACGAGCAGTGTACATATCAAATCAAAAGGGGATGGGACATATCGCGGTTTCGGCCACTTAAGCCTCTTCAGTGTCCCTTGAGATTATTTTTGCATCATGGGGTCAACGAGTATTACTTTAATGCAACTATCAACAGAGAAGTCGATACAAAGAAGTATCCAAATATATTAAACGTTGGTTAGCAAATAAATCTGAACCGATGATAGTTTTTTGATTTTTCAGAATATCCTCGCTGACCCCATAGGACCAAACGAAAAATATAACTGAAAATAATAATAATAAAAAAAAAACTCGCATTTGCTGGCATCATCACGTCAAATATTCATGTAATGTATACCCCCTTGCACCCCACTTTTATTTAGTAAAACTGGGCTATACAGGGGTATAACTATTTTTACCGAGGCAGTTCTAACGTGTACTCACTATCTATTAGGGATGTCAACCGGAGTCCGAACGTTCGGACTTCGGATCCCGTACCGAAGTTCGGATCCAAATTTTAGCGTCCGGACGTTCGCTAAAAAATCAAAATGTCTAATGTTTAGGTAAATTTCCATTATTAAATGACAAAAATACGCAGTATCTGCTTAGCAGAATTTAATACAAATTTCTAACCATGTAGTGTCAAAGGTCACGGTTTAACAGGTAAAGAGGTAAACGGGACAATGCCGGTCACAAGGAAACGACAATAAACAAAGAAAGGATTAAAAGTGATAATTTGCCTCTTTTATTTTCTTTCGAAAACGATGTGATTGACACTTCTCCAAGTTTTAAAAATGATAATTATACAGAGCCCGGGAAAACTACAATATATATTTTGGGATTAAAGAAAACAAGTAAGCTGACCCGTTTATGCAGAGAAGAAAAACATTCAGAATACCATTAAATTTTCTACATGTATGACGACGTCATACAGTTAGTTTTATCATCATGATGTTTGAATGTAGATAAAATTTCCTAAACTGCATGACGTTTCGTTTCTGCACCACATCAACGGAAACAACGCCAAGCTCAGTAACTCTTGATTATGAATGTACTTTCATAACATACATTTATGTATGTATATATTCATACATAAATGCACATATGATAAGCATGATTCGATCCGATAGAAAAAAAAAAGATGCGAACGTTCGAACCATCCGGATGTTTGTTTCCGAGCGTCCGAACCCTAAATCTGACACCAAATGACATCCCTACTATCTATGTTTTAAGCAAATATAAGAAAAATGTCAGAAAATATCTATGGAAAATCTTCATTTTCAACAACTTTAAAAATCTCTGTACATTGCATGGGCATGTTTTGGTAATGTATGTACACGTGATTCTGATAACTGCGTTCGATAATATTTAGTTTGAAACCTGGAAACAATATATGCACGCAAAATGTTAAAAATGCGTGTTCACGATATTGATCTAGCATTTTACGTTGCATTGCATGGTGGAAGCAAAATGCTCTAGACTAGAAGATCATTTTAATGTCAGATGAAGTAACGTACGTAACATTGCCATTTATGGCTCTTAGATCTACCTTATTGATTTTCTTGAATAGATGTTTAGCAATTTGAACAAAACGTAACAAAGATGGTTCTTTTTGATATTTTTGGAAAGTTTCGATTTTAAAAGGTTTTGCTAATGTGTAAAAAAACAATATGTTGAACTTTGGGTCACATATGTTCCTCATTTTTGCTCAAAACATTAATTGGGGGCACATGTTAGAACCGCATGCGCCGATGCGGTCTAACGATTACCCACAAACTATGTTTTGAGGCAAAAATAATAATAAGACCCCTGTATACCCAAAAGCCTTTTATTGGGGTGTAAGGGTGTATGCATTTCACAGACATGTTATTCTGATGTTAAGTCGTTGAATATATTTAAAAGTATAATAATAAATATAACTTACCAAGCTTGTAACTTACCAAGTTTAACGGGTGGATAGCTGATGGCGTGTTCTCTGACGTCACTTCATCGTCCTCACTGTCGAGAATCTGTTTTAAATGTGCTATATAGCTAGACGCCAACCTTAGTGTGTCCAATTTAGATAGTTTAGTGTCCGAGGGCACCCAAGGTAGAGTCGTTTTTAATTTCGAGAATGCTTTGCTTAGTACTCTCATTCTGGAGCGCTCCCTTTCATTAGCAGCATATCTCTGTAACGGATGTGCGTTTTTGTGGTGTTTTCGCGATCCACCATGTTCGCTTTCATCATCACTACCACTTAAAGGTTCTTTTCTTTTCCTTGGCATTTTTCTTTCAGTTAAATTAAGTTTTTTGATGAAAAATTCCCGTAGCTTTTTCAGATTCTATGGCATGTTGCACTTTCAGCTTAGCATGTCTGTCGGGTTATCACTCGAAGGTTCGTCCAGCAGTATTTAAACTGGAACTTTATAATTTTCTTATTAACTGCTGCAAAAACATGAAGAACACAAGTTCCATGAAATAAATACTTCTAGATGGACGGCGAAATCAACTCAATTATGTATTCCACAGTCTTGATTGTTTTCTGATATTTTAAGGAATGAATAAACCCAGACACACGTTTTACTACTGTTACCTTATTTTCACCTTCTCAGCAATAAATCACACTCTTATTACCTGATACACTTTATTGTAATAACAAATCTTCATTAACAAGTCCATGGACGTTTAAATGACTTGTGTGGTTTATGTCAGTAATGTGTGTATAAATTTTATCAGTTCTGTTACAACTCGGCGAACCCTGTGTCACTTCGAAATGCTTAACACCTGTCTGCGCGCGCGCTCATGCTGATTTTAAGTTTAATTCAAGAAAAATTATTAGAAAATTTTCAAAAATGTCCTTAAAATTTGTTGCATTAAGTTTACATGTAAGTAGTTTTGTTTCCAAATCATAGTGTCTTCATTTTTTCGCACATGCAGATTGCATCTGCATCAGCAATTTTCTTTCCAAAAGTATTTTGCAATTTTGACATTCAAAATCAAATTCACACTTTCCTAACCATTTTCACTGCAAGCGGAAGATCATTATGTGAAAAAGCAAACTTTCTGTCTTTTTATCTCTTTTGTTGCACAATTGATGTGAAAACTTTATCTCCTGCACCTTATATATCACGATAATCAGCTACTTTAGCTTTTGGAACAACATTTAAATGCCAGGAAATAACTTTCAACATGGATAGAAGAAAAAGCTCCAACATTGTTTACTTATTCAAGTTGTTTATACTTGATAAAATTCGGAGAATTCAGAGGCTGAAAGTTTATTGGAGGGCGGAGCTTAATAGATTGCAGAATTAGTTCCGCCCATCACAAGTCAATCAGCATCATAAATTACCACAGAAAAGAAAATAAAAAATACATTTTCTAGGCAAAAATATTGTAAAGAAAATGCAAGTTATCGAACCAACAAAGAGACAATATTTCCTACCTAAAGTAACCATCAATTTGTCAATTTGGCAGCAAATTCATATAAAATTTAAATAAAATTCATATGCCATCAAAAAGCATAAACCTTGCATATAGATCGATATAACGTAAGCTGAAATAAAACTATCATTCAATGATATTCACGTTATACATTATGAAATGATCTACAATGAAATCGCATCAAAGATGGTCTTTTTCCCATCACTTCTTTTCAAATACAATACTTCATATTCATTGCTATTATTCTATTTTAGCTATTTTATTTGGGGAAAAAAACGACGGTACATCATGAAAACATGTCCGTGTAATGTATACCCCCTCAAACCCCACTTTTATATAATAAAACTGGGGTATGCAGGGGTAAACCTATTTTTCTTATTTTTGCTCCAAAACATAGATTGTGGGTACTCGTTAGAACCGCCTCGGCGAGGCGGTTCTAACGTGTACCCACAATCTATGCTTTGAGCAAAAATAAGAAAAATATCAAAATTTTTCAGCTGAAAATTTCCAATTTTTAAAGCACAAAAAAATCTCTGTATATTGCATGGGCATGTTTTCGTAATGAAAAGAGAGTACAACAATAATGATGATAACGAACAATGCATTTCCCAGCTTTTGTCTGCATATACAAAAACCGAAGTCATTGAAAACTTCTGACCAGAATGTTTATAAATATGTTTATGAACCATTACGTATATTTGCAATTGGAGTATGAACATTCAAATCAAAACGTTATTTCTCTCAAGTGGAACACGTAAGAACTGCCTATCCGAGGTGGTAATAACGTGTACCCACAATCGATGTTTTGAGCAAATATACCGGTAAGAAAAATATTTTCAACATTCAACTGAAAAACTTCATCTTTACATTCAGAAAAAAGTCCTTTGCATAGGTCGTAATGACTGTGTTGCGTTTAGAAAAAATCTTAGAAAATGTCGTGGAAACTATGCAAAGTTGTATATTGCTGTTTATTTATTACATATTGGCATATTTAGTATAGTTTCTTTTCCACAAAAAAGTGGTAGAGCATCGAACACCGAATCGGGATGTTCGATTGCCACTGGCGACACCGTGTTGTGTCCTCGAGCAAGGCTCATCGAGTACCCCAGATCGAGTACTGGTTACATGTAATACTCAGCAAGCGGTAGCTCCGTCCTGACATGCCTGAAAAAAAATGTTTATTCGGACGTTAAACCTCAAAACCAACAGCCTTGTATCTTTTAGATTGTAACAAGCAGCCAGCACCTAATTTTGCCAGGGACACTCTATGTTTTGGATAAAAATAGAAAAAAAAGTAAAATCGGCATACCCGTGTAAACCCAAGTGCTAGTATTATCATTATACAGTAGGGTAGGAGGGGGTAATACATTTCACGGACATGTTTTCATGATGTGTTTACAATGGGAGGGGTTATACAGACTACTGAATATTGTTTGAATTATGTATATTTTCAATGAAAGCGGCCACTGGCTTTACTATCTCTAATACATACAAGTTTTTCACATAATTTTATTTATGCTTGTCAGATACTAATTTGTGATTTAATTATCCCCAATTGTTCACAGTAGTATCTTTTATACAAATTACGCATATCGCAGATCATCTTATTTTACACAGTTTAAATAATCATTTAATTAGCAATACTACACTATAGGCCACAAGGGTCCGGCTTTTATCATCTTGGACCTTTGGGATATCATAGATGCTCGTGATATCTCTGTTTTATCTCGCGCATTTCCCGTTAATTGGAATACCTTGGATAGATTCGTGACAGTTATGAAAATAAACGGCGCACTCTCTGGGTATTATGATAAGCATGGTAAGATGGGCAACCGCTCAAATATCTAAATAATTCTAATCTCGAGGCAGTTCTAAAATATTCCATTAATTCATATGTTTTTGATACTTTGATCATGTTGATAAAACTTTCAGAATCCATATTGAACAAAAATACCGGTAACAGCAAGCATCAGAAACAAGAGGAGCAGATTTATTCGAAAGTGTCATTTGAGCCGCCCCATGGGAAAACCAACAATATGCATATGCGAAAACAAAGGCGCAGATCAGCTTCGCAGTAACTGCGAAGCTGATCAGCGTCTTTGTTTTCGCAACACGGTACAATCCCTTTTCTTTCTAAATCCAAAATTTCCAGTCTCTAGCCATCTTCTGTGACTGTACAGGCCGGTTTGTGTCAGACCTATTCGGAAATCACATTGTTGGTTTTCCCACGAGGCGGCTCATTTATTGTTCACCATATTGACATTGGACAATCACATGATATACTCGTCTTCAATGCTTGAAAGGTAAAATCCCCAAACTGAATGTCACATATTATTATGTCTTTGTGTTAAAATGTTTGTGTTGTTTGCACCTTATGTATAGGTATGTTTCAGAAAATTATTATCGGTTTAGAGTCATTTTCTAACCAACGTTTAAATATTTGACCCAATTTGGATATAACTAGTCTTTGTATCGACTACCCTTTTGAACGATGTAAATTACAGTCATAATCTTTGGCCCCATGTTGCCAAATCTATAGGGTCACTGAAGTGGCTTCAGTAGCCGACTCATTAATATGTTCACTGCTCTTAATAGGATCTCACTTTATTTTTTATTTCATATCTTAACAGAGTGGTCACCTACTGGGCAAATAGCTGATCATTCGGTTTACGATATGTTTTCATGGTAAAAGTGCCTGATAGTTTTCACCCACCTCGGTTTTTGGAGTGGGAATCTCTTTCTGATTGTGCCTTTTCCTGATCGTTGCATGCTTGTACCTTTTTATACTGTCCGGGCAATTCAAACACAGTGTATCCATATCAAAAACTAGGTTTTATTGTTTGTTAATTACATGTACTAGTAACTGCTCTTAACCATTTATGGTGTGTGATACCAGGGGGTTTGGGCAATCTACAGAGCACCGGTCCTGACGAATGTACGTGTACACTCTCTGTTCTGGACAGAACAACTGAAAATTTTACACTGAAATTTTTAAAAGTCTTGTGCCGTGGGTAAGTCAAGGGAACGTAAGTGTAGGTGGTCCATGATTGACACCATGACGAGGGTGATGTGTGTCCTATCGTGAACTATCTCCAGTAGCGCCCAATTACAGTAGATCAATACTACGATAAAGAGAATACATCGACATGTGCGTCTCGGGATGGCTATAAGATCAGACTTAGTATACGACGGCTAAACGGACTTAATTGCGTTGAAGATCAAAGTATTTAATGTATGACTGCACAGCAACTGCATTCTAGAGCAACATGATTGCTATATACACAAATTGGTATACCCCCTGAATGGACGTGACTTAAAGTATTGTGGGTTTTATCATTCATTGGCTCATACTCAGGCGTGATTTATCGCTAATATTTGCATGTTGCAAAAGGTTTGTAATGTGTTCACATCAATCACTGGAATGAGTGACTAAAATAAACTCCCTACTGCTGACACTGTAAACTGACTGTACGTATACAAGCTCTGGCACCTTGGTACACGTCAATTTTAGATTTGCGGTATTCAGTGGAATAGAAATGCATCATGTATTAACTTATACGAAGCTTATCGGCTCATATAAACTGCACATAAACATAAAATTTATGAAAAATAGTTTCTTTGTAAAAATAAAACTCAATACTTAATGCATACAAGTACATGCGTATAAACCACAATAACTCTTTTACATTTGACCGACACTTTTTAAGTCCCGGTGCCATTGCGCTTGAGATCGCTTAAGATTGTTATACACGGTTGGCTTAATATTAATTTGGGGGTCATTTCTTTTTCCCTATATGCGAATCCAGAAAGCAGAAAAACGTTGAAACACATTTTACAAATTTTGCATACGCAGTCTTATTAATACACTCATGAAAAAAAACAATCCTACGATTGCTTACGCCGGATTCAGTGGGACCAGCACTTTAGATCATCACCAGTATACAGTAGCTTAAATGTAATATACATTTTCTTTAATTTAAAAATGATCATATAAACAGTATATTTGTACTCGTGGAACAGAGTCAAATCGTGTTAAACTACGTTAAATGTGCACTACCGCACTGATTTGCATCCATATCCCCTATTTCACAAGTGCAGTGAGCTATACATGTACAGCACCATATAGTCGTCTGCATTTCGACTAGAATTCAGCTACTTTCTAGCCAAGGTTATCTTAATATAATCTGACAGCTCAGAACATTTATTATTTTCACAACCTCATTAAAATCGCAGAGAGTGTTTTTCTACAAAATACCACTACATACATCTGCAAGTTGAACATTCAGCTGGTGGCCCCTAGTTTAATGCAAAATACAAGGAGAATACTCACATGTAACTTTGTTATGATAAAGATTTGTTTCTTTTGTTTTCATTTCTCTGAACCAAAATAAGCTACTGCATGATTTTCATTTACATCCTCTCATCAAAGCAATTCTACTGATTAAGTATTATGTATTATGATTATGTTTTATGGAAATATTTATATAGAACTGACAAATATTTTCAATTATACAAACATAAAATTATTACTTAGTTTTCGTCTGCTTTTTTATTTGAATTGTGGGAAATTAGCCGTGTTTTGAGAAAACATCATATGGAGTTTCAATAACCTGGATAGGTCATCATCCTGTGCAAAATTACATAATGAGGAAACATAGTGTTCTTCTTTGTTTTCTTCTTCTGGAGAAGAACAAAAAGAAGAAGGAATTATCATTTAGGACAAGCCTGTTCAGCTCAAACAAACTTCCTACACATATTTATTGTTTGGCACTAAAGTCCAATTCGCATGCGCCAAAAATACACACGTGTAAATATACTCCGGTGTGCAAATTTTACTCGGGGTAAGTAAATGGCGCATGCGAACGCAAATACACACCGGAGTATATTTACATATGGGTAAATTTACTCCTGGGTCTGACCAGATGCAAATTTTATTTTTACAAATACACATGTGTAAATTTACTATTATGTCCCATGCGAACGCAAAGTAAAATTTACCCATGAGTATTTTTATTTCAAGTCAATATTCTGCTTTTAGATAACGAATTTTCACATTTTTGTTCCTAACTGATTATATGACAGTTGCTGAAACTGTGGACATTGTTGCTAAATAAGCGTTTATTGCCATTCAAAACATTTTAGATCATATGGAGTGCAAACAGCCACACTATTTCCTCATCATTCTTGGTTAGGATTCTCGGGGCATTTTAACAGTAATTCCTTGTAAAAGGATGAAAAAAGGGAAATGTATAACTGCTAAGGTTATGCCTGACCATTACATGATTCCCCTCTGCTGCCAAAGTCTACATGAACACCTTGAAGCAGCCTCTTCTTGTTTTGCAAATACAGAAAACTTAAATGAACAGGTTTTAATCGAGAAATGATAAATTTACCTACAAAAATACTCCTGGCGATAAAACCCATGCGAACGCAATTTAAATTTACTCTCAGGTTGATTTGCACACCGGAGTATAAATACATACCAGAGTATATTTACACGCGGGTATTTTTTGCGCATGCGAATTGGACTTAAGACTAACTAAATGTAAGTCTCTCTGAGGCAGATTACCAGTTCTAAGTACACATTAATATATTTTCACAATTAACTGCAACTGTTTTTCTTTGATCAGTATTTATAAACTAAAGAATGGTCTAACAATCAAAAGAAATATGCTAGATATGCTGATCGATTTGACGAGGCCTTGCTACCAACCGAACTGCTTTGCCACGGATGTAATAGCTGTGTCTTGAACTATAAGATTCAAATATATAGATTTTGGCCAAATATTGTCAGAATTAAAGTTAAATATATATGGCTGGTATTGTTCCTTTTATTTTATTTACTGTTACATACCCCGAATGCTTATGTGTTAATTGTTAAAGTCTGCAGTTTCATTTGAGAGGAGAAAATATAGATGTGTTGTGAGAAAACATCCAGTGAGATTATGTGATCAAACTGCGCAAAATACATACATGTAATGAGATATCATTAGCGAGATGTGTGGGTGCTTAAATCTCTCTCTCTCTCTCTCTCTCTCTCTCTCTCTCTCTCTCTCTCTCTCTCTCTCTCTAAGAAGCAAGTTGTTCCTCACTGATGCAGATTACCAGCGCTTTGTGCATATTGTTTCACAATCAACTGACAACTGTTCTTCTCTTCTTTAATCAGCATAAAATGAAGAATGGTCATAGGCAAATCTTCATGGAAGGAATATGCAAGATGTACTAATTTAATAATAATAATAATAATGATGATAATAATTACCGGTTGTCAATAGTCACTTTTTAATCATTATCATCATCATCATCATCAATAATACATCATCATCATCATCATCATCATCATAATCAGATGGGCAACACACACACACATCATCATCATCATCATCATCAATGATAATCAATGATAATCAATGATAAAAATCAGATGGGCAACACAAACAGCAACCCTGATCCTGAACTAGCCAATTAAAAAAATGAATAAAAACATTTTATAATGCTTCATTCAGGCACTGTTCAAAAATTGTTCCGGCAAAATGTTTGCAAGCATGTATTATCAGCTGTGGGGGAGTCTGGTAAAAAATGTTGGGTTTGTATTACAAGTTGTTGTTTTAACCATTAGAAGCTGTCAAATAAATCACCAGTATCAGAGAGATATACTGTTAGCAGATTTTGGAAAATTTGGAAAAAGTTGGCGAAATGCAGACGACTACATACAACACTAATGCTTCAAACGTTACTTCGAAACGCCAAAATATAGATTTCCCCTTACTACGATTCAATTACTTACCGCCTTGATATCTCGCGATATCTTATCGCAGAACAAGCTGCTGTGTCATTGATACCCCGGTATCTGATAATTCTACAACATAAATTTACAAGAATCTTTACTACTGGCGCTAAAATGGCTTTTAAAAGCATCAGTTGCTTGTTTGTTGATATATTATTGTAACGCAGACAGTAACTACATGTAATTATATCTCGACGTCTCAGAAAGAAAGGTTCCTAAGTTGGTACAAAGTATGCAGTTTCGTTTTGTCCCGGAAACAAGTGTAATATAGCTTATACTATTGTCTAAAAATGCTCTGAAGACACGATATTTGTATGGTTAATAGCTCTGTCACACATTCACGTATCAGCGGCGTATCGCTCACGTATCTATAAAAATGTCGATACGCCGAGGTCTGAGCCGTATTTTGCTCGAGAGACGTATGTACCACGTACGTGTGACGTTCCTGCTACGTTCCCGTGGCGTATCCGTGACGTATCTGTATTCGTTTGGAATTTCACATTCGTATGTACGGCGTATCAATGCGTATGTGCCACGTATGTGTGACGTATGTATGGCGTATGAAGTATACGCGTGACGTATCTACGGCGTATGGACTACGTTCCATTCTTACTTGCGGCGTATCTGTTCTGTACCAATTGCTTTTTAATACCTATGAGAACAAACGGTTGTGTTCACTTTGTTCATGCAATTTGCACATTATAGTTATCAATTATCAGTGGTCGAAGATGCCACCGGACTGAGAAATCTAGATAATCTAGATTAACACCGAAGAAAAAAAAAAAAAAAAAAAAAAAAAAAAAAAAAACGAGGTGGTCGTGGTGGTGGTGGTCGTGGTGGGGGGGGGGGGGGGGGACATCTTCGAGCTTCGAGCTCTCCATCCTGGTCGAAAGACGACATGAACAAAGACGGAGGCTACACCAAGCGTAGCTATGAAAGAACCCTGCACGACACCCCGAACCGTGAGAAACATCTGATCCATGACTTCGGAAGAACGAAAAAGTAAGTAAGTAAGTAAGTACAACATAAGGATACACAATTAAAGAATAGCTTGAACGTTCGGTAAAGATTAATTGGAGACTTTAATCGATTGTACGGGACCCAAATCCTCGCCCTCGCCGGTTCTACTGCGTTACCAGATTCCTAGCTCGTTAATGCCGTACCAGAAAAAAAAAAAAAAAAAAAAAAAAAAAAAAAAAAAAAAAAAAAAAAAAACTACACAATGTGGAGTGTCCGACACTCTGGTGAAGCAAAATAAGGACTCGACAAAAACGTCGACTTTGATATAACAGTAGGAAAAAAAATCACTATTTATAGAAGATAGACCCGACCAGATACGAGGATATAAACATACATATAGAAGCATTAAGGTTCTCTTGGAACGCCACAAAATATTCCTAATACTCCTAATACGTCACACATACTCCACAGCAGCGAAATGAACGTAGCACATACGTAGCACATACGCCATTGATACGCGAGACACGCCACACGTACGTCGCTGATACGCGGTAGATACGAAAAGACATTCGAGGATACGCCACACATACGTAGCAGATACGAAAGGTACGCTGTACATACGTCACGGTTACGTGGCATGTTAACCGCTACGTACGTGTGGCGTATCAGGAGTATGAGCTACGTATCTACGACGTACCTGCCACGTTGCTTTCGTATGTACCACGTATGTGTGACGTATGTACGGCGTATCGGACCTGCTACGTACGTGCTACGAATTTTTAAGTGCACACATAAAAAACGTAGCACCTCGGCGTATGAGGTGTATGAGCTACGTATCGAAGAGTATGAGCTACGTATGCCCACGTATCTACGACGTACGTGTGACTTACCTTTCGTATCTCGATACGCCGTAGATACGTGAGTCGATACGCGAATGTGTGACAGGAGTGAAGGACAAAATCCCCCCCCCCCCCGGACAGAATCCCCCCCACTCTTTTTTGTTGACTAGGACAGAATCCCCCCCCCAGTATATCTTGCAAATAGGACAGAATCCCCCCCCCCTCCCAGACAGAATCTCCATAATCAAATTGTAACATTTACAACTAAATGTCATCTATTTTTGCATCAAATAAGGGTGTCTTCATTCATTATATGCTAATGACCAGATAATTATTTTGTTTGTTTTTATTTAATTAAGATTAAAGCGGCATCTTAATATGCCATAATTACTGCTAATAGCAATAATGAGGTGAGACTTCTATAATTAAGTAATTAACTAAGTTTTAATAAAAAATATTGAAAATAACCAAATTCTCTTATTTAATTTTCTCTAATCACCACTTATTATTGTCAACTATATTAAAGATTGCTCAATTATAGAAGTAGATTCTGTTTGGGAAGTGGGGGGGGGGGATTCTGTCCTATTTGTAAGATATACTGGGGGGGGGGGGGGGATTCTGTCCTCGTGAACAAAAAAGAGTGGGGGGGATTCTGTCCGGGGGGGTGGATTTTGTCCGGATACCGTGTGACAGCCCTATAATTATCTGCTATTTAGAAAGTCTGGAGAAGCCTGGGATCGAACCCATAGCTCTGCTGCAAAAGACGTGTGGATTAACCAACACGCCAAGGATACGGTCCATGATAATTTATTGACTAGTTAGAGATTCACCGCGAGGACCGAATTACTAAAACTAAACGTTGTGAACCACTACAGAAGCTGAGGGTAAGGGACCCGTAAAACCGGTTTAATCACCCAGTAATTTTATATTACTGTCCGTTCGAAGGCAGTACCTCTGTTGTGGTTTTTATCCCTTTATGTTCTGGTGTTGAATATGTGTGCTGTTTGCATCTTATGTACGTTTTCATATATTTAGTTAAAGTCCGTGTAACTGTGTGGACACCTATTGGGGAATAACTGCTCACTCGGCTTACGATATGTTCTTATTGTTTTAGTACCTGGTTGTCAGTTAAGTTTTTTTCCCACCTTGTATTTTGGAGTAACTGTTGGAATTTCCTTCTGATTGTGTAATTTCCTGATCATTGCTTACTTTTACCTCGTTACACATGCTTATGAGATGTGCTCTTGACATGATTCATATCATAGCACAGTTTCAAAGAATCACAATAGTTGTATACAGACCATTCAGAAGAAAAAGTAAAATCGAAATAATAGAATAGCAATCGTAATCTGAAAATTTACTGTCTGACAACGATTTCCTAATCCGACAGGTCAGGTTTCCGCTGTGACAGATACATGTACATTCAACTACAAAAACGAGACTGAAAAACATTAATATTTCGTCTCTTCGGAAAAATCAGCCAAAACTCCCATGTGTCTCTTTCATTCTAGAACACTGGTACATTTAAAAACTAAAACCTGCACCGAAAAGGTCAGTTGACACAACTGGAACCTTGGAAACAGGTTTTCTCGGAACTGATGCCATATAGCCATGTCATTAGAAAACCGGACTTTTGCATATGTGAAAACAAAGCCGCAGATCAGCTGTGCAGTAACTGACAAGCTGATCAGCGCATTTGTTTTCGCTACACGGATAGTACAATTCCTCCTCTACCTTTTTCCAAAATTTCAAGCCTCTAACCTTCTTCTGAGACTGTAAAGGCCGGATTGTGTCGGACCTGGTCGGAAACCCCGAAGACCGGTTTTCTCGCGTCCCGGCTCTTATAATTCTAAGAAGTAATTAATGAACCTGGTAACGGATACCTTGATCAAGATAAACCATCATTCATCAAAATTGAGCCGCACCATAAGAATATGTATCCATTTTTAAATGCGAAAACAAAAAGTCCAGATAAGCTGCTCAGTCACTGCGCAGCCTGTCTGCACCTTTTATTTCCGCTAAATAGTTAATTCAATCCTTCTTCTTTCTATAGCGAAATTTCAAGCCTATGAGTATCTTCTAAAATTGTACAGTCAGGCTTGTTTCAGACCTGGTCAGAAACTCTGAAGGCAGGTTTTTACATGATGCGGCACAAAATTATGACGTCGTCCATATGCAATGGATCTGTCATGCGAGATACCGTCAAATATAAACCTTTGGAGGAAATAAGATTATAAAATGATCATATCTAGAACAATATGTAAACAAATTCATATCAGGATGTTTACTAAACGATTCTTGGAACACACAAAATGTTATAAGAGTGAAAGTGATATGAGTAGGAACTGGAGAAATTGGTCTTACGTCGCGATTGCTGATTGCTCAAAAAGATCAAAATCAGCCGCTGCGACCACCAAAACTGGCTTGAATGCGCATTGTACATTGTTGAAGCGGCGAAAAATGCACATATTTCCAGAATTGTGTTGTATTTTAAAGATTCTAAATGGCACGTGCTACACAATCTCCATGCAAGGACTTAGTTATCATTATAAACATGCCACTAAAATTGTAATTCATCTCCGGCTCAAAGGTCTAAAACTGGTCAAACATTCACCGTGTCAGAAATACGTAGAATATTTCCAAACAAAATATTTGCGCCATAATATCAACTGTCAAACTGCTTTCAGTTCTACCATATTTTTCTGTAATTCATTTCCAATGTCAACGCTTCCTGTTCGATTTTATTAATGTCTTTTTCGTCCAAGTGATCAAGTGGTGACTTTGGGTACAAGTCCCATAAAATGGAGGCAGCGTTCCGACATGACCATGGCTGTTGACTGGGGCGCTAAACCACTACTCAAACAAAAAAGTAACATCAGGAAAACACGTCCATATGCAATGAATATCCCCACCTTTATATACAAAAACTGGGGTTTTTAGGGGTCTACCTTTTTTTTTCCAAACATACATTGTGGGTACTTGATAGAACTGCCTCTAACATGTAACCACAATGTGTGTTTTGAGCAAAAATATAACAAAATCAAAATGTGTTTTGTTTCTGGAAAAAGCCTCTGTATATTGCATGGGAAAATTTCCATAATGTTTCACAGAATCACAATGCGCAAGGTTTATCCCTAGGCAATCATCTCTATACAGGTATTGTTTTCTGTCGCAAAAGAGCCCCCGAAACACTTATTTACATTTGGGTTCGCAAAAATTCTTCAATCTCATGAAAAGCACAGTTTCCATCTTATTCGAATAGACGGACCATGCTACCCGTATAACGCCCAAGTTCAATTTAGACTGATATTTTTGGCGCTTGTACTGAGTTGAAATACTGAAAGTCTTCCAATTTACATAATTATGACGTTGGTGATCCCGCTGTTTTGAATAGGCATATTATGTTATCAGGCAAATTAATCAAGACATGACCATGTGCTTCACAGAGCAAAACGATCTACGTAATGTTATCACGTGAGGTCAACCAGCATGGTCAAAAGTTATTTATAATAAGGTTACATATTTTATTGGAAAAGGTCCCTCAGGACCTTTTCCACAGTGTTTACTTTGAATATGAAGAAAATTATACCCATGATCGACTGGTCTCTCTCAATTACGCGTTTTGTCACATAAAGCGTTTAATAAAAACTAGTGAACCCGTCTATACTGACTAGACAGTTAACCGCAATAAATTAAATTTATCCATTTTTGACACTCCCCGTCAAATAGCGGTAAAATCTAGCAAGCAGTCTCGATCGTGGTGACTGCTTATCATAGCGCATCTAAGTTTAGATCGTAGATACCCTGACGAGGGGTACAGAAATTATAGGAACTCTATATGGCTGACTTTTAGTCCATCACATCGGTCCCATGGGTCTGTTTCTGGTAGTGTGGCTGCAGGTCAAAATTCAGAACTCTGTCACAAATTGACTGCACTGCAAAATGGTTTTCTACACATCGACATATTGATTGTAATCGTGTTCCCTTTAGTATTGGCTTTGGTTCCATAACATCAGAAATTTTGGTCAATGCCTTGAGCGACAGATACACACACTGGTCAAGCGTTCATAACAAGAAACGACATTCATGTATAGGAAACGAAACCGAAACGTATGAGAATCGAAATTAATGACAAACCAGAGAATCAACAACACTGAAATCTAGAGCAAAAGGAATCTCTTATAACAAACGGCTGCTGACCTTTTCATTGGTTTCTTTTTAAAGAAGCCAACTTGTTCTCTGTATGGCTTGTTATGCTACGACTGCAAAATCGCAACTATCGCATAATTGTTCCATGATTATCAGGCCTCGTCAAGGTTAAATTCCTTAGAATATGTTGTTTAAATTATTTCATTGCTAATTTGTCTTGCTGAAGGGTGCATGCGTTAACTGAATTTTATAACTCTTTGCTTAATTTTCTCTGTTTACATGATTTGTAAAATTATAAATTTATGATCGACTATAAAGGACACTGATCAGGAATGTATTTTGCCGAGAGACAGTCAGCTGACAGGAAATACATCAAACTAGGAATGGTTTAGAGCTTCAAAGAGCCAACATGGCGGTTATATTTTCTCAGGCGATGTCACAGCTGTGGCCAACGACAAAACAATATGAGCCTCCGCGTGGAGTGACCAACAATTTGGGTTTCAGGTCCGACACAAACCAGTCTGTAGAGTCATAGAAGCAGGCTAGAAGCTTGAGATTTTGGTTTGAAGAAGACGAGGACCTGTACTTTCTGTGTAGCAAAGCAAAGGCACTGATCAGCTTCGCGGCTACCGTGAAGCTGGCCTGCGCCTTTGCTTTCGCATCCGAAGACTGTTTGTTTTCTGATGCGGCGACTCATATTGTGTGAAACTTGGAGCTGGATAGCAACGTGTTGTGCACAATTATATCGGAATAAAGGTAATTTTAATGTTATACATTGTACATGTATAACATAAATTTATGTTGTCCATTGCAGCATTTATTTTTAAGCGATACTTTTATGGTGCACCAAAATGACGTAACATTCGTGCACTTAACAGATAATCAGAAGTGAACAGAACTAAAGTTAACTGTTTGATACCAAATGAAAAAAGAACTCAAGCGCAAATCATGAGACAATACGCAGGCTCACGGACAAATCTTACCAAAAATGCTTAACCCATAATGGACGAATGGATTCTCCCAACATTATCATTTGGGTGAGTCCATTTTCATATTTAGGGAGTTTCAAGTGTGATTTTAAAGTTTTATTCCATTTTCCGATGAAAATTCTCTAAGCAAACAGAATAGCCCCAGATGGGACGCGGCGTCACATCTAGGGCTATGCTATTTGCCTATGTCCCATAAAAGGGACGCCAGGCTTAAATGAGTTAATGAATTTAGATATAGGAGGTTGTACCTGCCACAGAGAAACAAACCGAAATTACAAAGATAGTAATAACACATTACAATTTAGTAGTGGAGAGGGGGCAATGCATTTTTTACTACAATCCCAGTTAGATAGGAAAGGGATTTACCATAAACTACATCTTCCTCCTTACCTGGCCACTCTTGAATTCCTCTTGAATAATACTTCTTACACATCAGTCGCGAAGCCTCGGTGGTGCAGTGGTTTATTACTTGAGAATACAGAAAGCCTCCGTGGTGCAGTGGTTAAGTCACTCGCCTTGTAAACCAGGGGTCGCAGGTTCGATCCCGGGCTTCTCCAAAAAACCTCCTCCCGGTTGAGCCTTCGGGTGCTCCCGGAACAACAAACCCACAAAACAACCTCAAAAACAGCCTCATCGCCCAGGAAAAAAAAAAAAAAAAAAAAAAAGAATACACAAATTTCATTGTAAACAATGGTTCGATACAATGCATCTCCAGCCCTTCGGTGGAGACCAGAAACCGAGGTCCCATGACAATTTTCGAGGACACACTGCTGACAAGGACATACTGTGACGAGGCTGGAGATTATGATATGCCTAATACCAAGTCTTCACATTACGAAAACTTGCCCATGCAATTTACAGATATTTTTTTCGGCTATGAAATAGAAAAAAATCAATGGGAAAAAATATATTTTCAAAAGTTTTGATCAAAACATTGATTGTGGGTACACATAGAACCGCCCCGCCTATGCAGTTCTAACGAGTACCCACAATCTATGTTTTGAATGAAAATAAGAAAAATAAGAAAAATAGGTATACCCCTGCAAACCCCAGTTTTTCTATATAAAAGTGGGGGTTAAGCGGGTACACATTTCACGGACATGTTTTCCTGATGTACAGACAAAGAACTATACATACACGTCAGTCGCGAGTCATTACAGACGTCTTGTTTCATTAAAGTTTTCTAACAAAATGAATTGCATGTAATCTTTTGTAGGTTTGAAGCTATGGATTTTTCATCATTTATTTCCGCCATGACGGCGGCCCAGGCTATGTCGTCATGTTTTACTGAGTCGCCCAGTTCATTCAAAGCTGGTAGGTAAATTGTAAAACTCTTAAATCGTAAAATGAAAGTTCATATTCATATTATTGTCGAAACACGTCTAAGGAAAAGCAAGATTCTCGCCAATAAAACGTACAGTTCAATCTATGATGTGGTAATTAAAATATATACAGGGTCCTTTTCTTAAAGTGTTCAAATCGTAGATAATTGTCAACGGCATCGTTGGCAATGGGATGTTCCCGTAAGTGTACACACCGACGGAGTGGAATGGAGGTACCGAGGTGGAGATGCGTGAAACTTCGTCAGGATAACATGTCCGTGTAATACTATACCCACTTATACACCACTTTTATATAGCGAAATTGGGGTATGCAGGGGTATACCTATTTTTCTTTTTACTTTTTGCTCTGAACACAGATTGTGGGTACCTCGCCGAGGCGGTTCTAACGTGTACCCACAATCTATGTTCAAAGTTTAGCAAAAATAAGAGAAATGTAAACACAGTCCAATTAAATATTCAATTGTTACATATGACAAAATGTTCTTTCGTCGCGTCAGGTATTGCCTTCATGTTTGTAACGTTAAAATCGACGTAAATTACGGCGTTTCATATTTGAACGTGAGGTTTCGTTTCGAAGAGTACACAACTTCTTCAAGTTACTCACCAAATGCCATAGTATGTCATGAACATGAAGCGCTTGGTACATGTAACAGCGATGGACGAAAAAGAAAGAAGAGTGATTTATGTAGCGACAGTAAAAGCTTTCAGTACGTCCACAATAAGCAGGCTCCAGTCGTGTTAGGAAAATCAGTCATGCTAACCACACTGTCCTATGGCATGCATACTCGAGGCAGATTATCAGTATTTTGTGTTCATTCTTCAGTTATTAACTAACAAGTACTCTTCATAGATCACATAAAATGAAGATACATGTCTTTACGAAAGCATGTTTGATGACAGTATTTAATAACGCAAAATATAACGCGACGTAGAAAGTACGCCATTTTTCGTTTGTGTTACAAATTGTAAACGTATATTTAATAAATCGCCAACAATTCAATACTTGCAGTTTTAGGACAAAATTTCATACACTACGACTTTAGAATGTGAGGATTATTGTCATCAATTTATTTGTTTGATATGCAAACATAATTATGGCTACGTCTTGTGTTTGCAAATACCACAGATAGTTTCGATACTTTTCCGTATGACGGCAACTTCTGACGCGAGGTTTCTGTATATTGCATGGTTAAGTTTCCGTAATGATTTCGAAAGTTTTGTCATACTCGGAAGTCGAATGGTTTGATGGAAATTCTTGAAATTGCAGCAAAAATGTCTGGCTTTCGCTGCCGGTTTTGTAAAGGGTCACTGATGAAGGTTCATTACCCGAAATTGTACAATTTGGCCCATCTTCTCGCTTTAAATGTTTTACTGCTTCCAAAGGATCTAACAATTATTTTTATTTGAACCGCTATATCTGTTTTCCGTGGCTCAAAAGACAGTTTGTAACACTTTAAAGACACGCTCTCTCAAGTCAAGAATTTTTGTTCCGTACTCAGTTCACGTTATGTGACAAATGAGCCAAACGATATACAACACAGCACAAAAAGTAGTTTTATCACATTTCTGTACCTGTCTGTCTTACAGAAAATGGTACCATGATCACCTACTGCAACTATAAAGGTGACAAGAAGTTTCCTGGCGACAAGTGGACGTCAAAGGAATGTGAGAAATGTACCTGTACCGCTGATGAAGGACTGAAATGCTGCAAGTAAGTGAAAATTTTATTATGCCCGTATTTCCCCAACCTCACCCAAGCATCTGCCACCTGGGTAGACTTTTGATATAAATGTAACCTTAAGTTTGCAACAGCGAGTCACCGAAAAAGAAACAATAGTTCTGTTGGAGAGTTGGTTGATCTAGCTGGATCCCCGTGTTCTGCTATAATTAAATGGACTGGCGCATGACATCTGAAATACACGTGGGATTTGGGAGAGCATCGAACATTATCGACTGCTGGGAAACACTAAAGGACTCGTCACACATAAGCGAAAGTCCCTCGACGTAGACTTGCGCAGACTTGCGTTTTATTGTAAAAAGTAGTTATTTATTGTTTGATTTATTGCTTTACTCCCCTTTCAACAGCTAACGTCCCGGCATGACCATAGCTATTGATCGGGACGTACAGCACTAAATCAAAGAAACAAAAACTAATTTTCGCAATTAAACGCGAAAGATTTGTGACGAACAAAATCAACTAATAATTTTAATTCGATTGCTTATTCTGATAAGATCGTCTTTCTTTCCAGGGCGGGACAGCACCATGTGAGCTACACCAATGTGAACGGCGACTCTGAATGTGTCCAGAAGAAGGAAGGTTGCGAGATCAAATGGGTGTACCGCAACGACCAAAACAAGGCATGCCCTGAGTCGAAGATACCGAAACCAGACAAGATGCCAAAAACAACACCGGCGGCGCCCGGCGATCCGTTAGCCGGAATAGACGAAGAGTAAGAGTATTTTCTGGCATTTCTTGTAAAAGTAGCACAGAAATAAATTTAAAAGTGAGTACGTTTTGTTGATTGCTTTATACCCCACAAAGGTTGACCGTTCTTTCAGAACGAAAATATAAACTGCGTCAAATACACAGTGTAGCCTCGTGATGAAAGTGAAATAAATGAACAAATGAAAACCACAGTCACCATTAAAGTATCATTTGGCAAAACCTGGTCAAATAAAATCATCCTTATATCCCTAAATCCTTTGTGAACTTAGTCAGAAAACAAAGTACAGTATTTGATACAATTAGATTTACAATCCCCACCCCGACATCAAGCGGGAAGGAAAATGACTGAAAGACTGCCTATGAAATAAAAACAATAGGTATGACAAGCAAGGTGATTAGCTCCTTTCTAGCAAGGTGGTCGCCTAAAACAAAGATAGCGAGAACAATAGAGAGGTAGACAGACAAAAAGTGACATAAGGATACACAATTAAAGAATAGCTTGAACGTTCGGTAAAGATTAATTGGAGACTTTAATCGATTGGAGACTTTAATCAAATCCTCGCCCTCGCCGGTTCTACTGCGTTACCAGATTCCTAGTTCGTTAATGCCGTACCAGAGAGAAAAAAACACACTACAGTTAATGCCGTACCAGAGAGAAAAAAACACACTACACAATGTGGAGTGTCCGACACTCTGGTGAAACAAAATAAGGACTCGACAAAAACGTCGACTTTGATATAACAGTAGGAAAAACAAATCACTATTTAAAGAAGATAGACCCGACCAGATACGAGGATATAGCCCATAACATAAACCCAGAATCAGGTCCCTTCCATCTGTTAGACAGCCGTAAAACATTTCATGTACATGTAGTTGTTATCCCCCAGATGCAAGTAATGCCAATTAGACAAATACAAGCTTGAATTTTGTTATGCATGTAACGCTCTCAGGTGCGCAAGTATTTACATGTACATGTAGCGCATGAGAAGCCACTAATTAAAATATGAAAATGGGATACAATAAGAAACATAATGACAAAATGGATAACAGATGGAGTTCCCTGTAGTTTTTTTTTATCCAACATAATTTGAACACTTATACGATCATAAGACGTTTTGCACCCATGACAAAGTTATCTAATTATTCAATGTCGTGTATAATAATAATAATAATAATAATAATAATAATAATAATGTCTTTATTAAAAGATAATGACATATTTAGTACATAAACTAATCTCTAATGAAAAGCGCTTCATTAACATGTGAGTAACGGCCACAAATATTGTTAACACTTTAGCAATATAAGCCTGGCATCCTATGAGAGATGAGCTATATTTTCAAACAATAGACATATTATTATGAAATTCTTTCATTTCTTGTAGCAAACTGTTCAATTTCAAGACCAGTGCTCTGGATCACGATGACTGGGACCATGACTTCGACGATGATTTTCACAGCCATGATGATGATGATGATTTCTTTGGCAGCCATGATGATGACGATTTCTTTGGCAGCCATGACGATGATTCTCATGGATTTGACGATGATTTCTGGAAACACTGGTAGTATGGAAGAATGACAAAAAAGATGACAAAAATAAGAACACTTAGTGACTTAACTAAAACAAAATGTGAATCGAAACAAAATTAGACTGCAATACAACAGTTGCACAGATGAAAGTGTTCAACGTTCTTAGTGCATATTCTCAGAGAAAACGACGAGGTAAAGTGCGATGGAAATGAACAAGTGCATAAATCAAAGACCATTTCTACTTTTCTTACCTCAATGCGGCATAAAACAACGATAAGTCATACTTTCATCATTCAACCAGAGACACATCTGCATATGTATGTATAATTACAGATTGGCGTTGAAATGATTTTCGATGCAATACAATGTTGAAAATTATTTGAAGAAGACTGTTGATTCTGGTTCAGTCTATTGTGCTTTCATTCTTTATACATTTGGTATGTGCATGTTTTAAGGATGTTCGCTGCTAACATTTGACATTTCGGAACTTCCGGTTTTTCTTTTCTTGAATATCTCGTAAACGGTTGCAGATATTTTCCTAATATTTTATATTTGAATACATAATGATAATATGCATTGAATGAGCCATGAAAATTGTCAATCTAAGAAACTTCATTTTTTCACCCCATTTTCTGCAACTTTTCAGAAAATTTTAGTTGTCAGTAAAATTTAGGGGGTAGGGTAGATTAAACTTGACTATTACACATCTTCAAATTAATTGCACTAGTTCGATGTTTATTTTAGAAGCAGTATATGTGTACATGGTCTTCTAAGTCATTCTTTGTGTCTTTGGTGTGCTGGTTTTAAAATTTAAGGTGGTTTTATGAAATGGGCTTTTAGAAACAAAACAGCCGAAAAAAGGCTGAAAATGGCGATTTTCAAGTTGTTGGTTCTCTCTTATATGCTCACTACCCTATATATTTCTTTCTTTTATTCGAACAATATTACCAAGTTCTATGTTGTGTGAAAATACAAGAAAAAGTTTGAATCAACAAACATGGGTTTGGTACATTTCAAAATACTGATTTTTTCCAACTTTTCAAGTATGGGGGTAGGGTTGGAAAAGGAATCGTAAAATTTTGTCACCCACTCCAAGTTGCAAATTTTTCTATGCTTTTGGTCCAAAATTGTCTTCGCTACGTAAATATTATGACATTTCAAAGCATTCTAGGTGTATTTTTATTCAAGACAGGTATGGTTTAAAGAATTAAAAATTAAATTAATTTTACCAAATTTAAAGCATGGTGCTCAGAGGTCTCATTCAGAGGCCTGTAGCTTGAAAAAATGCACACTACCCTATATTTATTTTGTTTTCAAATGTCTTGTGTTGTATTTTGGAATCAAAAAAGAGTGGTTAGAAAAAAAGTTTGAATACTTTTTCATTGGCAGCGAACATCCTTAATATTTACATTTCTAATGCAAAGTCTTGATGAATCTATAAAAAACTGAAATGCGATTCATAGTTCCATGAACATCTTGTTACGTGACGTCACATGATCAAACTTGAAGTCATAAAAACTATGGCTCTCAACAATGTGATTGGACGTTGTAAACGTCATGACGCCATCGATGCCGTTCAGTGGTTTCAACACACACTGTGCGTAAATTCTGCCAGATGGTTTTTCTCGGGGTTCTCACGTTTTCGCCCACATAATTGGCCTGTCTCGTGTGAGCTGAAATAATCTTGAAAGGAACTTAAAACTGAATTAAAAAATATCTATTTGCTTATACATGTGATCGTCTCAATAATTTTTCAACAAGCGATAGAGAGAAAAGATGTAAATATAAGCAATGAGTTTAATTTTTCATATGTTGATGGGACTATGAACCACAGTGGGTCGCTAGCAAAGCTTTGCACAAGACCAACTGCGCATCATAAAAATGAAATTCATTTCTTAAATGATTTTCAAAGCTATTGTTGAAACGTCATGACAGCCGTCATATGTATGCCATGAATAAGTATCAAAATAGCAATATGTTTTAGGGAATCCTCTTATGTCATGAAACATACTATTTCTTTGTGTTATAACATCTGTCGCACCTGGGAATTCATAGTATTCAAAACATACAGACACACATTAAAAACGCAACTTTGCGCGCTGGACTGGTGATAGACCGTCAGACTACGAATCAAGAGGTTCTGGATTAGGTTCAAACACGGGTCGCCGTGTTGTTTCCTTGAGTAAGACACATCAACTCTCCACAACACTTATAAAACCCAGGACGCGGTGGATCCGTCCCAAAATGACGGTAAAATTGTTGACTGGGACATTAAACTTCAATACTATCAAACTGTTCAGTATATTTAAGTAAGTTCGTGTGACTAAATGGCAACGTTTCTGGAAAGAGCTGCTCAGTATGTACCTTTTTTACAGTACCTATTTTTAATTTGATAGTTTCCCATCTTGGTTTTCAGGGTGATGGTCGTTCGTCACCCCGTAATGTGAATGACCATTTTGAATATTGGATGTTTATGTATGTTAGTGAGTTCTTTGATGGCTCACTATGCCAATTTTAGCTGTAAACTGCCGGTTGCAAGTAGAGCAAGTCTATGTCAAGGAATCTGCTGGTGGCCCATAGGTCTTGGTTTTGCGTTATCTGCGCTTTCTTTAAGCTTCACAGATTTTCTTTGCATGCCCAGGTCTCACATGCATACAAGAGGGTTGATGATTTCAGTATATCATGAAATTAGTTAATGTCCTTTGTGTCCGCAAAGGACTGAATTTCTTTTGTTTTCTTTCTCAGTCAGGAATCTTGCATTTCCCTAAGCTTAGTCGGTCTGGACTGTCTTAAACATGTTGCTGTAGGTTGCTTTCTTAGATACTGAGCTAGTTTCATCTTGATGTGCCTTGTGCAATATGTGCGTTTCTTCAAGAACCCTCTGACTTTCGTCATTATTCTCATTAAACCAGTCTTGATGTTTTCGAGATGGGTATCCATCCTACAGTAGTTGCTGCTGAAAAATGAACCGTTTTATCATCAGGAAAACATGTATACCCCCTTGAACCCCACTTTTATATAGCAAAACTGGGGTATGCAGGGGTATACCTATTTTTCTTATTTTTGCTCCAAAACATAGATTGTGGGTACTCGTTAGAACCGCCTCGTCGAGGCGGTTCTAACGTGTACCCACAATCTATCTAACGTGTAACCACAACCTACATTTCGCAACTTATTAGGTTTGCTAGAGTCTGCAATGATGTTACAGACTTCAACGCTCGAAATAAATGTTTAACGGCCAAACTTCTCCAACAGGTCTATCGGTATCATAAACTTCGAAAAACCTTTTCTAAATTTTATCGTAGACACTATGAATTGATTTCCAAATATAATGTCGGGTAAAAGACGCTTTTAAGTGAGGGCCTTTCGGAACCAGAATTTTATGGTGACTTGGTTTACAAATTTAAGAAACTTATAGGAAGTAATGATTTTTCTTTTCAGTTCAGAAAAATCATAACACGTTACAGACGTATAGGTTATAACTTGAATGTTATGCGACAGTCTGCATGCTAAGTTTTTAACCCAATCACGGTTGATAGCTATGCTGCCTTCTTTAATTGCACGCCGGTGGGTCGGGCGTCAGACTCTATGATGGCCCCGACTTAAACCTATTCATTTTAGTTGGTTGGGGCCGGAGCTTCTTGTCTATTGCTTGGCCCACCGGGGTCCAACTGATGTTTTTCTTTTGCTCCGGAGTTAAAAATTTATTCGGCGCCCAGGGATCTCCATCGTCGGGCAGCTTACTGAATCTGTGAGTCCTGGTTTTTGATTCATCAGGATGTTCATCATGATTTATTTGTTTGTTTTTGATGATTCATTTACTAGTTAGAGATTCACCACGCGGACCGAAGAACTAACTACAGAAGCTGAGGGTGAGGTTATGGCCATGTAAAATCGATTTAAACCCGCCAGTAACTTTGTGTTACTGATCGTTCCAAGTCGATACTTCTGGTGTGGTTCTTTTTTATGTCTTGGTGTTCAAAATATTTTTGTGCTGTTGGCGCCTTATGTATGTTTGCATATTTTTAGTTAAGTTAATGTAACTGAGTGGCCACCTATTGGGAAAATAGCTGCTCATTCGGCTTACGAAATGTTTTCATGGTATAAGTACCTGATTGTTAGTTTGGTTTTTGCCCGCCTCGGTTTTTAGAGTGGGAATCTTTTTCTGATTGCGCCTTTTCCTGATCTTTGCCTACTTGTACCTTTTTTGAGCAAAAATAAGAAAAATATCAAAATTTATCAGCTGAAAATTTTCAATTTTTATGGCTCAAAAATCTCTGTGTATTGCATGGACAAGTTTTCGTAATGGGAAAACTGTCCAGTTTTCTTCTGGGACCTCTGAACTGAGATTAAATGCTTCCAAGTCGTTACAAATGTTCGTTAAGAAAGCTTGCGGCATGCTGTCTTGATTCAGCTTTGAGTAGGACTTTGCTTGCATTGATATCGCCTCGCCACCAGTTGTCTGTACTACACATAATCTTTGTAAGGTAGTACATTGGTTCTGAATGCACCAGACGAGTCCCTGCTCATTGCTTTAGTGGCGCACTTTTAAAACACTCGCCTTGTAGACCAGTGATCGAAGGCTCGATCCCGGGCTTCTACAGTCACTCAGGTGAGACTATAAGCCGAGATTCCATTGACAATTTTCTAGGATAGTGATAAAAGGACATACTGTGAAGAGACTGCAAACTACCCTCTTGCTCATATGTTTAGTCTAAGAGACCTCGTCCTCAGACATGACTTACGGACAAAACTGTTTAGACACATCAATGCTTACCTTTAGCCGTTAAACTTTTGTTGTGTTGATTAATTTGTACAGTATGCACATTCCCTAGGCTTTACTGCACCAATAAAAGAACATCAAGCTTTCGATATGAGCCTGTGCGTGAGAAAACCAACAATGTGGTTTCCGACCAGGTCTGACACAAACCGACCTGTACAGTCACAGAAAAGAGCTACAAGCTTGAAACTTTGGATTTAAGTAGAAGAGGAATTATACTATCCCTGTAACGAAAACAAAGGCGCTGATCAGCTGTGCAGTTACTGCACAGCTGATCTGCGTCTTTGTTTTCGCATATGCAAATCGTTGGTTTTTTTCATGCCAAGGCTCATATGATTTATGATTTGTTTTCTGCACACCCTTTATCTTTTTCCTGGACACAATATGTTGCATAAAGATAGATCAATCACTTTTAAAGGGAAAGTAGGCTCGAACTATGATATTGAATTGAATCATTTTGATTGTATTTAGTGTTGCTGCTATCTTGAAATGCTAAGTCATATTGTTAAAGTCTGGAAAATTATTGTGAGTATATAAGTTTCATGTTAAGGAGTTTCGTTGCACGCACTTCACACATTCTCATGTGAAATTCTTTGAATACATAGACAATGATACAATTTTATAATTCTTTAATTTTTTTAAGTGAGAAAGAACGGTTTATTTAATGTTGAAATTGTGTCTGTCAGTCAGACCAAAGTATGACTTATGACTTATGAACCTCATGCCCGGAGACTCGTACATGTACAGATCTGACCTTAGAAGATACGAGTAAACTTTCGCCAGTGAATTAGCAAAAAGGAGATATCTTTGAGAAATCTTTGGTCCGAAGGTATCTCGTCAATTGTTCCAAAAAATCCATTGTAGCCCTGAGAAATAGATAGGCAATGTAAATCTTTCCGACAAACTGACCATCTAATTACTTGTTAACCGCTTAGATAGTCTGAACTTTCCATGGCAACAGAAACTAGCCAAGTCAACCCATCCATACATAGATCTATAAGCATTAGCTGTTTACTGGGGTGGTTATAACTTGGTCGTTCGTCTCTCACTAATGAGAAAGACCATCAATATTTCTTGAATAGGTTCGTGTGTGTTGGTGAGTTCTTTGATGGCTGACTAGACCAATTCTAGCTCTTGCAAGTAGAGCAAGTCAATGTCATGGAATCAGCTGGTGGCCCATTGGTATTGCAGTCTGTTCCCAAGACCCATTGGTATATTGAAATCCTTCAGAGAGGCTTTGAGGGTGTCTTTGTAGCGTTTTGTCTGGCCATCTTGAGAGCTCTTTCTTTGGAAGTCGCTCATCAGGCATTCTTATAACATGGCCAGTCCACCTTAGCTGTGCTAGCTTTAAGACAATATGCATGCTTTGCATCCCTGCTTTCTTCAGGACCTCCGTGTCTGGGATCTTGTCTTGCCACTTGATTTTTAACAGCTTTCGCAAACAGCTTAAGTGGAAATGGTTCAGTCTCTTTGCATGACGCTAGTATACTGTCCAGGTCACATGCATACAAGAGGTTTGGCAATACCACAGCCTTGTAGACTTTCAGTTTGGTGTCAAGCTTGATTCCATTTTGCTCCCAGACATTTGCACGGAGTCTTCTAAATGCCACACTGGCTTTTGCAATTCTGGCAGTGACCACATCATCAATGTGCACTGCTCTGGAAAGAGTGGTTCCCAGGTAGGTGAATTGATCAACAACTTTCAGTTTTTGTCCATTCACAGTGATGGTTGGTTCATCGTACGGTTTTCCAGGTGCTGGTTGGTGTACAACCTCTGTCTTTTTGTGCTGAATGTGAGGTCATAGTTATCACATGACTGTGAGACTTGATCCATGGCTCTTTGCATTTTTGCCTCTGAGCTGGCATTCTTATCCATATCATCTGCATAGAGGAGCTCATCAAGCACATCAGTCTGCACCTTAGGTTTGGCTTGCAACATTCTATGGTTGAATATATTGTCATCAAAACGGTACCTGATTGAAAAAACAGTGTCACTGTCCTGAAAAGCATCCATGAGCATTGCAGAAAACATCATGCTGAACAGTGTTGGTGCCAAAACACAGCCCTGTTTGACCCCATTCGTTACCTCAAAGGGTTCAGAGAACTCTCCATCATTTTGCACACGTGCTTGCATGTCATCATGAAATTGCCGCACCATTGCTATGAATCTGAGTGGACAGCCAAACTTGGCCATGATTTTCCAGAGTCCGTCACGACTAACTGTGTCAAAAGCTTTGGTGAGGTCGACAAACGTCATGTATAGATCTACATTCTGTTCTTGGCATGTCTCCTTGCTGTGAAGATCATGTCTATTGTCCCTCTGTCTTTTCTGAATCCACATTGACATTCTGGCATAAGTCCCTTCTGATCAAGATGAACATTCAGGCGGTTCAACAGAATTTTACCAGTATCTTCCCAGCTATGCATAGGAGGGAGATGCCTCTGTGGTTGTCAAAGACTTGTGCATTTCCTTTCCGCTTGTATTTACGGTGGTTTATGGATGCATCCTTAAATTCTTGTGGGATAGCCTCCTTCCTCTACATACAGTTAAACAACTCTGTCAGTTTCTCTGCCATGGGTAGACCCCGGCCTCATAAACCTCTGCAGGAATTGCATCTGTACCCGGAGCTTTCCCAGATGACAGTTGTTGAACTGCTTTTCTTTTCTCCTGCTTCACGCCTCTCCTCACTTTTGCGTCCACTTCAGAAGAAGGTGTATCCAGCACCAACTTCTTTGCACTCCCCAACATCTGCCAACCGAGTCTCACTCAGTGCAGCTATCTGAATTCCATATCTCCCAAGTTCTCTGCCCACAAGGGTCGTTCTACGCTGTGGTCTATCTGACCCAGCACTGTCCATCAATGTTCGCACATTCCATGTGCCAATCCGCAAAGGGATTATCTTTGTTTTTGTTTTTTTCTTATTGTTTCGACCGCTATACAGGGATCCCCGCTGATCGCGGTTAATCAGCCAGGGGGTTTGAAGCAGGCAATTGTTTAGGTCAACTTTTGTAGCCCCTTTCCCATGCTACGGGGTCGAGCAGTGTGGTCCTTAATACGTCTGCTCAGTCGCTCAGCCGACTGCCGAATCCCGCTTACTGCTTCTCCTCACGGAAAACGACCATATAGAACTTAGCCGCTTGCATGCAGGTCTGCAACTACAGCTCCCAGTGTATCCTACACCTGCTGCTTCGCCACTCGCCCATCGTCAGAGGACTTTTGTAGGTATGTTGGTGCATGTATGGTGAAATTGTTGTGTATGCAAGTGCTTGTTTGTTGAGAGATAAGATGACGTGCGCTATGAAATTTGATTAGGAAGAGGTGCGCATCGTCAATCTCACTCGCTCGTCCTCACCCAACTGTGCCCAGAGGCAAGACACAGGTCAAGGCGTCTGGAGTTGGGTTTGGATGCAGTGAATGACCGTAACATATTTAGTGCCTTGTCACGCTCTGCATGTTCCACAACATGTTGCTGTATCGCTTTCCGAACCGTTGAATCAGATGATTTCTTCCGCTCCGTCTACCGAAACAGTCTTTGCATATCTGGACTAGGCATATCCAGACACACAGGTTTAATTTTTGAATAACTTTTTCCTAGATGAATTGCTGGCCACAACTGAAGAGCTCCATCTACCCTTTCTTAGGTTTTATTTAGAGACCTGTAAACTGCTGGGAGGACTGTCGAACAAAACTAATGAGTTTCCCCTGCCCAGCTAGGTTTTTGTCTAGAGAGCTAGCAAACTCCTAGATGGGTTGCCGCCCAAGGCTAACGAGCCCCACCCGCACCGCATAACAACAGGTAGTACTGATTACATGGTACAGTAGCAGTTAATCTGATCTGACCTTACTTATAGCACAGTTCCTATGTCATAATATCCCAGTGATGGAAAAAAGTCGCACAAACTGGAGACAACGCCCCGACACGAACATATCCGTTGGCTGACAGTAAAGCAATAAAACAAACAAATAAAGGATCAAGTTTATATGCATGTTTATCTGCTACATGTATACAGTGCGTTTGTAAGTGCGACATTAATGGATATCATTGTCATTGGGTCATTTCAGTCGGTAAAACATGCATCTATAATTTAAGCCTGTGCGTTAGAAACCCGACAATTTGGGTTTCCGACCAGGTCTGACACAAACCGGTATATACAGGCACAGAAGAACGCTAGACGCTTGAAATTTTGGAGGTCAGTAGAAGAGGATATGTACTATTTGAGTAGTGAAAACAAAGGCATTGATCAACTGTGCAGCTACTGCACAGCTGGTCTGCGCCTTTGTTTTCGCATAGACAAAAATCCGGTTTTCTCATGACGCGGCTCATATGTTTTTTTTTCTATTGTTTATATCCCCTACAAGTGACCTTTACATGTAAAACAACACTGTCATACAAAGTTGACAATGTCGTTGGTGAGCGGGATGTTAGCGGTCCACATTATGGTCTCGTGTTTGACAATGACTTTGGTGAGAGGAGGAGTAGTCCATACTATCAGCTCCAGCTCTTGCGTTACAGTGTCTCATATCTACCACGACGAGGGAAGAGGTGGTCTGTAAAATTAAATACCTCTGAGCGTTGACATCTTCAATGTGTAATTAAAACAACAGTTTTAAGATGATGAGATAAGCGTTATTTACACTATAGGGCTTTAAAAACTTGAAATGCTTTTCATATTTGTAGTGATTTGATTTATATGAAATTTCACGCATATAAACATTGATCTGTATGCTGCTCTGTATGCAACCTTTGATGTGAATTTCATATCAAAATAATGAGTAATGTGTGTTCAACAATCATTGATAAAATCCAAAACTGCAAAGCGATATAGAGCATGACTACAATTTTCCCCTTGGCATACAGAGCATCCTTTCTTATTAAAAGCACAACTTTTGCCAACTGCACTTATTGTCTGGCAATTATGCTAGCTTGTTTGAATGGTCATGGTTGACGTAATTTCGACGTAATTAAGCACCGTGACGTCGATTCTCTAGAGACATTAGCGCATTGGCGTAAATATTCGGTTAATCAAACCGGTGTCAACCTTTCACGGTCCCAATAGCCTGGGAGGGACCACTATTGATTTCGCCCACACTATTGATTCTGTGAGTTTAAAGGGGATATACAAAAAATCTTTTAGAACCTTTTTATTCTTTGTCTGCTGATCACGTTTGTTCTTGGGACTTGATTATCGAAAATTAACCCAAATATACCCATCGAAGATATGAGACCGTATTTGAATAACAACATTATATTCATGTGAGAGTAGTCTCCCTTGGTGAAAAAAAAAAAGAAAAAAAAAATCGCCACATACATAATAATGTAAGTGTTTATCAAAAGTTTTGAAAATGAATCAATAAATTGTATAATTGATTTATATTTTTTTAAAAGATAATTTGTTTTTATTTTTCGTTGTAAGAATTCTAGTCAAAGTTCCCTATGTACTTCTAAGATGTCATAGTGGAAATAACAGTAATGAATATTCATGAGATAAAATGCCAAATTGCAAATCAAGCTTTCTGCGGAACCAGTGATGATATTTGGGTAAGGTTTTCTACAGTCAGTTCCTATCATCATCTTTACAAAAATCAAAACCTTTAGATATGACCTTTAAAGAGAGAAAAACTCAAATACAGGGAAGAATCAGGCCAGCAGGTTCCAAAAGCTGTGACGTGACCCGCAATGTTCGTACAAATTTTTGTAACACGGCGTTACGCGCATATTGTGTCCTCTCTAATTCCTCGATTTTGTTTTAATCCAGGAAGAGCTAGGGACGTTTGTGAGGCGACTAAGTAGGAAATGCGCTTAAATAGGGAAAACCCGTCTAGGTGAAAAATGAAAATTGCGCTTATCTCGGAAATTCGTTCACTGCGCTTAAGTAGGAAACGTTAGCAAACCGAAGGCAATTCCTTCCAATATTTCATATCTGCCGCATCATGGGAAAACCGACATTTGTATATACGTTAATATTAGCATAGATCAGCTGAGCAGCTGAGCAGTACTTGTGTTACAATACAAAAATAGTAGGTCTACAATCCCTCTGTTTTCTGAACCCAAAGTATCAAGAGGGCTCGGTAGATTTCTGTGGCTGTGCAACATATTGTGTGTCTTACCTGACCTGATAGCACGAAGGCATCTTTGAACTCTCGCGGCTTAAAGCAAAATAATAGTCTTACTTGTTATAATGCAGAAAAATGTGTTGCCCCCTTTCATTCATGTCATGGGTGATTGTTTGTATGTTTTCAACCACATAATCTTGCTGATCTTCTATGCCTGCTTTGCTAGTTTAAAGTTCGATCAAAACCTATACTCGGGCCTCTATCATATTTCGTCTCTTATTGGTCCCGATTTTGGTTGCATATAGTATAAAATGCTGGCAATTGTTTCGTCGAAGTTTTAGATTATACCAAAACTAGATACATATGTATAAACACACACACACACACACACACACACACACACACACACACACACACACACACACACACACACACACACACACATTTATGTCTGTTCATCTACCAATGCTGTCTGTGCATAGTCGTCGACAAACCGCATGGTTTTAAACATAACTCTAAAGATGTAGTTTGATGACTAAGTTATGACCCCAGAAGCCGCAGTCATTTTCATTTGTTCGTGTTCAACGACTGATTAATATCCCACTCAACATTTTTGGCTCATGGATAGTAGCAACTACCGAACACATACATCCAACAGTTTATTACCATGAAATGCCTAAATAAAAACACCTAGCATGGGGGGTGCAACACGAGAATAAATATTATTTTCATCGTCCGTCCTGGCCCGTGGTAACAAAGGTTCATATTTAAAAGCCGGTAAGGTTAGCAAACTGGCAGAATGAGCAGAACAAAATGGTAAAGTTAGCAATCTGGCAGAATGAGCAGAATGAAACGGTAAAGTTAGCAAACTGGCAGAATGAGCAGAGTGAAATGGTGAAGTTAGCAAACTGGCAGAATGAGCAGAATGAAAAATGTCTTTGTCGATTTTCCCATTCTGCCCATTCTGCTGGCAGAATGAAACGGTAAAGTTAGCAAAATAGCAGAATGAGCAAAATGAATATGTCTTTGTCGATTTTTCCATTCTGCCCCGGATTCTGCCCATTCTGCTGGCAGAATGAAACGGTAAAGTTAGCAAAATGGCAGAATGAGCAGAATGAAAATGTCTTTGTCGATTTTCTCATTCTGCCCATTCTGTCCATCCTGCTGGCAGAATGAAACGGTAAAGTTAGCAAAATAGCAGAAAGAGCAGAATGAGCAGAATGAAAATGTTTTTGTCGATTTTTTCATTCTGCCCATTCTGCTGGCAGAATGAAACGGTAAAGTTAGCAAACTGGCAGAATGAGCAGAATGAGCAGAATGAAAATGTCTTTGACGATTTTCTCAGTCTGCCCATTCTGCTTGCAGAATGAAACGGTAAAGTTAGCAAAATAGCAGAATGAGCAGAATGAAAATGTCTTTGTCGATTTTCCCTTTCTGCCAATTCTGCCCATTCTGCTGGCAGAATGAAACGGTAAAGTCAACAAAATAGCAGAATGAGCAGAATGAGCAAAATGAAAATGTCTATGTCGATTTTCCCATTCTGCTGGCAGAATGAAACGGTAAAGTTAGCAAAATAGCAGAATGAGCAGAATGAAAATGTCTTGGAACGAAATGGTAAAGTTAGCAAACTGGCAGAATGAGCAGAATGAAATGGTAAAGTTGGCAAACTGGCAGGATGAGCAGAACGAAATGGTAAAGTTAGCAAACTGGCAGAATGAACAGAACGAAATGGTTAAGTTAGCAAACTGGCAGAATAAGCAGATTGAAATGAAAGTTAGCAAACTGGCAGAATGAGCAGAATGAAAAATGTCTTTGTCGATTTTCCCATTCTGCCCATTCTGCTGGAAGAATGAAACGGTAAAGTTAGCAGAATGAGCAGAATGAGCAGAATGAAAATGTCTTTGTCGATTTTCCCATTCTGTCCATTCTGCTGGCAGAATGAAACGGTAAAGTTAGCAAAATAGCAGAATGAGCAGAATGAACAGAATGAAAATGTCTTTGTCGATTTTCTCATTCTGCCCATTCTGCTCATTCTGCTGGCAGAATGAAACGGTAAAATGGGAAAATCGACAAAGACATTTTCATTCTTCAATTTGCTATTTTGCTAACTTTACCGTTTCATTCTGCCAGCAGAATGGGCAAAATGGGCAGAATAGGAAAATCGACAAAGACATTTTCATTCTGCTCATTCTGCTGATTCTGCTATTTTGCTAACTTTACCGTTTCATTCTGCCAGCAGAATGGGCAAAATGGGCGGAATGAGAAAATCGACAAAGACATTTTCATTCTGCTCATTCTGCTCATTCTGCTATTTTGTTGACTTTACCGTTTCATTCTGCCAGCAGAATGGGCAGAATGGGCAGAATGAGAAAATCGACAAAGACATTTTCATTCTGCTTATTCTGCTCATTCTGCCAGCTTGCTAACTTTACCGTTTCATTCTGCCAGCAGAATGGGCAGAATGAGAAAATCGACAAAGACATTTTCATTCTGCTCATTCTGCTATTTTGCTAACTTTACCGTTTCATTCTGTCAGCAGAATGGACAGAATGGGCAGAATGAGAAAATCGACAAAGACATTTTCATTCTGCTCATTCTGCTATTTTGCAAACTTTACCGTTTCATTCTGCCAGCAGAATGGGTAGAATCCGGGGCAGAATGGGAAAAACGACAAAGTCATTTTCATTCTGCTCATTCTGCCAGTTTGCTAACTTTACCATTTCATTCTTCCAGCAGAATGGGCAGAATGGGAAAATCGACAAAGACATTTTTCATTCTGCTCATTCTGCCAGTTTGCTAACTTTACCATTTCAATCTGCTTATTCTGCCAGTTTGCTAACTTAACCATTTCGTTCTGTTCATTCTGCCAGTTTGCTAACTTAACCATTTCGTTCTGCTCATCCTGCCAGTTTGCCAACTTTACCATTTCATTCTGCTCATTCTGCCAGTTTGCTAACTTTACCATTTCGTTCTGCTCATTCTGCCAGTTTGCTAACTTTACCATTTCATTCTGCTCATTCTGTCAGTTTGCTAACTTTACCGAGCCCATATTTAATAAAATCATGTGTATTATTAAGAAATAAATACACTACGAAAACTTGCCCATGCAATATACAGAGATTTTTCAGCGGTAAAAATGGAAAGTTTTGTCTGATTATTATTAATTTTTTGTGGGTGCACGTTAAAACCGCCTCAGCGAGGCGGTTCTAACGAGTACCCGCAACCTACATGTATGTTTTGGAGTAAAAATAAGAAAAAACAAATACTCCTGCAGTTTTGCTATATAAAGGTAAGGAATTTGGGGTTACGCTTTACACGGACGTTTTCATGATGAAAAGTAAAAAAAAGATCAGCTTGTGTAGCATCAAATGTGTTTGCTGCTAGAGTAGCGTGTAACTGTGTAGGTTGCGCATTTCGCTCGTGTGGTACTATGGCAAAAAGCAAACGTCGAAATTTCGAAAGCCATTGCAACAGCGAAAACTCCTTTAAAATTAACCCCGAATACAGGTTTTTGTTGGTTACACACAATTCACAGGCGATAAGCCAGTGGTTAGCAGATAATCGGTGTTTTAATTACAATTTTAGATGCACTATTGAAACTGATAGTTTATTGATGTAAACAATCGGAAAAGCAGAACTGCTTATCATGTATAATGTCACATAAATCCCACCACCATCCATTTTAACTTCCCCTTTCTCTTCTCTGCCCAAAGATACAACATGGCGCATTTTCCTTTCTTTTTCTTCTGTTGTTTTGCGTTTATACAGTTCAAGTTTTGTGTGTGGGAGAAAGTAATGAAGGTGTAGTACAAGTACTGGACCCTGTCCTACAGTTACCTCCCCTATATCACAAGTACTTGTCCCTATCCTACAGTTACCTCCCCTATATCACAAGTACTTGTCCCTGTCCTACAGTTACCTCCCCTTTATCACAAGTACTGGTCCCTGTCCAACAGTTACCTCCACTATATCACAAGTAGTGGTCCCTGTCCTAGAGTTACCTCCCTTATATCACAAGTAGTAATCCCTGTCCTACATTTACCTTCCCTTTATCACAAGTACTGGTCCCTGTCCAACAGTTACCTCCACTATATCACAAGTAGTGGTCCCTGTCCTAGAGTTACCTCCCTTATATCACAAGTACTGGTCCCTGTCCAACAGTTACCCCCACTATATCACAAGTAGTGGTCCCTGTCCTAGAGTTACCTCCACTATATCACAAGTAGTAATCCCTGTCCTACAGCTACCTCCCATATATCACATGCACTGGTGTCTGCCCAACAGTTACCTCCACTATATCACAAGAAGTGGACCCTGTCCTACAGTTACCTCCCCTATATCACATCCTCTATATCACAAGTACTAAACCCTGCCGTACCGATATATCCCCAATCACAAGCTGGACCCTATCCAACAGTTGCCTCCACTATATCACAAGAACTGGACCCTTTCCTACAGTTACCTTCACTATATCACAAGTACTTGTCCCTTGTGGAATGGTTCATCCAATATATTACAAATACTGGAACCTGTCATACAGTTACCTCCCCTTTATTCACAAGTACTGGCCCAAATCCTACAGGTACATCCTCTTTATCACAAATACTGTTCCCCGTCCAATAGTTACCTCACCTATATCACAAGCACTGGATTCTGTCCTACAGTTTCCTCCCCTATAACACAAGTACTGGTCCTTGCCCTACCGGTAAATTCCCTATATCACAAGTACTGGGTACTGCCCTACCGCTATTCATCGTAAATCACATGTACTGTAACCTGTCCTGTCGGTACATCCCCTATATCACAAGTACTCGTCCCTACCCTACCGGTACATCCCCTAAATCACAAGTACTGGACTCTGTCCCACAGTAACCTCCCCTATATCACAAGTACTGGTCCCTATCCTACCGGTACATCCCTTATATCACAAGTACTGGACCCTGTTTTACCGGTTCCTCTCTTGTATCACAAATACTGGACCCTGCCGTAAAGGTACATGTACATCCCCCATATCACAAGTACTGGATCCTGTCCCACCGTAACAACCACTATATCAAAAGACAAGGCCCATGACTTACCGGTACATCCCCTATATCACAAATACTGGACCATGTAATACCGGTATAATCCCCATATCATAAGTAATGGACCCTGTCCTACAGTAACATCCCCTATATATCACTGGTCCCTGTCCTACCAGTATATCCCCTATATCATACCGTTATTTCCCCTACATCACAAGTACTGGACGATGTCCTACCAGTTCCCATATCAGAAGTACTGGACACTGTCTTACCGTTACATCCCCATGACCCTGACCTACCAATACATCTCCTATATCACAAGTACGGGACCCTTGCCCTACCGATACATTCCCTAAATCACAAGTGCTGGACTCTGTCCCACAGTAACACCCCCTCTATCACAGCACTGGTCCCTATCCTACCGGTACATCCCTTATATCACAAATACTGGACCCTGTCCCCATATCACAAGTATTGGACCGTGTCCTACCGTTACAACCCCTATATCAAAAGGCCAGGACCATGACTTACCGGTACATCCCCTATATCACAAGTACTGGTCCCTGTCTTACAGAAACCACCCCTATATCACAAGAACTGGACACTGTCCTACCGGTATATCCCTATATCACAAGTACTGGATCCTGTCCTACAGTTATTACCTCTCCTATATCAAAATTACTGGTCTTTGTCCTAGCGGTACATACCCTATATCAAGAACTGGACCCTGTCCAACAGTTACCTCTCCTATACCACAACTGCACGCAGCTTAGCGACGTTACAACCTTTATTACATAGACATTGCGTTAATTATAAAGAAGGAGCCTCTGACCATGTTCGTAAAGCCCACATTTCACTGGAATGCGACAACTGGAGACTAGTTCGAGACTATTTCGCGACAAAGATCAACGATATTAACAAAACTTTCACATCGCAGTCTCCTTGAATGGACTTTATGAGACAAATTCGCGATTTTCGGTCTAATTTTGAAAATATATCTCGGGATTGTCGCGCGACAGTCGCGCGGCTGTCGTACGAACGTAGCTTTGGTTTCATTTTCATTCGTACGACAGTCGCGAGACTGTGACATCCGTGAGAGTGTCTCACGACACTCGTACGAATGTCGCTTAGTTTTATTTTCTCACCAGATAGTCGCGAGGACTGTCGCGCGACTATCGTGCGGCATTCATACGACACTCGTACGAGAGTCGCGTTTTTTCGCATTGTAAATTCGCCAAAATTTCGCGGCGACATGTTCGCGACACTCGCATGAACGTCGTACGACTGTCGCACGACAGTCACGCGACAGTCTTGCGACATGTTTTTTCGAAAAAAAAAAAAAAGAAAAAAAAAAAACTCGCATAAAGTTTTTAAACATGTTTAAAACCTTCGCGGCACATGAAAATTCTCACGACACTCGTGCGACTCAATTCGCAAAACAGTCGCGAGAAATTTGCATGCCAGTGAGATACTAGCTTAAGCTATACA
The DNA here is from genome assembly GCA_964017185.1 of Rugalucina vietnamica. Lineage (NCBI taxonomy): Eukaryota > Metazoa > Mollusca > Bivalvia > Lucinida > Lucinidae > Rugalucina > Rugalucina vietnamica. The sequence goes on from OZ024873.1 coordinate 50,021,247, forward strand.
CTCAGGGTTTATCTATCTAGCTATTGATACTGCGTCACCCTCATTACTGAGTATTATGCGCAGGTTTGTGTTGGATAGGGTCGAAAAATCTTTAGGACAGGTTTTCTCACGACACGGCGTATTGATATCCTAATATATTAATGCAATTAACAAGTTGCAATTATAAGTCTGACTCGTATTAACTGGTTAGTCGTTTTCCCACTTAGTCGCATTTCCCACTTAGTCGCATTTCCCACTTAAGCGCCTGACGGACGTTTTCCTAGATAGTCGTAACTTTTTCCTACTTAAGCGCATTTCCGACTTAGTCGCCTAACAGACGTTTACTGCAAGTATAAGGGAAGGATATTGCATCCAGGTGAATCTTACGAAAAGTCGAAGTTCGAGACATGCAAGTGCTCAGAAGACGGCTTACATTGTTGCAAGTAAGTTAAATGAGTCACGCCATGAGAAAATAAAATGTGGTTTTTCGAAACGGCCAGGCACAAACCGAGATGTACAAACACAGGAGATGGCTAGAGGCTGGAAAGTTTAGATGTAGAAAAAAGCAGGATTTGCTACCCGTGTAGCGAAAACAAAGGCGTTGATCAGCTCTGCAGTTGCTGCACAGCTGATCTGCGACTTTATTTTCGCATATGCAGGTTGTATGCTTTCTGATGCTGCGGCTCAAGAAAAATAACGTCAAACACGACATAGACCACCTGCTATAATTTGAGCCGCCTCATGGGAAAACCAACAATGTGGTTTCTGACCGGGTCCGACACAAACCATCATGTACAGTCACAGAAAAGAGCTAGAAGCTTGAAATTTTGGATTTAAGTAGAAGAGGAACTGTACTATCCGAGTGGCGAAAACAAAGGCGCTGATCAGCTTCGCGGTTACCGCGAAGCTGATCTGCGTCTTTGTTTTCGCATATGCAGATTGTTGGTTTTCCCATGAGGCGGCTCATTTCTATGGCCTCTAGAAATATGTTCTGATGGCATGTTTTGTAAATGCTCGGCATACATGCTAGAAATACTCTTTATGGTCTGACAAAGTGTCCCAGGGCGAATGCCGCGTGTGAAACTTTGAATTAAGGTCATGGTGATGTCAAAGGTTAACTAGGTGCATTTCCGTTCTAAAATCTCTGTTTTATTTTCTAATTTGTCACAAATGATATTCTTTTCAGTCTAACCATGGTTTATATGCTAGAAATAGACACACAATAATAGAAATAATGAAAAGAACAATTTTAGGAATATACTTCCTATTATGGGATAGATGCAAGTACACCTTTTGCCAAAACTTATATTTCAGAGTGCTTGCACAATGATTGCAGTATGTTTTGCGCTCATGAATTTCAGATCCATTTTTCTTTACAACTTTAAATGCCAGCATGGTATATTTAGAAAACCCAATGATCTTTCCTAGGAATAACAACTCCTAGCCGCACCTGCTACAAATGCTATATTTATAACAATCAGTATTGTTGATGTATATAAAACGTTAAATCAAAATACTCCTGAGGAGGCTAATTTGACCTACCTTGCACCCAGGATAATTCTTACATGGGTGCCAAATCGTTAATTGGGACACCTGAAATGCAAAGAATGTTGTCCTCAAAGATAAACTCAGTTGCACTAGGAAATGTGCATGATTTGCATGACAAACGTTAACGTGATTCGTGAGCATGGGACTGTACCTACAAAACTGATCATATCTCTGCTGCTCCTTGACCACTGAATCTGGTCTCAAGTTAAAGCTGAGGCATCATAGGGTAAGTAATGTCGCAGAGATCCTCTTTGTACCCTTTAGGCTCTTTCCCTACGGCAGCGGACACACAATTTTTATTTTATTTTTGACAGCAAACATTTCATCATGAAAACATGTCCGTGTAATGTATACCCCTTAAACCCCACGTTTATATAGCAAAAATGGGGTATACAGGGGTATACCTATTTTTCTTATTTTTGCTCCAAAACATAGATTGTGGGTACTCGTTAGAACCGCCTCGGCGAGGCGGTTTTTACTTATGGCCACAATTTATGTTTTGAGCAAAAATAAGAAAAATATAAAAAAAAAATTCTGATGAAATTTTCAATTTTCATGGTAGAAAAAAATGTCTGTATTTTCATAGGCAAGTTTTCGTAATGAAATTGTTTGTCTAAAACATTTTTTGTTATTTCATTATAAATTAAAAAAAAAATCAAAAAAAAAAATCCAGCTTTATATAGCCCAGTGCTGCAGAACAAGATACTCATGAAAAGCATGCTGCACATGCAAAACTATAAAACTTATGCTGTTCCACCTCAATCAGTCATTGAGTGCGATTCCATTGGAGCAAGGTACATGATAAACAAACTTAAGGTTATTGGGAGCATTGGGTGATTAAATAAAACAATAAATGAAAATAAAAGAAAGACAACAAAAGATATCGCAAACTTCGCGAGAAGTAATGCAAATTATCTAATTTGCATATTCGTGAATTTAATAAAAACATTAAAAAAGGCTAATGGTTAAAATAAACTACTTTTGTGCCTAAACTATCATAATGACAATTCGTTATTGCACCAGTAATACAATATGTCAAAGGCCTAGGGTGTTTAAGGCCTGTTTTTGGCTTCAGAATTTGCTAAAAAAATAAATTTTGGGATGTAGGTGAGAAATCTATTCCTAAAAACAGCTACATGTCTCCTTTTTTTAAAAACCAGAACAAATACTTCATTTATCCCACAGGCGTTGCCATGGTAACGCGCAGAAAGACCATAGATAGACAGCACTTCTTGGTGTATTTTTGACCATTTCTGTACACATTTTCTAGTTTTTAAACGCCAGCCCACACGACAAAAAAGTCACTTTTCATACATTATCTCTGGATGATGCTTCATAATTATTTCATGATAAGAAATTGTTAGTCGCGTGGGCCGGTAGTTGAAAATGATGTTAAATGGTGACAAATAGATCCAAATTTTCAAAAAGTGGCATTTCCATACTTTTCGGAGTGTTGCCATGGCAACATGTGTAATTTGAATTGATAGTTGTGCTAGAATTTATAAGCAAGGACCTGTACCTGCTATTTTCAATACTTTTCTCAACAAAATTCCAAAATTCAATTTTTTTACCAACACATGAGGCCGAAATCAGGCCTTAAATCCCTTAGGCCTTTAGTGATGTAATCGACATATTTAATAATAAGCTCATTTACATATTCATGAATATTGATTAAAAAGTTGAACATCGGAGAGAAACGAGAGAAAAACTCTTGTCATTGAAGGTGTTTGGGTAGATTATATAAGATCTTTCTTGCACTTTAGGACAACTTATCATGGCTGCAACTTGGTCACAGGGACCAATTTAACGCCATAGAATATGGTCCTCAACAATGAACACATTTGCATAATGTAAACTTACATAGTTTTCATTAATATTCATAAGAATGAAGATCATATTGTTCTTATATCAGACTCGTGGGTTCGTTTCCCTAGCATTCATTCTATACCACTTTTAGCATCCTATGTTTATTTAAGCCCTGGTACAACTGATTTTTGTACGTATCCACTATATAATTGTTTTCTATATTTTTTCCTCAGTTTGTTATGTTTTTGTTTTATTATTATATCGACGCCCCTTCTTAAGTATTCACGAATAAGCAAGTTCAATGATTTGAATATTAGGTATTTTTGTTATATTGCTATGTCCATGCATTACTGTCAGACTAATCACAGTATTTTAGAGCATACTCTTTGTGGAATATGAGTATTTTTGTAAGTACAACCCCTTGATTCTCTTTCCAGAGGCTTCTGAAGACCATTTCTTTTGTTCTTTTCTTGTCTTCTAGTGACCAGTTTATTATATAATTTTCTAGAAGCTAGTAGATTTTCCTCAGATGTATATATACAGGTATCAATCCAGGCACAAGGAATCAGAAGTTCAAAGATAATTTTTCACGATATGTTTCATGGTATAAGTATCTGATTGTTAGTTTTGTTTTTTCCCACCTCGGATTTTGGAGTGGGAATCTTTTTCTGATTGCGCCTTTTCCTGATCTTTGCCTACTTGTACCTTTTAATGTTTATAGTTTTGCTTCTTTCACAAGTCTTGGATTATAATTATTCTCTGTGGATTATTATAAACGGTGGACATACATCTTGTGCTCTAATGGACAACTTTTGGAAACTGGATTGAGGATGTCTTTGAACTGACATGGATTTATTTAGACACCTGAATTGTAAAATATTTGTTCATTTATTTGTACGTGTTGACTGCATTTATTTGTTTATATGTTTGAATAAATCATTAAGTTGCTCTTATCTGGTTAGCCAGATCCTTGAAATCATTTTTAGGGTTAATAGCTTTGTTTTGTCCAATTACGCTTGCTCGTAACAATATATAATAAATAAAATATAAAAAATTAATCCTTTGGAAGCAGTAAAAACGTCCCCATTTCAATGATTTTCAAGCATTTCCAGCACATTTGCACAAGTTTGACCTCTGGCGTTTCTGTGTTACAGTATCAAACCCATGTGTCAATTTAATCCCTGTGGCAAGCTTCTGGGACATTTTATATAAAAAAGTTAGCAGTTATTCGTATTTATTTTGTATCGTTTTGTGACAAAAAATTAAAAAGTAAAACAATAATAAGTATTTTAATGGGTTTTTTTGTCTTTTTTAAAACCTTTAATGTTTGTGATTAAGAAGTTTGACAAGGCAACGAGGCTACTAATCTGGCATAGACTCTGGGGGTGGGGGTTAATTATTAAAGAATCCAATCTTATTGACGCAAGTTAACATTTTGAAAGATAACGTGTGGTTATATTTTGTAGAAGCAAGAGGAGTACAAGGCATGGTCCGCATGAATTTCACCATGGTCCACATGAGCTTCACCATGATCTGCATGATATGAGCCACGGTCCGCATGAAATTCACCATGGTCCGCATGGGTTTCACCATGATCTGCATGATATGAGCCATGGTCCGCATGAGTTTCACCATGGTTCCCATGGGTTTCACAATGATCTGCACGAGTTTCACCATGATCCGCATGAGTTTCACCATGATCTACACCCTTTTGACCATCTACATTTCAAGTGAACTTATCAAATTGTGACAATTGCAGTAATGAGCATCAAACGTGATTTTATTTTTCCTTCCATTTTGGGCGCTGCATCTGAAAATCTTAAAATTCAATTGTGAATTGTTTAATTATTACATATAAGGAGTTGCTAAACATTCTCGCAGTTTGGTTGCCTTTCCCGATTTTGTGAAATATTTTGTTAAATTCTAAATTACAAAATCGTATTTCGAAGCATTTCGTTTATTAGTTTATATCAACTTTCCTCGGACCGACAGCCAGGAAACGGACGATCCTGTACGGTGCAATATGGGGATCAGTTATCGTTTGTAGCGTGTTAAATACTCTGATAGGATCTCGTGGTCCAGGTTTGTTGGACCAATTGGCCCGCTATGACCCGGCTATCCCCGGCCCTAGGGGGGGATTCAAATCACTGGTACATTATATATCACCAAAGCCTGACATTTGTTGTATTACTGCTCACATGTACATGTAACACCATGTTTAAATGTTTGTCATGCAAAACGTCGTTAAAATTTTAACGCGAAACCGGAAATTGCAAAATTTCGAAGTCTTCTTACACCAGGAAAAATTTTCAAAATGAATAATTAAAATCAGTCTCTATGGAAATTCATGAAAGGTATTTGCTTTCTCGACACAAACATCCGTGGTCTGGTTTCGGTGTACACAAGAAAGTTTCGGTTTCGGTGTGCACATGTTAACGTCAGAAATGGAGGCCCCACATTTGCATACAATTTATTAGAATGAACAAACGATATACCCATTAATTCAATAATCAATTGGTTCATTTTCTTTCCCGAAAAGATTTAGTCAAGGTGACGTAACGCATATCATTGCATCTGTACCTTGAGATGACAGTTGTTGAACTAATTTTCGTGTTCCCATGACGGTTGGAAATACATTTAGCAGAGCATTGCACTCTTTGTGTTGAAGTCTGTGAATAGCATACTCATGGATGCTTAAGCAGTGAGCACACTATCATGTGAAGTGTTCTGCCCACCTTTTCAAGATAGCCTTTTTATCTGTTAGAAGAGTGCATCCATCTGCACTGAGCAATGCCTCTTTGGGCCATAAGTGGTTTTCAGTATATCATGAAATTTGTCCTTTCTGTCCGCAAAAGACTGAATTTCTTCTGTTGTTTTGTTTTTTTTCTCAGCCAGGAAACTTGCACGTCCCTAAGCTTGGTCTGGACTGTCTTACAATGTTGCAGTAGGCTGCTTTTTTGGATACTGAGCTAGTTTCATCTTGTGCATTGTTCAGTAAGTCCTTTTATTTAAAAAAGCCTCTAAATTTTGTCAATATTCTCATCAACCTAGTCTTGATGTTTGCGAGATGGATCTCCTAATACAGTTGCAGCTAAAGAGTGAACGTTTTGTACATGCGTTCTCTGAACTGAGATTAAATGCACCCAGTTGGTTGCAAATGTCCATTAAGAAAACTTGTCTCATGCCGTGTTGATTCAGCTTTCGGACATTCAGTCTCTTCGGAGCTTTCTTGCCTTGATGTCGCAGTACAGGCTGAATTCTTAGGTTGAGTTTCCTGACAACTAGTCTATGATCTGTCCAGCAGTCTGCACCACATATAGTCTTTATGAGGGTGATGCTTTGGTTCTGAATGCACCAAATGCTGATCATTGCTTCCAGAAACCTCCGTAGCGCAGTTAAGGGGTCGCAGGCTCGATCCCGGGCTTCTATAGTCATTCGGATTAGACTTTAAACCGAGGTTCCTTTACAATTTTGCAAGACAAAGTTACTGTGATGAGGCTGCAGACTACGCTGCTGCTCGTGTGTGGTCTAAGAGACATTGTCTTAAGACATGACATACGGGGAATACTGTACATACACATCATTGCTTACATTTACCCGTTCAAACTGTTTTTGTCTTGATTAATTTGCGCAGTTGCACAGCTCCTAGACTTTACTGCACCAATACAAACAACATCAAACTTTCGATATGATTTATTTATTTTCTGCACATCCTTTATCTTTTATCATGGTCGCAATATGTTACATGATATAGATCAGTCACCTTTAAAGTGAGCTGTAGGCTAACAAATCGAAATGAATCATTCGATAGTATTTAGTATTGCCGCTATGATGCGATGCCATTTCAAATTGTTAAAGTCTGGAAAATTATTGTGAGTATATATAAGTTTCATGATTAGAGGTTTCAGTGCAAACACTTTACATATTCTAATGTGAAATTGTTTAAATAGATCGACAATGGTCAATGTTAAAATTCTATACCTTTGTCAGAAATAACGGTATATTCCATGTTGAAAATGTGTCTATCAGAAAGGCCAAAGTATAAGACTTATGGCTTTTGAACCTCCTGCCTAAAACTCGTACATGTCCAAACAGGTCAACCTATACGGTGATTTGTGGTGTTTATGACGGTTTGCGTGTTTTTACGCTGATTAATTGGAGACTAAAGATGGCGGCAATCAGTAAATATTTTCTGGGTTTTTCATTTTTAATCGTATTGTTGCTATTATAGAAAAGCATGCAACATGTGAAATGGACTATAGCATTATGTTAGTTTTAAGAATACGACATGCAGTTGGTGATTTATGTAAGCATTTAAGGATGATTTTCGAGTACCGACTCAGAGGGTATGCCATTTTTGTTAATATGTTGTAAATTACCGAAGTACAAGAGGTCAAACTTCGATCTGGGCTACATGCCTTTCTCTTCATTTGTGCACAATTCATTGCCTGGTCTACATCGATTTAGTAGAACATTACCCAAATCATCTAACCCATTGGTTGGTACTCGAATATATTCTTCAGTGCTTACGTAAATTATCGGCGACAGTGCATATTCACGACATATACATGTTTCTATAGCCCCTTTGACATATGGCATGTTTTTTCATATAGTCATTATTTGCAAAGATAGACGAAAAAGTACTCCAAGTTTTGAGCACCACCAAACTTTCGTAAAACTCATCAACTCCATCGTATATGTTGACTAGTGTGATGCCTGACCTTGGAAGTAAACATATACATTGCCAATGAATTTGCGAAAAGAGAGTAGGAGATATCTTCAGTCCGAATGGCAGATCGTCAATTATTTAATGGATCCATTGTAACTGTGAGAAAGAGATAGGCAATGTAAATCTTTCCGACAAACTGACTATCTAATTACTTGTTAACCGCTAAGATGGTCTGAACTTTTTCTGGAAAAAACTAGCTAACTTAAAGTCAAATCGTCCATACATAGATCTATTAGCCTTTGCTGTTTACGGGATGGTTATAACTTATAGCACATTTCGTATGTCATGACATCCCAGTGATGGGCAAAAGTCCCACAAAATGGAGACACCACTCGGACATGAACGTGGCTATTGACTGGTAGTAAAGCAATAAAACAAACAAGTGTATATGCTTGTTTATCTGCTATATGTACATAGTACGTTTGCTTGTACGGCATTCATGGCTTATTCAGGACATACCATTACCATTGCCTCACTTCAGTAGGTAAAACATGCATTTATAGTTTACCTTTTTTTATTATGTTATATCCCCTACAAGTGACCTTTACATGTAAAACAACACGGCCATACAACGTTGACAATGTCGTTTGTGGGCGGGATGTTAGCGGTCCAGATTATAGGCTCGTGTTTGACAATGTCGGTGAGAGGGATTTCAGTCCATACTATGAGCTCTAGCTCTTGTGTTACAGTGTCTCATATCTACCACGATGAGCGAAGAGGTAAATACCTTAGAGCGTTACATGTAACATGTTTTGATTTGAAACTTCAATATGGAATTCAAATTAATTTCATGATGATGAGATTAAAAAAAGTGTAATGTAGATATATGTACATTAATTTTGTTGAGTTAATTCTACTCTTAAACAGACGTAAATTATAAGTTGAAATCCTCTACTCATTAAATTTAGCAAAACACGTAAATTAATCTATTTATCAGCTGTCCCTGACTTCAATTATGTCAAAATGCACATGATTCAGAAGTACTCATGCTTTTATGTCCTCACTAATCGTCCATAAACATCCGAAAACTTGCTCTTGTTCACGCTCCACATAAATATCCAAAGTGTGCGTAAAGGAAAAAAGGGTACAAGTAGGCAACGACCAGCGAAAGGAGCAATCAGAAAGAGAATCCCTCTCCAAAACCCGAAGTGGGAAAAACTAAATTAAAAAGTTTTAACACCAAGACATAAAACAATAAGAACCACCACAGAAGTATCGCCTTTGAACGACCAGAAAACATAAAATTACTGGCGGGCTTAAATCGATTTTACAGGTACCTACCCTCACCCTCAGCTTCTGCCTCGGTTCACAACATTTAGTTAGTTGTTCGGTCCTCGTGGTGAATCTCTAACTAGTCAATGAATCATCAAGGACAAACAAATAAATCATGATAACCACCATGATGAATCAAAAATGAGGACTCACAGATTGAGTAAGCTGCCCGACGATGGAGATCCCAGGGCGCCAAATAATATATACTGTTATATAAAGATACTGTATGATACATCATCCATAGTGCAGATTATATTTTTATTTAGGTCTTTTGAGATCAGTTAAGATATTCATAGTATTCAAAACACTCACGTTTAGAAATATACTTCTAAGCTATGTTTGAATTATTTGGCAACGTTTAGGAATAGTCTTTGATTTAGACATCTTGTGTAAATTTTCAGAATTGCAGTACAATAGTAAAAAGGTACAAGTAGGTAAAGATCAGGAAAAGGCGCAATCAGAAAAAGATTCCCACTCCAAAAACCGAGATGGGAAAAACCCAAACTAACAGTCAGGTACTTATACCATGAAACATATCGTAAGCCGAATGAGCAGCTATTTTCCCAATAGGTGGTCAATCAGTTACCTTAACTTAACTAAAAATATGAAAACATACATAAGGCGCCAACAGCACAAAAACTTTTAAACACCAAGACATAAAACAAAACAAAAAACACCACAGAAGTATCGACTTGGAACGATCAGTAACACAAAGTTACTGGCGGGCTTAAACCGGTTTTACAGGTACCTAACCTCACCCTCAGCTTCTGCAGTGGTTCATAACATTTAGTTAGTTCTTCGGTCCTCGTGGTGAATCTCTAACTAGTCAATGAATCATCAAGAACAAACAAATAAATCATGATAAACATCCTGATGAATCAAAAACCAGGACTCACAAATTGAGTAAGCTGCCCGACGATGGAGATCCCTGGGCGGCGAATAACCTACTAACTCCGGAGCAAAAGAAAAACACCAGTTGGACCCCGGTGGGCCAAGCAACAGACAAGAAGCTCCGGCCCCAACCAACTAAAATGAATAGCTTTAAGTCGGGGCCATCATAGAGTCTGACGCCCGACCCACCGGCGTGCAATTAAAAAAGGCAGCGTAGCTATCAACCAAGATTGGGTTAAAAACTAAGCATGCAGACAGTCGCATCACATTCAAGTTATAACCTATACGTATGTAACGTGTTATGATTTTTCTGAACTGAAAAGAAAAATCATTTATTCCTTTTCTGTTATTCGGCGCCCAGAGATCTCCGTCTTCGGGCAGCTTACTGAATCTGTCAGTCCTCAGTTTTGATTCATCATGGCGGTTATCATGATTTATTTGTTTGTCCTTAATGATTCATTGACTAGTTAGAAATTCACCACGAGGCCCGAACCACTAACTAAATGTTGTGAACCACTGCAGAAGCTGAGGGTGAGGATTTGGCCATGTAAAGTCGATTTAAGCCTGCCAGTAATTTTTACTACTGATCGTCCTAAGGCGATACTTCTTGAAGTGTAGAGGGTTCCGTGCGACAAGCTTGTCCACATATGATTTTTCTACTCTGTATACAACATTACCACATAATCTAATAAAAGAAAAACTTCTGGATTTGATAGAGTGGACCTTCAAAAGGGCATTAAAAACTATGGTTCACTTTATTTGGCATGTAATGACAGAAAGGCTTTTTTCACTTCCTCTGACCAAAGTCGGTATACACTTTGGTCATGTCAGAATGTATGCGACGCCTTATCCTATCTCCTTGATAATATTTATATTAGATTTGGGACCAAGTTATACAGACAAATTGTTGGAATTCCGATGGGTACAAATTGCGCACCTCTCGTAGCTGATTTATTTTTATACTGCTACGAAAGAGATTTCATGGATTCTCTTAACCATGATAATCAAGCTGATGTTATCGAGGCTTTTAATTCCACATCTAGGTACCTCGATGACCTTTTGAACATTGACAACCCTTATTTTGAAGGTATGGTCAATCAAATTTATCCACCTGAACTTCAGTTGAACAAAGCCAATATCACAGATACTGAAGCCCCCTTTTTAGATCTACATCTTTCTGTTGCAAATGGATTTGTTTCTTCTAAAATTTATGATAAGCGCGATGACTTTGATTTTGATACAGTAAATTTTCCTTTTTTGAATGGTGACGTTCCTCGTCGTGCTTCTTATGGTGTATACATTTCGCAACTTATTAGGTTTGCTAGAGTCTGCAATCATGTTACCACTCTCACTGAATATGCCACTTTCTTCCAAAATTCTCTGAGGGAGCTAACTGTTTCCCCCTAATAAATCTGTCAGCAGGAGATGTAATTATGTTGATGCAGACCACATTAAATCAACAAACACATGGGGCAGGGTTTCTCAGATTCTTAGATAAATTATCAAAGAAGCTTGTACTGATAAAATGTGCCTTCATTGTTTCCAACTAGTTCAGGTACAGACAACCTGCATAGCTTAACTGAGAGTTTTCAATTTTGAACAGAGTGAGATGCTACTTTGCATAACACATCAAGACCTCAGTTTGTTTGATGACTTTGTCTTAGCCTACAATAAAAAAAGAGATTTTTTTTTGTGATGCGGCTCACACAATCATTATAATCAAATTAATTCTTGTAGCAGAAAGGCTAAGATTTTCTTGAATGTGAAACTTTACAATTTGATGACACAAAACATTTGTATTAGTTCCAGTCTGATCATGACATGTTTTGTTTCCACAAGTCTAACTTTGAAACTTTTGTGTATAAAGTGACTTTATTTCAAGAGGGTGATAAAAATGTAAAATAGGTAATCTTCCATGAGGCCCTAATACTATAAAATAATAATATTATAATAATACTAATCTCCATCTTTGAGGAGGATAACCAAGACTTTTAGCATGAATGCCAGTCGTATTTATGGCCCTCTAGGAATCGTTAATGTTGCCAGGTATGCGACCCAGTCCTGTTAGCTCAAGCAGTAGAGTGTACAGTCATTGGTTCGGACCCTGGTTGTGCCATACAAAAAAAATTAAAATGGTACCAGTTGCTACCATATGTCTTGCGCTCGGGGTCTTCCAGCAAGCAATGGCTTCTCTGCAAAACGAAACGCATTCAACTAATAAGTCCGATAATAGTGTCTGCATTTACCAGAGGATCGTATGGAAGACTGACATTCAGGCTCAATATGATATCCTCCCAAAACATGGAAATTATTATTATTATTATTATTATTATTATTATTATTATTATTATATACTGAGCAAACGTGAAAACTCTACACTTCGGCTCTAAATTTCTGCCTGTCTAATGTTTAAGTTAAAAATGTTTAAAACGAGTGAATTAATATGTTGAGGGGCCGTAAATTTCAAACAAGCATTAGAAACCATAATCCTTGCACATGTTTTATTACTTGCTGGCTAATTTATTGCCCTCTTGCTGTGCTGGTCTTAATTTCTTGAACTGTGGTGTAATTGATATCATGATCCTGCTGATAAGGGCTATAAAATCTAACAGTTTCTGGATTCTCAGCGCTGAGGAAAATTTTGTCATAAAAGAAGAGAGTGTTACAGACTTCAACGCTCGAAATAAATGTTTAACGGCAAAACTTCTCCAACAGGGCTATCGGTATCATAAACTTCGAAAAACATTTTCTAAATTTTATCGTAGACACTATGAATTGATTTCCAAATATAATGTTGGGTTAAAGACGCTTTTAAGTGAGGGCCTTTCGGAACCTGAATTTTATGGTAACTTGGTTTACAAATTTAAGAAACTTAAAGGAATTAATGATTTTTCTTTTCAGTTCAGAAAAATCATAACACGTTACAGACGTATAGGTTATAACTTGAATGTTATGCGACAGTCTGCATGCTTAGTTTTTAACCCAATCATAGTTGATAACTATGCTGCCTTCTTTAATTGCACGCCGGTGGGTCGGGCGTCAGACTCTATGATGGCCCCGACATAAAGCTATTCATTTTAGTTGGTTGGGGCCGGAGCTTCTTGTCTGTTGCTTGGCCCACCGGGGTCCAACTGGTGTTTTTCTTTTGCTCCGGAGTTAGTAGGTTATTCGGCGCCCAGGGATTTCCATCGTCGGGCAGCTTACTCAGTCTGTGAGTCCTGGTTTTTGATTCATCAGGATGTTTATCATGATTTGTTTGTTCTTGATGATTCATTGACTAGTTAGAGATTCACCACGAGGACCGAAGAACTAACTAAATGTTATGAACCACTGCAGAAGCTGAGGGTGAGGTTATGGCCATGTAAAACCGGTTTAAGCCCGCCAGTAACTTTGTGTTACTGATCGTTCCAAGTCGATACTTCTGTGGTGGTTCTTTTTGTTTTATGTCTTTGTGTGTAAAATTTTTTTTGTGCTGTTGGCGCCTTACGTATGTTTTCATATTTTTAGTTAAGTTAAGGTAACTGAGTGGCCACCTATTGGGAAAATAGCTGCTCATTCGGATTACGATATGTTTCATGATATAAGTACCTGATTGTTAGTTTGGTTTTTTCCCACCTCGGTTTTTGGAGTGGGAATCTTTTTCTGATTGCGCCTTTTCCTGATCTTTGCCTACTTGTACCTTTTTCTATGGTGGTTCTTATTGTTTTGTGTTGGTGTTGAACTTTTGTTAGCAATGTATGTTTTCATATTTCGGTTATGTTTGGGTAATTGAGTTGCCACCTATTGGAAAAATAGCTGCCCATTCGTCTTACTATGTACGAGGGTCATTCAATAATTAATGACAATGATTCAATAAAATTTAATTTTATTCTTAACAGTTGTGTGATTCTCATATACCATCAGCCAAATTCAAAGATGTATGCTATTCAACCGTTCCTCCAAATGTTTGCAATGCAAGGTAAATGACCTTGGACGCGACACACTGTTGTCTATAAAAGCTAGTACTTGCGTAGATGGAAGACTTATATCTTGAATCTGTAGACAACATATGATGAGGATTAAACATGTGTTTGTTCTAAGCATTATTGTCAATGGCATTGAATACAGTAACACTGTACACAGAGTTTCAAAATGTACCAACACCATATTTTGTTCAAATTTTAATGTATCAAATCTGATTATTTAAAAAAAAACTGATACTTGTTACATAACTTTGTCCGATGTTTTAACTTTTGATTTCGTGAAGAAGCCATTTTAATGCCATTAAAATGAAACATATCATTACCAGTTTGAATGCATTTGATTTTTTTCTCTCATTATTTTGTTAAAAACACACTGTTAGGCTCTGAATGTGTATATTTTGGTGTGTTCTACTGTTGCTTAGCAACCACGCATGTTGCAAATCAGGAAATAGAAATAAATGATATAGTTGCTCTTGTTGGCCTTTGGTACTATCATTAATCATTGAAAATCACTGATGAGACAATCCAAGTAATTATCGTGGACATTTTACTTACCCTACCCCCTTACAAAAATGCGTAAGAATGAGTTTTTCGCGTCCATGGACGTTACAGGGGTTATATTCAAATTAGAACAGCGTCATATTTAGCCAAGATAAAAGCATAAAAGTTTCAGCACAAATGTGTAACTTATGTGTCCACATGTAACATATAAAATCATACTGAGTCTAATTATACTTTCGGAGATATGGATCCATTGTCATTAATTCTTGAATGACACCCGTATAGGTATAAGTATAATAGTATAAGTACCTGATTGTTAATTTAGTTTTTCCCACTACGTTTTGTGGGGTGGGAATTTCTTTCTAACTGTGCCATTTCCTGATCATTGCCTACGTTTACTTTTTAACAGGTTTAAGGAGAAGCATACAAACAGAACTAAGATAACAAATATCGTGTTTGCCCTTAAACACTTTGGTCCACACTATTGATTCTGTGAACTTAAAGAGCGAAGAAACAGGTTCCACAAACTGTACTTTGTCCTCTCTAATTCCTAAATTTCGTTTCAATCCAGGAAAAGCTAAAGACGTTTACTGCAAGTATAAGGGAAAAATATTGCATCCAGGAGAATCTTACGAAAAGTCGAAGTTCGAGACATGCACGTGCTCAGAAGACGGCTTAGAGTGTTGCAAGTAAGTTAAATGAGTCGCGCCATGAGAAAAAAACAACAATGTGGTTTCTGAACAGGTCAAACACAAAGTTAACCGAGCTGTACAAGCGAAGAAGAAGGCTAGAGGCTGGAACGTTTAGATATACAAAGAAGATGAATTGTATAATACGTGTATCAAAAACAAAGGCGCTGATCAATATCAGTCACTGCGAAGCTGATCCGCGCCTTTGTTTTCTCACATGCAAAATCTTGGTTTTCTCATGATGCGGCTCAAATAAAGTCTTACATAAATACTTAAAGTGTAACATCACTATTCGATTCTCGCATGTCGTCTTCATGAAACTTCACGCGCTTCAAGATAAATGTATTTTTCTGCGGATTTTTTAGTGGTGGGGGTGTCACGGGACTCGTTTCCATGGCATCATAACTTTTTCGGATGTTTCTCGCGCGTTTCAGCAAATCCCATCCGGCTTGGATAAGCGATTTACTGCATTTGTATTTAATGTAAAACTGTTCTGGTTCTAATTGTTTTATGTTTTCGAGTCGCATTTTTGTGCTGTTTGAACCTTATGTACGTTTTCATATTTTAGTAATGTTCAGGTAACGTATACAGTATGATTTTAGTACATGTATAAGTACCTAATTGCAAGGACCCTATATCGAGAGGACGGCACACCCTCTATCTACTGTGACATGATCTTGGACCGAAACGACCCGTTACCCGCGTGACCCGGTAAACGAGAGCGGTAGTTTCAAAATAAGAATTAATTGAATGGAATTATATTCTCTGAGCCAGTAAGTAGAATCTTTTAACAATTAAATCCATTTACCAGATTAAAGGCATTTTAATTATCTTTCATCTGACATATTTTTTTTTCCTTATTATAACATTACAGGTAATTTTAGTGGTTTTCTTCACCATTTATGACCTTAAAATGGCGTCAATTTATGAGTTTGAATGCAGCCCATCTTTGTAGTTATTCAACAAAAAACTCCATCTTTTTATTTCAAAATGGCGACAATATCGACTGCTGCGGCTTAGCGGATAGGTAAAAGGGGCATAGTACATAGTCAATATTTCATGAGCGATCTCCATAGAGTATCCTGTCCTCTCTATATAAGGTCCTTGCTAATTGTCAATAAAGTTTTTCCCCACCTCGGTTTTAGGATCGGGAATTTCTTTCTGATTATGCCATTTCCTGAACATTGCCTACTTGTACCTTTTCTTGAACATACGATGTTTTTATTTCCTGTTATTTTGATACTATTTGCACTTAAATTGACGAGATTACAGGCAAAATTAATTTTTTCGCCACTTTTTCAAACCTGGTAAAAGTACGTTCATTTGCAATGCAGTCATATCTACGCATAAGTTTGAGGGAGTTATCTTAAAGATTCAAAATATGAAATAAAAAATTGGGATCACGGGGTTGCGTCGCAAGATGTGGAGAAAACCCCGTTCAATATTACCGCCTTCTTTTTTCGTTGTAACGCCAAACGCTGTACTGACGTCATTGACAGCGAAGTTACCATTTTCACATATGATTAACCTTATACATGTATTGGAGTATATCAATTGCCACAGATTGTTTTTAAATAAAAGTGAACAATATGTATACCCGCATAAATAGGCTTAAATTATGTAAAAGCGTTCGCCCGCTTGCAGAGATCAGCGCGAAATTATTCAACGTAATTTAGAAATCAAAACAAAACGACGTTAAAAGCTAGGCGTACCATGCGCATACTTAAAGCCGACGTTGCTCAAACGTTGCGCACAAACCATAGGGATGTTTCCCCTTAAGCATTTCAATGCGACTATGATGTTTGACCATGCCAATTTTCATTTGACAAAAAGAATATTTGTTAAAACTCTCAGCGACTTAAGCGGTTCTTAAGATAAGCTGATCCTTTCATCATCACTAGCCGTGTTAACAATGAATATGCCAACCCCGTTGCAGATAGATTTCTTATTAATATGTTCACTGATCTTAAAGGCCCTCAGTTTTAGTATTAACTTGCTATTACTGCAGCTGGTGTTGTGACGTGAAAAACTCCCCGTACATTATCCATATTGCAAATCAGTGAGGATGTTCTGAGAATTGAGAAACGTATCATCGGTTTAAATTCATTTTCTAACCAACATTAATATATTTGGCACCATTCTTTATATCGACTAATAACCCTGTTGAAAGGTGCAAAATTACAGTTATTCCTTTTGGCTCCATGTTGTCAAATCTAAAAGATCACTGACGAGGCTTAAGTAGCTGAAACCATGGAATGCTTCATCCGCTATCTCATTAATATGTTCATTGCTCTTAAAGGATTTCATTTTTAATTTACTATTACAGTAACTGCAGCTGGTGTTGTGCCGTTTTGCGGCCCTATAAAGTATTCCCGTAAATCATCCATAGTGCAGATTATATTTTCCTTTTGGTCCATTGAGATCGGCGAGGATGTTCTGAGAAATAAGAAAAGTATCATCGGTTTAGATTCATTTTCTAACCAACATTTAATACATTTGGCACCATTCGCATAATACAAGTCTTTATATAGACAACACTGTTGAAAGGTGCAAAATTACAGTAATTCTCTTTGGCTCCATGTTGTCAAATCTAAATTGTCACTGACGAGGCTTACGTAGCTGAAACCAATCATTTTTCTCATTAATATGTTCACTGCTCTAAATGGATTTCAGTTTCAATTTTTATTTCCTTTCCTTCACCACAGTCATTTAGCATTCTAGCGGAAAATTTAGAACATTTTTCAGACAAAAATTAAAAAAGTCACAAATAAGAAGCGTTTTACTCGTCATTAATTAAATGCATTCAAAATGTTAAATGCTTGTTACTAAATAATGTTGATGAGGTAAGAAGTTAACAAATAAGAGCTGTCGCAGGACAGCGTAGCTCGCCTGACTTGTGCTTTGCCACTAAATTTATCAAAATCTATGACCCATGACCTTGACCTCAAGGTCGCTCAGGTGGGTCGTAAAAGCATAAAATTTCAGACCAATATCTACAAACATGCAAAGTATCAACTTGATCCATCAACATGTTCAAGAGATATAGACTTCTAACAACTTTAACAAAAACCTTCAACAGAAAATTTCTAAATCTGTGACCTTGACCTCACGGTCACCCAGGGTGGGTCATGATGGTACTCCATAAAACTTCAGACTAATACATGTATCTTCAAACATGCAAAGTATCAACTTGATCCATCAACACGTTCAAGAGATATAGCCTTCTTAAATCTTTAATGAAAAACTTTAACATAAAATTTCTAAGTCCGTGACCTTGACCTCAAGGTCACCCAGGGTGGACCACGATGGTACTGCATAAAACTCCAGACCAACATCTACCAACATAAAAAGTATCAACTTGGTCCATCAACATGTTCAAGAGATATAGACTTCTAAACACTTTAATGAAAAACTTTTCGGCTACTTAAGCCTCTTGCAACTTTCTACAAAGACTTAAAACCCAATTGGGGCCAAATATATCAAACGTTGTTTAGAAAATGAATCTAAACCAATATTAATTTTCTGAATTTGCAGAATACCCTCGCTGATCTCAAAGGACCAAAAAGAAAATATCTGCGCTATGATTGGTGTACGGAGAGACTGTTAAGGGCCTACACACGGCACAAAACCAGCTGCAGTAAAAAAGCAAATAAAACTAAAACTGTGATCATTTAAGAGCAGTGAACATATCAATGAGAAAGGGTGTGAGCCATTCCGCGGTTTCGGCTGCTTAAGCCTCTTCAGTGACCCTTTAGATTAGGCAATATGGAGCCAAAGAGAATAACTGTTATTTTGCAAATTTTCAACTGAATAGTCTTTCCAAATGGGACCAAGTGTTTCAGACGCTGGTTAAAATGAATCTAAACTGATGATAATTTTCAGAATACCCTCGCTGACCTCAAAGGACCGAAAAGGAAAATATATAGTAATCTGCACTATAAATGATGTACGGAGGCCCGCTACACGACATGACACAATCTGTAGTAATAGCAAATAAAAATAAAACTGAGATCTGCTAAGCTGACATGGACTCGGGGATTAATAGAGTAATCCAATCTTACTGACGCACGTTAACTTTTTAAAAGAACAATCGTGGTTATATTTTGTAGAAGCAAGGAGAGTAGTAGCCATGATCATCATGATAGTCATGGTCCGCATGAGTTTCACCATGGCCCGCATGATCTTCACCATGATACGCATGATATGAGCCATGGTCCGCATGAGTTTCACCATGGTCCGCATGACCTTCACCATGATCCACATGATATGAGCCACGGTCCGCATGATATACACCATGATCTGCATGATGACCATGGTTTCGGCCACGCTGACCACATGTCACACGACGGAGTAGGAAGAAATGGAGGAAAACGCAAATCAAGCTCAAGCTTTCATAGCTCTGATGATCTACACCCTTTTGACCATCCACATTTCAAATGAACTTATCAAAATGTGACAATTGCAGTAATGAACATCAAACGTAATATTATTTTGCCTTCCATTTTGGGTGCTGCATCTGAAAATCTTTAAATTTCAGTTGTGTATATTGTATTCTATATTGTTTTATTTAAATGTTACATATATAAGGAGTTGCTAAACATTCTCGTAGTTTGGTTGCCTTTTCCGATTTTGTGAAATAGTTTGTTCAAATTCTTTAATAAATCGTATTTCGATGCCTTTAATTTATTAGTTTACGTCAACTTTCCTCGGCCAGGAAACGGACAAACTTATACGGTGCCATGTCCGCAGAACGGGGATCATCAGTTATCGTTTGTCACGTGTTATCCACGTTGATAGGATCACGTGGTCCAGATTTGTGCGACCACTAGCTATCACTGTCACGTCGAAGAACCCGAAAGTCCGGTCCCTGTAGAATCACAAGTCTGATCAGACAATTATTATCTATATCCGGAAACAATCCAGTACTTATACATAGTATCGTTCATATCTACTAACTTAATTGTAAAGCTGCGTTTCTGATGGCCTCACCAGTAATGGCTGAATATATATCTCATCAATGATATCAACCCGGCTGGGCGTATGTACCGGTCGGTAGCTCATACCGGAGCGGTTGATGGTCGTGTTTTCATACGAAGCGTTTTTGTTATACATTTGTATATTACCGAGAGTTTGAATCGTCGATTTGGACGACCATTTATTGACATTCACATGTATTGACGAAACACTTGCGAATCAAATTTTCTTTGTATTCGAAATCCTGCTGTAAGGATACCGGCTGTATTTATGTCAGCATGTTATAATCATCAGGAAAACAAGTCCGTGCAATATATACCCCCTTAAACCCGACTTTTATACATTAAAACTGGGGTTTGCAGGGGTATACCTATTTTTCTTATTTTTGCTCAAAAACATAGATTGTGGGTACTCGTTAGAACCGCCTCGCCGAGTGTACCCACAATCTATGTTTTGAGCAAAAATAAGAAAAAATATCATTTTTTTCCTGATGAAATTTTCAATTTTTACAGGTGAAAACAATCTCTATATATTGCATGGACATGTGTTCGTAATGATAGACTCTAAAGAAAGTCGGGATCGACTGCTATGACATCAGGAAAACATGCCCGTAAAATGTATACCCCCTTAAAACCGACTTTTATTTAGAAAAAAAACAAACTGGGGTATACATATTTTTCTTAATGATTTCTTTTAATCAAAACATAGATCGTGGTTACTCGTTTGAACCGCATCGGCGAGGCGGTTCTAACATGTACCCACAATCTATGTTTTGGGCAAAAATAAGAAAAAAATATCAAAAAATTTCTACTGAAAATTTAAAATGTTTACAACTTAGGAAAACTCTGTTTATAGCTGGGCGAAGTTACTGGAACATTAAACAACAACAAACAGATACCACTAAACAAAACATTTATTCCGTCATATTGTAACGAATTGCCTTAAGACAATAAAAATAAAACAGTATTTTCATTTTAGATTTGCTTGACGATAAAGTACATGTGTGCCGTGTCGTTATAAGCTTTGCTATTCGTAATAAATTAAATACAAACTCATGTTAAAACACTCATTTTTTACCTTATAAAATACGTTTAAAGTCAATGCCTTTGTTAATTTGTTGTGTTTTAGATAGCCGGTATAGATCTACTCAGATATATACAAGGCCCTAATCATTCAACTTAATAGAGAAAACACTATATACATTGAAGGGTGCGTCCGAGGCGGTTCTAGCCTGTACCTTCAATCTCTGTTTTGAGCTACTGATAATAATAATAATAATAATAATAATAATAATAATAATAATAATAACAAAAAAAAAAAAAAAAAAAAAAAAAAAAAAAAAAAAAAAAAAAAAAAACACTTTCAAGTTTGCCAATGAAAATTTGCATTTGTTTTAAAAATCTCTGTATATTCATTGCAAGGAAAAAGTTTCGTAATTGGATCCATCCGTGAACCACCCGCACCACATTTCGAAAACTTGTCCATGCGATATACAGATTTTTTTTTTTTCAGCTGTAAAAATTGAAAATTTCATCGGAAAATTTTTGATATTTTTCTTATTTTTGCTCAAAACATAGATTGTGGGTGAGGCGGTTCTAACGAGTACCCACAATCTATGTTTTGAGCAAAAAATAAGAAAAATAGGTATACCCCTGTAAACCCCAGTTTTACTATATAAAAGTGGGGTTTGCGGGGGTATACATTTCACGGACATGTTTTCCTGATGATGTGCAAAAACAGCCCGGCTTTCCCATTAAAGGCGGGTCGACAAAACAGAACGACACTCACTTAAGACATGTAATTTAATAACAGCTTACATTACGTGTATCAATTATGGTCGAAACATTAACATACCTCGTTATAAAATTCTGTTATAAAGTCAATGCATTTTCGTTTTTATTCTCCACTTGTAGTTTCTCTTACGGAAGTAGTGTTGACATGCGAAGCAGTTAAAAGAGGCGCTTACACGTATTTCAAACATGACTTTTATACTTATTCCAAATATCCTAACTGCCGTGTGTAGTCACTATATATTTTAATGTGGTATTGGCCTTCGAACATGTGACCTTTAATGTTTTCCCCACCGGAATGAATGTACATGCAGATTTATTAGGGAAGTATGTTTTTTTTGCATTCTGAGTTTCAGTACTTTTTTCGATCAACTGCATATCAAATGCAATGGAAAACGCATTGTATTTTTTCCATAGAATTTAGTGCAGGAAGTTCAAAACCATAGACACTGAGAGGTAAATGGTTTGGTGAGCACGTGACGTCAATAATTTCTCGCAAATGTCTTCACTAATTATTTTATGAAACGCACCAATATCAACAAAACGTCGAACAGGTATAAGGAGATGGAACCTAACTATGAAGGTGCGGTGCGTCCTAAGGGTGTGAAAAGAAGCTAAAATACGATATTCTATAAGGAGTACATCAACTAACGATCTGAGTATCTCAAAACTTTATGATAAAATCATTTTATCATGACAGTAACCCATAAATCTCACTGTCACATAAGGTGCTAAGTCGGCTGTCCTGGGGTCGGTAATATTGGCGCCGCTATTGTCGAGATTCGTCGGCGCGTTCCGTGTACCGACCTTGTAGGACCAGAAATCGTCGTCATCAAGTCGCAACCACTGATAGTCGAGACCCGGAATGATTGCCAACGCCACCAGACAGTCGTAAGCTGTATCCGGAAAACTGGCGGCGTCATCGTGTTGATAGTCGATGGCACCGTCAAAGACAGCCGCACCCCGTATTTCTTCCGCGGTTATACTGTTGTAGACCATGTTTGCCGTGCTGCCGGGGGTGCTGTAGCTGAACGTCATCATAGAGAAGGCGTAGTTATAGTTGCTGTTGGCTTCCGTGGACCATGGATGGGCGTCCCACAGTGTCGCGTTGAATGGCGGTACCTTGCATTTTCCCTTCTTTTTACAGTTCTGTTTACCAATGTTAGCTGTGCTACTGGTTAACATCTCGCCTCCCAGGTTAGGAGGTGCCTGAAATCACAGAACTAGTGTTAACTGATTTTGTCAACCCTTTTAAAGGATATTTCTTTAAAAACGTGGTCGAGTGGAACGGGGGGAGTGGGGTGAAGTGATAAAGCGTCGGGCTATAAATCGAGAGGTTCTGGTTTCTGTAACAATTCGCACTGGTCCTTCAGCAAGACGATCTGATTAATACCCAGGAAGGGATGGACCCACTACTGATGCCCAAAAAGCAAAGTGCACTCGCCCACATAATATTGACGGGATATTTTATTGGTCACAAATGGGTTAAGGAGGTTTACTTACGAAGCCTGCGATTCCTGCCTGCACAATCTGCACTATACCACTGTCGAGATTGGCTGAGTTAGAGTCGAGGAGAGCAGTTTCAACGGCACTATTCTCCATCTTCCCAAATGTCTGGGTAACCTCGGCACCACTGACGGCTCGAGTCGTCACAATGAAGCCCCTGTAACCCAGATTTGAGGTCAGGGCGCTGCTGTTTGTCCCTGCTAGAGCGGCCTTTACGGTGTCGAAGTCGGCCGATGAGCTATTTAGCGTCCACGTAGGATTAGAAACCCCCGAAAAGATGTCTAGTTCAATCTGTATTTCTGAAAAAAGAATAAAAAAACACCGATTTGCATGCCCGGTCGTGGTGGCCTAGTGGATAATTAATTCACCTAACCAAAAGAGAGTATGCGAGTTCGTACACGGGCGGTAAAAAACTGTCCTGTTGGTGACAAATGTTTCAAGCTCGCTTACTTGAAAGACAAGCCGCCAATGTGCATGCGTGTCGTACAGTGAAACGAACAACACCAATAGATCGTAAAGTAAGCACAAATAATGGCACAAAACATTAAACAAATAAAAGCACAACAAAATTACCGCCATGAGTTTTTTTTCTCTTTTGTTGACATTTATGCCACGACATTTTAAGAAGTGATACAGAAATCATATACATGTACATGTAGATGAAAAGAGAGATTAAATTTTTGGACCAAATTGTGGAGCAGTATTACGCCCTTCGTCTATAAATATCATTTGTTCTATTTATGCACCAGTCATTTACATTCACGGCCCCTCTGGCGCCAGGAATCGCGGGGTGTTTAACTTTTCAGCTTTTAAAGCCCTGCTAAAAGACCCGCACTGCGGGGTAAGATTTTTGGTAAAATCCCTGCTGAACGCCCCGGCTCCCTGGGGGCTGATAATGATGTGGAACAACAGCTGGAGTTGTTCTAATGAAAACAATACGAGAGAGAGGCTTGAGTTTCCGCACGTTAATGTACAGGTACAATGGCAATTTAAATAAGAACCATAAAAGTAATTAAATTTAAAGAATAAAACTAATATTTAATTGGAATTAACGCCACCGTGTGTTGGCGGGAAATTAAAACCCCGGCACATTTCCGGCACTGCCGGGGTTCATCAGAAGTTAAATTCAGACACTTTAGCCCCGGTGTGTCCCCGCTGTCCCTGGCACCGGGTATACAAATGACTGGTGCGTTATTCCATGTTTTTTGCGTAAATGTTTTTTTTTAGTACTGGGTGGTATACTGTACCTATCGAAACAACATGGGCGTGTCACGCCGAGCAACAAAAAGACGCCAATTTGAAAAACAAACACAAAACACATGCTGGTATTTCTTTCCACCTTTTTTCAGTTTTACGTCCCGCTCATATTAGAAGGGTCATCAATTGGTAGGAAGAAAACGGGACAACCCCGAGAAAAAACACCTAGCACACCAGCCAGGATACCTTTGTTTGTCTTGTCTAAGCACCTTGTGGGGCTCAAACCAACACCAGATACAACGGTGAATGCTTGGTGTTTTGCAAACATTTTGAACTTTATACATGTACAATGTAATTGACGTTGGCGTTGTGCATCAGGAAAACATGTCCGTGCAATAAATACCCCCTTAAACCCCACTTTTATATAGCAAAACTGGGGTTTGCAGGGGTTTACCTATTTTTCTTATTTTTGCTCCAAAACATAGATTGTGGGTACTCGTTAGAACCGCCTCGGTGAGGCGGTTCTAACGTGTACCCACAATCTATGTTTTGAAAACTGAAAGCTGAAAATTTTCAATTTTTTAAGCTCGAAAAATCTCTGTTTATTGCATGGGCATGTTTTCGTAATGGTATATGTAGTGCATATTTCCGTTCAGACATGACTGAAACATTGTTGTCTGGGACGTCAATCAACAATTCAAATATTATTAAATAAATGAACAAATAAATATTAAGTAATTAATTTAAGTATACTCCCCCGCCGCGCTAGAAGATCAACAGTCTGCATATGCGAAACCAAAGCCGCCAGACCAGTTGTGCAGTAACTACAAAGATGATCAGTACCTATGCTTTCGATCCATAGATAGATCAATGCTTCCTTCTTTTAAACCAGAAATTTCAAGCTTCTAGCTATTTTCTTAGCTGTACATACTTCCTGGTAGGTGTCGGTCCTGGTCGGAAACCCGGATTGTTTGTTTTCAAGCGAAGAATAAATAAATAAATAAATAAATAAATAAATGAGCCTTCGCATGAGAAATAGGCGAAACTAAAGGCGCTGACCAGCTTCGCAGTAACTGTGAAGCTGATCAGCGCCTTTGTTTTCAATGCACGGATAGTACAATGCCTCTACTTTCAAAATCCAAAATTTCCAGTTTGTGTCGGACCTGGTCGGAACCCAAATTGTTGGTTTTCTCACACATATAATTAATTAATTAATTAATTAATTAATTAATTAATTAATTAATTAATTAATAATTAATTAATTAATTAATTAATTAATTAATTAATTAATTAATTAATTAATTAATAAGCACTTACCGTTCACATTGTCTTGGTCAACGAAACATGAGGCTGGAGTCTCACCGTCGCCACCACTGCCGTTGTTGATTGCCGCTAGAATTTCATCAAGCTTGGTGTTTACATCGCTGAATTTAGTGTCCGTTGAAGTAGTGATGTTTGCTATTATTGTTGATTCTGCGTTTCCAACGGTAGTTGAAACAGCTGAGGAGACGTTGCTTATGATGGTACTCTCCATGGTCGACATAGAATCGTTAAGGGAGGAAACGGTCGACATCAGTTCGTTGTTGCTGGCTGTTATCTTGGAGTCTACATCACTCATGATCGTTGACTCGCTTGTATTAATAGCCGCGCCAACACTTGCAATGATAGCCGATTGTGCTTCTGAGACAGTTGTTGTAACGTTGTTTATGACGTTCCCCTCGCTGGTGCTTATCGCTGACCCAACCCCGCTCAAAACGTTAGTTTCGACGCCTGACGTCGCATTAGTTATTGCGGACATTACGTCGGTTTCGCTATTTGCTATTTCCGTCGTGATATTGGAGGTGCTTGACAGTATTGACGTTGTTAAAAGAGTGTCTATAGCGTTGATAATGGAGGTTTCACTGCCTGATATAGCTGACTCAATATTGCTGGTGACATTGGATTCACTGGCACTCACCGCTGCCTCAATAGTCGCGTTCAGTCTACCTTCCGAAAGAGCAATGTCTGCAGCGACACCCGAAATAACAGCTGACGTTTGAGAAGTTATAGTCGAACCGACACCGGTGAGAATGTTTGTCTCTGACGTTGAAATTACGTCGGTGATGTTGCTGATGAGGCTGCTTTCGCTAGTTCCTACGGCGGAGTTGACTGCCATAATAACATTGGTTTGGACAGCCGTAAGACTAGATGAAACACCAGCGAGTATGTTGACCTCACTTGCTGCGATGTCCCTGCTGACATTGCTGATAACGTTGCTCTCCGCGCCATCTATATGCGCCTCTATTGCCTCTATGATAGCGTCCTGACTGGCAGATACAGCGGAACCTATGCCCGAAATAATGTTGGTCTCACTCGTATTCATCGCTGAAGCGATGGCGTCTGTCACGTTATTTGCTACGGCAGCTGAGACGTCACTGGTGATATTGCCCAACGTCGAAGTGATGGTTGTACCGACGCCAGCGAGAACGTCTGATGTTCCGTTCCCGACAGCATTACCAACAGCTGATATGATATTAGTCTCAGTTACTCCCAGCGCGGACTCAATTGTCCCCATGGCGCCGATAACGTTCCCCTCGCTTGTTGTTATCGCTGCACTAACGTCGGTTATGATCTTAGTTTGGCTGGTTGTGATTGTTGTACCAACCCCAGATACAATGTTCGTCTCGCTTGTGGCAAGATTTGAAACGATTCCAGCTAGAATATTGGTCTCAGCTGTCGAAATATCAGAGCCTACTCCACTGATGATGTTGGTGCTAGTCGTTGTCAAGCTTCCGCCGAGCGAGGAGATGATATTGGACTCCGCCGTATCGAGAGCCATATCGAGTTCGCTAATTGCGGTGTTTATATTGCTTTCGGCAGCTAGCAGGGCACCTTCAATGGTAGCGGTGATGTTCGTTTTGGCTGTATCAAGGGCAGAAGTCACTCCGATTATGACATCTCCCTCACTAGCTTCAACGACTGATGTTATCACTGCGGCTACGTCACTGCAGTTCCCACTGGTGATGTTCACCGAGCCTATCCCTCCCCCGGACCCCATTGAATCAAACATCTCCTCCAAGTCTTGGACCATGCGGTACGTCTCCTCCTGCTTTGACATGATGGTAGAAGTGGATGACTCGAGATTTTTCAGCATCTGGCAACTCTGCCTCCAACACCCGCTGAGAAAGAATCCATTGACACCAGCTTGAGAAATTGTCACAAAAATTGCAAAATAAAATAAAGTCCGTTTCGCCATGCTCGTGGCAGTGAAGTTGTTGTTCCTCTCAGTTCCATACAAAAATGTTTAAACCATGGATCATCGAAACTATCCCGGTAACGCTTGCCAAGTGGTAAAGTAACGCCTCTTCATTTAAAGTATATTATTAGACATAATATCCACGGGGCTTAACAATGTATTATGGTATCGCTTTACTCTTAAGCCAATAATATTACATACATGTACATGTACGTAAATAATACGCATATGCTTTGGAGAAAGCACATACAGATACACATGTCTGGACAGAGATTTTGGAATTTTAAATAAGTGAGATAGCAGCAAATCTTAGCATATTTTGAAATATTAATTCCTACTGATAAATTTCATGACAATTTTCAGTGACTCTCAAAACTTCCAGAACCAATTTGAAAGAAAAATAAACTTGTCGACCATTATGGGGAACCTCAAGAATGCAGCCGAATGAATTTCATAAAAGCAACGTCGATCAATTTTCACGGTTTAAGGTTTAATATCGGTTCAGGTGTAGACTTAAAATTAGAGACATATTATCAATTTCAGTTGAATTTGCATGTAAGTAATCTAAGAATTTCTCTTACAGCCTTTCATACCATACACAGTTTACTTTGTTGCATTAGTGGAATAAAATAGTAATTTCATTTTAGCCAGGGAATTAATAACAGAAAGTTATCATCAAGGTTTATTTCGAACAATACATTGGTAACTGCATTCAGATGACGTTAGATTAACCGGTAACGCTGATCCAACAACCCAGCTTTGTTTAACCTGCGTTACCACTTAAAGTGTTACGACATTTCGTCGACTGTTTGTTATTTCTATTACAGTCACTGAATCGGATGATAACTATAGCCGAAGGTCATCATGATCAAAAATTGTGCTGTCTTTTTCCCCCTTTATTTCCGCATTATTGCCTCGAATTTTACGTCAATGTTTGAAGGTATCGCTTGCATATTTACAGCAAACGGGCGTAAGCAGCTGAAATGACATATATGAGGTCATGTGACGCTAATTCCATAAACACGAATTACTGTATAGCTGCCTGGCGATCTTATAGTTATTGAATGTGTATGGTCCGTGAAAAATGTCGAGCCTGCAGATATAAACGCTTAAAAACGCAATTTGTATTCCGAAGCGTTGGAGTGTTTCGTGCACGATTGCAAATTTTATATTTTTAAAATCTTAAATAAAAAAAAAACTAAAAAAAAAAAAAAAAAAAAAAAAAAAAAAAAAATAATGCAGAGTGTACTTAAATATAGCATCGATACAAAAAGCTTTATACACGTATACTATCTGCTGCGTATTCATTTATTCGCAAAACAATATGAATTGTAGACAATAGGAACACATGCAGCTGGTTTAACAGTATCCGCCAGTCATAAATTTATTACGGGATAAAATACAAAATATTAGTAAGAAAAAATATTGTTTTAAGGTAGGACAAAACATGTAAATATCTCGTATTTGATCAACAGTTTACACCAAGGTCCATCTTAAATCAGGCACAGAAAACTAAACAAAAACTTAAAAACCTCCAGGCTTAAATCTATTATGTTGCATCCGTACTCGATTATAGGTACAATGTACATCATGGTCACGTCACGAGTCAGAAATCTGTGGTTGAAGAGGGTGAGAGCGCTTGCGCCCATACAAAATACATATTTTTTTAGTTGTAAAAATTAAAAATTTTATTGGAAAAAATGATATTTTCATTGTTTTTGCTCAAAACATTTATTATGGGTATACGTTAGAACCGCCTCTCAATCTATATTCTAGAGCTTAAATGAGAAAAATATGTATACCCCTACAAACCCCAGTTTTTGTCAATATAAAATTGGGGTTCTAGGGGGATTCTTTTTATGGAAATTAGTTTCTGCTGAGTTTTTGTTAAACCATTATGAATGAGGCACATAGCTTTTCTTACAAGAACAATCCCTGTGTGCGCCTACAACTTAAAGAAGTAGCCCACAATTTAATAAAAAAAAAAAAAAAAAAAATGGTTACATGTATTCGAACCAGTATTTTCCCTTCTACACAAAAGATTTAGTGCACAAATAGCGGATTCTATACGGGTTTTAACAGCACGGTGGTCTTTGTGTCTATTTAAAGGGTTGGTGATTACTTACCAAAATGTCAATTACGAACATGCGGTGTAACTTTCGAGAAAATGGACATTTACATACATGTAAATGGTCCATTTATAGCTTTAATTTGAATAATGTAAGGTAACGCATCTCTGTAACCTTTTTTAAAAAAATGGGGTTGCCTTAGAATTCTTGCGGCATTTCGGCAACCATTAATGATTACACACAGCGATCTGATTTTCATTTTATAGCATTATGTAAACATGCCCATGCAATTACACAGAGATTTTTAAAGTTGTAAAAAATTAAAATTTTCAGCTGAAAATATTTGCTATCCGAGGCGGTTCTAACGTGTACCCACAATCTATGTTTTGAGCAAAAATAAGAAAAAAAGGTTTACCCCTCTATTCCCCAGTTTTGCTATATAAAACTGGGGTTCAAGGGGGTATACATTACACGGACATGTTTTCATGATGGAAAGACCAATAACCAGATAACGGGACAACATTAATATGGAGGTGATTGTAAGAGCCGCAACGCGAGAAAATCTGTCTTCGGGGTTTCCGACCATGTCCGACATAATCGGTCTGTGCCGCCACAGAAAAGGGATAAAGCTTGACATTTAATGGAATTGTGTTATAAAGCGAAAACAAAGTCGCTGATCAGCTGTGCACATACTGTTCAGCTGATCTGCGCCTGTGTTTTCGCATATGCCGAATTCCGGTTTTCTCCTGACACGGCTCATTTAAATAAAGTAAACAATATGGTTTTGGGCTAACATAAATGATCAGGCGTCATATAAAATAATTGTAATAATTTCTTTTGTGTGGAAGTATACATGTACACAATTTATGCACTAAGCTTGTCATCTACATGTACATGCACGATTTGATTGTCAATCCATCTGAAGTCAAGCGTCTCAAATCATTGGCCTTGGTAAGTCGTCCACCATAAACCGCTCGTCGTCAGTGCATTCCCTCGTCTCGTCGTTCCTGTACACCCATTTTATCTCACAGCCGTCGGCTACCGGTCGACATCGTGTCGACGAGGGGAGTTGATTGAATGCATGTATCATCATAGCGGACCCATATCTGTATGTAAAAATGTATATAATTATGCTTGCTGTCAGTATAACAACATTCAATTTGATTTCAGGGGAATGGGTATCCTTTATACTCACATTTACACCAACCATGTGAAGAATTGGTACGTAGTCATCTCATCTGTGAACAACCGGTATGAGTTTTTATCATCTGTGAAAAACTTTCTCACCGCTATTTTTTTTTTCATTCCAAAATACAACACAAGACATTTGAAAGCCAAATAAGTATAGGGTAGTCAGGTAGTGTGCATTTTTTTCAAGCTACAGGTCTCTGAATGAGACCTCTGAATACCAAGTCTTTAATTCTTTAAACATACCTGTCTAGAATGCTTTCAAAAGTCATAATATTTACGTAATCAGGTAATATAGACCAAAAGCATAGAAAAAATTGCAACTTGAAGCGGATGATAAAATTTTACGAGTCGTTTTGCAACCCTACCCCCATACTTGTGTGATGTGGTAGCCTCCCTTGGAAATATGCAAATTTCAAACTCGAGACTTTGTGAATCGAGTAAGTGTTGGGTATATAGCGCAGTAAACCACCCTTGGTGGATGAGCATGCTTTTCCACCGACGGGGTTTGCTGTGGCTTGGCTCGGCTGTTCGTTACACTTGACTGAAAAGTCGGAAAAATCAATATTTTGAAATGTGCAAACCCCATATTTGTAGATTCAACATTTTTTTCTTGTATTTCCACACAACATAGATTTTGGTAATATTGCTCAAATAAAACAAATAAATATATAGGGCAGTGTGCATATAAGAGAGAACTAACAACTTGAAATCGCCATTTTAAGCCTTTTTTCGTCTGTTTTGTTTCTTAAAGCCCATTTCATAAAACCACCCAAAAGTTTAAAACTAGCACACCAAAGACAGAAAGATTGACTTAGAAGACCATGTACACATATACCGCTGCTAAAAATAAACATCGAAACAGTGCAATTAATTTGAAGCTGTGTAATATTCATGTTTAATCTACCCTACCACTAAATTGTACTGACAACTAAAATTTTCTGATAACTTGCAGCAAATGGGGTGACAAAGTGATGTTCCTCAGATTGACAATTTTCATAGCTCATTCAATGCATATCATCAATATGTATCCAAATATAAAATATTAGGAAAATATCTGCTAGCGTTTACGAGATATTCAACAAACGAAAAACCGGAAGTTTCGAAATGTTAGCAGCGAGCATCCTTAAATGGTGCCAGTTCTTCACGTTCTGTGAAAATTTGGTACCAATAATTCACAATTCTCTCTTTGAGTCATACCAAAAGTACATACATAGATACACAAAAATAAAATAAAAATGATACATGGTCATAAGCAATCATTTGTTGATAGACGGAACCTTTCTCGACCCATTTCTCAGGCTCTATGATAAGGTGCTTTGGCCACAAATCGTTAACAAATTTGGGAGGATCTTAAAAACATGTATCCATCAGGATAACATGTCCGTGAAATGTTTACCCTTGAACCCCCACTTTTATATAGGAAAACTGGGGTATGCAGGGGTATACATATTTTTCTTATTTTTGCTCCAAAACATAGATTTTGGGAACGCCTCGCCGAAGCGGTTCTAACGTGTACCCACAATCTATGTTTTGAGAAAAAATATAAATATCAAAACTTTTCTGGTGAAAATTTCAACTTTTACAGCTGAAAAAAAATCTCTGTATATATTGCATGGCCGTGTTTTCGTAATGCCTTTGTTTCATCAGCTTGTCGCAAATCTTTTATGACTTTGGCGAACGTCAACATTCAAGGTCGGAAACAGACACCCTTTAATTATTTTTGCGCATGGAGGTACATATTTCACAAGAGCACTCGCGTTTGTAGATCAGCTGGTTAACCTTCACTCCGCTCCACTTCGGTGCCTCGTTCCACTTCTGTGGTGTGGAGAGGTATAACGGAACATCGACGGAAACATCTAATGCGACAAAGAGTCCCTTCTGACAAATCATACACAAAAATCGCCACAAAACAAACTTACGAGCAACAACTCAATCCGGAACTAGTACACAGACATCTCACGCACTGTGGTGCTGGAATAACCTTTGTTTCCCAGTTCTTCATGGTGTACCCATGGTAGGAACAAAATGGCTCACCATCTTTGTGCAACGTAAACATAAGAATTAAACTTCAATACGAGTGAAATGCTTGATGATGATGATGATAATGATGATGATGATGATGATGATGATAATACTTTAATAGGAGTCAAACACTTGATAATGATGATGACGACGACGATGACGATGATGATGATGACGACAAGGACGACATGACGACGACGATGATGATATTGACAATGACGATGACGATGATGACGACGATGATGGTGGTGGTGATGACGACGAAGATGACGACGACGACGACGATGATAATAAAGTTGTTGTTGTTGATGATGATGATGATGATGATGATGATGATGATGATGATGATGATGATGATGATGATGGTGATGATGATGATGATGATGACGACGACGACGACGACAATGACGATGGTAATGACGATGATAATGACGACGACTACGACGATGATGATGATAACGACGACGACTTTGCTAATGATGATGACCACAGCGATGATGACGATGACGATGACGCCGACAACGATGATAACGACGATTTTGCTGATGATGATGACGACGACAACGATGATGCTGTTAATGATGATGATGATGACGACGATGGTGGTGATGATGACGACGACGACGACGATGATGGTGATGATGACGACGACAACGCTGATTATGATGATGACAACGACGACCGTGATTATGACGACGACAACGATGATGATGACGTCGACGACGACGACGATGATGATGATGATGATGATGACGACGACGACGACGACGACGATGCTGATGATGATAACGGAACATCGACGGAAACATCTAATGTGACAAAGAGTCCCTTCTAACAAATCATACACAAAAATCGCCACTTAACAAACTTACGAGCAACAACTGAATCCGGAACTAGTACACATACATCTCACGCACTGTGGTGCTGGAATAACCTTTGTTTCCCAGTACTTCAATACGAGTGAAATGCTTGATGATGATAATGATTTTGATGATGAGGCTGCTGCTGCTGCTGCTGATGATGATGATGATGAGGATAATGATGATGATGTTGATGATGCAAATGATAATGATGATAATTTTGATGATAACACTTTTAATACGAGTCAAACGCTTGATGATGATGATGATGACGATGATGATGATGACGACGACGACGATGATGATGATGACGATGATGATGACGATGGTGATGACGATGGTGATGATGATGATGATGATGATGCTGCTGCTGCTGATGATGATGATGATGATGATGATGATGATGATGATGATGATGATGATGATGATGATGATGATGATGATGATGACGACGTGACGTGACGTGACGATGATTATGATGACGACGACGATGATAGTGATGATGTTGACGATGACGGCGACGACGATGATGGTGATAATGGTGATGATGACGACGACAACGATGATGATGACGACGACAACGATGATGATGACGACGGCGACGACGATGATGATGACGACGACAACGATGATGATGACGACGACAACGATGATGATGATGACGACAGCGATGATGATGATGATGATGGTGTTGTCCTATGTTTCTTCTTTTCTTTTCCGCTTGGTGTTTTGGTTGTGATATTTAAATTTATTTGCATCGATTTCTGGACTTTCTACTCTTATCTAATGCTAACATATTTATTCAAATTTACAAAATACAAATACAAGAACAAATAAGAATTCATAATGAAAGGATCTGAACGGAAGCATATTGCTTATAATGTTCATTTCATAAATTGATTATTAAAATGACAATTCTTTATTTACATGTAAGTGAATCCGCGACGTCAGGTAACATTTGAGCCGCCACATGGGAAAACCAACAATCTGCATAGGCGAAAACAAAGGCGCAGATCAGCTTCGCAGTAACTGCGAAGCTGATCAGCGCCTTTGTTTTCGCTACTCGGATAGTACAATTCCTCCTCTACTTAACTGCAAAATTTCATGCTTCTAGCCTGCTTCTGTAGCTGTACAGGCCGGTTTGTGTCAGACCTGTTCGGAAACCACATTGCTGGTTTTCCCAAGAGGTGGCTCATATTATTACAGAATAGTACATACCTGGTGTTCTCTGCGACAGTCCACGGATACAAAACCCACAGCTTTCTTTTGCAAGTAGCACCACAGCGAGTAGGAATAGCCACCGTTGAAGCATTATGATACTTTGAGCCGAATAGATGTGATACGCTGACCTCTTTTCAAGATATGAACATTCTGGCGATTGCTAGATAGATAATTCCTAATTCTATACTGGTATTCGAAAGTAACGATACAGACAATATTAAAAAATATTCACACAAGGAAAACATGTCCGTGAAATAAACTGAGGTATGCAGGGGTATACCTATTTTATTTCTTTTCCAAAACAAAAACAGAGGGTACACGTTTGAACCGCCTCGCCGACGCTGTTCTAACGTGTACCCACAATCTATGTTTTGAGCAAAAATAAGAAAAAATATCAACATTTTTCCAATGAAATTTTCAATTTTCAAACCTGAAAAAATCTCTGTATAATGCATGGACAAGTTTTTGTAATGCCACACATGTAAATAGATGCACAGTGATGATGGTGACAAAATGGGAAAACGAAGAAACAGAAAGCAGTGATGCTACTATGTAGGGTCCCATCATGCTTATCATATACATGTAAATAAAGTTTCCCTACAAAGATTAACTTGTTTTACAACCTTTAACCAATACGGAGTGCAATTTTTATTGGGGGTAAACAAATAGCGCAAGCGAACGCAAATACACGGCACCGGAGCAAAATTTGCACACGTGTAAATTAACACAAAGCTCTGACCACATGCAA
This sequence comes from Rugalucina vietnamica, assembly GCA_964017185.1. Lineage (NCBI taxonomy): Eukaryota > Metazoa > Mollusca > Bivalvia > Lucinida > Lucinidae > Rugalucina > Rugalucina vietnamica. The sequence continues at coordinate 50,057,437 of OZ024873.1, forward strand.
ATCTCATTTTAACATTTGCATACATTCGATTTTAGTAAATTAAGTACCATGCACACCCACAGTAAAATTTGCCCGTGAGATTTCGAGTCAATATCACACTTGTCAATGGAAACGCATAGGCAGCATCTGAAACACACATGCTCCCGAATAAGGACGCACAGACTACCTCATAAAATGGCGGATATTTGACAGCTGAAAAAACATACGATACATACTTTCTAATTATTTTACCATGATTCTTCAACGATTGTAAAATCTGACATATGCCTTAAAGTACCCTTTACAACGGTAGTATTTCGAAATCGAAAAATAGACCCAAATTAACTTTTTCAAGTATCGGAATTTTGTAGGTTAATTGCCTTTGATTTACCGATTTCTCTCTAAATACACGATCGAAGCTAATATTGAAAACAAGATAATGAAGTCGAAAGACAAGCACCCACAACCTTTAGCCTCGTCATACATAAGCGAAAATCTCTCGACGTGGATTTGCGTTTAATTGCGAAAATTACGGTTTGTTTGTTTGATTTATTTCTTTACGTCCCTTTCAACAGCTATGGTCTGGTCATGTTAGGATGTTAGCTGTTGAGAGTGACGTAATGCAATAAATCAAATAATCAAATTTTCCTATGTGCAATAAAACGCAAGTCTGCGCAAGTCTACGTCGAGGGATTTTCGCTAATGTGCGACGAGTCCTTAAAGAATTTCATTTACAACGAACCTCGCTTCTAAATAATAATAATAATAATAATAATAATAATAATAATAATAATAATAATAATAAAAGCAGCATATCGTTTGCAAAATCTTCAGTTTATCTTTCTTTTTGTTCATTGATGGCCTTCATAGTTGCATAGGGTTTACTGAAGCAGCTTCTTCATGTTTTGCAAACGCAAAAATTATATACATGTATATTAACAAAAATACTCCTGCCCTGGTGAAGAAACGCATTCGAACGCAATTTAAAATTTAGCACATGCGAATGGGACTGAAAACCAACAAGGTCGTCAACTATAAATGGTTGGATGCATCGCTATTCCTCATCTCTCTTATGTGCATCATAACTTTCAGTGTTCGGCATATAACAAAAATTGCTAGAATTTTCTCTGACAATTTAGAATATTACATTAAATGTGACAATGGCTTTTTATTAGTGCCAGTCAAATTAAGATGTGACATTATACGGCAGATTATAGTGTAAATTACACTGAATACTGACCTTTATGCAAGGCACAAAGCGTTTTTATTTTTGTTAAAAGTATTTGTTTTTCACATACAAAGTTAGTGTGTTTGATTCGAATTTGATGTTTTACGTCCCAGTCAACAGCTTTGGTCATTTCAAGACATTGCCTTCATTTTATGGGACTTCTACCCAACATTAAGATGTCATGACATCCAAAATGCAAAATGTGCTTGAATGTTTGCACATAAAGCCTATATACTGGACAAATAAAGTTAGAAAGTTAGAGATCAAACATTCACCTTGCAATTTCTGGAAAATATCGAACTGCTGATAAAATAAAACATTTCTACCATCGGGGTTATTCATTTTGTAAGCTTTGTACGCTTGAAGATTGAAACTAATAGTCTTTGTCTTCATCAAAACACGGTTTTAAGCAAGACTACCCTTAAAATGAAAGTGGTAAGAAATTTCATAGATAACTGATAGTGGGTGTGTTTGCTCGTGCAAAACTTTAAAAATGTGGCAAGAAATTGTCAATTTTTTGGCTGGTTGACCTTAGAAATTTTCGTGCAGTTTCACTAAGTTTAAATGGGCAAAATCCAAGATTTTGTGGAATCAATTCTAATGGACTTTTTATCACGGATTTTAAGGGTAGTCTGGTTTAAAGCTGGAACAGCTGTGCTTAAGTCAGACGATGCATAATTTCAAAATTGGTGGCATATAAAAGTGCAATAGAATGCTTATCCACCATATAAATCAAAACTTGATTAAGTATCGATAGACAAAAAATGCATTCTCAAAAGTTTAATCCCTAACTTTTTGACCAGTATATAAATTGACTTAACCACCTTTCCTGTGCTTGTGAATACCACCGATAACATTAGTTGCTAAATACTGAATTAGCATACATTCTCTGATCAACGAATCATCCTACATGTATGCTATTTGCATGTTGCTATGAGCCGCCTCATGGGAAAACCAACAATGTGGTTTCCGAACAGGCCCAACACAAACCGGGCTCTACATGCACAGATGACTAGAGACTGGATTATTTTGGATTTAGAAAGTAGAGGAATTGTACTATCCGTGTAGCGAAAACAAAGGCGCTGATCAGCTTCGCAGTTACTGCGAAGCTGATCTGCGCCTTTGTTTTCGCCTATGCAGATTGTTGGTTTTCCCATGGGGCGGCTCAAATGAATTATCAGGTAAATTATGTCGAACATTGATTAGTAATTGAAACATGCCAGAAAATATCTGCAAAACATGCTTTTTACATCGTAATTACATCGGTTTGCATCGTTATTCTTGCATTTCGTCCAAGACATTACCTTTCAACGGTTTCGCACATGGTGCATAGTACTGCATACAGTTGGTGGAAGGATTTTTAAGTTGCCGTATTCGTTTTCTGTGTAAATATTTAAATGTAAGTCCTTCACTGTTTTCAAGTTGTAGAATTTTCATGCATGACTTCATGCATGTAGGACTTTATATCTGAAATATGCCTTTTGAATGTCGAACGCGAATGTCGAATCTTGACGCACGTTATGTCAGCGAGCATGTTCTTGGTGAAAAAGCAAAAAGCTACGATACAGTGCAATAGTAGAAAACCGACATGCAACTAAATTATCGCCTTGAAACGGTCTTCTTTTTGTTTGTTTGATTTGATGTTCTACGTCCCAGTCAACAGCGATGGTCATGTCGGAACGTTGCCTCATTTTATTTGATTTTTACCCAGCATTAGGCTGTCATGACCACACTATGGTCATGTCGGGACGTTCACGGCCTCATTTTATTGTTTGTTTGTTTTTATACCAAGCATTAGGCTGTCATGACACACAAAATGTGATTTGAAGTACAACCACTAAGTAAGCCACTATGGCTTGTGTGTATGGAGAAACCACTTTTCCTGGGCAAGCACAGACTCGAGCGGTTAACCAGTAATCAGATGGTCGGTCTATAGCGTTCAAGTTTTGCCGAGACGCACTAGCAGCCTATTTGTTGAGACCCCAAATGGGCGGGGCCCGGTAATATACTAGTGAGTATTCCATATCAATATATATGAATATGGAATTTTAAATCAACTTTACCGTTGCGTCAAACGTCAGTTAGTGCGGTGAACCAAAAATGTCTTCCATACCCACCGTGTGAGTGACAAAGACATACAAGCCGCGTCATGAGAAAACCACATTTTTCATATGCTAAAACAAGTCGCAGATCAGCTTCGCAGTAACTGCGAAGCTGATCAGCGCATTTGTTTTTCACTACACGGATAGTATAATTCCTCTTTTTCCTATATCTAAAATTTCCAGCCTCTAGCCATCTTCTGTGCTTATACAGCTCGGTGTGTGTCAAACCTGTACGGAAACCACATTGTTGATTTTCTCATGACGCGGATTACCGTGATGAATACGAGCAGCAAAAATCTATCAGTTCAGACCAGGTTTACGAAGAAGGCGAGTAAAAAAGCATCGACCGAGGCAACTTCTATGTTTTAATCTGACGGTGCGCAATTACACGTAGAGAGGCCAGTAATGCCTAGGTCACATAGTTGCGAATACTATACGTAGCGATCCGCAGAATTTTGTGGGCGGGGCTAACGGTTCTTAATGAATTTATTACCTTTAAATACGAATAAATACGGGTAGTTCAGGAAAGATACGGATACGTTCGAAGATAGTTACGGATAAATTCGAATACATACGGTTAAGATACTTGACTACATACCTTTCGATTCCATCTGTTACTTTTAGATACAGACATATACCTTCAGATACGTAATGTTGCGTATTCTTGCATATATAACGGTGAAATCTGATGCAAGAAAACGCAGGTTTTAGTCAAACTACAGTCACACTAGCACATCCGGATGCTGCGGACGCTGCGGACTGACCTTTCGTATCTATCCGTCATATCCGTAACAATTCGTATCTTTTCCGTATATGTTCGTATCTTAACGTATTGTATATGCAAGTCCGATTCCATCCGCGCCCAAATTTTGAAAAAAGTCAAAAATTGGGCACGGATGAAACATCCGTAATAGTACGTAATGACATGTAAATGAAGGCGTTGATTCGAATCTTTCCGTATCTAAACCGCAACACAAACGTATCTACACCGTAAATGAACGCATCAACCAACAATCATACGGGGTGCCGTTTTACTATTTATTCCCTATTTATGGATATCCATAATTCATTTTGGATATCCAAAATTCATTTCTGGATACTTTAAATCGATTTATAAATATACTTAATTCGTCTGAATATTGGATATCCATAAATTGATTTTAGGATATCCTAAAATCGAACTATGGATATCCTAAAATACAATCCTATTTTTGGATATCCATAATTCGATTAAAGGATATTATAAAATCGGGCTAATATTGGATATCCATAATTCGATTTATGGATATCCATAAATGAGTTATGGATGTACTTCAATAGAACTGTATTTTAGGATATCCATAATTTAAGGATATCCTTAAATCACAAAAATGATGTACGTGCCTATGGGTGCCATTTTACTATTTATTCCCTATTTTTGGATATCCATAATTCATAAAAGGATATCCATAATTTATTTATGGATATCCTTTATTCATTTATGGATATCCTTAAATAATGAGGGATATCCATTAACATTTCTGGATATCCTAAAATGAATTATGGATATCCATAAATGAATTATGGATATCCATAATAATTATGGATATCCTGAAATGAATTATATATCCAATATTAGCCCGATTTTAGGATATCCTTAAATCGAATTATGGATATCCAAAAATAGGATTGTATTTAAGGATATCCATAATTCGATTATAGGATATCCTAAAATCAATTTATGGATATCCAATATTCAGCCGAATTAAGGATATCCACAAATCGATTTTAGGATATCCAAAAAAGAATTATGGGTATCCAAAAATATATTATGGATATCCAAAAATGAATTTTGGACATCCAAAAATGAATTATGGATATCCATAAATAGGAAATAAATAGTAAAACGGCACCCCATACGTGCCTATGGGATATAATGATTTCTCCCTAGTCAGAGAATGGAGGTATCCGGTGTGGTTGAATTTACGTTGGCTTCCGTTTCGTTCAGTTTAAGTTAGCGCATGCGTATTACACGGAAAAATCATTATGGAAAAGAAATATTTTTTAAAATGAATTATGGATATCCTAAAATCGAATTATGGATATCCTTAAATCAGATCATTATGGATATCCAAAAAAAGAATCATGGATATTCAAAAAACGAATATGGATATCCTAAATTCAAGCTTATTTTTGGATATCCTAAAACACATTTAAGGATATCCTTAAATGAGCTGATTTAAGGATATCCATAATTCATCGTGATTTTTGGATATCCAAAAATGTATTTCAGGATATCCATAATTCAATTATGGATATCCATAATTCATTTAAGGATATCCAAAATTCATTTATGGATATCCATAATTCATTTATGGATATCCATAATTCATTTTAGGATATCCAAAAATAATGATGGATATCTTTAATTATTTTAAGATACCCATAAATGAATTAAGGATATCCATAAATGAATTATGTATATCCATAAATGAATTATGGATATCCTTAAATAAATAAATTACCTGTATAATAGAAAAATGACGGACATTTTTGTCAAGGAGACTATATATTCCAGAAACGTTCTTGTATGATTCATTCAAGCATTGGATACAGATTATGTTATGCCCAAACACTCAGCTCTAGAGGGCTCAGCCACACGCTTATTAGCATTGTTCAAGTTGCATCCTGGTTTGATTCCGTTTTCATACGTGTGGCATGCTGTGTAAACTTTAGGAAAACCGCAACATTACGTGTTCGTATCTGAACGTATTAAATTGTATCGAAAAGAGTGTATAAACGACAAAGACCGCAACCGAACGAAACAACACGTATGTAACAGTATCGATCCGCAACAAATGCTTGATCGCGGAATGATACGTTTAGATGCGATTAGATACGGACAGATTCGAATAAATGCCTTCAGTTACGTACCATTGCCTACCATTACCGATCGTCCATCCGCGCATGCACTTTTGACAGTTATGAAAATTTGCCCGCGGATCTACCGCGCCCTGAGGTCACGATACGTACAGTTACGGACATTACGGATGAGATACGAATCGTTACGGATAGGACGGACAGATACGGAACACCTATCCGCAGCGTCCGCAGCATACGTAAGCCCTAGTGTGACCTAGGCATAAGACATCAATGATTACGTTACATTAGTCATTTAAGTTTGCAAATGATGCAGATTGTGCGAAAACAAAGACGCATATCATATGTGCATCTTTGCTTTTTCTACACGGGCGGCGCAGTCTCTATTCTAAACGCCGAAATTTCAAGCGTCCAGTCTTTTGAGACAGTACAGGTCGGTTTGTGTCGGGCCTGGTCGGAAAGCCCGACGACTGCTCAATGCTCGTATGATAGCCATAGTTGACCAGCTACAATTCTTTCCACCAGGGAGAGGGCGGAGATGTCGGTACTTCTAGTTGCTACACTTTTGTTAGCATGGACAAGGCTAGCGAGTGCTAGTTGTTACACGGAACATGGCTTTACAGAAATAACGTGTAAGTTGTTTATATAATGTAAGGCGATCAAATATTTTCTTTTAATTTAAACATATTTTATTCCAAATCTCACAAATTACATCGATTCAAACATATAAATAGGTAAATGACGAAAAGGATTAGAACGGAAGCAGAGCTTATAGAGTTCTTCTCCTCTATTTTCTTTTAGATTGGTCACAGTTTAAAATCATGTCTTTCAATACAATTGACCTTTCATATGCAAGTTTTGATATGACGCCAGGGCATGTGTTAACTGATTGGGCACTGACTTGTATTCGAAATTTGATATGACGCCAGGGCATGTGTTAACTGATTGGGCACTGACTTGTATTCAGAATTCAAATTCAAGTTTAGATATGATGCCTGGGTAAGTGTTTACAGATTGGACATTGACTTGTTAGTCAATGTCGAATGGGAATCTCGTGCGATTTTTTTGACGATTTATGACGACCTATATAAAACTTATCTATGGGGTACATGTATAACATTAAACCTGTTCGTCGCACTTACAGCCGCGTCAGAGTCGATTTATGACGTCATCAATATGGCGGCTACCTGACTATATATGAATTATTCGTATATCCATCAAAATCAATTGAAAACATCGCATTATTGCCTATTTTGCGAAGAAAATGTATGAAATGCATCTGATTATACAGACGATAGACGAATTAAGTCGATGGGTTAAAGGATATTGCTTTATCCAGTCATGCGTTCGTTCGTGCATACGTTGGACATACGTTTTTCTTCAAAAAACGCCCACAACTTAAAGACCCCGGGAGCTAATTTGATGCACCCCCAGGACAATTTTTCATAGTTGCCAAATCATTCCCTGGGACCCCAGAAATACTAAAAAAATCTTCCTCAAAGATAAACTCAATTGCACTATGAAAACATGCATGGTTTCCATGGCAACCGTAACGAGATTCTTGAGCATGGGGGTGTACATGTACATACAAAATTGATCATATCTGTTACTTATCCTAGACTACTGTACTTGGTCTCATTTTAAAGCTTAGACATAGTCCCTGTTTATGGTAAGTAATGCAAATTATCTAATTTGCATATTCATTAATTTTAATGAAAATATGAAAAATGGCAAAAAGTTGTTGAAAATCCATAAATTAACTAATTTCAGGCCCAAACTGCCATTGTGACACATTGTTATTGAACCAGTAATATCATTTGACAAATTTATCGATGAATTGGCCCTATATGAAGATTATCTCATTTGCATATTCATGATATTAATAAAATGTAACAAAAGTGAGGAAAAACGAGGGAAAAAAACTATAACCATTGCAAGTTACTGCATATGTTATATGGCCAAACTTGCATCTCTGGGACAAATTCTCAAGGCTGTTAGTGTTGTAAGAGGGACCACCTTAATGCCATCAAATATTGTCCTCAGCAGCAAAATCATTTGCATGATGTAAAATTACTTAGTTTTTACACCACCTCTCATGCGATTCTAAAGAATAGGGAGTACTTACAAAAAATACTCATATTCCACCAATAGAATGTTCTAGGATACTATAATTAGTCTGATAGTGATGCATGAACTGAACAATTCAACCTTTATACCTCATATTTAAAGCACTGAATTCACTTATTTATGAAAATTAACAAAATAGAAAAAATAAAAGAATAGATAAATAAAAATGAAAACATTAAAATGGAGAAGAATTATGGAATTATATGGGGTATATGTGCAAAATTCGCTTGTTCCAGAGCTGTTTATCAACCCAGGATGCTTAAAGAGGTGTTCAGTGATTGCTATGACAATGTACTATGGTCCTGAAGTATTATATAAGAATAATCTGATTTCCAATATCATGAATTTTAATGAAAACTAAAGAAATTTTAGAGAAAAGACAATGAAAAAATGGGTTAACCTACAAAATGACTTGTATTATGGCAATCAAAAGTCTTAAGTGCTGAAAATGGCATCAAATGGTGTCTAGGGCAATATTATTACATCCTGAACTACAATTTACGTGTCATTTGGTATTCTTGAATTTTAAGAATATCAACAAAACCTTTTGAATTTAGTGGGTTGGGAATACGGAAAAATTAAGGGGGTAATCGTAGAAGAGCTATAATTGGCATCAAATGATTGCTAGGACAATGTTCTGTAACGATATAATCGGCTATTTTTGTTGTATGGATATTACATGTACTAAGATCTTCATAAATAAGAGAAAAACGGTACACCAAAGAAAATCGCTCATATCTCAGCTGACAATATCATTAGAATGATTAAAATGGTTCCATTAGAATGATGGGAGAATGCACTAATGCCATGCAGTACGATAGCTTAACCACGTGTTATTAAATTTTCTGAAAGTTACATAAAGTTTCGAAAAATATGAAAATTGAAGGATGTGCTTCACCAAAATTTATTAAATCTTGCTTGCCAGAAAGCATGATTTATACATCTGAGCACATGACAATAAAACATTGTCCTATCAATAAATTGAGGCCATTTTGAGTTCTCCACGGCTATTGGCAGCTGAGATATCAGCAATGTTGTTGGTGTACCCCTTCATTTTTCATTGATGTTGCTATTATTTATTAAGATCTCATTAATATCAATAGATCTACAAGAAAATAGCAGGAAACCGCGGTATGACCCATACTTCTCATTTATACGTTTATGGTTACAGAACATTGTCCTAGCAATTATTTATTACTAATTATTAATTAACTTATTAGTATATAGTACTTATACGTAGAATTTGGTCTGTGTGATACCGGTGACGTTTCTTTTTTCGTATAGTCTATACTGGATTTCACCTCGACCTAATACAGCTGACCTCGCACTAATACGGTTGACCTCGTATCTATACGGATTGACCTGCTATCTATATGGAAATCCCTACATCTGATTGGTCAAAATTCACGTGCAAGGTCACGTGCCTCGTTGAATGAGTTGAGAGAAAAAACAATGGCGGCAATTCAGCCGATCAGTAAAATAGTGAACAAACAAACAAAAATAATGTCATCATCTTCGAAAAGAATGTCAGACATGGGCGCTAAGAATGGCGAAGATATGTTTGATGTGACAGAGGATGATATGGACCGATATGGACTTTTGACAGTTAATTAATAAAAATCTCATTAATCAAGTTATTTCGTATTGGACCAGTTACAGGTCCTCGGTCAGCTGTATTGGACCTCGGCCTCCGGCCTCGGTCCAATACAGCTAACCTCGGACCTGTAACTGGTCCAATACGAAATAACTTGATTAATAACATTATATTATAGCTCCCTAGGTCTTACAGTAACCCGGACACGTGCGTTTTTCTACGCATACCCCAGAATTGTTCTGTATATTTTCTCTTTTAAATCAAAACGTTTTGTTAATATTCTTAAAACTAAACCACAAATGACCCAGTACAGGATGGTATAACATTTGATGTCATTTTTCAGCACCATATGACTTTTGATTGCCGAGATACAAGTCATTTTGTAGGCATAATTGTTTGGTTCATGTATCACTATCATACCAATTATAGTACTCTAGAGCATTCTATTGGTAGGATATAAGTATTTTGGGAAGAACATCCTATTCTTTAGAATCGCATGAGGAGTGGTGTGGAAACTTTGTAATTTTACATCATGCAAATCTTTTTTTTTTTTTTTCATTGCTGATGACAATATTTGATGGCATTAAGGTTGTCCTAGATCAGCTGGCTAAACTGCACTCCGATACACTTTGTGACCTCGCTCCTCTCCGCCGTGACATAATTTTCAATTTATTTGGAGTCTTCGATGATTTTTCATTTTCGACTAAGGGCTCAATAGAAGTCATTTCCGTCGGTATGGAGAGGTCTAACGGAATACCGATGGAAATATTCCGTCTAAGGTTGTCCCTCTGAAAACAGTCTTGAGAATTTGCCCCAGGGATGCAAGATAGATTGGATCTTATAACCTATCCAATACTTTGCAATGGGTATAATTTTTCTCTTGCTTTTCCTCACTTTTTGGCAATTTTACTAATAGTCATGAATTTCATGAATATACAAATGAGATACCAAGTGTCACAACGACAGCTTGGGCCTGAAATTACTTCATTTATGGATTTTTCTGCCATTTTGCATGTTTTCATAAAAATTAATGAATATGCAAATTAGAAAATTTGCATTACTTACCATAAAAAGAAGGGGCTATGTCTAAGCTTTAAAATGGGACCATGTTCAATAATCTAAGATAAGTAACAGTCGAGTTATGATCAAATTTGTATGTATACCCCCATTCTCAAGAATCACGTTAACGGTTGCCATGACAACCGTGCATTTTTTTTCATGGTGCATTTGAGTTTATCTTTGGGGACTTTTTTGTTTGCATTTCTGGGGTGCCTGTAAATGATTGGCACCCATAAAAATGTCTTGGGGGATGCAAGCTAGGTCAAATTAGCTCCCGGTGTACTATGCATAGTTTGGCACTTTGTATGCAGATTTTGTCGTGACGTGGCTCATATTTTAGTGCTATACTCCTTGTGAGAGATATGTTTGTGCTAAAATAGCTTTTATAAATACATTTGGTAAAATCCACCCATTTAAAAACAGCGAGAAGCTGGAAATCAATTTTTATTTGACAAGCATAGGATGAAAATGGTTGTTTAAAATGCATATTATGAATGCGCTGGTCGCCATTTTGATGACGTCATATTTCAGCCCAGACGCGGGTCTCAGGGCGACGAACTGGTTTAAATTGTTGCATATTCCCCAAAGTTTGATTTAAGGTAGGTTGTCACAAATGGTCATGAAATTCCCACGGGATGATATTTTGTGCCCATTCGACATTGACTATGTATTCAGTCGTTGATATGATGCCTGGGCATGTATTTACAGACTGGGCACTGGCTTGTATTCAATTTTTGAGACGATGCCAGGCATGTGTTTACAGATTGGTCATTGGCATGTATTCAATTTTTGAGATGATGCAAGGGCATGTGCTTACAATAAGCTAAGCTCTCCTTATACATGTATATAAAAAAGATAGAAGGAAGAGCACAACTTTTGTATTCATCTTTCCGTTGTTTTATGTTATTTCAGCACATGGAAGGCTAGTACATTATTGTAAATACAAGGGTGTGGATGTACTGTATGGTTCAGTCATTAAGACAAGAGATTGCCTGAAATGTCGCTGTACCAAGACTGGACTCTCATGTTGTGGGTAGGTACAGATCAATCAGACCAAATGAGCCATATCACTGGAAAAGTGGTCCAGAGTAAGACCAGGTCCGACACAAACCGGTCTGCACAGCTGATTTGCATCTTTGTTTTTGCATATGCAAAATCCATTTTTTTCTGGTGACGGACACGTTGTGTACATGTAAGGGACTGTTCCTTGGTGGTACCAGAGGTTGGCTTGTCTATGTTGTTTTGGTGTCATTTGCAACAATTTGGACATGCATGACATACACGTACATTTTTCGTTGTTTTATGTTATTTTTTATGTTACAACCACTTTATAACACTATTGTTGGGGTCCAGGCCAATTTCTGTGTCAGCTATCCAAACCGCGTTACAACAAGAGTAAAATGTAGAAATATAGCAAAAATAATCTAAAATGAGCAATTGGGGTCCAACAGTGATCAATGTTATATCCAAAGCCGTGTTGTAATGAAGCGCGTTATAAAGAGGTCCAGGTGTAATTGGACAGTCTCGTAAAAGATTTGATTGGAAACAAAACATATGATAAGCTGAGTGAGCAACTATTTCCCTGAAGGTGGCCACTTGGTTATCATTTATGCAAACTTAGATAAATGTAAATCTATCATAAACATATAGCTACATGTACAGATTCTTTTCATCAAAACAACCTGATTGTGCATTTTAAACCCCATTATACCCCACTTTTATATAGTAAACTGGGGTGTACCAGGGTATACATTTTCCTTTTTAGTCCAAAACATAGATTGTGGATACTCGTTAGAACTGCCTTCATGTCTTGAGTAAAAATAAGGAAAACATATAAAAAAAAACTTCAACTGAAAATTTTCATTTTTTACATGGGAAAATAATATATGGGCATATTTTTGTAATGTCTTTTACAGTTTTGGTGCTGCATTGATAGGACAGATGATGCCTGATGATCCTACGTTTCCCTGTAAACCAGTTGCTAATGGTTGTATGGTGTTGTGGGTCAAGACTTCAGATGAGAGGAAAAGGTGTCCTAGAAAACTTTTGATTTGAATTCAAAGGGACATATCACATTCATTCATTTAGCACACTGTGTGCTTAAGTTTTCATTTTGTCCTTATAAGCCCATGCTTAAACTGAAAATTAACAAAGTAACCAGATCCAAGAAGCAAAACGGTGACACTATGTATTCAAATCTTTGCAAACATTTGAACACACCATCTAAGATATGCTGTAGACAAAACTGATGTAAACTAACAATTTGTCAGCTAGATGGTGTGTGCTTATAGACAGGCTGTTAGGACAAGAATCGGGTGTGCAGTTATTGGAGCATATGCCCTTATTAGAACAAATATGGTATGTAAAAACTTGTTTAACCACTACACCACAGAGACTTCAATAGGTAAGAGATACTGAGAAAAAATATTTCATTTTTTGCACCAAACTGGTGCCATAGGGGGTGAATTGGTGCCATAGATGATGTGATACATGTATGCTCACAATTGAACAGCATTAAATGTCTTTCCAGCTAGAAAGCTTCTGGTCCTCATGATCAGGCACCATCTGTAGTTGTAAATGAGCCATGACACGAGAAAACCAGTCTTCGGGGTTTCTGACCAGGTCTGACATACCCGCCATGTAAAATAAAAATTCTTAACACAACCCAAAGGTTGAGGACATTTGGTCATAATTAACAACCATTCTTCTTATTGACTAATTTTCAAGAAGAGCAGTTATAAACTAAGGGCCAAAAGCTGTGCACTTAATTTACAGAAATAGGGGCCCAGATCAGTTGAGCGTCATTATGAGAAAACTGGCTTTTTACATAATAAGAGCTGTCGCAGGACAGCGTGCTCGACTGCTTCTGACCTTTGTCAAACATAAGGCCAAACCCGACCTGTAACCCAAAGCATTATGCTCATACATCTCTTTGCCTTGATGCAATAAGGCAAAATCACTGAACCATGAAAATTAACAATAACTACCTAAGATTTAAAGGTCTCACTCATATTGTGAAAGATTAAGTTTGTTCATATACCAAATAATTGCCAAGATACAAGGCAAAATCACTGAACTGTGAAATAAGGTCACACTGACCTATAAGTACTTCAGGGTCAAAGGTCTAGTCATACTAACTCATAATGTGAAAGAAAAAATATCATATACCCATTGAGTGTTGAGATATAAAGAAAAATCACTGAACCATATAATTAGGTCATAGTGACATATAAGTATGTTAAATATAAAGGTCTGGTCATACTCATTCATAATCAGAAAGAAGTAAGAAAAAATACCAACTGAGTGTCGAGATATAAGGCAAAGTCACTGAACCATGAAATTAGGTCACAGTGGCCAAGGAATACTTTACGGTCAAAGGTCTTGTCATACGAAAACATATCGAGAAAGAAGTATGTTCATATACCAATTGAGTGCCGAGATATAAGGTAAAATCACTGAACCGTGAAATTAGGTCAAAATGACTTTTAGGGTCAAAGGTCTTGTCATACGCAAACATAGTGTAAAAGAAGTTTGGTCATAAACCAACTGAGTGCTGAGATATAAGGCAAAATCACTGAACCATGAAATTAGGTCACAGTGACCTAGGAATACTTCAGGGTAAAAGGTCTTGTCATACGCAAACATATCATGAAAACGGTATGTTCATATACCAATTGAGTGCCGAGATATAAGGCAAATTCACTGAACCGTGAAATTAGGTCATGATGACCTATGACTACTTTAGGGTCAAAGGTCTGGTCATACGCAAACATAGTGTGAAAGAAGTTTGTTCATAAACCACTTGAGTGCCGAGATATAAGGCAAAATCACTGAACCGTGAAATTAGGTCACAGTGACCTATAAGTATATTGGGGTCAAAGGTCTGGTCATACACACTCATAATCTGAAAAAAGTATGAAAATATACTGAGTGTCAAGATATAAGGCAAAATCACTGAACCTTGAAATAAGATCACAGTGACCTATAAATATATTGGGGTCAAAGGTCTGGTAATACACACTCATAATCTGAAAAAAGTATGAAAATATACTGATAGAGCGTCAAGATATAAGGCAAAATCACTGAACCGTGAAATTAGGTCACAGTGACCTATATGTATATTGGGGTCAAAGGCCTAGTCATACTCACTCATAATCTGAAAGAAGTAAGAAAATATATTAATTGAGTGTCAAGATATAAGGCAAAATCACTGAACCATGGAAAGTAGGTCAACCGATCTTTACCGTCATGATACACAAGTCAGTGTCGCAAAGTCAAAAGATGAATGACCAACCATCTTCCTAAGTTGTTTCTATTAAGAAATTAAAAATAAAAAAATCAGAGAGTTCTATATTTTGACCTCTAGCCCCACCCCCCTGACTCTGACCCAGATGTCCGACCAATGTCATGGAACCTAAAGTGTATGAAGTATGATTGCTTTATGATAAGTTGTTGTCAAGATATGGACTCCTTGTAAAATTTACACAACAGTAGATCTTTTTTTACAGTGTTCTAGTTTTTAACCTCTAGCCCCACCCCCCAGGCATCAACCTAGAGATCCGATGCCATGAAATGAAACTCAATCCTACAGGGTACCTATGGTCCGATTATGAAAGCCCCCTGATAAAAGGTTTTCAAGATATAGACTTCTAGGATACTATATCACAGAAAAGCCATTATTATTAATGGTGTTCTAGATTTTAACCTCTAGCCCCACCCCCTGGCATGGACCCAGGAAGCCGACGCCATGGAATGAAAGCCGACCCTACAGGGTGTCAATGGTCCAAGTATCAATGCTTTCTGATGAGTGGTTGTCAAGATATAGACTTCTAGAAAACTTTAACACAAGAATGGCAATTTTTGAAGGTGTTCTAGATTTTAACCTCCAGCCCCACCCCTGGGCCTGGACCCAGGGGCCCGATGCCATGGAATGAAAGCTAACCCTACAGGGTATCTATGGTCCAAGTATGAATGCTTTCTGGTGAGTGGCTGTCAAGATATGGACTTCTAGGAAACTTTAACGCAAGTGTGACGCGCACGCGCACAGGAACGGGAACGTGGACGACCGGGGTGACTGCAATAGCTCTATGCACTTCGTGCAGTCGAGCTAAAAATGCGAAAACATGGCCGCAGATCAGCTGTGCAATAACGGCAATCCCTCCTTTTGTTGAATACAAAATTTCAAGTTGCTAGTAGCATTTTTCTGAGTCTGTACAGGCCAGTTTTTGTCCCACCTGGTCAGCAACCTTGAAGACCAGTTTCCTTGCATTACGGCTCAAATATCAAAAACTCATGTTGAGACAATCGAATAAAGATTTTATTCAAAAATATAAATCATATATAATAGTAATATACCATAAAAATCTATTAGAAAACAATCATAAAATTCTACTCAAATTAGTACAATGCCTTGATTTTCATCAGGAAAACATGTCTGTGCAATGAATACCCCCATAAACCCAACTTTTATATAGTAAAACTGGGGTATGCAGGGGTATACCTATGTTTCTTATTTTTGCTCTAAAACATAGATTGTGGGTACTCGTTAGAACCGCCTCCACGAGGCGGTTCTAATGTGTACCCACAATCAATGTTTTGAGCAAAATTATTAAAAATATCAAAATTTTTCCAATGAATTTTTTTATCTTTGCTTTTGAAAAAAAATCTCTATATATTGCATGGGCAAGTTTTCATAATGTCTGTGTAGCCAACACATCCTTACACCCCACTTTCATATACATGGGGAGCTCAGAGGCGTAGTGGTAGAGCATCAGACTTCAAATCAAGAGATCCTGGGTTCAATCCCCACTGGCAGCACACAAGTACACAGCTTGGTACCAAGCTGTGTACTTGTGCAAGACATAATAATTCCACAGAGTAATGGTTAAAACCCAGGAAGCGGTAGCTTTGACCAGACATGACTGAAAATTGTTGAATTGCACATTAAACCTCAATACAAACAAACAAACCACTTACATATAGCAAAACTTATTAATACGGAGCCATGCTTGAAAATATAGATTGGTGATTCTATAACAACAATGTAAATTTTCATTGAAAATATGCCAGCTTTTAAGGTGATTTCAAAATTCATATGATTTAGTGAATATGATAAAACAAATCCTACACTACAAGTGGTCATTTCATATGAAATTTATTCCACTTCAAAGCTGGATTAATTAATTTCATAGAAAATGACCGATCATGTTAGATTCTCTATGTATGATTTTCTTAAAATATTTTTCTTTTGAATAAGAATATAAAATAACAAGTACATGTATAATCAGTAGCTATTAAATGAGCTGCGTCATGAGAAAACCGGACTTTGGCCTATGCGAAAACAAAGGCACAGATCAGCTATGCAGTAACTGTGCAACTGATCAGTGCCTTTGTTTCTGCTACTCGGATAGTACAATGCCTCTTCTTCTTAAATCCGAAATTTCAAGCTTCTAGCCTTTTGCTGTGACTGTACAGGCCGGTTTGTGTCCAACCTGGTCAGAAACTCTGAAGACCGGTTTTGTTCCATCGCCCATGAAATCATGATAGTTTGTGACAATATAAGTTTGTAGATTTCACCATTAAAAATAACTGAGCCAGCAATTTGCATACGGGAAAACAAAGGTGCAGATCAGCTTCGCAGTAACTGAGAGGCTGATCAGCGCCTTTGCTTTCCCCACACGGATAGTACAATTCCTCTTCTACAGTTGAACCTGCTGAATCAGCCACCTTTATAAGAGCTCCACCTGCATAAGAGAGCCAGTCTGAAACATTCCCAATCATTTTCACTATATTTTATCTCTGCATAAGACAGCCACCTCCACAAGACAACCAGCAGCCAGTAAAATCAATCCCAAAATGCTTATAACTCTCTATAAGACAGCCACATCATACTTGCCTCAAGTCAAATTTCCCATTTACAAGCTGTTAATTGGACAATTATTATTCATTATTGTATTTAAAACAGTTAATTAGCAGAAAAAATCAATTAAGTTAATACCCATGAGGCTTTGTATATATTTTGTGTAATGAAGCATGAACTGATGTCAACTTATGACAGATAGTCCTTCCTTAGAAAGGATTTTTCTTGTGACAGTAAGAATATTTTCTACATGACAACTGCTCTGACTGAACCTTGATAAGACAGCCACCTGTGTATAACAGCCAGCTTAGCTCACTCCCAAAGGTGGCGCTTTTATAGAGGTTTGACTGTACTTACATCCAAAGTTTCAAGTTTCTAGCTTTATTCTGTGACTGTGCAGCCCGGTTTGTGTCGGACCTGGTCATAAACCCAAATTGTTGTTTTTCTCATGGACAGGCTCAACTATCATAATCATTAAGATACAGTACTGTAATCATAAGAATCAACTGAATCTGTGATTTTTTAGAGCCGCCCTGTGGGAAAACCAACAATGTGGTTTTCGAACAGGTCTGACACAAACCGGCCTGTACAGCTACAGAAGCAGGCTAGAAGCTTGAAATTTTGGAGTTCAGTAGAAGAGGAATTGTACTAACCGAGTAGTGAAAACAAAGGCGCTGATCAGCTTCGCAGCCTTTGTTTTTGCCTATGCAGATTGTTGGTTTTCCCATGCGGCGGCTCATATGTAGATTCAAGTTAAACAAACAATATGCATTAATCATAACAAATGCTCTTATACAGCCACTACAGTAATTGATATGTAAATTTGTTATAGAATTCAGCTGCGCATGAATGTCCTGAGAACTAATGAATATGACACTAAAAGGCAGAGCTATGAAAATACCCTGTGCACTTTGCAAACACTGATCAGACTTCACAGCTATCCGCTCAGATTAATACATTTCCTTGTATGCTTCAAGTAAAGCCCTTGAATATCTGTTGCCTATACTGCACAAAACCTGATCAGAAAAAACAGATACTCAGACTGATCAACCTCGCAACTTAAAACCCTGACTATATTGCTATCTTGAAACACTGCACACAGAATCAGCTCAAAGCCCTGAGCGCATAGTTGGACATGAGCCATTGCGTGAGAAAACCAACAATTTGGGTTTACGACCAGGTTTGTACGTACATAAACAATTTTTTACAGTCACAGGAACAAGCCAGAAGCTTGAAATTTTGAATTTAAGTAGGACAGGGATTGTACTATCCATGTAGTGAAAACAAAGGCGCTGATCAGCTTGGCATTTACAACGAAGCTGATCTGCGCCCTTGTTTTCGCCTAAAGATTTTGTTGGTTTTCTTATGCAGCGGCTCAAATGTCATACAGTTTCCTTTTACTACACAGAGAACATATTTCCATCTGTTGGTTTTCTCCTACACGGGAAAAGCCAGAGGCATATGAGTCTGGTACCACATAAATCACTGTAACCTTTAAATATAGACTTGTAATAGTACCTGAAATATATCACAGTAAATCCATTTCATATGAGCAGACAAAACTGGATTTTTGCCTATGTGAAAACAAAGGCGCAGACCAGCTGTGCAGTAACTGCACAGGTGATCAGTGCCTTTGTTTTCACTACACAGATAGTACAATTCCTCTTCTGCCTAAATCCAAAATTTCAAGCTTCTAGCCATCTTCTATAGCTGTACAGGCCGGTTTGTGTCGGACACCCCCCAAGATCGGTTTTCTTGCATCCTGGCTCATATAATGTGAGCCACTTTGTTAGTAAACCAATCTTCGGTGCTTCCTACCAGGTCAAGTAGAAACTTGCCTGACTGAATAAGGTTAGAAGCTTTAAATTTCAGATTTAAGAGTGACTGTACTATCCAAGACGGGGAAACAAAGGTGCTGATCAGCTGTGCAGTTACTGCCCATCTGATCTGCACCTTTGTTTTTGCATACTAGGCAAAATCACATTTTTTTCACATGGCAACACAGTTTACATTTTTGAAGGGTTACAGCAGCCCAGTTTGGACTGTGTGGACATTTTGACAATCTAAGTGAAATCAACAATAAAATAGGCCACAAAACCTTTGTTCTGTTTTGGCCTCTCCTTACTGTTTTAAATAGCATATGCCTATGGATAATGGTTCATCATCAACGCAGTGCTTAAACTTATGCTTATACTTATCACAAACTTTGGTTTTTCACTAAGTATATTCATACTTTCTGAAAAAAAAAATACACAAAGAGCCAGCCCAACTCTTGTTATTTCCACGAAGTAATACATCAGGAAAACATGTCCATGAAGTGTGTACCCCCTTTAACCCCATGTTTATATAGTAAAATTGAGGTTTGCGGGGTGTACCTATTTTTCTTATTTTTGCTCCAAAACATAGATTGTGGGTACTCGTTAGAACTGCCTTGGCAAGGCAGTTCTAACGTGTACCCAAAATTTATGTTTTGAGCAAAAATAAGAATAAATATCAAGATTTTTCCAATGAAATTTTCATTTTTTCTTCTGAAACAAATCTCTGTATGGTAACACAAACCTTTGTAAATAAGGCCCTGTATATGAACCAATTATAGAAGATTTTTCTTCCTCAGCTTTCATTGTCTCCAATGTCGTTGTATCCTGAAATGTACAGAGACGTTACACTGATGTTGCTTTTAAACTAGAAATGCATACAAGTTTGCAAATATACTCAGAGAACAAAAAGTTTTGCCCATAACTTTGACAAGCCCTACAACTATTTTATACTAATGCCAGCCTTAGCTGGCCCTCTTAACTAAATATACAAAGACTTTTCTTTCCAATTTTGATAAGAAATGCCATCAGTTGCATATTCTTCACACAGTTATTGGACTTTTTTTACACAAAACTACCCGAGAAATGATTAAATCTGAGTTTTGATTAATAGCTTCAATGAATAGTGGTTGTTGCCAGTGAAAAAATCTGAAAGAATCTTCAGCTGCAGTCTCTAGAAATAACAAGTCGAAAATTCAGTATTTTGAGATTATCTCCCTTCCATTTAAAATAAAGATGAAAATTGGAGAATGTACCCTGGCAATACCACATGATATTTCAACCATGTTTCTTGGAAAAGTTAGGTTTTATTCACAGCTTTATTACTGTAAATTTTAATTCCAAAACATCAAGGCGTTTCGAAGCTACATTGACACTCCCAATGGGATTTTACACGTATTTCCACTTACTAAACTTTTGCCTCTGAGCATATATGGAAGAGTAACTTGCATTGTGTCCTGTGTAATGCACCAGTTATTTGTATTGGTAATCACTGCCCCCTCACCTACGGGAAAGGGTGGAGGATAGCGGGGCTAAAGTTCAGGGCATTTACTTTTCAAGTGTTGTCTCAGTGCAGATGAAATTATTGGATTTTGACATTAGCATCCTTACCCCAGGGAAATTTTCTATTGCGAAGGGCAGGGCAAAGAGCAAAGTTTTGACCTCCAGTTTGCCCCCTGGGGCTTATAGCAGGGCACTGAAAGCTGAAATGTCATAATCCCCGCCCATCCCCATGGGTGTGGGAGCAGTGGTTACAAATGACTGGTGCATAATATGAAGATCATTCAATGTACATGCAGTTGCTATTAAAGGTAGAAACATCAGAAAATGATTATTTTTTTTCTGTTTGGTGATTTAATGCCCCAGTCAACAATATTTAGTCATGTCTTGACAGAGCTACTACTTCCTGGTTGTTAACAAGTACTCTGGGGAGTTAATCCATTTTGCTCAAGGACACAAACCAGACCTCGAGGTTATAAAACTTTTTTCGAGCGCAGCTCAGCTGAGCATGAAATTTCAACTGCTCATAAATGCTGAACTAGTCAAAATTAGTGGAAAAATCAGGTTCAAACCCCAAAATCTGGTAATTTATCCTGCTGATAAATGTTAAAATGCCAACAATTGTTGGCATTTTAACATTTATGAGCAGGATAAATTTCTAGCTCAGCTGAGTTGAGCATGAAAAAAGTTTTATAACCTCGGGGCCAGTACCTTATCCATGACTTACTCTTGTAATATTCCAATGCTGCGTGCCAAACATGCCTATCATACCAAAGCCCATCACACAGGACATAATAACACACAGGTACTGGAACCAGAGACCATGCTTTATATAGAACACCTCCTGAAAATACAGGGAACCAGATTGTTGTCTCATAGTAGAATCTGCTTTTTGCAAGGTAACTACCCCTTGCTGGGAAAGAGCTAGTAAGTCATCTTGCTCTTAATGCGATATGCACGCTATTTTTAATGCCTTGTATTGTCAATGCTTTCTTGCTTATGATTTTTTAACTTAATTATTACATAAATACACGTCACATGATATTAAAAGCTGTTTATTAATGAAGAGAAAGACATGTATTAATATTGCAATTCATGTGCGCACATGCTGTTTATGCATGGCTTTCACTTATGCGCATTACTGGGCCTCATGCAAAGCACTAGTTAGCTAATAATGAGAAACTGAAGTCCACCTGGAACAAGCATAAAAATGAAAGTTTTTATGCGTATGAAAATGTGATGAGGCTGTAAAATATGCTGCACCATTATTTCTTTCCTTTGTGCAGAATTTATGAAATAATAGCGATCAAAAATGATTTTGTCATTCATTAACATTTGGTAGGTCCCGTGGGGACCTAGCGAATGGTAATGAATGGAAAATCACATTTAATCCCTATACTGTATCAATTCCAGGACCTTTTCATCTTAGTTCTTACTAGGCATACATGAAAAACCAAGACAAAAATAAACTTTTTGGGCATCCGTTTATCAGTCCCTTTGGTTGCAACACAATTACTTTAAACTCCTGGAAATGTTAAGAGAAAAGGAAAAGCAACAGATTAGAAAAGAAGGAACCAGGTCCTCAAGAAGCAGTCTAATCCTAGTCAGCATTGTGTCATCTGAGGTTAATTGCACTGATGAGTTGAAGGGCTAAATTTGGAATAAAGTTGCAGCATTTCCAAGAGAAGAGCTTACATTACAAAAACATGTACATGTAATTTACTGATTTTTGGTAGTTGTGAAAATTGATAATTTTCAGCAGGAAAATTTTTGATATTTTTCTTATTTTTGCACAAAACACAGATTGTGGGTACACGTTAGAACTGCCTCGGTGAGCCGGTTCTAATGAATACCCACAATCTATATTTTGGATTAAAAATAAGAAAATAAGGTTTACCCCTGCAAACTCCAGTTTTTCTATATAAAAGTGGAGTTAAACATTTCATAGACATGTTTTCCTGATGAAACCCAGGATCTCACACACGTCTTGTACTCTACCAAAAGGACACCCCCTTGCCTAAGTCTTGTCTAATCCCTTTCTTTCAAATGTATTCAACGCTCTACAAAAAGCTCACATTTTTATATCTATATGCAATACAAAAGGTCTGTAAACGAACAATGTAGGTCTCATTGTGAACCATAATTATCTGCACTTGTTGCAGAATTAAGTGCTACTATTCTCGCTTGCAACAAAAAGTCTGTATTTAAGACTGCAGTGGTGAATTTGGAAGGGGTTCAAGGGATTCCATCAAACCTCTGTCTAGAGACAAAATATTTCATTTTCATGGAGAATTTCAATAAATTTTGTGTAAAATTAGGCAATCAAACCCCCCTTTTCCACATTTTAACCAAATTTTTGGAAATCCTGAATCAGCCCATGGACTGATAGAAACTATCCATAAATTACAGTCTGAAAGTGCATATATAATCAATCATGCACAGCTGATGTTTCTGTCTGTGTTTCATATGAGCAATATCATGAGGAAACCAACAATGTGGTAACCAAACAGGTCCAACACAAACCTGCCTGTACAGTCACCAAAGCAGGTTAAGAGCTTAAAATTTTAGAATTAAGTAGAAGAGGGATTGTACTACATTTGAAGCGAAAACAAAGACGCAGATCAGCTGTGCAGTTACTGCACAGCTGATCTGCGCCTTTGTTTTCGCATATGCAAATTGTTGGTTTTCTGGTGCAGCTGCTCACATAATAATCATGAACCAAAGTTCAGGATTTCATTTGAAAGCATTTTCATTGCAATTGCAGAATACTCTGTTCTTGCAGCAGCACTCCAATTAGGATCTATACTTTTTGTTTTATCTTTATGGTATAGTTTAGATCAGGTGGCAAATGGGTAGGGGCTAGCAAGCTGCCAGATAGTTTCTTCCGCTAAAGGTCTTCTGATTGGCTGAGATGTTCTGGAAAAATTATCTCTGCCTCTGTGTAAGATAAACAATATTGGTGAGAACTAGAGGTCAAATTGCCGCTTGTAGAAAATTTAATTGATGCAAGATGCCGAACAAATTTCAAAGATAAACTGCAGCATTGCATAGTATTAATAATGCATTAGATGCTGCTAATAAAATCAGGCTCAGTTTTGTATCCCATATTTTTTCTGATGAAAATGTCAGATATAAACCCAGACCAGGCTGCAAAATTTTAATATGTGTATGCTACAAATGTAAGATGCAATGTGGTCTACTGAGCTATATGGCTTGTTTATTTTATGAAAATGTGAAGATGGCCCGTTTGAGTATAGCTAATGACTGTGACTTGTGGATTTCACAGAGAATAATCTCCAATGATCTGACAGATATATGCCTTGCGAGGAAACAGCATGTCTGTATAGGCCAAAGTGGGACTTGCTAGCCCCTACTCATTAGCCACCTGTTTAGATTGATTTCCACATTTGAAGGCCTTAAGAATCCTGTTAAAATCTTTTTGCACTCATTATGAAGAATTATGGATTGAAACTCTTTAATGAGACAGAAAAGTCCACAGAGAACTCAGAATATTATTTGAGCCGCTGCAAGGGAAAACCAACAATCTGCATATGCAAAAACAAAGGCACATATCAGCTTCGCAGTAACTGCAAAGCTGATCAGCGCCTTTGTTTTCGCTACACGGATTGTTCTATCCCTCTTCTTCTTAAATCAAAAATTTCAAGCTTCTAGCCTTTTTCCGTGACTGTACAGCCCAATTTGTGTCAGACCTGGTCGGAAACCTAAAATGTTGGTTTTCTCAAGTACATGCTCATTTCAGACAGTCTGATTAATGCCCACTGGAACAAAAACATCAAACTTGTCACTTTTGATAAATAATTTCTGACATAAGGATCAGAAAATAAACAGCTGTGCATTGGTCTAGGTTTAAAGCTTCATCTGAAAGACTGAAGAAGCCTGGTATCAAACCCATAAGCCTCTGCTTTACAAGACAAGTGAGCCACCTCGTGGGAAAACCAACAATGTGGTTTCCGAACAGGTCTGACACAAACCGACCTGTACAGCTACAGAAGCAGGCTAGAAGCTTGAAAATTTGGAGTTAAGTAGAGGAGAAATTGTACTATCCGAGTATCGAAAACAAAGGCGCTGATCAGTTTCGCGGTAAGGCGCTGATCAGCTTCGCGGTCACCGCGAAGCTGATCTGAGCCTTTGTTTTCGCCTATGCATATTGTTGGTTTTCCCATGGGGCGGCTCAAGTGTCTTAATTACTATGCCACATCACGAAAACATACCCGTGCAATGTATACCACCTTAAATCCCACTTTAATATAGTAAAATGGGGTTTACAGGTACCTATTTTTCTTATTTTTGATCCAAAACATTTTAAAAACCTCTGTGTAATTCATGGGCATGTTTTCATATTTTTTTTTATATTTTTTTTTTAATTAGCAGAAAACCAGATTTGAGTATCCGATCTACATTTGACATAAACCATGATATGGGCGCCGACGCGAGAAAACCGGTCTTCGGGATTTCCGACTAGGTCTGACACAAACCAGCATGTACAGTCTCAGAAGCAGGCTAGAAGCTTGGAATTTCGGATTTAAAAAGAATAGAAATTGTACTATCCGTGCAGCGAAAACAAAGGCGCTGATCAGCTTCGCAGTTACTGCGAAGCTGATCTGCGCCTCTGTTTTCGCATAGGCAAAAATCCGGTTTTCTCATGATGCAGCTCATATTTTCATTGCTGTTGCCTTTAGATGAAAGTGTCATTCTTGGTGTTCCCTAATTTCCCAATGAAAACATTGAGAAATCATCATCTTACACATTAACCATAAGTCACGCCTATATAATGGGCAGATGGATGTCAATGTCAGCCAGTGACGTTGTTTGTTTACATGTTGGTGTGACATCCATTGCCTATCCCCATGACGTTTTAAGCGCAAAAATATGGCATTTTGGCTGTTCTGAGACTCTGTTAAGTCTGATTTAATGTCAAATATCTGTAAAATTAGTGATAGTTTTGGGAATTCGGACAGGCGTTAAAACAGCCTTAAGTTTTCATAATCCAGTGAAAGCAAAAAATCTGAATTTCAATCCTTAAATGAAAACAGGCCAATGAAATGCACAGAGATATTTTCAAGTCTAAAAACCGAAAATAAACATTTGAATACCTATTTTTGCTCAAATCAAAGATGTGGGTACACATTAATAGAACCTCCTTGGCAAGGCAGTTCCTAGGTGAGTACCCACAATCTATAATTTATAGAAAAATAACTAGTCCAGGTACTCACCTGATCACAGAGCTGACATTTTGGCCACCAATAAAAGTTAAGCAGCATCATTATTAAGGTGTTGGCACTGAACAGTAGAGCGTAGAACAGCAACAGTACAAACACATGCTGGTTAGCCTCCCCTACACAGTTGTTGATCCTGAAATAGACAACCTCTGCTTGCCAGTGAGACAACCAACAGTCTTGATTTCCAACCAGGTCCAACACAGACCAGGCTGTACAGTCACAAGAAAAGGATAGAACCTTGAAATTCTGGATTCAAGAAAATGAATGATTGTACTATCTGTGTAGCGAAAAACCTTAGCCTTTGTTTTTGGCTATGCATGCTACTGGTTTTCTCATGTGGTGCCTCATAATTACATTATAGCTGAAAAGGTTTGATAATTTTCTTCTGTTTGCTCAAAACATAAACTGATGGTACAAACTAGAACCGCCTCGCTTCATATGAGCTGCATCATAATTAAGTAAAACAGACTTTTGCAAACCGGTATGCAAAAACAAAGCCGCAAAACAGCTGTGCAGTCACTGCACAACTAATCAGTCTCTTTGTTGTCCCTTCACGGACCTACAAATATGATTCCTCTTCTTCTTAAATCCCTCTAGCATTCTTCTGTGACTGTACAGGCCGGTTTGTGTCGGACTTTGTCAGAAACCAATTTTCCTACAATGCGGCTCACATAATGTACATAGATTTAGATTAACCTATCCTATATATGAGCTGCCTCATGACAAAACCCAACATTCTGCGCATGCAAAGCTGATCAGCGCCTTTGTTACCACTACACAAATAGTACAATTCCTCTACTTTCTAAAACCAAAATTTCCAGCCTCTAGCCAATGTCTGTGTTTGTGGTTTGTGTCTGTCCTGTTTAGAAACCGCATTGTTGGTTTTCTCATGAGGCAGCCTTTATCTACTTGAAGTATTGCAATACAGCATGTTTTTTTTTTTCTTTTTTTTTTTTTTTTTTTATTTTATTTTTACAAAGTACAAAGTCAACAGCTTTTTTAATTTGAATTCCTAATTTTGTTACAGAAGCCTCTTTTGACTGTGGTGAAGTGGTTAAGGCACTCCCTTGTAAAAATGAATCATGGGTTCGATCCCAGGATTCTCCATTCCTTCTTACAAATTTAAACCAAGGTCCTCTCTGACCTTAGCTGTTGAGTGGGACATAAAACATGAAATCATCCAACCAACTTAAGTAACAGCATATCTTTATCAGGATATCTTCCTTACCATGGACAATGATGGTCCATTTTCATGACACATTGTTGACATCTCCTACAGTGATGGGTCCGGGGCGGCTTGGGTCTCAAACATCTCTGACACATCTCAATCTGCTGAGTCTCTGGAATAAGTCAATGTTCTATCAATTACATGTGCAATTACTGTGTTTTAATTACAGGCCAACCTCATTATAAGGCTATCTTTGGGGTCCATGGAAACAGACCATGTTATAAGTGAAACCATGTTATGAGGAGGTTACTTTCTATATTAGACATATAGCAAAGTTATCAATTCGTGAGCCATCAAATTTAAACAGGCCCATGCAATATACAAATTTTTATTAACAAATTTAAACAGGCCCATGCAATATACAAATTTTTATTAAAGCTGCAAAACTGCAAAAAAAAAAAAAAAAAAAAAAATCCAAATTTTTTTGGGACATTTTTCTTTTTTCTTTTGCTCAAAAAAATAGATTGTGGTTACACACATTAGAAGCTACTCACTGAGGTGGCTCTAACGAGTACCCACAATCTATGTTTTGAAGCAAAAAAAGAAAAGTAAGTATATTAGGGGGTATATATTACAAGGACATGTTATCCTGATGAAATGTTAATTTCACCTTTTTGACAACTAGTTAAGAGATAAGCTTGAAACACATGGCTTGCTAAACTGCTAGTCGCGTTGTTGTAATAGGCAGAACTAATATCAAGCCCACAAAGATTGTTAACCAAGAGCCAGACAAGAAATAAAGTCTCAATGTAAATGAGATATGAAGAATCCTCATATTAAAATGATTACTGCATTTCTAAGACACCAGTGCAATAAATTAAATCCAATTTGGAAGAAATGTCTCAAAATTTCAATAAAACAAGCACTGACAAGAGAATTCCACCTAGATTTGTCACTTAATGCATCAATAAAAGTCTCTGAGAATGTCAACATCAAATCCAAGATGATGTGAGGTTTTCAATGAAATGAAAGTCTCATTACGAAAACTTGCCCATGCAGTTTACAGAAAATTTTTTGATATATTCAATATTTTTGCTTAAAACATGGATTGTCGGTACACGTTAGAACCGCCTTGCCGAGGCCGTTCTAACAAGTACACACAATCTTTGTTTTGGAGCAAAAATAAGAAAAGTAGGTATACGCCTTCATACCCCCGTTTTGCTCTGTAAAAGTGGGTTATTAGGGGGTATACATAACACAGAAATGTTATTGTGATCTTACACCCCACATTTATAAAGTAAAACTGGAATGTACAGGCAGTTAAAATGTGTACCTTGCCACAATCTTTTGTTTTGAGCACAAATTACAAAGATATTAACTTTTCAACTAAACATTATGAAAATGTGCCCATGCAATATATAGAGATTTTAAAAGTTGTAAAAAAATGAAAATTTCAGTAGAAAATTTTTGATATTTTTCTTATTCTTGCTCAAAACATAGATAGTGGGTACAACATGTATTCTTGTTAAAAACTTTGTTTGTGTTGCAGGTAAATGTCCAAGCCAACAATTTTTCAGTAACGTGGGAACAGGGCCAGTACTTCCTTGGTGTCTTCCCAGCACCAGAGGATCTAAAAACGAGGACCTGTTGATTTGTTGTCTCTGACACTCTACTATTAGGCCACCACACTCCCCCTACTGTCCCTACATTCTGCACATCCTACAGAAGAGGTTGCCCTGTAGGACTAAAAGGAGTGCATTTTTTCTTCATTTTTTCTTTTCATCAGGAAAACATGTTCATGCAATGTATACCCCCTTAAACCCCACTTTTATATAGTAAAACTGGGGTATACAGGGGTATACCTATTGTTGTTACTTTTGGTCCAAAACATAGATTGTGGGTATGCGTTAGAACCGCCTTGCTGAGGCAGTTCTAACATGTACCAACAATCAATGTTTTGAGCAAAAATATTAAAAATATCAAAATTTTTGCAATGAAATTTTCAATTTTTACAGATGAATGGGCAAGTTTTCATAATGTGATAAACAAACAAAAGCTTAGAATGCAATACCTAAATTGTTGAAATCATCTTCTGAAAATGGCACTCTGCCAGGATTCATTGTAGCTGCCCGTAGTAATGTAAACAGGCACAGGTAGGCCACTGCAAGGTGATCTGCAAGAAGATTAACAACAACAACCTTAGCTTTGGGATTTGGAGCCGAATGACAAGTCAAACCACACATCTGTTATTTTTAATTCCTCTGCTACTGGTATATGCTTTTAGAAATCAAAAAAAAAAAAAAAAAAAAAGGTATTCTGCACTAGGTATGGGGCAGATTAATGGCCCCTGAGACATACTTAAAAAATCTCTGGCTGAGTCACATTTGGGACTTTACTGTTTGCCTATAAAACCCAAAATGGAATATGGAGTGGTACCTACAATAGACTGCCCATGCTGGTAGATTACCATCTTGATACTGCGGCTGTACCACACAATAATATGACCCAAGTATACCGTACAGCCAATACGCTATCACGCCAGATAGAAAAAGAATGCCCTCTCGGTCCCTCACAAAGTGTATTCTTCCTAAACATGGCAATCGTTTCACTAGTACACTATTGGAATATTCCTGGGTTGGTTTGGGAAGGACTAGACCCAGATTCTGTTTGAGGCGGTTAGGGTTTAAGGACAGAAGTTTATTCAGTTCTTCACCATCAGCCATCTTCGACTAGCAATACTGTCTCCTTTAGGGCAATTGGTCTTTTGGAGGACACACATTTCTGAAAAATAAAATGTATAAGCATTCACGAGAGAAAGTAAACAATCTGGGTTTTTCTTTCTCTCTTCAGATACTGAGTATATCAATTTCTGATCATAACCTCAGGTGTGGGGTGGGTGGCTAAATTTTGAATTTAGCAAAATGGGGGAAACATTCGAACCAGGTCCAAAACAAACCAGCATGAACAGTAACAGAAGCAGGCTAGAAGCTTGAAATTTCACATTTTAAGTATAAGAGGGATAAATGTACTATTGTTTAGTGAAAACAAAAGACATCAGTTGATCAGCTGTGCAGTGACATCAGTTGATCAGCTGCACAGTAACTGCACAGTTGATCTGCACCTCTGTTTTCCCCTACACATGTTGTTGGTGTTCTTAATTAGACAGCAGTTCATACATAAATCAGCCGCCTCATGGGAAAACCAACAATCTGCATAGGCGAAAACAAAGACGCAGATCAGCTTCGCGGTAACCGGGAAGCTGATCAGCGCCTTTGTTTTCGCTACTCGTATAGTACAATTCCTCTTCTTCTTAAATCCAAAATTTCAAGCTTCTAGCTCTTTTCTGTGCATGTACAGGCTGGTTTGTGTCAGACCTGTTCGGAAACCACATTGTTGGTATTCCTGCGAGGCGGCTCAAATATGTATTTGAAATCGATCATGAGAAGAGATGCATTAGCTTCTCAAGCCTTCTGCAAATCAAAGGAATAGATCAGCTCCACAGTATCTATCCAATTAACTGTTCAACTAGGTGCTTGTCTCAACGGAAGCACAAATTTTTCTGTGCTTAAAACTAAAAAAAAACAACAGATCTTCATTGTTTATTTTTGTGTGTCAGTTAGAAAGTTCTAAACAGAATATAAGAAACAATTGGGACACTTATGTGAGGCAATTAAATTGAATAAACAACAGGATACATAAAATTAATTATTTAGACTGTAATTAGTGTTTTCTCATTGTTCAAACTCATTTACATTGTGGTGTCTTTTAATTTTTGTCTTTTCTGAAGTAATTAGCTGAAAATGTGTTAAATTGAGCACATAAGTTTACAAATGAACACACATTTTCACTCATTCTAAAATAAGCAGCGCACCCCCTGTCTCGGGGTGTTAAATAAAAACTGGAGTGACATTGTTCAATATATCACCAAGGTTGGTTGTATTTTCAAAATTTGGTACTGTCTCCATTTAAATCGAATAAAGTATGATACCCAGTTATGTTTTTTAAGATCTCTGGTGGTAGTGAATAATGCATGACCCCACCAAAAACGGCATGTCACAAACTGAAATGCAAATATTCAAAAGGTGATAAAATGAACAAATTCTATTTTATTACCAAACAACATTGTTCGATTTACTTCATTTGACATTATCTTTTGGTAAAAGAAATGGTTATTTTATATCTTGTAAACAAACAAAAATATCAAACATCAAAAATCGAAAAAAGCATGTCACAGAGTTTCTGTAATTTACGTGACGCTGTAGAACATTGTCCAAATCTTAATACTGCTTTCTCTTATTGCAGACCAAACTGTGTCAATTAAATAGTTGAATATGTCCTTTATATGGATAACATATGGATTTTTCATTTTGGTTTACTATTTTGGTCAAATATATCTAATACCCCTGCTTAACCATTGCGTCCCTTTTAAGATGTAATCATACGTGACACCATTTTTCTACAAATCCAACATGGTATTTGAAACAACGTTATCTGAATATGAAAGTATGGAGGATGAATACATCTTACAAAAAATAAAGTTGATATCAAACGACCCTAAGGTGTTTTTTTCGGATGCTTAAGTTGAAAATGTAATAAACGTGACAGTAATTTACGTGACGATACTTACTTTCAAAATGCCAATATGACATATTATTTAGCTAAGATTGTGCTTTGAATCAGCGTCAATAAATGTTTTAATGTCCATTATGTACTTTTCAGTAGTTAAGTTTACGGAATATGATGTTTTTTCAAGCAGTGTCACGTAAATTACGCATTTGTCACGTAAAATACAAAGGTAGTTTAAGTCTATTTATCAGTTATAGTTGAAAACAGTTGAATCTAAAAGGATCACACCTCCTTCAATCAAAGACATAGCAATACTACATTTGTTATTCGCATTTGTCCATTCCAAAATACTGACCAACAGTAAAATAACAGCCCTGAGATTAATATACATTTTTATCAATATAAAACAGTTTTGTTTTACTAAATAATTACGTGGTTAATTAATCGAAGGATGTACTTCTTGTGCAGACTGGTTCAAATTCCATGCTTCATTTTAAGTTAGCAAAAACTCAAACATATCTAAGTTTAAAAATAATGTAGGTGACTTAAATATTACCGTCACGTAAATTACAGTATTCCGTCACGTATATTACATTTTTATAGAATGTCGTGCAAAAAGTAAAACAATATTAAAAAATAAAATAGGATCACACAAGATTGTCTGTTTGGAGTAAACGTATCCAGATAAAGTCTTTCAGATAATATAATATTTAATGCCATTGTGTATCTGTAATGCAAAAATAATTTATGTTGCGGTTTGCAAGTAATTTACGTGACGCTGAATAAAACAAGACCTGCCATATAACAAGATGTATTTAGAAAAGTAATTATAAGCTCCGCCACTCATGTAGGACAAATGTAATTATCATTTACATGTTTTGATATAATTCTGATGTACAGGTCAGATGTTATTATAGTTGCAAGTTAACAACACTGAAAAATTCTGAATCAAGAAGCCTGCATCATACACATATTATCTAACATTTTTCGATAGAAAATATGAAAGGATGTTTATTGTTTGATTTAATCTACTTAATATTGCTCTTTATTTGAGAAACTGAAGTCTGCTAGTCAGAGATATACGTTGAGTTTGTGTTATGGTTACATTTAGTTCATATGTAGTGCGTCACGTTGATTACCAAATTGGAATATACCCATCAAGTTTCAAAATGATGTAGAAATTGCGAGAATATCGGGAAGGTGGTGAAATTTTACAGGATGAAGCCTGAATGATCCACAATAGTGACGGTATGTCGAAAAAGTGTAATTCTTAAAGTTTATTTTTCTTCATTTTTTTCTCCAGGATTTGCACCTTATTTTAGAATGAGTGTTTACAGTTGAAAAAAAAGATTATAGATGAAATAACTACAGCATGCAATATAAGTAAAGGGCCAATGCAATGGCACTTGTCCCCAAAATGGCGAATCACACTTAAAGATATTGCAGAATTTCTTGAAACTTGGACAAAATATTATTTATTACATAACTGTCATTTACTTTCACCTATGCCTTGAGGTTTGGCAAATGAATAGTCAAAATTCCACCAGACAATATAATCAGGTTTGCTGAAACGCTTGACCCCTTAACTAAGATGCCTAGTTTATTGTTCTGCAAAAAGTGACATTCAGATAAAATTAATCTGCTAGAGTCTAGCTTATCAGCTGATCAGGTCTGGATAATCTCGGGAAATTCCGATGGAGGTTATCTCGCAGATGAGTGACAACTCCATGTCTTGACCGGCAGCACTGACAGTAGCTCTTATATTTCAATAGAAATGCAACAATTTTGTCACTGGTCTGCACGATGGAAAGCATTTATAAAGAATTGTCTCTTTTTTTTTTTTGATGATTCAGTTCAGCTTTTTTTGAATGCGATCGGACAATGTGGAGGGAAACTACAGAGGTAAGCAAACAAATGTGTTGCAAAACAAACAAGGCTTTCAAGTTTGAACCGTCTACTGACAATCAAGCACTCTCATGTTTTCAGTTGTGCTGAAAAGTCAACAGCAGAGCTCTACAAAACGACAACAATCTGACACACCAGCAAGCAGAACTTGGCTTGTTATCAAACCCACAATGAACAGCGTTGAAATGAGAGGATGATTAAAATCAGTTTAAGCGAACTCGAGATTTACAACACTGCTTTTTGTGAAAGCTATTACTTGGAAATGTATCGAGCTTCTAACTGTAACAGCACCATTTCGTTGACATACGCGGTGGCAAAATGAAACTGATACGTTAAAACAAAGTAAAAACCAAAGCTAGATATACTGACAAGGGCTTGTAAAGACTGTTTAAATCACAGATACTCGGGGTTACTGTTTAGATTTTGCAAAAAGCGAATTCTTGTACTTTTTTTTTTGAAAAATTATTCTTGTATTTTTTCTTCTTCATTTAGCTTTTCTGCATTATTCCTGACCTTATACAATTAGAAAAATATGTCTAGAATACATAAAAAGCATTAGAAATACTGATAAGCAATCACTCATGTAAAGAAAAAGTGTTTTTTCTCTACATTCAGGATGGCATATCAGTATTTCGATTGCTTTCTATAGATTCTAGACATTTTTTTCTAATTTTGCAAGGTCACGACTATTGCAGAAAAGCTCAAAAAGATAACAAAAAATATAATTGTAAGTTTTGAAAAAAAGAGTACAAGTATGAGCTTTTGAAAAAGTCTAAACAGTAACCCCAAGTATCTGTGGTTTAAATAAAGGAAAGAAAGTAATTGCAAAATACATGAGAGCAAATTTCTGTTTTCAAGATTAATTTCGAAATCGGACGGCAATTTCGGAAATCGTCTGAAATGAAAAGGAATGTGGTCAAACTAAAACGCGAATTACGGAAGACAACTTGCCCCAAGCAGCTAGTTCCGCAGTATTCATGCTCCTGGGAGCACTTCCATTTGAGGAAGAAATACACAAAAGACAATTAAGTTTGTTACACGCAGCTATTAATAGTGATAATAAATACCTGAGGGATGTAGTTCAACGTCAACTAGCTTGCAGCTTCAACAGTTTTTTCTACAGCCTTGCCCATGTGCTGGAACAATATAACTTACCGACGCTTAGCAGTCTTATTGCCACAGAGATAGAGAAGAAGCAGTGGAAAATTCAGTGCAAGAAGGCTGTTGCCGTGTACTGGAAGAACGTGTTCGTGGATGATATAAAGTCGAAGAAAACATTAAATTATCTGTCTGTTCGGGGGCTACGTGTTGGTCATTCACACCTGGTGTGTCAGAATCTAGAGACAGTATCAGCAGTCAGAAAGGGTGTTATAAAGGCAAGGTTTCGCACTGGAGTCTATCTGCTGCAGTCGAATAAGCACGTTTTTAGCAACAAGACTGTTGACCCGAATTGCCAATTGTGCCAACTCGATGTGGAGGATATTCATCATGCGGTCACTCGATGTCCGACATGATTGTGTTAGAACACTAACTGTCAGCTTAAAGGCCTAAGTCAGCCGCCGGGTGGCGAGAGATTAATACCTTTTTGACACAGGTAATACAGGTAGAGATAAGCTACTGTGCAGCTTCTGTCATATTTATTGTCTTATTGGTAATCCCCAAGACTATACCTGTTCGAATTAAGTGCAATAAATTAATCACAGGTATGTGCATAGGTATTTATGGTTATCTGGTTAACAATGGAGCATATATCAGTTATTTTACAGGTAGCAGCACTAACTGCACAGCTGACCAGCGTCTTCGTTTTCGCTACACGGATAAGTCGTTCTTCTTTAAATACGAAATTCCAAGCTTCTAACCTTCTTCTGTGACTATGTCCCTGTAAACCCCAATTTAACATTATAAAATGGAGTTTTGGGGTTTGGGGGATTATTCATTTCATGGACATGTTATCCTGAGCGTACCAAAAAGGATGTACGTAAAAGAGCATTACGAAAACTTGCTCATGCAATACTAAGATTTTTTTGAGCTTTAAAATCAACATTTTTCAGCTGAAAATTTTGTTGTTGTTTTGTTTTCTTATTTTTGCTCACAACATAGATTGTGGGTACACGTTAAAACCGCCTCGGCGAGGCGGTTCTAACGAGTACCCACAATCTATGTTTTAGAGCAAAAATAAGAAAAAATAGCTATACCCCTGCAAACCCCAGTTTTGCTATATAAAAGTGGGGTATAACACCCTCTGTACCCGTGATACAATCAATTACCTTACGTCGGAGACTGATACAACTAGACGCGGCGCGTGGCGGAAGATGGAGTCAGGTGAGTTGACGATTATTTTAATTTTACAGGCATTTATGCGGGGGAGTTTGGGTCAAGAGTTGGCAGAGAAATACAGTGTACATACCTCTGTTTGTTTGCCATCAACAGTATTCTAAACAACATCTCCTTGCCAAAAAAACAATAGTTTTCTCGGTGGAAAATTCCACCATCGTCACGAAAAATGATTGCATTTGCTAATTTCTCCAATCTTTCGTCACCTTTTGACATTTTTAACGTTTCAATATAGACCAAAAACATTCTTTGTTACATACAAGCAGAAAACAATAATGAAGTCAGGCTGGTTTGTTCACAATATGGTGTTGAACCCAAACAGGGTAGATCGATTAGGATACAACTAACCTATATGAGTCAATTACCTCGATACAACTCACGTATAAGACTTTTGGATAGAAAATGATGCTCCTTACGTCGGAGAATAGAGCAAAAAATGATACTACTTACGTCAAAAGACTATTGTACATTGAAAAGCCCACGGACTCGATCAGCTGGCTAACCTGCACACCGATACACTCCGTGACCTCGTTCCACTTCCGTGACAGAGTGCGGAGTTATTGAACGGAACACCGATGGAAATATTCCGTCTACCCACGGACTAGCGAGCCCGAGTGTGTCAGGCAGGGCAAGTTTGCATGTGTTCCTTATGTCAACATGTTCCAAGGGCTCAAGAAGTTTTACTTAGTGTGTTTTATTTATTTTTCTGACTGGTCACAATTTTTTCTGACTGTTTGCCAGTAATTTTGTTAATGAATTTAATTATTATTATTATTATTATTATTATTATTATTATTATTATTATTATTATTATTATTGAATCAATATTTGACGTCTTTTTAAAATTCTAATATCATATAACTCATCTGGATAACATGTTGGTAAAATGTATACCCCACGAGATTTATAGTAAAATTGGGGTCTATATGGTTTTTACCCATCTTTTCTATTTTATGCTCCAAAACGTAACTTGTGGGTACTCGTTAGAACCACCTCGCCGAGTTGACAGTTCCTTTCTCTGTCTATGTGTGTGGAGAGCATAGATCAGTGTTTTTTTTTTGTTTTTTTTTTTGTTAATCATGAACATATATTTTTAATCTATGTTGGAAATTAGTATCGGATCTTCGTTCCATTCAAGAAAGGGGCCTAACGGAATGCCAGTATAAATAATAAAAAAAAAATCGTGTCTTGTTAGAGGTGTATGGGGGGTGGGGGGAGTTGCTACGTGAAGAACATCAATCGAACGAACAATGCAGACATTTCCCATTTTTTTTTTTTTTTTTTTTTTTTTTTTTTTTTTTTGAGATTGAGATTGAGATTGGGATACATTCTGCTGATAAAATTTATGTGTTTGTTGGTGGAAATGTGTGAACTGTTGGTCAACCTTAGATGCGTTGTGACTAAAGTAATAAATAAATAAGTAAGTAGCATTCCGTATTACCAATCGTTAAATTGCACACACAAGAGCCCTTGGAACATGTTGATATAAGGAACACATGCAAAATTGCCCTGCCTGACACACTCGTGCTCGCTAGTACTACTGAAGCAGCATCTAATAAAATCGGAACGCGCATGTAACATACAATGACGTGCCTCAAACGCGCGCCAAACGTGTTCAGAGCGTATTCTACGCGCCTGTAAAGTGCGTGGAACTTATTCGGGAGGTATAAGTCACACGCCCGAGACACGCCGAGCTTCTTGAAAATTTTTAAGCATGTTTAAATTGTTTTTGAGCCCAAACACGCGCGAAACGCGCGACGCGCGCGAAACGCGCGGAGACTTTTCGCGACGTAAATTGACGCGCGTCGGACGTACACCAAGCGTATCCAACGCGCTTGTAGCGAGTTTTGAACGTGTTGCCGACGTGCGTCTGGTGTATGTGGAAATTCGCTATTTTTCTACACGCCCGGCGCACCTGTTGAATAAATTTCGTTGAAGTAAGTTACTTTTGCAATATAAATATCTGTTCTTGTCTTTTAAAAAGTGTTACAAAAT
Source organism: Rugalucina vietnamica (assembly GCA_964017185.1). Lineage (NCBI taxonomy): Eukaryota > Metazoa > Mollusca > Bivalvia > Lucinida > Lucinidae > Rugalucina > Rugalucina vietnamica. The sequence continues at coordinate 50,095,766 of OZ024873.1, forward strand.
GTATATGACAAAAAAAAAAAAAAAAATAAATAAATAAATAAATAAATAAATAAATAAATAAATAAATAAACAGAAAAATCAGTCCTGGAAATTTTTTAACTCTGATCATGGAATTGGAAAAGTCATGGAATTTTATTTTATACTTTACGTGGGAACCCTGATATAATCACTTGACCACGGCATTAGGAGATCATGCAAAAACAGGTTTTCTGCACGTGCTGATCGTGGTGATTGTCTTTGGTAATCTTTGAATAAAATCAGAAAGCTTGCAGTTTGTAGAATGGAAGTGGAAAAAATAATTCTCCTCTCTTTCGAAAAAAAATAGCTAGAGCGGCCGACTTAGTAGACGGTGGGTAGCTCATTTAGCATAGAAACGTTTACAATACGTTTAAAGTCAATGGAACGAGGACGTTTTTTTTTTTTTTTTTTTTTTTTTTGCTGTAACAAGTCGCACGGTATCATACTAAATCTCGTTTGTGCGTCGATGGATCCTTATGATGGCGTTTTCCGTCACTTTTACTTAGAACTGCCTGTGTCGTCCTTAGACGTTGTCACACTTTACAAAGATTCTCATGCAAGTGGTAAACGTTTTGTTTCAAATCTGCGATGCTGAGTGGCCTAACATTATAAAAATGCTAAAGTTTTGTCAATGTGAAATCGTTTTTAGCGCGAGCAAGAGCAAACGGAATTATTGAAGCCACCAGGTACTGACTGGGCGAGAAAAATCGATCTGGAACAAAAATGTTAATTACCAGACTTTTTGAGACGCTTACTTGCGATAAAATACTGACTTTCATGTTAATGTGTGCTGTTCTTTTTACTCAATTGAATAAAATTATTGCATAGATCATGGTGTTGAACATAAATTCCCATTCCCACTGCGCTTAAGATTGCTTAAAATCACTTTACGATTGTTTTGATATTTATTTAGGGGTCATTTCTTTGACCTTGTTATGCAAATTAAGAAAACAGAAACACGTTGGAAAACATTTTACAAATTTGGCTTACGCAGTCTTATCAATAACCGTATAATTAGACAATCGTACGATTGCTTACGATCCAGTGGGACTGGCTCTTTACTTGCGATTTTCACCGGCCGACCAATTCGGTTTTTGTTATTTTAGCATCTTCCGATTTTTCGATTGAATGGTATGGATACCCAAAATTACGCTTTTTTCGACAGAAGTCACCGATTGCAATACATTTTCAACATTCTGTCTGAAAATGGTTATTGTCAGCATGTAGAAAATTTGAAGGCTCTCAGTTGTTTGATTCTTGAAATATTTAACAAATTATAACTAGTTGCGTTGGGAATTATTTGGAAAGTATAGTAAACGCATTCTTGGTGAGTTTTGATGTTCATTGGCAGCGGAATAATATAAGTCCTAAGGAATATTTGTCTTTGACGATGTGTAATATGTTTCATCGCTCATCGCCGGGTGCGGCTAAACTCGCGTCACAAACAAATTGAATTTAAAACATGTCAAAGTTTATTTCTTCCAGTTTCATGAAACATCTAAAACATAGGAAATGCAACGATTAATGATAATACCTGATATCAAGAGGTGATAAGGACTCCATTTATCTCAAAAGTAATTAGTACGTCCGCGGTGGAGGGTGGTCGTAACATGAAACACATGCAGTCCGGCTAATGAATACAGGTATGCATGTATCAATACCACAGCGGAAACACTGCGATGAGTGTATGTCAGATCCACGGTGGCGGGAGGGTAATTATCTTATTAAGCACTTATTAGTAACCCACCCCTATGAGTGGAAAAAATGCTAAAATCACGTGACCCCACCCTAAGTCCGCGCCACTGTGTCAGGTGGGAAAACAAAAATCCACCTGGCTTGTACTGTACATTCACCTAAGCTGACTAGAAGCTTGAAATTTCAAATTTACATTTATGAAAATGATATACATTTCTATGTAATGAACGAAAACAAAGGCTCTGATCAGCTGTGCAGTTACTGCATAGCTGTTCTGAGTCTTTGATTTCGCATATGCTATATAAAGATAGTACACGAGTGATCATTTCATATGAAATTTATTAAACGAGCCTTTGGCGAGTTTAATAAATTTCATATGAAATGACCACGCGTGTAAGATTCGTTTTATCATATGACTTTTAAAACAGGATTTTATCGCCTTCGAAGTGAACATATATATATTTTCAATGAAAATTTACATTGTTGTTACGGACGTCGTCAATGACGTTACGTATTCCCGCAAAAGTGTTAATACACGTGTGGTCATACGATTTTTATGACATGACGTTATCCACTGGAAAACAGCGACGTCTTATGATAAAACTGTTTTCACATGCCCTAAAATTCTGTTAGATCCTTTCTGCTGCCACCATGTCTTGACCGTTGCCGATGGTTTTAAACTCTCTCTTACATGCATAAAGCAAAAATTCTAATTTCTCTGCTACACGTACTAGCAACCTAAATTTGCAATATAAGAGCATACTTTAGCAGTTTATTGCCTTTAAATAATACACATTTTCCCGTATCTAATCTAGATAACATTTTGGACTAATTTTTATAAGTTCTAGTGACATAGGTCCCCATCATTAAAATATATAATCAACAAAGAGTACCATCGATAATGTGGTTAATTTAAGATGTCTTGCTAGCTTAATTGTCACTTGATTCAATCTTACTTTGATTGTCTGTCTAGAAATTCAGTCATATTATAGCTATTTTCTAAAATTGCATTAGATCGGCTTGTGGCAGATAAGATACATGTATAACTGATTTTTTTTTTCGTTCTAATGTACCCGTCATTTGTATCCACGCCATCCCCTGCTAAAAGTCCCGGCTCCCCGGACACGACTGGCATCAATGTGAAACAGTGCCTGAGAGTTGTTCTAATGAAAAAAAATAATGAGAAATGGGCTTACATTTCTGCATGTAAATCTACAGGTACATTTGCAAATTAAATAAGGACCATAAAAGTAATTATTACCTTTAAATGTTAACAATACAACTACTATCTAATTTGAATTAATGTGACCGTGTATTTTGGCGGGAAACTAAAAGCCCAGTACATACACCACACTGCCGGGACTCATCAGAGGTTAAATCCCGGCACTTTAGCCCCGCCGTGTTCCCGCTATCTCCGGCTCCCCTAGAGCTGGAGCATAACTACAACTAACTTGACCTTCCCGTATCTCATAGAAACTTTTTAAGAAAACGTGTCCATGCAATATACAGAGATTTTTAAAGTTAAAAAAATGCGAATTGTCAACAGAAATTGTTTGATATTTTTCTTATTTTTGCTCAAAACATAGATTGTGGGTACACGTTAGAACCGCCTCGACGAGTACTAACGAGTACCCACAACCTATGTTTTGAAGCAAAAATAAAAAAAAAAAAAGGTATACCCCTGCAAGCCCCATTTTAGCTATATAAAAGTTGGGTTTCAGGGGGTACACATTTTACGGAAATGTTTTCTTGATGGGACTCTTTCCTGTCTTTGTTGTAGTGGTGTACATGTTGGACTCCATTATTTAAAACTTACAATAAACAATGAGTGCCATCTTCAAGTTGTTTTCTTCCTAAGATAATTTGGTTAAGATTTCTTGCTTGTTTAACTGTCACTTGATTCAATCTTGTCTTGATTGTCTGTCTAGGAATTCAATTCTCTTTTCTTTAACCCATATATGACGAATGGATTCTCCCATCATTATCAATTGGGAGAGTCCACTTTCATTTTTAGGGATGTTAGGAGTGGTTTTTATTTTTTTATCTCATATTTTGTTGAAATTTCTCTGAACAAACAGAATAGCCCCAGATGGGACGCCGCGTTCTACGGCGTCACATCTGGGGCTATACTGTTTGCCTATGTCCCACAAAAGGGACACCAGGCTTATATGAATTAATATCGCTTTTATCTTAATTCTCTTTTCTTTAGTATATATGTAGCTGTATTATCTTAAAAGTCTAGCTATTAAATGTCATTAGATTGGCTTGCCGCGGAGACATTACCGATGTTTGACTTTGTTTCTAAAATAACAAGTCACTTTAACTTACTTTACAATGGATACTGTACATGCATTTTACGTCTAAGGTATTGCAAATGTATTTTCAACACCAAAAATAACTTTATACTTTTCATTCCTAAATATATCTTCATTCGTTTTAAATTATTGTCACAGAATACATGTATCTATTGGAGTGTGTCTCCAACACATGTCCGAGTATAATGCATGTGTGCTTTCATTAACAGCACAAATTGACATTTTTGCACCAAATCAAAGGATTTTTTTTTGTATCAAATCGACTCTGCAAAAACGAGGATTGGAAGTAAACGTCAAGCTTAATGTTAAACGTGTTTCTATTTCGCTCCCAAACATGTTCATACGGTCTTCCAATTGTTATTTTAGCAGTTATTATTAATTTGTTCTGTCAAAGATGGTGTGGTGTGCTTCTTGATAGGCGAATTTACCAAAAGCTTTAATTCATTTGGTTTCCTTTACAGCGATTATTTGTGTAATGTGACCACTGTAAGGTGGTCGTTGTAATCATTTGATCCATAGTCCCTCGCATTTCTGCTTCTAAGCTTGCATCTTTTTGTCGGAACTCATTATCAGGGAAACATGTTCATTAAAAGTATACCCCCCAACTCCAATTGTATATAGTAAAACTTGGGTTAACAGTATTCGTTAGAACCGAGTGGCGGTTCTGACGTGTACCCACAATCAATGTTTTGAGCAAAAAATTAAAAACAAAAAAAAAAATCCATCAAATTTTTCAAGCTGAAAAATCTTTGTATATGGCATGGGCATGTTTTTGTAATGTCTAGCGCATAGATCTGACTGCATCTTAGTTTTATCTTTCAGCGTCCTGCATGGACATGTGAATCCATGGCGCCATAATGAGGTAGACTTACCATTGCCTGTATTGACATGCTAACTTGACCATGATTTACGACTTATGTTTCAAGCAAATGTTGAGGTTGTTACACGTCATATTTTTATCCACCCCGAGTCTTGCATGTCCCTTTTATTGGCCTTAGCCGTCTCATAAATATTGCAATAGGCTGACCTTTTAGTGTAACGTACCAGTCTTGTGCAGGCGGCGATTTTCGTCGCTTCTGAATTCTGTCAAAGCTCACCGAAGAAAGGCAGTGATCACTTAAAAACGCAATGAATGCAGTTAAAAAAACTATCATGGTAAACGAACGTTAACACTTTTGACACGAATTTTAAAGTTTTAATCATTCCAGGGCAAAATTGACAATAATGCCAATAGTAACTGGGCCTTACGCCCTGTATAGCCCTCCGTTTGCATCTGTAATTTTTGCAAATCGAATATAGGCCACAGTTCGAAAATGAGACCATGCTGTGTAATTTATTCCACCAAATACTTATAATTTCGACTGGTCGGCTTTTTTAATTAAAAAAAAAAACTGTTGAATGCATGAATTACGTTCTTGAAAGTGAGCTGTCGCATAGGGAAACCAACAATCTCAATAGGCGGAAACAAAGGCGCAGATCAGCTTCGCAGTAATTGCGAAGCTGATCAGCCCCTTTGTTTTCACTACACGGTAAGTAAAATTCCACTACTTTCTAAATCCAAAATTCCCAGCCTCTAATCATCTTCTGTGACTGTACAGCCCGGTTTGTGTCGGACTTGGTCGGAACCCAAATTGTTGGTTTTCTCACACACAGGCTCAAGTACAAATACACATACACTGTAAGAGTGTTTACCAGAGACTTGAATTATATTTTCTTCAATTACAAGACCAATATTTAAGTTTCTTGAGAACAGATCAATGATCTTGCAAACTTTTAATAACACGGGTTCTGTTAACAAGATGCTAATTATCACTTTAACCTTAATTAAAATGTTGGCTAATTTGAAGTACGTAGAAAATTATATTTTTATCTTTAATAAGAATGAAAGAAATCTGTCTTTTTTCCCTGTGAATACAATGCAAATACACATACAATACAAATACAAATACTATTTCTACTTAAAACAACTTTACGTTTATTGGCGTGGCTATCAACCCTAAAATGAAGAGATTCTAATGAAACAGTTCCGTATTGTTATGAGATAGAAGTGGTTCCAATAGGAAAACAGGGCTTGTCCGTGACTCACCAATTGCACGTAATTATACTTTGAGGTACCTTGGTATTTTAAGTTTCACCAACCTTTCTGCAACCCTTTTAAATTGAAGTACTTTCTTGCTTGTACTTACTTACAATATAAGTGGAGGATGCGAAAGGAGTCATCATTGACTTTTTAATAAATCAAAGATATAAAAAGATCCGAATTCGTTTCAAACGCAAACCTTTCATTGAAGACCGAGCTCCAATTGAACTAAGAAGTCCAGTATCTGTTGAAAAGATAATCTTCTCCCCATTGAAAAGATCTTGTTTGGTTGGGATTTTTTTACACAGACGTGATATTCCATTTTCTGACAAAAGATAAGTAAACTTATACGTATCAATGTGATTATTTAGTGTATTTCGGGTATAGCATTCCAAATAACTATATGAGGCAATATACGGTTAACAGAAGGTGCATGTATGATATCACTGAGGGGGAGATAAATTATTTGTTTGAATGTTTGTTCTTGCTTTGACGTTCCAGTCAACAGTAACTGTTGTGGCCAGATTTGGAAGTGCTTCGACATTTTGTGGGACTGCTATTCTAGATTGGGGTGCCATTTGAAATCCATTTTTGCTCCAACACAGCATACATGTATATCTCATATTATATTTATACCGCAGAAATTACTCCGTTCATTTTACATTGCTGAAAATATTGAATATTTAAGAAATAAATCAGCTCTAGCAGTGAGTTGTGAGATCAAATCACGAGCGCGCAGCGCGAGTGATTTATCTGCGTACAACTGACTGACAAACAGTGAATTATTACTCAACAATTCACGCATTAGAGCTGATCTTTTTCGATTCTTACACGCAATAAACAAAATAAAATCATTTTAAACCTTCAGTTTCTCTATAACTTTTCGACCATTGCACTGATGAAATTCCGCCAAACTTTTGACGTTACCGCAAATGTCTACACATGTTTGTTACGTTTTAACGCGTTGAAATGACGTTACATCGTCTAGCGTCAAGGTGTGTTAGAATTTTCCATATTCAATAGTTTAGAATGTTTTCGATGGAAACTTATGTCATATTCAATAGTTTGCACGGGTCTAAAGAAGCAAGTTCCCGGCGGGACTACTTTCGATAGTAAAGTAAGTCGCCATTGAAAAAAAAATATCTGGCAGCCTTTCAAATTTGCCATTTCCAATTTCAACTAAACGAACGACGAAACTAGAAAAAATACACACAAATATTTCCTCGCACAATAAATACACACAGAAACTTCATTTCAAGACAATTACCTCAAATTTTGGAAGAACAATAATTTAAAAGTGTTTGTACTCCGAATTTCTAACTTTGATCATGAAATTTCCGATCGCAACGACGCCCAAGAGTCACGTCGACGTCATCAATTTTACTGCAACGTCACGGTTCTCGCGTACACAAAGGCGAAGCTCTGCGTGTGTTGCAATATGGTGATAAGTCGTCAGAAACGATACATTTTTACATGAAATGTGGCCAAACGAAATGTCTATCAGGACTGGAGATGCCAGGAATAAGCATTTACAAACCTTCCATTGCGTTCTTTAGGGTATATACAAGTAATGAAAAGGTTATTGAATGAAAATCGTAAAATATTCGGGACTCGTTCATTTGGGTGAGATTCACTCGCAAGCTCGTGTGTCCTCGCCATATGAACTCGTTCAGAATAGTTTTCGACATACATTCAATTACCTATTATTATTATTATTATTATTAGTAGTAGTAGTAGTAGTAGTAGTATAACATATTGGATAATGTTTCGACTCGAAACTTTCGAATGCGTGAGTCAGTCAAAGAGTCTTTGAGCGAGTAAGTAAGTACAAGCAAGAAAGTACTTCAATTTAAAAGAGTCGCAGAAAGGTTGGTGAAACTTATAATACGAAGGTACCTCAAAGTATAATTACGTGCAATTGGTGAGTCACGGACAAGCCCTGTTTTCCTATTTGAACCACTTCTATCTCATAACAATACGGAACTGTTTCATTAGAATCTCTTCATTTTAGGGTTGATAGCCACGCCAATAAACGTAAAGTTCCCGAAACTACATGAAAGAGGTATGTAGGCAGAAGCAGGGCACGAATTAGTAACACAATCCGCATCTTGTAAAGCTAGAATGCCCATCTATCCAACAATCCAGGTAATTCTGGTACCGTAGTAACCGGCGTTGTTTTTACTTTTTGCCATAAAATTCTTCCTGGGCATTTTTCTGGGGGAATATCTATCGAGAACGATGCAAACGTCCCACAATCTTGCCTACAAGTCATTGCAAAATGCTCGTTTGCTTATATTTGTTTGCGTATTTTGGAAAATACGAACAGTTTCTGTAGAAATCGGCCGAATAGGCCTTGGCCGAACCTTGTTTACCAACTTTGAATCGAATCTTTGTAAAAATTATACAAAAACAGTTTTTCGTTCAAGCAGAAATAAAAAGTCATTACAAGTTAATTCTCCATTAGATGCGCGTTTTACTTCTTCGCAAACGTTTATATAACATTGAACAAAACAAGAAATTTATTCGCATCCATCAAATTTTGTAGCGAAAGCACCGTAGTAACCGGTGTTGGAACCGTATTACCGTCGTCAACGTTGGACAGGGTGATCTGGGGCAAACCGACCTGCCCCGTGACGACACCTCGGTGGATCGGGATAATCCGTGTCAACGACGTTTTCATCTTTTACAAGACCGGTGCTACACCGCGGTAATCATTACTGTGAGAACGCGATCTGTTTTTGTGACATGGTTATCGCGGTACACAGATTTGTATTCACTGGGACATTTGAACCGGGGTCAGAACCGAGCCATCATCATGCAAACATATCCATGCATTCCGCTTTATATCCCACCTTTATTTAGTGAGGCCCTCCCAGGGGTTTTGGGGATTCAGGGAGAAGGGCTATTTATTTTCAGGGATTTGGGGAGAAGGGTCATTTATTTTCAGGGATTTGGGGAGATTTTGGGCTTTTAGGGAGCAGGGAGCAGGGGCTGAGGAAAAACTTTTTAGGGATCTGGGGAGAAAGGTCATTTTTCTTTCAGGGAGCAGGGAGCAAAGACCCACCCCCCCTGGGGGGCCTTTTAGTGTAAATAGTGTTTACAGGGCTATAGTTTTTTGCTCCAAAACAAAGATTGTGGGAACCGCATTCAGTTGGCGAGGTGGTTCTAACGTGTACCAACAATCAATATTTGAACAAAAAATTCTTCATATTGCATGTGCAAGTTTTCGTAATGAGAAGAGCGTGATTCAAGTAAGTTTTAACTGCAATCATTTTACTGATCTTCTCTGTTTTTTTCTTTCTTTGTGGTCAATCTGGATGCAATGCCGCCCATAATGATATCCCATTAGAATTATTCTGTTTCGGCAATCGCCAAATGCAGATACACAGCGGGAGCAACCTTGTTTTATAATGGTTCCGGTATAAGAAGAAACGTATAACAATTAGCAATAATCTATGATCTGAGATAACAATGATTAATTATACATAAGCTGTGCGGTGATGCTCATCAGACTATTCGCGATAATTTTTCTCAAAAATGCTCCCTTCTCATTTTGTGGTACTCCATTTTCAAACTAATGCAATATTTATTTGGAAGAGTCTATTGACAGACGTCTGTCAATAGCAAATACTCGGTAAATGTGCTATTACCAGACGTCTGTCAATAGCAAATTTTCGGTGAATGTGCTATTACCAGACGTCTGTCAATAGCAAATTTTCGGTGTATCTGCTATTACCAGACGCCTGGCATAAGTTAATTTGGCGACTTATTTGGCAGATTGCTTAAATAGTTTTATCAAGTAGTTGTAAAACAGCTGGTCAAGATGAAGCCATTGTAATAATGCTTGAACCAATCGGAAATTTAATGCAAGAGACTGCAAACGACCTTAGTGTGTACATGTTGATAATACGAACTAAAATAGCAGTCACATATTCGTGTATAAGCCAAACGCACACCGGGCGTGTTGACAAGATTGTAAAATCCAGCGTACGTCAGGAGCACGTCAGAGACACGTTAGAAATGCGATACATGTGCGTTTTGTACGCTTGGTGTACGTTGATATATGTCGCTGTAGGTCGGTGCGTGTTCCACGCGTGTTTGGGCTCAAAAGATTTTTAAGCTTGTTTAAATTTTCTCGAAGCACGGCATGTCGCGGGCATGTGTCTTATACGTTTCGAATAAGGTCCATGCGCGTTACATGCGCGTTGAAGACGCTTAGAACGCGTTTGGCACACGTTAGAGATAGGAACGACAGTGTACGCTACATGCGCGTTCCAATTTTACGAGAGATTGCTTCAGTAACGTACCCCAAGCGTGTATGAGGCGCGCGTTGAACGTTTGCTGCGTGCCTATAGAGCGTGCGTGGCGTATCTGCGACGTAACACAAATGTACTCCAAAATTTTCAGCTAGTTTTCTTATTTTTGATCCAAAATCTATGTTTTGAGCAAATATAAGAAAAATATCAAAAAATTTTAAAGCTAAAAAATCACTGTCTATGGCATTGGCAAGGTTTCGTATTGATTGACTTCATAAGTTGTCACTGCATCTGCCAGGCTGCAATATATAGTTTCCAAACAAATCCAGTGTTTTCACTTTTATCCATGAGAAAGCCAGTTTCCAAAATTTACCTTGCCATAAAATATGTCAACATATGAATAAAATATGATGGGCTTAGGTCCCTGATGCTACATGTCAAGTTTCAGGAATATCGGCACACAGGCTCTGGAGAAGAATATCGGCACACCCGTTCTGGATAAGCTTTTTTTTTTTATCATTTGTGAGCATGCAACCCCAATTTCACGAACAAAATTTCATTCTCCCTATGCATGAAGGCTTCAACTAAAATGATATCACACTCATAGGCTGAGAGATTACTGAGAAAAACAAATCATTAATTTCGATATTTTAATGACCTTGAGCCCAGGTCAAGAAATGGCCTTGACCTTAATTAATTACATACCTTCATTGGCACTAGTTGTCTCCATCGAGCAACTTTCAAGTTTCATGCTGAAATAGTCTCATATGAGCTGAAATAATCTTGATAGGGACGTAAATTGAATTTTAAAAAAAAATATCGCTATCAAGTACCTCTTTCCGCATTTTGTTTAAGCAGGTAAGAAAGGTAAAAAAAAAATCGGTCCCTCAAACGAATTGTCGAGCTTACCCGATCCATTCATTCATTCATTCCGAGTCAGTCAGTCAGTTCTGGCTAATCATCATGCTGATCATCCATGATCATCATGAATCAAAATTTCGAATACATTTAGGCGTAAAATAAACATAGCCGTGTTTCAACTGGGTTGTGTCGGTACTGGTCGAAAAAGCGTTTTTGTTTTTCATTTATTTTTCTTTGCTCTCTAAATACGTATATTGTATTTATTCAAATTGTAATTCGTCTCAAGATGTCGCGGTTTCTTAAAGTTTGGTGTATATATACTCAACAAAAAGTTAAGGAAAATGTGTTTGAGGGCCTGTAACACAAAAACTGTTATATTTCATGAAATATGAACTCAATATTATTATGAAGTGTTTTTTAATCTTTCAAATGAGGGCTTACTTGAGAAGATGGCACTTACAGAAGCTTGGAAAATCAATGACAAAGTTGACTGGTCCGCCCCTCCATGTTTCACAAAATTGCCATATTGTTCGATTTGTGTATCAATTGTCACTGGAGCTTTTTCACACGATAACTTGTCTGCATAGACACATTTTCTCATGAACAGCTGTACAGTGTACACATTGAGGTGAGCAGACATGTTGTAAAGCATTTTCAGCACCAGTACCTTTGTTGGTACCAGGTGAAATTGCCCCAGTATATCACCCTCGATTACCTACGCACACGCACGCATTCCCATATACTTAGATATGTATTTATTTATTTATTTATTTACTTCTCACGCACATAATTTGCGTTATATAATTTCAACTAAAGCAGTTTTTCAGTAGGCATTTCTATAAACTTGGATTGATTTACTATGTTCATCGTATTTTGCAAAATATGACAACGTCTGGTAATAGCACATTTACCGAAAATTTGCTATTGACAGACGTCTGGTAATAGCACATTTACCGAATATTTGCTATTGACAGACGTCTGTCAATAGACACTCCGTATTTATTTATTTATTTATTTATTTATCTATTTATTTATTTATTTATTTCACAGGACTGGAAAAAATATTATGACTTCACGCCGTTTCGAACCCAGGGTCTTTGTTTAATTTCATCTCTTTATAGCTGGCTCATTGCTTCATTCGGTATTTGAGAACCATGCATTTAATGAAACAATGTTTTGACTCCCTTCTAAGGATTTTAAAAAAGCACTTATTTGTTTAAATACAAGTATACAATATCAATGAATCAAATTATACTTCACTAAATGTGTATGTAATGTACAAGTATAGAAGGGCCTGCAAATAGTGCTAGTATTTTAGAACGCATGAAGGCTACATGGTAGAATACATGTACATGTAGCAGTAAACGTTTTTACTGTACCCTCTCAATATACTCGTAATGTAATTATATAAATGAATAAATGCATAATATAATGATCTGAAGCAAACTGAATCGCATTTAATTAGCATTCTCCCTAAGAATCATGCAGATAGTGATAAGTGACTAGTCACAGAAATCGTTCATTTCACCTTCATTTAATCAGACTTGATGAAAAACTTTCACAAAACAAAGCATTCCTTTTTTTCTGACAGCGGTTGCCATGGAAACCAAAAATCAAAATTTCACGTAGATTGGCAGAAAATCCTTCAACGAAAAAGTGCAAATTGACACTTTTTGAGGTGGTATTTGAGATATGATTATTGTTTAGAATGTCTATATTAGTACTTATATCAATAACATGTCATGACTTTTACTTGAAATTGTATTAAAAATTGAAAAATAAAATTTGCATTTTGTTGCCTAGCAACATAAGTACCACCATGTAAATCAAATTTTCAAACTTCCGATTTTGGACATTTTCAAACCAAATTATCTCCTAACAGCATGAGTGTATACCAGCTATACATATAGCGCCTTAACAACCAACACTTGTTTTTGAAATGCAAAAAATAAAATAACTCAAAATGTTTCTATTTTTTGTAACCATGGCAACCAAACAATGGAACCGTCAGTAATTTTGCAAAAAGGGACATTTTTAAACCAAATTATCTCCTAACAGCACATATGTATATGAATTATGCATATAGTGCCTTAATGACCAACACTTGATTTTCAAAAGCAAAGAATAAAATAACTCAGAATGTTTCTATTTTTGTAACCATGGCAACCAAACAATGAAACCATCAACAATTTTACAAAAAAATGACATTTTCAAACCAAATTATCTCTGAACAGCACAAGTTTATATGAATTATGCTTATAGTGCCTTACTTATCAACACTTGTTTTTGAAAGGCAAAGAATAAAATAACTCATAATGTTTCTAATTTTAGTAACCATAGAAACCAAACAATGGAACCTTCAACAATGACATTTTCAAACCAAAATATGTCCTACCAACAAACAAATATATGAACAGTGGATATGTTGTCTTAATTCAGAACCTTTGCTGTTTTTAAACAAACAAACATTTCATAACTCAAAATATTTCTGACTTGTGTGACCATGGCAACCAAATAAAGCATGGCAACAAAACAATGGAACCGTCAGCAATTTTGAAATAAAAAATGACATTTTCAAACCAAATTATCTCCTAACAGCACAAGTGTATATGAATTATGCATATAGTGCCTTTATAACCAACACTTGTTTTTGAAATGCAAAGAATAAAACAACTCTAAATGTTTCTTTTTTTGTAACCATGGCAACCAACCAATGGAACCGTCAGCAATTTTACAAGAATGACATTTTCAAACCAAATAATCTCCTCACAGAACAAGTGTATATGAATTATGATTATAGTGCCTTAATAACTAACACTTGTTATTGAAATGCAAAGAATAAAATAACTTTGAATGGTTATATTTTTGTTACCATGGCAACCTAACAATGGAACCCTCAACAATTTGCCAAAATAAATATGACATTTTCACGCCAAAATATTTCCTTACAACAAACAAATATATGAACAGTGTATATGTTGTCTTAATTAAGAATGTTTTTTAAACCAAGCTTTTTAAACAAACATAAAATAACTTTTCTTACTTTTGTAACCATAACAACCAAATCAAGCAGCCATTGGCAATTTTGCAAAAAGTGACATGTTCAAACGAAAATGTCTTTTTACAAACAAAACTGTATGTGTACAATTTATATAACATGCCTAAATTGCTGCCATTTGGTAATTTAATGCCAAAAACAAAATAACTGAAAATTGTTTCTTTCTAATTTTTGTCACCATAGCAACCAAACCTTAGCGGTTTTGAAAAAAAAAAATAAATAAAAATAATAATAATACAAATATACCCGGTTCATATATTTGTTTGTTGTTAGGAAATATTTTGGTTTGAAAATGTCATTTTTGTCAAATTGTTGAGGGTTCCATTGTTTGGTTGCCATGGTAACAAAATTATAATCATTCTGAGTTATTATATTATTGGTATTTAAAATACAAGTGTTATTAAGGCTCTACATGCATAATTCATATGCACTTGTGCTGTTCAGAGATAATTTGGCTTGAATATGTCATTTTTGTAAAAGTTTGTAAAACGGTTTCATTGTTAGGTTGCCATGGTTACAAAAATTAGAAACATTCTGAGTTATTTTATTCTTTGCATTTCAAAAACAAGCATTGGTTATTAAGGCACTATATGCATAACTTATATACATCTTTGCTGCAATGAGATAATTTTGCTGGAAAATGTCATTTTGTTTCTAAAATCGCTGAAATTTCCATAGTTTAGTAACCATGGTTACAAAAATAGAAACCTTTTGAGTTATTTCATTTCATGCTTTGAAAATCAAAAGTTTGTCATCATTGCAACACAGACTCTGTTCACCTTTGTTGTCAGGAGATATTTTGGGTTTAAAATGTCGTTTTTGCAAAATCGCTAAGGGTTCCTTTGTTTGGTTGCCATGGTTACAAAAATAGAAAAAAAACAATTTGTTATTTTGTTTTTGGCATTAAATTACCAAATGGCAGCAATTTAGGCAATATAAACATTGTTCATATACACTTTTGTTTGTAAAAAGATATTTTCGTTTGAACATGTCACTTTTTGCAAAATCGCAAATGGCTGCTTGATTTGGTTGTCATGGTTACAAAAAATCAGAAATATTTTGAGTTATTTTATGTTTGTTTAAAAAGAAAAAAAAATGTCTTAATTAAGACAACATATACACTGTTCATATATTTGTTTGTTGTTAGGAAATATTTTGGTGTGAGAATGTCACATTTTTGTCATATTGTTCAGGGCTCCATTGTTTGGTTGCCATGGTAACAAAATATAACCATTCGAAGTTTATTTTTTTCTTTGCGTTTCAAAAACAAGTGTTTGTTATTGAGGCACTATATGCATAATTCATATACACTTGTGCTGTTAAGAGATAATTTGGTTTGAAAATGTCTTTTTTTGGTTTTCTGACAGTTCCATTGTTTGGTTGCCATGGTTACAAAAAAAATGGAAACATTTTGAGTTATTTTATTCTTTGCATTTCAAAACAAGTGTTGGTTATTAAGGCAGTATATGCATAATTCATATACACTTGTGCTGTTAGGAGATAATTTTGTTTTAAAGTGCCATTTCTTGCAAAATTGCAGACAGTTCCATTGTTTGGTTGCCATGGATACAAAAATAGAATTTTATTCTTTGCATTTCGAAATCAAGTGTTGGTTATTAAGGCACTATATGCATAAATCATACACACTTGTGCTGTAAGGATATAATTTGGTTTGAAAATGTTAGGGGTTTTTTTTGTTGTTGTTGTTGTTGTTTTTTTTTTGTTTTTTTTTTTTGTTTTTTTTTTTTCTTTCAAAATTGCTGATGGTTATATTGTTGCCATGCTTGATTTGGTTGCCATGATAACAAAAGTCAGAAATATTTCGAGTTATTTGATGTTTGTTTAAAAAAAAAGTTCTGAATACAGACAATATATACACTGTTCATGTATTTGTTTGTTGGTAGGAAATATTTTGGTTTGAAAATGTCATTTTTGTCAAATTGTTGAAGGTACCATTGTTTGGTCGCCATGGTAACAAAAATTAGAAACATTCTGAGTTATTTTATTCTTTGCCTTTCAAAAACAAGTGTTGATAATTAAGACACTTTGTACATAAATCATATACACTTGTGCTGTAAAGAGATAATTTGGTTTGAAAATGTCATTTTTGTCAAATTGTTGAAGGTATCATTGTTAGGTTGCCATGGTAACAAAAAATAGAAACATTCTGAGTTTTATTATTCTTTGCATTTCAAAAACAAGTGTTGATAATTAAGACACTTTGTGCATAATTCATATACACTTGTGCTGTAAAGAGATAATTTGGTTTGAAAATGTCATTTTTTGTAAAATTGTTGACGGTTCCATTGTTTGGTTGCCATGGTTACAAAAAATAAAAACATTCTGAGTTATTTTATTCTTTGTATTTGAAAGACAAGTGTTGGTCATAAAGGCACTATATGCATAATTCATATACACATGTGCTGTTAGGAGATAATTTGGTTTGAAAATGTCAGTTTTTTTTTTTGTTGTTTTTGTTTTTGTTTTTTTTTTCAAAATTGCTGACGGTTATATTGTTGCCATGCTTGATTTGGTTGCCATGATAACAAACGTCAGAAATATTTCGAGTTATTTAATGTTTGTTTAAAAAAAATAAAAAAAAAAGTTCTGAATAAAGACAACATACATATACACTGTTCATGTATTTGTTTGTTGGTAGGAAATATTTTGGTTTGAAAATGTCATTTTTGTCAAATTGTTGAAGGTACCATTGTTTGGTTGCCATGGTAACAAAAATTAGAAACATTCTGAGTTATTTTATTCTTTGCCTTTCAAAAACAAGTGTTGATAATTAAGACACTTTGTGCATAATTCATAAACACTTGTGCTGTAAAGAGATAATTTGGTTTGAAAATGTCATTTTTTTGTCATATTGTTGACGGTTCCATTGTTTGGTTACCATGGTTACAAAAAATAAAAACATTCTGAGTTATTTTATTCTTTGCATTTGAAAAACAAGTGTTGGTCATATAGGCACTATATGCATAATTCATATACATATGTGCTGTAAGGATATAATTTGGTTTGAAAGTGTCCTTTTTTGCAAAATTGCTGACGGTTCCATAGTTTGGTTGCCATGGTTACAAAAAAAAGACACATTTTGAGTTATTTTATTCTTTGCATTTCAAACACAAGTGTTGGTTGTTAAGGCGCAATATGTATAACTGGTATACACTCATGCTGTTAGGAGATAATTTGGTTTGAAAATGTCCAAAATCGGAAGTTTGAAAATTTGATTTATGTGGTGGTACTTACGTTGCTAGGCAACAAAATGCAAATTTCGTTTTTCAATTTTAAATACAATTTTAAATAAAAGTCATGACATGCTATTGATTTAAGTACTAATATAGACATTCTAAACAATAATCATATCTCAAATACCACCTCAAAAAGTATCAATTAGCACTTTTTCCTTGAACGATTTTCTGCCAATCTCCGTGAAATTTTGATGTTTGGTTTCCATGGCAACCGCTGTCAGAAAAAAGGAATGCTTTGTTTTGTGAAAGTTTTTCATCAAGTCTGATTAAATGAAGGTGAAATGAACGATTTCTGTGACTAGTCACTTATCACCATTTCTATAGGACCTGCATGATTCTTAGGGAGAATGCTAATTAATACCTTGACGATAATTTATAATTTAGCCGGCGCATGGGAAAACAACCGATTTGCATATGTGAAAACAAAAAAAGCAGATCAGCTGTGCAAGCAGATCAGCTGTGCAGTAACTGCACAGCTGATCAGCGCCTTTGTTTTCGCCATACGAGTAGTACTATCCCTCCTCAGAGTATCCCTCTTCTACTTATATCCAAAGTTTCAAGTTTCTAGCTTTATGCTGTCACTGTACAGCTTGGTTTGTGTCGGACCTGGTCGGAAACCCATATTGTTGGTTTTCTCATGCACAGGCTCATATACAGTGTACGCAAATGTTCTTTCCGTCTTAATTGATAGTTTTGTACGCTGATACACATTGTATGAAGTTAGTCCGAATCTATTGCATGTTCCACGTGTATAGTGTTGCGTAAATACAATGTACGAACTTGGTTTTGCATCCTCGTTAATAGCATATTGTTACAATGCATTTCGTATTTTGGCTTGTTATCGGTAAAATGTACGTATTGTTTGCGATAGAATATCAAGTCTGAACTGTCTATCATTGCATCCCAAAATGCGATTAGAATATACATGTAAGCATAACTTTGCCGGACTTTGTCTTAAGAACACGATTTCACGTACATACAAAATACGTGAAAATATTTCTGATGCAGGAAAGTGGTTAAGTCAAACCATCATGCGAACATTTCTTTTTGAGTTGTTAACCTAGTTGGAACTTTTCGCAAATTATGGCATCATAATGCTGGATAGGAAATCAATACATGTCCCGACATGGTCATAATCAACTGCAAACAGTCCATGTAGTTCCCCACTCTGGAAGAGCACATTGGTTTCTGCCACATGTTTGCTCTCTCATACTCAGATACTGGGGTTCTCAGAAAATCCTATTCCTGTTTCGTCGCTGGGTCTGGAAGTCATATAATTATGTGTGTGGACATTGTTTGTGAAGCGATTCAACATATCGGAGGACTTGCAAATCAATTTATAGTGTCTGCGATAAAATTTAGGAAATGTTTTCTAAGTTTATGATATCGATAGTCCTGCTGGAAAAGTTTGGCTGTTAAACATTTATTTCGCGCGTTGAAGTCCGCAACATGATTGCAGACTCAGTTGCGAAATGTATACACCATACGTAGCACGGCGAGGAACGTCACCATCCAAAAACGGAAAATTCACTATATCAAAATCAAAGTCATCGCGTTTATCATAGATTTTAGGAGAAACAAACCCATTTGAAATAGAAAGATGTAAATCTTAAAAGGGGGATTCGGTATCTTTGGTGTTGGCTTTATTCAACTGTAGTTCAGGTGAATGAATGTGATTGACCATGACTTCAAAATAAGGGTTGTCAATGTTCAAAAGGTCAACGAGGTGCCTAGAAGTCGAATTAAAAGACTCGATAACATCAGTTTGTCGTGGTTAAGAGAATCCACGACATCCCTTTCGTAGCAGTATAAAATAAATCAGCTACGAGAGGGGCGCAATTTGTAACCATCGGAATTCCAATGGTTTGTCTGTATAACTTGGTTCCGAATCTAATATAAATATTTTCCAGGATGAAGGATAATGCGTCGCATACATTCTGACATTTCGATCAACTTGGATCATCTGCATGTTCTTCGGTATTGAATGATTCCAAACACAAACTAGTATCCATGTCCCGAGATTATAAAACTTCTTTCATGCTCAACTCAGCTGAGACTAAAATTTATCCTTCTCATAAATGTAAAAAATGCCAACAATTGTTGACATTTAACATTATGAGCAGGGTAAATTACTGGTTGTTGAGTACTGAACTTGAATTTTCCATTGATTTCAGCTATTTTAATGATTTATGAGTAGTTGAAATTTCATGCTCAGCTGAGCTTGAAAAACATTTTATAACCTCAAGCCCATATTAATGGAACAATTCTGTGCATTCTTGCATGTTAGAATGACATACTTTAACTGAAAAATACATGCCTTTAGTAATATATATCCAAAATTCAAAGAGTAAAATTTGACTTTTTTTTTTCTTAGAAAGTAAAGCACAGCAAACTTTTGACCTAGTGTTAGTTTTGACTCTCTGATTTTATGCTTAGTTAGTACCAGTTTGTCCAGTCAAATGAAAACCTACCTGTTTCGGTGTCCTTGACCAAACATAAATTAAACGACTGCAAATCTAAATGCTCTCTCTCTCTCTCTCTCTCTCTCTCTCTCTCTCTCTCTCTCTCTCCAGACAGCAAAAACCTTCGGATGTTTCATTGCAAACTAGGTGTACGTTGTTCGCGTACTGGTAAGCGGTTTTATCTGTGATACCTCTCAATTGAATTGACCTGTGTCTGTTTATAGTATGTTAAGCTCTATGTTTGGTTTATAGGAGTCTGGTTGTAGGGCACATAAATCAACCTCTTACTTCAAAAATATGCCTATTGAAAAACGAAAGAAGTTTGTTTGTCTGTTTGCTTGAATTGATGCTTTACGCCCCAGTCAACAGCTATGGCCATGTCGGGACGTTGTCTCCATTTTATGGGACTTCTACCCAACATGATACCGTGACACCCAAAATGTGCTTTTCAGAAATGTAATCATCCAAGTAAACCAAAAATGCTTATATGCATGGATGATTTGACTTGAACCACTTTTCATGGGCAGGCTCAGACCTAAGCGGTTTACCAGTAATCAGATGGTCGGTCAGTATTACAAAAACGAAAGAAGGAAGACATCCCCATTATTGCATAGACCTCGCATGAAATGGAGGCAACGTCCGGATATGGCCATAGCTGGGACCAATCAAACAAAAATGAAAGACAGAGTATTCACACAAAGACTGTGAATAAAGGTCCTGGGACAACCATTCGGAATTATTGAAAATTTACAGTTTGCATTTTATCTTATCATGATAGTCAAAAGATCAGAACGTGCTTAGGCTTTGTCCTTCATGCTTAGTTTGCAACATTGCTTCTGTATGAGTCAATTTAGATTCTAGATGAACGGAACAGAGCAGAATTTTAGAATGGCTTAAAAGGCATCACCCTAAACAACATCAAATGGACCGCGTCATGAGAAAACCAACAATGTGGTTACCGAATAGGTCCGACACAAATACTAAGAGCTGTACACGCAAGGCTGGAAATTTTGGATGTAGAAAGAAGAGGGATAGTACTATCCTATCCATGTAGTATGTTTCAGTTTCGCCTATTCACCCTGTATACCGTTGATGCAACCCAATTTGTTACGGCACATATTGATGCAACATTTCACGAAGGTAAGGGGAAATGGAGAGCGGTAAGTTGACCATTAATTCATTTTTACAGGCATTAATGTAAGGATGTCTGGGTCGTGCCTTTGTGGGAAAACAAAGTAAGGATACCTTCAGTTTTTGCCATAAGTAGTATGTTAAAAAACCTTACCTTGTGACAGAAATTATAAATTCCATTGACGAAATATGCCACCAGATACACGAAAATTGATTATGTTTGCTAATTGCTCAAATCCTTCAGCATCGTTTGTCATTATCAAAGTTTCCAACTACCAAACAACAATCATGTATTCGAGCCGACTTTTGCACAATATGGTGTTAACACACCTAGGTTGGATCGTTTGGGAAGCAACGTACGTCAATGAGTTCATTGTCTGGATACTACCTACGTACAAGAGGTGTTTTTGAAAAATGATGCTAACTACGGCGGACCTTTAGGCCAAAATGATATTTCTTATTTTTTTTTAAACATTTTGTGCTGTGAATCGACAGCTTTAGTATCAATTTGGATAAAAATATTTGATTTTTTTAATTAATCTGCATGTGTATGCAAATATGGTGAAAAGTGTATAAGCGTATACATGTTCTCCATAATGCAGCAAGGAAAGCTCCCGATATTCTTGCCCGTTGTTATGGGCGATTTATTGCACAATGTGAATGTTTTTTTTTTTTTTTTTTTTTTTGTTGTTGTTTTTTTTTTTTTTTTTTTTTTTTTTTCACCTTGCTTTTGATCTTTTGATCTGGAAATCTTTTCTGGAATATGACTGATTCTAGTGGTCCTGCATACATACTCCACTCCCGTTTCAGAAAAGATAATCGTATGCTATATGAAGCAATATTGCAATAAACATAGTTGAGTCCCTACCAGGCATTTGGGGAAATTTGGGAAAGGGGGGGGGGGGTCGGAGATAATGGCTAGTTCATGTGCTAGGTAGTGCACTCGTGATAATTTGTGGGGAGTTACAGAGCAAACACTTTAAAGGTGGGGGTGGGGAGTTTTGAGCAAAATACTTTTTAGGGAGACAGGATAAGCGATGGCCGGGGGAGTCAACCCATTAAATTCAGATACAGGAAGTCCACCTGGAGGGACCTTCAGAAAAAATGCGCAACGAGAAATTTTAATGAGTACCGAGTGAAAAATATTTCTGGATTTGTGCATGGGACAACGCCCGGTTGTCGAGATGCTGATGCCGACAGTGACACATATGTATCATTGCACACAACACATACGTCCTGCGTATGTGTGTTAACCGTTTCAAGCTATAATGTCAACATTTCTGACGAAAACAGTCATGCTGCATTGTAAGCCTTTATAAGGGCTAACAGACAACCATTTGATGGAAGATCTAATTCGTTTTAGGGAAGTGGGGAGCGCGATGGCGTAATGGTCATGGTGGTAGAATGGGGCACCAGAGCGAGAGGTTCTGGATTTGATACATACCTTCACCGTGTAGTTTGCTTGAGATAAACACTTAAGTCACCACAGTGCCGATAAACAACTAGGAAGCGTTGGCTCTGTCCGATATGACTAAAAATGTTGATTGGGACGTTTGAAGTCATTGCAAAACGAAACAAAAAGTTTTGGAAGCTAGTGGAAGACGTATACAAGAAACACTGCTAGCAAAAATATACAAAAATCACTTAGCCCCGCTCACTCAAGTTTTAACGGTCACAGGATTTTCCATTCTGCAAAAGTGTCCACCGTAAGAAATACCATTTTTGGCCCAAAGATCCGCCGTAGATAGCATCATTTTTGAAAAGAACACATTGGACGTATGTTGCATCAAGGCAATGAACTCTTTGACGTACCTTGTTTCCCAAACGATCCAACCTAGTTGTGTTAACACCATATTGTGCAAAAGTTTGCTTGAGTTCAGGATTGTCTTTTTATGGTATGAAACAAGGAATGATTCCGGTATATACCGAAACTTTGATATTTACAAACAATGATGAAGGATTAGAATAATTAGCAAACGTAATCAATTTTCGTGTCATCTGCACATCTGCACATCTGCATTTCTGCACATTTGCACATCTACACATCTACACGCCTACACATCTTTAGAGACTATGAGATAACTGACATAGTCAAGTTTTTCTGTAGGTAAGTTCCATTACGAAATTAAGAAAGGGCCTTTTTCCTCTAGTGTTCCTGGGTAGACTTCTCACGTTGTGACACTTGCTGGACTTGTCTGGGACAGTTGTGTGGGTATGTAGAAGTTTATGTTGCTATACAGATGAATGCGTCTGAAGAGTGTCTTAGTCTTGTATCTCAAGACTTCAACTCTGTTAGAGGCATGACTCTATAGCTTCCTTAGAGGCTGCAAAGTGGTATGCGTTTCACTGTCTCTTGGTCTTGTATCTCAAGACCTCAACTAGTCAAAAGGCATATAGCTTTATAGCGTCTTCCTAATATATTGAGGCTTTTCAATGTTCTCGTATCTCGAGAACATTGATAAGCGTCAAAAACTCAGCTAGATATTGTCAAACTTTAAACCCTTTACTACTACCTCCTGAGAGGAGAAATGAAAACCCAAGACTAAATAACATTTTCAACATTTTTATTTGTCCCGCTAACTGTGAATGCACGATGAAACAGAGGATTAGGACCGTCCCTCTGTTCTCGTTTACAAGTGTTTCCCCTGAATATAGCTACTCTTTGGTTTATTGTTAATACTGTTCATATGTAATTTATGTGGCAACAATGATGTCTGTTCCTCGGCCACTTCGTAGCTTGGTGGGTCATAGTCATTCAGTTTCTTCTCAATCAAGAATTTTCGTTTCTTGATGGCATACAGTCTTGATTCGTCCTCTTCATAATCTTCTTCATCCCTCAATCGTTTAGCTGTTTCCTGTATTTTCTTGTTAACTGGATCTTTTCTAAGTGCAGCTGAGAGATCAGTCAGATACTTGTAGCGGGATACGAACTCTGACAGATACTTTGGCTTTAGTTCATCATATGCTATCTCTTCAGCCTCTTGTACGTCTTTGCCAGGATTTTCATGCAGGGCCTTTTCAACCGTTTCGTTGAAAATGTCTTGCATCTTATCTGTCGTTATGTTCATCAAAACATCCCATGGTTTTATTTTCTGAGGTTCCTCCTCCTCCTCCTCATCATCATCATCAATATCATCCTCATCCTCATCATTATCTTCTTCTTCATCATCATCATCTTCTTCTTCATCTTCTTCTTCCTCATCTTCCTCACTTTCTTCAGTTTCATCCTCTTCTTCCTCATCGACTTCTACATCTTCAAGATCAGGTTTTGTGAAGATGTCTTTTCCATCGTCCAGTGATCTTCTTTCAGACATAACACTTTCTTCATCACTGTCTAACATGTTAACCTCAGCACCTCTGCAGATACCACTGTCCTTGTGTCTTCTCAAATTGAATGATCTGGCAAATACTCGATCGCACTGATGGCACTGATATCGACCCATAGCTGGTTAGTCGAAGAATACTGAGATTCATCCTGAGTCTGTCTCTTTTATACCATCGCTGGAGTTGGTTTTGTTCTAGTTCTTCTCAGATTTGGTTTCTTTGTAATCCTCTGACGTTTAGCTGTTGATGTCTTCTTTTTCTCTGACAGTTCTTTTAACAGTTCAGCCCGACACACTCTGCAATACTTCGAAGGTCTGCCCTCTCTAAGCCTTTTACTCAAAGCTGTATTCAACCTTTTCATAAGGTTTCTGATCTGTGCATAACTTGCATGAGATCCACTCGGTTTCTGTGTCACAGGTGTTTTCTTAGATTCTTCCATAGCCTTGTAGGATTGTTTTGTCTGTTTTTCTAAAGAAGTCATCTCTTCAGCGTTTTGTACAAAACTGATAATTAACAAACTCTTAGATTGTATTTATACTAGTTTTTCTTTCTACGAAAGTGTAATTTTAAAATCGTTTTGCCTGTTACAAAAGGAACAATCATACCATTTTCTGTTTTTAATGTAATGTGCACTTGGTCTACAATAGATTTTGAAACAGAAACATAGTGCAGAGTTTTAAATTCTTTATAGAAGAAATATGAATCTGATTTACTTTGAAATGGAACAACTCGTAAAATAGGTGCTACAGTATCACCAATAGAAGTGAAACTTGCAATGTTAGAATAAACATAGAAGTTGCTAAAATTGTGATTCAACTTTGCATTGAACTTAAACACATTTTGCTCATTACCTATAGGCTTTTCGACAAATGATGAATCTAATCCTAAGATTTGAGCAAATGGTTTTGGGAATTAAAGCCTAACCAGCCTTTCGTTTTGGGCTGATATTTTGAAACGTTGACTCAAATGATCATATGTCATAGTAATGTGAGCATTGAATTTTTTCAGTATGCCTTTTTCAAAGTTGTCAATGGAGTTCTGCATTTCTTCAGCTAGATATTCATGTGACTCATAATTTCCAGTTGGAATTGTTAATTTGAAGTTATAGCAGCCATTTTTACTGCTACATATGTCTGTGATGTTTTGATTTCCAACTCTGCGTAAACTGTATTGGTCTAGGAAAGTCAAAAAGAAATAGTTGTTTTCTTCTGTTATATTGAGAACTTCAGATGGTGTTGCAATTTCAACCAAGGCAACCTCCCAGCTTTCCACGTCAATTTTAATAGGATGGTCCAATCTTACAGTAAATTCAGACTGTTTATTTGATTGGAACATGTTCATAGAACTGTCACTTAGTAATGTAATGTAAAAATCCTTCATGTCTGAAGAAGTACTGAATGTGTCAGTATTGAGTGAATGAATAATTCAGCTCTTGAAAATACTATCAGTTTAATTTATAATGTGAAACACAAACTATTTAAATGCAAAACCTTTTGTCGATTTCCATTCATGCGTCGTTTTCAGAAAATTATCTACTTTCAGTTTTAGAATTTTCTGAAAATGCTAACCTACTTTTCTCAGAAAAACCAATACCAATAGTTCCCCTTGAACGTACAAATATATCAACTATGAAATTAATAAAACTTGAATTTTCTGTAAATATTCAAGCAAAAAATGTGTTTACTTATTTCTTTTTAATTAGAAAATGTGATATTTAAGTAAATAATATTACATTCAATAATATAATTACAACTTTTTTCTTACTTTTGATATGAGAATGGATTTCCATATGCAAATTTCCATTCACAAATTTTAATCATCTTTGAAAAGCTTCAGTTATATAAAGTTTTAATGACCTGTACTTATCTGTGAATAATAATAAAACACAGGGACATTTTACTTGAAGTTTCTATGTTTGTGTAGATGTGAATGTTACTGCAAAATCAAATACATCTACCCAGGAACACTAGAGGAAAAAGGCCCTTTCTTTTCGTAATGGAACTTACCTACAGAAAAACTTGACTATGTCAGTTATCTCATAGTCTCTAAAGATGTGTAGGCGTGTAGATGTGTAGATGTGCAGAAGTGCAGATGTGCAGATGAGCAGATGTGCAGGCTTGTCTTAACTCAAGGATACTTACCTACACATGCAACTTAGCTAGTTCATAAACTGAGACCCAGGGTGCGCACCTCTGGCCACATTTTCTGAAAACTTCTGTCCACGTTTTTCTGGCCACACTTCAGGCGCTTACCGCTTATTTGAAGTGTGGCCAGAAAAACGTGGCCAGAAGTTTTCAGAAAATGTGGCCAGAGTGGCCACCATTACTACTTAAGTACAAATGCCTAGCTTGACGTCTATCTCCAGTATGAATGGTCTTGTTTTATTTTGACATGATCGGTTGTGCATGGGTTAGATTGTACGAATAATTTGAGCCTGTGCGTGAGAAAATCAACAATTTGTGTTCCGACCAGGTCCGACATAAACCGGGCTGTACAGTCACAGGAGATGGTTACAGGCTGGAAATTTTGGATTTAGAAAGTAGATTTATTATGTTATCCTTGTAGCGAAAACGAAGGCGCTGATCAGCTTCGCGGTCGTCTTTGTTTTCGCATATGCAGATTGTTAGTTTTCTCACGAGGTGACTCATTTATTTCCCCATATACCCCACTGGAGTATACATTCTTTTTCTTATAAAGTTTTTAACAAAAAAAAAAAAAAAAAAAAAAAAAAAAAAAAAAAAAAGAAAAGAAAAAAGAAAGAAAGAAAAGAAAAGAAAAAATAGATTGTGGCGATGCGGTTCTAACGTGTACCCACAGTCTGTTTTGAACAAAAACAAGTACGTAAAATATCGAAATTTTTCAATTGATTTTTTAAGTCTCTGTATATTGCATGGGTTAACTGCGTGTGCATACGTGTTGACATGCTATATAAAATTTTGTTTGTTTCCAGTCAACAGCTATGGTCATGTCGGGACGTTGCCTCCATTTGTACCTAAAATTACATGTAAGGACGTCATGACATCCCAAATGTGCTTTAAATATAACCGCCAACCAAGCCAATAAGGCTTACGTGTATGAATGGAGCCGCATCGTGAGAAAACCGGATTTTTGCCTAGGCGAAAACAAAGGCGCAGATCAGCTTCGCGGTAACCGCGAAGCTGATCAGCGCCTTTGTTTACGCTACTCGGATAGTACAATTTCTCTTCTACTTAAATTCGAAATTTCAAGCTTCTAGCTCTTTTCTGAGCTTGTACAGGCCGGTTTGTGTCGGACCTGGTCGGAAACCCCGAAGACCGGTTTTCTCGCGTCAAGGCTCAATGGCTTACAGCTATGGTCATGTCGGGACGTTGCCTCCATTTTAAGGGACTTGTACCCAAAATTAAGGACATCATGACATCCAAAAAGTGAGTTTAAAATATAACCAAGGCTTACGTGTATGAATGGTTTGACTTGAAACCACTTTTCCTGGGCAGGGTCAGACCTGAGCGGTTTAACCAGTAATCAGATGGTCAGTTAGCAGCGTATAAGCTTTGCCAGTAGGCACAAGTAGCCCATCTATTCATATTACCACAAGACCAGAAAAAATGTACTTTGAATAGAAATACTACCGAGTTGACTCAATGACATATTTTTATACATTATCAATAAAAGGAGTGGTTAAAATTTTCTGAAAACGCCGCTGTATAATATGGGATAGGTTATTAATCAATAATAATGAGCCGCGACGCGAGAAAATCGGTCTTCGGGGTTTCCGACTAGGTGCGACACAAATCGGTCTGTACCGTCACAGAAGCAGGCTAGATGCTTGAAATTTTGGCTATAAGTAGAAGATGAATTGTACTTTCCGAGTAGCGAAAACAAAGGCGCTGATCAGCTTCGCAGTTACTGCGAAGCTGATCTGCGCCTTTGTTTTCGCATAGGCAAAAATCCGGTTTTCTCACGATGCGGCCCAATTATAATGTATGGTTGTCGTAAAGAAACGCTTTATCGAAATTTTCTGAAAATGCCTCTGTATACTTAGAAGGGTTATTGCACAACCTCGTTTTGACAACCATAATGTTACTGATTGAAAGAAATCACACCAGTGAACATGGTGAAAGAGACAAGTAAGTACTAAATAGAAAACATTGTATACCAAATACAAAAATATCTTACAGTAACATTCAAGAAAATTTCGAAATCGCCTCAAATTTTCACGTGTGATTAAAAAGAAAAATGCATTGGTATTTTAAACGTTTATTTAAAAAATCTGCAGTAGCCATCATCATGATTATAAACATCTCTTTTTGGGCGATAAAATCAGGAAATATAAATTTATCATTTATGATGAGCAAAAGTGAAAAAACAAATACGGAAAGGATACGCTGTTAGATAAAATAAGTGTTTAAAATTTGTTTTATTTGTTTATAGGTGATAGGAATTATCTATATGGGAGAAAATCTATATGGGAGAAAATAAAAGCGTGGGCAGATACATGTATTGACCGTTAACAGAAAGAAGATTTTAAAGGTATGTAAATTTTCTATGACTGAATAGCCCATGGATAGGGAATTTACTGTTATGATAATTCAAAAGTAATTTACAAATAACCCACAAAATTAGTTCAACATAAGAAGTGAAAACATTCAATAGAAAGTGAATGGGATAGACGAATCTGTGTCTCACTTACATGTAAAACAGCCGAGGGATAGTCATCATGTCCATGAAAGGTATATTTTCCCCCTTCAATCCCACTTTTATATAGCGAAACTGGGGTAGGCAGGGGTATAGATAGTTCCTGCATGATGTCACAACATGCATATTTGACACATAAGATGGCTGATTTTCCAGGGTAAACCAGTTAGGACAGTTATGATTATCTGATCAAGTGAGTTGTTCTCAAACTAGTAAGATAGTTGCACATAATTTCGTTCAAGCTTAACCTTACTGTATTCAGAAATACAGTTAACCCAATGTACGCAAACAAAATCGGCCATTTTGTGTGGCAAAATCTTGATATTTGTCATGCAGGAACTATCTATACCTAATTTTCTTACTTTTGATCCAAAACATACATTGTGCGAGGCGGTTTCTAACGTGTACCCACAACCTATGCTTTGAGCAAAACTATTAAAACTATCGAAATTGTTCTTTCGAAAATTTTCAATTTTTACAACTTTGAAAATCTCTGTATATTGCATGGGCATGTTTTCGGATAGTGGTGGCGGATGGAATGTTGGTCTAATAACAGACAGTCAGCCGCAGATATTGCTACTAACAGAAGATAATCAGGGCCAGTTGACAGTTGTTCAAAATTAACGATGTCGTTAGTTAGCGATTCGTCAAAATTTCAAACATGAATATTACATATACACTGTTATTTTTTGTTGATAAAATGTGAGAATCCTTTGCCATGCAAATGATTCTCCCATTTTATCAACAAAAAATAACAATGCATTTGCTTTTAAAATCGAAATTGAGGGCTTAACGACAGCGTAATAAGCTAACGACGTTTTTAACAACTGGGCCCTGATTTAACTGAAGCGCATTCGGTGTAACTGCATTGGAAGTGTAAGATCTTAACACGAACTTGAACATCATCAAACCAAATGATAAGGTTGTACAGACAGGCATGTGGTAGTGTTTGTTTATGTTTTGGAGCAAAAATAAGAGAAATAGGTATGCCCCTGCATACCCCAGTTTTACTATATAAAAGTGGGGCAGTTTAAGGGGATGTTCATTGCACGGACATATTTTTCTGATGTTTGTCCGGCCGAAGTTTGATCTAAAGGACTTCTCGTAGGTCCCTCCATGCTCATCAAATTCTTTTAAAATGTTGTGTGGCATCGCGTTTAAGTCTGACACGAAAGAGGACATGATTGAGTCCTGGTTTACGCTTCTTGTAGGCATGCTTGCGGCGGAGCTATTTTGTCGGACAGTAATCTGCCTACCAAACTCCTTTGTCGGACCGCCTACCAAACTCCATGTGTACCTTTTCTCAAATGCGGCATTTTTGTATAGGCCATTTAAGTTCAACATCGGAATTTCGTTATGGATTAAGAAAGGGCTTATACCTAAACTCAAGTAGTTACGAAAAAATGTGCATGAAATATACGGCCATTTTAAAGCTGTAAATTTTAAAATTTCCGTAGAAAAATTGGATATTTTTCTGTTTATGCTGAAAAACACTGATTGTAACGTGTTTGAACCAAAAAAATTCTATACCCCTGTACACTCCAATTTTAATATATTAAAGTGGGTTTTAAGGGGGTGTAAATAACCTGGTGATTAAGCACGACGAATTGTTTGCAGTTGTGATAAAATCGACCAGCCTTTATTGCAATCGAAGAGACGCATACATTTGCTATCAGTATATGACTATAAGCTGATAATACAATACTTCAGTTCGGTTCAACCTTGAGGTTTCCTTCTCATTCAATGGAATAATAGGAATTGAAATGAGCCGCCGCATAGAAAAACCAACAATCTGCATAGGCGAAAACAAAGGCGCTGATCAGCGCCTTTGTGCTGATCAGCGCCTTTGTTTTCGCTACACGGATAGTACAATTCCTCTACTTTCTGAATCTGAAATTTCCAGCCTCTAACCATCTTCTGTGACTGTACAGTCCGGTTCGTCTCGGACCTGGTCGGAACCCAAACTGTTGGTTTTTTCATGCACATGCTCAAATTACCTTAGGGTGTTATGCTTCTGAAATAGAAACTTTTTTGTATTCTTTAAGCTAAATTTTGTTTTAAAAAAAAATGTGCTTGCAGGAAAAGCTCAGAGAGCAAAGCAGATATGTAAGAGCATACTCAAACAGAGATTTCAGTGGTGCCTACAGCGTTTGTAGCTCTATGTACATGGACATGTAGATATACCTATAATTGTTTATATTTTGATTTTTTTTTTTTCAGAATGGCGTCCGCCATGAATCGTCATGGGCGAGGCAGTTCTCGAGGTGCTCATAGACCGAATCTGCTGTCAGCGGGTGCAAGGTCTGGACCATGTGATCCAAGAAGACTTAATCATACGGCGTCAGGAAGAACATATCCAAGCTATGCATCAATGCAACTTAGCTTGCCACCAAACTCTGAAAAACAAAGCGCTTCTATCGATAGTGATGCGAGAAGGTTAGAACCTAGCCAGGATGCACAATTTGTCCATGATGCCAAAACTGCGGTCCTGTCCCTACCGGGGTGTATGCCGAGATCGTCCCTAGAAGGGAACAGCAGAGGTAAACGTGGGTTCAGCGGTCACTCAAGAGGGAGGGAGGTTAACAAGGACTCCGATCAAAGATCATTTCACAATAATTATGATTCGGGATCACTTGAGAACAAGTTCAGAAGTGAGTCTTTTAAGATTGTGTACAGTAGAGAATCGTTTGGACACGGTTATGGAAAATGTTCGACGTCACTGGATAGTGGAGTAAGTGTGGGTTCAGCATCTGGATTTAGTTATGACGATGACGCTTACCCGAGACGGGACCATAGAACGAAACCTAAAAATTACTGGGACAGCGGTAGAAGCAGCACAAGACTGAAAGACAGTGGATACAGTACAGACAGCGTGAGATCGAGTTCGGTGGATCGTTGTGACGCGACCACGCGAGATATGATTGACAGCCTTGAAGACATTTACTTGGGCTCTGACGAGGAAGACACTTCCGGTCCACGATCTGTCACAGGTCAAAATCCAACTATAACACCTAACCCGATGGAAGAAATATTAAAGCGCGAAGCACCGCACGTTCTGGCAAAAAGGTTGATTTACAAGAAATATTTGCAGCAGTACATACCGTCCATGATGTCGATTCAAGACAAACGGATTAAAGTCATTGACGGATTTGCAGGCACTGGGAGAGCCACGAACCTAGAGTGGCCAACGGAGATCGAACATTATGAAACGCCAATAATTGCTCTCCGCGTGGCACTGCATCATTTTAGACAGAAGGAGAGTTCGAGAAAAGACGTAGTCTTCGACAACAACAGAGAATTTGACGTGAGTGGCTACTTTGATGGAATTGGTGATCTGGAAATGTATGCTGGTGATATATTCGAAATTCCCCCTACAGACAAGCATAGGGTTATCTTGGTCTTCTTTGAGAGTGACAAGAATGCTTACAAAGAGCTTGTGAAAAACGTCTTGAAAATAATAACGATGTATAGGATCAGGGTAGATGAAGAGGAGAATTTCAAAAATGGTTTCTGTAAAATACGTTGTGACTTCAAGGGTACAAAACGACCTAACAGCGAATATCTTGTCGCTTGTTATATTGTTCATGCGGGAATGATCAAAGTTACACCGGTTTCGGCAAGCGATATTCTGGTTTTGAACTCACAGGGTGATAATGAAGTACCATTGGATCGGATGAAACGAATCATCGATTATCGGAAGCAAATTTTACTAACATTGACTAGCAAAGTGGAAGTCACCAATACAAATGGTAGCAGAGCGGCGAGCAGAAGAAAAAAAGAACTTACAAAAGGAGAGGTCGATGCATTGGAACAGACTCTGAAACAGAACGCGAAAAACGATCTCTACCTTTCATTGGAGACGCAGGGATATACTAACAATGCTACTGGGCATGTGCTATTTGGGGCCAGCCAAATGTGCAGTTTCAAATACATGAAAGAAGCAATGAATACAGTCCACAAATCATTACAAGAACACCTTAAATGTTGCTTTACAAGCTTCAAGCATTTTAAAGAACCCTACCAATTACGTCTACCCGAAAAAGGGACGGAAAGTGACAAAGCTACGGCAAATGCCATCTACCAACGTTTCAGAGGGAAAGAAGTTGTAGTATCAGAGGTTAGGCAGTATGTGTGGCTAGAGACACCATACGTATTTAGGATAAGGCCGTTGAAGATTTTGAAAAAAATTGGTAAACTGACTGTGAAAGATGATCAGAAACGCCGTACGTTCCCTGATCGTAGAGACTGGAATTTAGTGTTTTCATAATGAGAAATTGAGACATATTCGTCGGGTTATGTGGTTACAGTTCAAATTACATTCTAGACGTCAGTACATGTTGATACAATCAATTGAATTTATCACCATTGTAACTACCCAACAACATACGGATCGCTTTTAATGCTTCCCAGCACAAACATGCCTAGTTGTATCTGAATGGTTTACAAGAGGCACGCCAAATTGACAATACTTCAACATTGTGTTAATATACCTAATACATACTTTACTGTGCCTGTGCCGAAGGACAAGCGAAAGTACAAGCGCTCTTAACTCAACGAGTCTTAGGTATATAATAACAACAAAGCACTTCAAGCTCATCATACATGTTTGAAGTTCATTATTTTTTTTATAAGTTACGACACACTGCGGATATTGTGACAATACATTTAGTATCACAGTACAACATCATGTGATCATTCACGGTCGCATTGGTATTGCTGATCTGGCACAACGTTTGAAGAAACATACAGTTTTGTCTCTGACGTCACATTACACACAGACAAATCCGACACAACGCTCCAATAATGATTCAGTTTGTCTATGACGTCACATTACACACAGGCACAACGTTCCAAGAATCATGCAGCTTATCTCTGACGTCACATTACACACAGACAATCAGTTGATCTTGCACAACTCTCCAATAATCATGCAGTTTGTCTCTGACACCATTTTACACACAGACAATCAGTTGATCTTGCACAACTCTCCAATAATCATGCAGCTTATCTCTGATGTCACATTACACACAGACAATCAGTTGATCTTGCACAACTCTCCAATAATCATGCAGTTTGTCTCTGACACCATTTTACACACAGACAATCAGTTGATCTTGCACAACTCTCCAATAATCATGCAGCTTATCTCTGATGTCACATTACACACAGACAATCAGTTGATCTTGCACAACTCTCCAATAATCATGCAGCTTATCTCTGATGTCACATTACACACAGACAATCATTTGATCTTGCACAACTCTCCAATAATCATGCATTTTTTCTCTGATGTCACATTACACACAGAGAGTCAGCTGACCTGATCTGAACTCTCCAATCATAAGCTTTTCTCTAGCGTCACGATATCACTATACATATTGGAGTGAAAAACAACCAGTTGTCACACGACCAACTAATCACACAACCCTCTAATAAACAGTTTATCTCTGATGTCACATTACACATTCACGCGATCAGTATTCACATGTTTGACGTCACATGTAATCAGCTTTTTCCACATCGTTTTAACACACAGTTTATCGTATGAGTGACACAACAAAGTCACGTGATCACTGTGCATATTTGACGTCACAGACAATCAGTTGGTCCGACACTGCACCAATAATAAGCTTGTCTCTAACCAGCGTGGCTGCACCAACGCCGAACATCTCCGAACCATCTCTGTCAGAGTAGACCTCGATCACTTCACTCACCATGTTGTCTTTTATCTTCACCTGCAGAACCTAGAAATGAGTTGATGATTACCAGTGAAGATATCGGTTTTTGGCTATTTTCCAGTGTAGACCAGGATAAGTCTGACTAGTCTGCCGTCAAAATATTTTTTTATCATTTTGACGTCTGACTGCCATACATTGAAAATTTCCCAAGTAATGATGATGTAATTGCAAGCTGTTTTAGAAATTGATTCTATGGGAACTCCCACTTAAAGCTATTCATTTTAGTTGGTTGGTGCCGGAGTTTCTTGTCTATTGATTGGTACACCAGGGTTGAACTGGTGATTTTATTTGCTCCGGAGTTAGTAAGTTATTTGGCACCCAGGGATCTCCATCGTCGGGCAGCTTACTCAATCTGTGAGTCCTCGTTTTTTATTAATCATGGTGGTTAATATTATCATGATTTATTTGTTTTACACACTTTGTTTTGTATATAAACTTGGCATTGTGTCAATGTACTTGAGTCAGACGGCAAAACGAACCATTAGATATGTTATTATCAATAAGAAAGAAAGAAATTCATGCAAACCAGGGGTTGGTAACTCAAAGCCATCTTAGCTTAAGGTGATCTTAAGAAGAATTCTAGAATACTATAAATCTTAGACTATCAAAGATAAAAGTGTCTAACTTTGTCATCTTGGTGTGGGCATCTCAACCATATTAAAGGGTTACATTCACGAGATCTGTGTTGCTGCTTTGATACAGAAGTAAAATGACTTACGATGACCTTAAGTTAAGATGGCTTCGAGTTACTGGGCCCAGGTTTACTACGCGGACATTTAATATTCTCAAAAAACAGTATGTTGGATATTGCATATGTTATATAGGACATAAATTAAATGTAGACCTACGATTTGTAAATAAACTTGTAAATTTCCATTGAATTTTAATTAATTAGTTTACAACGTACATTAGAAGGTAATATTTGACCTTTTTCTCTAAGGTCATCCAGGATCCTGTACAGCATGGGGTGACAACCGATCCATAGATCCCCTGTCTGCTGGTCGACCTCAATATTATCAACACACGTATTCATATCCTCCTCCTGAAATATTCATGGGGAAAAGTTATGGGGGTCTGGATGGGATATAATGGTTAATGAATAATGGACAAAATCTTTAATAAGAGTGAATAAAGGGCAAAAAAGATCATGAGTAGTGAATAATGGTGTTCTATAATATAATGAATATATGTCCTTTTTTAATGAATAACAGAATAATATAATGAATAGTGAATACCAAGATTATTAAGAATAATGAATATAACAAAATTGGGCTCAGAATTGTCTTAAAAGCCTCCCTGACATTCCAGATTTTCATTTTTTTCTGGGGTCTGGGGGTCACCTTCAGACCCAATTAACTCAAATGCTGTATATTACAAAGAATTATTGAATGTTTGAATGGACAATATGTCTCTTGGCTGCAGGAAGCATTGAGCATGTTGGGGCTCGCAACATGGGCTAATTGAAATATAAATAAGTCATATGAAGGGAGCGAAAATGATTCAAATCGTTCTGAGTTGTTAATGAGCCGGATATTATTTCACCTCTGTTTGGCAATGTCTTTGTGCAAGACACATAATCCCAGATTTTCTTAGAACTTAAGCAATGTGTTCTTAACCTAATTTCTCATTATGTAATGCTTTTCTGACCTTTTCATCTTCCTTACTAAAAATAGTAAATGTATAGCGCAATCAGTATTTAGAGTAGTCAGAATGCTTCCCTGATCTTTTCAGTTTGTTAAAGTTCATACTTCACTCACTCGATACTTCATACTTCAGACGACAATTGGAAAAGGTACTGAATAATAAGGTACAAGCACATATACGTGTACTTGGATCCAAGGACATTATGTATGTTTCTTTAGTAATTTTGTGGGTTTTTCATCCCTCGTTCAGTATTTGAAAACATGATAGAACATCATAGTGTCTTTTGCAATCAGACACAAGCACCAAGAAGATTATTGTGAATTTGTCTATGGCAATTTATATGGGGCTATATCATATTTTACTCGCTCGCTTCGCTCGTTGTTTAAAACAATAAAAGGTGTTTTGCAACCAGGCACAAGCACGAATCCTTACAACTAGTATACTAAATAACAAACTGTCTCTTCACCTTTTCCAGTTACAGATATGGCTTAAATAATATTTGGCATGCATGGCTGAAATTAAAAAGTATTCAGGACTCGGGTAAAATTTAGAGATTTTTCAGTATTAAAGGTAAAGGGGTTATACAACCCCCCCCCCCCCACACACACACACACAAATGGAAAAAGGGTTATCTAACAATTCAATTGCTCTGGAATCTGCATTTCAGAAAGTTTCTACGAGGCATTGTGGTCTAACAAAATATTAGTATGCATGCACATCTCAAAATGTAAACAGTACAATTTGCACCATGTAGTCTACATTTTGATAATTTTGATAATATTAACATAGAATGCCCTTGTGGCCTGTATTGAAGGATACCTCGGTGGGGACCAAGTATATAAAACACCCCTTTGCTAATAAAATAAGCTGAGTGAATAAGGCGTGTAATAGTTATCACATTTTAATGAATAATCGAGCTTATTTTAATGAATAAGCCAAAATTTTAATGACAGTGAATAAATGATTAAACTTTTAATGATTAGTGAATACAGGACCCCCCCCCCCCCACAATCCAGACCCTCAGTTATCATTGTACAGTTCTATCCGGCATAATATTTAAACCAAGTTAACTTTTAGTTAACTAGCTAACATGAAAGTTAACGTGAAGTTCAAACTGTAATTAACTTTAGTTAACTTGGCTGTTGACAATGAGTGAATTTTAGTTTTTTTGACTACTTGGCTTTATTTTAAATAAAACGGAGATCCTTAAAGAGCAGTGAACATATTGATGAAAAAGGGGATGGACCATACCGCGGTTTCGGCTGCTTAAGCCTCTTCAGTGACCCTATAAATTTGGCAACATGGAGCCAAAGAGAATTACTGTAATTTTGCAACGTTAACAGGGTACTAGTAGTTGATACAAAGTTAAGTAAAATCGAAATTGTGCCAAATATATTAAAACGCTGGTAAGAAATTGAATCTAAACCGATAATTTTCTGATTTCTCAGAATAGGCTCGCTGATCTCAAAGGACCAAAAGGAAAGTAAAATCTGCACTATGCGGATGATGTACGGGAAGAATTGGCTTTCGCTATATGCATTTGAAAACATGATGCATTTTTAATTTCTGGTTTACGGATCCTCCTGTCCCCCATACATGTATTTTCCAAAATGGAAATAAAGATAAATTGAAAAGTTGATAATTTTTGTATTAATTTGTTCTCCCGACTTTGCCAAAAGATTACTTACCCATTGTTCGGCTAACCCGTTCCCAGGAAGCCTTTTGAACCCAACAAGCCGCTTGTTGCCGAAGTCGGCTACATAGATAGTGCTGAAGATAAAATTGTATCATCACTGTAGCAAAATGATATATATGTAAAATACTGGAATCGCGCTTATGTCGATGCTTACAAAACGGTACATGTAGCTTAGAACTTTTGGAGGGACATTTCTTACCCGGCCAATTCGAGAGTACCAAGGTTTTGCATAGAACGTTCAGTTTAGTTTGTGTTTGAACCATACGGCTGAGACACAATCAGGGTTGCCTTTTGTGTTGCACTTGAGGCAAAAAAGTAACCTCTTTGTATTTTCATTTTTCTTAGTTTATAATAATTTATGACCTATCAGGTTTATATTCCAGAAATAATTCTTTTGGCTCTCGCGTTTTTCAAATTTCACCATAGTGGGTAATGGGAATAGTTCAGAAAAGGAGCTTCAAACAAGTGTTTTGGGCTGCTTAAATAAGATCATATGCAGCCTAGATAAGTCATTGTTCCATGGTGCAGTTAATTTAATACAATGTAACATGTGTGGGTGCATATGAAAAATTGAAGGAAACCTTGACTGCAACACACATTTTATTTCTAGGGTGTCTCTTAACATGGGGCTACGGACTCTACAGGCCATGCAAAAAATATATTTGACCACATTAGCGGTCCTATACAATTTCTTGACAAAACCTTCAGCCATGTTTTACTAGTCCTCAGTCTGAAAAATAATAAGACCATTTCATCCTTGTTAATAGGAATCTGGCTTTGAACATCCATTATGAAAATAGGGGCTACGGACTCTACATAAAAATGATGATTTTTTTAAAAACAAGTACTCTTCACTGTGAGGATAAATTCAACTTCCATTTATT
Organism: Rugalucina vietnamica; assembly: GCA_964017185.1. Taxonomy (NCBI): domain Eukaryota; kingdom Metazoa; phylum Mollusca; class Bivalvia; order Lucinida; family Lucinidae; genus Rugalucina; species Rugalucina vietnamica. The sequence goes on from OZ024873.1 coordinate 50,134,859, forward strand.
CTAAACTTTCTATTGTCTTACAATGAAAGACTAGATACCAAAAAATCATGTTCTAATCATGGGTGTAATTTATTTTACCTGCCAACTAAAGACACCATGAAAAATTGAAAAACATAAGAAAAGTACTGTTTCACTTCATACTCCATATTTTCATTAATTTTAGTCCAAATTCAAAGCTGTAAAAAGTATATTACAGGGGACATATGTCTCCTTAGTTCTAGAGCCATATGCAAAATATTTCATTCATGAACTTTAAAGCAAACATGTTTACAAAACACCCAAAATAAAAGTGCAACATCATAACACGTTAAAAACAGTGTTTTTTTAGCATATAATCTCTCACTGACGCAAAATAGTGTACACAATATGGTATCATTATATATCGCCAGAGAGCTTATTATCCCAGTGTTATAATAAAATAAAAACAATAGGTATTGGATAATATCACACTGAATTACAGATGCATAACATGACCAAGGTAGTAAAGGCAACCCTGATTGTGTCTCAGCCGATATTTAAATTACCAAGACGCGAATAAAATAACTAAATTATAATAAGAATTGAAATAGTTTTTCCAAACATTTCAATATTTTTTCTGAAAAACCAAGCCAAACTTTTTGAGTGAATTTATATTTCAGACTAAAAGGCTAACTTACGACTTATCTGGAGAAATGTTGATTCCATTAGTAAACATAAACCCAGTAGCGACTGATTTTGTCCATTTGCCGTCGTAATAGAGCACCTCGCCCGACCCTCTCATCAAGGCGACTTCTATGAAGTTACCCCACCATTCTTTATAATGAGACCATTGGGTGATGTAAAGTTTGTCCTTGTCAATGGCTACCAAGTTGTTGAGACTGAAAATGTCAACTTTGCGTTTTTCAAATCATATATTCGTAATGCTATGATTTTTTACAGCTGTAAAAATCAATTGTTTTGTTGATGCTAGTCTGATGGTCCCCTTGCTGGGAAAGTGCTAGCAATATTTAAGCGATGTCTGAGTAATGCCCTTTTTCTCGCCTTTGTCGGGTTTCGGATCAAATCATGGACTTATCCCTACATTATATACGGTACTTTCCTTAGAACAAACAGTACATCCTGATATTTCGTCGACAGCCTTTTGGAACAGTGAACGATGCTTTAAGCCAGAAGCCAGCAAGGCAAAAAATAATTTTCGTTCCACCCCCTCCACATAAAAGGTTTGATAGTTTCATGTTGGAGTTCATTCAATGGACAAACTTTAAAGCCTGGGTGCCAAGTCCGGATGTGGTTTCTTCATACCGAAATCCAAGATGGTGTCCAAAATGGCCGCCCAAAAGATGAATTTTCTAATTTCTCACACTATAGGAGTTAAAGATCTACACAAACATAGTAGTTTTTGTGCAACAAAATATTTTGTTTGACCAATGGGTTCGTCAGCAAAATTGTATAAATTATGCAATTTTTTGTTTGTGACAATATTGGGCTCACTCAGAAGAATTCTATTGCATGCAGGATTTAAAGCATCGTTATGCTTTTTCCAGTTACTTCTGAGTAAACCAACATAATACAATCTGCATTTTTATCTTTATTTTAACTGTTTTAGGTGAATTATCAGAAAATTGACGTTTTGTCAGCCATTTTGGATGCCATCTTGGATTTCCGTGCGAAGAAGCCATATACAGACTTGGTACCTGGGCCTAAAAGATTGCCCATTCTATGAACCTCAATATAAAACCATCAAACCTTTCTAGTGGTGGATAAAACTAAATCTAAGAAGCTAAATAGAATCCATCATCGGTGGTCAGTGGAGATAAGAAAATCCCAACCCGAGGGTCCACCCGTTCCAGTGGGAAACGAGGCTTGCCGAGTTTCCCACCGGAACGGTGGACCCGAGGGTTGGGATTTTCCTTTCTCCACTGACCACCAATGATCGATTCTTTTTCTTACATACCCCGATTAAGCCCAAAATCATTTTACCGGTAACGTCACCTGGTACCGTGCTTTAATTAACTCAGTCTGATGACGTTGTGTTTATTGCGGATATGACGTCAAATGTAAATAAATCGTTGTCAAATTGAAAAGAGATGCAGTTTTGATTTGTTTTTCGTTGAAAAGGAGTGTGAATCAAGAATATACCCTATGAAATCACACCAATGTAGTCTACTTTTGTTGAACAATATTGCTGGAAGCAGCTGCTTTGGGCTAGAAACGATCGAATTTAGTCGCGTGCTTTTCTTATCTTGTATGAGCAACCAAGCGAGCAGTGTAAGATAAATAGATTCCATCATGGGTGGTCAGTGGAGATAAATAGAATCCATCATGGGTGTCCAGTGGAGATAGGAAAATCCCAACCCGAGGGTCCACCCGTTCCAGTGGGAAACGAGGCTCGCCGAGTTTCCCACTGGAACGGTGGACCCGAGGGTTGGGATTTTCCTTTCTCCACTGGGCACCCATGATCGATTCTTTTTCTTACATACTCCGATTTTATCCTTTTACCGGTAACGTAACCTGGTACCGTGCTTTAACCCTTGTGACGTTGTGCATATTACGGATGTGACGTCAAATGTAAATAGATCGTTGTAAAAGTCAATAGAGAAGTAGTTTTTATTTGTTTTTATTTTAAAACGAGCGTGATTCAAGAATACTCGCTGTGAAAAACATCACTTTTGTCTAGTTTTGGTGAACGCCATTGCTGCAAGCAGTAGAAACGATCGAATTATATCGCGTGCTTTTCTTATCTTGCATGAGCAACCAAACCAGCAGTGTAAGATCGATTTATCTACCACCACTAAAATACCGGAATTTTTCTATCTTTATGATAGAGGTATGTAAGAAAGGAAAATCTCAACCCGAGGGTCCATCCGTTCCAGTGGGAAACGAGGCTCGCCGAGTTTCCCACTGGAACGATGGACCCGAGGATTGAGATTTTCCGTTCTCCACTGAACACTGATTATTGCTGCAAGCAGCTGCTTTGGGATAGAAACGATCGAATTTAGTCGCGTGCTTTTCTTATCTTGTATGAGCAACCAAGCCAGCAGTGTATAGATCGATTTATCTACCACCACTAAAATACCGGAATTTTTCTATCTTTATGATAGAGGTATGTAAGAAAGATTTGTCTACCACCGCTAAAATACCGGAATTTTTCTATCTTTATGAAAGAGGTATGTAAGAAAAACCTATCCCTGCCCCCCTTGATTTGCGAGAATCTTATCATGTACCCCTACGTTATAAAGACGAGAATATTTCCAATTTTATACCACAATCCTAGCTGACACCCACGTTGAACAATTTTCTTATATATACTTACTTTAATACTTACGATAAAAAAAACTTTTCTGTAGTGTGTGCAACAAAATATTTTGTTTTAGCAATGGGCCAGGTAGCAAATCTGTATAAAATATGCCAGTTTTTTTTTCTGTTACAATTTTGGGCTCACTCAGACGAAATCTATTGCAAGCAGGTAAATCCCTATTATTGCCTCATTATGCTTTCCAGTTAATTCCATGTAAACCAACATAATAAAATCTGCATTTTTATCTTTATTCTAAGCGTTTCAGGTGAATTATCAGAAAATTGATGTTTTGGCGGTCATTTTGGATGTCATTTTGGATTTTGAAGAATCCATATACAGACTTGGCACCTAGGCATAAAATATTGCCCATTATATGAGCCACAACATTAAACCATCAAACCTCTGGAGATGAAACGAACTTTGTGAAGCTAAATCTACCCCTACCCCCTTGATTTGCGAGAATCGTATCATGTACCCTTACGTAATAAAGATGAGAATATTTCCAATTTGATAGACACCCACATGGAACAATTTTCTTTTTTACTAAATTGAATTCTAACGATGAAAAACCATTTCTGTAGTGTGTGCGCAACAAAATATTTTTATTTAGCAATGGGCCAGGTAGCAAATCTGTATAAAATATGCCAATTTTATGACACTCTTGGGCTGAGTCAGAAAAAAATCTATTGCTAGCAGGATTTTAAGGCCTCATTATGCTTTGTAAGTTACTCTTGAGTAAAACAACACAAAAATATGCATGTTTTCTAAGTCTTAACTCCTTTAGAGGAAAAATTAGAAAAAAAAATCGTTTTGGTGGCCATTTTGGACGCCATCTTGGATTTTGGTATAAAGAATCCAAGGCCTAAAAATTTGCCCATTGTATGATCTTTAACATAAGACCAACGAACCTTTTATGTGGAGGGGGTAGACCGAAATTGCTTTTCTAGCTAGATATTTTGAGCTGGCTTCTGCGCTACTTTCAACGCATCCACATTTGCTGGAATATTTTTAATCAATTTGTAATTTGTGTACAATGTTAAATGATCAAAAGACAGATTCAACAGAAAACAAAATAACAAAAAACAAGGGCTAGAATGTATTTGAAGCAATCAAACTTACTTAATGAACTTATGATCTGTAATTGTTTTGATATGCTTTAGAGTTGAATATCTGATAAGATCAAAGACTTCTATCCTTTCTTCACTGTCAGGATGGGTAATCACAAACACGGTTATAGAGCCTAAAAGAAACCGAAATTCTGTCAACATGTGCGTTGCACATGATGTGACTGACGCTTGCGGAGCGGAACGTTCTTCAGATTCTTGATTGTTTCTTCATATTTCTTAATATGTATTCGTACATAGTTTTATTTTAATCTTCATTAAAGTAGTTATACGTTGTTTCCTTTTGTTGAGAGATTCCTACAAACAGCTACATGTCATGTTATCAGAGATTATTCTTTTCATCATCTTTCAACACTCTTAGTTGTGCTCCTTGGCTTACCTGTATTCGGATCCTTCCACGTACTGATGCCGTGCGGTTTGGCCATGAACCCGGACCTGTCTGGAGGGTTGGTGATGTTCAGGACACGGTACGTGAGCGGGTTCATAGATAGGTCCACAATCATCAGTTCTCCTCTAGCCCAACCTATGCCCTATTTGAGAATAGGACAGAAATATAACTTAATTATACAAGCATAAAGTAATCCATGCAAAAGACCTATTACATTGTAAATAAGAAATAATGTGAATGCAATGTACAGAGATTAATTTCATTGAAAAAAAAAATGATATTTTTCTAGGCGGTTCTAACGAGTACCCACAATCTATGTTTTGGAGCAAAAATAAGAAAAATAGGTATACTCCTGCCAATACCAGTTTGTCTATATAAAGGTGGGGTTTAAGGGGTTATACATTTCACGGACATGTTATCCTGATGACAAATCAATGATGACACAATTTTGATCGTTATGGCAGCACAACTTACATGAGAAAATAGAATATACCCATAACCGCCATCGTCCAAGTACGTCAAATCTTCGGCACCGCCATCTGGATTAAAAAAGTATAAGATATTTAAAACAATCTAAAAGAGTCAAAGTAAAAATCGAACTTTTGCCTAAAATGCAATGACTCTCTATTACAAAATAAAAATATAAGCACAAAACCGAGACTGCCTTGAGCAAATGTTATAGTTTGTGCTCACTTATCGCTGTACACGTATAAGTAGTCGAACATGATCAGTTCAATACTTACTTAGGCTTTGTTAACCAAACGGATGTTACAGTCTGTACCCCCTTTTATCAAGTGTTTGTTTTGTTTTTGTCCTACGAGCTTCTTGGCATCCTAAATAGTTTGATAAAAATGGTACCAGGCTGATCAAAAGTGCTTGTGCATAATACCTTTCATAACTTCAACACATGGTCCCGGGGCATGGTCATACAAGCTTGAAGCTTTATCCCAGTCCAAAAAAGCCCTGTAAGAAGACAGAATGGCCGTTGGTAGTCTTTTATTGGGATAGTCGGTTACAGGATTGTTACTGAGGATTTACCAGGATTTAGCGCTACATTTGACGGTCGGCTATCTTGCCCATTGGACATGGACTATTCTTACGCAAATGTCTGTTTTAACCGGTTTGCAAGAACTGCTAACTTATCATTAATCATTATATATCGCTAAAAGAGTTTCGAAACAGTAGTTCGATAAAATATTTCCTATCATATACTTTTGAATTTTAATAGATATTGTAGGTACATAGTGTAACATTTCTGAACGGAACGGGACAGGCGGTCTCATTGACATGATTGAATACTATTTTGAAGCAGCTCTTGGTCTGAAGTTTTTCAAGCAAGTTCAAAATTTGCATATTAAGAAAATGTTTTGTGTATCTGTTGCCTAAGGCTGTGAGTCTACGAATGCTTTCTTGCTCCCACTTTTCATACACGTGTGTCATGTGTATATTTACTATTAATGTGTGTTGTTGTTTTTTTTTTTTTTTTGGAAGAGGCTAATGACAAACGTTTGTCAATAGCGAAAACACGTTAAATCTGCTATTTACAAACGTTTGTCAATAGCGATTTTTCGATAAAATCGCTAATGACAAACGTCTATATTATTTTTTTAATTAGCCAAGTTAGACAATGATAGCAGCAATGTACAATGTATCATCATCGTCTCCAACATCTTGGGCGGGGAAAACTGCATTATTAATTGGCACATACGACTGGCAAATATTTACGTTTGTAAATAGGAAAAAATATGTAAACTCGCTATTGACAAACGTTTGGATATTAATTAATGTTGGATTAGTCAAGTTTGGCAACAGCTGATAGTAACAAACATACATGTACCAAGTATCATCATAAAATTAATCCTTATTATGCAGGGAAAACGTCCGAACGTTTTTATAAGAAATACACCAATAGGCTCACGCAAATAGCAAATGTGCATGCATAATATCTCAATTTATCAATCGAAGCTTATTTTGAGCCCAGAAAAATCGTATATTAATCGAGGTTCCGGTTTCATATGATCTTAGCTGTTTGGAAAACTCCATACTATCAGACTCTGAATTTGCTAAACCGTGTTTTACAGTAGACTAACAAGCGTCTTTTCATTATACTCGTACCTGATTTTTTGGATTGCAATATGTTAAGACGAACTGGTCATCAGCTGGAGCGAACATGGGACTTCTTCAGTGTAAGATCCTTTCCCATAGTGTGATTATGTGCTTAGTGGGGCTCAAACCCATGAGTTGGTTGAGTAGAGTTTGTTGGTTGAGGGATTGTTTATTGCCCAAGTCAGCAAGTAATTTTGGGACTGAGGCAGCGTTTCCCAAGTTTTTTGGGCCAGATTCAGAGGACGTGAACGGGGTGGGGGCATTCACATTTGTTTTCTTCTAAGAACGAGCGAGCGATGTGCGAGCGAGAAAACTTGAGAAAAAGATATAAGAAAACTGCGGAAAAATGAATTAGGATCATGCTCCCAGGGTCAATTCTACGGAGAATTTGACTTTCTTATTTTCATAGCACATTTGGGTTGAAATTACTTGGAAAGAGCGCATACGTATTCGTCCGCTTGCATCCTTGGAACGAGCGAGCTGTGCGAGCGAGGAGACTTTTGCGAAAATGGAGTAGGTTTCATGCTTCTATATGTCATTTTACAGAAAATTTACAAAATAAATATTTGGGTTTGAGCAAAAGGACTTTCTTCGTTTGAGCGAGCTGTGCGACCGAGGAAAATTTTGTTAAAATGGAACTGGTCTCATGCTTCTGGAGGCCATTCTAGAGAGAATAAGAAAGAGTTAAATAGCGCAAAAATACAATGTACGCAATTGTCGGCAGTTAGCAATCCAAAAGATGTGAAAACGCGCTTTTTATATAGGTGAGCTTATAGTATACCCATGTTCCGTGGTCCGTCGTTGATATGACCCCTAGATAATTAAGGTCCCAGCCAGCTCATTTGCATAACCAGGCTGGTGCTATCAGACTCTGCATCAGACAGAGACTCTTCTAAGAATAACCGCTTAATTTAACCAATCAGTGCTTGGCCAATTGCTTTTGATATGCACATTTAAACTGGTCACAGTTTGAAAATAATTCTGCAGCAAGCAACACATGAATGTGATAATTATGAAATATTTTTCTTGATCAGCGCCTTTGTTTTCGCCACACGGATAGTACAATTCCTCTTCTACTTATATCCAAAGTTTCAATCTTCTAGTTTTATTCTGTGACTGTACAGCCTGGTTTGTGACGGACCTGGTGATGAACCCAAACTGTTGGTTTTCTCATTCACAGGTTTTTTTATGTGCAGTGATTTTAATTTACAAATATTTAAAAAAAAAAAAACTAAACTAAAAATGAACGCATATATTTCTGTGTCAAGCAACAACTTTCTAATGACACCTTTGTAAATGATGTCAGAAAATTTGTGAATTTTCCATAATGGTTATCAATGTTCATGTTTTAATATCAAACATTTTCGGTTGTATTAAATTAAAGATCACTTCAGTGCAGACTTTAATCGATAATCCTTTTTAATCCCATCACTGTTGTTAACAAAGGTGTCACTACTGTAAACTATGTTTTTATAACGAGTGCATTTCACACCTTTAGCTGACGTACATGTACCTAATAAAACCGATGACGCGTGTCTTCAGTTATTAATGGTTTTGGGTAGCCACATGAAATAATATTGGGTCGAAATTTTTAAAATTGTGGTCCGGCCGAACATCGGCCCAACCTATGTTCGGCCATAGGCCCATAGCCGCTGACGATTAAGTTGCTATAGCTGCCATTTATCGAAAAATGTACGAAGACCACCTGTTTTCTGGTTTTCATCCAAACCCACACTAAAAGAGCTATTTCGTAACATGTTTCTGAAATTCTGCTTAAAGTGCCCAAAAGCTTACGAAAACTTGCCCATGCAAAATACAGGGTTTTTTTTAATGTTGTAAAAATGAAAATTTTCAGTAGAAAGTGTTTGAAATTTTTCTTATTTTTGATCAAAACATTGATTGTGAGTACACGTTAGAACCGCCTTGACGAGTACCCACAATCTATGTTTTGGAGCAAAAATAAGGAAAATAGATATACCACTGCATACCCCAGTTTTACTAATATAAAACTCGGGTATAATGGGGTAGTTATTTCACGGACATGTTTTCCTGATGTCAGGGACTGGAGGCTGACTGAGACTTGGAACACGTATCAAAATTTTGGTGTCGGACAGGTACACATACTCTTGAAGCCTAATCCATAGATGAAGGTAAAACACCAAATGTCATGATCAAGAATTTAACCCACTATTTTCGCCTTTCTTATTTAAGCGTTTGGAGTTTAATTTTTGTTTCATAATATGCATCATCAAAGACCCTTTTTTCGCTATCAAGTATCTATTTTTGCATTTAACTTTTCCCCTCTTTTCGCTTAGCATCACTAACATCGCATGTCTAATATGAACAAGTCCGAATAATAACAAAAAGGTCCGAAAATAAGCAATGTCTGTATTCACTAGAGGACCGTATGGAAGACTGGCCGTTGTGCTAAATACGTTATCCTCTATAAATATAGAGATTGTTATTATTATTATTAAAGTGGTTTAAGTAAAACCATCCATACATATAAGCATTTTTGGTTGAGTGGTTGTATTTGAAGCACTATTTGGATGTCATGACGTACTATGTTGGGTAAAAATCCCATAAAATGGAGGCAACGACCATGGCTGCTTACTGGGACGCTAAGCCGCAAGCCAACTCAAACAAATAAACAAAGCGCTCAAGTCCCGCGCATAGTCAAAGCCAAAAAGAATGTGTTTCTGAGGGTATTTTAGTCTACTGAACGCATGCCATTAACGTAAACCGTTTACGCAATAGAATGTGCAAATTAATTGTCACACAGTGACTTTATAATACGACCCCTAGCTTCTACAGCCCTTACGTCATCGTTCAGAAACCGCCTGTACTTATGTTGTCTAATAATTATGTACTATATTAGTCTAAGATCGTATCTGTATCTTCCAATTTTGGTAATTTACTAAGAGCTAAGTGGCCAAGTGGTATAGCGTCTTCGGTGCGAACTCCACTTGTGCCTTGCTATGTTTTTCTTCCAATTTTGGTAATTTACTAAGAGCTAAGTGGCCAAGTGGTATAGCGTCTTCGGTGCGAACTCCACTTGTGCCTTGCTATGTTTTTGAGCAAAACACATTAACTCTCCATAGAAATAGCGAATACCCAGAAGCGGTCGCTCCTCCCAAACTTCAACTTGAATTTAACATTGTTGACGTGGGCATCAAACAAAACCCTTTGTATGTTTGAAAGGTGCATGTTTATGTCTGTATTAAGATACAAATATGTGTGTTAATAATTCTAATAAAATATTAAATCATTGAAAACATACGAAATATCTGTTCTATATCTATGATTCACAATACATTAATAAACTAGGCCGAGTCTGATATTATTTTGCTGGTCATCATTTACAACCGTTTGGAAATATTCGTTGAAAAAAAGGCTTATGATAAGCGTTTGTCATTAGCGATTTTTCGTATAAATCGTATGAGACAAGCGTTTGTCAATAGCGAAAATACGTGAAATCCACTATTTACAAACGTTTGTCAATAGCGATTTAATTTTTTATTTTATTTTCAGTTACCTACCTGAGTTTCACGAGATACTGAAACATGGCCAGAAATGCAACAGCTATGAAAACCCGGTACCACATTGCCCTGGAAAATAGTTGCCCACCTTGATAATGTGGATGTGGGTGTTATTTCAAGTCTGGCTGACACAAACAGTGAAATACAATTTCTGATAAAACAACCATTTCGTTCTTTGTATTTGCACCACGGCGAAGACCAGATTGTAAAATATTGTACATTAGATTGCATATTATAGTTAATTATAGCCACGGCGCAAGAAAATCGGTCTTCGGGGTCTCCGACCAGGTCTGACACAAGCAGCCTGTGAAGCTATAGAAGATGGCTAGATGCTTGAAATTTCGGGTTTAGGAAGAAGAGGAATTGTACTATCCGTGTAGCGAAGCAAAGGCGCTGATCAGCTGTGCAGTAACTAAGTTCGCATAGGCAAAGTCCGATTTTCTCGTGGCGAGGCTCATTTGACGCCGTATTTAAAAAAAAAAAAAAAAAAGAACTTTTTCATGTCGCAGACCATGGCCCAACTGACCAACTTGAAGGACCGTACAATCATGTTCATGCATTGTGATAAACCTCTCAAAGGGGACAAATTGAAAACGTTTTAGATCATTGACAATCCGTGGCATGGTGCTTCTTTTACGTACAATGGTAGCAATTCAATTAAATGAAATGGACCCAAAACATTCTAATTTGAATCAGACAAACTTGTTCAACAGAAAAAATCACTTATATACTGAGGTCTCTTTAAATCGTAATCAAGTCTCAAAGATGTTTTTTTTTTTTTTTTTTTTTTTTTTTTTTTCAAAACGATTAACGCATACCTGCACTTTGGAAGTCGTCATAAATCCAAAAACAAGAGTTCCTGTCACTTTCAATCAAGTATACCCGTATGTTTGGGAAACGTATGACCTTTAATTTTCAAAAAGCTTGAGTACAGGAAAGTGCTCCTCCAATGTACTAAACGTGAACCATGTATTTGATAAAAATGAATTGAGTTAAATGGAGCAAATAATTGCGATGGGTCTGGAATAAAATTCCATACTACAACATTTTTCTGACCTTTGCCTTGCCAAGTCATCAGATTTTGGTTTGAACTTCAAGTTGAATGATATATTAGAACAAGACTGGTGGCAATGTCAGAGGTATTCAAGACCATTGAATATGAGCCTGTGCGTGAGAAAACCGACAATTTGGGTTCCGAACAGGTCTGACACAAACCGGCATGTACAGTCACGGAAGCAGACTAGAAGCTTGACATTTTGGATTTAAGATGAAGGAGTGTACTACCGTGCAGCGAAAACAAAGGTGCTGATCAGCTGTGCAGTTACTGCACAGCTGATCTGCGGCTTTGTTTTCGCCTATGCAAATTGTTTGTTTTCTCATGTTTTGGTTTACTTAACGTGTTCTATCATTTTGTTGGGACAAAGACAAGAAAAATAAACAGGAAAAAAGATGCCCTTGGTTTTATTATTATTTAAAACAATATTTAACTGAAGTTACAACAGATCCCGAATTACTCAACTACTGTAATTCTAGATTTTTTTTCCTTTACACAAACATAAGCAATTTCTTCATAATTCTGATTGAACTTCTTGGCAAACTCTTTGGTCAAATATCCTTTCTGCTATATATTTCCAAGCGGGCCATATGATTACCTTGTAACAGCAAAGTTAACATGGTACAGAGCGTCTCTGGAAGGGGGTAGAATATCAGAGAGGCAGAACTCCAGTTTATCTGTCAGGCCCCCTAGAAACCCCGCCCTCTTGTCAAGTTCAAGGTCCAGTCCTCCGTACTCTATAGAGTTTCCATTGACAATCGCCATTATTTGTTCGTCTAGATGAGTTTGGTTCAGTGCCAAATCCTTGATATAATTAAACACGTGACTTTTGAGAGGCTTAATGAACCCATCTTTCAAACCCTCTTTGATTTGGAAAATTATCAATGACTTAAAGATGCTTTTCTTTGTTATCAGTCCGCTTTTGTACTGTAGCTTGACTGTTTTGTACAGTTTTGCAATATCGCTAGCCTTAAAGAGGAGCGTTTTACCAAATTTGAAAAGCTTACTAGCCCATGGACCTGTTATGAAATCCATTGTCCCAATACAAATGTTTTCAGCCAGAAAACCAAACCATCGGTTCTCCTGAAAGAAGTTCCTCCCTTTAACTGTGACCAAATAGTCCAAATTTATATATTCTGCAAGTCCGTTGTCAAAAGCCTCTCGCATACTCGCCATCTTCTCTTCAGGGACATTAACGTACTCGGAATAATCATCTCTTCCTTCGAGACCGCCATCTTTTTCCTCGAGACGGAAGGTGAGTCCGTAATGGAAGTACGTATTTATTTCTACATCCGGGTACTTTACTTCTCCTTCTTTGATTTTCTGCCAATGCCTGCTTCTCGCAGAGCACATACCGGAGGATATAACGATTGTGATTTCATCCGAGGGCTTCCCGAAAAGCCATTCCCAGCCAAACAAAACGTTGTCCGTCGGATGGGTCAATAGGCGTATGCTGCCTACCCGAAAGTGCAGGGAATCGCCGCAGCCAAAGACACACTGGTTAAGGTAGATGGATCCTACTGGGATTCCAACAAGAATCAGAAGTATCACACCCACAACTGTTGCCACTGCTTGTGCTTCGCTGCTCATCGTCTGAGAGAATGTTATTTAAGCTGGTTTGCTGTAAAAATGCGAAATAAAAACGTCATGTAGACTACTTTTAATAGTTATGGAATTATTCTTACGAGAGGCTCATTTTCTAGACAGCGTTTTGAATATTCGGACAATAATGTCAGTCTTTGTTTCGACTGCCCTGTAAAAGTTTGTGCCGCTATATCATTACGAAAACATGCCCATGTAATGTACAGAGATTTTTTTTCAGTTGTAAAAAATTAAAATTTCATCAGAAAAATTTTGATATTTTTCTTATTTTTGCTCAAAACATAGATCGTGGGTACACGTTAGAACCGCCTCAGCGAGGCGGTTCTAACGAGTACCCACAATGTATGTTTTGGATAAAAAAATTAGAAAAATAGGTATACCCCTGCAAACCCCAGTTTATCTATATAAAAGTGGGGTTCAAGGGGGTATACATTTTACGGACATGTTTTCCTGATATGTAGCCAGATCTGTGGTGTCACTGGTGAGGCTTAAGGAGCCGAAACCGCGATATGGTCCTTCCCCTTTCTCATATATATTTTCACCGCCCTTATATACGTATAGGTACTCAATTTTTAGTTTTATTCATAATTCAATCTACGCGTCTCTGTCCCTATTATTTAAAAATATCACGGCTATTAAATATCAGTTAATTTCTAAATTGCACGCTGCCACAGAAACCATGAAAGCACTACTGCCTGCAACAGCAGCAGCAGCAGCAGCAGCAGAAGAAGAAGAAGAAGAAGAAGAAGAAGAAGAAGAAGTAGTTGTTGTAGTAGTAGTAGTAGTAGTAGTAGTAGTAGTAACAAAAGATAAAATGATAGATAAACACCTTTACTGTAAGTTGTCGATCCAAAATGTTTATAACATGAGTATAAAATATGACAAAAATTAAAATACATTTAATACAATCTATATTATAGTGCTTTTATACATGTATGTTAAAATTATTAGTAATTGGCCAAACCTTGCCATTCTTTACCGAATGTGGTCGACAGTCATCATTAGCAATTCAAGTACAAAGGAAGGAACTACTTATTGAAAATCACTTATATTTCGGACCAAAAGGAAATGTGACATGATACTATAATTATGAGTATCGCTATATTCAAAGCCTAAAATAGAAGTGTACACCATGAATAATTATTTGGTTGTTAGATGATGTCAGGTATATGTGAAATGCATTGCCAATAAAATATCATCAGAGCTTATGTACGAAGTCATACATAGAGGATCTTACACGAGTGGCCATTTCATATGAAATTTATTAAACGAGTTTAATAAATTTCATATGAAATGACCACGAGTGTAAGATTCGTTTTATTATATGACCTTTAAAATAAGATTTCACCGCCTTCGAAGTGGACATATTTTCAATGAAAATTTATATTGTTGTTACGGACGTCGTCAATGACGTTACGTATTCCCACAAAAGTGTATGTTAATACACGTGTGGTCATACGAATTTTATGACATGTCGTTATCCAGTTGGAAAACAGCGACGTCATATGATACACCCATCTGAACAGAATCTTCACAGCTGCACAACGTCGGAATTCTTCCAACGGACAGCGAAGACGGTGACAATCATCACGAGAACATGTCGCGTGTAATGTATACCCCCTTGAATCCCACTTGTATATAGCAAAACTGGGGTATGCAGGGGTATGCCTATTTTTCTTATTTTTGCTCCAAAACATAGATTGTGGGTACTCGTTAGAACCGCCTTAGAACCGCCTCGGCGAGGAGGTTCTAACGTGTACCCACAATCTATATTTTGAGCAAAAATAAGGAAAACATGAAATTTTTTAGCTGAAAATCTAAAAAGCGGAGCCAAGCCACAGCAAGCCCGTCGGTGGAAAAGCATGCTCATCCACCAAGGGTAGTTTACTGCGCTATATACCCAACACTTACTCGATTCACAAAGTCTCGAGTTTGAAATTTGCATATTTCCAGGGGAGACTATCCCGTCACATTACTTCCCCCTCCGAGAAGACTCGCCCCGAGTCTTGGCCTGGGGACTACATGGGTAAGGCAACCCCGGTCTGGCAGTTGTCATCATCCCACCGCTGCCACCAAATGAACCAAGCCACGTGAGACAAGCCATGTTCTGCTTGCGGGTGTGTCAGGTGGTTTTTCCCCGGGTACTCCGGTTTTCGCCCCACCTACCGATTGATTCGTCTCGATATGAGTGAAAAAGCTTGAAAGGGATGTAAAACTGAATAAAAAAAAAAAAAAAAAAAAAAAAAAAAAAAACAAGCCACAGCAAGCCATGCTCAGCCACAAAGGGTAGTTTACTGCGCTATATACCCAACACTTACTCGATTCACAAAGTCTCGAGTTTGAAATTTGCATATTTTCAAGGGAGGCTATCCCGTCACAAAAATCTCTTTTTATTGCATGGGCAAGTTGTCATAATGGCCCATGACAATTACGAGAGCAGGACGCAGGGTACCGGGGTAGGCTACAAATAAGTAGCATTGGTGGGACCGACCCCTTCGCCCATTTGTGCAAGCAATGAAGATATGAGCCTGTGCTTGAGAAAACCAACAATTTGGGATTCCGACCAGGTCTGACACAACCAGGCTGTACAGTCACAGAAGCAGGCTAGAAGCTTGAAATTTCGGATTTAAGAAGAAGAGAGATTGTACTATCCGTGTAGCGAAAACAAAGGCGCAGTTACTGCAAAGCTGATCTGCGCCTTTGTTTTCGCTTATGCAGATTGATTTCTCTTGCACTGGCTCATATATATATGTAAATTGCGGCATCATTGATTCCATGGTGTGGAAGATCTAGGTACATACACTGCATCTGAATACAAATCAGAATGTATACGTATGGTCCAATATAAAACTTAACGGCGAATTTTGAAACTTTAGAAAACTGTGCCCGGTTTATGCATACAGTTGGGGGCATAGTGTTTTATAAACACACATTTCTAAGTTGGTTTCAACGGTTTTGTTTTTAGATTGAACGTATGCATATAGTTTGAAAATTAATGAACATGATTTGGCCTTCTTCTTCTTCTTCTTCTTCTTCTCTAGTCACATTGATTTAGGTGGGATTCAGCTGGGGTGCGAGGGGACCCCCTCTCTGACAAGGTTACGACAGTTTAATTTCATGCCTAGAAGACGGGTGATTAAAAACACTTTTAGCTAAAAATACAATACTTTTCTCTATGGTATTGGATAGTTGATCTTGCTCACCTCCCTCTTGAAGTAGTCTTGCTTCAAGATCAAGCAGGTAAAAGAACAATTTCTCAGATTCAAATATAGAATGAACACCTGTACTGTTCAGTGCGAGTAAGGAAAATCTGGCGGAAACCGAGTAGTTTTTTATTATTTTTTTTTTCTTTCTTTCCCTGGGCGAGACCCGGAAATAAAACCCTGACTACTACAACTACAAGCTACTATAGTTTTTTTTTTTTTTTTTTTGTTTTTTTGTTTTTTTTTGGGGGGGGGGGTTGTCCCTGGAGCACCCGAAGGCGGTTTATTTTTGTTGTTGTTTTTGGTTAAGCCCGGAATCGAATTTATCAATTCCATATTTTATGCTGCAATTACATTTTGCTACAAGTTCAGTGATAATTTTTTTTGACTTTCAACTAGGACATTGGATAGCAAGCTCTTGCAAAAAAAAAAATAAATAAATAAATAAATAAAATAAAATAAAAAAATAAATAAATAAATAAATAAATAAAAATAAATAAAAAAATAAAAATAAATATAAAAAAAAAAAATAAATAAAAAAAAAATGAAAATAAAAATTATCAGACACTAGAAGACATACATTAGCTATACAACACCAGGTAAATTCATGGGTACAGAAATTTACCCACGCACTGTACCGGTGTTAAGGCTGAAAGTTACTGCGTTATATTTTTTGTCATATTTTTCATATTTTCTGCTGTTCTAAGGGTTTTAACGCATATATATATTTTGATATAAGATACAAAACATTAATGCTATCAAAAGATTCGCTGAACCTGGTAAGAAATGACGTTTTATTTAAATAAATCAAGTTAAACCGGGTTGTCGTTAACAACCAGTAAACAACATGGCTGCCTCTAACATGTTCTACTAGTGACCCTATGACACATCAGTTCGAAAAGCCACCAAAACTATCAATTGATCTAGACATGCTTATATGCTTTGATGCAGATGGGAGGCACAATTTGAAATGCTGTGTTTTGATAAAACTCGATAAAAGTCATTGAACTTTGCTGTCTACTGATCTCTAATCAGACTACTGTTTTACAGATTTGGCAAGTCTGTACTTGGGCCATGGCAAGGGAATTTCCCAACTTCTATGTTTAGGTAATAGCAGAAAGGGGATTAACCATACATGCTGAGAGAATAGCTTAAAGTGACTAAAGGATTTATATTATAAATCTATAGGACAAATTATTGAGAGAAAAAAAAATCACAATAGAATTACTGAAGGACATCATTTGTAAAATCAGTCAGTAATTAAATTGCAAATTGATCATTTTAACTAACGATCATATGACCAACATGGTAAGGAAGATTTTTTTTCATTTTCCCCAATCCTGAAAATGTTCATCCTACCACTAACCAGTTTAACCACATATTGCTCAATCTATTGCCCTTTTTGAGCACCAAAAATGCAAGGGTGATGTATTTGACTAATTGACACATTTATTGAATGACGTGTGCCTTATCGCTTCGAAATTATGTTGAAATACGCCACAGAAATTATTTTACGGCTGCCATATTGGATCTGAGACAGTCCGATTGCTACAATCTCATCTAAAAGCAAAAAGAACCATAGCCATAATGTATAAAACCTGGATCGCAGCATGGGGTTGGTTGGAAACTTCTTAATTTTCTTTCTTGAGACTTTGAGAGTAAAAAAAGGTTAAGAGTTGGCCCTGATTTTGATGGAATGGTCGGGAAATAGGAAACATTACTATTATTTAGGCCTCAGAGTTAGAAAGTAGGAAAGGAGGGTAATTCTGAATCCCATCTCATGGAAAGTTTACATTTTCTTGTCAGGCAGAGTATGATGAATTTATATACATGTTTCAGTTTTTGAAAGAGCGGCCGTTATGAAGCTGTGATAGAAAGTGTTGATTGTCAAACTACAGACATGGTCCAGACAGGAGAGTCACCTCCATTTGATCTACAGGCATATGAGCCACCTCTATCTCTCTGGAAGTTGGTGGAACAACATGTACCCGACCATGAACTTGGGGAGATCAAGAACATGCTTGGAGAATCCATCGTTGATCAAAGTCTGGAGCTGCATGATGAGGTACATGTATTAATAAAATGCTGAAATTTTTCAAACTTAATTATCTGGAATTTTTTTCAAAAACAAAAGGAATACTATTTAAAGAAATGAAAATTGCTAAATTTGGTCTGCATCTTCTTCAAAGACTTCAGTTCGAAATATGGTTACCACCTGAATTTTAGAGTGATTATACTCTCTCATTCAATATCTCATAGCCTCTGAGAGAATCAAGAGGTTTCGGGCATTGAAAAGGCATGAACATTTCTGGTTGAGTTATTGTGAAACATCTAAGTCTGCAATTTTTTATTCATGTCTGGATTGAATTTGTGTAAATTATACTAGACAGTTTGATTCCTCTACTCCTCTAGATTGAAACACTGCTAGAGATCTGGCGAGACTACAGAGAAGAGACAAGTCGTTGTAAGAAAGTGCCCCGCCTACCAGAACCTCCTGGGTTGAGGGACAGGCTCATACAAGAGATACAGTTCTTTGTTGATAATGTGAAGGACAAGGCTAAACAACAAGGAGTGTAAGTTTATCCCTATTGACTGTCTTCAAATTTAAAAAATTGTTCTTCGCAACAAAGTAAGAATAGAGATCAGTTACATTTAGAAACACAACTCAGACACCATGCAGGAAAAAATAGAGTGCGGATGCCGGATGGCATCTGACAGATAAAATTAAATAAATAGAAGCAAGATGACTACTGTCTATATAACATCTTCTAGAAACTGCCTTTTTC
This sequence comes from Rugalucina vietnamica, assembly GCA_964017185.1. Taxonomy (NCBI): domain Eukaryota; kingdom Metazoa; phylum Mollusca; class Bivalvia; order Lucinida; family Lucinidae; genus Rugalucina; species Rugalucina vietnamica. The sequence continues at coordinate 50,153,938 of OZ024873.1, forward strand.
CAAATCACTCTTTTCTGAAACACCTCAAGAAAAATATGACCATGTCAATGTTTTGCATTCCAAAACTCTTAAAAAGTGTCGCATAAATTTTAGATTCAGCTAACAAATAAAAATTTTTATGCCAGTAAATAATTTTGACTAGGACGACAGCAAGGGAAGTAACTTTTTTCCCCTGTGATAAAAAATCTAAATTGCTTATTTTTTTCATATTAAATGCACCAAACCAAAGCAAAGTATGCATAGCTGTCTTAGCTGAGCACAAACTCTTAGAATTATTCTACAAATTTGCTAGATTTTCTATTTCATTGTGTTTGGACATGCAAAAGGCCTATTGAAAATATTTTTTGGGCATGATATTTTTTTTTATTAGTTGTTTTAAAAAAAATTATGGCACTTTTTAAGGCTTATGCATTGCAAAGGGATGACATAGTCATATACTGAGAGGATTTAAAAACTTAAGTTTTTTATGAAAAGTGTGCTGCAACAAACCATATTTAAGAATTGGATTCTTAATACAAAATTTACCTCAAGCTACGTTATCCCTTCAAAATGATGTCACAAAACAAGAAAAACTCACTACGTGGAACACGCAGGAGTCACTTTTGCAACGCCAGGGCCAAAAATCGAGTGTTCATGTTTCAATTAACGATACGGTCGATACGATTTAATGTTATGCTTGGATGACTTTTGACATCAGCTCTAGTCAGGCTGGTCATTTAAAACGTCTGACATCAAATAACACGAGTTGGTGTATGCCGTTGTCATCAAATTAACGTCATTTACCCAACGTCTCGCTCTGTGCAATTCTTGCAATTTTAAAGAATGCATAACGAATTTGAACGGCAAGATTTCCTGCTGCACTGAGAGAAAGCTCTCAACAACACAAAAGGTAATTTGGAAACCTTCCGTTACGTCATTTTGACGTTTTTACATGTAAAACCGGTCGGTTTCGAAGGTCCTCTGAAACACAAAGGATAAAAAAGCTCTCGCAGCATTATGGAAGGAATCGGTCAATGGACCTCAGAAGATGCCGTTAGACCGATTTTGAAGCTTTTATCTTTGACGTTTACGTAAAAATCGCAATGAAAACGTCGATATTTAAAACCTTGGATACGGACGAATTATTTCGATTTTGTGCTAACAAATGCGTCAATTTTGCTTCCGCGGATACCAGATGACAACTGTATTGGAATGAAGATTCCACCACATCAGAAAACGTCAAAAACGCTTCTCTCTATTTGACGTTAACAATTTATCTCAAAGTTTATGGACGTAAATCACAAAATAAACGATATGTCGAGAATGTGTTTTGATGTTAAAATTGAATATGCTTATTTGCAATATGTCCATCAGAAAAAATGACGTTAAATGCAGACTTGTTTGCCGTACACGTGTTTTGAAATGTGGCGTAAAAGATGACGTAACTCTTCTACGTTAAGTTGATTTGAACTTTGAAAGAGTCAAACAGTAACCTCGTACAAAACAAGTTTAAACTTGCACAATCACAACTTATTTTCATTATTAAGTTCCCAAAAACGGTATGTTGAAAACACTTAAGTTTCTAATTCCTCTCAGTATATTTTTCTTGAGGTGTTTCAGAAAAGTGAGATTTTGAAGAAAAAAAAACAGTTTCTGAAAGATGATGTATGGATAGTAGCTCCCTACCAGCAAGGTAATCATATGGCTAGATAAGCCCAAACAAAGATTACAAACACAACAGAAAGGCTGACGTAAACTGTCATTGTAAAGGAAATCTCAGTAAACTTCCTTGTTTGACCTTTATTATATATACATGTAGTTCAATTGCCTTTTCCTATTTCAAAAGTGTTTTGATAATCAAAATTAAGAGGCTCTTCAAATGGTGTATTCAGGTCATAGGATGATGACCTATATATTAATACATGAATCCAATTAGTAGACAATTACTATAATGATCTGAAGTGGTAGACAAGTACGCTGTGGCCAACAGTGCACACCCAGATCAGACTGCTCCTCATCATGCAAACATGTTCATGTATTGTAAACGTTAAAACTCCTTTAAACCCCACTTTTATAAGTAAAACGGGGGTTTGCAGGGATGAACTTTTTTCTTATTTTTGATCAAAAATAGAGATTGTGGGTACTCCTTTGAACTGCCTCGGCAAGGCAGTTCTAACTTGTACAGTTGTACCCACAATCTATGTTAAGAGGAAAAATTAAAAAAAAAAAAAAAAAAAATCAGAAGTGTTCAACTTAAAATTTTAAATTTTTACATCTCTGAGTTTATTGCATTGACATGTTTTTATAATGTAGATGGGGAGCCTGATCAGAAATTACCCTTATTACTATACCATCTGCATCATTAAGGGGCTTAATTGCATGTCAGAATTGAAAAGCCTGTTTTAGGAAAATTATATTTCTGAATAACATCCAGAAAAGATTCTCTCGAGACACAACACACAAGTATTAGACTATGTCTTAGATGACAAATGTAAGTTTATACACACTTTGTAGACGTAGCAGTGAAGTGAACAGATTTTCTTTTAAATCTTAGTTGAAGAGGCAAATACAATCATTCTTTTGTTTTTGAACAGAAACGAACAAACAAACAAGCACAAACTTATGTTAAACTGCTTCATTTTGACAAAAATCTTGCACACTAAAATTCATTGCATCCGCTACCAAATTGCAGTCTCAGTAGGCAAAAAAAGAAGAAGAAGAAAAATGCAATTTTTTCATAATTTGCAGGTATCAATTTCATGAAAATTTTCCCGATCAGTTTGTCCCTCTTCTTCCTCATTAAAAAGTTCAGAAAATACTGTGATCTTTTATTTTGCTCATAAATTGCATTTCCTTACAAAACCTTTCCTTTAAGGCTTAAGAGCACCTATAATCAAGATTTTTGGACAAAGTATTCACATATAAACCCTGCTTTTTCTGTATAAAACTGGGGTTTATGTGCTCTGAATCACTGTAGGCTAAGTGACTGATAGCTTTCTTTCAGCTGCTGAGAATTCACGACCATCTTCACGTCAGCTTACAGCGAGGTCCATTGATGGTAGAGAAACACCCATGATCATAAGCCCAGTCTCTAGTGACAGGTACAGTATACCATATTGATACTTTATATGAAAAGCCTCTGTGGTGCAGTGGACAAGTCACTCGCCTTGTAAACCAGGGGTCGCAGGTTCAATCCCGGGCTTCTCTGAAAAACAACTACAAAAATCAATCTCCCGGTTGAGCCTTTGGGTGCTTCCGGGACAACAAAACCCACAAAACAACCTCCTGTTGTACTAGTCTCTCCCAGGAAAAAAGCTGGCTCAATTTTTGCACAACCCTTGTATTACCTTACAACCCAACATAGCTTTTTTAGCTCACCTGAGCCGTTAGGCTTACAAGGTGAGCTTATAGGATGGCCATGATCCGGCGTCCGTCCGTCCGTCCACAATTTCAAAGATCTTCTCCTCTGAATCCGCTTGGCCAATCAAAGCCAAATTTTATATGAAGCATCTGTAGGAAGGGGGAACCAATGTGTATATAAGAAATCCAGGTCACATGACCAAGATGGCCACCATGCCCATATATGGTAAAAACCCTTCAAAAATCTTCTTCTCCAGAACCGGTGGACCAATTTCAATGAAACTTGGCATGAAGCATAAATGGCTCAAGCACTACAATGTATATATAAATCATGGCCCTGTGATGACCTTGACCTATTTTACGGCAAGGTCAACATAGGTCGCCATTGCATTTGAAAGGGGAAAACTTTTAAAATGTCATTTAAAGTGAAAGTCTTGCATGAAATGGGCAGTAGGACTGAATATTAATGATTCTGAAAAAAATTGGACCCCAGGGACTCATGTGCCCCCACCCTGGGGCAATATACATGTATATCTCCAAAATATTCAAATGTCTTCTCCTCTGAAACCGCTAGGCCAATCAAAGCCAAATTTTATGTGAAGCATCAATAGGAAGGGGTAACCAATGTGTATAAAAATAATCCAGGTCACATGACCAAGATGGCCGCTTTTTAAAAAGCCATTTGAGGTTAAAACCTTGCAGGAAATGGGCAGTAGGACTGAAAATTAATGATTCTGAAAATAATTGGACCCCAGGGGCTCATGTGCCCCCACCCCGGGGCAATATCATGTATATCTCCATGATATTCAAACGTCTTCTTCTCTGAAACCGCTTGGTAACTCAAAGCCAAATTTTATGTGAAGCATCTATAAAATGGGGGAATCAATGTGTATATAATCTAGGTCACATGACCAAGATGGCTGCCATGCCCATATACGGTAAAAATTCTTCAAAAATCTTCTTCTCCAGAACAGATGGATCGATTTCAACGAAACTTGACATGAAGCATCGATGGCTAAAGCACTCCAATGTATATACAGTGGTGTTATGGCTAAAAACCCACTTTTGCACAGTTTGCGCTGATCACTTGTGATTTTTCGCGGCGAAACCACCGCGAAATTTCACCGGCCAAGGGAAAATTTAAACGTTTAATCGGTTAATTTTTTCGCCGCGAAAATCCGATTTTCGCGGTGAAATTCCGCCGTGTTTCGCGGCGAAATTTGTTTTTTAACGTTTACAACAGGTAAGTTAAAATTTCCTATTTCGCCGCGAAACACGGAGAAATACCTGTAAATGTTAACATAAAATAATTAATTTTTAATTTAATGACTACACTATGATTCATCTGTTCCATGTATAGATCGTTATTTACGATTAATATGTACGATTATACATGTATAGAAATGAAAAACGTGCATAACGCGACTTTGCCAATGGCTTTTCGTACGTGGTATGATAGCGGAATCACGGATAGACGAAAATAATTATAACGTAATGCGCCAGCTCGTTGAATCTAACTTTGTTGTTTGTTTGTTTGAATAGTTGCATTTCGTCCTAATCAACAGCAATGGTCATGTCGGGACGCTGCCTCCATTTTATGGGACGTGTTTGAAATATAACGATCCCTCTAAGCCAATACTGCTTATATGTATGGATGGTTTTACTTGAAACCATTTTTCCTAGGCAGGCACAGACCTGAGCGGTAAACCAGTAATCAGATGATCAGTCAATAGCTTATAAGTTTTGCCTGGAGGCACAAGCAGCCTATATATTTGTTTAGGTCCTAAAAGGCAGGGGCCAACTAACTTTGTGCCTTGTTTTGTAGCACAAATATTGTCTAAAGGGTAATGCTAAATAAATAGTTATATTCCTTACTTTCTATTTTGTAAATTTTTCTGAACTACGATAACTTATTTTGAGCTCAACCATGTAAAAACGACACTACAAAAAGAGGCATATCGACTTTTGGGCACCCTATATGAATGCCAGCATAAGACTAATCGCAATCATATCGATTAATACATTATACTTGCCTTGGAGAAGTACAACTAGCGAAGATCAGTTTAACAGTCAACAGTCCCATGGTGACAACACTTTCAGGCTAATTTACATGTATACCGGTTTTGCTCAAGTATGAAACACAACTAATATAGGAATCGAACACAGGACATTTAGATTCTGGTCAATTCCTTTAATCCACCACTAGGCTTCTGCGTCAACTTTGTTCTGATCAATCTAATGCAGCATGCGCTCATATTGCCACGGTGCGTACACGGCCCTTACTGTATATATGTATTCAAAAATAAACTGAAAACTTCATATACTGACGTCAGTACTTTGTTTTAAACACAGTATATTCCCTTTTCTAGTGTATTGCGCCTTGTATACAATGAGGTTTTGTCATTCGATATGCATGTACGTGTTCCAAGCCATCCGTACATGAGGATTTTGGAAGGAACACAACACGCTGTTTAACTCAAAACGGTTAGCAGAAATCTACAATTTCGACACAATTTTGTACATGTACGTTGCTGTATTGCTCTTATTCCACCGAATATCGTATCGACCCGGTGAAGGTCGTATGCGACGAAATGTCGATTCGACTAAATTGATTTCAACAAAACGGCATCCACTTGACGTAATCGAAAATCATTGATGCTTTTAGCAATGTCATTAACCATAGGCGATTAAATGTCTTAAACAGAGTTGAAGCCGATTGCTTCATCATGTTGAATCCAAGGACTTGTATTAATATGTGGGTTGGGATTGCGGTAGCATAGTTGCAGTGCATCAGACTCCGAATCGAGAGGTCCTGAGTTCGATCCGCACTGGCGAAACCGTGTTGTGTCCTTGAGCAAGGCACATTGATTACCCACATTACTACTTAATACCCAGGAAACGGTAGCTCCGTCCAGACATGACTAAAAAATTGGTGACTGGGACGTCCAGCCTCAATACAAACAAACAAATCTGTGGGCAATTATCCCATGAAAATGGTATACGGACAAAACACCCCACGGACATAACCCCCCACGTCCATTTTGTTATACAGGTCAACCTCATTATAACGCTATCTTTGGGGTCCATAGAAACAGACCGTGTTATAAGTGAACCGTGTTATAATGAGGTTATTTACTATAGACACATAGCAAAATAATCAACTTGGGAGCCATGACATGGCCGTGTTATATTGAAAACCGCATTATAATGAGGCGCGTTATAATGAGGTTGAAGTAGACAAAAACCACCACATGTTTTTTGAAGGCTGACAAAACACCCCACGCCAAGTAGTATAACGTGGACAAAACACCCCATGCAGATTTCAAAATTAGGACAAAAACCCCCTCATGTTTTTCTTAGTTCTCCAAAGGACATGGCTGAAAATTGATGGCTGGAAAATTTAGGTGTAACCAAATCTTATGTTTTCTTTATCAAAGATAATATGAATGTCTTGTAGCTCACCATATAACATAACTGAAAATTGATGACTTGGACAAGAAACCATAACCAAATTTGATTTCAATAAGAATGTGTTATGTTTTAGCTCCCCATATAACATAACAAAATTGATGACTTAGACATGAAACCATGGCCAAATTTGATACATTTCTTTACATTAGTTAATGAAAGTTGCATATGAAGTTATTTAAGATATAAACTTTTTAATGAACAGATCTGGTTGTGGTAATGTGTTTATGGGCTGTTACAAAAATAATAACACAACATATTTCAGACAAACAAGCAATTAACTATTTGACTTCAATTGAAAAATCACAGACAGATTATAAAGGTGTTTGAGTTAATTGTTGATATTAATTAAATGATTAAATAATTCAATTACCGTAATAGCACTCAATTAGCACATTATCATTTTAAAATAGTGTACAAACACAATCAGTACACAAAGAAAATGGAGAACACAGAGACCTTAAATCAAATAATTAGAAAAATTAAATTATTTTAAAATTGTTTGCGTTTTTGCAGAATGATTGACTTTAATAAGTGATAATTGGAATGGCATCAAAGAAAATATCCATTCATCTACATAGAATTGAAAGAAGGAAAAAGAAGTGATATTACCAGAAAATGTATGTTATTTGCATTAGGCTGCTTCTGTCTGCTTCCATCTGCTTATCTACACTGCAAAAACATGAGGGGGGTTTCGTCCTAATTTTAAAATCTGCATGGGGTGTTTTGTCCACGTTATAATATTGGGCGTGGGGTGTTTTGTCAGCCTTCAAAAAATCATGTGGTGGTTTTTGTCCACCTATAACAAAATGGATGTGGGGGGTTTTGTCCGTGGGGTGTTTCGTCCTACACTCCATGAAAATTGCTAATGCCGCTATGAGCTTTTTTTCTGTTAATTAAGCTACATAATAGGATCTAATATTATCGGGTAAGTCTGATTTATCTGAACAAGAAGCATAAAAATGAACACAAAGCCAATAATCAGGGTCTCAGAAACTTCAAAGTACGAATAAAACACGATAATTATACAAAATTGAAAAGAAAACAAAACATTTATGCGACTTGAAAAGTAATAAATGCATACAAATTAAAATGAAATTTAAACAATAAAACTGTTGTGACTGTCGGGACTTAAACGATAATTATACAAAATTGAGGCGTAAACAAAATATTGATACAACTTGAAATGAAATAAAAACATCCAATTTAAAATATTATTTAATCAACAAAAAAATTTTGTGACTGTCGTCTTTTTCGCCGCGAAACACCTCGAAACACCGGTCAATTGATTTTTATGCGTAATAACAGGTAAACTTTTTTTGCCGTGTCGCGACGAAATTCTGCGCTGACTTTTATTTTACACACAATTTTGCCGCGAAATTTTACAATTAGCCGTCAACAAATTAGCCGTTAAAACGGCTTATTTGGGTTTTTAGCCATAACACCACTGTATAAATCATGACCCTGTGATGACCTTGACCTATTTTACGGCAAGGTCAACATAGGTCGCCAATGCATTTGAATGGGGAAAACTTTTAAAAAGTCATTGGAGGTGAAAGTCTTGCAGGAAATGGGCAGTAGGACTGAAAATTAATGATTCTGAAAAAAATTGGACCCCAGGGGCTCATGTGCCCCCACCGCGGGGCAATATACATGTATATCTCCATAATATTCAAACGTCTTCTCCTCTGAAACCGCTTGGTAAATCAAAGCCAGATTTATCGGCCCCTGCACTGGAGTTAAATACATGTACCATAATATTCAAACATGTTTATTGGTATATGCAGCAGATCTCAGGTGAGCGTTTACAGGACCATTTGTCCTCTGGTCATTTCATTTGTCTAAGATGAAACTGTTGTTCTTGATGTCCTACAATGCAGTGCAGGTTGAAAATGCAGCCCTGCACCCCTGGGTGTTTGACAAACCAGGCTTCTATTTCTCCACATAATGTTTAAAGATATGTTTTAAAAGTTCAACCTCTGTTTAGTAACAATCTGAATTTTGGGGTTTTGTACTGACTGAAGAATCAAATCATTATTGGTAATGGACCCAGAGCCCTAATCCTCAAGTTATGACAGTAATTGCTTACGTTTTGTCGAAGAAAAAAAAAACACAATCACATATACAGTTGATGAATTGATTAGTAAATAACTGTTATTTCTTCCTAGATTTTCTGGGGCCTCCTCCCTGAGTGAAGAAGTAGATTCTATGAATGACAAACTAACAGTGCTCAAATTTGATGAAGTTGTTAACCACTTGAGGTAAGATCTTATTGATTTCTGATACAATTGTGGTAGGCAAAAAAAATGAAAGTCTTTGTACTGACAGTACATAATGTGAAAACCAAAAAGAAGTCTTCTAAATAATTAAAACATAAATAATCAAGCCTAAATGTATTAGGCTGTATAATTTCCATGTAAATACTATAATCAGTGCATTGCTTAGGCAGCATTATTTAAAGCACACCATTAAATCATAGAAGCCTCCGAGGGGCAGTGGTTAAGTCACTTGCCTCATCAACCTAGGATTGCAGGTTCGATCCTGAGCTCTCCAGCCTTTTGGATGAGACTTTAAACTGTCAAGTCTCCATATGACCTTAGCTGTTGATGGAACATTAAACCCCAGATCAACTAACACCATAAAATCAGTGGTTTGAATTTTCTTGCAGGCAAACCCTAGAAGAAGAGACAGAGACGTTGATGAGAGATATCAACTTCCTCCAGGGTTGTCTAGATGATGAGGCTACATTCCGAGCAGAATCTGTGGGCACTCTCACAAGGGAACCTACTCTAACAGGTCGGGAATTTATTCATAGAAATAAAATGCCAACATTTTCTAAACCTTCTAAAATTTATTACTTAAGTACGCAAAATAAGGTTAAAGATTTAAAGCTTTTGATTTTACACACATAGAAATTAGAGGGCTATATGGCAGAAAATGGCAAATGGTTTGGGACATTCTCTGTTCATTGGTGTAAATATTTCTGGTATTTTCATGTAACATGAAGATACACAGTCACAATCATAAGTGTTCTGTACCACTGCCTGGCATGTGTGATAATATGTGTTTCAATCCTTAAGGTTGCTTTTGACCTGCGCTTTCAGTTAAATAATATGCTACAACATGAATCATTCCAGATCTAAGAGAAGAGAGAAGTACCTTAGAGAAAGAATTACTATCAGAGATGAGGACTCAAACCTCACCTACCCTCAAACCTGCATTTACTCCTCCAGGTTTAAAGTAGGTATCATTCATTTCTCAGTAGAAATTGTTTTGTGCATATTTGAAGATATTTTATCTATTTGACTCTATTCAACATAAACACTCTGACACATGCAAGAATGTAAGTTGTGGTTACATGGGTTTGATAGTTTTAAGGAATAGTTAGATATTTTGTATAACTGTCGGTCATCATCTTCACTGTCTGTTGCAGTTTCTCAATGTTAAAGTAAATATTGCAAAAGCCAGGGATTTTTTCTGCAATTTTGGGAAGGGGCCCTAGGGCCTTTCTGATTGGGAAAATTAGCGACATCACCCAGAATTTGGGAATTTTTCAAAACATTCAAAGATTATGATATTTTCCAATTTGACATAGTTAATTATGTTTAATCATTTTAAATCAATAAATAATATCTTAAAATCAAAGTTTAACATCATTTCAAACACACGGCTAACAAACCTTTAAATGCGTAACTGCCGGTTAAGAAAGAAAATCCGATTCACGCCCTTCCGGTTCCGCATATGAAGACCAAGAAAATGTAAACAAAACATACACTACTAGGATCGATTGATGATTATTTTTTAGTACAGAAATATATCAATTATCTATGAATGCTATTTTGTCACTTATTTACTATTGTAACTCAGCACTAAAGTAGCTCGCAAAATAATTTGATGGTCTTTGAGTTATTTATTCCCTTCTTCGAACCTGGTGTTCAAACAAGGCCAAAGTCGGTGAAATACAACTAAAATTGGACAATTTGCTGGTAAATATCAAATTTTAGTGATTGTTCCACGACAAATTTACAGATATGTATTAACTAAATTGCATCTGATGTCTGTGCCAGTATTTCGTTGTGTTAGTGCTCGTCATTATCGATTTGAAGGGAATGAAAAGATGGGTACGCATTTAATCATTAAAATATGAAGGATATATTTCAAGATACGTTTGAAAACCTCAACCTGTTCAAGTTATGGTACTTATTTCCCTTTAAAGTTTATTTTTGTGTGTCAGTTAGAAAGTTCTAAACAGAATATAAGAAACAATTGGGACACTTATGTGAGGCAATTAAATTGAATAAACAACAGGATACATAAAATTAATTATTTAGACTGTAATTAGTGTTTTCTCATTGTTCAAACTCATTTACATTGTGGTGTCTTTTATATTTGTCTTTTCTGAAGTAATTAGCTGAAAATGTGTTAAATTGAGCACATAAGTTTACAAATGAACACACATTTTACAGTTGAAAAAAAAGATTATAGATGAAATAACTACAGCATGCAATATAAGTAAAGGGCCAATGCAATGGCACTTGTCCCCAAAATGGCGAATCACACTTAAAGATATTGCAGAATTTCTTGAAACTTAGACAAAATATTATTTATTACATAACTGTCATTTACTTTCACCTATGCCTTGAGGTTTGGCAAATGAATAGTCAAAATTCCACCAGACAATATAATCAGGTTTGCTGAAACGCTTGACCCCTTAACTAAGATGCCTAGTTTATTGTTCTGCAAAAAGTGACATTCAGATAAAATTAATCTGCTAGAGTCAAGCTTATCAGCTGATCAGGTCTGGATAATCTCGGGAAATTCCGATGGAGGTTATCTCGCAGATGAGTGACAACTCCATGTCTTGACCGGCAGCACTGACAGTAGCTCTTATATTTCAATAGAAATGCAACAATTTTGTCACTGGTCTGCACGATGGAAAGCATTTATAAAGAATTGTCTCTTTTTTTTTTTTGATGATTCAGTTCAGCTTTTTTTGAATGCGATCGGACAATGTGGAGGGAAACTACAGAGGTAAGCAAACAAATGTGTTGCAAAACAAACAAGGCTTTCAAGTTTGAACCGTCTACTGACAATCAAGCACTCTCATGTTTTCAGTTGTGCTGAAAAGTCAACAGCAGAGCTCTACAAAACGACAACAATCTGACACACCAGCAAGCAGAACTTGGCTTGTTATCAAACCCACAATGAACAGCGTTGAAATGAGAGGATGATTAAAATCAGTTTAAGCGAACTCGAGATTTACAACACTGCTTTTTGTGAAAGCTATTACTTGGAAATGTATCGAGCTTCTAACTGTAACAGCACCATTTCGTTGACATACGCGGTGGCAAAATGAAACTGATACGTTAAAACAAAGTAAAAACCAAAGCTAGATATACTGACAAGGGCTTGTAAAGACTGTTTAAATCACAGATACTCGGGGTTACTGTTTAGATTTTGCAAAAAGCTAATTCTTGTACTTTTTTTTTTGAAAAATTATTCTTGTATTTTTTCTTCTTCATTTAGCTTTTCTGCATTATTCCTGACCTTATACAATTAGAAAAATATGTCTAGAATACATAAAAAGCATTAGAAATACTGATAAGCAATCACTCATGTAAAGAAAAAGTGTTTTTTCTCTACATTCAGGATGGCATATCAGTATTTCGATTGCTTTCTATAGATTCTAGACATTTTTTTCTAATTTTGCAAGGTCACGACTATTGCAGAAAAGCTCAAAAAGATAACAAAAAATATAATTGTAAGTTTTGAAAAAAAGAGTACAAGTATGAGCTTTTGAAAAAGTCTAAACAGTAACCCCAAGTATCTGTGGTTTAAATAAAGGAAAGAAAGTAATTGCAAAATACATGAGAGCAAATTTCTGTTTTCAAGATTAATTTCGAAATCGGACGGCAATTTCGGAAATCGTCTGAAATGAAAAGGAATGTGGTCAAACTAAAACGCGAATTACGGAAGACAACTTGCCCCAAGCAGCTAGTTCCGCAGTATTCATGCTCCTGGGAGCACTTCCATTTGAGGAAGAAATACACAAAAGACAATTAAGTTTGTTACACGCAGCTATTAATAGTGATAATAAATACCTGAGGGATGTAGTTCAACGTCAACTAGTTTGCAGCTTCAACAGTTTTTTCTACAGCCTTGCCCATGTGCTGGAACAATATAACTTACCGACGCTTAGCAGTCTTATTGCCACAGAGATAGAGAAGAAGCAGTGGAAAATTCAGTGCAAGAAGGCTGTTGCCGTGTACTGGAAGAACGTGTTCGTGGATGATATAAAGTCGAAGAAAACATTGAGATATCTGTCTGTTCGGGGGCTACGTGTTGGTCATTCACACCTGGTGTGTCAGAATCTAGAGACAGTATCAGCAGTCAGAAAGGGTGTTATAAAGGCAAGATTTCGCACTGGAGTCTATCTGCTGCAGTCGAATAAGCACGTTTTTAGCAACAAGACTGTTGACCCGAATTGCCAATTGTGCCAACTCGATGTGGAGGATATTCATCATGCGGTCACTCGATGTCCGACATGATTGTGTTAGAACACTAACTGTCAGCTTAAAGGCCTAAGTCAGCCGCCGGGTGGCGAGAGATTAATACCTTTTTGACACAGGTAATACAGGTAGAGATAAGCTACTGTGCAGCTTCTGTCATATTTATTTATTATTCACGTGATCAATGTAATGGCGACAAGACGTGAAAATTTTGGCGAAGTGTAAAAAAGTGATTTTTGGACTCAATATAGCTGGATTTCATGGATTTTTTTTGATGCCTGACTTGAGATATTGTATCATAGTGCTACTGGTGTGTTTTTTGTCTCATGAACGGAGAAAATCCCGGGGGATTTGAATGCTCGTACCGCGTCTCTGTATGACGAGCCAGTGAGCTGTGAAGGCATCGAAAGATATATAGAATCGCTGAGCGGTTTGAATATTTCTGAGGCTGAATTAGCTGGTAGGCGTTTTTCATGTGATAGAAAATCAGATTCGTCTGGTCTGAGATTATTAGATATTTGTAAGGAGGCAGGTCTGCGAATAATTAATGGTCGTCTTGGCGCTGACAAAGGCCGAGGTGAATTTACTTATCAAAGTGTTCTAGGAAATAGTGTAATTGATTATGTTTTGCTTCAGCCTGATTTTTTCAAATATGTAACACAGTTTATTGTACATGATATTTTCACTTTTTCTGACCATGCCCCACTGCAACTTTCATTTAAGATGAAACGATGCTGTGCCTCTGAGAGTGAAAATAGTCAAATTCATAAAATTTCATGGGATAAGGAAAAAGCGGAAAGCTTTCGAAACTTATTGTCAGACAGCTTGGTCGACTTAGATTTACTGGTTGATAGAATCGTTAATGATAATTTGAATATTGATGACGGAGTAACAAATTTTAGCGCTGTACTGTACGATAATGCAAACCGTATATTTGGCAAAAGTATAACGGTAAAAACTAGTCAGACAAGAAAGTACAAAAGTCCTTGGTTCAATAATGAGTGCGAAATCGCTCGAGCGGAATTTAAACGGGTCATTAAAGAATATCGTAAAAGTAAATCGCCAGCCATTCATGAATTGTTACTACAAAAGCGTAAATTATATAGTAAAACAAAACGGCGCGCCCAAGCAATATATAAGCAAAATGAGCGTAAGCGATTACATGATTTGGCTTCCTCTAATCCTAGGTCGTTTTGGCATGAAATTCGACGTTTAAAGCAAAATAAATCGAAAGAATGCAATGTTAGTTTACAGGCTTTCTATGAGCATTTTTCGCAAGTTTATTCAGAAAATAGCCAGTTTGTAATCGATCATGTTGAGACCTTCGTTGAAAATAATTTCTCTGGCAACGCAGAAGAAGCTGCATCGGAACATACCAGTAATGCTAATTCATTAGATATGCCGATTTCACAAGATGAAGTAATTAAGGCGATTTCGAAACTTAAGCGAAACAAGAGTCCCGGATTGGACCTTCTCCCGCCTGAGTTATTTATTGACGCGGCTGACCTACTATGCGGCCCAATATGTACATTATTTAATCACATATTTTCGAACAGTAAATATCCGGAAAGTTGGACAAGGGGGGTGCTTGTGCCGGTGCCCAAAAAGGGAGATTTGTCTGATGCAAATAATTATAGGGGCATAACGCTCACTAGTATATTCTCAAAGTTATATTCGCATATATTAGATAACCGCTTAAGGTCTTGGACTGAGGAAAATAATATTATTAATGAAAATCAGTTTGGCTTCAGAGAAAATAAAAGTACAATAGATTGTTTATATATCCTTCAGGCAATTGTAAATAGGCAGTTAAATAAGAAAAAGAAAATATATTGTACGTTTGTCGATTTTAAAAAGGCGTTTGACCTGGTTTATAGAAATGGCATTTGGTTCAAACTATGTAACAATGGTGCTTCAGTGAAAATTGTTAGTGCGATAAAAGCAATATATAATTCGGTCAAAGTATGCGTGAGGTCCATGGGAAAAGTGTCCGAATGTTTTGACAGCCTTGTTGGTGTAAAACAAGGGGAGCCACTCTCTCCTTTATTATTTATTATATTTCTTAATGATATAGCTGAGGAATTAGATACAAATTTGAATTTTGAGAACGATAGTGAATTCATAGATCATTTTCAAAAATTTATTCTATTGTTTGCAGATGATACACTTCTGTTAGCTGAAACACATGCCGAGCTCCAAAATATGTTAAATAAGTTGCACATATATTGCAAAAAATGGAATATTACTGTTAATGCTGACAAGACAAAAGTTATGTTGTTTGCATTGTCGACTAGACCTGAACAATTTGATGTATATTATGATGACATATTATTAGAAAATGTCCGCAATTTTATTTATTTAGGTGTCAATATTTCGAGCAATGGTAAATTTTTTCAGGCTCAAAAGCATTTGTCAGATCAGGCCTCTAAGGCTCTTTTTGCACTAAGTAAGATTTTTGACAGTAGAATGTTGTGTATAGAAGATAAATTAAAACTTTTTGATGCATTAGTACAACCAATCTTAATGTACGGGTGTGAAATCTGGGGATTTCATAAAGCGAATGACATTGAAAAAGTGCATTTAAAATTTTTAAAACAAATCTTGGGTGTCCGACGTCAAACTTGTAATATAGCAGTGTATGGAGAAGTGGGACGGGTTCCTTTATATGTTTTACGTAAAGTACGTATCCTAAAATATTGGTATAAAATTTTGTCTTCACAAAACACGCTTTTGTATAAAGTATACGAACAGCAGAAGAATAGTATAATGCAAGGTTCTTCTGAAAATAACTGGGTTTTTCAATTAAAATTGCTCTTAAATGAACTGGGGTTCACCTTTTTATGGGATAACCAAAGCATAACTAAATTACAACTTCAAATGGTTATCCAGTGTATCTATGATCAATATTATCAGAGTTGGTACAGCGAGGTAAATAATTCAGGAAAATTAGAAACATTAAAATGTCTGAATAAAGTGTTTAATTTCGAAAAATATTTAAAATGTATAAACATAGATTGTCATAGGGTAGCATTAACAAGATTCAGGTGTTCTGCACACAAATTAAGGATTGAAGAAGGCAGATTCAGAGATATTAATAGAAATCTACGTATTTGTCACTTATGTAACTCAAACACAATTGAGGACGAATATCATTTTCTCTTGGTGTGCCCTGCATACAGGGATATAAGAATAAACACATTGCCAAAGTATTTTTGTAGTTGGCCAACAAAGCAAAAATTCATTAAGCTATTAAACGAGTCTCAAGCTGCTTCATTAAAAAGGTTAGGAAAATTTTTGTATCTAGCAACTGAAAAGCGTAAAGCATTGTTAAGTGGTTAAGCGGATAAAATTGATGTAATATCATATAATTGGTATCTTTGTTTTCATGCTTGTAAATATGTTGTGTATTTCCTGTTGTTTGACTTTATATTTTTGTTGTTTGTCTTTACACTATTGTCGTACTCTTCACATGTCGCCATTACTTTGTACTTTAGGGCGAGAAACACTGTTTGTGTTTATGTCCAATAAAGTATTTTGACTTGACTTGACTTGTCTTATTGGTAATCCCCAAGACTATACCTGTTCGAATTAAGTGCAATAAATTAATCACAGGTATGTGCATAGGTATTTATGGTTATCTGGTTAACAATGGAGCATATATCAGTTATTTTACAGGTAGCAGCAACGAGGCCCCCAGGGGGAGTCTTTGCTCCCTGCTCCCTGAAAGAAAAATGACCTTTCTCCCCGGCTCCCTAAAATGTTTTTCCACAGCCCCCTGCTCCCTGCTCCCTAAAAGTCCAAAAACACCCCAAATCCCTGAAAATAAATGGCCCTTCTCCCCAAATCCCTGAAAATAAATAGCCCTTCTCCCTGAATCCCCAAAACCCCTGGGAGGGCCTCAGCAACAGCTAGCCAATCAAATTGATTATTGAATTTTTAAGAGCTGCTGGAGATGTTGATCCTTTGGTGTCTAACTAGACAAATATTGAGATAATATCTACCTAATTTTGCCTTTTATAGTCCACCTAGGGGCCTTTAAGAACATTATTATAGACAACAGTGATGTAGGGGTGTGGAAGTCATACACCAGTAATTGGGAGATGTTCATGAACCTGACATTATTCGGTCTACGGTACCAGAACTATCCAGTGTGATCAGCTCGGTAGAAGATGTCTCCAGAGACTTTTTCTATAAAATCCATGCTAAGAGACTGTTTTTATCAAAAAAAAAAAAAAAAAAAAAAAAAAAAAAAAAAAAAAAAAAGTGATGGCTGTCGGTGGAGACCCCACTAATGTATATATTAATATAGTTAGAATGTTTTAGTTACTGTGGCATGGGACTTTTAAATATTGTTCGAGTTCTACAAACTATTGTCTACACAAGACTGTGGTGCCTCTGAATAAAAAGAGGGAGAATACACGGAAAAGAAAGAAAGGAGGTAAACTCATTATATGTCCATGCCCAAAGACAACTCGCCCGAAAGACAATTCGCCCAAAAACAACACGCTCACAATTAAAAGACAACTTATCCCACTTTAGAAGACAGTTTTAAGTTTGTAATCAGCAGATCTTTCTTCTCTTTTGCATGCAATTTTGTCTGATAACAAATGTGTGAATGAAGGCTCCATCTACAGGTTAAAACAGAATATAACTTCTACAGTGCAGTTAAACATTTGTGCATGTACGTGTCTTGCAAAATGCAATCTTGCACCTCATTCTCGAAGCTGTCGACATGTCACGGAAAGGCTGTTCCACAACCTGATGGTACATGTATCAAGGGAGCAGAACCTTTGGCATATGGTATGATTAGGTTGGCAGGTGGCATGATTCTCTTATCTTCGCAGAAATCAAGATGTGCGTGTGTGCGTGCATGCGTGTGTGCGTGCGTTCACTTCTTTAGTGGAAGCTAGGGAGTTCTAAATCCCCATCCCGGACGATTGCCGCTGGAACTCCAGAGTAACAGCTCCAACATTCAAAGCCTTCTAGAGCTGATTTGGCGCTGGTGCTGTCTTTTAAATCCGGAGAGATAGATATTTTACACTTTGATAGACTTCACCTTCACGTTGACTTTTCATTTACCACATATGCGCCAGTACTTCGATGGGGGGGGGGTCTTTGATACTCCTGATGCTGTTGTCTTGACTATATTAGAAGAAGAAGAAGAAGAAAAAGAAGAAGAAGAAGCAAATAATAATAATAATAATAATAATAATAATAATAATAATAATAATAATAATAAAATAATACTAATTGTAAGAAGAAGTAGTAGTAGTAGTAATAGATTGATTGATTGATTGATATTTATTCAGTAAGATCAACACATACATACATATATACATGTAGACACGTAGAAAGTATAAAGCACATTGCCTATTGCAATTAAATGTTAGGAATAAATTAATCTAAAATATATATAAAGGCATTTATGAAAGACGTCATTTATAAATTAATCAAAAATATATAAATAAACAATTTTGAAAAACACTATTTATAAATTAATCTAAAAATATGAATAGACATTTTTGAAAGGCATCTTTGTATAAAAAATAATTCTGTGAGAAAATACGTTTTATAGCGTGTTCGCTAAAACATAATAAGTTAAAGAGGCAAATTTAGATATAAAATATCACAACAAAATCATGTCTCACACTCCCGGACCAAAGGAGTGTAGCGAAGCGTCAAGGAAAGCATCTTC
The DNA here is from genome assembly GCA_964017185.1 of Rugalucina vietnamica. Lineage (NCBI taxonomy): Eukaryota > Metazoa > Mollusca > Bivalvia > Lucinida > Lucinidae > Rugalucina > Rugalucina vietnamica. The sequence goes on from OZ024873.1 coordinate 50,172,949, forward strand.
GCCTACACCCACCGTCTCTGGAAGTGATCAAGCCTGGGGTCGCCAGCAAACTGGTGCCCAAGTGTGTGATACATGACACTCTGTAAAGACAAAATTTAATTACATAAAATTTATGGTTATGAATGCGTTTTGAAATAACCCAGGATAACGCATGAAAGCACGAAGGCTTATTTCCAATGGGGCCCTGACGGTTAGATCCAAGACTACCAGAGAGCAAGCGAAAAAAAATGAATCCTTAGTTTATATTTCAAGTTCTGAAAAGCCAATTACTGCCAAAGTCAATTGACTGAAAACGATGACACAGTTATCTTCAGTAAATTATACTACAGTGGACCAATAAAGTTATTATTAGACGCATAGTGTTCAAAATCAATACACCTAGTCAGGAGAGGTTTATTTTTATACCCAATATTGTATTTCCAAACTGTTTATTTTTAGACTTAACTTGTTTCTTTGTTTGTATTTTCAAAATTTCATAGAACTTTAAACTATTGTAAATGAAAAGTACAATGTTGAAACTTTATCAAGTAACCTTTGTTTATTGCTTTATCCATTTAACTTTTAATTGACACTAAATTGACTAGAAGAGGCAAGATACTTTTTTTTGTTAACAGGTTGCCTGATATGAGTCAGTCATAAAATGAATTTTTGAAAACTGATATTAACGACCCATTATATATAATTGAATAAGATGATTAATTTGTTTTACCAGCTGGCCAGCCAGACAAGTAAACATTAAAATACACTGAAGCCAGGGGGAACTTCCAAAGGTGGCGAATAATTATGTATATTGACTGCATATCTCAACTTTGATCCCTTTGAAATGGTCTTGCTCCTTCAATGGGAATTTGAATCTTGACCACCTCAACCTTTTATGGCTATTTCACAATAAGGGTAGCCAATATAATAGGCAATTACCTTGTCAAGTTCATGAATACATCAGGTGTCCCTTTCACAACTTGACCTGAGGAGTTGGTAAATCAATTGAATTGGTCTAGAGATAATTCCCCAATAATATATTCCTAGTGTACAAGTTTACAATAGGAGGTGTGAAGAGATCATTGTCAAGGGGGAGAAAATTGCCTAATATCAAAAATATTACACCATGTAATACTTTCCATGATAATAATATACACCATGTATTGAAAAGCAGCAATTTTGTCAATGTTCGCTCACCTGAGCAAATGCTTGTTAGCTCTCCTGAGCTGAAGAGGCACACATGAGCTTATGGAATATTACTTAATTTTTAATTTTCCACCAGTACATTGTCACATCAATTCAAATTAACCATTAGTTGTTACAAAATTTTCACATTGATTTTACTATCCCTACATTTACCTGCAGACATTCAAGCCCCCCCCCCCCCCCCCCCACCCTTTCATATTTGTTTTTCATCAGAACAACTTCCCACTGTTGTTCCTTATTATTGTTAGCCCCTGGTGTTAGGGCTTTTAACAGGGATTTTACCACAAATTTAACCCCGCCATGCCAGGCTTTAGCAGAGTTTTTAGAATACAATTTTTAAAAGCCCTGCTATTCCCGGGACCTATAGTGGCAAAGGATACAAATGATTGGTGCATAAATTACACCTGCGTAAAAACAATGAATTGAACATACATAAATGTCACAATTCCGAAAATAGAAAAATTGAAAGCCACACTATTCCCCAGTCCCATAGTGATTGGATACAAATGACTGCATAAATTTCACCTTCAGAAAACTAAAGATACACAAATAAGTCACAATTCCTAAATGTGACATATTGGTTCCAATTTTCCAAATAGGTGTTCATTCAAGGGGGAATATGAAATTTGTGATTTCACAGATTACAAAAGTCAAACTGGTTATCAAGAGACAACCAAAGGGACTGAGACCAACCAACCCAGATATAATCAATGCGCAACAATATGAGCCACCTCGTGGGAAAACCAACAATTTGGTTTCCGACCAGGTCCAACACAAACCGGCCTGTACCGTCACAGAAGATGGCTTGACGCTTGAAATTTTGGAGTTAAGTAGAGGAGGAATTGTACTATACGAGTAGTGAAAACAAAGGCGCTGATCAGCTTCGCGGTTACCATGAAGCTGGTCTGCGCCTTTGGTTTTGCATATGCAGATTGTTGGTTTTCCCATGAGGCGGCTCATATGTTACGTCCGGTAACAACTTCCTTCCAAAGATCATTCCCAACAGGTGTTGGAATACTAGTCAGAAATTGATTTCATCTGTGTCGGTTATTCTCAATCGTGTTGGTTGTCTCTAGATAACCAGCGTGCATGTCCTCTCATTAATAATTCTAAAATTTCAAACTTGTAGCAATCTTCTGTTGTTGCACATTCAGTTTTGTTTTGGACCTTATGGTAATACCTGAAGACAAGTTTTCTATGGTGTAACCCATAATACCTTAATATGGGTAATTATCAGCTTTGCCTCTAACACCAGGTAAAAGATTACACTATGAATTGTAAAGAAGCAATTGAGATGAGAATGAACTTGACCAAAATGTTATGAATTTCATTAGCAAGTTGCTCAGGTTGCAATCATGTTGACAGTTGAGCTGTCTACTGCTATGGTGAAACGGCTATAATTGAAATTTTCTATTAGGAAACATGCCCATGTAATATAAAGGGATTTTCCAAGTTGTAAAAATGAAAATTTTTAAGTAGAATAGTTATATATATATAATATTTCTTCATTGTGCACAATACAATGATTGTGTGTATACGTTAGAACCGCCTCGACGAGGTGGTTCTAATGAGTACCCACAATCTATGTTTTGGAGCCAAAATAAAAAAGATAGGTATACCCCTGCAAATCCTAGTTTTTCCTATAAAAGTTGGATTCCAGGGGAATACTTTTCATGGACATGTTTTTCTGATGTATGAATTAGAATGCCTCTACAATAAATGGCTGTATTAAGGGACAATTGAATTTAAGAACGGGTGAAAGTGCAAAATAAAAAGCCAGTCATCGAGAGCATGTGATTTAAGTTGCCCGGGGATGTGTGTGTGTGTGTGTGTGTGTGTGTGTGTGTGTGTGTGTCGCCAAACCTATATGGTGTTTGTAATATTGCATTGCCTATGTTTTACATGTTTCATGTAACTCCAGGGAGAAATAAACTTTGAAACATGAAACACAATTTTACATTGTTCAGTAAATTGGTTACATGTGCACTTCCATGATGAAGGTATCACAAAACACTAATGAGACTAATGGTCCTCACAAACGTCTGTACATGGTCACCTCAGTGGTTGAACACAGGAGCCGGGTTCAAAACTTGGGTTGTTTCAAGTCTATGTCATCGTCAACAACCAATTATTCAGTCAGTTCGGTTATATTTTGGGTTTAATGTCCCACCAAAAGGTAAGGTCATATAGAAACGGGACATTGGTTTTTCTAGGGAAGTTTACATATACCTGGTTTATCGTCTAAGAAGCTCGATCATGATCAAACCAGCGACCTCTGGTTTACAAGGCTATCGACTTAGCCACTGCAACATGGAAGATTCCAGTTCCAGTAAAGCTACGGTAAATGACCAATTAGTCCGTACACCGAAATGTGCTTAGTTAATCGTTTCCAGGGATCTTAATTTCTAATGCTTCGTACTCAAGAAACATGGTATGCTTGTAAAAAAGACCAACAAGTACGACTTTCTGACGACATCAAAAGTTCCCTTTGATAAAACAGAATTATATTTTTTTCTTTTTTTTCCCCCATGACAGCACATTTATGAATCTGATCATATCATGTACATGTAAATAAATACAGCAAAGGACAGACAAAATATGTAAAAAAAAACCCAAACAAACAAACAAACAAACAAACAAACAAAACAACAACTAAAAAGAAGGACGCCGTCATGGTCGGGTGTGAATATGGGCCGCCGCCCATTGGTGCCTAAAGAAATAGATGGGCTGCTTGTGCCTCCAGGCAAAGCTTCTTTGCTACTGACTGACCATCTGGTTAACCGTTCAGGACTGAGCCTGCCCAGGAAAAGTGGTTCATGTCAAACTATCTATACATATATGGCTTGTTGGTTTTAGTTGGGTAATTATATTCGAAGCACTTTTTGGATGCCATTGCAGTCTTATTTCTGGTAAAAGTTCCATAAAATGGGGGCAGCATCCCGACATGACCATTAGCTGTTGACAGGGAGATTAAGCATCAATTCAAACAAACAAACAAAAGACCTGCCACCTTCCATGAAACTTCTGTCTGCACATTTATAGTTGATTTTGTTCACTGTTTAGTTTATTACTGAAGACAAAAAGATGCAAAAAAAGTCCATCTGATTGCAAATTAAAACATCTGAAACTTCTGTCCAAAATTTTCCTGTTGAATTGAAATCATTCCTGTTTTGCTGTGTGCTGCCTAAGTCATACGCTCAGCATGTGTTTTGCCTTTGTTATTGAATAACATTGCGCGTTAAAAGACTAAACGCACAAAAATATATCATGCCACTACAATATTTTAAAATTGAGAGCCCTTTGTGCAGCCTTGTAATTGACAGAGCTCTTCTCTGACATAATATCCTTTATGTTCAGCTGACAAGAATCTGACAATTGTGTATTAAGTGAACAGATGTTTTTTGTTGTTGTTGTTGTTTTTTAAAGGGTTTTTGTTCAGACATGAGAGGAAATATATTCAAAGGCAAACTTTTAGCAAAGGTCATTTGTGTTAATTATTATGAATGGTGCAGTTAGTTCATTCTGTGGCAAGGTTTATCATTATTTCACTTTATGAATCCTCTTCCTGAATTAATTGCAAATTAACCATATGGCATGTATAGTTGTAGATTTACAAGGTAATTTATTTATCATGACAAATATCTTTTTAACAGCTCAGTGGGTGGACCAAAAATTTAAGTTTGATGTTTAAATTGGTGACATTTGATCTATTGACCCAAAATTGTGATGAAATTTTGAAAATTGTCATTGTGAATTAAGCGTGTTTTGCATTGTAGTAAGTCGTGTGCCTCCTCTGTTTAATACCTGGTAGATCAAGACAGTTCTGTCATGCATGCTGCATGAGATTGATTATCAAGATGTGCACTCATTTAATTCAATTTTTGTTAGCGCAAATTTAACATTTCATAGAGTAAAAGAAGAAGAAGAAAAAAAAACAACAAAAGGGATGAGCTCATTTCTATGTAAATGAATGTGCGGTATTTGTATTCTCTGGTTTTGGCGCCTGCTTAAAGAGATTTTTACGCACGACTGGGAAACAAACTTTCATTCCTAATTAAGACATCCATGCGACATGCGGTGTTGACAGAGTGTACTGGGATCACATTCTCCGTGAGATGACAAACCCAGCCTGATCCGGACTGCAGGAAGTTAGGCAACAAACACAGTGTAGCAGTGTAACTGTTGAAGGATTGCATATATTATTTTACCATCTATATATCTGTCTGACAAAGTTGTTCGCCGTTTCTTTCCATGTTCATGAGGGTTCATTTAATACCGAAACTGTGCAATATAGTCCATACTGTCTCACTTTGAATGTTTTACTGCTTCCAATTTCCAAAGGATCAAACCATTATGTTTTATTACATGCGTCAGCAAATCATAGAAGATCTTTATAAAACTTAATTACAATTAACTAGCTTCCCCAATCCAGAAATTGACTAAAAGCAAAGATGGTTTGAAGCTGGGAATTTTGCATTTAGATAGGTAAAGGATATTTACTTCGCTGTACATAGCGAAAACAAAGACACTGATCAGGGGATGACTGTTTTCACAGTTGAGGTGTATTACTTGATGTTTCAAGTAATTGTTCTGGTCTGTCTCCGATTGTTTACTAAAATAAGTATTCTTTTTATCTTGGTCACAAGTTTAAAAATGGTCAAGAATTTGACAATCCAAAGCACCATCCATACTGGGATAACGTATAATTAAGATAACGATCTTTGAAATCCTACAAACTGACTGATTCGCATTTGAATTGTTTGGTATCAGTCAACACCTTATTGAGCTAATTCAAAAACTGAATAAATGAAATTGTGCATGCCATCAGGTTTAATAACTTGTCAATTTTGATTGATAAGTTGCAAATATAATGATTGGACTGGTCTTTTGAAACCATGTAATAGGTATGAAAGTTTACAATCTAGATATTAATTACCTGACACTTTTCATAACATTTACACTAGAACAATTTTGGGTCATATTAAAAATAAAATGTACTTGTACAGCACAATTCAAACATCAAAGAAACTCTACTGACTGAACCATTTTTGATTGTCTATTTTGGTGTATTGATGTAGTCAGTACTCTATAAATAGATGAAGAGTACTGCAGATAAAAATAGAAGTAGAGATTGAGGTAAAATTTCCAATCAATATTGTCACAGTGACACAAGAGTTTACACTCTACACTTGAAAACTTTACCTACAGGCAAACTGGGGGTGTTTTCACTCAATTGATTCTGGCAATAATAGTATATGAAATGATCTGTTTCCATATAGGCTAAAATTACTAAGTTTCAGTTGATGAGTTCTAAGGTATTGCAGCACTTTTGAATCCATTAAAACTACGCTTTTGTTTGACATCCAAGGGTAGAGAATTCCAATCTTTAATGAAATGCCAAACAGTTTAGACAAGTATGACGGCCCAGTTTCATTGTAAATTTTGTGTACATGACTCAGTCGTAATTGTTTTACCCCAAAACCGACATTTAACATATTCAGTCTATCAATTTTCGAGAAGCCAATGTGTGATCGAGGGTCAAGATTTTTATGAACCGCACCGTTTTGTTTTTGATCAATGTTTATTCAAACCGGAGAACCGAGATGAGCATGCATAATCCAATTAAGTGATATTGAAGAAGTGCCGAGCAAACTGATTTCCTAAGTTTCTCTTCCAAAAAAGCCGCATTGCCAATAAATGAGCCGCCTCGTGGAAAAAACAACAATGTGGTTTCCGACCAGGTCTGACACAAACCGGTCTATACATTCACAGAAGATGGTCAGAGACTGGAAGTTTTGGATTTAGAAAGTAGAGGAATTGTACTATCCGTGTAGCGAAAACAAAGGCGCTGATCAGCTTCGCAGTTACTGCGAAGCTGATCTGCGTCTTTGTTTTCGCATAATGCAGATTGTTGGTTTTCCCACGAGGTGGCTCAAATATATTCGGAGTGTAGTAGAGGGAGGTGGAGATGATGTCTGGAAAAAATGTCACATGTACGTAAATAGGCATCTTTACTTGATGAAATAGCACACAGTTTTGATTTCTGCAACGCATATTCATTGGGATAAGATCATCATTGGGAATTTGGCTCTCCCTTCCAGACCTTTGTAAAACAATATAAAAGTAAAAGTAGGCAATGATCAGGAAATTGTACAATCAAAAAGAAATTTCCACTCCAAAAACCGAAGTGGAAAAAGAACTGAATTAACACTAAGGTACTTATACTGAGAAAACATATTGTAAGCCGAGTGAGCAGCTATTTCCTAATAGGCGGCCACCCAGCATAACTTCACTAAAAATCTGAAAACGCACATAAGGGTGCAAACAGCACATAAATCAACACTAAAACATAAAACAATTAGAACCACTATAGAAGTATCACCTTGGAACGATCAGTAATAAAATTACTGAAAACAATTTAAGTCCATTAGCCTTCTTTTCTGCAGGGATTCTCATTTTAATTCTGAAGTATAACTCTTATACAAGTTTTTTTTTCATAATATTAGTAAGAAACCTCGCTAATAAATTCATCCCGAACCGAGCACCATTATCAAGGAAACAGCACACCGAAACCACACAGGCAGCTTCTCTTACAAGTTGATGGCAAGAAAATAGAGTTCGTATTCTATATTGACCTTAGCATACATGACTTAGTTTAGACTAAGGTTATAGCTCCGACGACAACAGGGCTGACACGATATTGACAATTATTGTCAGACTGAGAATACTAATGGTTTGACAAGAAACGATAGCATATTGTCTATTTTTCTTTAAACGGAATATATTCATTTGGGGTCACATCGTAGTATTCGTCTACGAAACCGGTTTAATAATGATAAATAAATGATTTTTAAGCATATTCCTCTGACCGATACATGTACCACTATGGATCACTAGGTCAACGTCCTTGCAATTTCACTGATGTGGAAAGTCAGTTATGAGAAAGCTGAACTAGATTTGATTGTTAATCGAGGGGTTTGAATGGTTATCCTAGTATATTCAAATATCGTGCGTTTGATCAAAGAATTTAATTATTTAAAAAAGTAAAGTGTAAACAATATGATTGCCGAATTAGTTTATCTTCACCAAAGGAGCCCCAAGAAAGTAAAGAGATCATTTTCGTGCTTGTATTTTGGTAGAACAAACAAGACAAGCCAACCTAAGTGTTGGTTTCTTTCTTCAATACGAAAACACACCCATGCAATTTACAGTATTTTTTCATCTGTGAAAAATGACAATGTCCCATTGAAAATTTATATTGTCTTATTTGAGCCTTCGCATGAGAAAACCAACAATTTGGATGTGCGAAAACAAAGACGCAGATCATCTGTGCAGTAACTGCACAGTTGATCAGCGCCTTAGTTTTCGCCACACCGATAGTACAATCTCTCTTCTACTTATATCCAAAGTTTCAATCTTCTAGCTTTATTCTGTGACTGTACAGCCTGGTTTGTGTCGGACCTGGTTGGAAACCCACATTGTTGGTTTTCTCATGCACAGGCTCAAATTCGGCTCAAGGCATGCAGTGAAACGCTTTGACGTTCATCTTACAACTAATACCCTGCTTGGGAGCTGTCCGACCTGGCCCTACAAAAAGCATAAACAGTCAGCCCAGGGAGTGTACAAGATGTTGACGTCATTATCCACGATCATTGAGTAATGGAATGAAACGTATTTGAATCAAGAGTCAAGTGGCCAAGTTCGTTTTTGTAAAATTCATTTGAAAATTATTATGATTCAGACCGTCTACAGATTCGCTTTGGCTACAATAAGTGTAAGCTGGGATTTGTTCGTTTGTTTTTTCTCCATTCACAGGACAGCATGCATATTCGGGTTAAACTGTTTCTGACATATTTATGATTTATGATTTGAGCCGCCTCATGGGAAAAGCAACAATCTGCATAGGCGAAAACAAAGACGCAGATCAGCTTCGCGGTAACCGCGAAGCTGATCAGCGCCTTTGTTTTCGCTACTCGGATAGTACTATTCCTATTCTACTCAACTATGAAATTTCAAGCTTCTAGCTCTTTTCTGTGCATGTACAGGCCGGTTTGTGTCGGACCTGTTGGGAAACCACATTGTTGGTTTTCCCACGAGGCGGCTCATTTATGAATTTAGTCTAGTCCACCGTCATTAATTCGGAGACACACAGACTGTCTAGTGCCTGCAATTTTCTGCCAGAATTCTTAATGAAATGTAATAGACCACATTTAAACCAATAATAACGACATTAACCTTTCGCTAGATACACCAATTGTGACAAATGGTAAACAAAACTGTTTTCGGAAACAAATTTTTTAATGTCTAGCACAAATGGATGAATAAACTTTGCTACACGTAGGATAGACAAAAGTACAAGATGACTGATAATGACCAAGTACTTTTCCAAAACATATTATTTCGTCAATTTTGGTAACCTCTATATTTCCAGGGTCCCCGCCCATTTTTGAGCCGCGTCATGAGAAACCCGGATTTTTGTATTTGCGAAAAGAAAAGGCACATATCAGTTGTGCAGTAACCGCACAGCTGATCAGCGTCTTCGTTTTCGCTACACGCTACCTCTTCTTTAAATCCGAAATTCCAAGCTTCTAACCTTCTTCTGTGACTACGCCCCTGTAAACTCCAACTTAACTATATAAAATGGAGTTTGGGGGTTTGCGGGGTGGGGGTGGGGGTGGGGTTATTCATTTCATGGACATGTTATCGTGAGCGTACAAAAAGGGTGCTGCTTTGCTTCAGTCAATGAATGAGCTCCACATTGTGTTAGAAGCAAACCAAAATTACGACCTGGCTTCGAGGTTATAAAACTTTTTTCAAGCTCAGCTCAGCTGAGCATGAAATTTTTACTGCTCATAAATATTAAAATAGTCAAAAATTGTGGAAAATTCAGGTTCAAAACTCAAAAACTAGTAGTTTATCCTGCTCATAAATGTTAAAATGCCAACAATTGTTGGCATTTTAACATTTATGAGTAGGATAAATTTTAGTCTCAGCTGAGCTGAACATGAAAAAAAGTTTTATAACCCTCGGGACCGGCTTAGATGCCATTACTTGGTTTTCTCTCTCTTCATAGAGTTTGACAGTTTGCAAATAAAACCTTACGCCAGTAACATTAAGTCTGGCGTTTATGGATGGAGTCCAGCAATGTTTGACTTACATTATTGTCTGCCAGAAAATATGTCACTAAAATATGGTATCAGCTGTTAACGCTGACCAGTACAAGCCAAGCGTTTTAACATGTACAGCGTTTTTATAGCCCGCCACTTGAGAAAAACTGCGGGGTATTATGTTATCCCCCCCCCCCCAAAAAAAAAAAAAAAAACAAAAAAAAAAAAAAAAAAAAAAAAAACAACGCGTTCCAGTGTCCATCCGTCCGTCTGCCCGTGTGTGTGTCCGTCCGTCCGTATGTCTGTCTGTCTGACCGTCCGTCCGTCAGCGCGTCGTTTCCGGGCTCTAACTTGAGCATATATTGGCCAATTTTCTTCAAACTTTGTATAAACTTCGTTAAATAAGTGCAGAGTTATGCCCCTTGACTTAAGTAAGAATTTCCTTTCCGGGCTCTTTCTTGAGCATTTATTGACCAATTTTCTTCAAGCTTTGTATAGGAGTTCTTATCTGGAAGGAGAGGTTTGGGATTAAAGATCGGTAGATTTCGTCAATGGGTACGTGGACAATTCGGACCATGCTTGGCTAATTCGGACCTGATTCGGACCTCGGCTGTGGACAATTCGGACCTTGACTAATTCGGACCTCGACCACTGGTCAATTCGGACCCCGCAAAATCGAGGTCCGAATTAGCCAAGGTCCGAATCAGATTAGGGTCCGAATTAGCCAATGTCAGAATCTGTTTAGGGTCTGAATTGACCACTGTGAAACAAAAATACGGTCCGAATTAGCCAATGCTTGAATGATTTAAGATGGAAGGATTGCCTGTTTGTTCAATCATTAAAATAAAAATTCATTATACTTACTCATGCCATTATTTCATGCATAATTCGCGAGTTAAATACTTTATGTTGATTGATTGATTGGTTAATTGATTTGTGGCTTAGCATCCCAGTCAACAGCTATGGTAATGTCGGGACGTTGACTCCATTTTGTAGGACTTGTAACCACCATGACGATGTCATGACACCCAAAATGCGCTTGAAAATATAACCACGCAAGTAAACACTAGGGCTTGTATGTACATGTATGGATGGTTTGCCTTTAACCACTTTTCCTAGGTTAACCAGTAATCAGACAGTCGGTCGGTAGTGAGTAGGCTCGTTTTTAATCTGAACACAGTTTTCTAGAAGGAAATTACATAATTTAAAGGTCCGAACTAATAGACCTATAAGCAATGGAAAAGGTCCGAACTGACCAAAGGAAAAGGTCCGAATTGACCAATGGAAAAGGTCCGAATTGACCAAGAGAAAAGGTCCGAATTGACCGAAGATTTTTTTTCTTTTTGAGGTCCGAATTGGCCAATAAAAAAGGGTTCGAATTGACCAGTGGTCGAGGTCCGAATTGACTAGGGCCGAATTTTTTAGGGTCCGAATTGACTAGGGCTGAATTAGCCAAGGTCCGAATTGTCCATAATTCTGTCAATGTTATGGCCCTTGATTTACGTTAAAATTTCGTTTCCGGGCTCTATCTTGAGTATTTATTGACCGATTTTCTTCAAACATTGTATAGGAATATGTATTAGGAAGGAGTGGTTTTGGGTTGAAGATGGGTAAATTTTGTCAAATAAGTACACAGTTATGGCCCTTGATTTACGTTAAAATTTCATTTCCGGGCTCTATCTTAGGCATTTATTGACCAATTTTCTTCAGCCTTTATATCGGAGTCATTTGGACATTCTGTGCATTTGTACGAAATAAATTTGCATGGCGGGGTATCATGCATGTCTGCAGCGCTTCTATATTATTTAAAAAGGAATTCAATGATCATAATCTCCATTCATGATCATTGCCCATAGATCCAACCAACGCATACATCACCAATGGGCCAATGAAATGTCTATAGGCCATTCTTTCTACCAGAATCGATCATAGCCTTCGGGGGTTAAAGAGAATGCGTGTGCCAATATAAATTCTTGCATAGATATCTATGCGCATAGCTGTTTGAATTCGTTTTCATTGGTCGAAAGCCGTGTTCAAACAGCAAAACCCATGTTCAAATCATGAAATTCACGTGCCGTTTGAACATGGGTTTTGACCGACGTCATTGGTCAATGCGACGTGACGTAGAAACAAAATGGTCGACGTCGAAGAAGGTTTTCGGTGAGTTTTTATGTAGTTAATGTTATTTTCAAGAGACTTTAAGTGGATTAAAGCGAAAATACAAGAATAGCGATCAACCATGGATTGTTTCAGTATTCGAACATTCGCTGGATCACTCGGAAGGGGTTTGAACACGCGGCCTGCGGCCTTGTGTTCAAACACCTTCCTCGTGATCCATCGAATGTTTGAACACTGAAAACCACGGTTGATCCCTATATTGCCAACCGACGAAACGCTTAAACGCAACTCCTTAGACAGCCACAACGTAATAGTAAGCGATGTACTTGTGCAATCAGAACCTAAAGTTTGTTTCCTAGTGTCTGATAATGGTTTTTCGCAGATATTTTTACTGCTTAAATGAAGACGAACTGTTTTCTTCACAATTATGCATTTAGTTTGTCGCAAAATGTGCAGCAAAAATTTTGAAAATAGGTTGACAAAATAAAAATAATAAGTTCTGGTCAAAACATTTTTGAATAGGGATTTTCTGTACAAAAATCTCTTACAAGGGAGGTAAATATTTTCCCGCCATATTATTTTGCTACGATTGCTCAAAATCAATTTTAACTGACACAAATGGACAAATAAATGGCATACCTTAGATGCAATCTTCATGACCTAGTAAAAGTTTTCGAAAAGTAAGCATTTTCACTATCATCGAAAATGTCCCTTGGCAATGCAAAATCTTATTCAAATTTCATTTTGGCCCATAAAAACTACATCTGTTCACCGATTTTCATTTTTTTTGCAGGTCCTACATGTATTAGGACAAACGAAGATCAACATTTTGATACAAAATAGTTTTTCTATCGCCCTCCATACAAAAATTATCCACGAAAAACCATTATCGGAGGCAAGATGTTAGACTTTAGGATAAAGCCTAAAAACCCTGGTGGAAAAAAAAATCTAAATGACAATTAGGTACCGACGCAGAGAGAACATATGGTAAGATTAGTGAACGGCTGTTTCCTTAGAGGTGGCCACTTAGCCACTTTGATATACATGTAACTAAGTATATGAATACGCATATAATTACAGCTGTATAAGACATACACACAGCTGAGAAACACGTGGTACGGAATGGGTGACGCACAATGTAATTCTGTCCGAAGTTGAGTTGAGACATCCAGGTTATTTGGTTTTCGCAAACACTTCCGCCCCATGAACAAATAGTACTTCCATCACAATAACATTGAAGTGATTGCGAAAACGAAATGACCGGGATTTCGTTACTTTTTTTCAATAAATGTTCAATTTCTGCATTGACTGCACCCACCTGTCAGTCAAATGAAGAAACGCTGTAGGAGAAAACTCGAATATCTCACCTCAACTCCGATCTCAATTGCCGTGTGTGTCGGTTTGTATGTATACAATACCACGTGATTCTCGGTAGTGCTATACAGCACAGAAATCGACAACAAAACATGATGCACATGTGACCATAACAGAATTACCGCATTAAAACAGTCAGTATTAAAATGAGCCGTTGCATAAGAAAGGAAACCAACAACATGCATAGGCGAAAACAAAGGCGCAGTTCAGCTGTGCACTCTGATCTGCGCCTTTGTTTCCGTTCCACAGATAGTATGATGTTTCTACTTTCTAAATCTGAAATTTCAAGCTTAAAGCCTGCTTCTGTGACTCAAAAGGTTGCTTTGCGTTGGACCTCTTCGGAAACCCAGATTATTGGTTTTCTCATCCGAAAGCTCAAATCCTTTATGGGACTACATCTAATTGACCACCAACCTAGAACCTAGAACGATCGTTTTTAATTACTTCGATCAAGTGGGTATCAACATTACCGAAACTAGTGATTTACTTTAGTGGGACCGAATGAGTAACACACAATGGCTTTAGAAATTAAAAGATCGTGATGTCCCATATTTTAACTGGGTTGAGTTTGCAAAGAATAAACCTTCGATTTTCAGTACCTCACAAAAAACTTTTCCATCATATGATATTTACTCTTTTTAACAAAGATTCTTGAGTAAAGATCACGATTTCTATGTCAACATAGACCAGTGTTTCGGGCGTTGTCCTCTTTAGAGGGTATAAATAGTGTGTTTTTCACATCAATTCCACTAGTTCCATTTTTGTTCACCAAAGACATCTGAGGAAAGGTAAGATTATTTTCTTTGCTTCTTGCAACTTATATTTTACAAAAGAACATGACTGATAAACATCACGAAAACATGTCCCTGTGATGTTTACCCCCTTGAACCCCACTTTTATATAGCAAAACTGGGGTATGCAGGGGTATACCTATTTTTCTTATTTTTGCTCCAAAACATAGATTGTGGGTACTCGTTAGAACCGCCTCGGCGAGGCGGTTCTAACGTGTACCCACAATCTATGTTTTGAGCAAAACTAAGAAAAATATCAAAAATTTTCAGCTGAAAATTTTCAATTTTTTAAAGCTCAAAAAATCTTTGTTTATTGCATGGGCAAGTTTTCGTAATGAATAGATCATTGCCTTTAAACGGATGCAAATTTTCCCCAAACCCTTTTTGGACTTTTTTTATGTCTGTGCTTTAATGGATACAGCTGTAGACCTCCGGCATTACAATCTTGCTTTCTTCCCATTACGAAAACTTGCCCATGCGATAAACAGAGATTTTTTGAGCTTAAAAAATGAAAATTTTGATATTTTTCTTATTTTTGCTCAAAACATAGATTGTGGGTACACGTTAGAACCGCCTCACTGAGGCGGTTCTAACGAGTACCCACAATCTATGTTTTGGAGCAAAAATAAGAAAAATAGGTATACCCCTGCATACCCCAATTTTGCTATATAAAAGTTGGGTTCAAGGGGGTATACATTACACGGACCTGTTTTCGTGATGCTAAGATAATCTGGTTAAGATGTCTTGCTTGCTTAATTGGCACTTGATTCAATCTTATCTTCCTGATAGTCTGACAAGAAATTCAATTCTCTTTTCTTTATTATAGCTATTATTTTCAATTCTAGCAACAAACTGTTCTTAGATTGGCATGCCGCAGTTAAAAAATTACTGACGTCTGACGCGTTTTTCTCTCGAATTTCCACTCACTTTAAGTTTTGGTTACATTACAATGGATACTATACACGTTTTGCTCGCCAAAGTTGTTGGCGTATCTGATCAAAAAGGTAGACAACGATCAGGAAAAGGCGCAATCAGAAAGAAATTCCCACTCCGAAAACCGAGGCAGGAAAAACCAAATTGACAATTAGGTACTTATACATAGAAGACATATCGCAAGCCGAGTGAGCAGCTATATCCAAATAGGCCGCCACTCAGCCGAACATAAATTAAAATACAAATACGCACATAATGTTCAAACACCACAAAAATTCGACTCCAAAACTTAAAACAAATGGAACCACAACAGAAATATCGCCGTAGAACGATCAGTAATATAAAATCACTGGGGGCTTAAATCGATTTTACAGGCGCCTAATCTCATTCTCGTCTTCTGCAGTGGTTTACAACATTTAGTTAGTTGTGTGGTCCTCGTGGTGACTCTCTAACTAGTCAATGAATCAAAAAGTAATGATAACCACGCTGGTGAATCAAAAACGAGGACTCAGCAAACTATATCAAACTATCAATGTGCTTTTCAGTGGTTTAAATTGGCCAGTCACTCGTAACGATACGGAATACGCCATATGCACTAATCCTTTACACCAAAAAATAATGTCACATGCTCTAAATTTAGACTTCGTTTGCGAAAATCAACACCCTACATTTCTGACCTAGTCCGCACAAACGCGGCTGTACATTCACCTAAGCTGGATAGAAGCTTGAAATTTCAAATTGACATTTATGAAAATGATATACATTTAGTCTATGTACGAATGAACGAAATAGCCCGAGATCCAAAATCCAGGAGATGTCAAAATTTTGGTTTACCCTACACGATCTTGGCCTTAAGGTTTGATGGCTTTTTTTGAAAGATATATCATAGTAGTCTATGAAACATGTCAGTGTATAAAAATTTAGGCCGGCAAAAGTCTTCAAAATGGCCGCCATCCAAGATGGCCGCCAAAATTAGGAATTGTACACGTTTGTGTAATAAACTTTTTCATTTTAGATTTTGTTACATTTAACTGCATTCAGTGTTGGTTTTCTATAAACTAAACATATGTTGAAGCATATTAAGTTTATTTAACACAGTTTGTATGTTCTCATGTGTTAAATACGTTACTTTTTAACGCTATCTGCCATTAAATGATAGATTGGCTGTTACTGTTTGTTTGAGTGGTATCATTTAAAGGTTTAAGTGTGTTTTTGTATTTAGCGCAGTGAAAGACATAAGGAACATCTATATAAAGCAATTTTTGATACGTAATCTTAACACTTAAGTCAACAATGGGTCTTTGAACGCATAAATCCGGGTTCACACTTGATCACTAAAATATCATAAATTCACATATTTTGGGTTTGAACACATTAATTGAACAGCTACTTATGTTTTATCAATAAAACATAAAATAGAAATTTTCATTTTTAAATTATTTTGATTTAGCACGATTTTGATGTTCTCACATGTTACATACGTTACACCATTAATGTTACATGCTACAAAATCATAATATTCAGTGTTACTGTATATTTTAGTGCTATTCTTTAAAGTTTTGTGTATTTTTGCATTAATATTTTTACAAAACACGAGGGGTGTCTTGTTATAGCAATTTTTTGGTGATATTTTTTATGCTTTTGTTGGTCAGCAGCATGTTTTTGAAGGCATAAATAAAGGTTCATCTCGATCACTTAAACATTGAATACTGATACATTTGGGTTCTTAACACACAAAATTTCAACAGCTGCTGATTTTTTTATGAATTATAATACAAATGTCGTAGCACATTTACCTCCAATTATATTTGAATGTTCTCTATGTTCTCAAGATGTTGGCAACTGTTACATATGTTACTTGTCATAGGATATCCTATAATCCCATATAAAATCATTATTTGCCTAATCTTGTTTGTTTAATGGTCCCAATTTCTGTTAATGAAAGCCTGTATTATATTTTCTTTATAAAAGATTGTGACAATTTTAATCAAAGTAAATTTGTGTAGTTTTGAAGACCATGTTTGGTGTAGTATTATAGCAACACACTCCCAAATGAGTGCTCCTTGTTTTGAACCATGCTGGCACGGAGTTACATTTCTATAACCCATATTTGACGAATGCATTTTCCCATCTTTATCATTCTGGTGAGTATTCAGTTCTTAGGGGCATCAGGTGTAATTTTTAAATTCTATTCAACTTTCGATGAAAATTCTTTAAGCAAACAGAATAGCCCCAGATGGGACGCCGTGTTCTGCAACGTCACATCTTGGGCTATTCTGTTTGCCTAGGTCCCATAAAAGGGACGCCAGGCTTATATGAGTTAAGCTAGTAAAGCTTAAGGTATCTGGTTAAATGTCTCTGTCAACAAAATACTCAAACATTATTTGACTGGCATGTTAACCCACAACACAAATAAAACATTTGGGTGATCAAACTGGTTTTGTTTTCATTAACTTTTGTTTAAAAACAAACATTCCCCTTTACTTGAGGCTACTAGTTGTATTAATCACATATAATCTTTGGTCTTAACTATTTACATTACATATTGTTGTTTTATATATATTTATGAATATAATGTTACGTGTTAGAGTATTTTTTCTTTATTAACATAATGTAGATGTTCTTAACTGTTACATATGTTACTCTTATTAGTATATCCCCATAAAATCAAGAGTTTGACCATTTTTGTTCATTTTTAAACTGTTTATAGTAATTTTATGATTTATCTTTTTATATCATTGAACTTGTATTAATTTTGCAAAAGATTTATAACATTATCATATTATTAACTTTTAAGTTAAACGTTAAATGTCTCTCAGCTAGTTCGCTATGCTAGAGCCTGTTGTAACTACGAAGACTTTGTTGTTAGGGGAAATTACAGTTACTGCATAGCTATTCTGAGTCTTTGATTTCGCATAAGCTATTATAACTGGTTTCACATGCTCTAAAATTCTGTTAGATCCTTTCTGCTGCAACCATGTCCTGACCGTTGTCGATGGGTTTAAACTCTCTCTTACATACATAAAACAAACTTTCTCTGCTGCACGTACTTGCAACCTAAATTTGCAATATAAAAGCATACTTAATAGCAGTTTATTGCCTTTAAATAATACACATTTTCCCGTATCTCACAGATAACATTTTGGACTAATTTGCCTTTCTCTGTTCTAGTGGTATAGGTCTCCATCATTAAAATATATAATCAACAAAGAGTACCATCTTTTTTCTCTCTATGATAATGTGGTTAGTTTTAAGATGTCTTGCTAGCTTAATTGTCACTTGATTCAATCTTACTTTGAGTGTCTGTCTAGAAATTCAATTATATTATAGCTACTGTCTTTAATTGTAGCTATAAAATGGCATTGCATTATATCGGCTTTTGGCAGATAAGATATAACTGATTTTTTTTTCTCTAATGTAATCTAATGCAAATTAAATAAGGACCATAAAAGTAATATCATGTAAATGTTAAAAATACAACTGCTATCTAATTTGAATTTATTTTGTGCTTTTCGGCGGGAAATTAAAAGCCCAGCACATACATGTACACGGCACTGCCGGGACTCATCAGAGGTTAAATCCCGACACTTTAGCCCCGTCGTGTTCCCGCCGGGGATACAAATGACGCACATAATTACAACTACCTTGATCTTCCCGTATCTCATAGAAGCTTTTCATTACGAAAATTTGCCCATGCAATATACAGAGATTTATAAAGTTCTAAAAAAAAAAGAAAATTGACAACAGAAAATGTTTGATATTTTTATTATTTTTGCTCATAACATAGACTGCGTATTCATTGTATTCAAAACTCCACAAAAAGCTCATATTTTCAACATGCCCATGCAATCTACAGTGATTCTTAAAGTTGTATAAAATGAAAATTTTTAATTTTTGATTTTTTTTTTTTTTTGCTCAAAACATAGATTGTCGACGAGGCGGTTCTAACAAGTACCCACAACCTATGCTTTGGAGCAAAAATAAGAGAAAAGGTATACCCATGCAAACCCCATTTTTGCTATATAAAAGTTGGGCTTAAGGGGGTATACATTTTACAGACATGTTTTCTTGATGGGACTCTTTTCTGTCTCTGTTTGTAGTGGTGTGCATGTTGGACTCCATCATTAAAACTTACAATACACAATGCGTGTCATCTTCAAGTTGTTTTCTTCGTAGTAAGATACATGTACATTGTAATCTGGTTAAGATGTCTTGCTTGCTTAATTGTCACTTGATTCAATCTTGTCTTGATTGTCTGTCTAGGAATTCAATTCTCTTTTCTTTAACCCATATATCACGAATGGATTCTCCCATAATTATCAATTGGGAGAGTCCACTTTCATTTTTAGGGGTGTTAGGGGTGGTTTTTATTTTTATCTCATTTTTCGTTGAAATTTCTCTGAGCAAACAGAATAGCCCCAGATGGGACGCCGAGTTCTGCGGCTATACTGTTTGCCTATGTCCCACAAAAGGGACACCAGGCCTATATGAGTTAATATCGCTTTTATATTAATTCTAGTACATGTATATATGTAGCTGTATTATCTTAAAAGTCTAGCTATTAAATGTCATTAGATTGGCTTGCCGCGGATAAGACATTACCGATGTTTGACTTTGTTTCTAGAATAACAAGTCACTTTAACTTACTTTAAAATGGATACTGTACATGCATTTTACGTCTAAGGTATTGCAAATGAAAACTCAACACCAAAAATAACTTTACACTTTTCATTCCTAAATATATCTTCATTCGTTTTAAATTATCGTCACAGAGTATCTATTGGAGTGTGTCTCTATGTTCTGTCAAAGATGGTGTGGTGTGCTTCTTGATAGGCGAATTTACCAAAGGCTTTAATTCATTTGGTTTCCTTTACAGCGATTATTTGTGTACTGTGACCACTGTAAGGTGGTCGTTGTAATCATTTGCTATAGTCCCTCGCATTTCTGCTTCTGAGCTTGCATCTTTTTGTCGGAACTCATTATCAGGGAAACATATTCATTAAAAGTATACCCCCAACCCCAATTGTATAAAGTAAAACTTTAACAGGTTAACAGGTGTTTACCTATTTTCCTTATTTTTGTTCCAAAACATAGATTGTGGGTACTCGTAAGAACCGAGTGGCGGTTCTGACGTGTACCCACAATCAATGTTTTAAGCAAAAAATTAAAAACAAAAAAATCTTTCGAAATTTTCAAGCTGAAAAATCTTTGTATATGGCATGGGCATGTTTTCGTAATGTCTAGCGCATAGATCTGTCGGCGTATTAGCTTTATCTTTCAACGTCCTGCATGGACATGTGCTTCCATGACATGCTAACTTGACCATGATTTACGACTTAACGTTTCAAGCACATGTTGGGGACGATACACGTCATATTTTTATCCACCTCGAGTCTTGCATATCCCTTTTTATTGTCCTTAGCCGTCTCTAAATATTGTTCTAGAATGGCTTTTCAGTGAACCATTCCAGTATCATCTTGATACCGAAGCCCCCTTTTTAGATCTACATCTTTCTATTGCAAATGAATTTGTTTCTTCTAAAATTTATGATAAGCGCGATGACTTTGATTTTGATATAGTAAATTTTCCTTTTTTGGATGGTGACGTTCCTCGTCGTGCTTCTTATGGTGTATACATTTCGCAGCTTATTAGGTTTGCTAGAGTCTGGAATCATGTTACAGACTTCAACGCTCGAAATAAATGTTTAACGGCAAAACTTCTCCTACAGGGCTATCGGTATCATAAACTTCGAAAAACCTTTTCTAAATTTTATCGTAGACACTATGAATTGATTTCCAAATATAATGTTGGGTTAAAGACGCTTTTAAGTGAGGGCCTTTCGGAACCTGAATTTTATGGTGACTTGGTTTACAAATTTAAGAAACTTATAGGAATTAATGATTTTTCTTTTCAATTCAGAAAAATCATAACACGTTACAGACGTATAGGTTATAACTTGAATGTTATGCGACAGTCTGCATGCTTAGTTTTTAACCCAATCATGGTTGATAACTATGCTGCCTTCTTTAATTGCACGCCAGTGGGTCGGGCGTCAGACTCTATGATGGCCCCGACTTAAAGCTATTCATTTTAGTTGGTTGGGACCGGAGCTTATTGTCTGTTGCTTGGCACACTGGGGTCCAACTGGTGTTTTTTTTTGCTCCGGAGTTAGTAGGTTATTCGGCACCCAGGGATCTCCATCGTCGGGCAGCTTACTCAATCTGTGAGTCCTGGGTTTTGATTCATCAGGATGTTTATCTTGATTTATATGTTTGTTCTTGATGATTCATTAACTAGTTAGAGATTCACCACGAGGACCGAAGAACTAACTAAATGTTATGAACCACTGTAGAAGCTGAGGGTGAGGTTAGGCGCCTGTAAAACCGGTTTAAGCCCGCCAGTAACTTTGTGTTACTGATCGTTCCAAGGCAATACTTCCGTGGTGGTTCTTTTTGTTTTATGTCTTGGTGTTTAAATTTTTTTGTGCTGTTGGCGCCGTACATGTATGTGTGTTTTCATAGTTTTAGTTAAGGTAACTGAGTGGCCACCTATTGGGAAAATAGCTGCTCATTCGGCTTACGATATGTTTCATGGTATAAGTACCTGATTGTTAGCTTGGTTTTTTCCCACCTCGGTTTTTGGAGTGGGAATCTTTTTCTGATTGCGCCTTTTCCTGATCTTTGCCTACTTGTACCTTTTTGTGCAGATGGCGCTTTTCTTCGCTTATGAATTATATCAAAGCTCACCGAAGAAAGGCAATGATCACTTAAAAACGCAATGAATTCAGTTAAAAAACTATCATGGTAAACGAACGTTAACACTTTTGACACGAATCTTAAAGTTTTTATCATCCCAGGGCAAAATTGACAATAATGCCAATAATTACTGGGCCTGACGCCCTGTATAGCCCTCCGTTTGCATCTGTAATTCTTGCAAATCGAATATAGGCCACAGTTCGAAAATGAGACCATGCTGTGTAATTAATTCCTCCAAATACTTCTAATTTTGACAGGTCGGCTCTTTTAATTCAAAAAAATGTTGAATTAGCATGAATAACGTTCTTGAAAGTGAGCTGCCGCATAGGGAAACTAACAATCTGCATAGGCGAAAACAAAGGCGCCGATCAGCTTCGCAGTAACTGCGAAGCTGATCAGCCCCTTTGTTTTCACTACACGGATAGTACAATTCCCCTACTTTCTAAATCCAAAAATTCCCAGCCTCTAATCATCTTCTGTGACTGTACAGCCCGGTTTAAGTCGGACCTTGTCGGAACCCAAATTGTTGGTTTTCTCACGCACAGGCTCATACACTGTAAGAATATTTACTAGACACTTGAATTATATTTTCTTCAATTACAAGACCAATATTTAAGTTTCTTGAGGACAGATCAATGATCTTGCAAACTTTTGATAACACGAGTTCTGTTAACGAGATGCTAATTAACACTTTAGCCTTAATTAAAATGTTGGCTAATTTAAAGTACGTAGAAACTTATATTTTTATCTTTAATCACGTGAATCCAATAAAAATGAAAGTTTGTTTGTTTTTTTTTTCTGTGAATACAATGCAAATACAAATACAAATACAAATACTATTTCTACTTACAACAAATCGTGAGTAAAAATCACTATTACATGAAGAGGCGCAAAAATCAAAGTAAAATTACTATGGCATTACAAGTATCAATTAAGCCCGGGGCATTCGCAACTTCATACCCTGGACAGCTAAAAGCTTGAATCTTCGCGCCTGTGAATTGATCTTCAATACATGACCTATCTCGACAAATGAGCCGCGACGCGAGAAAACCGGTCGTCGTGGTTTCCGACCAGGTCTAGTAAGTAAGTAAGTAAGTAAGTAAGTATAAGTAAGTAACTTCTTTATTTAATGAGGGTGACCCATTTGGTATTCACCAATCTTCCATGGGGCCCTCAAACAGACCTGTACAGTCACAGAAGCAGGCTAGAAGCTTGAAATTTCGGAATTGTTCTATCCGTGTAATGAAAAGAAAGACGCTGATCAGCTTTGTTTTGCATAGGCAATCATCCCGTTTTCTCACGGCATGTCTCAAATTATTGCTAGGGCTGATCTTTGAATGTTTGTTTGAATTGTTGCTTACATACAATGTACCAGTCAACAGCTATGGCCATGTCAGGCCGTTGCCTTCATTTTAGTGACATCCAAAATGTGCTTCAAAAATAAGCGCCAAAGTAAACAAATAATGCTTATAAATACTTGAATACTCTCTTTGTGTTAGTATCTGAATGTCAATTTAGCTTTTCTCCCACCTTGGTTTTTGGAGTGCAAATTTCTTTCTGACTGTGCCATTTCCTGATAACTTTTTATAAATACATGTCTTTACATGTATGGATGCTTTGGCAAGGCCACTTTTCCTGACCTATGTCTTTACTAAATAAATGAAATTAAACAAACTGACTGAACAGCTAGCCTGAATGTAAAAAAAAGAAAAAAAAGAAAAAAAAAACATCGTTGAAGATTCCTTTGTCAATAACTGACTATCAGACCTTTTCATACAGAAGTTGCCGATACTGAATAGCCCTTCGACTATTTATTAAGCTTCTCGAGTTGTATTTATTTTCTAGGTTTGTATACATTTAGAAAAACAGCACTTACATGTATATCGGTTTAAACTTTAGATGGATCGTACCATCGAAATAAAGCAGATAACTATTTGTCCAGATTTACATTTCAGGTGCTGCTTTATGCAAAGCTGATTTAACGAGCTAACCTATGTATATGTTCTTCAGCACACCATGCAGTACCTAGCAGTATTTGCTTGTATCGTGGTCGGCGTCTCCGCCAGCATGTGGGGCCACAACGGTAATATGGGTAACAACAACATGGCTGGACTGTTCCAAAACATGATGAACGGCATGGGACAGTGGAACAACGGCATGAACCAGCAGCAGGGCCATGCCAACTTACTGCAGCAACTGCTGCAGAGCCACATGGGCCAGAACCAGATGGGCAACCAGAACTGGAACTACGGTGGACAGCAGTACCAGCAAAGGCCACAGCAGCAGGTAAATCAGTACGATAATATTGGCCAACTACATGAGCACGAGTAAAATCACTGATTGATGCAAGTCATTACTAGAATTCTCTTCAGTTAAATAAAGAGAATTAGAGTACAAAACAAAGACATGTAATCAAGACGAACCTTTATAAATCATATGTAATTAAAATATAATTGGATATAAAACATCTTGATTAAGATTAAAATGCTAAACATCGATCGGGATCTATCACATGGAACTTAATTCCACCGGCAATGAGCAGTTTGTATGTTTGATTTGGACTGAATGACATTAAGATATTTTAGTATATAAATGGCTGTTGCACTTTGTCGAAGCATTTTATGTTTTGCCACCCATTTTGTATACAAAACATATTTTCACCAACAGCAACAAGGCGGGCTTACAAACAACATTATCGGCTCCCTCCTCGGCAACATGCTGGCCTCAATGTTCAAGAGCCATACGGGTGGTGGATACCAACAGGAACGTGAGGGGGACGGGGAGGAGAGGGAGGAGTTTGGACTGATGGGAGGATTAACGAAGATGTCAATGGCCAAAGAAATGTTTGAAGTCATGAGGGCTTACAATCAGTATAAGGTAACGTATGAAACAACATACATTTGATACCATATCAACATAATTTAACTAAGCCCCCCTCATATATTTGAAATTCTTAAACACTACTGAGAATCTTAAACTTTAAACTTGAAAAATGGAGAAACATGCGGAAAACTAGCAAAATCACAGACCTTGGCTGATGATAACCATAGAATGCTGAAATTAATGAAACAATAGACTGGTATACTGAGATCAGAAAATAACACAATTTGTACAACAATAACCAAAGTCAAAGAAGACAAGCATAACCGATTCATGGACGAAATAAACAGGCAACGTAAGGGAAAAACGACATCGGAACGGCCAGTAAAATCAATGGCTGACTTAAACCTATTTTACAGGACCTTAATTCTATCCGTTAGTCTGACAAGACAGTTTTGCTTCGACAACAGATGTTCTTTGGATCAAGATAACATGCCCGTGTAATGTATACAGTATACCTCCTTATATCCTACTGGTATAGAGTAAAATCGGGATATTCAGTGGACTGTCTTTCTATGTTTGCCCTACAACACAGGTTCAGGAAAAGGAAAAATATTAAAAATTCATTTTTTTGACAGCCCTGAAAATTTCTGTTTATTGCATGGACGTGTCTTCCTACTGACTTATTTTGTTTCAGGACAATGAGGAAGAGTTTGGCAAGGCAATGTACCACCTGTGTTTCATGGTTAACGCCACATGGGCTGCCTCTAAACAGTACAACTTCAAACTCTTCAACGTCACAACAGGTAACAGCTCGTAGTCACTGTACCCACATTACGTCTCAGTCGCGATTTATAAGCCTGGCGTCCCTTTTGTGGGACATAGGCAAACAGAATAGCCCCAGATGTGACGCCGCAGAACGCGGCGTCCCATCTGGGGCTATTCTGTTTGCTTAGAGAATTTTCATCGAAAAATTGAATAAAATTTAAAAATCACTCCTGATGCCCCTAAAAATGAAAGTGGACTTACCCAAAAGATAATGATGGGATAATCCATTCGTCAAATATGGGTTAATACGCGTTCTGGAATGCTACAGTGTATGGCGTAATTGAAATTATTATTTCAGATTCTCGGTGTAAACATGAACCGCTCTCTTATTTGTTTATCTGGTATTCTCAAAGATTTTGATCCCTACATTTGATTCGCATCGTCATGTATTTATAAGACATTCTACACGGACGTAAGTGCAAGGGAACAAAGACAAAACGATGGCCATTGAATATGAAATTATTGAATATGTCATTAAATAAATGTCTATAACACAGTATGTTGCAATGTAAAGCTGAAGCATTTTTGTTATTTTGTTTGTTTGTTTGTTTGTTTGTTCGGGTTTAACGTCGCTTTCAACATCATCTGTCATATCACGACGGTGTCTGGTTGTGACAGAGAGCTCAATGCTCACTTTTATAGTGCTGCCTCACTGTGGTATCAGATCCCAGACACTTTTACCTGATACCATCCTCAGTCACATAATACTGACACCGGAGCGACCAGTCCTAGCGCTACCCCACACAGGATTACCTGTTACAGGGAACTCGGAGGTTCGGGGAACTCGGAGGTAAACAATGGAAGGCAAATCCGATTAGGGGCAGTATTTATCCTATTTTATTTTAAATTTACGTCCACTTTAGTAATTTTAACATATCGCACATATAAAGTTTGGAAGACGAAGCCCCTGCATGCACCATCAGTTTAAGCTGAGACGTCAATTTTCAATCAAAAATAAATAATATAAACAGGAAATTGCATGATTGTAAAACACTTTCAATTCGGACCACTTAATTTTGAGTATTAACGATATTTTCGAATTAAACAGCGGCTGGTTTCTAAAAATACAGTGTCTTAATGACCATCTTGCAAAATTTTAGCCTCATATATATCCAGCGTTTTTACCCAGGTAAATGTAGGAGGTATCACAATTTTGGGTACGGTAATTATCGGAGGTATGATCTCGATAACTCGGAGTGACGTCAAATTTAGGATATGGAGAAAGTCGGAGGGTCAGTTCATTGAAAATGACTCGTGATTTTGCTCCTGGAGCAAACTAGACTTTAATTTTATGAAATACAGTCCATTAAATATGTAAAGTACCAAATATACATGTACATTAATATGTCACTCTAACCTACATGTATGTTACTCTAACCTAAATGTATGGCATGGACTTATTATTAACATATTTAAGAGTATATTTATTTGGCATGATTATGTTGTCGATTTCAGTAAGCACTCTTAATCATTCAATCACTAACAGCATGTGTTCAATCCACTCTCAGGGTAACAAGTGGAGCAAGCCAAGTTTTGCTTGCGGGTGTGTCAGGAATTTATTCTGGGGTTCTCCCCTGTTCGCCCAACCTATTGATGGAGTCGTCTCGATATGTCTGAAACAACATTGTAAAGGTGAAAGGGACATCAGACAATAATACTAAAAACTGACCGACCGCATCAGAAAACCGTCCCACAATTAGCTTAACTCGTCTGAAACATTTTGCCAAAATCTGTCATAATCTCATAATTCAAAGTGTCAAAAAGGGAGATCTAGATGAAAAAAGGTACAAGTTGGCAATGATCAGGAAAAGGCGCAATCGGAAAGAAATTCCGACCCCAACGAAACTGAGGCGGGAAAAAACTAAATTGACAATTAGGTACTTATACTGAGAGAACATATCGTAAGCCGAGTGAGCAGCTATTGTCCAAAAGGCGGCCACTCAGTTACCATAACTTAAACTAAAACTGTGAAAACGTACATGTACATAAAGTATCATCAGCATTTGAAAGAAAACCCGTATTCTGTGTGTTTAAGTAAAAACGTGTGCACAATGTTTTTCAGGTCGATCGAGTTCAAACGCAGACTAGGGCACTGACAAAAGTATCATCCCCTCTCCCTATTTCTCCCAATCGAAAGTTGGCCAAGAAAATTTAGCATCAGCCGTTTTATAAGCTGTAAAATGACATTTTTTCATGTGCATCATTGAAAGAATCTAACGAGTACCGACAGTCGATAACGTGAATAAAAATAAATAATGCACACAAGATGGGATGTAAGGGGTTTAGATTGCATAGACGGTAGCTTGCTTGTTGATTCTCAGCCTTTCCTAGTATACATCAAACACCCCTCCCCAATACGCATGTGTACATACTTACCGTGTCACAACAATCAGAATAAACGTTTTGTGCTTACCTTTCCTTAATTCGTAGGCAAATGGAAGTGATCCAAACAAGATATACTCTCAGATAAGCATTATCAAGAAAAAGACAGGATAAAACAACTCTTTAAATGTTGAAATACCTCCGAATCTCCAAAACCGTCCCCCCGAGTTCCCAATATTACATTTCAAAATTACTCCGAGAATTGTGACACCATCTTAATGTTTTTAAGCCTGTGAAGTTTATCCGTTTGTAATCATGCGCAAGGATGCTTAAAATCTCGAGGAGAAAGCCCAAATTTTGAAATGTAGCTGCCAGTTTGTTGACAAATGTTATTGGTCGTCCAAATTTTACCTGATAATAAAACGTTTCTTGCTGCGTTAGCACAATTCTAAGTTCGAAATACTTTAGCATGTTAATGTGAGGACAAAGACGGCCATACTGTTCATAAATTATTTGCTTATTATATTACCTTTTAGCCCAAAACACCAATAAGTTCTGATTTTACCGTTATGTGATATTAATATTGATATTATACTGACCCTAGTCTAAGGCGCCTGTCATTGTTTACCTCCGAGTTCCCCGAACTTCCGAATTCGCTGTAACAGGTAATCCTGGGTGTACCCCGAAAATCCGAGTGCCAAGTGGGGAGCAACTAGTACCATTGTTAACGACTTTGGTATGTCGCGGCCCGGGATCGAACCCGGTACCTCCCGATCTGGGAGCGGACACTTTGTTATTTTGTACAGAGCTGTTAGATCAGCTTTAAGATTCCTGAGAAGTTTCAATTGTACATGAGGCTTTGTTTTATAGATTTATATAATAAATTGTATTGGTTCGTTTCTTCCGTAACACAGACCAAACTGGAGAAGAGCTAGAGCGACAGAGTATGGGAGCGACAGAAGAAGAGAAAATGCAGGGTGCCATTGATCTCCTGGTCAACCAGGAACAGCTCTGGAGAGAAATGTTCTTCAGGTCAGTTATAGTCTGATAGTTTAATAGGAAAATGTATATGAAAGCTGGAACGCCAACACCAACATCATCATCATATTACAAAACCTTGACCATGCAATATAATTATACAGGTACTTTGTCAGCTTTAAAAAATTGAATAGTTCCATCGATAGAAAAATGAAAATTTTGCCAAAACCATTGAGGTTGTTCTAGCGAGTATTCACAATCTGTTTTTTTTTTTTTTTGTATAACAAGAGAAATACAATGTAGGTATAGCCCTGTACGCCCCAGGATTAATCAAATAAATGTGGGAATAAGGATGGGTATAACGGACATGTTATCCTTATAATAATCAACAAAACACATCAGTAAAACATGTCCATGTAATGAATACCCCCTTGGACCCCATTTTATATAGCAAAACTGGGATATGCAGGGGTAAACCTAATTTTCTTATTTTTGTTCCAAAACATAGATTGTGGGTACTCGTTAGAACCGCATCGGGGACCTATGTTTTGTGCAAAAATTATAAAAATATCAAAATTTTTCTAATGAAATTTTAAATTTTTGGTTTTGATAAATTTCTCTGTATATTGCATGGGCTAATTTTTGTAATGATAATATATAATGAGAAACTGCTGAAACAGATTCTTAATGTGTCAATAGGTGATGAAATAACATCCTTACTTTGCATATCTTATTAGGATGGTCGGACAATCTGATTAGAACATTATTTTTGTTGGAAAAATCAGCTGCCAATCCTCAGCGATAGAACGTCCTTAATGTATCTTTTCTGGTAATTGTATTGGCTAAATTATTGATTCGTGTTAAATATGCATTATTTTCTGAAAATAAATCTGCCCTGCGACATCATAAAGATTTCGTTTCAAATTGATGCACTACAAGCAATCCTAACACGGCGTCATCGTCCTCCCCATTGATCCTAATGGAAATGTCACTACTGTTAACGAAAACCTGCACGAAAGATCACGTTTCGGTGACCGTTTCACGTAAACATTAACCCATATCTGACGAATTGATTCTCCCATCATTATCAATTGGATGAGTCCACTTTCATTTTAGGGGCGTCAGGAATGATTTTTATATTTTATTCAATTTTTCGATGAAAATTCTCTATGCAAACAGAATAGCCTCAGATGGGACGCCGCGTTCTGCGGCGTCACATCTGGGGCTATGTTGTTTGCCTATGTCCCCCAAAAAGGACGCCAGGCTTAAATGAGTTAATGACCTCTGGGAATGGACCCACTGGATCTAAGCGGTTTGTTTGTTATGTTAGAAGAAAACAAAATACTTTACTGTATTATCTTTGATGAACGCGTGACGTTGTCGAGCAGATTTGATTCAGTCCGGCTCCGCCATCGTGAATTAAATACATCGTCAGCTGCCCTCCAACTTCATGAGTCAACCACGATAATTCACAGTTAAGTAAAATTATTAATGAAATAAAAACAAATCAGTGTGCGCTAATTGAATGTCACCACTAGAAATTCTAGATATCCTATTTATCCAGACGGAATGACTTATTTGTTTGTCCTTGATGATTCATTGACTAATTAGAGATTCACCACGATGGCCGAACAACTAACTAAATGTTGTGAACCACTGCAGAAGTTGAGGGTGAGATGAGGTACCTGTAAAATCGATTTAAGCCCGCCAGTTATTTTACATTACTGATCGTTCCAATACTTCTGTGGTGGTTCTTATTGTTTTAAATCATTGTGTTACAATTTTTTTGCTGTTTGCACCTTTTCATATTGAAGATGTTTATAATTGTCAGCGAAAAAGTCGACAAAGGTCATTGGTACTGAAAATACAGTAATCTTTTAGGTTTACAGTATAAGTGGGCCTAATGGGTTACAGCATGGACCGCAACTTTAATATTCCTCTCTATGTACCAATGAATGATCTTCTATTCCATCTAGTCAAGGATGAAGATGATATAAATAAATAAAGATCATATAAATAATATAAAGGTGGAACTCAGAAAGCGTACACAAGACGCCACATTTTATTATAACGGTCACAAGCTATTTGTGCATGTCCAATTTAGTTCAAAAGGTTACAGCTGACCATGTACTTCATCAATATGACAAATGCTAAATCGGTGAGTTGGGACTCGAATCCCCGCTAAAAGCCCCATCCTGCGGGGACTGCTCGTTGGTAAAACCACTGCATTTTCCCCGCAGCCTGCTATTTTTCATTTCACGGCCCTCTTTGACTATATAAAGTAAACCCCGGGTATTTCCCCCACACTGCCGTGGCAAAACTTTGGCCAAAGCCCCGCCCATTTTTACGGCTGCCCCGCCCTCCCCCGGGGTGGGGACGTGTTAACAAATGATTAGTGCGTTTTGATGATACCCAGCATACAATTTGAATCGTGTCTATAACCAACATTTATATACTTTAATGGCAGAACAGTGGACATTTTCGGTTATAAAACAAATCATTTCTTCCCTACTTATGCATAATTAAAACATAAGTTTGGCGGATGAAGCAAATACACACTACAAGGATTTGAAAAATGAAAACTTTCTCAGACTGGTTTATAGATGCACTTAAAATAAACATTGACATGTGAGCAAAATAAGTTCTAGATTTCTTAGTACGTGAAATAAATAACGTAATTTTACGTCGACCATGCGTATATCTATTGAATAAATTCTAAAATTGTAATACAAATACTCATTTGATTTGTTGTTCAATGCCCGACACAAAGACATATGTCAATTAGAGACGGAATCTCGATTTAAAATCTCTCAAGAAATGGAAAATCCTGGGATCGAACCATTGACCCCTGTTTTACAAATTTATAATGAGTTCAACACGTACCCATTATTGTTACGTTTGATACACATTTTTCGCAGAAAGTCTTGACTATTTAAACTATTCATTTTAGTTGGTTGGGGCCGGAGCTTCTTGTCTGTTGCTTGGCCCACCGGGGTCCAACTTGTGTTTTTCTTTTGCTCCGGAGTTAGTAGGTTATTCGGCGCCCAGGGATCTCCATCGTCGGGCAGCTTACTCAGTCTGTGAGTCCTGATTTTTGATTCATCAGGATGTTTATCATGATTTATTTGTTTGTTATTGATGATTTATTGACTAGTTAGAGATTCACCACGAGGACCGAATAACTAACTAAATGTTATGAACCACTGCAGAAGCTGAGGGTGAGGTTATGGCCATGTAAAACCGGTTTAAGCCCGCCAGTAACTTTGTGTTACTGATCGTTCCAAGTCGATACTTCTGTGGTGGTTCTTTTTGTTTTATGTCTTGGTGTTTAAAAAAAAATTGTGCTGTTGGCGCCTTATGTATGTTTTCATATTTTAGTTAAGTTAAGGTAACTGAGAGGCCACCTATTGGGAAAATAGCTGCCCATTCGGCTTACGATATGTTTTATGGTACTATAAGTACCTGATTGTTAGTTTGTTTTCTTCCTACCTCGGTTTTTGGAGTGGGAATCTGAATGCGCCTTTTCCTGATCTTTGCCTACTTGTACCTTTTTGCAACCAAAGGACTGGAGAAGCCCGGATTGCACCCATGACCTCTATTTTACAAGTGGAGTGGTTTATGACTTAAGCACGTACCCACCATTATTGCGTTTTGTTACCCATTCTAATATTGCCTCCGGTAGTCGGTCGAAATTGATCGACGTAATTCCGCATTTTACGTCGGATCATTCTTTGTTGGCCGAAAGCTGTACGTCGGCCTATCATCATGAGGATCGAACAACAAACAAGGGCGCGGTTATAACCAGTTTAAGCCCCCAGTATTGTTATATTACTGACCGTTCCATTGGGATACTTCTGTTGTGGTTCCAATTGATCTGTGTTCTTGTGTTCAATTGTTTGTGTTGTTTGCACCTTTATGTATGTTTTCACGTATTTAGTTCGGTCCGGGTAATAGATTGTCCACCTAAAGAAAAAATAGCTGCTCACTCGCCATACGATATGTTTTCTTTGTTTTAGAACCTGATTGGTCGTGTAAAAAGCCCGCCACGTTTTGATTTGACACGGTACACAGATTAACCAACTTGTTTTTGCAAAACACATTTGGTATAATTCCCAGTCTTTACTAGACAAAGAATACGTAGATCTACTAATGTTAAGCCTGTTGGAGGAAACGTGGAAAAATACACAAAAAGGAATCTATGTCATCTATATTTCAATGACTGAAATAAAATGCCAAGTCCTGTTAACACTGCAAAAAGGGATTCCACTCCCCCCTGAGTTCTTAATGAAACATCCAGAATTTGCATGTGTCATGTACATATACGTTCATAAATAGCCCCCGAAATTCCACAAACCATAAGGTATAATCTATGTTTCGCTCCTCCAACACGGCCATCTGATTATAGATTATAGCAGACGATTTTGCTATGGAATCGGGGTCAGAAATGTCATATGTATAAGTGCGAGAAGAGTTGTAAAGCAACGTTGAACAATCGAAAGGATTATCTGCGAGGGTTTTTACACATACAAAGAAAAGAAATGGAAAAAAAGAAAAATGGCGCGATAGCATAAAATAACATTAATTTGTATTTATAGTATTTACAAAAATAAGTTACATGAAATTCTGCAAACATTTTTGTATCGCAGTTTTATAAAACAAATTATTGATTCTTTCGAAGCCGACCACCCTTTCGATGTCTTCTTTATGAAAAAATAGTTCCTTACATTTTATGACCAAATTTGATAAAAGTCAGTCATTTTAATACAAAAAACATGTTTCGATGCAGTTTAAGATATATTTGATGTTCTGATAAAATGATTTCGCATGCAGTGATCCAGAAATGGAGGTAGCCGCTCAAATCAAAGCCGCTTATAGCAATGAAGAATCAATTAATTGTGCCCCATAACCCTTGCTCAAACTAACCACAAATAGCGCTGGCTTGGGAGCCAGCGCAATAACAATATGTGCTCGATCCAGTCACGTGAGTTCAAGCGGTTAGGTTAAAAAGTATTTTACCTATATTTGATATCATTTGTATCGATTCAATTTACATTTGTGTTATAGTTTTATTGTATATTGTTGTTGTATACTTTGAATACCATAGTTCTCGGACGATCGTAGTAGACGTACGTCACAGATTTACCGTTATACATATGCATGGCACGTCTGTTCCCATTGGTCAAACGCATTCATTTCATTCATAAATTTATGTATATTAACGGTAAATCTGTGACGAAAGTTTACTACGATCGTCCGGGAACTGCGCAGGTGTATGCCATTCGGATTTAAAACGCAAAACAATATCAGCAGATGTTATGTATATAGTTGTTAATTAATTGCTACACATTGACGCTTGTTATGACTGTTTGTTCATAGGATGGCGACGTGGAGCTGTTTTGCCGGCAAGGAGTACCTCGACTCGGCTATCAAACTTGACAAGATGACTAAGGGAGAAAAATGCGACAAAGATGACTAAAACATACGAACATACCTCATAACTATACTGAGTTCCACAGCCAACGCAACTCACCAGTTCAACTTAGATATCTTCCTGTGGTTTCATGTGATTCATCTGAAACTTTCTCATAGTCGCGACAAATTTTATTCAATAAGGTTAGGTCTCTAACACAAAATAAAGCATATGGTTGGCATCTGCAATGACGACGATCACGTGACCATGTGACGTTTAACGATTTAAACATGTAATTTATTGCAGCGATTTCTAGCGTTAATGCAGGGAAAATACTCTTTTGTACCCCGAGGCAAGTTCCCGAGCATACACACTAAAATCGTGGATTTGATAAGCCAGAAAGTTTTTTGGGTCATTTTGATGCTGATTGAGCACAAAAGTTTTCACATGATTGTCCGATTTAAAAGATGGGCACACCGGTCCAAAGAAACGCATAGGGTTCCTCAGAAGTGATCGGAAATAGAAATAAAGTCGCGTTTGCTGTGGAACTTAGTTTATGTTGAAAAACTGAAATAACAATTTTCAGATGAAATTGATAGTTTTTAAAACAAATGTTGAAAATATGTGTTCGACCGACCCTAATGATGCATTCCAACAAGTACATATTAGCTAAAGCCCCACACTGAGAAAAGCCATCAAAAAATCACTTTTGGTGGCCACCTGTTTAGCACAAATTTCTTTTGTTAAGTTGTTTAGTACTGTGCTTGGGAAGTATGAAAACCAATGTTTTAATTTTTTTCGGTCTTGCAAAAGTTCTTTTATTCTGGGTGAAAATGGAGTACCTTAGCCTATTTGATCCGTGACATTTAGGTACCCAGGTGGCTAATTTTACCTACCTTGCACATTCCCTCCCAGGACAATCTTTCAAGGGTGCCAAATCATTCATTGGGACCCCAGAAATGCAAATAACTTTTGTCGTCAAAGATAAACTCTTTTGCTCTATGAAAAAATGCATGGTTTCCATGGCAACCATTAACATGATTCTTGAGCATGGGGGTGTACATACAAAATCGATCATATCCCGGCTGTTACTTGTCCTAGACCATTGTATCTGGTCTCATTTTAAAGCTTAATACATAGCCCTTTCAACCTATGGTAATTATTTAATTTGCATATTCATGAATTTTAATGAAAACATTAAAATGACAGAAAAAATCGTTAAACAACATTAATAAACTAATTTCAGGACCAAACTATCAATGTGACACTTTTAATAATTCGTTGATGTCATGTGCCTAAATGAAAATTATCTCATTTGCATACTCATGAATATTAATGATTTTGTCGAAAATCGAGGAAAATCGAGGAAAAACAAGGGAAAAGTGTAGCCATTGCAAGGTTTTGGATGGTTTATAAGATCTATCATGCATCCCTGGGACCAACTTTAATGGCTGCCAGTGTAGTCAGAGGTATCACCTTAATGCCATTAAATATTGTCCTCAGCAATGAACGCATTTACATGATGTAGAAATACATAGTTTCCACACCTACCCCTAATGTGATTCAAATGAATAGGGTATTCACAAAATATACATATACCAACAATAGCATGCCCTAGAATACTATAATTGGTTTAATAGTGATGCATGGATCAAGAAATTTAACCGTAATACCTATTATTTAAATGGTTGAATTTGCTTATTCATGAAAAGTAATAAAAATACAAAGAAATCGGTGAAAAATCTTGGAAAAATAGCGGTAGACATACAAAATCGCTTGTACCAGAGCTGGAAACAAACTCAGGATGCTGAAAAAATATCAAAATAATGATATGGCAATGTACTATGTCCCTTAAGTCTGATATAATAATTATTTGATTTTCAATTTCATGAATTATAATGGAAACTCTAGAAACAGGAATGACAAAAAGCAAAAATGAAACTGGTAAACTGACAAAATGACTTGTATCTCTGCAATCAAAATCCCTTACCCGCTGAAAATGGCATCTAATGGTTGCTAGGGTAAAGCAATGCCATCCTGTATTACAATATATGAGTCATTTGATTTTTTTTGCTTTCTGAATATTAACAAAACCTTTCGAATTTAGAGGAAAATTACAGAAAAGTTAGGGCGGTATACATAGAAAACCACATGTATCTTGGCTACTGATAGACTTAGAAAGCTATATTTGGTATCAAATGATTGCTAGGACAATGTTCCATAACCATGTACTCTGGTAAATAAATAATCAGCTATTTCTATTGTATGGATATTAATAGATTTTTTATGAATGAGAGAAAACAAAGAAAAATTAAGGGGTACACCAACAAAATTGCTTATATCTCAGCTGCCAATATCCTTTGAGAACTGAAAATGGTGCCAATAGAATGCTAAGACAATGCACTATTGCCACGTTATCTGATAGTTTAAGCATATGCTATTGTATTTTCTGAATGTGACACAAACGTTTGAAACATTGTGGAAATGACAGAAAATTGAAGATTGTGCTCCAACAAAACTTATTAAATATTTATAAGGACAATTTTTATATAAATCATCTAAACACATGACAATAAAACAGTGTCGTACCAATACATTAACATTTTAAGTTCTTTTCGGCTCTTGGCAGTCAAGATACACGCGATTTTGTTTGTATACCCCTTCATTTTTCGTTGCTTTTTGTCTTATTTATAAAGATCTCATAAACATCCATACAACAAAAATAGCTGATGATTTATATATGAGATTACATGGTTAAAGAACATAGTCCTAGCAATCATTTGATACCAATTATAGCCCTCTAAATTTATCAGTAGCCAAGATACATGCGTTTTTCTATGCATACCTCCTTATTTTTCCGCATTTTTTTCTCTAAATTCTGAAGGTTTTGCTAATATTCTTAAACCTTAAAATCAAATGGCTTATATATTATAGTACAGGAAGATGTAATATTGCTTGAGCAACAATTTGATGCACTTTTCAGCACTTTAGGGCTTTTGATTGCCGAGATACAAGTCATTTTGTAGGTTAACCTTTTTTCACTTTTTTTACCGATTTTTTTAAGTTTTCATTAAAATTCGTGAAATTGAAAATCAGATTATTCTTATATCGTTCCTAAGGATCATAGTACATTGCCATATCAGTCATTTGACACCTCCTTCAGTATCCTGGGTTAATTAACAGCTCTGGATCAGGTGATTTTGTACATACACCCCTATTTTTCCATGATTTGTTTCCGATTTCTTATGGGATATTCTTTTTTAATTTTCATGAATAAGCAAATTCAATGTTATGAATATTAGGAATCAAGGTTAAATTGTTAGGTCCATGCATCACTATCAGGCCAAATATAGTACGGTCACAGGGATGCAAGATAGATCTTAAAACCCATCCAAAACCTTGCAATGGCTATAGATTTTCCCTTGTTTTTCCTCGATTTTTGAAATTGTCATTAAAATTCATGAATATGCAAATGACATTATTTTTATTTAGGCCCTTGACATCAATACATTTGTCATATGATATTACTGGCTCAATAGGAAAGTGTCACAGTGGTAGTTTGGGCCTGGAACTAGTTTATTTATGGATTTCTAATGTTCTGTCTGCCATTTTAAAGTTTTTATTAAAATTCATGAATTTGCAAATTAGATGACTTGCATGACTTATCACTGGATAAAAGGGCTATTCTAAGCTTTAAAGTGAGACCAGATTCAGTGATGTACAATAAGTAACAGCAGAGATATGACCAATTTTGTATGTATACCCTCACTTTCGAGAATCCCATTATAGAATGTCATGTGTAGGAGTATACATCCCATAATTTCAACACTTTTGCAAGACTTAAAATTGACCAAACATTGGTTTTCAAGCTTCCAGTGGGTTCCTCTACAAGAGGGTATGAATGAAATTTGTGCTACTTTCCGACCACCTATCACCCTTTTTCTGATGGCTGGGGCTCTAACTATATGTACGAATGAAAAATGTTTGAATATCAACAGAATGTTTTAAATTCAACCTGTTGAAAAATGTGGGCATTGGTTCTTATATAAAGTTCACATTTCTTTAAAATGTTATGCACCACATAATTTTTATTTTAAATATATCAAAGTGCCATATAAAAGCAACAATATTATGTTGCAATATTTCTTACTTTTAATATTTCAATATATATCATTTGTATCGATTTAATTTACATTTATACTATAGCTGTAATATCTTTTTTCTAATTTCATATATTTGTTTGTCCAAATTTAGACACCACAGGATCCAGCGTGGCTACTGTCTTCCAAGTTAACTTTGATACTTGTGCTACTGTTAAACATTTTTAAAGTTTATCAAACGCGTTATACAAACACCCGACTAATGTGACTATTTAACATAGCTTCTACCTGAAGCTACAATAGAGTATTGCCATGCTTCGATTACGATATATATTAATCTCCTACCATTTAGCTATCAGCCACATTCCTCTTTTGAAATAAAATAATCATAAAACAAAACATGATTGTTATATTGTATGTTAGCTTCCATTCCAAGACCTTCCATATTTACTATACCTTTGTTTTGAACCTGTTTCAGCTTATTTTATTTATTATTTAAACCAAGTTCTAACAATCTCATTTCTAACAAAGCAAAGTTACAGCCACTCTGTCAATTTCACATGATGATAGTTAAAGATTTGAACAGTCTTCAATGTATTAATTTTAGTCCTCAAAAGTCGATGTCTTCCTTTTTATTATTTGAAAATATATACAAAATCATTATAGTTAGAGTATTTGGAAGCAGTAAACATTCTAAGCAAAGGGAGAAGGTTGGTCATATTGTACCTTTTCAGGTAATGAACCTTCATCAGTGACCCTTAACAAACTGGCAACGAAAGCTAAACACCTATTGGAAAATAGCTGCTCACTAGATTCACGATATGTTCTCTTTGTATTAGTACCCGATTGTCAATTAAGTCTTTCCCACCTCGGATTTTCGAGTGTGACTTTCGTTTGCCCCATTTCCTGATCATTGCCTATGTTTACCTTGTCCTAAAACTCTTATTAAACCAATGAGTCACTGAGCGTAGCGAAGCGCTTCGTACGCTGAGCGATTCAGAAACGAATGTTCTAGGGCATTTGGGGCATTTTGTGCCTATTAATTTTGCACACTTTATATTGTCCTGTGCATTCACATCAGGAAAACATGTCCGTGAAATGTATACCCCCTTGAACCCCACTTTTATATAGAAAAATAGGGGTTTGAAGGGGTATACCTATTTTTCTTATTTTTGCTCCAAAACATAGATTGTGGGTACTCGTTAGAACCGCCTCGGGGAGGCGGTTCTAACGTGTACCCACAATCTATGATATGAGCAAAAATTAGAAAAATATCAAAATTTTTCTAGTGAAAATTTTCATTTTTAAAACTTTAAAAATCTCTGTATATTGCATGGGCATGTTTTCGTAATGTAATTACCGTGGGAGTGCAATGTTTCTAGCTTCAGAAATCACAATACTATTCTACAACCAGTTTGTGTTTCACCTTCTGATATTTTCATTTTTCTGCTATCCCCATTGCTTCCTAAAAATCTCCCCGTATATCATCCATTGTGCAGATCATTCATAGTGCAATTTATATTTTTATTTTGGTCCTTTGAGATCAGCGATTATATTCAGAGGAATCAGAAAATTATTATCGGTTTTGATGAAATTTCTAACCAGCATTTAATATATTTGGCTGTATTCTGATAATACTGTGTAAGCAGCTAAGAGGATTAGGTTTTTCAACTTTGCACAATCTATTTACATCAGGATAACATGTCCGTGGAGTAAATACCCCCGTAAACCTCACTTTTATATAGAAAAACCGAGGGCAAACCTACTTTTTCTTATTTTTGCTCAAAACATAGATTGCGGGTACACATTAGAACCGCCTCACCCCTCTCGGCGAGGCGGTTCTAACGTGTACCTGCAGTCTATGTTTTGAGCAAACATAAGAAAAATATTAGAAAGAATTCTACTGAAAGTTTTCATTTTTTACAACTCAAAAAATATCTGTTTATTGCACGGGCTAGTTTTCTCGTAATGACATATACCAATTTCCCCTCTATTGTAATCGACACAATCTGTCGCTTATTAGTCTATGGTAGTGGAGTGCGCCAAGCTGTGAAGTGTACAGGCTTGGCAGATGGCAAATTATAATTCCTGAAAATATTCTTGCCTTCTTTTATTATAGGCTTACTTTCGGTTGAGATTGGATCTATAAAACAGATCCTTTAAAAGCAATGAACATATAATGAGAAAGGGGGTGGGCCATACCATGGTTTCGGCTACTTAAGCCTCGCCAGTGATCCTTTAGATTCACATGTAGCAACATGAAGCCAAAGACTAGTTAATGCTGTAACTTAGCACCTCTAAACAGGGTTGTCAATACAAAGGCTAATAGTATCTAAAAGGGATCAAATATATTAAATTTTGGTTAAAAATGTATCTGAACCGACAATGATTTTCTGATTTCTCATAATATCCTCACTGATCTCAAAGGTAAAAAAATAATCTGCAATATTACTGATGTACGGAGGGACTTTTTAGGACCGCCAAATGCACGATACCAGCTCCAGAAATAGCAAATTTAAAACAGTTCCTATAAGAGCAGTGTACATATTAATGAGAAAGGGATGGGCCATACCATGGCTTCAGTAGGGATAGAAAGTACTGGTTATACATGTACGGAGCTTTAGTCAATGCAAAGTGAAACCCTTCTGGTCCGCATGAGACATCTCGCACAGTATAAGGTAAAATAATATTGACACATATACATCTACTGGCACTTAATACATAAAACATCTAAATTTTCTGTGGCTGCACAACCTATAGCTCATATATTTGACATGACCAGGAGCCCCATAGAAATACATGTACGTGCCAAATAGGTAGCTTACGGTATGTTTTCGGGTCGTGTATAAATGGGTACTCTTTTTTTTTCATTCAAACCATGCATTTAGTCCTTTTAAATATCCGACGATAGGCTGACAAGTCCAAAAATCGACAAATCAGTTTAGATTAATAGTAATACACAAAGGTCGGCAAGTCGACAGGTCGACAAGTCGCCAAATCATGTATATGAATGGAGGTGGAGATGTTGATCAAACGGATCTTTGTTATTGTCTTTAGCACTAGGTCGACAGGTCGACAAGTCGACAAATCGATATTGATCAAATGTATAAATGGATGTGTAGGTATAGTCCAAGCGGAAATACAAAGACTAAGTGCATGATGGGAAAAAGAGCCAATGTGGTAAATATGACTGTCAATACATAATAATCATCATATACCGGAAGCATGATCATATACGGTGGAGGTGTAGGTCAACCGGATCTTTGCCAATATCAATTATTCGACAGGTGGACAAGTGGACAAATCAGTATTGATTATATGTATAAATGGATGTGTAGGTATAAAAAATTGACCTAGGTAAAAGCTTAAGGTATACAGTCGAGAGACTCAACTCACATGTTGTCCGTTAGAATGAAATCCGAGTTTGTCTAAGAATCTGTGACATTCTCGGGGGTTTTATGCCTCGTTTTCAAAATACCATAACAATGTCTCAAAGGCTCTGGTGGTGGTATTTCATGATTAGGGCAAAAGCCCAATGTATTCTGAACCTATAACTATTAAAAGTTTTGACTATTTCCTCCAAATAGTGTAAAAAAGGCGATTTTAGCGGGGGTGGGGGTCAAAATTTCGTAGGTGAGAAAAATTTGATTTTTCGCTTTTCCTTGCTTGTAGTCCTTTAACTCCACTGTTGTATCAGATTTTGTGCATGCAACACTGTGTAAAGTGCGATAAACATGCATAATGCCATTGAAATAAAATTGAAATATTACGACGTCACAATTTTGGGTACAAACCTTTAGCAGTTACCTGAATAATATTATTGTCTAAGTACTACCAAACATTATACAAGGCACTGTTAACTCATATGAAAACCTGCTATCTGTTATATGCAAAACCTTATACCCAGATCAGCGATGACCAGCCAGCTACACAGAATTGTGTCATTAATGAACACAACTTCAATCCATCTTCTATGTCTTGCACAGCTTGATTAGAGTTCAATCTCAACCAAAAGCATTTTCTCCAGACACGGCCCATTGTGACAAGAGCAACCTTGCATGAATATTTATTTACCTGTATAAACCTGTTACAACACGGCCTTCAATGTATTTATTTTTCTGATTC
This sequence comes from Rugalucina vietnamica, assembly GCA_964017185.1. Lineage (NCBI taxonomy): Eukaryota > Metazoa > Mollusca > Bivalvia > Lucinida > Lucinidae > Rugalucina > Rugalucina vietnamica. Next base: position 50,215,795 of record OZ024873.1, read on the forward strand.
GCTTTAATGTCTCTTTCAAGATTATTTCAGCTCGTATGAGATTGACCAATCAGTAGGTGGACGAAAACATGAGAACCCAGAGAAAAAACTCCAGGCACACCCGCAAACAGAACTTGGCTTGTCTTACATGTGTCTCGTTTCAGTATAAGGGTTGTGTCGAAGTGATTATAATCATAAAAGTTATTTTTGATTCGATTAGATTATGGCCGAGCATTTTTAATAGGAACAGTTTTTCAATCATTTTGGGATTGAGCCACGTATTACTTCTTGTACCAAGTACTCAAGGGGAGGGAGGGGGGAGTATAGTGTGTCTCAGGCACAGCACGGCTCCCCACGATTGGATCAAACCCAGGGCGTCTATTTAGATTCACTTTCATTAAAGAACTGAAAGATTCTTGTTTTGATGCCTATCGTGATATAATAAGCAATTTTTTTTTTGAGAATGAATGGAAAATTGAGTAAACACCCTTAAAGTTGATGATTTGAAACTTGTCGCTGTTTTGTACCAATGACAAAGACATTTTACGTTCCCATAGTACTGGCTAATACCTAGACAGTGGTGGCATCGTACCAACTTGACTGAAAAGTTGTTGATTTGGAAGTTAATACATTTTTTTTAAAAACAAAATAGGAAAACAGTCCAACAATGTTACTGTTTGTGGTGCAAGAGGTTATTGGCCGTGTAAACAAGTGGACGATATTAGTATAGAATGATTACAAAAGTTTGTTCCACATAATGTACAGTACACTCATTTTCTGGGGAATGGAACATAAAAAGTGGTTATAAATAAAACAGATTGGGGTTATTTTTGGAAACAAATGTATATATCCATTTTTTGTACTTTATATATGGCATACAACTTAACTGCTGATTTCTTTTCTTTTTAATTTTAAGTTAAAAACACTTTCACATACTTGGGTTCTAGTACTGAGATAACATTTTGGGCTGTAGGGTACTGTTCCCCCCGAGTCCCAGAACGCCATTCACATATATTATGTATAATATGACAATACATTCATATGCAAAGGGATTTCTTGGGACTCGGGGGGGGACAATGTTAAATAAATACTGTTCTATTTTTCTATATGTTTAATACAAAATATGCCCATTTTAACCCCAAAATAAAGCAGTACTTCTTTAGAAACAAGAACCTCAATCCAGTATCATAAACTATGGACTACCAGAAAACATGCATACAAAAACAGAAACATTTGACCAACATTTATTTTTATCAAAATCTGAGGCAGCTATACATTATGGCTCCCATTACCACCGTCAGAAGTACTTTACTGGATTTGACAAAATACAGGTAGCTGATCTTTAACGGTAAATATGTGACAGCGCTCTAGGCTGACTGAGTTCGACTTATCTATAATCTCCCTACTTGAACAGATGGACTAGCCGACCACGCCCAGATATGAATATTAAAGTTGCCGCCCATACAGTGACCCATTTGCCGAGCTATATAGGACAAACGGAAATGGAAAGGGCTAAAAGCATGATGGGAAAAAGAGCCAATGTTGTAGTAATGTCTGTTTATACATAATAATGTATATGTCGACTTGTCGACCTGTCGACCTAGTGCTATTGACAATAACAAAGATCAGGTTGACCTGCCTACCTATCCATTTATATAATTTGGCAATATTGATTTGACGACTTGTCGACTTGTCGACCTGTCGACCTAGTGCTATTGGCAATAACATAGATCCGGTAAGGGTTAGGGTTAGGGTTAGGTTAGGGTTTGGGTTTGGGTTTAGGTTAGGGTTAGTGTGGGTTATGGTTAAGATTGGGTTAGGGTTAAGGTTAGGGTTAACTGTTGACATACAGATTTGGACAATGATGACCATTAATGAGGACCCTTCGCCCAATCTCATAGGTCGACAGGTCGACAAGTCGACAAGTCGACACTTCAGTTTTGGCAGTACATATATATGAAATATATAGAAGTACTTAGCCCAGGTATATTATGATTATTATGTATTGATAGCTATATCTACCACATAGGCCCTTTTTTCCATCATGCACTTAGCCCTTGTATTTCCGCTAAGAATATACCTACCTATCCATTAATATATTTTTGCAGTCGACCTGTCGACTTGTCGACCTAGTGCTATTCTTAATTACAAAGATCCGGTAAGGGTTAGGGTTAGGGTTAGTGTGGGTTAGGGTTAGGATTGGGTTAGGGTTAGGGTTAGGGTCAACCGTTGACATACAGATTGGGACAATAATGACCAATAATGAAGACCCTTCTCCCAATCTCATAGGTCGACAAGTCGACAGGTCGACGTCGACAAGTCGACAACTCAGTTTTGCGAGTACAGATAAATTACATATAAAGATGTACAGCCGTATATCCATTGTAACTTAAAGGCTTATCACATGTTGATGTTACCAGACACTATCTGGGCTTGCCCCCCAGGCAGCATATTCGATCATGTTTCAGATATATTATGATTATTATGTATTGACAGCTATATCTACCACATAGGCTCTTTTCCCATCATGCTCTTAGCCCAGGTTTATTATGATTATTATGTATTGACAGCTATATCTACCACATATGCTCTTTTTTTCCCATCATGCACTTAGACCTTGTATGTCCGCTAGGACTATACCTACCTTTCATTTATATAATTTAGCAATATTGATTTGACGATTTGTCGACTTGTCGACTTGTCGACCTGTCGACTTGTCGACCTAGTGCTATTGTCAATAACATAGATCCGGTTAGGGTTAGGGTTAGGTTAGGGTTAGGGTTAGTGTCAGGGTTAGTGTCAGGGTTAGTCTGGCTTAGTGTTAGGATTGGGTTAGGATTAGGGTTAGGGTTAACTGTTGACATACACATTGGGACAATAATGACCAATAATGAGGACCCTTCTCCCAATATCATAGGTCGGTCGACAAGTCGACAATTCAGTTTTGGCAGTACAGATAAATGACTTATATAGATGTACAGCCGCATATCCAGTGGAAACTTAAAGGCTTATCACATGTTGAGTTTGCCAGACAAAGCTATCTCGGAGGATTCTTTTTGGTTTTTCCCCACCGCTCGGTGTGTGGAATGCTATTTTCTTTCTGTTTGCGTCATTTCCTGATCATTGCCTACTTTTACCTTTCAACAAGGGCAACCAAGCATTTGAGACCTGTACATTTGTATATGCACGACAAAGAAAATGGTTTCTGCAAAGAGAAAGTGTCTGACTATCTGTTAGTCTACTGAGAGGATTTTATTTGCGTGAACCGATCACTCAGGAAAACGTGATAAAATGCAAATTTCTTATGAATTTAAAGTTTGACCCCTTTCATGACCAATTACCACGATCACGTTTTTGATCAATGGGTTTGCCGGAAAGATGTGCATTTTATCGGTAAATAAGTAGGTACAAGTAGGCAAAGATCAGGAAAAGGCGCAATCAGAAAAAGATTCCCACTCCAATAACCAGGGTGGGAAAAAACCAAACTAACAATCAGGTACTTATACCATGAAAACATTTCGTAAGCCGAATGAGCAGCTATTTTCCCAATAGGTGGCCACTCAGTTACCTTAACTTAACTAAAATTATGAAAACATACATAAGGCGCCAACAGCACAAAAATATTTTAAACACCAAGACACAAAACAAGAAGAACCACCACAGAAGTATCGACTTGGAACGATCAGTAACACAAAGTTACTGGCGGGTTTAAATCGATTTTACATGGCCATAACCTCACCCTCAGCTACTGCAGTGGTTCATAACATTTAGTTAGTTCTTCGGTCCTCGTGGTGAATCTCTAACTAGTCAATGAATCATCAAGAACAAACAAATAAATCATGATAAACATCCTGATGAATCAAAAACCAGGGCTCACAGATTCAGTAAGCTGCCCGACGATGGAGATCCCTGGGCGCCGAATAACTTACTAACTCCGGAGCAAAAGAAAAACATCAGTTGGACCCCGGTGGGCCAAGCAACAGACAAGAAGCTCCGGCCTCAACCAACTAAAATGAATAGCTTTAAGTCGGGGCCATCATAGAGGCTGACGCCCGACCCACCGGCGTGCAATTAAAGAAGGCAGCATAGTTATCAACCGTGATTGGGTTAAAAACTAAGCATGCAGACTGTCACATAACATTCAAGTTATAACCTATACGTCTGTAACGTGTTATGATTTTTCTAAATTGAAAAGAAAAATCACTACTTCCTATAAGTTTCTTAAATTTGTAAAACGTCTTTCAACCGATTTACGTGAAATTTGTCAGCAGTTCTGATATCTATAAAAATTTGATTGTGGTCAACGCATGCGATCAATCAGCAAAACATGAAAAATAGCAAATTTCTTTTGAATTTAAAATAAATGAATTATTGAACCCTGTTTGGTTTATGACCAATTAGTACAATCACAGTTTTGAGCACTGTGTTTGAAAGGTGTGCAATGCATCGGTAAATAAATTATCGTTCAACTAATTTTGTCAGCAATTTTGATATCTGAAGAAAAATAAAATGATTAACGTTGCTGCATGGGGGCGGGATAATTCGTTAATAAATAAACGTATAAACGTATGCATATTCCCTAACGAATACTTTTACTGTGTCTCGCACTTTTGTTGCCACTTTGCTCATTTTATCTCCCAAGTATCATTTTTCTGACTCTGACAACATTGTCTCTAAAACCTTCCGCCCACTCTGCTACTTCTGTATCCACCACTCTCGACATACTCGTCATACACACTTCGTAGTTTCCTTTCCTGCACTCATGTCGAAAATGCCGAACGTTACCTTCTTCAGCTGTTAGGCTATATCTGAAACATTTGAGCCGCGTCATAGGAAAAAACAAGACTTTGCATATGCAAAAACAAAGGCACAGAAGCTGATCTCGCTGTAGCCTGGCTCCAGGCCTTGAGTTTTAGCAAAGGTGAATAATTCTTACTTGACTCTTACTTGACCCCTTTTCTGATAATATAATCTCCCCTACTAGTCGGAAAAAGTTATTGTTGGGCCAGTTAGAAAATTCTTGCCCCTCAGTTTTTTTTTCTTTTCATGTAAAAAAAAAACAGTAACGACTGGAGCCAGTCTAATCTCGCTACAGCGGTAATACATTTCCTCTTCTTTCTAAATCCAAAATTTTAAGCTTTTAGTTGTCTTCTGTGACTGCACAGACCGGTTTGTGTTGGACCTGTTCTGAAACCTCATTGTTGGAATTATCATTACGCGGCTCATTTATGCAGTGCCATGAGAGCTGTCGTGTGAAAATCAAAAAAGTAAGCCGACATTAGGATAGCAAGTCTGTATAATAATTATCCTTAGAACACAACTTTTATATAGTGAAAACTGCAGTATAATCCTACTAAACATTGACAATAAAGTGTTAAAGACATGTTTATTGAGCTGATCAATTATAAGGAACAGGACATTAGAAAACCTGGCTGTATGACCCTGAATACAGGTAGGGACCCAAACAGGAAAATAAAACCAGAGGACCAACGGTCCTGTAAACGCTCACCTGAGATCTGCTATATTAACCAAATATTTATTTAAAAAATTTGCCCTTTATGGGGCCCCACCAACATATCAAAATAAAGGATTAAGACAAAAGTCAACCAAACTGTAGAGGACTACTCTACAAACATTTCTGCAAAATAGAATTCAAATATCTGCGATTGGACCAGAAAAAATAGCCAATTTCCACTTTTCCCGTTTTAAGTCAATCGAAACTTAAAGTTGCCATAGCAACCAGATTTCTTATCCGACCGAAATAAAAAAATACAAATTATGTAGAGACTACTGTCAGGAACATGTATACAAAGTACAGGCTTCATGCCATAGACAATTTCTGAGAAGATTTTAAAATGTTTTTCCAAATTTTACCATTTATGTGGCCCCAGCAACCAATAAAAATAAGGGATTAGGAAAAAAGTCACATGAAACATAGAGATATACTCAATAAATATTTCTGCAAAGACAAAATTCAAATACCTACAATTGGTCCAGAAAAAATAGCTAATTTCCACTTTTCCCATAAGTCTATGGAAACCATAGCAACCAGAGTTCTTATCCGACTGGAATAAAAAAAAACACAAATTATGTAGAGGCTACTGTCAGGAACATGTATACAAAGTACAGGATTCGTCCACTTGACAGTTTCTGAGAAGAAGATTTTTTAATGTTTTTTTTTTTTTTCAAAATTTTGCCCTTAATGGGCCCCCAGCAACCAATCAAAATAAAGGATAAGGACAAAAGTCACAAGAAACGCCAAACACTACTCAATAAACATTTCTGCAAAAACAAAATTCAAATGTCTGCAATTTTAGCGGAAAAATAGTCGATTTCCACTTTTCCCATTATAAGCCTATGGAAACTTTAAGTTGCCATAGCAACCAGAGTTCTTATCCGCCTGGAATAAAAACACAAATTATGTAGAGGCCACTGTTAGGAACATGTATACAAAGTACAGGCTTAATCCCCTTGACAGTTTCTGAGAAGAAGATTTTTGAATGTTTTTTGAAATTTTGCCCTATATGGGGCCCCTGCAACCAATCAAAGTAAAGGATTAGGACAAAAGTCACATGAAACGTAGAGGACTACTCAATAAACATATCTGCAAAAACAAAATTCAAATGTCTGCAATTTTAACGGAAAAATAGCCGATTTCCACTTTTCCCATTATAAGTCTATGGAAACTTTAAGTTGCCAAAGCAACCAAAGTTCTTATTCGCCTGGAATAAAAACAACAAAAATTATGTAGAGGACACTGTCAGGAACATGTATACAAATTACAGGCTTAATCCCCTCGACAGTTTCTGAGAAGAAGATTTTTGAATGTTTTTCGAAATTTTGCCCTATATGGGGCCCCTGCAACCAATCAAAATAAAGGATTAGGACAAAAGTCACATGAAACGTAGAGGACTACTCAATAAACATTTCTGCAAAAACAAAATTCAAATATCTCCAACAAGACAGCAAAAACTAGCAATTTTCACTTTTTTCCATTATAAGTCTATGAGAAGCACAAGTTGCCATAGCAACCAGAGTTCTTATCCGATCAAAACAAAAAAACACAATTATTCTTTCCTCCTACCTGTAAATGATGTATGTGAAATATGAGAACAATCGGCCCAGCGGTTTCAGAGAAGAAGATCTTTGAAATTGTGGACGACGACGGACGGACGACGGACGACGGACGGACGGACGGACGCCGGAGCATGGGTATACTATAAGCTCACCTATGAGCCTTCGGCTCAGGTGAGCTAAAAAAAAATGATTGAAGATGGGTGCAGTTTTATTGCACAAGTTATCGGGGAACCATAAAACCAATAAACAGTGGATCGCAGATATTATCCTTTAGATGCCTCTTTCTTACCCCCTGCAGAGATGAGATAATCACTTTATCATGACAGTCGTTTGATCTCTGCACCATTAAGGATCATTAACCAAATAAACAGTGGAACCACTTCAGCTCCTTAAGAGTCCACCTCTTTAATTCCTAAACTCGTAATATAGCATTTCATTTTAGTTGGTTGGGGCCGGAGCTTCTTGTCTGTTGCTTGGCCCACCGGGGCCCAACTGGTGTTTTTCTTTTGCTCCAGAGTTAGTAAGTTATTCGGCGCCCAGGGATCTCCATCGTCGGGCAGCTTAATCAATCTGTGGGTCCTGAATTTTGATTCATCCGGAGGTTTATCGTGATTTATTTGTTTGTTCTTGATGATTCATTGACTAGTTAGAGATTCACCATGAGGACCGAAGAACTAACTAGTAAATGTTATGAACCACTGCAGAAGCTGCGGGTGATGTTATGGCCATGTAAAACCAGTTTAAGGCCGCCAGTAGCTTTGTTTTACTGATCGTTCCAAGGCGATACTTCTGTGGTGGTTCTTTTTTCTTTTATGTCTTGGTGTTTAAAATTTTTGTGCTGTTGGCGCCTTATGTATGTTTTCATATTCTTAGTTAAGTTTAGGTAACTGAGTGGCCACCTATTGGGAAAATAGCTGCTCATTCGGGTTACAATATGTTTTCATGGTATAAGTACCTGATTGTTAGTTTGGTTTTTTCCCACCTCGGTTTTTGGAGTGGGAATCTTTTTCTGATTGCGCCTTTACCTGATCTTTGCCTACTTGTACCTTTTCACTGCGCTGGCGGGTGTTTCGAACGTAAGAATATGCAGACGCAGGAAATGAAGACACAATGTGAATATTTGAATACCAAAAGATCGAATAAATATGAGCTCGGATCTGGAAAAAGGTGTCTTCGGGCATTCAAAAACATCTAAATTCGAAATATTTGGCATGCTCTGATATTTATGTCTAACTGCTTTGATATTGTAACACAATCTAGGACACATTTCTTTCTTATCATGTATGTTGCCATGGCAACCGCTAAGCAAAAAGGACTACCCACATTTTAAAATTCAGGTACGCCGTTTGTAAAGCATGTTTTATCAAGTCTTTGTATCGACTATATTCTGCTGAAAGTTGCAAAATCACAGTATTTCTCTATGACTCTATTTTGCCAAATCTAAAGGGTCACTGGAGTAGCCGAAACCGCGATATGGCCCATCCCTTTTCCCATCAATTGCTCACTGTTTACAAAGGATCTCTGTTTTATTTTTATTTGCTATTACTGCAGCTGGTGTTGTGCCGTGTGGCGGCCCTAAAAAGTCTCCCCGTACATCATCCATAGTGCAGATACTATTTTCCTTTTGGTCCTTTGAGATCAGCGAGGGTATTCCGAGAAATCAGAAATTCATTATCGGTTTAGATTCATTTTCTAACCAACGTTTTATATATTTGGCTCTGTTTGGATAATACAAGTCTTTGTATCGACTATTCTGCTGAAAGTTGCAAAATCACAGTATTTCTCTTTGGCTCCATTTTGCCAAATCTTAGGGTCACTGAAGAGGCTTAAGTAACCGAAACCGCGGTATGGCCCATCCCTTTTCTCATCAATGTGCTCACTGCTCTTAAAGGATCTCTGTTTTATTTTTATTTGCTATTACTGCAGCTGGTGTTGTGCCGTGTGGCGGCCATAAAAAGTCGCCCCGTACATCACCCATAGTCCAGATTATATTTTCCTATCATCGAGGGTATTCTGAGAAATCAGAAATTCATTATCGGTTAAGATTCAATTTTTAACCAACGTCTTATATATTTGGCTCTGCTTGGATAATACAAGTCTTTGTATCGACTATTCTGCTGAAAGTTGCAAAATCTAAGTATTTCTCTTTGGTTCCATTTTGCAAAATCTAAAGGGTCATTGAATTGGCTTAAGTAGCCGAAACCGCGGTATGGTCCATCACTTTTCTCATCAATGTGCTCACTGCTCTTAAAGGATCTCTGTTTTATTTTTATTTGCTATCACTGCAGCTGGTGTTGTGCGTTGTGCCGTGTGGCGGTCCTACAAAGTCTCCCTTTACATCGTCCATAGTGCAGATTATATTTTCATTTTGGTCCTTTGTGATCAGCGAGGGTATTCTGAGAAATCAGAAATTCATTATCGGTTTAGATTCATTTTCTAACCAACGTTTTATATAGTTGGCTCTGTTTCAATAACACAAGTCTTTGTATCGACTATTATGCTGCACGTTGCAAAATCACAGTATTTCTATTTGGCTCCATTTGCCAAATCTTAAGGGTCATTGAAGAGGCTTAAGTAGCCGAAACAGCGGTATGGCCCATCACTTTTCTCATCAATGTGCTCACTGCTCTTAAAGGATCTCCATTTTATTTCTGCAGCTGGTGTTGTGCCGTGTGGCGGCCATAAAAAGTCTCCCCGTACATCATCTATAGTGCAGATTATATTTTCCTTTTGGTCCTTTGAGACCAGCGAGGGTATTCTGAGAAATCAGAAATTGATTGTTAGTTTAGATTCATTTTCTAACCAACGTTTTATATATTTGGCTCTGTTTGGATAATACAAATACAAGTCTTTGTATCGACTATTATGCTGAAAGTTGCAAAATCACAGTATTTTTATCTTTGGCTCCATTTTGCCAAATCTAAAAGGTCACTGAAGAGGCTTAAGTAGCCGAAACTGCGGTATGGCCCATCCCTTTTCTCACCAATATGCTGATTGCTCTTAAAGGATCTCTGTTTTGTTTTTATTTGCTATTACTGCAGCTGGTGTTTAGCCGTGTGGCGGCCCTAAAAAGTTTCCCCGTACATTAACCATAGTGCAGATTATATTTTCCTTTTGGTCCTTTGAAATCAGCGAGGATATCCTCAGAAATCAAAAATTCATTATCGGTTTAGACTTATTTTCTAACCAACGTTTTTTTTTATTTGGCTCTGTTTAGATAATACAAGTCTTTGTATCGACTATTATGCTGAAAGTTGCAAAATCACAGTATTTCTCTTTAACTCCTTTTTGCCAAATCTAAAGGGTCACTGAATTGGCTTAAGTAACCGAAACCGCGGTAAGGCCCATCCCTTTTCTCATCAATGTGCTCACTGCTCTCAAAGGATCTCTGTTTTATTTTTATTATTTTTCAAACTGTGTGTGAATTTGTGCATATTGCATAGTCTATACAGTGGTATAGATGTTGAACTTCAAGAAACACATAAAATTTCGAGAATTATTATAGTTCAGCTTCTTTTCACTACAGTGATATAAGGACGTTAATATCATCAACTTCGAAACGTCATCAACAATTCTTATGACGTCATGTTTAGATTGCACCAACTACACACCTTTCATCGCTCGTATCTTTTATTTGTTAAGATAATCACTTCAAATTTTCAGGACATACTCAAAGAAACTTGGTCTTTCACATGTCATAAATATCTTAATTTTGAATTTTCTGCCATAAGACCCCTTTTATCAGCTCTTGGCCCATATCATTCTGGCATTAAGCTCACTGCTTGGCATTCGTAGTTATAGTTTATTAAACAGAAACTAGAGACGAGCGAGAAGCCGTAATGTATTCAATAAATTTTAATACCATGAAAAACAACTGGAAATTCCCTAAAAATGTATCAATTTGCAACATGATGACCCTTAAATTTAAACAGTTTTAAGATTTGAGCCGCCACATGAGAAAACCAACAATCTGCATATGCGAAAACAAAGGCGCGTAACTGCGAAGCTGATCAGCGCATTTGTTTTCTCTACTCGGATAGTACACTTCCTCTTCTACTTAAATCCGAAATTGCAAGCTTCTAGCTCTTTCCTGTGCTTGTACAGCCCGGTTTGTGTCAGACCTGTTCGGAAACTACATTGTTGGTTTTCCCACGAGGTGGCTCATTTATAGAGAATTATGGTTGTAACCAGGAACAATGCATTAATCATAATTTTATTGGTGTGTTTAACTCATATAAGCCTGGAGTCCTTTTTATAAGACGCAGGAAAACAGGGCTGGGGCTATTCTGTTTGCTAAGAGAAAGTTTATCAAAAATGAGGAAAAAAATAATAATAAAAAAAAAATAATAAATAAATAAAATAAAATCACTCTTACACCCACACATATTAAAGTGGACTCATCTAAAGGATAGTGTTAGGTACATCCATTTGTCAAAAATGGGTTAACTCACGTTTTGAAACCATCACGTGGAGTGGCAAAGTGAGTTTGAGTGCCACCAAGTGCCAGTCTTGCTGGTTTTCGGAACACTTTTTGGCGGTCGAATCGTGGTTCCCGATCCTCACGCAGCGTGTAGCTACCAAAAATTGTATCACTATTGTTGGATTGTTTTCCCCAAGCCAAGTAGTAATACTGGCTCCCGCTGATAAATGCCGCGGGTCTGACATATACTTGCTCAAGATGGTCCTGAAAATAACCACAGAAACTCGAATGAAATTAATACATACAAGAAGGATTGTTATTGTGCGTACATGTAATAACAGAAAATGTTAATTTTTAATAAACAGATGCAAATATGGTGACATTTTAAATCCCAGATCTGGCAACAGGTAAAAAGGACAAATAATATAACATTTGATTCCTCGATTTTAGGCTTTTAGTGACTCATCTTATCAATAGAGAGTCTTTGTTCGTTTTCTAGCTCGTTCAGAAAGCACCACAGTAACCGACCAGTTTTGCAGAGCGTCGATTAAGCAGAAACGAGGACCCATCAGTTGCAAAAGAAAGGCAATATTCGAACCCTTATGAATACAAAACATGTGTTGGCTAACTTTGGTTTGTGAGAACGGAGGACGTTGACAAGAATTATAATCCTTCAAATACTTAATCACTCTCAATTTAGTAAAGGCGCGAGTTTTACTGAGAAATACGATTAGCGCAAATGAATACGTTTTCATGGTATAAGTACCTGATTGTTAGTTGGGTTTTTTTCCCACCTCGGTTTATGGAGTGGGAATCTTTTTCGGATTGCGCCTTTTCCTGATCTTTGCCTACTTGTACCTCTTTATGTAATTACCCAAAACAGTTTGGTCAATTTGTTATTTTTTTCTCTTGACTATTCGTTTTTATTTCTTGTTTCTTTCTTTCTTTTTTCCTTTTTTTATTTTCTTTTTTTTTCATCTGAATTCATATTGCTGTCATTACCAATCAATCTAAATTAAAAATTGTGCTGATTTAGCGAAACATTAGAATAAAAGTATCAAAAATGTATATTTTTTTTATCTCATGGGTCAGAACTAACCTACTGCTGAACATATTTGAGCCTGTGCGTGAAAAACCCCGACAATTTGGGTTCCGACCAGGTCCGACACAAATCGGGCTGTACAGTCACAGAAAATGGTTGGCTGAATATTTTGGATTTAGAAAGTAGAGGATGTGTACTATCCATGTAGCGAAAACAAAGGCGCTGATCAGCTTCGCAGTTACCGCGAAGCAGATCTGCGCCTTTGTTTTCGCCTATGCAGATTGTTGGTTTACCCATGCAGTGGCCCATTTGACATGTTGGTTTATTTACATGTATTTGTTTGAATGATTTCTTGTTTTACGTCCCAGTCAACGGGCATGGTCTTATCGGGACACTGCCTCCATTGTATCTCTAACCTTAACCTCAAAAATAGAATGCCATGACATCGAAAATGCTCAAGATTACAATTTTACCCCCTTATACTACTAAAGCTCCATTGTATTGATGGTTTAACTTAACCATTTTTTTCTGGACAGAGTCAGACCTTTTTAGCGGTTAAATAACCAGTAATCAGGATAATCATGGGTAAGGGTGGCCTCGACCTCTGTACTGTAGTGATGAGTTTGACAATCGTTATAAGTTCTTAAATGTAATGACAGTCAATTTTCAAATAAATGTAGTACAACTTCTGTTGCGATTCAATTTGTTTTGTGTTTTGGAGTCGAGTTTTTGTACTGTTTGAGCCTTATGTACGTTTTCAAATTTTTATTTAAGTTCGGGTAACTAAATGGCCGCCTATTGAGAAATAGCTGCGCACACGGCTGAAAATATGTTTTCTAAGTACAGGTGCCTAATGTACAGGTGCCTACTTGTTAATTTAGTTTTTCCCACCTCGGTTTGTGGAGTGGGAATTTCTTTGTGATTGCGCCTTTTTCTGATCATTGCAAACTTGTAGCTTTTTGTTATTTACCTCCCAGCGGGCACATGCCGTCAAAATGACGTCATCGACGTCGATATGACGTCATATGCCTGCTGGGCTAGGTGGCGATATATCACTTACAAACATTTCACCGAGGGTTCGGTATTTTCCTGGAATGAAGATCTCATCTTGGTCAATTATGGCGAAGTATCTACAGCCTGAGTAGCGCTCAGCGCTGTCGTACACTATGGACATCTGATCATTCCAACGTTGCCCATCCCAAGTTGGAAACCTGTTCACCCTTGGATACGTGTCTTACAAAAAAAGAAGAAAAAAGGTGAACAAACACACAAACAAAAAACAGTAATATGTGAGAAAAGGTTGTATTTCGTGTGTTTCCTTTGAATGTTTCCATAGACAAGTTTTCAAAGTAGACAAAGTAGGTTTGTCTGTATATATCTAATTTTGTGGCGAAGTTTAAATGTCAAATTATGTGACAAAAGTGGGCGAGCTAAGTTAAATACGGTAAGTAATCTTTGCTGTGTGTGAACGCTAACTCATTGCCAAAGTAATCTTCGTCAAAGAAAAAATGTCCATGGAAACGTGGCCTTAACTAGTTAGAGATTCACCACGAGGACCGAATAACTTACTAAATGTTATGAACCACTGCAGAAGCTGAGGGTGAGGTTAGGATCCTGTAAAACCGGTTTTAGCCCTCCAGTAACTTTTTGTTACTGATCGTTCCAAGGCGATACTTCTGTGGTGGTTCTTTTTGTTTTATGTCTTGGTGTTTAATTTTTTTTTGTGCTGTTGGCGCCTTATGTATGTTTTCATATTTTTAATTAAGTTAAGGTAACTGAGTGGCCACCTATTGGGAAAATAGCTGCTCATTCGGCTTACGGTGTGTTTCATGGTATAAGCGCCTGATTGTTAGTTTGGTTTTTTTCCACCTCGGTTTTTGGAGCGGGAATCTCTTTCTGATTGCGCCTTTTCCTGATCTTTGCCTACTTGTACCTTTTAATATTAAAGTAGGCGATCCTACATATTAATACTTAGGAAGGAGGTAGAAGAAAAATTGTACTGTAACACCCTAATATAAAAATGCAACAGTTCGAATCGGTAAACTGGCGTTCTGGCATACATGTACTACAATTAAGTTAAAGGCCTCGCATGAAAATAAGTAAAAACAGCTCGTCTTCGACTGGATTCATAAATCAAGATATAGAAATTGAATTTCTCCTTTTATTCTTTAATGAAACAATCATTATAAGCCCTTCTAATCCACAGTTTGAGTGATCTTTCATCATGACCTAAAAACCTGGTCCCGACTCGCGAGGTCATGGTGATGAAAGGTCACTAAACTGTGACTATGGATTTATTTCCAAAACCATGAACTAGAAGGAAATATAATTTATTTATCTATAACATAAAACTTATAATAATTATTATAATTACTAATGATAATAATAATAATAATTACTATTATACATGTATTATTGTTATTATTATTATTATTATTATTATAACCGTTCTTTTATAATTATAAAATATTGACTGAAATAACTACCTTCATTTGCAGGTTCATAAAAGTACAAATCAATGACCCCTTCTGATGCGTAATGGAACAATACATTCACTGTATCCGTATTCAAGCTTCGCAGAAAGTAGGTCACAATTCTATCCACCCCTATATATCTCATGGCTTCAACCCATTCAATGATCATTTCTGCACTGATATTGCCGTATGCTGCTTTGCTACCAATTACGATCTTCTCAGGTTCTTTGACAGGAAAATAAGGCGGGACATATGTCACGTGATCTGTAGTGCACGTCGTGTTGCTAAGAAACGTAATTACCAGGCCAACCGGTATGAGACCTGCAGAAAAAGTGCAATGCATTGTAATATGTTTTATATAAAATATCGGCAACGATACACAAAAACTCGCGCTCTACCAAAATGAACACACCGTAATGTACGAGTACTTAACACTTAAATGCGAATGTATGCAAAATGAATATTTGTATAATAAGGTTTAAGAGGAAATGATTAAAAATGCCGTCTTACTTTCCCAATACTTTAACAGAAACCAATGCCAATGATTATCTGCTAAACTACCGACACGCCTGTTAAGAACCCAGAAATCGAACTCATGACCACTGAGACTCGAGGCAGCTTATTGTTAACACTATCATTTGAGCCGCGACGCAAGAAAACCGGTCTTCGGGGTTTCCGACCAGGTTCGACACAAACCGGCCTGTACAAGCTCAGAAAAGAGCTAGAAGCTTGAAATTTCGGATTTAAGAAGAAGAGAAATTGTACTATCCGTGTAGCGAAAACAAAGGCGCTGATCAGCTTCGCGGTTACCGCGAAGCTGATCTGCGCCTTTGTTTTCGCCTAGGCAAAAATCCGGTTTTCTCACGATGCGGCTCATTTATACTCAGGCTGGGTCAAACAATGCGCGGTTCCTATCTTCCATGTAAAACCTGCTAGATATGCGCATATACATAAAAAACTGACCTAAGAAAAGATAGTCAGGCTTATGTATACCTTGTGAATGTTTTCCATTTGAACAGCCAACATGGAATGCCCACATGGGAGCTACAGTTCTACGGCGTGTCTCTGATATAATGTGTGAATGTACAGTCACCATCTCGCCATGTTCCCTGTACAACAGACAGCAAGATAGGTTTTCATGCCTGTATAGGGTGCTATCCAATAAGCCGTAGATCCGATATGGATCCAACGTAGAGTTTGTCCAGGTGTTACCACCTACCACGCCAAATATATACACTGGTCCGAACTTCATGCGTGTATAGTTGCGTACTGTATATACCGGGACATCTGTTGTCTGAGACTCCATGCGAGGTCGGTGATCGACTGCAGTCGCTATGAAATCCTTCGCAACAGTTATAAATCGATCTTTCATTCCAGCTTCCAAATTCATTTCTGCATTTAACATGATACAAAAGTGATCAAATGAGATATGTTTTATTCAACTGAATGTATTGATCACTAGCACATGTAGGCAGTGTGATATAAAAAGAACAAGGACTCAACGGTAACGCTGACTGTCATAAAAACAAACGAAAACTATTTTTGAACCCTGGTGGACCATTACAAACTATTGTTATATACATTATGTATTTCTACTATAGAAACTTGTAGTGTACTTGCAATGGACAGCAATTTCTGCAGTTTAAATGTCGCAGGGCAAAAGCACCATTAATGCCTAGGTTACAGTTGCCTCAATCATCGTACGATTTTTCGGTGTGCGAATTTTTAGACATCGTAGGTGATCGTGGGCTACGACGTATGTCACGGTTTACAATTCATATGGGCATCGTGCGATTTCTTACTCTGACTTTCGTCGACGTTCTGAGTCAGAACCGTACGGAACCGGTTCCGGCGCCAATTATGTGGCGAACAACAAACAAATACCAGAATTTTACATCTTTAATTGTCCAACGCCACATAAAATATATTATTTCTTATTAATTTAGCCTTATGAATTGGTAGTCTAAAAATCTTTCTTCATAAACAGTATTCATCCAAGGCAAACGTCCCATCTCTCACATCGGCTGGCAGTAATTTAGACAAAATGGTGAAGTCCAGGGCTCGGCTACAACAACTTCTGATTGGGAAAAAAACAGGCAGGGACAATATCACCATAGACGGATCTTTCTATTCTAGTACACAGATAAGTGAACAACAAAGTCTAAAAGGGGGTTCTTGACTAGGAAAGTATACAAGTTCATGGAAATGCCTAACGCAAGAAATGGATCAAAATATGGAAAGAGGCTCAATGCTTGAAAGCAATCTAAGTTTGGGAAGAGGCCCAAAGTCAGGTGGGGATCAAGGTCTAGGGGGGATCTTAGGCCAGAATATAATCTAAATTTCGGAAGAGTCTCAACACTAAAAGGTGATCTAAGTCTGGGAGGAGGCCAACAGCTAGGAAGAAATAAAAGTTCAAGGAGAGATCAATGGCTAGACAAAAATAAGTCTAAAAAGAGATATACGGTTAGACAGCCATCTAAGCCTGGGAAGGGACTAAAAGCGTTAAAAGGACCAAAGTCTGTAAAGGATCTAAAAACTAGAAATAGATACATGTCGTGCAAGAGGTGTAGCGCTTGGCTGAAATTAAAGTCTATGAAAGGACGCAAGTCTACAATTAAGAATAATAAGCCTATAAAACCGGTAAAAGATCTCGTAAGGAAGAAACCTGGGACAAGAAATAGACACAAGGCTATGATAAAATTCAATTCTAAGAAGAAAATGCTCATGGCAAAATGGAGAAGGATAATAGATGAAAGGAAGGGAATACGACCAAGAAAATACCAACAGTTCAGAAGAGATCTAAGCATAAGAGTGCTTAGTCTAGGAAGAGGTCCAATTCTTTGGAAATGTCCTGGCAAATCAAGACAGAATCTTTGCATTATATTAAAAGGTATCACTATGAAGTACCAACTAGAGATCTAAAGAACAGTGTTATGAGACAATTGAAATGTCCTGGTGGGAGTGTCGTGAAATGTTCGCGAATAATTGTATGTTTATATAATTTGCCTCATATTTTAAATACCAATTATCTGCATTTCATTTAGCAGTTTATAATAGATATTTTATTCTAAATTGCATATGCCATTTGGCAATCAATTAACTATAAATAGCTTGATGTCTAAAAACATAACGTCATAATGACGTTACGTAAGGTTTAATTACGTCAGTAAATAGAGTGATGGACACTTAACAAAACAATCATGTAAAATAGGAATTAATAAGAAATACAATTTTTATGTGGCGATTAAAGATGTGAAATTCCGGTATTTGTTTGTTGTTCGCCACAGAGATCGAATAGAAATCAGATGGAAATCGTAAGGTGTCTGCCCACTTAAAGTGGGAATCGTATGGAGCAAGTGAGGTGTACGTGAGGAGTCCCTACGATTTCTGACTGAGACATTGCGGTCTCTTTATGATCGCTGTATGATTTTTGTCCCCAAATTATCATACAAAAACGTGTGGTGACCGCACGATCAGCACAGGCTATCCGTACGGCGCCCGCGAGACGTGTCTTCGGGTTAAGGTCTTACAATTTTTAAAAAATTGTAAAAGTGCAGACTATTTCAAAATTATAGAGCCTACGGAAATGGTAGGAAGGTCGTAGAACCGTTAGGACGCCATGGGGTCGCCCTGCGGATACAGTTAGTAAGATTTAATCGTACGATCATCGCGAGCTAATCGTAGGCTAAATGTAACCTACATATAGGCACAATACCCAGTTATTGCATAAATATCCGTGTAACACGATATTAAAGGGCGTGTATTAATGAAGACAAGATCGTATCTTTTCGCAACTTTCTTAATTCTTGCGATAGTTTTACACCACGAACGGTATTAGAAAGAATAATTCTTTATCTTTGACATTTTTTTCTGATGTTGACAACGAATACCGTTGCAGTAAATGTTAGAAAAACAATCCTTATTTGTCTTAAATTATATATTAAGTTGCAGTCCTTACATACCTTCTGTGAGTAATCCGAAAAGTATAAGGGGTACAACAACCAACAGGCACTTACTCAAACATCGTCGATAATACCGGCTTATCTTCACTGACATAATTTATTATTATTATTATTATTATTATTATTATTATTCGCTGACAATTAACACAAGTATTTTAATTTCGAATGAACGTCTACTTCATAGAAATAAAATTGGACCAATGTTCTCATTTATCATGGCTATAAACTTTGGTTGTGCGGCTGTTACAAGATCTAATCAACCATTCTTCCAACACAATTTAAGATAGTTTATAATTTTACCACTAGAGACATGTGCGCAACAGATGTAGTATTATATTTTCAGCTCACCTATCGATTCTTTATTGGTAAAGGTCGCTTTTAAGGTTCCTCAGCACTTTTCAGCCTATTTTGGCATTTATTTTAAATCTAATGCCAAAGAAACTAGGAGACATTTCGATTCGTTTATGGAAGGAATGGATAGACATAGTTGGAGTGTAGATATGGATGCCAAAACAATTTACATCAATACGGACAGAATCAGTGAAAAAAAAATAATAAAATAAAAAAAATCCAAAAAAAAAAAAAAAAAAAAAAAAAACTATCTTTTTGACATAGTCCAAGTAATATTTCTACATACATGTTTTTAACATATTCCAAAGCGTTCACAACAATAGCCACAGTCAGCGAAACCTAGCATTTTACCTGCATGAAGTGTATAAAAAGAAATAAATTGGCACGAGCACATGCACAACTAGAATCTGGTGTCTTAAATGGTCATACACTCAGTGTCATAAGCTTTCTTGGATCAGACAAAAATGTCTGATGTTGCTGATCTAAGTTTGACATACAATGTATAAGTCATAAATTGAGTTTCATTGATTCAGTAGGCTATGGCCAATTATATTGATACTATATACAGGCACTGAAAAGCATTTTTTTGTATCACTGAGTAGTTTTCATACATATAGGTAAAAACTGGGCCACCACATGAGTAAACAAATTGTCCATGTTCCCTGAGGTAGTAATGACTTAGAGTGAATACTATACAACTTTTTTAACAATTGTACTGTACTTTAGAGCATGCAAACAGTGGTGAGTAGTTTTAAAGGGTAGATAACATTACGAAAACATGCCCATGCAATATAAATAGATTTTTAAAGATGTAAAAAATGAAATTTTCCGCTGAAAAAATTTGATATTTTTCTTATTTTTGCTCAAAACATAGATTGTGGGTACTCGTTAGAACCGCCTTGGCGAGGCAGTTCTAACGTGTACCCACAATCTATGTTTTGAGCAAAAATAAGAAACATATCAAATTTTTTTCTGATGAAATTTTCATTTTTTACAGCTGAAAAAATCTCTATATATTGCATGGGCAAGTTTTCGTAATGCTGATGTTCTTAGCAAAGACTTAACTAAGATCATCCCTCACCGCTGTGACTAGTGTGGGTTCGAGCCCCGCTCTGGCCACATGTGAGACAAGCCAAGTTCTGCTTGCGGGTGTGTCAGGTGGTTTTTCTCGGGGTTCTCCCATTTTTGCCCCACCTACTGATTGACCCGTCTCATATGAGCTGAAATAATCTTGAAAGGGACGTAAAACTGAATTAAAAAAAAAAAAAAAAAAAAAAAAAAAAAAAAATCATCCAACTCAGCATCACCAGAAACCAAGACAGCCGACAGATGCTCAGCTAGGCTGGTCTGGTCTATTCTTTTTCACTTCACTGCGGTATACGTACTATACATTTTGTCAAACAGTTGCTAATTGTAAAAATGTTTAAGGATGTTCAAAACATATATGTACAAATACATGTAC
The DNA here is from genome assembly GCA_964017185.1 of Rugalucina vietnamica. Taxonomy (NCBI): domain Eukaryota; kingdom Metazoa; phylum Mollusca; class Bivalvia; order Lucinida; family Lucinidae; genus Rugalucina; species Rugalucina vietnamica. Next base: position 50,236,562 of record OZ024873.1, read on the forward strand.
TCGTATAACTCGGAATATTCTGAAAAGGTTCTTCTGGAATTCAAAAAAAAATATTCTATTGTTTCTATGAGAATTTATGTTAATATTTGAGGCACTCGGATATGCATGTAACTTGTATCTATTCACTCCTACCACATGGGCATTGGAAATGACTCCGTGTTTCTTTAAAATCGGATTTAAAAAAAAAACATGCTGAATTAGCGACCGGAATCAGTTCTAGGAATGCTTAGAAGGACCCAAAGACCCACTAAAAAGAAAAAAAAAGTTCTGACGACTACCTTAGACATGTATTACGGTTTCAAAGGATGCGCTAGAGTTCATGGAATGGAAAATGGAATGCATTTGAATAAAAATTACACAAAGCCTACATGTCTAGGATGCATAATCTAAAAAAGATTAGGATTATTTGGGGGTCATGGAAATGTATTTTCCAAATATAATGTTGGGTTAAAGACGCTTTCAGGTGGGGGCCTTTCGGAACCAGAATGTTATGGTGACTTGGTTTACAAATCTAAGAAACTTATAGGAAGGAATGATTTTTCTTTTCAGTTCAGAAAAATCTTTCCAGTTCAGAAAAATCATATAGGTTATAACTTGAATGTTATGCGACAGTCTGTATGCTTAGTTTTAACCCAATCATGGTTGATAACTATGCTGCCTTCTTTAATTGCACGTTGGTGGGTCGGGCGTCAGACTCTATGATGGCCCCGACTTAAAGCTATTCATTTTAGTTGGTTTGGGCCGGAGCTTCTTGTCTGTTGCTTGGCCCTTCGGGGTCCAACTGGTGTTTTTCTTGTGCTCCGGAGTTAGTTAGTTATTCGGCGTCCATGAATCTCCATCGTCGGGTGACTTACTGAATCTGTTGAGTCCTCGTTTTTGATTCATCAGGATGTTTATAATGATTAATCTGCTTGTTCTTGGTGATTCATTGACTAGTTATAGATTCACCACGAGGACCGAAGAACTAACTAAATGTTATGAACCACTGCGGAACCTGAGGGTGAGGTTAGGTACCTGTAAAATCGATTTAAGCCCGCCAGTAACTTTATATTACTGATCGCTCCAAGGCGATACATCTGTGGTGGCTTTTTAAAAAAGCTTAGAAAAATTGGTCCCAGAGTAACTGAAAAATGACTCACTTGCTCTGAGCTGCCCACTCATTTCACAATCATGAATACACAAATCCATGTATTTGCAACATATTCAACAGCCCCATGATAAAGCATGCTAAACAATGTAACATTGTTGACAAAAATAAACAATGCTTTTTATACAGGTAAATCTTCAAACATGTACACTGAAAAAAAGTTATAAGAGGCCACCTCATATTTTGTCTTCTAGTTCAGAAAGTAAAATACGATCAATTAAAATTCATGATCATATGAATAAACCAATGTCTAACAGTGGCTCTGTGAGTTTCTGCATTCCAAAATGCGTGATACTTCTCACACAGACGAAGCATGTGTAAAGGTACCCTATTTCAAAAAGTCACACTTAATTAACATCAAATTAAATGTCATATTATGACGTTGTGTTTTTACATTTTAATTTATTTGAAAGTGCTACTGACTGCCATGATGCAAGATAAAATTAAATCAAAAGTGTTGCTGCAATAAGAATCTTCGTTTCTGTTTTGCACATGCAAGAAGACAACAACCTGAATAACAGGAATTCAGCTTTTGTATGCAATTTGCATACCAACTTTGTTCTTCTCCAGTTGCGTTATTATCAGCAGCACGGCATTGAAATTTTCAGCGATTATTTAGGTCAAATACTAGACTCTGATAAACTTTGAAAATTAAAAAAATCGTCCACAAATTTTGTTATTTTGTTCGTTAAAAATTGGCATTGAAACCGGAAGTGTGCGGCAGCCTTGACATGTTGGTCCTCGAAAATGGTCAAAAACAGTTCAGTCGAATTATATCTCTCATTTCCAGGCCTCATCAAGTGAATTTAACAGGGGTCAACATGTTTAAGAGGCACATTTATGAATTTTTCAAAAAATCTCAAAATTGGCGATTTTTAAAAATGCATAAAAATTCTACCAGTAGAGAAAATTCGAATGTTTGATGTTTTTCCGAGTCGTAACGACCCCTTTGATGACACCCGTTCCTAATTTCAATAAATGGTGTGCTGTATTCAATTTTTTATTTAAAAACATTGATTTTGCATTTTTACTCCAAAAACGCCTTTAGTAAAAGAAAATTATTTCTTAACACTTTGGAACTTTACTTACTTGAAAGACACGTCTTTTGGCAAAAAATTGTGCAATTTTGAACTTGGCTTAGAAACAAAAAATGAGTTTGAAAAGTGGCCTCTTTATAACTTTGTTTCAGTGTATATACAGTGACCACACATATTTGAAAACTTCACATTTTTCTGAGGTATTTTTCTGATATATTATGTGTATCAGACAGTTCTGGTGCCTTGAAACGGTAGGTGGGGTAAATCGTGTCCTACATCGCCTGAGGTCATTTTGTGACTTACGTTTAATAATGATGATAATGATGTTACTAATATTAATAATAACTGTGTAGTTTTATGCATAGATTCTTATAGTTGTTTTACTCATTTTTTCTAAGTAGCGATTTGTGTCATTATTATCAACATACATCAATTGGATATTAAATAGGGTAATCATGTGTTTTATTTTACAGTTAGACGAAGTTTTATTGGATATTTATTCAAATTAGTTCCAAACTTTAAAAACAATCAAATTAAAATTTGCAGTACTGTTTTGCTTAATTCTTCTTTAATCCTACTAAATAGGGTAATAAAGTCCATAAAAACAAAGACTTTCAATTTCTGAGTTCAAATTCTTGTCACGTATACGTTACATGGCGCCTGAAACTTCTTATTCCACTGCCGAGGTAAGAAAAACGATACACAATAAATTTGTGTTGTTCTCGAAAACTGGATGGTTTTTCGCAAACACATTTACGAGGGAGCTTCAAAAAGTTCGAGGAAAAGTGCTGCCAAATTTGTAATTGTCTTCGGAAATTTACGTTCTCTGTGCATTTTGTAAATTAACATATAGTTAACATATGCACAGAATTTGAATAAAATCGGATGAAAATTAGGCATTAAATCACGTGCGTTTCTAAGGTAACAACAGTAAAACCGGCCCAACGTCACAACAACGTCATGCTACACGCATTCATGCCGCTGTTGGCTAGCTCTTAAGCATTTTCGGAATCAACCTGGCATATGGGCGTCTGATTGTCAGTTCTGTGTGTGTAATGCGGTAAATGTGCCGAAACTACAATTCGATATGTTGTGTATTTCACGAATTCTAGTCTTTTCTATCACGACGATCATTTTAGACAGTATGACGTTATTTGACGTTACACTGTGCGAGTCGACATGGACGCATTTCTGGTCGTGTAGAAATCATGCATACTACTTGTTGATTGCCGTTTTCTTAATTTTCTTGTTGCCATATGCGCTTTCTGCTCTTAGCAGTGTTTCTTTCATTTATAGTCCTTTCCAAACACACAATTTATCGAATAACGTTGTTCCCTTCGCATTTTAGGCATACCCACTAAACAAAATGGGCGCTTAACGCCAAAATGACGTCACAGACTTATATGACGTAATGTGCTCATCGCAAACATATTGAACTTTGCTCATACAAAGTTTGGTGAAAAAAGCATGGTTAATTATCAAATGCAACCTCATCATTAGACATCGACTTTTTGCAAAAATGAACAAAAGTGGGGCGGTAATCGTGATGTACGGTTTCCATAGCAACCACTGTTAGCATTGTGTTCATGCCAGAGCAGCAAAATTTGCTGTATAAGTACAAATCATATTGGTCTATATAAATGTATTAGTTTAATTCACCTGATTTACAAAATAAGAATATGATGGCACTTTTCCGCGAACTTTTTGAAACCCCCTCGTATAATGTCTCATATACGCACATTAACTTGACTGAAAACGTTTCACGTAAAACAAAGTCCAACGGCACATACCAAATATTTTGTGCATCCTGTGCACGCTGCCCATGCGTCATTGACGGATTTAAAAGCCTTTTAATACATGCGCCGGTTGAAAAAAAAAAACAGTACAAGTAGGCAACGATCATGAAAAAGCGCAATCAGACTCCCCGCTCCAAAAACCGAGGTGGGAAAAACAAATTGGCAACTATGTACTTATACTTAGAAAACATAGCGTACACCGAATGAGTAGTTGTTTCCCAAGAGGCGGCCACTCAGCTACCCGAATTTAAATAAAAATATGAAAACGTACAAAAGGATCGTACAAAACCATCTTTAACCAAGAATCAGGACAGTGTTACTTTTAAGCAATGCAAACGCCAAATAACGAAAACAGGGTTCTCGCTTAGCAATGCTCGAGTGTGTGTTAAATTAAAATGACGTAAATTTGCGTTTAATGTAGGAATGATCAACAGTTTCTCACCTCACACAACGGTTGATGATGACAGGAACATGTGCTGATGGGCCACGTCCCAGCGCTCCATGTCTACCTACCGTGAGATAGGGTAACTGCATCCTTCAGCGCCATGTTCGAGACACGTTTCTAACGGCAAAATAAAAAAAAATATGCTATTACTGATAACCGAGATGTACCTGCAAGTCAGTACACCAATAAAATGTGGTGTACACTCCGTAGACCATACCGTGGTGCAAGTCCGCCAACAACGTCTTTTACATGTAAGCCGCATCGTGGGAAAACCAACAATGTGGTTTCCGACCAGATCTGACACAAACCGACCTGTACAGTTACAGAAAAGAGCTAGAAGCTTGAAATTTTAGAGTTAAGTAGAAGAGGAATTGTACTATCCGAGTAGCGAAAACAAAGGGCGCTGATCAGCTTCGCGGTAGTAACCGCGAAGCTGATCTGCGTCTTTGTTTTTGCATATGCAGATTGTTGGTTTTCCCAAGGGGCGGCTCATGTAAGAGCCCTTAAAGACTTAGTTCCTGAAGAAGCTATATTGGTATCGTCGTTTATTTAATGGCCCCTAATGATCCTTAGATCAAAGGACTGTCATAATGAGGTGATTATCACATCTCTGCGGGGGGCAATAAAGAAACCCTAAAGGATAATACATGTAGTTCCACTGTTTATTGGTTTTATGGTCCCTGATAATCTGTGCAATAAAACTGCCTCCCTCTGCAATCAGTATTAAGTGATTATCACATCTCTGCGGGGGGCAATAAAGAAACCCTAAAGGATAATACATGTAGTTCCACTGTTTATTGGTTTTATGGTCCCTGATAATCTGTGCAATAAAACTGCCTCCCTCTGCAATCAGTATTAATTGTTCCTGTTTTTGGCCCCTACCTGTATTCTGAGTAATTGTCCGGACACTAGGTTTTATAGTGCCCTCTCTGATATCTAATGACAGGGAAATAGGTCTTTAATCATACCGAGGATCGTTTGAATAATAGCCAATTATTATAGTTGATGATGAATTAGTTTGATCAAGGAAATCTAAAGTCAGGGAATTTAATTGATTATAGGAACATGATGATTTATATGAAATGACCATTGATGTGGTGTTTATTAGCTCACCTGAGCCGAAGGCTCATGGGGAGCTGACGGAATGATAATCGAGCTGGCGTCCGTGCGTACCTCCGTCCGTCCGTTCGTTCGTTCACATTTTCAAAGATCTTCTTCTCTGAAACAGCAAAGCAAATCAAAGCCAAATTTAAAATGAAGCATATGTAGGGAGGGGGAACACCAATGTGTATATAAATAAGCTAGGTCACATGACCAAGGTGGCCGCCATGCACATATAATATAAAGCCCTTTAAAAATTTTATTCTCCAGAACCGATGGACCGATTTCAACGAAATTTAGCCTGAAACATTAATGATTAAAATACTATAATGTATAAATCATGACACTGTGATGACCTTGACATATTTTACGGTAAAGTCAACATAGGTCGCCTGTTCATTTGAACAGAGAAAACTGTTCAATGTGAAAATCTTGCTTGAAATGTGCTGTAGGACTGAATATTAATGATTCTGAAAACATTGGACCCGAGGGGCTCATCTGCCTCTACCCTGGGGCAATATACATATATATTACCATAATATTCTCCCCTGAAACCACTCGGCCAATCAAATGTTATGTGAAACACCTTTAGGAAGGGAGAAGCATGTCAAAAATGGCCCAAAAGTTTTAGAGATATACTGTTCTATCTCCATTTGCAGTAATTCAGTCACGTGACATTTTGGGTCCCGTGGTCAAATGCTACTTTGTCATTGGTTCAATTCGGTATTGGACTAACAATATGATATCTAGGATACCTTCAATGAAGAAGTTTAAAGGTATTTTCAGATAAACAGATCGAACAATTAGTATTCAGCCTTTAAGCCTTAACTAGGATAATAATTGCATATTTTAATGCACTTAACAGACAAGATAAAATTATGCATAACTTAGTTTGGAATCTGGGTCACCAAAATCTTTTATTTCTGGGTCATAAAAAATATGCAAAATAACCAAGCACAAAATTCCTTTCCAATTTTTTTCCCAAAATTACTTCCTTTTTATTTCTAATTTTTTGAATTAAGCTCATATAGACATAAAACCATGATCATCATTTACTCCAACTATGATCATTTTGACCTGAGCTGCATCGTGAGAAAACCGGATTTTTGCCTATGCGAAAACAAAGGTGCAGATCAGCTTCGCGGTAACCGCGAAGCTGATCAGCGCCTTTGTTTTCGCCACTCGGATAGTACAATTTCTCTTCTTCCTAAATCCGAAATTTCAAGCTTCTAACCATTTTCTGAGACTGCACAGACCGGTTTATGTCAGACCTGGTCGGAAACCCCGAAGACCGGTTTTCTCGCGTCACGGCTCACCTTATGTAAGGGTTCCAAACCTTTGAACTCAATTTTTTCAAGAATTTGAAAAGTAGAGATAGAACACTTGTAACACTCAGTCGACGATAGGTCACCTATGCAATTGAATGGGGAAAACTGCTTAAATGTCATTCAAAGGAAAAATCTTGCATGAAATAGGCAGTGGACTGAATAATAAAGAGTCTGAAAACAAATGCATCCAGTGGGCTCATATGCTCCCACTCGGAGGCAATATACATGTATATCATCATAGTAATCCAACATCTTCTCATCTGAAGGTAAAATAGGCAATGATCAGGAAATGGAACAATCAGAAAAAAAATCCCAATCCAAAACTGTGGTGGGAAGTACTAAATTAACAATCAGGTACTTTTACTAAGAAAACATATCGTAAGCCGAATGAGCAGCTGTTTCCCAATAGGCGGGCACTCAGTTACTCAACTGAACTAAACGCACATTAGGTGCAAACAGCATAAACATTAAACACCAAACCATAAAACAATTAGAACCACCACAGAAGTATCGCCTTGGAACGATCAGTAAGATACAATTACTTAACCTAGGTTTACAAGATCCTAACCTCACCCTTGGCCTCCGCTTGGCCAATCAAAGCCAAATATTATATGAAGCATCAACCAAATGTGTATACAAAAATCCAGTCCACACTGCTAAGATTCCAACTACTTTTCTTTTGTCCAGTGTGCTTCTTAACTCTTAGGTGAGCGATAATTTCTCTTGTGCTATTTATTTTATTTTCGTCAGCATATAAATGAGCATAAGCACGTTTTCCTGGGAAACCACGCGTAATTTCATTACGAAACTAGAAAAAATAGTTTCTGATAAATAGCCTGGGAGGTGAACATAAAAACGACAGGAGATCAATATATGATGTCAGTTAAAGCATAAATATAATTGCGTTTTAGTTAATAGAACACGTTTATTTCTTGCCAATGTAAATTTCAAAGTTTTAATACCTTTGTCATGCAAAAAGATGATGAGGCTTAATAAATTTATTAGGGACCATGATCTTCGCCTTGCGAAGATCATCTGGAATGTCTTTGACACTTTTGAACCTTTCAGCCTGATCAGTCTGTTTGCAAGCTTTGGCATTCATTTGACAAATTTTGATATTTTTAATAATTTTGCTCAGAACACTGATTGTGGGTACACGTTAGAACCGCCTAGACGAGGCGGTTCTTACGAGTACCCGCAATCTATGTTTTCGATCACACACAAGAAAAAAGGTATATCCCTGCAAATTCCAGTTTTTTCATATAAAAGTGGGGCTTAAGGGGGTATATCTTTCACGGACATGTTTTTTTCTGATGTGATCCCAGCCTTACACCCTGATTCCGCAGTGGATCAAAACACCTGAGTGAGTAAGTTCTTCGGTCCTCATGGTGATTCCCTGAGTAGTCAACTACAAGTGACAAATAATCACGGTAAGATCATAGTAAATAAATCACAACAAACATATTTTTATCACATTTGGGTAAGTAACTATGAAATGAATCGATATCCGGATACTTCTTTACCTGAGCATTTCCCCGTGAGGTTCGATATACCCTCGGTCGATAAGAGTGCTAGTTCGAAAATAGCATTGCCTTGGAGGTACATGTACATCTACACATGTGGGATAATCAAATCTAATTCAGTAAGGTGTCAGGATCTGCACACCTGCAGTTCGACCATTCTTAAACAGTGTAACATTATTTTATTCAGTTTTACGTTCCTTTCAAAATGATTTCAGCTAATGTGAGACGGGCCAATTAGTATGTGGGAAAAAAGTGGAGATCTCCCAAAAAAAAAAAAAAAAAAAAAAAAAAATTCAGCCATTTTGGGATAAAGGCACCGGTGATGTTACCCAGTACTGAGGGAAAGTTTAAGTGTGTATCTACAAGGCGCAAGTACATGTAGGTATCGAAACAAGAATATCTATCGTATCATATTCGGCACGAGTTTGTATTGCAAATAATGCACTAGCTTTTGAGAATTAGCTGTTCCCGGGTACTTTTATATTACTGATCGTTCCAAGGCGATACGTCTGTTGTTTTATGTTTTGGTGTTGATTTTTTTGCTGTTTGCACATTATGCACGTTTGCATATATTTAGTAAGTTCGTGTTGCATATATTTAGTAAGTTCGTGTAACTGAGTGACCACCTGTTGGGGAAATAGCTGCTCACTCGGCTTACGATATGTTCTGTTTGTATTAGTACTTGTATATTAAGTGTTTTTTCACCTCGGTTTTTGGAGTGGGAATGTCTTCTGATTGCACCATTTATCAGTGTTAATTGAGCATTGCTTACTTTTACCCATATCTTGCATATTCTTTGTTTTAGTCTTTATTTTCTGATTGTAATTAAGTTTTAGGCATTTGTTGTTTATACTGCTTGTGTCAAAATTTCTGATATCTGCGTACAACGTACTTTTACATTGGCGGACACAAACACACCTCAGTCCGTATTAAATACAAGCGCAACACAAGCGCAATTAGGAAATGACAGTGTAGCGTTTATATCTTTACAGAAAACTAAATCATAGACTAAATTTAGTCAATGCCAAGTAGTCAATATTTAAGGCGTTGTACAGCCCATGTAATTTGTTTTCATTATGTCTGACGAGCTGTTGAATATATCTTAAAAGTGCTTAGCTGAAACGTCGCCGCACTACAAGGCAAATAAATTGTTTGATAGAAAGAATTTTGTTCCTAAAATAAATTCTAAAGATGATGAACAACGAAAATTTCCGGGCCATAAACCGGCAACTGTGATACAATAGTTACCCATAATTGTGCTTAGTCAACTTACAAATGTTCCGCTATTGATAAGAATAATAGAAACTATCATGGTGGTGGAAATTATACCGTGACGAAGACGTATCTGGTAAGTTTTCAAGTATCATCTGAAACTCTGTCGATGGTTACACACCGTTCATCCAGATACAACAAACGCGGAAAGGTCTTCCAAACGCGGATACAAATAACTATGTCGCGGGAATACACAAGGTAGGAAAACATCAACATATAGTCTTTAAATTGTTCCTATATAAAATGTCTTTATGCAGAGCTGATGCGAAATGGTTTATCTTGAGGATGGTACAATGTCATAACAAAAGATTTGTGTAAACTATAGTTACAAGCGTTTTTAATTCGTAAATCACTATTTATCGTGTGTTTCCCGATTCTTTTGATATTTGTAGAAATTATTTGTTTGGCGTCGTGCAAATATCTCTTTAAAACTAATTTTCGACATCTATGGAATATATTCATACCATGCATCAAACTGGAAAAGTTTTTTGAATGTCGAAACTTCATGTTTAAAAATCAACCTAGTTTGCTTCAAGGTGCAACTTACCACGGACGTTGATACTACACAACGCGGATGGTCTACATAATTTGAGTAAAATAAACACGGATTCGAAAATCTGGTTTTAACGTGCAAAACACCGTTAGAACGTTTTCTAATTAAAATGCGAAGAAGAATGTTTTTTATATAAAGTAAATGTGCTATAAATGCATCATATTGGCTTCTATATATAGTCGGTTATTCACTTGATATATGATTTAATTCGGGGGTGGCATAGAATGGCAACATTTAACGTCATATATCGCTGTTTATTATATACCCAAGAAATTGTTCCGTTCACTTTGCATTGCTGAAAACAGTGAATGTTTTTTTCCACATTCAATGGTTTAGAACGTTTCCCATGGAAACTAATGTCATATTGCACGGCAGAGACAAATGACATAATACAGATTCATCTTCATCTCAGTGCACGGGTCCAAGGAACGTTCTGTCATATTGCATATTTGTACATGCAAGAATTCAACAACCTGAATAACAGGAATTCAGCTTTTGTATGCAATTTGCATACCAACTTAGTTCTTCTCCAGTTGCGTTATTATCAGCAGCACGGCATTGAAATTTTCAGCGATTATTTAGGTTTAATACTAGACTCTGATAAATTTTGAAAATTCAAAAAATCGTCCACAAATTTTGTTATTTTGTTCGTTAAAAATTGGCATTGAAACCGGAAGTGTGCGACAGCCTTGACCTGTTTGTCCTCGAAAATGGTCTAAAACAGTTCAGTCGAGTTATATCTCTCATTTCCAGGCCTCATCAAGTGAATTTAACAGGGATCAACATGTTTAAGAGGCACATTTATGAATTTTCCAAAAAATCTCAAAATTGGCGATTCTTAAAAATGCATAAAAATTCTAACAGTAGAGAAAATTCGAATGTTTGATGTTTTTCCGAGCCGTAACGACCCCTTTGATGACACCCGTTCCTAATTTCAATAAATGGTGTTCTGTATCCATATTTTTTATTTTAAAACATTGATTTTTGTATTTTTACTCAAAAAACGCTTTTAATGAAAAAAAAATATTTCTTAACACTTTGGAACGTTACTTACTTGAAAGACACGTCTTTCGGCAAAAAATCGTGCAATTTTGAACATGGCTTAGAAACAAAAAATGAGTTTGAAAAGTGGCCTCTTATAAATTTTTTCAGTGTATTAGTTGTTTGCATCTACCACTTTTCAGGTCTCAGGCTACATTTAGTTTACAAAATATCCATTGTTTTCACTTTTTCCCATTTAAAAGCCTATGTTTCCAAAATTGACCTTGCTGTAAAATAGGTCAAGGTCATCCTAGGGTCATCATTTTATCAAACTATGATGGACTGGAGTCCCAAATGCTACATACCAAGTTTCGTGAAAATCAGCCTGCCGGTTCTGGAGAAGAAGATTTTTGAGTGGTGTTTACCATATATGGGCACGGCGGCCATCTTGTCATGTGACCTAGATTTCGGGATCAAACTTTCGTTACCTCTACCCAGGGATGCTCCACATAAAATTTTAGTTTGATTGGCCAAGCGGTTTCATAGAAGAAGATCTTTGAAAAGTGTGTATGGATGGCAGACCCTTCAAGGTCAAGAGATGACCTTGGCCTAAATTAATCATATACCTTCATCTACTCCATTAGTTGTTTGCATCTACCACTTTTCAGGTCTCAGGCTGCAATAGTTTTCAAGAAATTGCAATTTTTCGTTTTTCGTCTTATAAGTCAATGGAAACTTTAAGTTGCCATAGCAACCAAAGTAGTGGGACAAAGACAATAAAAAACACAAACTTTGTAGAGGCTAATATCATAAGCATGTATGCAAAGTTTCAGCTTCATCCGCCTTACAGCTTCTGAGAAGAAAATCTTTGAATATTTTTTCGAAAATTAACCCTTTATGTTGCTATAGCAACCAAATGAATAAAGCGATTTTGACAAAAGTTGCCTTAAACGGGGAGGACTACTCAATAAACATTTATGTAAAAACAAAATCTCAATATCCTCAATGAAACGGCAGAAATTGCAAATTTCCACTTTTTGCCTTATAAGTCAATGGAAACTTCAAGTTACCATAGCAACCAAAGTAGTTGGACAAAGACAATAAAAAAAACACAAACTTTGTACAGGCTAATGTCATAAGCATGTATGCTAAATTTCAGCTTCATCCCCCATACGGCTTCTGAGAAAAAATTTTTTGAATATTTTTTTCCGAAAAGTTTACCCTTTATGTTGTTATAGCAACAAAACGAATAAAGTGATTTTCACAAAAGTTGCCTTAAACGTGAAGGACTACTCAATAAACATTTATGTAAAAACAAAATTCAAATATCCCCAGCCTGACAATGGAAAATGCCAATTTCCACTTTTTCTCCGTACAAGTCAATGGAAACTTCAAGTTGCCATAGCAACCAGAGTTCTTATCCGATCGAAATAAAAAACACAAACATTCGTTCACCCCATCTGTAGATGCTATATGTGAAATATGAAAAGATTCAGCCTGGCAGCTTCAGAGGAGAAGTCGTTTGAAAATGTTGACGACGACGACGCACGGACGCCGGCTCGACTACTATACTATAAGCTCACCCAGTGAGCCTTCGGCTCAGGTGAGCTAAAAAGGTCATTGAATGAATATCGTAAAATATTCGGAACTCGTTCATATGGCGGAGGCCATATGAACTCGTTCCGAATATTTTACGATATTCATTCAATAACCTATAAATATTGAAACCATTTTAACGCGAATGATACCAAACTGCGCCCATATCCTACCCTTAGAAAGTTGTAGATATACCAACATAGGCGACTGGAGATAAAGTAATTGGACTTGCTCTGAAACGTCGTTTCGCTCTAAACAATCTATATTGCTGTCGAACGACAAAACATCACACGATTTTAGTCATTTTATCCAAGGTACCAAACTGGGTTGTAATGAGCTAATATGCGAAATCCGCGTTCTATTTATTCAACAGACACACGGTTTCCTAAAGAACTGACGAGTCTGTTTGTGTTTCATTACCCACATCTAAGCCCATAAACATATAACACTATATTATAAAATACATGTACTTGTATCTGCTAACAGCATTTGTATGCGTACAAATGTATGTACGCGTAGAATCAGAGAAACGATATAAAATTATACACATGTAAAAGGTATTTGTTTGCATGCTTATGTTGTGAATAAAAGTCCTGGTTAACTATTCTTCATCCCTGTCAGGAAGGAGCCGCCGCTTCCTGGGTACTAACCAGGTCCAGGTCTAGGCGAATTAAAATGTCTTGCTCAAAGACAAAAACCTGGTAACAACCTGGTTCGCCCCCTCCCCAGTCCGCCCCTCCCGACCGCTCGCCAGAACAGGAGTCAAACTGTGCCACGCTGTTAACATACGTTGATGTATGTTTTTTTTGTTATTTCATTACTTATCAACAGCCAATGTCATACAGAGACGGTCAGTCATTATTTTCACACCAAAGCCTCCCAGAGGCATGGTAACTAGTTCTTTGAGTACATTTCTTTCACCACTAATATTTACTGCTCTAGAATCTACGTAATATACGTATGTGAGTTTGAATTCATAATGTGTTTTACATGTTGTCATAGAGGTCCTTTCATAAAGAATAATGATTCCACTTCACTTAAAGGTGAGAGAGACAATCAAAATAAATATATTCTCGGCCATATCTTCATGAAAGATATGCATCCATAAACCCGTACATTGTATGTTTTACATGTAATAATCTACAGACATGCGTAATATAGTCAAGGCCGCTGTGTTATCCCGTGGCTAAAAGTAGGAAACATGCATATTCTTGTAGAAAAATATATTCTATTTAAGAAAAAAGATGTTTCCAATTTTTGTCATGACGTTTTAAGGCAAAGTCACGTCACATAAGATGGTACCCATTTTTGCGTAGTAAAATGTCTATACATAGAGTTAAATGAACCCATTAAAAGCCAATATTGGACATAACTTGTATAGTTTGATCAGTTGAGCTAATATTATAAAGATGGCATCCTGTTCGTTTATAGCAAATGCAATTTTGAAATATTTGAAAGTAATTATGACGTAAATATGACGTTAGTAAGTGAAATACATGTCGCTGTATAGTCTTGTTTGTATTTTTGGTAAAAGGTTCCAAACAAGATATTTCTTGTTGAAAATATATATTCCCTGTCAGAAAAAAAAGTTTCTATTTTTTAAAATTGTTTTGACGTAAACGTGACGTTCCATCATAAAGTGACGTGTGCAGTTATTAAAGAAATGAATTTCATTTTTCTGGTGTTCATGGAGCTATGAACCGCAGTGGGTCGCGTGCAAAGTGAATGAACCCCGAAGGGGTTCATGTAAGCTTTGCTAGCGACCCACTGCGGTTCATAGCTCCATGAACAACAGAAAAATTAAACTCGTTACTTATATTTACATTCATTTCTCTCTATCGCTTGTTGAAAAATCACCAAGGCGGTCACATTTACCAGGAAACAGAGAATCTACACACAGTGTGTGTTCAAACAGCGGAACGGCGTCGACGTTTACAACGTCCAATCAGATTGGCGAGTTTCATGTTTTGACGTCAAGTTTGGATTACGTCACGTCGCGTGACACAATGTGTTCATGGAAGTATGAACACAGATGAACATCTAATGGGTCATAGAGGTTTTAGAAAAATGTTAATATTTTTGTCGTATACCAAAATTATTAACTTATGGCTATTTACTTGATTTTATTACCTAAGTACATAAAAATTGTATAGAAATGGCTATTTGTTATTTTCATCTATTCCAGTTATTATTGTTAATACTTTGAAACAGAACCAGGCAATAGAAAATTATATTGCCTGGCGAGTGATCAGTCTATTGCCTGGTCACGTGATATGCCATATGACTGCAATGGAACAAGGTAACAACATGAAATTGTACCAGGCAATAGAAAATTATGTCTATTGCCTGCTGTCTATTGCCTGGTCGCATGATAAGTCAAATGGCTATATATAGATGTAATTAGGTAATAAAACAGTTATTTCAAGATTAAACAGGCAATAGTGCAAAACTTTTTCCCCTCGGTTCAGGTACCGACTTGACAGGCCATTGCCCTCGGCTTCGCCTCGGGCAGTAGCCTGCCAAGTCGGTACCTGCACCTCGGGGAAAATATTTTGCATTATTGCCTGCTGAAGCATGGAATAACTGTATAGTTATAACCTTGAATATGTCTATTAGCTGTTATATTTATAAAAACAACACATTTGAACATAAAAATTAATATGCTAGTTTTGAATATAAATTATTTGTAATAATAACGTCATAATAACCCCAGCGTTTGAAAAATGACGTCACATAAGTATACACGGTGGATTATTTTGGAAGTTCAAATGTCAGAGGTATCCCGTTTTGTAGGGGGCGATATTTTAGTCATAGGTTGTGTCTAATTTTAATAATTCATGTGAAAAATAAGGTTTGTGCAACTAGTGCCTATGCTCATATATAATGTGCACTAAACAACAGTCACGTGATATGTGTTATGGTGGTGTTTATTTCGCGGAGTAAAAAATGGATCTAAAATGTGATTAAACGGATATTAAACTCCGCTAGAAGAGACGGGTGATTTCATTAATTATGTCTTAAACATTCTATAATGAACTTTATGCGATAGAAACTTGTGTGAGAGGATATAGGCTTTTATCTACCTAACTTATCGACCAACTAACAAGTTCCCCTATTGGGCCTTCTATGGAATGCCAGTTGACTTGAATTACCTATGACACAGGGATCACGCCAAACGGACTCAAAAGTATACTGTTGGGAAAAAATAATGCACAACGTATTTATGCTGTCTACGTAAAATGAGTATACACAATGAAACGCCATGCAAAGCAAATTTGAATCCCAAGAAATGTGATGCATCTTCGCCCTTACATGATACGTCATGGGAATTGAAAAAATCGAAGTTCCTGACTAGCCCTCTGACTGCTACTAAAACTGGCCAAGATAACCCCGCGATGCCGGCTACAGGAAGTGAACCTGTTCTGACTGAACAAGACCTTGATAACATTGTCGCTAGGATGCAAAAAGTATTTGTGCCACTGGTTTCCAAAATGATCGATTCAAGTCTGGGCACGTTAAAAAGGAATATAACGAAAAACTTGATAATCAGAAGCAGCTAATAAGTGATCTGTCAGAGGAAAACGATGATTTACGTAGTGACATTTCCTCTCTCCGAACGGAGGTTGAACGGTTGAAAGCCAGAGACGATGAGCAAGAACAATATAGCCGTCGGAATTCTATACGAATATCGGGCATTAAGGAAGACGATAAACGGCCCACCTCTGAAATTGTGCTCGAAATAGCACGAGAAAACGATATAGAAATAACTGCCAGTGATATCGACCGGTCCCATAGAGTCGGGGAACGTAAAGCTGGTTCACACAGATCGCTGCTGGTGAAATTCACCTCGTATAGAGCCAGGAAAGCATTCATGAAAAAGAAGAAAGATCTCTCAAACGATCTCTATTTCAATGAGGATCTCACCAAAAAGCGCGGTGAATTACTCTTTCAGGCGAGGAGACGTCGGAACGCAGATAAACTAAACGGAGCGTGGGGCTACGACGGTAGGGTCTATATACGGGACGTTCTAGACGATATCAAAGAAGTCAAGTCGGAGATAGATATCGATACCGCAATATTCGAAACTGAAAAGAAGATAAATGACGATCCAGATAGATATCGTTCCACGTTGCTGAAGAGGAAATCGAGGCTAAAAACGCATATGACAATAAGCAATGCTGAACCCGCGGTTGTTCCTATGACTTAGTGGCGTGTGACGCCTAATTAATTCTCAGGGGTATACTACACACGACTATTTGACATCCAATTGGTGACAATAACTGTATATATCGCGGACGGGGTACATAGTGACATTTATCATCACTGTTTCGATGTTTACCGATATATTACACGATGCCCAATGACACATAACGAGCCAAGACACACACATAGTAAATCCATTGTGAACTTAAAATAAGAACGACAGTAAGAATGTTATGTTCTGTGAAAGCAATGCCACTTTGGCAATACACACGTGATCGTGCACAGCCTAGAGATATATATTCAGCTCTTTGCATCTTCTATGCTATTATTAATTGAAACAGTCTACTCGATACTTTATACTTAAGATAATGGTACAGGGCCTGTCGGAATTATAATGTCAGGTTTTCTCATGATGCGACTTAATTGTGGCGAAATAATACTATGGTTAAAATCTATTATAAGAGCCGTCGCAAGGGTAAACCAACCTTCTGCATATGCGAGAACAAAGACGCAGATCAGCTTTTCAGTAACTGCGAAGCTGATCGGCGTTTTTGGTTTCGCTACACGGATAGTATAATTCCTTTACTCTCTGGATCCAACATTTCTGGCCCTTGGCCATCTCCTGTGACTGTTCGGGATGGGTTGTTATGGACTTGATCGGAACAGAAATTGTTGGGTTTCTCACGCATTGGCTCAATTATAATGTTAATGACATCACATGTCCAGTTATGCGCTTGATGATATTTACATGGAGCTTGACATTAAAATCCTGAGCCTAGTGTGGTCATGTATCTCTCTTGGTACATGTAATTGCTTATTATTGCAAGCCCAATAAGTTGAACAATAGGATTTGTTTTATTAAATTACTTCGCTGAACATTGTCAATATTAAATGAACATTGTATATGTACATGTATATATAAGAAGCCATATTGTAATGTTTTATATGAAGGCTAAACATGTGACACTGCATAGTGCATTCAATGCCCGTTGATCGTGATTATCAGCGCGTCATTGGATGGGCCCGACACAGCTAACATCATTTAAATTTGTTGATTTTAAGCTGGAAATAATGATCAACTTGCTTTTGATATATGTATACACTGCTATGCTAATGCACTGATTACGGCATTAATTATTGCATTCTCGTTGAGACAGCGTGTTACTACTCGTGTGTGTTATAAATTTATTTTGTACTATGAAAGAAATGTGAATTAATTTGTATTTTCTGATTCTTAAAAATGCATTTCCCATACATTAAACTAGTATAAGAATATACTTTTAAGCGACCAGCAACCACTCAAGATAACATGATAGTATTCTAAACCATTACATATATATTTACTTCAGTTTGCTCCACATAAATAAGATAGAGTAACTGTTCTGCTCCCCTGCTACTATAGTAAGTATAGTAAGTATTTTCTACGGCCTTAGTGTATTATTGAAACAAGAATCTCTTTCTAGTTATTCTTGAGTTAATACCTTTATAGGCCTATACTTAAAACCAGTTTTGAAATGGACTATTCCGAAGTGGGTGTGCTCACTTCTGAATTATTGCAAAAAAGTGTATTTATTGAATTTTGACGAGTTTCAAAAGCTGATGTTTTGATATTATGTGGTCTCTGTAAAAATTAAAAGGTACTCATTTGTCTAAACAGTGAGTTTTTGCTTTTCGAAATTTGATTAAGAAGTACCTGAATCACCCTTGGACTACCAACTTCGAAATACGTCATAAGTCAGGAAGCAGTTCCATTAATTTAATAATGGCGTCCTTTCATGAAGCAGTTTCATTCATGGATTTATATTTAGTGATCATATTTCAGGAGTTATTCATGCTGTATCCTAATAATCCTTGTACTAGGATGAAACGTATTCTATTATCAAAGCATTGCTACATAGAATATAGTGTCAAAGCAACTAGTTTTATTATTTTGGTTGACATTAAATCAATATGGGCTGGTCCATGTGAGACCGTTACAACATTGCCTTCAATCGAAACGGGGTGTAAAGAAAAGAATGAACATGATTCACTGCTTTCTGTTTCATAGCTGTGTATAGTAAATTTTACAAGGAAGGTCCAAATTGGTCATTTTGAAATTATAATGAACAAAATCTAGTACTTAGAATGTAGAAATTGAATGATTAATTGTTTTATTCACTTGACATACCTGTAAAACGTGTTATTCACTATAATAGACTAATCCAAACTTCCAGCACACTTACTACCAATTATCAATGAAGGGTTGTTCCATTTGCTGCACAGGGGTGTAAACAAATGCTTCCGTTGCTTTCTATTTTATAACTCATGTTCATTAATCTCCAATCACGAGAAAATGTCTTTTCAAAGACAACTTGTGAAAAAAAATCTAGCATTTAGCATGTAGAACTATATGTAATTTAGTTTTTCTTATTATACCTGTAAGTCAATAGAATGGGCAAATCCAATATTCCAAAAATAGATTGTCTTCCTAGCAATTTGGGTAAAATACATCACCAAGTACGGTGTACTGGAAGGGTCAAAATGACCGAAGTGGTAAACCGAACTGTCCATGCCTATTTCGAAATAGACATGCACCAGCACATATAGGGGTGCACCCACATATTTAGAGGGTTCACCCCTATTTTAAGATAGAGGTTCACCCCTAGAATGCCGGTACACCGTCATAAATTGCGATTTTGTTTGGTAGTCCGTTTGATTGTGACTGCTTGGTGGCACTGTTGAGTGTGACTCTTCCAGGTAGTCGTGTCTGTATTGTTGTACGTTGGTATAATAAATATATTATGTATGTATCATATTAAATACTATGTTATGTTCAGTTACATGCACTGTGTATGTGACATGTTATTTCACATATGTGGCGTTATGTTATGTTGCATATATAATGTTAGGTTACATATGTAATATTATGTTACGTCTGTACGTTATGCCATTTTGACCTTCCAGAACACCATAACTAAGATTTTGAGTGCGTCGTCTTAAATAGGGTAAAATACATCAATTAGTATGAGTCACTTCGTCCTAAGGTTAAGATTTCTGAATAAAAAAAATTGAATTAAATAAATGATAATGAATAAATCATGAATCGCCAAACGTTGACCGAAATATGCGGCATCGCCCATGGATCCGCAAATGGGGTCTTTATAGCTATAATTAAATAAATATTACATCTTCATTGACCATAAGGCGAGCTTCTTGACGCCTAAACACGTATATTGCGGGCATTTTGTTGTTGTAATTCAGAAATGGTGACCCAGTCCCGACATAACCATAGCTGTTGCGTTTGGTATCAAATCAAATAAATGCGTGTGTATTATTGCACTCCATATAGCTACGTTCATACAGTTACATGTGAGTGACTAAATAAACAGACATGCACTGAACAAACAAAAAGCTCTTAACACTTTTTAACGGTTGCCTTACTCCGTGTTTGAGAAATGGTGTGACAGTTGATAGAGGCTTAATCCAAATTAACAAATCACGTCCAGTTTCGAATGATGTCTCTAAAGTCATTGATTGTTGAAAATGTTAGAACGCATGAAAATTAAAGTTGACCGCTATTAACCGCTGACCTACATGCGTCATGGTACTAATAGGGTTATATCTCGGCGCTGTAGCTTATGTCACTTTAATTTGAATGCGTCGACGATGTCTCCTTTTTTTTTTTTTTTTTTTTTGTACCCAAGAGTTTATGGTTATTTTTATGACAACAATGAAACAACTCTACAGTCCGTGTTGCATGCGTTTCTGTCGTCCTGACGATTAACTTGCCCACTACTATTTATTACGCTCAACCTGACATTAATGTGGAATTGGCACTGTAAATTCAGAAACTTCATTTTCGATGTGCAGACTGGGCATTTAGATATTCACATAACCAACTCGTAAACTTATAATTCATATAGTACAGTTTAGCCTTATTTCTGTCATGAGCATTTACGACAGATCAATTATCATTTTTTTGAATTATTAACCAACAGTTATACGTACAAAGAGTCAATACATGCTACTATTGAACTATTCTGTGTCTATTCAACATAAACTTATTGAAAATAAGGGTATACACACTGTCACAGAAAAAAATGCAATGTATAAAACACACACTTAAACTGCTGACAACGTTAACGCTCTCCCTTGTGGTCATTTTGATTGTGACTTTGCCTGGTAGTCCGTTTGATTGTGACTGCTTGGTGACACTGTTGAGTGTGACTTCCAGGTAGTCGTGTCTGTATTGTTGTACGTTGGTATAAGAAATACATTATGTATGTATCATATTAAATGCTATGTTATGTTCAGTTACATGCACTGTGTTCTGTGACATGTTATTTCACATATGTGGCGTTATGTTATGTTGCATATATTATGTTACATATGTAATTTTATGTTACATCTGTAACGTTATGGTACATGCGTTATATAAGATGCATTATGTTACGTGTTTTGCTATAAACATAACGCTATGTTGCATAACGGGTGCTGATTCATTCATGTTGTTACATATGTTGCGTTTTGATACATTATGTTACATACATTACATAACTTATGTCACACACGTTATGTCACATACGTTACTTCCGTTTATAATGTATTCAATACTGAGATTTATCAAGATATCATAGATTTGACTATAACAACACTGTCTGTTTTGTGTATATCTTTGATGAGCTACGCTATTTCAGAATGTATGAAAATTCTTAAGATGCAACGACACCACATATGTGAATGAGAGCATGAGAGAGTGCATATATATAAGTGAAACATGTATTGTTTTAATATTGAATTAATTGTTTACACCATTATGCCATAAATAGCTAGCTATGTTAATTTATTTGGGGGAGGGCTATCTAATGTTTATTTTTGCAAAATTATGTTTACTCCTAAAGATCTTACACGCACAAATATGTTACATACATTGCGTTATGTTACATATTTTACACTATGTAACACATGATAAACTTTGTTACATGCTATGTTATATATGTTTTGTAATGTTGCATATGTTACATATGTTACGTTATATATGTTACGTATGTAACATACGTAACATACGTACATATGTAACATATGTTGCATGATATCTACATTGATTAACTATGCGCAATGTCGAGAATATATCATACGATTCGTCGACAACGATAAAAATAACTAGTATAGATAATGAAAGTAAATTGTAAAAATCGTGAGGTCATTTCAAAATCAATGGAAACCTGATATTAAAGACGTCTTTTCTTCAAACACTTCAAAAAGTATGTTTACTCTTTAAATCTTACACGCACAAATATGTTACATACACTGCGTTATGTTACAACTTTTACAGTATGTAACATATGATTAACTTTGTAACATGCTATGTTACATATGTTTTGTAATGTTGCATATATTACATATAATACGTTATATGTTACGTTTGTAATGTACGTCACATACGTACATATATATATTACATATGTTTCATGGCGTGCATATTATTATATGTAGTACAATGTTATATATGTTGTATTATGTCACATACGTTACATTATGTTTCATATGTTTTGTTACAAATGTTACATTGCTACAACATGTCGAGATTATGTCGAGAGTATATCGAGAAGCATGGCGGCTTCGACTACAATCCACTTCTTCAAACGTAAATGCATGAAAAGGCATGTTTGATCGGCCACTCAATATTAGCATTAACTAAAATGAAACAAGGCCGTATATAACATGTAGCACATGTTATAGTTTTTCTTGTTATCCTTGTAACTGAATCTAATTTTGCTTTGAAAGTTATGACGTATTTATTTTTATGGAGGAATAAGATATTGATGGCAGGGGAAATAGACAATCATTAGAAACATAATATGTATATGCATACTACGTACCCATTTATAACTGGGTCCGACAAAAAACCGGATTATCTATATGTATCGTTATTTTTATATCCATTTTAAGAATAAGTAAAAGCTTTTCTACAACCTCACACAATGTATATAAATATTAAGAAGAGGTTTTGAAAATAGTCTCTTCTTGCGGACTTTATTCTCTTATGACCTTGTATTGTTTTTCATGTTTTGTTGTTATAATTGTGTTGCTGTCTTTGGTTGGTCCCGGGTTGCCTTCAATCCCAATCTTTCCTCGAATTTGGCTGATGCCCGACGCTGGGTGCGTCCCACTTTTTTGAGATAACACGATTGGATTTAACTTCAGAAACACAAGTTTGCTCGGACGGAATCCCAGCGTCGGGTATCATCACGGCAAGGGCATTATTCTACGTCTCTTTATATTGCATGTATTTTTGTGCTTCTCTATTAATTATGTTTATGCAAACAATGCAAATTTTGCGTTAACACTCTTCTGCGTGAAACACTGGTTTGACGAAGATCGGGAAGTTAAAATAAGACCTCCCTCATCATTTAAACGCATTACCCCTCTGCTAACGATCTACGAACGGAATGTTTTGTTCTCAACAAAGATTTTCTTTATTTTTGTTACATCGCTTGTAAGTTTATGGCTATATATCCTTATCTTGGGCTGCGGCGATGTTGAAGTCAATCCTGGGCCGAGTCTCAGTACGAGTACGAGCTCAAATTCCTTATCAAGTATGTCAAGTCTTTCATCTCTCCAGTACGATTCACATTTTAGCATATGCCACTTAAATATTCAAAGTTTACTTCCAAAAATCGATCTTCTCCAGTATGAAATGCAACCTTTTGATGTTTTTGTTATCACGGAGTCCTGGTTGAATGACGATATAGGAACGGATGATTTAAGGATAGTAAACTTCAACGAGCCATATAGATGTGATAGAGAAACTAGAGATGGCGGCGTCGCTATATACGTTAAAGAAAATATATCATGTAAACGCAGACCTGACCTGGAAATTAACAATTTAGAATGTGTATGGGTCGAAATAAAAACATACGGGCATATTTTTCTCGTCGCGGGTATATATAGACCACCTGATGCAAACCAAAACTACTGGACTTTGATTTCGGAATCTGTGGATAGGGCTAAAAATACAAATATTCCTGATATTTTTACAGTAGGAGACCTTAATAACGATCTGTTGAAGCCGTCAAAGTGCAAACACTTAAGGGAATTAATAGCTAATTATGAGTTTAGTCAACTTATAAAAGAACCTACGCATTATACAGAGACCTCATCTTCATTAATAGATGTCATAATGACATCGAATTTAAACTCAATTATCGCTAGCGAAGTTTGCTATCCATTTATACCAAATCGTATACGATATCATTGCCCTGTTGCTGTAATTCTTTCATTTCCGAAGTACGAATCTCAAAATTATAAACGACAAATATGGAAATATGACGTAGCAGATTATAGTAAATATCGTCAAATTTTAACAGAAGCAGATCTGTTATGAACTGTTACAAACATGCACGAAGATGTCAATACCATAGCACAACAAATAAATTCAATCATTCTGTCAGCCGCAGAGCAATCAATTCCAAACAAAGTAGTTACTATTCGATCTTCTGATCAACCATGGATGCATAATAAAATAAGGAAGCTTATTCGTCAAAGGAAAAAATACACAAAAAAGCAAAGCAAACTAATATTGATATAATCTGGAAAAAATCAGAAACAAAATAGTTCAAAAAATGAGAAGTGCAAAACTAAGGTATGAACATAATACTGCCATTAAACTAAAAGATAAAACAACGGACATAAAAACTTGGTGGAAACTATCAAAACAAATCTTAAATATTAATAATAAATCTGACATAATACCGAACATAGAATATAATGGTAAAACACATGAAACAAACATTGAGAAAGCCGAAGCCTTAAATTCATTTTTCATAAAACAAACACAGTTAAGTAAAGATGCCCCCTCACTGCCAATGTATATACCTCCTGAATACCCTCTTCTTGAAATGGTCAACATAAGTTCACAAGATGTACACGATATTCTACGAAATTTGAATATAACGAAAGCCACAGGTCCTGATTTAATTAATCCTCGTTTACTTAAAGAAGCGGCTGCCGAACTATGCGGTCCACCGAGCGTTTTTTATAATAGGTTATTATATGAAGAAATATTTCCAATTGATTATAAGAAATCTTACATAGTACCTATCCACAAAAAAGGAGACCGATCAGTTCCAAATAATTACAGACCTATATCTCTTTTAAGCATTATTGGGAAAACTATGGAGCGTTGTATTCATAAATACGTATATAATTATTGTGTATTAAATAACATTATAACACCATTTCAATCAGGATTTATCCGTGGGGATTCAACGACTTATCAATTAATTGACATGTATAATTCATTCTGTGAAGCAGTTGACTCGGGTAAAGAGGTACGTGTAGTATTCTGCGTTATAAGCAAATTATTCGACCGGGTCTTGCACAACGGCTTATTATTCAAATTAAAAAGTATAGGAATCTCTGGTAAATTACTTAACTGGTTTTCAAATTACTTAGCAGATAGGAAACAATGTGTTGTAATTAATGGCAATACATCAGAGTTTAAACTAGTTGAAGCGGGCGTTCCACAGGGCTCTATACTTGGCCCACTTTTATTTCTGGTTTACATTAATGATATTGTTCGTGAATTAGATTGTAATGTTAGACTTTTTGCTGATGATACTAGTTTGTATATTGTGGTTGAAAATCCCTTACATGCAGCTAATATATGAAATAACAACTTGGGAAGAATTTATAGGTGGGCTGGAGTTTGGCTGGTTGATTTGAATGCAACAAAAACAGAATCTATGTTACTAACGCGTAAACGAATTCAAATAATTCATCCCGATTCGATTATGGATAATACTATATTGAGAGAAGTAGATACACATAAACATTTAGGTCTGATATTCTCTCAAGATTGTGGATGGAAGCCTCATATTGAAGATATATTAAATAAAGCATGGCATCGTCTTAATATAATAAAAGCTTTTAAATTTAAATTCGACAGACAGTCTTTAGAACGAATGTACATATCTTTTGTTAGACCAGTTCTTGAATATGGAGGGCCTATATGGGATAATTGTAATAAAGAAGAGAAATCTAAATTAGAATCTGTACAAATCGAAGCAATGAGAATTGTGACCGGAGCGACTAAATTATGCAGTATTGAAAAGTTATACAAAGACACAGGATGGGAAACACTCCAAACCAGACGTAATAAACAGAAATTACAAATCTTTTATAAAATGGTCAATAGAATAGGACCGAATTACCTTGATAATCTTGTTCCTCCGTTAGTTCAAGATAATTCCCGTTATTCATTAAGGAATGCAAGAAACGTATCAACGATTAGGAGCCAATCAAAATTGCACTATTATTCGTTTTCGCCATCATCAATACGTGATTGGAACAGTTTACCAGAAGAAAAAAGAAATTCGGAATCGTTTTCCATCTTTAAATCGAAACTTAACGCTGACAAAGTCAGACCTCCGTTATATTATAACTATGGTCAACGAACACTCCAAATTTATCATACACGCCTTCGATTCATTAAAATTTCATCTTCATAAGTCAAAAATAGTTGACTCTCCTCTTTGTGATTGTGGTGAAGTTGAAACAACCAAACATTACCTCATACATTGCCCTCAACACCACATACCACGTAACCAATTTCTAACTAACGTCCTCGATAAGCCTATCAAAACCCTATTACAAGGAGATTCTCGGCTAACTCTAGCTGAAAATGAAGAAATTTTTAATGCAGTTCAAACATTTATTGCACACACTAAAAGGTTTTCATAATTGGTTGTCCTTTGCGCAATACCGAGTTCGGGACTAGGTTGGGATCTGATCTTCCCATGGGTCGCCAGAGTACAGCAACACATCTCACATTTTTGTTACTTTGATCTCTACAGAAAAAGTTCAATTATATTGTCTACCGAATAAATACAATGTTCCATCATAACATATACTTGCTCGAAAATGTAATCTAACTATTTCAGGAGAGGATGTTTATAAGCCATATGGCTTGTTTTTCAATCCTGACACTTTATTTGTTATGTAATGTAAATTGATATGTTATTTTGATTTAAAATAAATATTGTTTAAACCAAATGACATTAGAAGTTTGAAAAATATTTCCTATTAAAGCCTAAGCGAAGCGTCCGTACTTCTTTTTAAATGAAACAAACTGCTGCCGGTCGTTAACCATTTTACGTAAAATATATATACTATTTACATGACAATTTGCAAACTAGTTAGTAGTAAATAGTACTTAAGCTTCTTGAACTTCAAGATGGATGTCCTGTTAATAAATCAATAACCTCTATGGATGATTTTTTCGAATTTGCCGGTATGTTCACATTAATAGTGAATTATATTTTTAGACCAGAGGACGGTATCATCGCATTCAAGAACACTATATTGTTCTTCTTTTTATGGTCTTCTGTCACCGATATGTGTGTTTTTGTACTTCATTTGCAAATCATGTTCGATACTTATCATTTCTGTGTAAGGACATTGAGCAAGGTACTTTCAGCTCCACACAGTACTGGCTAATACACAGGAGAGACATTGACCAGACCAAACATGACTTGAACACTTGGCCATTATGTATGAACAAACCAACCTGATTGTTTATATTTAAAGAAAGCGCGTCTTTAATTAAGAAATAGATCAGCTCTAGAAGTGAATCGTTGAGTAATATACATGTATCACTGTTTGTAGGTCAGTTGTAAAGCAGAGCAAATCACGAGCGCACAGCGCGAGTTATTTATCTGCGTACAACTGACCGACAAACAGTGATATATTACTCAACAATTCACTCATTAACAGTGAGTGATACTTAATTTAATCGAAGGTTTTCAGATGATTGGTTGATTACTCTTTTTGTCTCTTTTATACTTATATTAAGGTCATAGCTGTCACATGACTGATGAACTTGATGCATAGTCCCTTGTATTTTAGTATCGCAGTTGATATCGTTTACGTAATCTAGAACAATTGTTTGTTACTTGCTTGCGACTGCAGTTTTCGTAGGTTGAATAATTTGTCACCAATTCATTTTTTCTGGAAGCCAGTATCAAAGCCCAGATAAGCATATATAGCATGGCACACACCACATGTATCATAATAAGCCCTGTTATAACCCGAGTGTCACTAAAAAGGATCAGAGAATGTGTCAGTCTGAACAAGTGCATGCATGTCACCATGTATGCATCACATCACTGATTTTTTCTTGTACCTACAGCAAAAGCAAATGATGCAACAGGTGCTGGAGAAAGCAAGATTAGCATTGGAATTGCATGAAGTTTTAAAGGCGATGCGATGCGTGGCTGGATACTACATATTTGAAGCATCGCTTAAGACGCTAGATTTATCGTTTTCATCGTGATAATTTAAAGATGGTCAATGAGGCAAATGAATGCCAATTATACGATAAAGCGAATCATATCGCATTCATCGCACGGGCCTTTCATATAACTGATAGAGTTGGAAATATACACCCAGACTTTTCTAAAGTCATTACACAGCTAACATAGTAACACATATCTTAAGATCAATAACAGAGAATCATTTATGATACGAAAGGCCAAGAGGATGTATGCGATACAGTGGTTAAGCCACTTGCCTTGTAAACCAGGGGTCGCAAGTTCGATCCAGGGCTTCTCCAGTCCTTCGGATTGAGACTACATCTGAGATCCCGTGACAACTTTCAAATCAATGACATACCGTGATGAGGCTGGAGACTATGCTGTGCCTAATTTGTTAATTCCAATGGATTTAGTCCGCAGACCTGACTTATTTTCAAAACTGTACTCACACATACGATACCACCCCCTTGAAGTACGCACGAGTTAACACATCGATGACAGAAATTTCCACGAGAAAGAGAACGATGTATTGTGTAGTATATGGCAATCCAGTAGTCTTGTCGATTACTTTAGTGTCTGTTTTGTAACCAAATACCTTGCATTTCAAATATCACCCAAACCTTATAAACTTTATATGATGATAATCTAATAAAATGGTGGTGAAAATTTTATTAAGTCATTTGGAAGAAGCCCACCGTGATGGTAAATTTTCGTAACGTAAATGAAGCTAAAGGGACCAGAATACTACTTCAATGAATATCATTTCACGTATAATTCCGAAATCAAACATAATGAACGCAAAGCTATATTTTAATGTCGAAATAATTCGTGGAATTCCTTAACCAAAATTGGCGAAAAACTGGAATGATAAACATTTTTACATAGTATAAAGCTTTTTTGGTTCATGCAACGTCAATACACTGCTGTAGTTAAATGTTTTCCACCAATTGTACCATTTATGAGGCGATCATTTAGTCAGAAAAAAGTACAAGTAGGCAAAGATCAGGAAAATGCGCAATCAGAAAAAGACTCCCACTCCAAAAACCAAGGTGGGAAAAAACCAAACTAACAATCAGGTACTTATACCATGAAAACATTTCGTAAGCCGAATGAGCAGCTATTTTCCCAATAGGTGGCCACTCAGTTACCTTAACTTAACTAAAATTTGCAAACATATATAAGGCGCCAACAGCACAAAAATATTTTAAACACCAAGACATAAAACAAAAAGAACCACCACAGAAGTATCGACTTGGAACGATCAGTAACACAAAGTTACTGGCGGGTTTAAATCGATTTTACACGGCCGTAACCTCACCCTAAGCTTCTGCAGTGGTTCATAACATTTAGTTAGTTCCTCGGTCCTCGTGGTGAATCTCTAACTAGTAAATGAATCATCAAGGACAAACAAATAAATCGAGCCTACATAGAATCAAAATTGCATTGGCATATTTAACCACTCTGCCTTAAAAGTAAGCATTAAATGCCACTATTAGCGCTTCGAAAAAAAAATCAATAAAATCCACCTAATTTGATTAGAAAAGAGCTTACGTCATTTTGTGACGTCATTTTGACGTAAATATTTGGAATAAAAATTGGAACAACATCTTTTATTTTAAATGGCATATATAGCTCTGTATGAAAATCCAAAGGAAACACTTCAACTAAACATTCGCCACGGTAGCCAAAATTGAGACACAGCAGCCTAAACTAATGTTTTGTTCAGCGGTGCCGATTCCGATCAGAATGTGCGCTGGATTTCTTAGCAAGATGGGTAGCTATACGCCGTTAGTATTGTTTTTTCCTATAAACATATTGCGTTTTTACTAAATGTACATGGCACGGTCAAAATATTAGTAATTTGCAATTGTTTTCGCACATAATTTAAATTTTATGGAATTAACGTCAAAATGACGTCATTT